>OX438829.1:6642500-8073556 GCA_949315975.1 Eudonia truncicolella | reverse complement strand
CCAAAGAAATCGCAGATGCGTTGCCGGCCTTGACGAAGGAGTTGGATCTTGAGGAGGAAGTAGGAATTGGGTGGGGGGAGGGGTGAGAGATGGGTCTCCGGTACTTTCACTTACCGGATGAAACACAACAGCAGCTAGTGCCATTGTTTCACGCCGATATTCTGTGAGAGGGTGGCATTACGCCGGGCGAGCCGGCCCATTTTGTGCTGCAACGCAGCGTGGCTCTACCACTCAGACAGTGTCACTCATTTAGCACCACCCAGGGGTCACGTGTAGGGTCTCAAGGGTAAACAAATATACGGATGCGAGTAACTTTAACCCGTGTAATTTTTGGTCACCTATTTGATGACCGGCTTTTGGGGTTAAAGTTACTTAAGTTTAGCTATTACATACCGGGTGCGTTAACCACAGCGTCATCGAGCTCCTACCGAAAGGGTAATCAAATAAAAATACCTCGAGCTCCGGAAGGTACACACGCCTACACATCAGACTAACGCAAAATGTAAAATTTCATTAATTTGACAGAAATTTGACAGTTTTGTATAGGTTGATGTGCAGGCGTCTAGCGTCTGTACGTGAAGCCATTTGTTCTCGGTACTGGTGGTTGTCATAATTCCGGCAGTTGTTACAACCCATCTACTCATCTTGGCCCAGCGTGGTGGGTTGTGGACTTGTGGCTTTATCTCCCCATTTGCTATATTTATGTGGAAAGGCATTAACCCAGCCGTGAGACGTTTTTAGGCTTCTGACACTGTCTCGTGATCCTGTAAAATGTATCCCTAATGCTCCTACTGCTTACTTATTAGGAGTGGGGTTATGCTACCTCATCAGTTGTTACTAGTTTTTGCCGACATAATCTATAAAAAGCTTGAATAAATTACTTCGTCCAAACTTAAAATTTTAGACAATTAAGTATCAATTTACACTGACAAAAAAGGGTTCAAATCCCGTTTGTCGAAAGGGTCAACAGCGTTTCGGGAGATATTAAAATATATTCGCAATATACCTAAATATTGACTTGACTGCCTTATTGTCTTTTACCATCAGTAGAGAATAAGACCAAGTACTTCAAAGTTGCAGAATTTAAAATCTATAATCATAATCTTGATTGCTTCATGTTATACATAAAGGTTAATTAGTGCAGCTCCCAACAGATGCACTGCAAGGGCACTGTGAAATTAATTTTGAATAGTATGTTATTCAAGTTTATATATTTTTTATATATTTATTCGTCTTTCGTCTCCGGGATGACTGAAACCTAAACAAATGCTACAGGTGTAGGTAATCATCACTCATTACGTCTTATTTTAGTTTGTCTGTTATTCTTAAGTGGAACTTTTATATTTTTAGATATATCATCCTTCAGATACGTGTTCTATTCTGGTGGGTGCGACCGTACCCGATGAGCTCGTGTGTCTGTGTGTGTTGGTGAGTCGGTGAGTCAGCGACTTGACGAATGCTTCCTTGAAATAGTTTTCCGATATTGTTTTTGGGTATCGGAAACCATGCAGGGCTTACTGAGTCAACTCTCATGGTTGTGACGTGGTTGTGACGTCTTTGTTAAAGACACAAAAAGCGCAATGACATAATAGACGCCTGCCCCGGCCGGCCGGTCAAAATGAGTTCGAAGATCTCAATAGAAGAAGCAGATTTATGTAGAACTAGTTGTCGCCCGCGACTTCGTTCGCGAAGACTACACTATCCCACAGGAACCTGTTACCGGGATAAAAAGTATCTTTTATCTGGGTCCGGGTCATGGTCTGACTATGTGCAAAATTTCATCAAAATCCGTTAAGCCATTTTCACGTGATGCGTGGTCAAATAAACAGACAAACAGATAAACAGACGAACAAACAGACAGAAATTCTAAAAACTGTTGGAACGTGTTCTGTTATCGATTCTAAGTATCCCTTAGCTAACTTTTTTTCGAATATCTTCCATGTACAGACTTTCGACCACAGCTTTCGACCCTCTTTAGCTTTATTATATGTAGGTATAGATATAAACTTTATATTTAGAATATAAATTTTTACCTGCCAGAGATATAGATCTGGTCGCTGGAAAAATCTGGATGCGAACAGCTCAAAACAGAAGGGAATGGCGTAACATGGAGACGGCCTATGCCCAGCAGTGGGTAGATACTGGCTGAAAATGATGATGATGATGAAGTTAAACTGTTCCATACCGCGCTCGCTACACAGCCCCAAACTGTTTACATAAAAATTACTCATTTTTGATTCATTGGCATTCTTTATTGGTTAGTGTGGTTTTGAAGTTAGATTTGCCCCTGAGTCTCTCTATTTCGCCACCTTCTCTAAGCTGGCTATTTCCATTGATTATAGCCTATTTCTGCCACTGTAGTAGCATTGTTTTGCTTTGCTATATACAATTTGTCCGGGGAAGTAGTAATCAAACTTTAAGAGCGTGATCTATGAGCAATTTTATCGATAAAAATACATCCTTACACTCTCAAAATGTATGGGGTCCGTGTGAATCTTGTTAACAATCGAATGATACCAAATATTTGCTTATCAGTGACAAGGTGTCCATGCGATCACATTTTTTAAAGGAAGAGGTAAAGAAAAACTTAAAGGTGAGAGGCGGGTCGGACCCCTGATTTGAGGTATTTTTATCGACAAAATTATCCATAGATCATGCTTTTAAAGTTTGATTAATACTTCCCCGGACAGATTGTATATATGGTTTCAAAGGACTAGATCAAAAGAAATTACGTAGCCTAAAGCCATAAGAAGCTAAGACTGAAGCTTCGTATACGTAACGTGTACGTTGGTGCAGTTGTAGGTACTAATAACTTCTACTACTTCTACGACGATCTACTTTTGCGGGATAAAAACTCTATGACGTGCCGGCCGCCCCTCGAATAGGTAAAGTCCAAATATAAAAAGGAAAAAACTTTGTTATATTGTTAGAACGGAAAAGGCCAGGGGACAAACAAGGCTATAATACCACAGTTTTTCATTAAAATATTACGATACGAGCTTCCGCTTGCGCAAGGCCGCGTGGATTCCGATCGTGGAATGTCGGATAAGTTTTTTTTATTGAACACAATAGTTGACTGGGACAAAAAGTTGCCGATAGCACTCTCTGGTTCTCCAACTACGTATCTCTGTACAAAAAATACATACAAAGTATCGCTATTCCGGTTTGACGTGAAAAATTGTAAAACAAAACCGTAGTACCTACACACTTACGCATACAAATGTTAGTAAAGATTCAGAGCGCTTAGTGCAAACTTTTTTCACCGTTCGCCATGTTAACGAAGAAGAGAATTTGTATAGCAACATTTTAATTCATCGTTTCCTGATTCAATAGCATACAAAAATGGAAAATGCATCTCGCACCCTAGTATCCGTTGTGTCACTTACGTGTATTTAATACACGTAAGTGAGTACTGTATTATAAAGTAATCAACAAGTTTGTGAAAAACAACAATTTTCTTTACAAACCGAAAGTTGTAGATAAGTTTTTGAAGAACGCCAAATCTCCTGTGTAATATCATAAATATTATATTTCCTAATACAACATGATGTGGCCCGTATTCCCACGTAGCGGCAACATTAATAAAGCGGGACAGTGAAGCGACTACATTTATCAAAACGACAAAGAAACCAATGGACATTATAACACAAAAATGTGGGGACGTAGGCTCTGAATATTAAGGTGGCCGTGGACATTTATTAGATTAATGAAATCACAGCGTTTTTCTAGGGGTGCGAATTTTGAATTTGTTGAAGTAAATATAAACGAGCCAAAAAATATACTATGAAAAAATGTCGGAAGCTGAAAAGACAAAAGCTTGAGATGAGTGCAAGAAATCGGGGTTTTATAGCTACAACTCTGTTAGACTATACTGAAATGAACCCCTAACATTTCTAGTTTTTAAGATGGGTTAATACGGCAAATTAATAATAGTTTAATTTAAAAAAAATACAGAGTACATTATTGATTTATTTACAATTTGTCAAACATATTGAACTGTACCTTCGTTTAGGTACCAAACGAGAAGCACATTTATTTAATAAAACCGGTTCCAAATGAAACCCCTGAAAGTTGCGTTACTATCCGTCATTAATCAGCGAAATGTTTTCTATTAGCACTATTAGCAGTGACTTTTTAAGCGCTATGTACTCCTACCCTTTTCCCCTGTCACAGTCACATTTAAATAGTTATTATGTTTATTATTATTTTTAACAGCTTATTGCGTTCCTCTGCAAGGCACACACACATTTTGTGTGTGACTGACAAATTTGGTTGGTATGCATCCTTGCTTGTCACGCCATCTTCGCGTCGTTCTACCGCGCCGCCATCGCGCCATCTTAAGTTGGGGAAGGAGAGACCCACTTTTTTGTATATTTATATATGATTTAAATATAAAAATATAGTTTTATTTCGCTCAGTCCGATACTTGAATCTTTTAACCCAGCAGTGGGACAGTATAAAGGCTATGTACTTTACTTTATATCAATTTAGTGACTGGCAATAGTTAGATGAGAAAGGCAGAAGACCGGGCTCAGTGTCATGCATTAGAGAAGGCTTTTATGGATTATGTCCAGCATTGGACTAATGAGAGATGACGATGATAATAATGATTATATGACTATAATGAAGAGCTATGTGGAACACGATTGTGTAAGTAAAAGAATTTTCTGAAAAATCGGTTCCCGGATGGGTGGCAAAAGGGAATATCTCGATCGTCCCGTTCTTTAAAGGGTATGTAGTCGTTGGTCTCAGTTGTCGTAAGATCGATAAATCTACTACCATCGTAGTGGGTTATCGCCTGCCATGGGATAGTAATCGGTGCCTGCTGTTCGTGGTCCCGAGACACCTCCGCAAGAGCTGGGATAGTACCGCGTTTCTAATCTGCATGCCCTGCCCTGCGCCAAATCTGCGAGTATGCAATACAATGCATTTGTCGTGCATAGTTTTAATAAAAGTAGGGTATTTGTACCTACCCACGTGGTAGGTTCTGAACAAAACTGCAAGACATTTTAAATGCTGATTTTTCATTTCTTACCTGCTCTTCCTGAAACGCGTAAATACTCCAAAGGCTAAATTATAAAACAGTATACAGATACTATAAACAGGTAAGTCGTAAAGTTGAAATGGTTTACACTGAAAACTTCAAAGTGTTATGAGTTCAAACAACATTGTATTATGTTTATAAAGTCAATAATATCGATAGCTATGATATTTAAAACGTTTTAAGATGAGACCAGACTAACTGTTACGAAATTTTTGGTAAAAAGCATTGTTTAGCATTGCTATCAATGGAACGTAAATGTAACCGAGCCGTGATTTCTTCTGCCCCGCACTTCTTCTGCTTTTGGTGTGTTCCAAGCCTATAATGTGAAGTAACTAAAGCGGTAATTAAATTGGAGTTTTTCATTATTTTTAAACCCTTTATTTCCATAAAACTTTTACAGTCAGTTTAAAGACTACTTATTACGGTTCGTTTTGATTGTTTCACCATATCAATCAGGAAAGCGCCGCAATTAAAAAGAAAATTGCTTAATTACACTATATTTAGACATTATTGGAACAGTGGATAATATGGAAAGATTATAATTGATAATACCTACGAGTGAATAGATTATGGTATTTAAACTCATTCTCTCTCTTGCCTTAGTCTTTCTAACATATAGTTTGGTTATGAAACAATTGGTGCATCAATCTTGTAAGATATCTTTGAAGAAAAATGAGTCAAGAAACAGAACTGTACGAAAAATTATTAAAGAGGGTTAACAAGTTCCTCATAGTATCTGGCTCGTATTTTGATGATAGAGATGTTACTTGCAAAACTGTCGAGCGGTTCTACAACCGCTTGTTTTACTGTTTCAATATACTGTGGCTCGTCGGGCATATCGTTGGGGAGTTTGCGTGGCTCGCTGTCGAATATGAAACTGCCAGTTTGGTTAAACTCACATATTTGATACCGTGTGTGACACTGAGCACGCTCGGCTGCGCAAAATCATATTTTCTAATCAAACATGGCGATAGAGTGACTGATTTAAACAGATCTATCAAAAACTTGCAGCTTTTATCAGTACGAAAGGAATTACGTCCTGAAATGGAGAATGAACTAAACAAAAGAACTGCTATACTGACGGCGTTCATCAATACAAACGTTTTAGTATACACGTTCGGTTTAAGCCTTTTTGTAGTAGGCCCTTTAATATTGTCATGGGTTTGGTATAAGTCGTCTGGAAAACTCGTTATGCAACTGCCGTTCCTTGCTAAATTCCCATTCGATGAAACTGACATTCGGTATTGGCCAATAGCTTACGTTCATCAAGTATGGTCAGGTAAGTCGTCAATATCGTCATCAGCGTTTAAACGTTCCAGTACTGGGCTCAGTACTCCCCACATAAACAATAGCACAAGGGGAGATCGGACCGTAAGCACGGGTTTTAACGACTGCTATGTGCTATCTTACGACTATAACTGGCACCAACGGCTTACGTGCTCTGAAGAACGTAGGATATCGGAATATTTTTTCTGACCTAACATTACACAGAGTGCATAATAATAATTTATATTATTCAGCTTCAATTAAAATTTCTGATCTAGATAACTAGATCAGAAATTTTAATTAAATTTTAACAAATTTAATTTTAACAAATTGACTATAAAGTCAATTTGTTTTGAATCAATAGCTTCTGAGTTTTTTCTTTTTTATTAAAAGTAAGTAGGTACTATGCATAATAAATTCCGCTCGTCTGATTAGAGACCAAAACTATAAGAATACATAAATAAAGTTACTAAATATTTTTACAGGATTCATTGCAGTATCCACAGTGCACGGATCAGACAGTTTCTATTCTCTATCCTGTACATTCCTTCAAATTCAGTTTAAGATTCTACAATATGATATAGAGAGGATGATACCAGAAGACATAGGCAGTAATAATGTCGAAATCTACGAGGAGTTCAGAGAAAGATTTGTTCCGATTATTAAGAGGCATAACAAACTGATAAGGTAAGAAAACGTTTTAAAAAGTGTAGTGAAACGAGGATCTGGGAGAAAATAAGTTCCCTTGCTGAGTTGCTTGCCGGCTCTTCACAGTACAAGGTCTCCCGACGGCCGTAAACTTACATCCAAAGAGCTTATACCCTAGAGTTAGGTATGGGTTCACGTCAGTAGTATCACGAAGCTATGGGCATCGAATCACTATTTCTTGCATTCAACCCGAGCAATATCTGTTTGACTAATTGAAGCATCTATTTTGAGTGTAATAAATGCTACGGTTGCTGATATCTCTCTGATAGGAACACTTTTATATTTCAGGTGTGTAGATCTCATAGAAAGTATTTATTCCAAGTCTACTCTTTTGAATGTCGGCGTCAGCTCTGTCGTAATTTGCGTCTCTGCGTTCAATATAATGGTAAGTTTCAATTTCTTTGAATTGGAAAACAAAATAAAGTCTTCTTCTAGTGGATTTCTTTTGGTTTATAAAGTTTACGCGAACGCTACATTCAAAAATGAAACACGCAATATAAATTCACTTGTATAATAATTAAACCTTTAATATTAATTATTATAATTATTTGTTATGATGATAAAATTGTTTATTTCATCATTATGTCCCCAATAAATAAAAAAAAATAAGCGAGCCTTACTAGTAGTCGCATATGATGTGTAACATTTGATATCTCACCTTAGTAATAAGCAATTTTAACATTATATTCTGATTAAAATGGGTCAGGTATTATATCATTATATAACTATAAAATAAATAATAAATAATGAGTTGAAATCACAAAATGTCACATCTTCTTCTTCTTCTCCTTCTTCTTCAGCCTATAACCACCCACTGCTGAGTGTAGGCCTCCTCATATGCACGCCATTTTATTCGGTTTTGGGCTTTCTGCATCCAGTTTTTTCCCGTGACCTTCGTGATGTCATCTGCCCATCTAGCCTTCTGGCGGCCCACGCTTCTGGTGCCAGTCCGTGGTCTCCACTTTAGCACCTTCCCGCTCCACCGGCCATCGGTTCTGCGGCTTACGTGACCCGCCTATCGCCACTTTCTTTGCGCAATGATACGCCCCACGTCGGTTAATTTAGTGCGACTCCGGATGACTGAGTTTCTTATTTTGTCGCTTAGTTTGATACCCAGCATGGCGCGTTCTATTTTTCATTGGGCTATTTGAAGCTTTTGGACGTGTTGTTGTGTAAAGGTCCAAGACTCCGTACACCATGACCGGCTGAATGCACTGCTCATATGCCTTTCGATTTAGAGAGAGGGACACTTCCTTACACATGAAAATTTCGGGCAGCTTACCGAACGCCCCCCAACTGTAATAAGGAGAAAGTAATACAATGCGCATTGGACTCAATGCGCATTGTATTACTTTCGCCTGTCCGTCCTGCCCAAGCGTAATTAGTTGCCCCAAATAGACATATTCGTCAACCCGCTCTATCTCTTTACCATTCATCATGATGCTGTCTACGGTGGGTTCCTTGCTCATGATTTTAGTTTTTTCTGTGTTCATGCGTAGACCAACATCTATTGAGGTTAGGTAAAGTTCTTCCATCATACCTTGGAGTTCATTAGCAGTTTGGGCGAAAACAATAATGTCGTCGGCGAAGCGGAGGTAGGTTAGGCGTTAACCGTTTATATTTATACCCCTATCGGCCAATCGAGGAGTTCAAATATATTTTCCAGACAGGAGGTAAAAAGCTTGGGAGATATAGTGTCGCCCTGTATTACGCCTCTTCTCACGGGAATATGCCCTGTAAGTTCGTGCAGCTTCACTTACAATGTAGCTTTACTGTAGATCTCTCGCAGAAGTTCCACATATCTCGCATCTACAAAGCTTCTCTTCAAAGAGTGTAACACAGCCCAATGTTCAACGCTATCGAAAGCTTTTTCGTAGTTGACGAAAGCGACTACGAGAGGCTGGTTGTACTCGTTACACTTCTCTATGACCTGTCTTACAGTGTGGATATGATCTAGTGTTGAGAATCCGCTACGAAATCCTGCTTATTCTAGCGGCTGAGCTGAGTCAAGTCTGTTGGTAAGGCGCAATGTTATAATTTTGGTAAACAGCTTGTAAATATGAGCTAGCAGCGAGATTGGTCGGTAGTTGGTGAGGTTAGCTGTATTGCCTTTTGTGTGGAGCAATATTACAACAGCGTATTTCCACGTATCGGGAGTGTTTCCCTCAAATAGAACTTTATTGAAGAGGATTTGGAGCTGTCGCAATATTGGCTTGCCACCGTATTTGAGATACTCGACTAATATTTTATCTTCCCCGGGAGATTTGCCACTTTTCATGGATTTAAGGGCGGTTTTTATTTCGTATTGGCTAATTTCAGGAAGGCCTTCGGTCCTGTGTCTTTTTAGCCTGGCTCTGGGGTCTGAATCTCCCTCAGGTGGTTCTGGGGTAGTTGAGTTATACAATTTACAATAGAAGTGCTCAACTTCCGCCAATATTCTGTCCCTGTCTGTGGATAATCCATCGTCCGCACTGAGCTTATGTATCCCCGCTTATATTTCCCCGCTTTAGTTGCTTCCTGAATACCTTAGGCCCTCGGTGTTTTTCTATGGTGTCTAAAACAACCTTATGCTTCCTTTTTCTGACATCCTTCTTTGCGGCTTTCCATTAGGAAAGACTAAAATCAATCAAACAAACTCATTATTAGAGTTTATTAGTTAGAGTTTAGTTTATTGATTTTAGTCACCTGCGCATATTCAGATTTTTTAGGCAGGTCAGTTCTTTCATCCAGTAGTAGCTGTGTCTGAGACGAGAAGGTTGGATTTGTGAATTTCCGTATTGGTCTTATCTCTTGTACTACATTTGCGATGGTGTCCACTAGTTGTTTATTGATATACTGTACGTTCCAGTTCTCGTTAGCAATGAGCCGCTTTCTGAGTGTATTTTAGTAGTACTCTTGCTGCATTCTAAGAAATACGTCGTCTTGCAGATGTATGTATGTGTATGATGTGGCCACAAGCTTTCGCCTTTCTCGTCTCATGTCGAGGCGAAGCTCTCACTATTCAGTGGTCGCTTCCGGCACCCACCCGGTTAATCACATCCATATCCTGAATTACGTATTTCCTATTTGTTAGGATATAATCGATCTGGTTGAATGTCTTCCCGTCAGGACTTCTCCAGGTCCATAGTCTTTGTAAAAAATGTCACGTATAATAATTATATGTCATGTTCATAATATCGGTTACAGAATCTACAAAATGGGGCGCGCTTGCGCGTTTCTCACTCCAAAATGGTTTTCCCTTCCCATAACATGATTAGCCCTCAGAGGACAGCGGAGCTAGCGTACTTATAATTAGCCATAAAATGAACCAAACCGAGTACAATATTGTATACCCTCAGGGACTCGGAAATACGGGACCCCTGTGCGATCTAACCAGACCACAGATGTGATAACTTGCCTGTTTTGCAATAACTCAGTTTTCAGTTAATAAACGTTTTATTATGATTCCAGACGATCGATGAGTTCGTTTTGAAGACACCTTTCATAGCTTTTCTCTTCATGTGGTTACTTCAAGTATTCTCCATGTGCTATTATAGCAATCTGCTGATTCAATCGGTAAATATCCAAAACTTTACTCACATATAAAATTTACTTACAAATTTTCTGGATTTCGTATATCTGTTATAAAAACGATCACTCATAATAATATGATCACTCATGACAATGTGTCTGTATGTCTCAGGAAATTTTCTCCGAAACTACTTGATAGATAGACTTTATATTTGGCAAAGACAAGTAGTTTGGTGACCCAGATACGGACGGAAGTGGTGTGTAAATAGTAAATTGTAACTTGGAGTTAACCTATATTATTTGAGTATATAAAAAGAGGGGACATGTAGAGGGGATTTTACAATATTTTAATAAAAATTATAATGAAACTCATATTTTTATGGATCATGATTTTTAAGAAATAATAATTTCTTGATATTAATTAAGAAACACTACACTTATATACTAAATAGGTATACACGGCAGCAGTAGTTATAGCACCGAATGAGTACTTACCTATTACAATTTTTTTAATGATATTTTCAGAGCACGGATGTGAGCGACGCTGTATACAATAGCCCATGGTATCAAGCAAACGCGCAAATCATGAAAGACCTGCTTTTTGTACTAACAAGGTAATTTTAGTAATAGTGTGGATATCATGTTTGTTGTAGTACGCGGCTATGTGTTTTTGATAGATCCTAAAGTCCATGTATATACAGCTAATGCGTGTATTTGCGCAATATACTTTACGCTGGGGCATAATATTTGGGTACATAAACTAAGTACCTTAAGTCTGAGCTTCCTACAAAAGTTCATTGATACCATTAATACCATTTTACTACAGTTCAAGAAAAGCTTTCTGGAACTGTTGTTGATAGAATATTAATTTATCTTATCTTTATTTCTACTTCGCCTTGGTTATAAGAACGCCTCGGTGACCGAGTGGCAGTTCCCAGGTCGAACTGGGTTCCGTATTTTTCTTGAGATTTAAGACTACAATGATTGATTTTAATGATGGTGACCTTTGCCCAGTATGAACACAGTACCAAGTTATTTACTTAGCTAATTAATTTTTACATTTTTTATATGATTTTTCGCAGAGGACAGAGACCCTGCAAGCTAACAGCCATGGGATTCACGGACCTCAACTTAAGGGTTTTTAGCAAAGTATGTATGTTTTTATATTACACAATGTGGAAGCGTTTGGGCTTACCTAATGTTAGGTGACAGTAAGGTCGAAGGTGGAAGTGCACGTCATTCTGAATCTTGAACTAATGAGGAACGACTTTTCTAACTGTTGAAACCAACCAAACAATCAAAACCAGGAATCAAACCCGGCAGCGGCGAGTCTGAGATCTGTGGGTTAACACACGCTTAGACCATTAGTCCACAGTGGCGGTCCCCGCCCGATCCTCTAAATGCTACTACACATTTACAGAATACACTAAACATGCACACTAGTTTAGGCCCAAGACACCGTACTCGTAGAACAAGGGTACGAAGAACCGGTTCACACGCGCTCTACACCAGGTACAGACATGGACCTGGGCGCTTCTCTCCTCCTCCACGGCCCGGTCAACCCGAGCCGAGGTCCGAGCCTTTAGAGGCGTCCTCGGGTTATTCCGCTCCCCGATCTAATCCGACCCCTTCGGAGAATCTAGTAGGGCACGGGGACGCGCACTAGTACGCGATGCCGTTCCCTCTAGAAAACCTCAGAAGGTGATTCGTTTCACACGGCTTGAGGGCCTTTACGTTCCTCGCCGCCTCCAAACAAGCCCGGTGAAGCTGAAATGCCTTAGAGGCAATCAGCAATCTCTCTCAAAAAAAAAACAATGGGTATGCTGTTATTTTCAACCGACTTCATCTAACACCTTTTAGTGCCACACTTAAAATTGTATTGTGTTGTATCTTTTGTTTCATTTTGTATTGTATTATTTTGTCTTGTACTGTGCTATTTGTAATAGTTATGGCTTTAATAAACTGTTTTTATTCTATTCCATTCTATCTAAATTCATTTAATTGTCTTTCATCTTTTTTATGTTACAGTCATCATCATTTCATGTCCCCACTGCTGCGACACGAGCCTTCCCTATGGATAGATAGGAAGAACGGGCCATAAACCACCACGCGCATCGAATGCCGATAGGTGGTTTTTAACGACTGTTAATAGCCGGGACCAACGGCTTTACGTGCCTTCCGAAACGTGAAGGAGCTCGAGATGATAAATTTTTGGTCACCCATCTGATGACCGGCCTTTATCCATTACTATTACTTACATTATCCCTTAATTCATTACTGAACTCGTACGACTACTATTACTATTCTCATCTATATATATACAAATCAATTGCTGTTCGTTTGACTAGCTAAAACTCGAGAATGGCTGGACCGGATTGGCTAATTTTGATTTTGAAATATTTGTGGAAGTTCAGGGAAGGTTTAAGCTGTGAGAAATATAATGATAATAAGTAACGGAAAACACTAAAAACAACTATTTAATTTTCTAATACAAAATGATTTGTTTGTTTTGTTGTCATGGAAACTGTCAAAGCGGTACGAAGTCCGCCGGGTCAGCTAGTATGTCTTATGCTCCGATCAACAATATGACCGAAGGTCTTATGTATTAATTTATCTTTTGTTTTGCAGATTGTCAGCACGTCATGGTCCTACTTTGCTTTGTTGAAGTCAATGTATAAGAAATAAAGTTAATTGTTAGATAATAAATTATATCGTAGCCTGACAAATGACGAACGAGGCTACGATATCATTTACATAAATCAATGTTTCCTTCAGTTGTCCCCTCCTCTATGAGTGTGTCTTGTCATATACGTACTTGTACATATAAATTATAATAGATCATATATAATTTCTGACAAAGCCATATATGTATACCTTATAATTAATATATCTATATAGTTACACTGCCGGGCTAAGGGAAATAAGAAAAGTATTAGGTAAGTCTATCTAAAAATGAGTTTTATTTCGTTAACATAAGGTCTTATAAAAATAGTATAGCTATGCTTATACATATACGAGGAGCTTTAACAGTCATTGAGCGGCGATAAACCGCGTGATTTACAGTTTCATATAAAAGTTTGTTTTGGAAGTGATCTATTCACTAACAATTTATAAATTATTTCTGAATGTTATGCAATGGGGCCCTTCCGTAAATAGCGTTCCGTTTTTATACTTAAAAAGAAGTGTATGCGATCATGACCTCGATTACCGTATCTAAGTGGTATGTTTTTGACATTTAGACCAGGGGAATAATTACAGAATTAGGCCATACTCCGGTGATTACCCAGTGCGGTTCCGGATCGCCTTGGTAGCAAGAGAGTGGAAATACTGGAGAGTGGGAATACCTCCCTAAAACAAGGTGGACCGGCGATCTGTCCCCCGACCGCCTGACCGATTGCTTTGGCTACGTGTACAGTTTATGATGTCATCTTGTCATTTCGTACCGCCTATGTAAGAAATATCGAAAGCTATAGGCTATAGCTTTCGATATATGCCTATACCTTAATAGGTAATGCTAGATGACAAGATGACGTTATAAACCATACACGTAGCCAAAGCAATCGAGTTAGTCGGTCAGGCTCCTGGTGAAGGTTGACAAAATAACAACATAAGGTGACATAAGTGACAAAATAAGGTGACTGCAGAAAGTAAGCTTCATACAAACGCGCTCCTGCAACGCAGAGAGACCGATCCGATCCGAACCCTTCGGAGAATCTAGTGGGGCACGGGGACACGCACTAGTGCGTGATGCCGTTCCCTATAAAAACCTCCGAAGGTGATTCGTTTCACACGGCCTTGAGGAACCCTTTAAGTTTCTCGCCGCCCCCAAACAAGCCCAATGAAGCTGAAAATGCCGTTTGAGCAAACTCTCTCCAAAAAAAAAACGCTGAGAGACAACCTCTCACGGACACGGAATTTCGTAACAGCTGCGCTCGCGGACTGTTTCTAGCTGTTCCGAGATTTGTGTCCGTGCAAGGGATCTATGTTTGAGTTGCTCGAGCGCGGCATGTATTAAGCTTAGCTTCTCGGTCCTCCTTATTCTGTGGTTGCGGGTAGCGGCTAGTTAGTCATACTAATATTAGTACCTGGATGACCGGTATTTTTTTTGTGGTGATTTTCTAAAAATTAAACCTAGCTAGATCGATTTGTCGCTCCCGAAACTCTCTGCATACTAAATTTCATGAATATCGTTGGAGCCGTTTCCGAGATTCAGATTATATAAATACATTATATACAACAGTTGCTCGTTTAGAGGTATTAGATAGTTAAAGAAGAAGCTTTTTTTTTGTATTCTTGTTTGTAACGAATAAACTCAAAAACTATTGGCCGTTTTTTAAAAATTCTTACACCATTAGAATGCCACATTAGCGCTGAGTAACATAGGCTATATTAAAAAAAATGTCCACCCGTGCGAAGCCGGGACGGGCCGCTAGTTAGCTATAAAGTCGGTCGTTATGGATATCCTTGAGGGAAGTCTTTGTCCAACAGTGGACGTCTTTTGGCTGGGATCCTTTGCCCTCTCCCTTTCCTCCTTGCCCTGCCGTGTTCTTCGGGACTTCGGGACACTTAATCATTTATGTCTTCCCGGACGCAGTGGTACGCGCAATGCGTTTTCTCCAGTTGGAAAAAAGGCCACTGAGACCACAATGGTCCTTTTAAAATAGCAGAATCGAAGCCCTGTTAACAAGTGTAGGGTAAATACACGGAATAGATATATTTAACTGTTCTGTGGGGTAAATATTTACTACATACAGTATTATGTATATATTGTTTTGTAAAGAGTATTCTGCTTCATTTATATTGGTATCGGGTAAATAAAAGTTAATTTACGACTTGCCAGAAGTTTGGGGAAGTCCAATAAAATACCAGATCTACGCTGAACGATCGAAATTAGCAGCCAAGGGAGTCTCCCGGCCGATTCAAGAGCGAAGCCCCTTTAAATTGTATGCAATCTATTTACTTTTTCTTATCAAATGCTCCGAAATATTTCTCCAAACACAATTGTTTTAGCGTAATGTATTTCGAATCGGTTTTTTAATCTCAATGGAATTAGACAACGTTCAAATTATGTTGACATCTTTATTACCATGACCAGTGGGTCAGCCCATTTAGCCCGACTAGACGTTTGAGTGTTGTTGTAAATGAACATTTATATAATACTTTTTGGGGTGTTATAACACCCTGTCGGGCCAATGGGGTCATACCCTCCACAGCACAGAGGAGTTAGATATATTTTAATTTGGCTATCCAAAGCTATATAACTAGTATTTAACTTTACCCTACCGTATATCTGCTAAAAGTGCGCATTACCATGCATTACTAAAGAATATGAATAGGATTTGTAGATACGCATTCATGAAATTAATAAAAAGGTCCATCCATGCACACCGCGATGCACACAGGACTACTGACCGGCCAGTGTTGCGAACCGATATTTTAATAATTATTAGGACTGGAACTTTTTGGTAGTGCGTGCCCTTTGGTGGCTTTTCACAATTTCTTTACAAAACATAACCAGTTGCAACTGTCGTTTGTTGATATAGTGTTTTGATGTGTTAAATTTATGTGAGCGGTTCCCAGTAATAATCCCAGTTTTAGTACCACCGTAACAGTGCCCGCAACAGGGCATAAATCACCGTTGGGCCATAACTCTTGCGGATCGGTGACGTCACCGTTATTTTGTCCGATAAATATTTAGCGACTAATAGATATTCTATTATGTTTGTTACTGTTCTGCATAGTATAGAAGAGGGTGCAGTGTGAGCCTTTTATTTACATTAAACGAGAATTTGTAAGGCGAAATTTAAACTTACCTCTTTTGTCACTAGGGAGAACTGCTTCAATGTCGTACACATTCTTGATTACAATAACGAAATCGACGTAAAAAATAAAATCGCACTAAGAACTCTGTTCGGTGCCTTGATTCGTGTCGGGGAAGACCGGGCCATGACCCGGTCAATCCGAGCCGTCTCTAGAGGCTAAACGTCGCTAAAGGCTAGGAAGCCTTTAGAGGCGCTATCGGGTTGTTCCGCTTCCGATCCGATCCGAACCCCTCGGAGAATCTAGAAGGGAACATCACTAGTGCGTGATGCCATTCAATCTAGAAAACCTCTGACGGTGTTTCTTTTTACACGGCCCAAAAAAGTCTGGTTACGCTGAAAATGCTGCCTTAGGCAATCAGTAAAATGTCTCCAAAAACCGGGTCATAATGAGCTTATATGGAATAAATCAAAGAGAAGGCGAACGTTGTGGAAGAAGTTAGTAAAATAATTAGCCTAGAGATGAATGGAAAAGCGTACACCGGTCACTGATAAGAGCTTAGCTCTAAAGTTGAAGGAAAACCTGTCCCATGAATGTACATGAAACACATAACAATTGATTTTCAATCGAGATACTATTTAGCAGTGGATCTGATAACACAATACAAAAATGCTATTGAAATCAATTCCACTTCGATGTAGCGGAATTAACACTACATATTCTTTGAATTGCATTTTTGTGTCCCATGGATTTCCGCAAAGTAATGCATGATTCCATTAATTACTATGAGTTTGTTTTAACTTTACTAACAACTTATTAAGAAATATTTTTCTAACCATGCTTCGCACGGGTGGACTTTTCTTTTTTAATATAGCCTATGTTACTCAGCGCTAATGTGGCATTCTAATGGTGAATTATTTTTTTAAATCGCACCAGTAGTTTTTGAGTTTATTCGTTGCAAACATACACAAATACAAAAATACAAAGCTTTCCTCTTTATAATATTAGTATAGATATGATAATTACGGCTCTTAACTTGGTTCAACAGCATCGACAACGTAATGAAACCAAGGGCATTGGAAGCTTACGGCGTTCTAGGTAATGTTAATGCATTCATGAAAAGCTGCGAGGAAAACATATTTCAAAGAACCTTTTCTCACCCACCCACCCACCTTTCACATCTTAAGTTTTCTTTACCGGTAAAAATGCCACCCAGATACCAAGGTACCAAGCTTACCGTTACTTTTTTTTACCGGTATCTTGTTTGACAGATCGATCAGTATCGATACCAAGTTCAATTTTTAACGGTATTCAAAGCCCTGGGCGAGAGACAGCTAAGCAAAAGTACCTGCTTTCGCTTAGCATCATATGTTTTCAGGTAAACATATGAGAATTGTAAATCCAAGGTAAGAAAAGTTTTGTATACCGATTTGAAATACCAATTTATCTATATTAATTGAGGATAGGAATGTAAAACCTTTCTGTTACTACAAACGGAATCCTGTAAAATGCGAGACCAGAATTATTGCAGCGTTGACAAAATATTTTGTGGTGACGATTGCTCGCTATGAAAATCGGTATCAGCGATTTATTATTGCGACGTTGATTTAAACGTAACGTAACATTTTGTTAGGTTATCTATAAAATTTGTCGGTGACCGTTATTGTGACGCAACTTAATCTACGAATAACAGCTTACTCGGCTGAAATCGGCGGTATAAAAAGTTACTCCAGTATAACAAATTTATCCTTGGGTTAAACGTTGGTGAAATGAAAAGTTCGTTTACTCTCGGAATAAGACTTATACGACCTTGGTGAAATCCGCCCTTAGTAATCCAAACAAAAGTGTAACAATGATGTTCAAGTGGCATGCGAAAAAAAAAAAGAAATACATTTATTTCTCAGAACGTAGCGTGCAGATAATGGAAATCGGACGTGTTTTTCGGTCGTACATCACACGTTCATATGATTATCCTGTAATATAAATCAAGAAATGAAAGTGTATTTCCTTTGTTTACCTTTTGAATGTGACGTCAGTCTGCGTGATAAATGACAATACAGATAACCTACAGAGATTTTTCTTGACGAGTTTTTCAAAGAATTTTGTTTATCTTCATGATCACTGGTCTCATAATAGTCCATGCAGGCGGAATGGAGGGATTCATTCCAAACGCATTATTAATATATGAAGCCCATAAAAAAACCGGTGACTATCATGATAACATGAATTTCGACAAATATTCCAAATGGATTGAAACTCAATTAATACCAAATCTAAAACCAAACAGTGTTGTCGTTTTGGATAATGCATGTTACCATAATTCGCTTCAAAATCCGGCACCGAATTCGAACTCGCGAAAGCAAGTCATGATAGATTGGCTCACTCACCGAAATATTGACCATTCCCCTACTATGTATAAGACACAACTATACGATCTTGTACTCAAAAATAAGCAAAGATTCCTGGAATACAAAATTGATACAATTTTAAGTCAACACGGACATACGGCACTTCGCTTACCACCATATCATCCCCAATTCAATCCGATTGAAAACATTTGGGGAATAGTCAAAGGATTTGTTGCCAAAAAAAACGTTTCGATGAATATGGAGTCTATTAAAAATTTAGCAAAGGAAAAAATTAGTAGAATAACTCAGGAAGAATGGAAAAATGTATGCTTACATACAATGAAGGAAGAGCAAAAGTATCAATGTCAAGAATCACAAATGGATGCAATTTCGGAGAGTTTCATTATAAGAGTTTCCTCAGAAGATAATGACAGTGACATTGCTTCTGTACAGTCCACTGATGAAAATGAGGATGACGAAATGGAGAGTGTTTGAGGTAAAAAATGTACAGTATGTTATTAATAATAATAATAATAAAGTTTATTGCTTTAAATAGTACATGTAAACGTTATTAAGTTATCTCGCAGTATCCCAAACTGAGTCAAGCTCGTATTTAATATTAAATTATATATTATATATTATTATTATATTTATTATTATTTAGCTTGTATTAAATATTTATATAATTTATTATGCTTATGCGTTTTTTTGCAAACTGTACACAACTACATACAACAGGTGACTTAGTTAAGTTTTTTACCTATAACTTAGTATTGATTCATAATTACTTTATGAAGAAACTACCTACCATTCCTACTAATACATCTACTATGAATCAATTCTGAGCAAAAAATGTATGCTCTGTTTGACAGTTTTCGATCCAGTAAACGATGATGATGATGATGAAACGCTTATATTTTACAAAATAAAAAGAGAAGGGACTTATTAATTTTAAAATAGGGACCTTTTTTAACGTAATAGCTAATAAGTTATTTTGTCATTCATTTGAGGGCTAACAATTTAATTTACTTACGCGATGGGCGTCAGAATACTCAATGCTGGTCTAATGGTTGGAGAAGAATTCCTGTAAAAATAATCTAGCAACACTATATATGACGTTTTAAAAACTCATTTGCAGCAAACCGCAAAGATGAAATCGGTTATTCGTAAATAACTTTCACAATATCTCAAAAGCTGTTGTTTTAATCACAAAAGAGAGTCCAATCACATAATTACGTTTGACATAGGTGCGTCGCCAATAATTAACTAGGGTGCGTCCAAATTGCTGTGGCACTACGGTATGTACAGATGGGGTCGCGTAACCGAAATGGCGCCATCAACGCTTGAAAGGGACCCAGGTGTGTGTTGCTTACATATACTCTGTTTGAGGTTGGTTACCCTTTTGCGGGCAACTAATTGATGCCATGGGTAACGGGTTACACTTTTGAGTAACAAACTTTTCGAAATTTAAAAATAAAGAAAAATTAAGCTGGCTGACTGTCACGAGTTCGTGTTGATCGTGTGAGTGTGACTTTCGGTCCTAATAAGCATTGGAGATATGTTTTCGCCAACAGTGCTCGAAAAAAACTTATAGGCATAGACTTAATTTATTAAGCGCAATACGTTTACTGAAAGCGACAGAATAAAAAAATACAACAAAAGAAAACCAAACATAAAGTAGACTAGCTTTTTTACTGATGTAGAGATACCTACATAGTATTAAAGTCGTATCCTCCAAAACATTTTCAAAAAGCAAAAAACAGTAAATATCAGCTTTGCTACTTTATTACTGTAGGCGTTCTGGATTTTACTGGTATTTTACAGGGAAAATATAGGGCATAAAGGCATAAGAATTCAAGTAGAGGAATATGAAGGTTGGCAACGATAGTAATAATACTCTTGGTGTTGCAAGCATGGGCTACGATGCTATATTTTTAACGGCGAGCTTAATGCTCGTTTACCGGTCTAGTTAGATAAAAAAGTTGCAAAAGTCAATATAATTCATTCGGTGGCCCTTTTTTACCCTATTCCAGACAAACTGTTACAAATTATATTTTTACCATATAGTACAGTTAGCTACATACATTCAGGTAATGCAGTTAAAGCGTGTAATGCAATGAAAATATACGATACGTTTGTAATTATGTAGGTACACTGCGCACGCGAGCTAAACTCCCATTTCACCGGTTTTGGTAGTTAATTCAGGTATTAAATTTTTATGTGACAGATATGCAGGTAATGCGACGGAATTTTAAATGTATTTCTTGTGTTTTATTATTCGTTACCTAGTTATATTGGTTTCAAAGAAAGCTTATTTATATCCAGTTAGCAATTTCAACAGCATCAGTTTTTCAATTCCAGCCTCTGACAGGGCTTTAACGGTTTTACGAAAGAAAATCGAGAACAATTTTTTGCCAACCCATTTAGGTAATTACCGCGCTCGATGCAGCTTAACATTTGCGAACGTTGTAAAGGACAATTACTCCGCCCTGCACCGTTGCCCTGAACCTCGAAAGAAGCTACAACGATGCAGTAGCAACGTGACCAAGACATTTATTGTATCTACTTATCATTCAGGAAACGCTGCCTGTCTTCAAAGTCCATGGTCAAGTTCTGACTATTTCATATTACCATATCATAACTAGTCAGGTAGACTTGGAAAATTACCTTATTGCTGTATGTGTGTTCATAATTATTGAGGAATGTAATTGATTTTTTCTTTGACATCAGCCTCAAACCCTGACATTGATGCGTCTATAGACGGTGAACAATAAATATTAAACTAGAAAAATGTAAACACACACAACGGACATCCTTAAAGTAATTTTATTTAGCATGTCACGCACTACATAACATAGCAGTTCAATTATATATCTTACAATAATAAAAATATATAAAAACAAAACCATATCCTATAGAACAGCTATTTTAAGTAAATAATAAAAAAAATACCAATACGACTAGCAAAATCACGGAATACCCAAACCTACTATATTGAATCTCTATGACCCAAATAAACCCCAATTTTATGTTTTGACATTTTTGCATTTGTAATATAAGTTATCATTTTTGTTTTCTTTTTATCAGAAATAGATTATTATTTATATTTATTTTAATGTAATTTAGCATTATTAGTAATTTTAACTTTGCATCATTTTAATTACTGTTGCAATTAATCATTTTTTTTAAATCTTTTACGTTTTATCAAATTTGTATTTTATAATTATAAGTTGACATTTTCGTAAATTTATCCAAAAGGCACTATTATTAGGCATTATTATTAAATTAATTTTCATTTAAATTCTGTTTTATTAGAAATTTTTATTTTAACATTAGTTTACTGGCGTCTTGGCCTCGCAATGCTTATAAATAAATAAAATAAACTCGACTCGCATGCTTATAAATAAATGAAATAAATGTAAAAGGGGGCAGTTCAGAGTGGAGAAATAATACGACGTAAGTGTTGTTGTCAGCTCAAAGGCCGTTTTAATAATCAAAATGGTCGACGCCATCATATATACACACGCCAGCACATCAACCATTCCAAAACTGTCAAATTTCTCTAATCGATATTGATCTTTATACCCAAAGGCTAAGGTTCAAAATGTATTAAAGAAATTTGACATTTTGTGGTAGGTTGATCTGCTGCCGTGTGTACATTCCAACGTAATTCAATCAAATTATTAATACTGCACAAATTGAATACAAATAGGTTTTCTAAATTAATGTTTCAATTACTAGAGTATTCAAAGTACCTAGTGAAAAGGATTGTAGGGTACATAATAATCATATTGTATGGAACGGAAGTGAAAATTAGAATAAGATTAACAAACATTTTAAGTATCGATAATTAGCAACATATTTCATTTACTTACTGATCAAATAACAATAATCAATTAAAATTAAGATATTATTCAGCAATTATCTAATCAATAATTAACTTAGGGATTACTAGCGAGGGACATGAAGCGGAACTTATAACATAAATAAAAATAAATAAAGAACCTTCTTCGTTTTTGAACTTCTTTGAAATAGTGAACAAATAGGTATTTGTTAACGCGTGAAATAGAAAAGCACATTTGACTTTGTACACGTACGAAATACGTGTTTTACTCGAATGCAACTTGAATTCGTAAGTGATTCCATTTGTTGCTAACAAATTCCTTTATTAGAAAACTTAGACAAAGTTCTGACTCCAGTTGCTATCTCTAGCATTTTAGAGTTTTATGATTTCTAACACCGATACAATTATTTGTTCGGAGTGTTGTGAATTTAATGAATTTGGGGCGGGTATAGAATCCTATGAGTTAATACTTATGGGGTGATACTTATTTATTGTCTGGCTTTATATAGGATCGTTTTTTTGGTTTTCTCGTTTTTTTTTTTAAACACGTGAAAGGACAATATTTTTTTTGGGCTTAAAATAAATGAAAATTTAACAGAGATCATTTCCGTTGATTAATACTATAAACATTTAATACTTTCATTCTACACTATTTGCAGATTTTAAAAGATGCCCATTTTATTTTGTAAAAAAATGTATTATTTAAAAAAAATGCGTCGAAAGGAACTATGTCCGAGTTCTTTTATGACAGTTGATTGACATAAACTGACAGCTGAGCCAGCTGCTTATGTCATGACGAGACTATTGGAGCATTTTGGAATTTTTATTGTTTATTTTTGTTGTTTTCCAATTCAGTAATTCTATTTTGATTTCATCGCTTCACTGACGTGCATATTATGGTATCTACATTAACAATCAGCAACTCTATGATACGATGATAGGGGCAGTTTTCTAAAATATGTGAATGTTGGTTGGAATTCTGAGCTTTAAGTGCCTTAAAAGTGCTTGCTTACTCCATAAGCGATCAATCTTGCGCATTTGCACAACAGATATAAACATCTTACATGTAGTTTTACTTTATTTATATGTTAGGAAAAATATAGTATAAGTATGATGATTGTAAACATGAGATGTAGATATGTAGACTTGTATTTTTTAAATTTAATGAAAAACGCACTGACCGCTGTCACGTCTATGTCAATAATATTTTTTTTATTATTGCAACATTACATGTATTTTTGTATATGAATTAAATTAAAATGCGCGTCTATTTATTAATATAAATACTTTGATCGTAATCCTAATATTTTTTTCTTTAATTTGATGTATCATTTGCTTATGTTAATTGAGTTTTTATTTTAAGCCCAGGTCCCATAGTAAAAAAATCTTCTCCTTTCAAATGAAATGTAAACAGATGTTACTGTTGGTACAATAAAATAAAATAAAGTTAGCATTGACGTCGCTCATCACTTTGGCAAACCAACTTAATAACATAATAGGCGCTTGTGTTTTTTTTTCTGGTATCCACGGAAGATCAGCGTCGTGGTGCCAACCAAGGTATCTCGACATTATGCTGAGTGGAGACCAATTCAATACCACTAGTTCTAAGTTTTTTATCCCGTTGTTAGCATAGCATAGCGTAGCTAGATTAATTGGTTATGAATAAATATTGTCTATTCTATTCTATTCTTGGCAACCGCTACAAAAGTTATATTACATGTTACTAAAGTGGTCAGCAACTTAATGCTTGATGATGACTGATGCTGACTGTACACACGCCTGCACATCAACCTACCACAAACTGTCAAATTTCCTCAATACACTCTGCACTTTATGCCTTTAGCATATGGTTGAAAATGTATTGAAGAAATTTGACAGTTTTGGATAGGTTGATGAGCAGGTGTCTGTACAATATGATGTTTTCTGTATTTCGTCCGTGTTCTGTCGCCCGTGTGTGCTTTACGCCTATAGTTTACCTTATGGTGTATCCATACCGAAAACATTTTGTAGGGCAACGTTAAGCAACATAGCAATGTTAGGTAACCTTCTAGAAACTCCTGGTGCTCGGAGTTTTCCGCTACGTGTACATACAAAACTTTACAAAAAGTAACTACAGTGCACCATTACGACTAGTGTCTTATGTGGTCGCCCGATTCTTATAAAATGCCACTACACATTTACAGAATACACTAAACATGCACAGTAGTTTAAGTCCAAGACACCGTACTCTTAGAACAAGGGTACGACGAGCCGGTTCACACACGCTCTATACTACGTACATGTACCTGGGCGCTTTCCTCACCCCCACGACACGGTCAAGCTGAGCCGACCCGAACCCCTCGTAGAATCTAGTAGGGCACGGGGACACGCACTATTGCGTGATGCCGTTCCCTCTAGAAAAGCTCTGATGGTGATTCGTTTCACACGGCTTGAGGAAGCCTTTAAGTTTCTCGCCGGCCCCAAAAAAGCCCGGTAAAGCTGAATTATGTGAACGAAGTCTTATGTGAACAGCTCCTCGGTTCAAAGGGGATAGATAAGAAAACTTAGATAAGCAATTCCTGCAAAGCAAATGGAGTCGTTTGCAATATCGAAGCTGATAAAATAACTTGCCATTTTATTATTCGTAATGTGACAGATATATGAGGTTCCAAAACGGTGTCGCAGTAGGTAGGTACTAGTGGTTTTATTGAGCTACTCGAACGATTGGAATAAAATATGACTTGCTCCTTTATGCCATGCTGACGACCCCATTATTTGTTTCTTTATGACATTGAACATTTTTCGTATATTATTATGGTAATACACTTACTTACTTACTTTTAAAGGTAGTAAATCGGTAATATTTTCGTGTGTTTTTCTTTATGTTCTAACACATTTAAACAACGAAAGTGGAACAGAAAGGTGTGGTAAAAATGTAAAAGTCCAAAGTGTATCCGATCTGATTTTGTATGTGTTGTTACTAAAACATAATTAGTAACTACATTATTTTTAAGTGCTAAATTGCTGCACTGAAGCTGAATTAAATATTAATGAAACACAGTGAAACAATTAAATGCCTACCCGACCCAGCCAGGAGTCGAACCTGGGTCTTCCGCAATCCGGGTGGCTGTTCTTACCATTGCTGCTACCGGGAAGGCTGACGTAAGCACTGAATTTTTTCACAGCTTTTTGATTTTTGATGCGATTGTAAATAAAATATTTAAGCAGCAGTGGTCATAAATGAGAGTGCACAGAGGTTATTAAACCACTAGGACGTATTTATTTTGGTGTAACGTCACAATAGAAATATTTAATTAAAAATTGCATATCAATTAATCAAATTTAATAATTATGTCTTAGTAACTCTGCATACAAGACTAGTTCTTGTATCGGATACACTTTGGACCTTTCAAATTTTACTACACCTTTCTGTTGTATATGGTACCTACGTGTGCATATACGTACCACCTCAGTAACCTCGTGGTTAGGCCATCGGAGTCAGACCCAGAGGTCCTGGCTTCAACTCCTAAAGGGGTACATTGGTGTAATCCATTTCATTGGTATCAATAATGTTATTATTAATGTTTTTATTTGTTTGTACTGTTCTTGGTGTTATGTTAATATTATTATTATTTTTTGTTGTTGTTTCTATTTCTTTTTGTTTTTATTAAATGTGCCAAATAAACGTTTCTTTTCTAGTATATTCGGATTAAATTGTTGTGTTAATAGATATGCTATTTCATGTCTTAATATTTAAGGGTTCCGTATAAGTGTGTCTCCACCTTAAGCCTAATACCAAGCGCTTAGTTTAGGTTACGTTGTGGAATAAAATAAAATATAAAAAAAAACATACACGTTCTCATTTGAAACTACCATTATTAAAATACGAATTCTCACTGGAAACTATTAATTATTGTTACAGTTTCGAACGCTTTCTAATATCTCATGGAAAGATCAGAATTAGTTATACAAGTTAACTATTTCAGTATTTCACAATGCAAATAGCTTAGTTAAGTAACATGAGCTTTTAGTAAATAATTTCTGCCCACAGCGAATGCTATTTAAAATGCCATGAAATGCTTTATAGCTTTTTTATATGTCACGAAACTTTATGTTTTTGCATTTGTATTATGGGTTCGGTTGCACGGAACTGAGTTCAATTATTGCGGACATAAAACTTAATTCTCTAATAATCTTATTACTGATTATTTCTTCATTTATTTATTAGTTATTTGGTTTATTCTTTGTTGAAAAAAAAAACCAAAGAAAATAGAAATGATTTTGAACCAAAACAAAATATAATTCATAATTTTAATCATAGTTTTTAAATTTTAATTGAATTTTTCATTTGTTAGCACCTTCTATTAAATTTTCTGCCTATCCATAGTGCTAACTTTAAGTAACTTGGTAGATAATAAAATAATTCCATTGTATACTTGGTAAATAATTCTATTTGAGCATTAAGTCCTCCTTTATTCATTGTCTTCATAATTTGAAAATTATGCAAATAAAAAATAAAATAAAATACTTATTCATTGTTAATCGTTTTTTGTTTTTGGAAATAATTGACCACTGGCCGCATGTAGACTTTGCAGCTTATACATTTTTAACATGACCACAATATTAAACTCTTTGTTACACCTAACTACTTGAAAAATTAAGTGGATGTCAATGCACGTCAATTTTCCACACCAAATAATAGCTATAGCATAAACTGTTATGTAAACGGTAAATTATATTTAGTAAACGATCAGTACTTACGTCACATAGTCTAGTTTGTCATTTAGCTATTAGTAACCGTAGAAAATTCCATTGTAATTCAATCATATTTTATTTACTATGTCGTTATTGGAAACCACAGTATGACAATCGGTCATATAGCTACGAACAATAACTAATAGTTGTAATTCTGAGTCTTAAAGCTACTTAGAGAGCCGTCTTTGAAGACTAAGTGCCCAGTCAACAATCGCGGAAATCTATGCTAAACTTTACGACTGTATGCAGTGTAGTTGTACTTAAGACAATTTAATATAGTTTTTTGTAAACATTTGAATTTAATACTGTACAAGATTGCGACCTCATTGTTTTAACCACATATTTAACTTTATTCACATTGAGTGTGAGTTAAGGTTTATAAAATTTAAATGCATTGTTAACCAGCACTAATGTTAACCAGTTGTTGTAAATCTTTAATTAATAAAACAATAATGTAAAAAAAACGTCAATAAAACAAGAGCTCTTTAACTTACGTATAACTTATTTATATCTTACTATTTAGTTCTTTTTTAAAACATTAATTCGATATTCAGGATGATTGAAAATGGAGGGCCATAGAACAGCCTAACGAAATCATTTTAATCACCAAGAGAGGGCAGGGTTTTTGACCTCCGAATTGAGGGCAAAAAATGGCCGCATTTCAGACGCTGCTATCACAGAGCCATATATGCTGCTTCCACAATTGCTGCTATATTTCAGAATGAAATATTAGGTTTAATGAAACGTCATGATAAAATAGTAACATAAAATAGTACATTTAAACGAGAGTAATAAACCATACAATTAGTAACTCTTAAAAAAAGTATATCAAAAATAATAAACGTACAATTTAAATTTTTTTAAGTAAAGAGTGAGATCTTATACACGGCACCACACTTACAATGCAATTTTTCTTCAGCCGGTGCCGATGAAGAAATTTCGCAAAACAGTGTTTGAGAGTAACACAGGAAAGGGAACCTTACATCAAATTCAATATATTTTGTTCACTGGGGCCAGTGCGACATTTTAGACTACGGTAGTAGGTCGACCAATTTACCTGGAGTAACAAATACTTGTCTATATCAATATACATAAACACAAGAATTTAAACGGGGATTAATGCAAACTAATTAGTAAAAGGTATCATACCTTCTGTATACCCGACGTTTCGACCAAGATACAACGGCCGTGGTCACGGGCTGACATAAAATCCATATCCATATGTGACAACTTGAAGCAAAAAGATATTGAGGTCCACTTGGCCCCTTAGTAAACACCTTTTCAACAACAACAACAACAAACGACACGACGAACGACAAATTTATGCTCGTGACTGTACCACACATCTCTATGATAAGATTCTGCTGATATTCAATAATTTAGAAGAAAAACTATCAAGTAAGTAAATATGAAATTGTGCAGTAAAATTACCGCAACTTCTCTTTGTTAATGACTAGTTTTCCAAGTAGGCGTTAAGGTAAAGCATATATATTTATATATATATAAGCATAGGTATTTTTAATAGGTATTAGGCCGGGGGCGAAAGCTAGTTATAGTAGCAGCACCAGTGTATGACACAGTAACCCAGTGTTCAACACCAGCTCTCTTCGCCAAAAAAATACATAGGGTCTTACAAATAAACAACGAATAAGCTCCAAACAGTTATTCCGTATTTTGTCTCTTTTACTCTAATTTGAAATGACGTTTATATGACAGGAACAATACACGTAATAACTATTCGGACATTAATATTTATTTGTAAGGCACATAGAATTGAAAAGAAATTGTATTGGACGACAGCTGGAAGGAGGTGGCGTGTATTCAATTGTTTCTCAAGCTAAAAATCAATGGCTGACTACTATTTTTAATGGTTAAATAAAAAAAATGTCGCAATACTGTGGTTCTTGTCGAACTCAGGGGACTTCTTGGCGGGAAAGTTAAGAGTCATGTCTGCGGTTTTGTTTTATTTTCTAAAATTTGTGTTATGTCAAATATTAATGTGAAATAATGGTGGATTATTAACCGTTAAGTGTTCGTGAGTGTGCATGAGTATTGGCAAATGAAACAAAACAGTGCAACGTCACTTTTCAAATTCTCTCAAGAAGTCTGCCCGAGGACTTCACTGAGATACGCCCCACATCTTTACTGAGATACTCGAGGGATTGGGGGGGTTTATCATTCTCACTTCTCATTTCTATTATCATTCATCATCATCATATAGGAAACAAGACAGGAGAAAAACGTATAAATTAAGTTTTCGACTGAAGGACTAGTATCCATGGTCACGAATAAATAAATTTAAAAAAAATGTCGAACTCAGGTGCAACTATTACACTTTTCCATTACTAATTTACTGTTTATACCGCTTCAACAAAACAGGATAAAGCACGCCCCATTAACATACGAAGCGAGCTTTTATTCGCCGTTCAAAGGCTTCATTTTCCTTTATAGTTTGACTTTAGTCGAACCATTTATTATATTCAGGTCACGAGACCGTTCCGTTGCGAAAATCGACGGCTCCCTCTGCATTTTGTGTTCGATAAAAGATGTGGCTATTAAAAAAAAACTGCAAGTTCACGGTGTACAATCTTTTTAATAACCGGGGCGTATGGCGTTTCACGTCATCGTTAAAATCATCGTGCATACTAGTACTACTGCTGATGGCAACCCCAACAAATTTGTCACACTATTACACTAATATTATATACTAGCTGACCCGGCGGACTTCGTACCGCTTTGACAGTTTCCTGACAAATGTCAAAAAGAAAAAGTCAAAATTTCAATAAAAAAGTATAAAAAACTACCAAATAGGTTCTATTCCCAACATCAAATCCAAGACCTAAGTAGTAAATTGTGGAACCAAATATAGAGAAAAGGTATGAGTTTCATTCCCGTGGGAATATCGGGATAAAAACTCGCATTTATAATATTAGTGTGACGCGAAAGTTTGTGTGTATTTTGGTTGCTTCTTCACGCTGCAACCGATGGATAGATTTGGATGAAATTCGGCATACACATAGTTTATAACCTGGATTAACACATAGAATAGTTTTTATCCTGATACTCCATAGAAACTGTCAAAGCAGTACGAAGTCCGCTGGGTCAACTAGTAGTAAATAGTTTTCATACTATCCCACACTGCAAGACAAAGGCATCATTGAAATAAAGTCATCACTACAATTCCCTACAATTGATGCCGAATGTGGGTCAGTGATCACACACCCGGGCTATGCAACGATAAATCCTAAACACACTTTGCCCAACCTGGGAGTTAAACCAAAGACCTTCGTGTATAAGGCCGAGCGTTTTGCCACTCGGCCATCGAGGCGTTTGTATATCGAGGTATATTATTATTATTTCTCTCTCTTACTGTCACTGTCGCTTCCACTGCGCAATTCCACCGTACGGTTCGTTCATTAGTTGTTGTATGTCAATTAATTCATATAAATACTGTACCAAGTAATTGTCGCCGATACCACCAGCATCTTCGATCAATTATGTACTAGATAAAGGATCCGGAACAAATGCATCTCGAAAGTGGTCCTGTTAGCTCATACCTAAAATCTAAAAAAACATTGGATAACATCAACAACTTCAGCTTGCTATGAACCTTAAATCTTAAATATAAAGATTAAATTAAGGTTGCAAAACATTTGTACTCAATATTGACTGTCATCGCCACAAACGTCATTGTGGCTTCGTAGCCCCTAATTCGCCTACCGTTTTTCAAGCACTCATCGGGAATCTAGTACATAATTGGATCGAAGACCAGTATATCTATTTTATATAGTTTACTGTCTCAAACTGCTGCATTACTTTGGCGCATAATTGCAGCTATATAGCCAAAATCGTCGTAGGACCACTACAGTGTGGGGTTTGGTATTATAGCTTGCTGGAAATTGCTAACATTATTCCGCGAAATGTTTACACGAACCAAAGAGACTTAATTAGCTCTACATTGTTTAAGCGTAAATTTGATAAGATAATTGGCAGAAAATGGCTATCGAGCCATTTTCTGCCAGAAAAACTAAACTGTTATCGAACAGTTCAGTTTTTCTTCGGAAAATTGGCTGACTTATAAAATTTAACACGCACAAAAATTAATAAGGAACTTTTTGTTTTCAATTATTATCTTATTTAAGCTTAAAGACATATTTCTACTATGTGCTTAGAATCGTAGTCTGTAAATTCACGCTAAGCTCTAAAGAGTTTGGGTGTCCCGTAGCTTAGCTTAGACTTAGATTATATACACTAGACTAGACCATGTAGTACCTATAAAAGTAATGCCTAGTTTATAAAAGTTAAATATTATAACGTACATATAACGAGTATTTTTATTAACGCACTAGGATCGCTCTGAAGTTTTGTTCACTCAAAGTTCATTAATAAAAAAAAAAAAAAAAAAAAAAAAAGTATGAGCTACTTATTAGGGAGACTTTTTTATTTCTATTTTATTTAGGTAAGCATACTTAACAAGCGTAAAATATACGCAAGCAGATTCATTCTACAGGTACTATTAATTTAGAGCTAAAGTTTGTGAATTTGCTTGTTTCAGGAGGGTAATCTCTGGAAATACTAGTCTAACTCCAAAAATTCTTTCAGATATATAAAAAAAGGTTTGTCTAAAAAAACTTAGTAGGTAATGATCATTGTACGGGAAAATAGGAAACCATCGCTGTTGCGGGCAATGTGCTACTTTATAGTAAGTGTATATTGGTGAGTTGTTAAATATGATAAGACTCCCGAGAAAGGGTTGCTCTTTCGAACGTGCTCTTTCGTTAGACTACCCAGCAATTTATATATAATTGATGTTTACTGAGTACCTTGTGCAAGTTTTCGATTCGATCACGTGAACGATACAATAGGTTATTACATTTAACGTCTCTCGCTCTCTACCTTCCTAAATCTCTCGTCAATGCTATACAAATTCTCGTTTTCATTAACATGATCGACTCGAGAATAAAACTCGAACTAGGTTAAAATAATCAGTTAAAGGAATCATAATAACATACGAAAAACACGTTAATTCTTTAAAAAATACTTGTAACCAGCAGTGTTCATGTGTGCACACACACTGTAAGCATAGTCGCATAGTAGCATCTCGTGCTACAGAACTATTAATCTTCGCCCACTGCTGGCTAGCCAAAAGATAGGTGACCATCCATCTCCCAGCAAAAATAACATTTTGTTTATGCCCAACCTACTTTCTGTCACATTGTCATTGACGTGCGTGTGGAATCTATACATATGAGCTTAGTAGGCAAAGCGTTCTATTACCGAATTAAAACTATTAATGTCAGATTATAGAAACTCTAAGCGTGCTCTAAGGTTACATTATAGCCCTATTATAATAGGGATTATAGATAAAGTGAGCTTATGTTATAGCACTGTTGTAGTTCAGATTATAAATAATCTGTATCAAAAGTACCTTTTCGTTTAAATTGTTATGTCACAATATTTAATTTGTAATAATATTTGTATAAAACATAACCACGAATAGGTCGTAACAAAACTGTTTTTTTCTAAGCTAACGTAGAGACTGGCTCGTTTAAATATTTGAAGTGCTAAAGAAATAAATTATTGAGTCTGGTTCGATTGCGATTTATTTTTTTGTAATTTTAATTTTGATCCTTTATACTAATATTATAAAGAGGTATACAGACTTACTATGTATAAACGAGTATATATATGTATTTTTTTCTTTCAAATATATTGTATTGACATTTACGACAACTGCATCAACAAATCATTCATTAGTTATTTGTATACGTAATCAATCGTTATAATATGATACTAAGTTAATTATGTGTTTACTATAAAAATATCGTCCAATTACAAAATTAAGTCTTTTATTATCCAGTCTCTTCATTTGAAATAATAAAAATACAGGACATGATAATATTATCTAAATAAATCAAACGAATGAATCAAACAATCCAGCCTGTAAAACCTCTTCTTAGGTTTATAGAATCAGCTATTTCTTTAGTGAGATCACATTTAAATTGTAAGTTCCAGCCCAAGATTAATCCAGTAAAACAAAGTTTTCTACTACAAAGTCCGGGGCTCGTATGGGCTTACAAGTTGCCATATAAATTTCACTTTGCCGGCCGGATTTTAGTGTTATTGCGGTTTATAAGAGCACTTTTTCTTCTTGAGTTTACAACCAGAGAGGTTTTGTTTATTTATGACTTCTTGTTAACATAATGTTACATAGTGGTGTTCATCTGAATCTTTTCTGAGATTGTTTAAAAGAGGTCGAGAGTCGGCCGACTCCCAATACATTGTTTGCCCCCACATTTAAAAATATATGCGTCATGATCAAAATTTTATTTCTGAATTGGTTTTTTATAACTATTGTTGTAAAATATATCAATATACAACGTGTAACAGATTAAACGCACACCCTCTTAAGTGGTGACTCAGTCCATGAAACTGAACAACTTTGGTTTTAAGACTTTTCGAATTTCGCAAAAAAAAAAATCGTCCCTTCAAACGAATTCACTCGGTCAGTTTTGATCTATCTATGAAAAGAAATATGAAAATAAAATTTTTCATGGACTGAGTCACCACTTAAGAGGGTGTGCGTTTAATCTGTTACACGTTGTATATATTAGCTCTTCTATTTTTCACAATTTTGGTTGTGAAACATGAAACGACTCTGGGCCAAATATCGACAATTTCCTTTACCATGAAGATTATTTTATTTAAGCTCACAATAGTTATTGAACTTCCTATTACTCCTCATGTTTAAGTAATGGCATAGATTTCCATTTTATATAAGTTATTTTTATTTTGTCACTTGAGTTTGCTATCTGCGATTGTGCTTGATATACTCGTATAGGATGTGCAATCCAATTGAGTTATTATGGAAAAGTCAGAAACTATAAAATATATGAAGAAGTTGTAAGTTAAGTAGAACCGCATTCATATTATTTATAAACACAAATATTTGCATAAATATCGTGAAAGTCCACTAAAAGCATTAAAAATATAGAGCTTTATAAATATGGGCTGTACCGGTATTATTATTCTGATATCCTGTGCTCCTGTCTGTATCGTAAGCGCTACCTACGAAAGACGGGTTCTGCATGCATGCATCAGCTTCTAAAATAACTTCAATTATTGGTAATGTCTGATTGGCTCTCATGACCTTTGCTATTTATTTCACAATTTGCGGATAACCATTTTTCTTTCACAAATAAATCGTATCAATATTGAACCAGGGCCATAAGTGTAATCGAACCCCCTTTTATTGTTACAAAGAAAACGTTTAGTACCACATCATTCCGCATCATATCATTTTGATGAGAGTCTCATTCCGAGAACAAATGTTTGCACTATTTGATTACACCACGTATTACTGTCGGCACATTTTGATCAAGTCTATGTCGCATTGGTGTACCCATATGTGCATTTATCATAATTAACGATGAAAAATATATATTTAGAATATCTTTATTCTTTAACAGTAGTAGAATAGAATATCTTTATTTCAGGCAACTATGGCCCATACAATATATACCTTAAATATTAACATACATAATTATATTACAATACAGTTTTTGTAAGTAAATAACTTAAAAGCTATGTCATTATTTTAATTATTCGGACACATTTAGTGTCGTGTCGGCAGGGGAAGGCAGTTGTCGATGGCAATGCAATATTCAAACATCTTTTGTCTTGAGAAGAGTTTAAATATATAGTACAGTATTTTATACTATGTCGGTATATATGGTCATCATTTTGTTGCACAAAATATCCGATGGGTCGAAGTGCTATCGGGAAAGGGAAATCTCAGCAGGCCCGGTCATGATCAGTCAACTAAGTATTAATGTAAAGACTATGGTTACTGGTTATTATTTATGTATGTGATAAAAATGAAATATAATTAAATAATTTAAAGATTAACTAAAATGTTATAAGTAATCATTTGTTTTGTTCTGTTACCAAACATTTCCTTCACGACTTCTTCTCTGACATAGACGTGGGTTGGACGGCCGAAGTCTCTCCATCTTTGTTGGAGTTGACCGCTTCTTCCAGAGCACTCAAATCAGCGTCATCCTCAATTCTATCTTTGTCTAAATCTAAGCCTTCTTCTGTTTTGTCCTTACTGTTCTTTGCTTTTTTCAACGCCACCAGCATCTCTGCATATAAAATTAGTGGTTAGAAATTAGCCTAATCACTGTCCCACAAAGGCCTCCATCATGAAATCAAAAATGCGGGTTGGAGTTTACAGACCCGGGCATCCCGTGTCACCAAAAAATCCGAAACACACATCTCTGTGGCCCGTTCTGGGAATTGAGATAAGGACCTCTAACATAGCTAAGGCGAGACGAGAGCTAAGACACGCGGCCACCGAAAGGCGTTAAGAAGTTACTTAATACATAGTATTTTTTTGGTAGTGATAATAATAAAAATATAATAAAATTTCATTTATTCAGACAATAATTTTAAAAGTGTTGGTAACGTATGCCCCAAAAAACGTAATCGTCCGAACTTAATCGTTACGAAGGAGAAATATTGATATTCGACACTAGGCTATGTAATCCACGGAACAATAAATTGTTGTGATGTAATCAAAACAAAGTTAAAAATAAATAAGAGTGACATCTCTTACTATAGCAGACACATTCAATGAAGGTAACGATGAAGAGCTATTCTCATGATGAAATTCCCCAAAAGACTCGGTGTGACGGCGCGGCGGCGTCTTGAGACAATATATTAGTGCGCGTGAATTATTCTACAGTTCATTTATGTGAAGTGCATATTACCACGTCGGAAGTTTGCAGAAAGCGGCATATTTGCTTTACTTTGATTTATTTGTTCATCACCGGCTGTTTCCCTGAGGTGTTTTTTGCCATATTTTAATGTTTTGATGCAAATTCGGGGCGATGTTTCAATGACAAGGGTGCCATTTCGAGGTGTCGTTGTTGTGTCACTTATAACTTCTTTTTATGTTGACGTTATTTCTTGCGTTGCATTCTCTTTGGTGTTATTTTGTTAGGAAAATAAAAATACCCAAAAAAAACAATGAAAAAAATTACGCCTTTGTTATAATAATACTCTAAGATGATATATGGTACCAAATAATACCTCTCTACTAGACTTCAATCATCAAAGCTACTAGAACACAGAAGAATAAATGTCAATCATCATATTCATGCCATATACCTTATAACGTTTAAGAGCAATATTTTATCTACTCTTTACATTCACAATTAGTTTAGTTCGACTGAGGTTCGATTCCGGAATTAGTTTTAAAACTATATCGCTGCATAATAGAAGATGCTGTTTTAGAGATGCTCTACTCGTATAAAGCGCTAGAAAACATTCTCTATATTAGACAACATCACATACACTGTCCTGATCCCGAGGTAAGTAGCTAAAGCACTCGTTTTATGGAAATCAGGTACAACGACGGTACCACAACCACACAATATCGAAAAGTTCGTTTTCGACCCGACCGGGAATGGAGCCCGGACCTCAGAGTTAGTGCCGCCCAAAGTTCGACATGACTTTCAATTCTGTAATAGCGAGACTATTTATTATTTTTCTAAGTGCTTAACTGTTAAATAGATAAACTGAAATACATTAATACAATAAATGTGAGGGCAACTTCATACTGACGTTATCACAGCTAGCTAGCAGCGTAAATTAGAAAGTGCTAGAAAAATTCAACGAGCCTTCGTGTCTCGGCGCTCAGAGCATTCGACCGGTCCCCGCCCGATCCTCTAAATGCTACTACACATGTACAGAATACACTAAACATACACACTAGTTTAGGCCCAAGACACCGTACTCTTAGAATAAGGGTACGACGAACCGGTTCACCAGCGCTCTATACCAGGTACAGACATGTACCTGGGCTCTTCTCGCCTCCACCACGGCCCGGTCAACCCGAGCTGAGGTCCGAGCCCCGCTCCCGCTCCCCGATCCAATCCGAACCCTTCGTAGAATCTAGTAGGGCACGGGGACAGGGACATGCACTAGTGCTTGATGCCGTTCCGTCTAGAAAACCTCCGAAGGTGATTCGTTTCACACGGCTTGAGGAACCCTTTAAGTTTCTCGCTGCCCCCAAATAAGCCCGGTGAAGCTGAAAATGCCGTCTGAGGCAACCAGCAATCTTTGTCCAAAAAAATAAAAATATAAAAATTGGACCGGTAATCCAAGGGTCATGGGTTCGATTCCCTCTCGAGCTTCCTGAGCCTGGTTGATTTTTTCTAGTAAAATTTTGTCTTTTACTAAAATAATATGTAATTATTAGAAAAAATATATTTATCTGACTACTGTCGCACTTTTTTTTTTTTTTGAGAGAGATTGCTGATTGCCTCTACGGCATTTTCAGCTTCACCGGGCTTTTTGGGGGCGGCGAGGAACGTAGGATTGTCGGTCTCCTCCACTTCCTGTGCTAAACAGATCGGGCTAGTGGCATGCATTAGGAGAGGTCTTTGTCCAGTAATGATACGGGCTGATTATGATGTTGACGTGATTACTCATACTTTACTATAAAAATGAATGCAAATATAAATATGAAGAAATTATTGTGGTTGTCGTTTTGTGTACAACAGTTAATTTTGTTTCGCACTTATCAGGTCGGTGGTTGCCCTGTATAGTATGCAGCAATACAGCAGTTAATTTAAGCTAGTAGTTTAATATTAAAATATGCATACAACGCAATGCTGTGAAAGTGTTAAGGTATAAATTATGATGAAACGTGTATTTTAAAATATAAGTTCATTTTATAGTCGACTCAGCACAACGGTGAACAATAGCGCTGGTAAATTTTAAACTGAATGGTTTTTTTAACACGATTTTTTTATTGGATAAACCTTTTTTCTACTATATAAGTGTTTTTTTTAATAATACCTCAACGGAGATGGGCTTTTCCTTTATCTCATGCTAGTGTGTGATGATTAGAATGAATTACTGAGGAACTGGCTATTGTACATCTAACTGACGGAACACAGCATAGCTGTAAACATGGAAAAAGGCTGGACTTAGAAAAAGGGTAGTGGCACCAGCGTTCGACAGGAACCAGTCATCGTCATTTTCCCTTTAATAATTATCAGCAAACTCAACTTTAAAAGTAAATTCATAGAGCTTTGGATCTAACCGGTAATTTTTATTGTTTCTGTTTCTTGCTAAGTTTCCGCCCCAGCGGCCATCAGTCCTGCGAGCAATGTGCCCTGCCCACTGCCACTTGAGCTTAGCAACTCTTCGGGCTATGTCGGTTACCTTTGTTCTTCTGCGGATCTCCTCATTTCTGATTCGATCACGCAGAAAAACTCCGAGCATAGCCCTCTCCATTGCTCTTTGAGTGACCTTGAGCCTTTGATAAGGCCCATAGTGAGCGACCACGTCTCAGTCCCGTATGTCATCACTGGCAATAAATACTAGTCAAAGACTTTCGTTTTGAGACACAGCGGTATATCGGACGAAAATATATTTCGTAGCGAACGCTGCCCAGCTTAATTGGATTCGACGATTGACCTCTTTGCTGAAGTTGGACCTACCTAGCTGGACCGTTTGTCCCAGGTAAACGTAATCGTCCACAACTTCAAGGGCAGAGTCCCCAACCTTCAGAGGAGTGGGTACGACACGTGAGTTGTGAGTTCGACATAACTTTCGTCTTCTCCATGTTCATTTTAAGACCCACTTGTTGAGAGACTCTGTTTAGACACCACGCGGGCCCAGTGCGCATTGGTGGTTGTTAACGACAACTAATGCAGCCGGTACCAACGGCTTAACGTGCCTTCCGAAGCACGGAGGAGCTCAAGAAGATACATTTTTGGTCACCCATCCGATGACCGGCCTTTGCGAAAGTTGCTCAACCTTAGCTTTACCGATGCTTCTAACCCAATATGATCCATGTTAAGTCTGTTGATCGAAATAAACGCTTCTTTTATTTTTAGCACTCGCAGATCGAGCGCGATTACCACTGCGCCATCGAGCTCCTCTTTAAACCAAATTATACTATAGATTAATCTAGAATAACTTAACATGGGCCTTAATAAATAATGTCATCAGGAAGATTTATGAGATCGTTTAGATCGAGACATCAATCTTTCAGCGGACTCGCGCTGAATATTTATTATGTAATTCACACGATACACCACGAGTGGCTAATGAGCGGCACACATCAAACATATTCAATAAATACCGTGTTTACCAGTTTCCGGTACACGGTATTAAGTTACACATAGCTATCAGAAACGCAATAAATCATATTCGAATAATTTAAATGCAACAGCGCATTATTGCTTATGCATTCGATGACGCAGTAGGTAGTTAATATTAACAAAGTATTTATTTATAACTTATGTACACTCGCACAATGGAAAGTAAGTTATATCAGGACGACCTTTCTTCCTGTTTATAGTAATGCACGCGAAACAAAAGCACATACCTACGGTTCCTTTTTAAATAAATAAATAAATAAATAAATATAAGACAACATCATATACATTATTCTGATCACAAGGTAAGTACCTAGCTAAAGCACTCGTTTTATGGAAATCAGAAGTAACGAGACAGTACGACAACCACCCAGACCCGACACAATATAGAAAAATTCGTTTACAACATTCACTCGACCGGAAATGGAACCCGGGACCTCCAAAGTTAGCGCCGCCCAAAGTCCGGCATACAAGCCACTCGGCTACGGAGGTCGTCAGCTTTATGTGACAACAGCTGCATTTTGTGTGCGAACACATTGGGTAGATACAAAGCTATGACTACGCCTTATATATAACTAGCGGCCCGTCCCGGCTTCGCACGGGTGGACATTTCTTTTTGAATATAGCCTATGTTACTCAGCGCATAATGTAGCATTCTAATGGTGAAAATTATTTTTTAAATCGGTCCAGTAGTTTTTGAGTTTATTTGTAACAAACAAAAATACAAAGCTTTCCTCTTTATTTATAATATTAGTATAGATAATCAAAGGACTACATATTGGATGTGTTTAAACCATCACCGTGAAGCATTAGTTTTATATATGTACAATCTGCCTGGGGAAGTAGTAATAAAAAAAACCCGAGATCTACGGATAATTTTGTCGATAAAAATACCTAAAATCAGGGGTCTGACTCCGCCTCTCTCATTTAAGTTTATCTTTACCTCTTTCTTTAAAAAATGCGATGGCATGGCCACCTTGACACTGATAAGCAAATATTTGGTATCATTCGATAGTTAACAAGATTACCTATTAGTAGAAGTAGCAAACACACACGGGCCCCATACATTTTGAGAGAGTAAGGATTGATTTAAGTAAAAAAAACAGAGGAAGAAGAAGAACGAGGGTAAATTTATTACTCAGTCAGAACCCTGATTTGAGGTATTTTTATCGATTAAATTGCTCATAGGTCACGCTCTTAAAGTTTGATTACTACTTCCCCGGACAGACTGTATAGTAACCTAATGGTTCACGAACCTGATTTATTTTATTTTAATTCTGATCTGTGATTGCTAACCGCCTATGTGGTCTAGTGGCTAAGACCACCGGTTTAGACCCAGAGGTCCTGGGTTCGATTCCCAGCGGGGGGTACATGTTTGTGTACTCGGTTTGGTTGGTAGTTGGGCTTGTTTGTCCGCCGGGCTAGCTACCACCATCTTATCTAAATACGTCGCCATAGCATCAATCTTTGTAGCATTGTTGTGTTCCGGCAGCTAGAGATAAGATAGCCAGTACCTCACTAGTTGAGGATCCCGGGTGAAGTGCGCTTCCATCATTGGCCTTATCATCACTTAACATCCGGTGAGATCAAGGCACTGTGCTTACCCGTAAATATAAAAAAAAAGGTTAAGCAAGTTTTGCAGATGTTTTTTCAAAAAAGGTTATAATCGTATGACCATAGCCCAGTGCGGTTCAGCGGATGTATGGTTCATTTTCCCTATCAATGCATAGGGAAGGCTCGTGCCTCCGCAGTGGCGACGTTAACTGAGCTGGTAAAGAAAGTAACGCTCGCTTAAATATGCACTACACAAATCCTTAATACAATATAAATAAAATAAATACAGGTATCTGGAGGTAGCTAGATTGTATATACCGTATATACGTACAAATAGTAATAGCTAAACATACAGGAGAGGCAACATACTCAACTAGATAGACAAAAGTCGTATACGAACGATATTGTAACATCGTCTTGAATGTTAGGTGTAAGACCATTCCACAATCTGACGGCTGAAAGGATAAGGAATAAGAAATGAAATCAGTCTTGAGACGAGAAGTCGGATTTATATTTGTAAAAAGATTTGAGGGCTTAAGGAACTCCTATTTCTTAAGCCCTACAATATTTTCTGTTCAAGTCCTAACTTGGACAGAATTATCCCTAAAGTGAACGGACAGAGTGACTTTTGAGTAATTGGATGGATTACTTATAAATGCTAAAGTCTGTTTCGGTAATATGAAGATATTTATTTTTACTAAAAAATATATTATGGTCGACTTTATCGTCACTTTCCATCAGGTGAGATAAAAGAGTCCCTGGTTTGAAATTAAAATGGATGAAACTTGATACACGAAGAAGAAAATTAAGCAAAGTATAAAATGAAACGCCCTTCGTGGCATACCTTAAAACCCTCTGGATTCCCTGTAGTAATAACAATGAGATACTTGGCACATGCTTAATGCAAATGTACACTTTTTGACAAACAAAGTGAAAAGTTTACGGATTTAGTAGGTACTAATGCGATGGGAATGGATGAATGTAAAGTTTGCTATGGTTCACGTTTTGTCTCGAAATACGTTCTGCATTTTCAAGGTTACTCATCTGATGTTGCTTGATAAAATGTAATGACGTCGACTTATTCGGAACGTCAGTTGATCAGTTTAAGCGTTTACTTGCAAACCACTATTTTAATAATTAACTTTATATTCTTGTTCTACTTGTACTACAAGCGTTAAGTTACAGTTCTTTTTTACTAAAATGTCCGTCTTTTAATAATTAATTAATTTCTGTGGAAACTTGTAAATGGCCCTCAGTAATATAGTTACATGTTATACTTTTATTTAGCTGTAAGTTTTCCTTAAAATGTATAAAATAAAATAAATAAAATAATAAAAACCTTGTAGGGACTGAGCTTTTCGTTTCTTAACTTGAAGGATACATTTTATGTTTGGGAAAATCAAATTATCTGAAGTACTAGTCAATCTTGTTGGAAATCGTAATTTGAGTGCCTCGATTAGTACGAGAGGTTAATACCCGTGACCTCTGTAATAAGGAAGTGTTTTTCTTTTATTTTCTTATTTAAGGTTTTTCAATAATAAGTTCAATGTGGCATAACAAAGTATATAATAGATATGATTACTTATTATTTTGAGGAACAAATGCACAATAAACTAATGAGCTCAGTTTTAGAAAATAAAGCACCTTTCGCAATTCCTGGTCGATGGATGCTACACCTACAACTGCAAAGGTCGTATAAGTGACCCAATTAAATAGCTTGCGCGCCTTCCGAGCCGTTGTCAGTCCCGTTTGTTGATGTAAGATGGAAGTCATTAAAACTCATCAGCCCACATTAAAAAAATATGTTTATTCCTTAAATACATTTTTACAGTTTCAATATTCAATAGTGACAGAAAAACAAAGGATACAGTTATTCATTAAATGCTGAAGATGCGACTACTGTGGCCTGGATTGGGTAAAAGTACTGGGTTAACCCCGATCTCTTATGAACTTTCACGTAGGAACACCTGAGCCCACAATTAGGACATTTGTACACTGATAATGATGATACGAGTACTATAAATATGAATGCCCAATATAACTTATGGATTCTTTTTTTTAATACAAAGTTTAGTTTAATACATCGGAATTTAACCCTGTAATTTACATACACACATTAATTACTTAAATTATGGTTAATTTAAAGTCCATGAATGTCTGTTGATTGGTTGTAAATCATTTTAATATAATGTTGTAAAAACTCTATATACTCGTAAATACATCGTCACAAAAGATTTATGAACATATTAAAAACCATGTTTCCTTTTAATTTCGGTACATTTTGGATAACATTTCTGTGAAAATTTCCAGTGCGATTTTCCGTGTAAGCTTTTTTTTGTATATCGCGGACGTTGTTATGCAAAACACATCATGTTAAGGGATTTCGATTTTGTACGGGTGTTGCAAATAACACCTGATATCGTAACGAACATGTTACGATATCAGATGTTATTTTGTGTTCGCCAGTCAAAAAGAAATTCACTTTGCCAAAATTAAGTAGTAAAAATGCTATAACGTAGTGTAGGACGACCTAGACTAGGTGGAGCGACGATCTTCCCAAGGTGGCTGGCAACAGCTGGATAAGAGTAGCCGCGAACGTGCTCAGTGGCGAGCACGAGGAGAGGCCTAGTCCAGCAGTAAACAAATATAGTCGGATAATGAATGCTATATTTACAACGATTTTGAATAAAGTGAAAGTAGTGGAACGTACACACGCCTGCACATCAACCTACCACAAACTGTCAAATTTCCTCAATGAAATTTAAAAAATATAATTTCCTACACTCACACCAATTATCTAGCCCAGAGAAGCTTCGTTACGAAACTCGTTAAATGGTTACTAGACAACGGATAAACATACTTAAAATACTTAAATACATCCTACTAATATTATAAACGCGAAAGTTTGTAAGTATGGATAGATGTTTGTTCTCTTTCACGTAAAAACTGCTGAATGGATTTTAATGAAACTTTCATCATATACAGACCATGACCCAGACCAGCATATAGGATACTTTTTTTTTTTTACTTTAGTCTTCGCGAACGAAGTCGCGGGCAACAACTAGTACTTATTATACATAGAAAACACCCAGACCGGAGACAATTTAGAAAAACAATAATTTCTAAATTGACGCGACCGGGGATCGAACCCGGGACCTCAGATATGGCGACACCATGAAAACCGGTGTACACACGCCTGCACATCAACCTACTAAAAACTGACAAATTTCCTCAATAGACTTTGAACTTTATACCTAAGTCATATGGTTGAAGAATTTTGACAGTTTTGGATAGGTTGATGTGCAGGCGTCTGTACAAACCACTCGACCAAGGAGGTCGTCAATAGGCTTTGAACTTTATGTATTAAAGAATTTTGACAGTTTTGGATAGGTTGATGTGCAGGCGTCTGTACAAATGAAAGAGCTTTTACCCGGATTACGAAAGGCAAGAGGGTTTGAGTCTCTTCTGAGTCAAATTAACTATAATAACTTTTTGTATTATTATCTGTTATGGCTCTCGAATAAGAAAAGCGACGTCATAATTATATTTATTGCGTTGTTCATTGAAATAAATAGATTACCTCACCCATATCAACGTCACGCCATATTATACCAATGAAGAACAAGACGTAGGCTATGTCAACCCTAACAATCATTATAATAAGATAATGGATTAAAGTAAGTGTTTGTAACTGTACATCGCCAAATACATTATTGGCCAAGTGTGAAAATTAGCCAGTATGACGAAAACAGCTGACAAACTAATATAAAAATATATTTTAATTAAGCTACCTAAAGATACTTAACAAATTAATGCTAATAAGAGTCTCCTTTTTGCTTCAAATTGAAAGAATCCATAACAAAAGGTTCTTATATGGTAGTCACCAGAGAAAATTACAAAAAATACATAAACATGTATATCATAATGTGTATAATATATATAACATGAATATAATCATACATAATTTGTTTATATTATACCGTTCGAGATTATTCAATGTTAAAATAGTCACCAGTAGTATAATCTTAATGTTACAATTATCCCACCCGATCCTCTAAATGCCACTACACATTTACAGAATACACTAAACATGCACACTAGTTTAGGCCCAAGACACCGTACTCGTAGAACAAGGGTACGAAGAACCGGTCACACGCGCTCTACACCAGGTACAGACATGTACCTGGGCGCTTCTCTCCCCCTCCACGGCCCAGTCAACCCGAGCCGAGGTCCGTGCCTTTAGAGGCGCCCTCGGGTTGTTCCGCTCCCCGATCCGATCCGAACGCTTCGGAGAATCTAGTAGGGCACGGGGACGTGCACTAGTGCGCGATTCCGTTCCCTCTAGAAAACCTCAGAAGGTGATTCGTTTCACACGGCTTGAGGGACCCTTTACGTTCCTCAACGCCCCCAAAAAAGCCCGGTGAAGCTGAAAATTCCGTCCGAGGTAATCAGCAATCTCTCTCAAAAAAAAAGTTACAATTATTGTCATCGGTTAAAAAATCACAACCCTTATACAAACTATATTTATCATACATTCTGTAACGTCAACACCGTCAATAACGTCAACGCAGTGACGACAATAGGCAGTAAAATAAAAACACTGATAATAAATTAAATTTGGTAGGCATTAAATTCTGCCACCTATATCTTAAAAGTTACTCTGATGGTAAAATTTATCAGTCACAGGTATTTGTTATCGTAATGTTACAATTAAATTGTCACCAGTTCAATAAAATCCCTGCAGATGCATCCCTGAAACAATATTTTCTTACGCTTTCTGGCCACACTATCGTCACTTATTGATGCTACTGCTCACCCACTACGACAACAAGCGATAAATAAAAACACTGTTAATAAATTAAATTTGGTAGCCGATTAAATTCTGGCACGTATTACTTAATAGTTACTCTGGGGGGTAAAATTGATCGCGTTCGAGGCGAGTCGGCAGGGCGGGCAGGCTGGCAAGGCGCCAACTCCGCTATAAAGCTTAGGGCGCCGACATACAGTCGGCAAACATTTGGAAATTGAACCAAATGTTAATTAGATTATGGACATAAGACTTTAGTTTTGAACTCGCGGGTAGTTGAGGTTATGATAGTAAGTTAACAGTCTTGATCTTGTTTATTGGAGGCTTTACTATTTATAGCAGTTTTGGTCAGCATAATGCCATAATAGTTAGAATATCATGCACAAAAATTAAGTAAATAAAAGGTAAATACTCGTACCTAATCATTGTAAGAGTTATGTCTTCTATGCTCTGAAACACAACTGACAATAGTCCCATTTTCAATAGTCTACCTATTTGAAAAAAGACAAAGTGTCGCAAAAATTCCACGAGCGGGATTCGAACCCGCACCCCATGACATGCCGGGTCAGGTGCACTGCCAACTATGCTATTGTGGCTCAATCCAACTCGCCGAAATTAATCAACACTATCGACTTTTCCTTTATAAGCCAAAGGAGCCCTATTCAATGTGGACAACTACGTCATCAACATCCGATCTTAATATTTTTACAAATATTAAAAGATCACAAAAACACAATGTTGAAAAAATTTCCACGAGCAGGTGTTAATGACGGTAGTTGTTGACATTGAATGGGTGCCTTTGGCTTTCAAAGTAAAAAGTAAATAGTGTTGAATAATTTCGGCGGGCTGGTTAGAACCACGATAGCTCAATTGGAAGAGCACCTGACCCGGTATGTCAGAAGGGTGCAGGTTCAAAACCTGCTCGTGGAAATTTTTTCAACATTGTGTTTTTGTAATTTGTTTCGCAACAAAATTTGCGTTAAAATTATATAAACAAAATAAAAATATTTTATAAATAGCTTGCCTAATTCTTAACTGATCTTTAGTATTTGTAAAAATATTATGATCGGGTGTTAATGACGGTAGTTGTTGACATTGAATGGGTGCCTTTGGCTTTCAAAGTAAAAAGTAAATAGTGTTGAATAATTTCGGCGGGCTGGTTAGAACCACGATAGCTCAATTGGAAGAGCACCTGACCCGGTATGTCAGAAGGGTGCAGGTTCAATTCCTGCTCGTGGAAATTTTTTTAACATTGTGTTTTTGTAATTTGTTTCGCAACAAAATTTGCGTTAAAATTATATAAACAAAATAAAAATATTTTATTAAAAGATCAGTTAAGAATTAGGCAAGCTATATTTTGAACACTTTGTCTTTTTAGGGTTAAAGTTTTAAGTGCAAAATTTTTTAGAGTCAAGTGTCCCCCCCCCCCTGCCAGCTAAATGGTTGTTTTTGGATACGTGAAAAGATTCACGGTAGTTGTATATATGACGAAGTTAAAAGGAAAACTATCACAGCTAAGTAGGCTTTACAAGATTACGAGTAACAGTCGACCAACTTATAAAATGTACTTGGCGCAGTACAAATTCCTCTACTAACACTAAACGGAACTACTTAAATAACGTTGTCAGGTGTGTGAAACTGGTAGTATCTATATTTAAGTAATTGATCAATCGTTCAATCAATGTTTATAAAAGCCTCTCAGAGTCCGCATTATTGAGATGGGCTACGGAACCCTACACTGCAATATTTGCGTTAAATTATATGTTAATAGTCTACCTATGTTAATACGTGTCTTTAAAATATTATTATATGAAGGCAAAATTATAACATCTTTCGGAATTTCGGATACAGTTTACCATAATAAAGGTAAATACTATGTGGGTGTACTTGGTTGCTATGGCTGTTACAAACGGAATATGAATACTTAGAGACAGCTTAAAGGCTGTAGTAAAGGTAGGCCTGTTACAAACAATTAAAGTGAAACACTTTGTAAGGGTCAGGGTGCCAAGTGTGAGTTTCATTCGCTGTTCGATCACGTTAACGCAAACGAGAATTTGTGTGGAACATTTTTAACTCTTCCCGTATGTCGCCAGGAGGCGCTGCTTCAATGCCATACTAATTATATAGTAAACAAAACTCACGCTAGAAATTCGCACTTGTCATCCTGCTCTCGTTTGGGTTATAGGGAACGCGCCCAATTAAAATAGTTGAAGGTAGGTAGGTATTACGATATTCATGCTGAGACGACTGGTAATATTTATTCTACTCTTTGGAGGCGACCATGGACCCTGGAAAGGGTTTTAGACGCTCATAAAAAGTGTTTTATTTTAATGTAAGTTTGGGTAAACTGTATAAAACAAGATTTACGTCACAATGTTTCTTCTCAGCTGTGTGTGACTGTGACTTTAGGCTGTATTTTTCATTATTTGTTTTCTTTAGATCGACGATCGTTACAGCGATAATGTCTCCTTCAGGGTCAAGACTGCCGATATTATGTCAACTAAGTGTGTGGAAACAACCTGTTTTTATTTGGCTTCAGTTCGAGAAATGGAAATCAATATTCATCCTTTGTTAGCATGTCCAGAAAGAATGTCCCGATGCCCGAGAATGTTAAAGTTACCATCTAAAAAGTTACTACTAGCAACATGAAGTGGTTTAGTTAAAATATGCAACAGATAACCTAAATTTGATTTTGCAACTTTGGCAAATCATTGACGTTTTCACTGTTTTTACTTTCTTTTTTTTTTAATTAGGCGATTTCCCCTTCTTAGCTGAAAATCAAACCTATCAAAGCTAAGCTAGCTATAAAGGGTTAGAAGGCCCAAAAAGGAAAAATAAATATAAATAATTAAATAAATATTTAGACAACATCACATACATTGTTCTGATCCCAAGGTAAGTAGCTAAAGCACTCGTTTCATGGAAATCGGAAACAACGACGGTACCACAACCACCTAGACCCGACACAATATCGAAAAGTTAGTTTTCGACATTGACCCGACCGGGAATCCCGGGACCTCAGAGTTAGCGCCGCCCAAAGTCCGGCGTGCAAGCCACTCGGCTACGGAGGTCGTCAAAAAAGTTTCAATTGTTATATAAACTAGTTTGGATTAAAAAATCTTGATATTAATCTAACGATGACTTTTTTTTTGACATGATTGTGCTTCTTCCTAATTATTATTGGCTAGATACTACTACTCGACAAAAACCTAGGGTGACTTGCGTAATATGATACGAAAGTGAAGTGGGGCATAACGACCTTTCTGGCAGCTATAGCTATCCTTATGGGCATAGGTTTAGCATTCATTTCTCAGGGGTCCACTTTTTGGTGACAATGTATCTCATACGTTTATAGATATAAATTACAAGTGCGGGATTTGACTCGTATTCGAAGTCACCTCGATGGCGCAGTGGTTAACGCGCCCGGGCAACTTGCGATTTATAACACCGGACATCGGTTGGGTGACTAAAAATGTGTCATCTCGAGTTCCTCCGTGCTTCGGAAGACAAGTAAAGCGGTTGGTCCCGACTGAATTAGCAGTCATTAACAACCACCGCATCGCGCTGGGATCGCGTAGTAGTTTATGGCCCATTCTCCCTATCCATCCGTAGGGAAAGCTCGTGCCTCGAGACGTAAACATGAGCTGGTGATGGTGTTGATGATTGCATTTGTGAAAACGAGGCTCGTGTACCTATAGATAGAGATATTTATATTTAATATTATATCTTAAATTATATTTATTTACTTTTAAAATATATAATGTATTATGTATTTTAATCACGTTGTTTCCTTTTATTTTATTTATTTATCTTAACAGACATTTAGTTCGTCGCGCGTCGTCTCCCTCCGGCCCAGTCAGAATAACAGCGCTCCCACGCTAACGGTACGTACCTACTCGGCCCATCTTCGAATGTCGTGGGGGTATTATGCTGAGACAGGGTCCTTGTTGGCCTCACACTCTGCTTATTGTTTATATTTTCATTTAATTGTTTTTTTTATTTTCATTTAATAGTTTGTTTGTTTTACTTTGTTTTTCTTCTTCTATAGATAGACGTTTCTATATTCGTCTCATTGTCTACTAAACGTTTAATTAACATGTTTTCAGTAGGCAATTTTATTAAGTCACCCCTCCGCAATCTCGGCATTTTGGAAGTTGCTTAGCAATCCGAATGCTAGCCGCTGGCTGCTTCTATGGCATGGGTAATGGGATATCGGTCACATGAATAAATTGGTCTAATCAAAACGATCTTGAAATCCGGTGACGTTGTGAAGGCCAATAGAAGCCTACAGCAAAATCTGTTTAAACAAAAATAAATAGCGAAATTAGATTCTATGATTAGGTACATACTTCATTAGTCCACAGTATTTATATCTACAAGTAGCTATCTCTTAACATTTAATAACATTGATCTGTATTTAGTGTAAAGGCGGCAAGATATTTCTTTTGGTTTCGTTTCATTTACCAATTTTATTGGTGTGACGCTCGCTGGTAAATGAAACGCCACATATATATTTCACGATGTAATGAACTGTTTTTCTAGGTTTATAAAAGGTAATAACAAAAGTAGGCCTACGTGCCACGGTGTCTGACGTACAACTGGTTTAGAGCTACATTAGAGCCTACAATCGCCTGGCAACAACCTCATAGTTATGTATGATTCATACAATTGGTACTAATTTACGGGATGAGCCGATAACGGAATCGTGTTACAGTTCAAAAAGGTGTTTTTATCTCAAGTTTTAATCTGCTTTTAGAACGGGGTAAAATTATTTGTTATGAGCTTTCAGTTTAAATCAAAGTAAGTATGAAAACACCAAGGATAAAGCACAGCTGAACTGAAATATATCATTAAATTTAATTATTTAATTAGATTTAAATGTCATCGGTTACTTCATTTATTTTTTTTCTTTCTACTCTCTTTTTTTTGATATTATACACATTTTTACCGACAATGCAATATCATTAACCTTCAAAAAACTTTACTGCACTTATCTAACGCCTAGAAAAAATTATCGAAAATTTTTATCTCAACTACAATCAATCGTGACCTTGCTATGATAATTTTTGTAGGAGTAAAGTACTTAATAATATTTGAAAGCTTTTTAACATAATTTTCCATTTTAATTTATATTTTATTTTTTCCATATTAATGTCGCGTTAGGTTAATTATACTTTTCACAGTTAACCATTACTCTAGTTTTGTTATTTTACATCTGTAACGCTTCACAAAACAGTTATGCTATCAGCCTACCATCGCGATCCGATCCGAACCCCTCGGAGAATCTAGTAGGGCACATGGACACGCACTAGTGCGTGATGCCGTTCACTCTAGAAAACCTCTGAAGGTGTTTCGTTTCACACGGATTGAGGAACCCTTTAAGTTTCTCGCCGCCTCCAAAAAAGCCCGGTGAAGCTGAAAATGCCGTCAGAGCAATCAGTAAAAAAATGCCTACCATCTCCAATAGTTCAGACAACAGTTTCCACAGTAGGTACCTACTGTTGTGTGCATATATGACAGGAGTTACGTTACTTTGATAACAACACCGTAAGGACAATAACAAAGCAACTTGAGATTTTAAGTGCTTTAAGTGCACCATTTTCCGAAGTATTGTTAAGAATGTATCTGCATTTGCGAATGGTTAGTTATTTATTTCTGTTTATCTGGAGTGCATTGCATGAATAGGCATTGCTTAATGTATATGTACCTACATTGTCAACCATTTTCTGAGAGTGTTTTCACATTTGACAATATGACAGTGTAAATAAAATTCGTATTGAGCACTCGGTTAGTTACCTAACAACGCCTAGAAAAAATATCGAAAAAAAATCTCTCAACTACAATCAATCGGGACCTTGCTATGATAATTTTTGTAGTTCAATTTATTTTTTGTTATCTGGTCGTAAATTGTTTAACAGGGTTTTGTGAAAATAAAAAACTAGATATTTGATATAAATTAGGTGGAGGTACAATTCGAACAAGGACGATACCAAGAATGAGCATTCTCCTTTGTCAGAAAAATTGCAAGTACACACAGATCCTACAGTTTTATATAGTAGTATAGATAGATGAAAACTTTGTCAAACACTGGTCTTAAGGCGACACACTGAAAAATACACCAACTTTCGTCGAATAGTTTAAGACTATAATATGACTAACGAATCTGAAATGTCGATATAGGTAAGTTCATGGCTTTATCTTGAATTAGCTAGCTCAAATACACGATTGTATAATTTTGAAAACACCACTAAAGAATCACTATTGTTGAAATTACAATAAAGTTACTTAATTTAGATGTTTGGAAACCACTAAAATACATTGATAACATCAATATTTGTAATTTAGTAACTGTATATTTTGATATCTAAAACCAATAATTTTTTTCAAATATTTTTTAGATTCTGGTAATTTGCGGTCTCAATTGTCGCAGGCGCTACGTATTTTCGACCTTATGACAGCGCCGGTAAGGATCAGTCTTTTTGAATGTTCACAAATCGAGGTGTTGTCTTAAAATGTCGGTCACTGGTGCCACTACCTTAGCTGGTTTCAGGGTTACAGTAACCAATGATAAAACGTCTCGTTTTTTTTTCCTTTATTTTATAGCTTGGTGCGATTGACACATTTAGCCAGTGTCAAAGTAATTTTTCTTACAAGTAATAAACAAATATACAATATTTCCTTCTAGTATGATGATGATGAATGATAATAAAAATGAGAAGTGAGAAATGACATACCCCCCAACCCCTCGAGTATCTCAGTAAAGATGTGGGGCTTTACTAATTCCTCGGGTGGACTTCTTGAGAGAATTTGTAAAGTAAAGTTGCACTGTTTTGTTACATTTGCCATCACTCATTATCATCACAAATTTTAGAAAATAAAACAAAACCGCAGACGTGACTCTTCACTTTCCCGCCAAGAAGTCCAACGTCTCGTTTGTTTCACGAAAAAGCATTTCTAAGATTGTCATTCAAGACAAAAATAGATTTATGACAAAGTTTCCGACTAATTGTGCGTAACGTTAGCACTAAAACCATTTTTGCGTTTTCCTGTTTAACGAAGTTGTGTTGTGTCAAGGGTAAAGGAAGTAAATGATCGTTAACGTAAATTTACGTCAGACGCGGTAGAGACCTCACAATACCCCATTATCATCACTGGTCTTTATTTTTTCTGCATAGGTCCAAAATACATTTGGCATACTACCGCGCTCCAAACTTACTCAGTCTTGAAGAAAGGACAGAAAAGGGAGCATACCTACTAGAGCTTCTGTACTTTAGCTTGAGTGAGAGGCGGTTAAAAGTAAAATAAATAGCCTACAACTGTCCTACTGCCGGACAAAGGACTCCAAAATTTAAATAAAATCATCACTACAATTGGTGGGTGATGGCTTAATCACCACGCTTGCCAAATGCGGGTTGGTGATCACAAACCCGGGCATGCATTGAAAAATCCGGAACAATTTTGCTTGTCCTGGAAATTGAACCCGGGACCTTCGGGTATCGGGCCCAGCATTTTGCCACAAGGCGGTTTACATGATTGCAAATCACTTTTATTTTGTCAAATAAGCCATATGTGTATCTGAAAGGAAGTGAGTTTCCCCTAAAATTCTATTTTTTGGCGAAGATGTGTATAGATGGCCTGTCAATGTAAGTGATTAGTAGATCGTTATGAAAAAAATATTAACGATTTGAGAGAATTCAATTTCAACATGTGTTGAATCTTAACATTGATGTTTCCTGTTGGACATAGTGTCATCACAGGGTCATCCCACAAAAGATTATGTAGGGCTCGCTCTCTTGGTAATATCATGAAGATAAATAAGTATAAAGGTACCTTCGGCGAGCGTTCGGAAGGGCCGTAGCTATAAGCCCTAACAAGATGTCCCGTAAAAAATAACAAGCAATTTCATTCTCTTAATAAACACACGAAAATGTATGTACGACAGCAATTTATATTTTTATTATACAGTTTCGGGACTACGTAATAATATCTAGTCAATTGTAAACCATGGTGAACAAAAAACATGAAAATATATTATTAATAAGTTGGTACGGTGTGGCCTTAATATACGAAGTAGTACGATATATATACGACAAGAATAGTTCATTAAAGGTTAGGTGCTTTCCAGTTTCATGTCTGTTGACCTGTATACAAGCAAGAGGCATGCAAATAGTGCGTTATGCGCTGGATTCAAGATAAAAAGCTTGAAAAACGCTATTTATTTAAAGTCTTATGGGCCTTACAAATAAACAAAGAATAAGGTCCGAATAGTTATTCCGTGTTTTGTTCCTGTCATGTAAACGTAATTTTAAATTAGAGTTAAAGAGACAAAACACGGAATAACTATTTGGAGCTCATTCTTTGTTTATTTGTAAGGACTGCCTTAGATGTTTAACAAAAAAAAGCGTTTTCTAATAAGGACATAAAATGGGCCGATGATGATCATGATGATGAAACATTAGTAATTGAAAAAGATAATTATGTAGAAAGATACTGTTTAAAAATGACTTTGGTTTTTTTTTCTATCGACGAAAACGTCATAATTATGCATTTTGGAAATAATAACATTGTTGCAAATATAGTCTTTATAACATATATAATTTTCTTGGTACTTTTTACAGAAAACGCATAAAGAAGCGCGTTTTCAAATTTTTTCAAAGTTTTTCAATGTCTTAACACATTGAAAAACTCAGGTCTGATAAAAAAACAATCCAAACAATACAGTTTCAAAATTTCTGTCTTAAGTAGTTTTTTTTAACACAACATTTTTTATTGCTTTTTCGAAATTGCCTAAGTAGAATTACTTATTTCAACACCTATTTATCATAGTCGTACGATTTCAGATTGAAAATATATTACCTACTATTTGTACTTTTACACTTATCAACTGTGAATTAAATAACCATTATTCTGAGAAATAACCGGTCAATAGTGATTAATTTTTTAAGTACGTAAGTTTAAAGTTGGTAAGTATTTACAACAATTCATCAGACAGTTTACACAAATAGTGAGCTGAGCAATAAACAAAATAGAAAATCTTATTTCTTACTTTTATTTCTTCCATGCTGTAGTAAAAATTATTAGTCAGAGTTTTCCATGACCATCCTTCATGTATTAAAATGTATTCAAAATAATTAATTATTCTATGTGACAGACGCCTGACACGTGTCAGTCGCCAATCAATTGCGGCAAAACATCGACCGCTGTGAACAGATTTTATAATATAATAATTTTTATACTTCGTCATACAATACAATATAAAGAACTGATCATGTCTTCAGAAGGGACATTGAAGAAGCGTCATCTGCCGAAACTTATGGCTTGCATGACAAAAGCCAGCTTGGAAAACATGCGAAACAAAGCCTTATTCAGTTTGGATTTGCTCGATGCGAAAGGAATTCGACGGTACATAAAACTATTATGCATGCATGTATTTCGGTTTGTTACACAAGTTCTTCATTATGTGACGCAATTATCTAATATCCCGGGAGATCCCGGGTAAGCTCGGTTATTTGAAATGAAAAATAAACACGACAAGGTGAAATGTTGCTTCAAACGCCTTGCAGGGTCTTTAGTCACAGGTAGACAACGAAACTTGCAAGGGATTCGAAACGTTCGTTATATGAAAATGTAATATATAAAATTCTCGTGTCACGGTGTACGTTATTGAACTCCTCTGATACGGCTCGACCGATTTTCGTGAATCTTAGCGTGCATATCGGCTAGGGTGGAGAATCGGACAACATCTATTTTTCATCCCCCTAAATGTTAAGGGTGGTCCACCCTTAAATTTTTTTTAGATTTTTGAAATTTTTCCAATACAAAATGATTTGTTTGTAGTGTTGTAATGGAAACTGTCAAAGCGGTACGAAGTCGCCGGTCAGCTAGTAATCCTATTAAATTGTAGTTAGTCAATTGTAGTAGTTAATAGTCCCCATACAATAGTCACTTTGCTTCGGGCGCACCAGCTTCGCACCGACGAGGAGTCAAAGTGGTCGCTATGGTTGAAATCTTAACGGAACAATCATCATCACCATCACCATCACCATCACCACCATCATCACCACCACCATCATCATCATCATCATCAATAACATCAACTTTACTCGTCGGAATAGTGAAAGACCTTCAGATGTTCGTTGGCCAACCTCGGAAATTCTGGTTCTTCCGTCCTTCTGGCAAAACTTCTTCATATGTCAGTCTCAGTACAATGTAACTGTCTCGTCAGTCTATAAACCACTGTTGGCTACAGGTTGTATCACATAATCAACAGGGACCCACCACTTCACCCAGGACTTCCATAAAAGTGGCATTATACGTTTAAACGTTGTCCTATCTTCCGATACATATTTTACAGATTTTTAGTTTTGTTATATTAAACCGTAATATGCGGGAATATTCGGGATTATACCCGGATTATTATATCGGGTATAATCCCGAATATGGCAGAGGGTCCTGTGAATTCAGAGAACATGTCCGAAATGTCGAGCTATTGAGGTTGACACGTAAAGAACTTTGAAACAATTGCCTGCATGTTAGTGGCTTAAAACCCTATAATATTTGTAGGATGAAAAATCCTTTACACGAATGCCTTATCCTGGAGTTGAAGGAAGGAGGGTACACGGAGTCTTCAGATTACCTTCAAGACCTAATATATGACAACATACAACTTGTCGCTGAAGATGATATCGGGATAGTCGTTGACTTGAGAAAGAGACCCGATTATTTGGAGCATATTTGCGCTGGTCTACAAAAGGCTGAAAAGGAACGTGATAAAGGTTAGTTTTAAACTTAAGAAGTATTTATGTTAAGTGAAGCAGTGATGTTTAAAAATAACGTGACGTGGAATTGTGTTGAATAACGTAACGTAACGGGCGTGACGTGTAACAATCAAATTTATAAAAAAAAAATACGTGAATACCTCGTGCTTAAATGAAACACTGACGAAACGATTTACGCGTAGTTTACATTTTGGTTTTCCTCATACTTTAAACCTTTTGTAGAAATCGTAGTTCTTTATCATCATCAGCCTACACAAATCCACTGCTGGACATAGGCCTCTCCAAGTGCACGCCATTGAGCACGATCCGCGGCTACTCTCATCCAGCTCTTGCTAATCACCTTGCGTAGATCGTCGTTAAACTATGGATTAAACTTTAAGCTGACTTAAACATAAATAATATGTGAGTAGATTTGTTTAACTGCAAGAGCACCTATCTAACACCCTACAAAATATAAAGTTACTTAACATAGATATTTGTCGAAATGATACAGAGAAAAAAAAACCTAATCTTTCTACGTATTATTGAGTAATGTGCCGTGATCTGGGCAATGAAATAGTGTTTCGTTGGGCGCATTTTAAATAATATTATCATACTAATGAGTAGAGATTGGTGTTCCTTTTTGAATTTCTTAATAGATAACTCGTCTAGAAGCAAGTTCTTTGCTTTAATTCTTGATATAGTTATTGTAGGCGATGGTAGCTATGTTCTGGTGTCCAGTCCAAAGAAAATACAGAATTTCGGAATTTAAACCTTTGTTTCGCAACGGTACCTACACGAAAATAGAATACTCGTATATTGGGAACGGTACGCGCGTCCGTTGCTCGCATGATGGTCATAGCACTGGTAGGGGAGGAGAACAACCCTTGCGGATACGCAACCCCGCGCGCCACTTTTTTCAAATCTAGGCGTCCTAGACACGTCCTAGATGACCCCGACGACGACTAACAACCTCAGTACCATTCAATTAAAACATACAACCGGACAAAATTTTGCATTGCTTATTACTAAAGCTAGTGTGCTATTATTTAAATATTCATAAATTCTCCATTTAGGAAACACGAAGAAGGAATGCCTTGGGCTGCTGAAGCTTGCCATGTACTACGCTGAACAGGGAAAAGGGATATTATGGTTGGCGGAGAAGTTCTATTTAGCTGCCATTGCTGTTTCCAGTCAATATCTGATAGACGGTGGTAGGCAGAAAGCCTGCTGCAAATATCACTGTGCAAAATTTCTGCTGGATAAATGTTAGTATCATTCGCTAAGACTTTTTATTTACGAAGACGCGGGCAGGCCTACCCGGGCCTACCCGCGTCTTCGTTTCGTGAACTCTTTTAGTTCGCGATGGTTTTCTGTCTTTGTACGCGTGAGCTTCATTAAACCACCAAAGTTTACCAAACTTTATTCATTTATATGTTTTCATATTAACTTTATTAATAGAATGATATAAAAGTTACAACATATTATCTATATATTAATAAAGAGGTAAACGGTGACTATGTTTCTTGTTTGTCGGGTCAATCGCTGGAACTGCTGGTCCATTTTCAAAAATTCTTTCACTAATAGAATGCTTTATATTTATAGCAGGGGTCAGTTTTAGGAAATGACTATCGCAGTCCGCACAACATTTTATAGAAAAAAATATTTATTAAACAAATGTAATTACAGAAATAACAAAGGTAGGTAATAAAATAAGGTAAGAAAAATTTAATATTTTGTTGCGGACTATCTGTCTGAAGTTTGGAGTAAAATTAATGCAAGCTATTACATATTTATTAAATTACGTACTCTGTAGTGCAAGTTGCTGTGTTCTCGCGGCCCGCCATTTGGCGACCCCTGCTATACTATAGTGTAGTGTATTGGTCGGTAACATTGGCTATATTTTATTTTCTTTTTAAAATCAAATCCACGCGGACGAAGTCGCAATTAATGTGCTAGTTCAGTATACAATGGTGTTTGTTACATCAATAGATAGGCTGTGGTGACCGCTTACCGCGACCGAATGGCGGACGGTCCGACGAGTCTATAGACGAGTCGCCGCACCAATATTTATCGTATTAGTACCTAAAATGTTTTTGTTTTGTTTTATATAATTTTAACGCAAATTTTGTTTTTCAACATTGTGTTTTTGTATTAGTACCTAGTTATTGTTATAATATATCTTCATGAAATTATAATCATTGTATTCAAAAAATCTGTTAACCATCCTGACGTTTCACAGGTTTCAAATCATTAAATTGTAATATTAATAAAAAAATCTGTTAATCATTCCAGGCTTCAAATTATTAAGCAAAATCAGTTTATTTTTTAATTAATATAATGAAGAAAAAAAAGAATATGTTTAAAAGTCTTCCTAAGACTATTAATGAATTGCAAGTCGGTCGTTATCACTATAACGACATGCAATTAATAAACGTCACTACGTATGCTTGCGTAGACGCTGTTTGCCACTGAATTTCTTGCAACCTAATTAACTGCAGTGACATTGAGAATTGTAGATGATTTCAACGAAATAGCCCAAGGGCTGTAGCCTCACACTGTACGGTATAATGCGTACGTATTGCCGATAATCATACAGTCCTATGTATCAATAGTGATACTCCTTACGGGCATGCAATATTATTAATAACTATGTTGTAGGCTCACTCGTTGTCTTTGTAGCAACAATTGACTATATAGTGAGCTGAGGCAACGATTTAGATATTGGCAGTGTTGTTTTCGTATTTTCCAAGCTTTTATTTAGCTTGCCCTGTAACAAATTTATTTATTATAGCTGAATCTATGAAGCCTTGTATTTCTAACACAATGTAGACAGCTCCAGAGTAGCTTTTACACATTGTTATTACAAATAAAAATCAGGAACACATACCATTTGAGAGGTTTATCGAAAAACGTGTTTACCTTGCCTGATGTTTGTATTTTTACAGTAATTACATAGTTGCTTAGCGATATAGGCAAAGGGCGCTAATGTTAATGTTACAAAAGTGTAAGTAATATATAATAGTAAAATAGAACCTTTATTTAATTATACTATATATTATATGTATACAAGAGTTCTGATACTGTAGCCATAATGTCTAATTAGAATTACGTTATCCTTTATAATCAATAGTCTTAAATATTAGTTCCTAGGCAACTCGCCTATGCTAGCTAAAATATCATGTTGCAAAGTAATAGGTGTAATGAGATATTTTAAAAAGAAAACTAGATATTATGGTTTTTTGTCGAATCAGTAAGCCAGTATTTCTCCGAATGAAGTAGTAGTTATATAGTAGAAAATATTATTATTGATAAATGTGTCTGCCAATTGTACTACATAACAGCAAGGTAGGAAAATAATTACAAAATGACTTGCGTCCGGAACTTAGGTAGCGCTTGTCATTAGCATAGTTATACCAAATAAGATGTATAGGTAAACGTATATAATCACCATAGTATCGGGTAAGTAATGATATAAGATTACGCTTCAGAATGAGGAATTTGTTGCAGGCAAGTATTTGACTACTGATTGCTAATATAGTCACGTAATATGTATTCGTAAGAATTAGACGTTGAAAGTAAATAAGTAAATAGCCTATGACTGTCCCATTGCTGGGCAAATGCCACCATCATTGAAATCATGTCATCAAGTTTTTGGCATTGATTGATAGCTGTGTTAGTTAGTTATCTTAATTAATGGCTTCGCGTTTAGCATTTAGCCAATTTCAAGTATTTTTATTATTATTAATAGTAAGAGTACGGTAGATAGAAATTAAAATGGAGTCTCACAACACGTGTTATTACGGCAAGAACTCGAGTGAAAAACCGATAGTGTTGTGTTTATTAACACTTATTTCATGGGACACCAAAGAGAAAGAAAGATAATTGAGGCTATATTTTTACGCACCGTCCATTATTCAATTGAATAAAAAATATATGGATATAGCTGTGTTGTGTTTATTAACACTTATTTCATGGGACACCAAAGAGAAAGAAAGATAATTGAGGCTATATTTTTACGCACCGTCCATTATTCAATTGAATAAAAAATATATGGATATTATTATAACATGAGTAATTAACAACGACGACGTCGAGTGGCTTGCACGCCGGGCTTTGGGTGGCGCTAACTCCTGAGGTCCCGGGTTCGATTCCCGGTCGGATCAATGTCGAAAACGAACTTTTCGATATTGTGTCGGGTCTGGGTGGTTGTGTTGTAGTTGTTTCTGATTTCCATGAAACGAGTGCTTTAGCTACTTACCTTGGGATCAGAACAATGTATGTGAAGTTGTCTCATATTTAACAACTTTATCTTTTGCTTTCATTATTTTAACTCTAATAATATGTATTGTTAATAGCAACACAGAAGTTGTTGAATAGGTCCTTCTCAGTTTTTATATTTGCAGCGCCTGACAGTGATCTGTTTACATTATTATCATCAATCAATCATACATTCTAACTATTATAATCTTGCAAACAAAGAATTAAATGAAGCAAATTACGTATTCGCTTCGCTTGAAGGAAGGCTTGATAATGTTCATCCTTAGACTTCATTTGACTGATAATGACAATGATAGCTTTATTGCAAATAATAGAACTCAAACATGAAGTTCAAGATAACGATTTACTCTACATTAAAATCGTGGCATGACAAGATTGAATTCTTAGATCTCAGCCGGATTTCTAGTCCATTGCGCGTTGTAGTACGACAGTCATAGTCAACAGTGATAGAAAGAACGCAATGATTTCGAAATCCATTCGCCGCGTCGCAAATCGCCAGAGGTCGTGGCCGAGCGGTTACGATCATAATGTCGATGTGCGTAAACAATCTACTGATTGCGGTTATATTACCTTGACAGTTCCAGGAGCGGACCCCGATGAGCCTTTTCTAATATTGACTGAGGTTAGAGACAACGCCATAGGAAAGGTACGTACAAAAGTAAATATACAAGTTTACGCGAACACTACACCCGATCCGGTTCGAACCCCTCGGAAAATGTTGTAGTATTCTAGTTCCCTCTAGAAAACCTCTGACGGTATTTCGTTCCACACGGCTTGAGCCCTTTAAGTTTCTCGGCGCCCCCAAAGAAGCCTGTTGAAGCTAAAAACGCTCATAGGCAATCATCAAACTCTCTAAAACAAGAAAAAACTACCGACACATTGAATTGAAACACCTTTTACGGATCTACTCGCGATTTAATTTTGATTTTATACTATAAGTACGTAAAAGTTTTTTCATGTGTGTTTTGCAAGACAATTAAAATAGAACTAAAATGAATAAAGAGCCTTTTAAATGTTTTTGTATGACATAATTTTCAAGGTAAAACTTTTAAACTTTCAATGCTGTTTAAAGTCTAAATAACTAGTAGAAAACATTAAAAAAATCGTTTGTTCAACAAAAATGTATGCATTTCAAAGCTTTTCCTAGTGGGCTCAAAATATATACATAGTTAGTTTGCGAGTGATATAGTCTCACAGTACTCAGGTATGCCGTGTGGTGCCGGGGATAAGAATTGCACCACCCCATCGCTTCCCGTGGGTGTCGTAGAAGGCGACTATGGGACCATTCCAGAGGATGGGCAGCAGCGTCTCTCTGTGATTACTGCGACCTTACTGCGATCGCCAACCCGCCTGCCAAGCGTGGCGATTATGGCAAATTCCCCTCAAAATGATTTATCCTTGAGGGAGGCCTTTGTCCAGCAGTGGACGTCTTTTTGGCTGAGATGATGATGATGATCGGCTACCAGGCAGTAGAATCTTGCAGTTCTCTACATTTTTGCTTAACTAAAAATATAGAGTATCAACAGTCTTTAATAGAAATATATCCTACTAATATTATAAATGCGAAAGTTTGTAAGTATGGATGGATGTTTGTTACTCACGTAAAAACTACTGAATGGATTTTAATGAAACTTTCCTCATATACAGACCATGACCCAGAGCAGCATATAGGACACGAAGTCGCGGGCAACAACTAGTAAGCTAATATTACCAAGAGACTCACTTTATATGAAACTAGCGGCCCGTCCCTGCTTCGCACGGGTGGACTTTTTTATTTTTGAATATAGCCTATGTTACTCAGCGCTAATGTAGCATTCTTATGGTGAAAGATTTTTTAAATCGGTCCAGTACTTTTTGAGTTTATTCGTTACAAACATACATACATACAAAAATACAAAGGTTTCCTCTTTATAATATTAGTATAGATAAAAAAAATTGAATTACTTAGTCATTATTACGTTCTTGTAAATCCACGGGGAATTTCTCGAGGCCATTTCTGTTGGCTCTAAACAGTTCAAGTTGTGCCATTAATGTTAAAACATTAAATGTATTTACATTTCTAAAACATTTGTTATTGATCCTAAGCAAAAGCAAACCTGTTCCAGTGTAGCTTGAGAAAAACCTTTTACCTTTAAAGTTTACTAATCACCGCCACGGGTTTCCATCCTCATTAACTTTAAATAAGCAAAATAAATACATCTAAAAAGTTTTTGTATAATGTTATGATTTGTTGTCGCTTATTTACGTACTCGGAATGAACGTGCTATTTATTTATTCATACAAAAATATTAAAAACTAACAGATTTTATAGCCACAGAGCTAAAAAGATTTACAATTATTAAATTAAAAATGAAAATAATTACAATATGTCAAGCTGAATGAAATTAAAACTTGAAATTCAGGTTTTTTAGTAAATTTGTGTTTTTATAAATAAACAGAAATAAAATTTTTAAAATCACTTTTATCTGAGTATTCAACATTTTTACGTGACAATTTCCGGTTAAAAATGTTAATGCACATACAATACAGTCATCTTTTTTACCACATTTCATATGATATTAATTATAGTGTACTATATAAAAAAAGTTAAACGGCATGCCTTTTATACACGGTCAGTCATATGAAATTAATGACAATAAATATTTTGAATAAAGACGAAAGTGAATAAATTTCGGCGATTCGGATTGAGCCACGATAGCATAATTATAGTTGGTAGTACACCCGACCCGGCATGTCATGAGGTGCGGGTTCGCTCATGGATTTTTTTCAAGACATTGTCTTTTTTCAAAATAATTACTTATAGATATTTAGGATAATGGTAATACATAATTGTGCGCAAAGTTTGTGGTTTTCAAATTGTAACTTACAAATATTCGAATAATTAATATGAATATTTCAATTCGCGTGCTTGTCTTGTTGATTGGCAGGCGTAGTTAATCGGTAGGTTTTTTTAAATATTTTTTTTAATTAGAAGGAGGTAAACGAGCAGGCGGGTCACCCGATGGGAAGCAATCACCGCCGCCCATGGACATCCGTAAAAACAAAGGTTATTGTCTATCGACCGTATTGTACGCAACATATAGCATAGTGGATATGCTAGCTTTTGGATTTAAGTACCTATGGTAATGCTATGAAGGCTCAAAAAACATTTAAATATATTGAAATCTGCCTCCAGTTGTCATTAAATTTTATCATTTTTGTGCCGTTTTATTTAAGAAATTTTATAATTTGTTTCTTAGAATTATTATTTAACTATTTATAATTTTTATAACACAGGTTAATTTGCTTTGTCAATTCCCCGTTAAACGTTAGATACAATATAAAGTAAAATTAATACCTACATTATTGTTTTCTTCACCGTAATACTTACCTTGTATAAATAATACGCCAACCGTGACAATGACATTGCACTAATGTAATTCTAGTGACCTTTTAGACTATCTAATTGTAATACACTTACATACTCGCAACTACTGACTAGCTTGTGCGCAGTCAGGATCTAGATTTTGTCATATTAAAAACGTCCATAATCATCCACAATTTCCCCATCTTCAATTAATAATAGATAGCAACCGGAACACGGTGTATTACAAAAAAGCAGTTTTTCTCAAAATTATACATTTAAATATCTTAATATATAGTGTAAAAAAAATATAAATGGCATCGAAAGCTTTTCATAAACCTTACATATCAAACCAAAAAAGACAATTGAAATTGTAAAATAATTATACTTTATACAATAGGTAATCAACCATTCTTATATAAAATAAGACCACATAAGAGTATTTATGACCTTATTTATCGGACCGCTTTTGAAGCGCTTATCGGGAATCTAGTACTCGATCTACTTGATCGAAGCCTGATACTGTTAATTTTTCCTTAGTTCAAATATAACAAGCAGGCCACTGAGACACGTGTGTTGACGATTTAAAATTTCAGAAACGAGTTTCTGCTAGCAGCAGTGCAGAACATGTGATGAGCGAAAGCGAAGTTTTCAGATAGAGATAGAGATATCATAATATGTACGAAATTAAAAATTCAACGCTCGGCGTGATTGATTTTTATCTTCGGAGTCTGCTATTGTTATGGTCTTGCGAAGCGAATGAACTCAGATCTTGTTATTAGATTTTACAATTTAAAAGTTTAACCAAGAAGTAGAGTCCTCGAGAAGATGGGGTTTCCACGGGATGGGGGATTTCATTGCGTATAAAAGATTTGGTAATTTGAACTATATCTTTGATGACTCTTGACAACCTCGCTCTTGTCAAGCGTCTGTTATTCCTAACTTCTGCAAACTTAATCTAGTGTAAAGATTCCCTTGGAAGCCTTCCTTAAGTACTTCCTGTTTTTTTAGAACTGGCCACTCTACGAGGCAGAAAAAGAAGGCGATATTGTGCCTTCAGTCACCGTGTTTGGAGAATCAGCAAAACAGTTGCACAGGGTTTTGTTGAGTAAAGCAAGATCAGTCAGGAAGCGGGACCCAGCCAAGGCCGAGAGACTTTCTCGCCTGGCAGAGAGGAGAGCGAAAGATGGTAAATTTATTTCACTACACTTCACTTAGTACCTAATACCGTAATTTTACCCTTATTTAGGCACAGGCGACAGTGAGAACAAGCGAACCGAAAATTAGCTTTATTCGCTTCACTGATATCGCTCCCGCGTCTTTTCATACACCACAAGCTACAGAGCTATACTATGATGAGTACGAAACGACGAGGTAGCTACATAAGCGAAGCGAAAATTATCTTCGTTTCAGCTCGCTCCCAGTGTTGTCTGCTCTTTAAGCAGTTGATTTTAGTTTGTCAAAATTATCAGCAGCGTTGATCATACTGAGCCAAGTAAACTTCCATCTTTATCCTTATTCCTTTCAATATTTAAAAATAAATAAAAAAATCAATGTGTTTCTGTTATAAATAACTAGAAATGCTAATCAAAAGTGGTGATATTGGCATTTGTAAAAATAAACCTTGAAAAGTTGGTTTCAAGTAGGTAATTGCTCAAATGTTGACAGTAAACATTATTTTTTTCTTAGAAGCTTGTGAACTAGAACTAGTATTATTATTGTCACTCATAATGACGTCAGTATCGACTTCCTATACAAGTTTCTTAAGGCTAAAGTTATGGTTAACTAGAAAACTGACGGAAACTAACACGAACATTTGTTCTGTACGGTACATAGTTATTGATGTAGGTTCATTAAATATCTTCTAATTTTTGACATCTATAGAGATAAAATGTTTTTGTTTTGTTTAAAATATAATTTTAACGCTAATTTTGTTGCGAAACAAATTACAAAATACGATAGCTCAATGGGGAGAGCACCTGACCCGGTATGTCAGAAGGGTGCAAGTTCAAATTCTGCTGGTAGAAATTTGTTCAACATTTGTGTTTCTTTTTTTATCTATAGAGATGCGGCCAAACTATTAAGACAAAACATGTTATATAGCATAACTGTGCTATATAACACACAACTAAAACATTACGTAGCATGTTTTAATTGTGTGGACGATATTTTACAGTAAAACAACCATATACTTTACTTTCATGTTATATAACAAATATTACATGTGACTTAAAAAAGACTACCAGCTGCATTAAACAAGGCAGATAAAATATGGTATTACGTTTTTTTTTTAGTGGGTAGGCCTCTTTTCCCGTGTTTGCGTATGATAGAATTTTGCATAGTAGGTATTACTGGTGTTACTGATATCCTCTCGAACACTGATAGTGGCGACGGGAACCGGTGATCGACATTTCGTTCCTACAATTATTAAAAATAGGGGTCAGCAACTGATTTTAGTCTTTAGCCGTAATTGATACAGTTCATCTGTTTCCTAACAGCTGTCATCCCGTGCAATTTCAACAAAAATTTGTTATGTTTTAGCATATTTATAAACTAGCCATTACTTAGCAATTACTTTGTTCTTACAAATGTCAATAAGATCTAATTTCATTTTATAAACAAGTAACGTTTAAGTTAGAATAGAAGATTTTTATTGAATTAAGTAAAAAAATGTTATTATACTCTTTATTTATTTTCTTTCTTAAAACTAGATTTTTACAATATTTTAATATAAAAACAATAAAACATTATAAAAACCTTATTTTATAGTACCACCAGCAGCGGGGCAGGGCCCAAGCTACCGGTGGTCAGGGCTGCAGGGTGAGGAACCTCCTGACAATACGTGCCGTGTCAAGGAGTACTTCTTCTGAATCTGACCCAACTATCAAGCGTTAAGACCATCCTCTTAAGATGTTGGTCGAGACTCTTCGCTACCAGACCGTTCGCAGACACAACTATCGGCACAATGATTGTTATTGATTGTTATTATTATTATTATTTTATGGTATTTTAAACATAACACAGACTTTCACACGGAATATAACCTCAATACTAGCTTGTCACAAACTTATTGTCACTATGAATTCTTTGAGAAATCTAACTAGATTGCTTGATTACTCAAGATATCGGTGACTATTTCTTGGATAAGAGTTCTAACTTTTGACGTTTATAACTTGATCGGTTTACCTAAGAATTTAAATTTTTACATAAGCAATTACTTTTGCTTCAGTATGAGCTTTTACTCGTTTATAAATAGAGTGTCGAACACTGCCACTATATAAAAAGGTAGTTGGCGTAAGCAATAAAAATACTTACTTAAGCAAATCTGCGCTCTAATAGCAATGCCTAACCACTGCATGCGGACTGCATGTTAATAAAAAAAGTTGTTAATTATTTTTAGCGGATGACATTAACAAGATGGCGGAGGCTATTATAGAAATTGGGATCTGCCAGTTGATGATGAACAATCTGAACAACGCCCAAAAGACGTTCGAGAGGGCCTTCAAGATCCATTCGGAGAGCAAGAACATTGAGGGGCTCTGTGAAACCAGAATGCATTTGGCCGCTGTTATGCAAAAGTAAGTTGTTTGTTATGATATTAATGTTTTTGATTAAAATTAACACTAGAAACACGGGTAGGAAATTATGAATTTCAGCATAAGATAATTCTTAAAAGCGCAGTTTTTTTAACAAATCCTTTTGACTTTTAGTACAGTAATTTAAATTTTAATACGGTAATGTTTATATTGTCAATTATGTTCATTAAATGATGAATAATTATAACATTTACCTACAAAGACGGCCCCGGTCATTTGACCTAAGCGGCATAATATCATTATTTAAATAAATGCATTCAATAACGGGTAGATCATAATATTATTTAGAACTATGATCAGTTATTGAGTATATAGAGTTGCTACTACTTCTTTTACTTATTAATTATTTATTTTAAAATGAGGGATAACACTATAGTGTCACATACGTGATTGATTAACGATTTATAGTTTTACAGCTCTATATAGTTCACACGAAAATCTAAATCAAAACAACAGTAGGTTGTTCTGAATTCAAATTATTTATTGTTCTGTTTGTTCTTGTTCGGATTTCAAACTAATTATTCGGTTGAATTCGAAGATACGATGATTACCGAGAGACATTAAGAAAATAGAAGCACAAAACTGTCACAGCCTTACAAATAAACAAAGAATAAGGTAACTAAATAGTTATTCCGTGTTTTGTTCCTGTCTTGTAAATGACATTTCAAAATTAGAGTAAATGAGACAAAACATGGAATAACTATTCGAACCTTACTATTTGTTTATTTGTAAGAAGGTTAGACATTTTATTAGAAAAAAAAAAGATTTTTATGTACCTAATGGGTTAAATAATCTTTCGCCGTCCTTTTTGGTAGTTTGTTTTTCCCGTCATAAACGCTTCACAGCTGGGCTTAAGATTTCCCGCCATAATAATAAGTATCCGACATTAAGCGTCGGTTGAAAATTCGTGGTTCAAACCCCTACTCATCATCACCAGCTCATTAAAGCCCCTACATTGGCTTGAACTAAAACCAAACACTAGCGTTAGTTAGCCTATACTTAGCGTTCTGGAAGGGTTAACAGGACTTTTATTCGTTTGTTAATAGCGCATTAATAATAATAATATATTAATACTAAAAACCGCATGGGGAGGTCGGCTAAGCCCACTACTCTTGAACTTGAGGCACAAAATAAATAATAGTACTTTTGGGGTTAAAATGCTCAGCTGTCCTCAAATTTGAAATAAGTGCCTACCCAAACGGTAACTATGTTTTAAAGTAGGTACCTTTTTTTGATCGTCCCCTATGTATGCAAATAATGTAATACTTAGGTACATAGTATGCAAATAAAGTTTAATTAGATCCACTGCTATCTCACTATAACAACCGAGATTAAAGGCTTGAGCTGCCTTCCGAAGCAAGGAGGAAATCACAAATGTTGTGTTTCTAACTTCAGTAGTTTCGGCTCTGCTTTGATGAGTCATTCAGTCAATCAATCAAGATTCTCTTATTCTTGTATATTATATTATAGTATAGTATAGTATAAATTAATATTAATTGTGTTATTAAGATCACCTTATATAGAACTGCGCATTAGCTGCCATCGTGACGTAAGTTAACATGGGGCCTTTATTTGCTATTTTCATTTTACAACGTTAAATTAACATAACACTTTATTACTTCAAAGTGAAATTAATTAACCTGTGTTTGATTAACATTTATTCACTATCAAATAGTTTGTCGTAGTCAATTGTCCATAATAATACGGGTATGGTCATAGGGCCATCAGTTTAAAATCAGTCTCTTTGTTTTGTTTTTTACTCTTTTTTATTTTGTTATTCCTTTTTCTTTTGTCGTATGTATTGTCTGTTTTTATAATACGCATATATTATATGCGTTTGCTAATATATGTTGCTCCTTTTTCTTCTTCTTCAATAAAGGTTATGTAAACTTGCAATTGTGGCGTATATAAAAAACTATGTAATAAGTATTTCATTACTTATTAACTAATTTAAAAAAAGTTGTTTTGTAGTTAAAAAGTTCTTGCATCGAAAGTACATCATTATTAATGCACAGCAAAAGTACATAAAGTTCCTATTTTTATGTTGATTATTGATACTTTCGTGTATAAAATTTTTTTTTTTGTTTGTTTTCTCTAAAAAATTTTTACAATGGTATATTGTGCAATACACTGCCAAACCGCAAAACGGTTTGTCGGCAGCGTTCTCGTGGGCACTTAGTACGTTTTATAGAAAAATATTAACAATAACTTACTAAATAATTAAAACTTATATTCCTGATGAATGTACAAACCTCATCTGCTTACCTAAGAAACATCCTCATGAACCGGTCTTGGTGCTGCTGTCTGGGATTCAGTTCTCCTCGTCCGGAGTACAGTAGTTATTGATTGATATTTTTGAGACGCCATTTAACCATGTGCCTATAGTTTGTCAAACTATGGACATATAGTCAAATAAATGCCTTCGTAAAATAATCTTTAAGCAATTTCTTGTTATGTTATCACATTTGGCAATAGCGGTTTCGGTAATGCGTTTAGTAGCGTTGTGGTCAGCCAATGTCTTGTGCACTTGCCGTAATAGTTTGTATATTTAGGTATTTCATATATCTTTATGTGGTCTGTGCCTGACGGATTGGGTGTTAATGTACCCTGCTTAATATATGTTTAGTTTTATCACGATAAATAAAATAAAATAAAATAAAATAACAACACGTTGTTCTAGTATAATTATAATTTTTACCTTATTTTCTATGGGTTGAATTTTACAACTTTTAAATAATTTATTGTATTCTTTTTTTAATGCCATTTTATCTTTATTGTTGATAAGTAATTTTAACAGTCTAATTTGTAGATTTTTAATTTTATTCAAATGAACTGGAAACGTTAATCCTTATGGATTAACGGGTTTACGGGTTTACGGGAGTTTATATTTGCGTCTACAAGAACATAGTATAATATATATATATATAACAATTTCCTATTGACCACATGCTTTACATTGTATAACTTACATAAAATTATTCTTAGTTTCTGACAAACATTTTGGACATGAACGTCCCATGCAAAACGATTATCTATAGTTAATCCTAGATATTTAAAGCTAAAGATTAACATGCTCGATTAGTGGACACTGACATTATTATTAACATAGCTCTTGTGAAGACAATCGTAGGTATGGCCCTTTAACAATACATTCTCCTTTCTTGCTAATTTGTTGTACGGAGATGCGATTAGCATACATTTTGTCTTACTTACTAATAATAATGCCATTGTCATGTGCCCACTTCACAATGCTATCTAAATCTATTTGCATTATTGATTGCATTTTGCCGCAATCATGACCACTATACATAAGGCACTATATTTTAGACATTTAGGTTTTAAATTCAGTTTAGGCTACAATAATTGAGCTTTTCTGAATATCTCCACGCCATCGGTTTGTAAGTCTAGGGCGGGACCTTGTATTGAGAAGACCCAGTAAGAAACTCAGCAAGGGCATTCATTTCCTTTCTTCTTTTCTTTTTCAGCGTCAAATATAGGAAAATACCTTCCCTTTCATAGAAGTGCACTTTTCATTATCAGTAAGAAAATTTTTAATAGGACATGTTCGAATTGAAGCCATGTATGCCTTTTGAACTTAATCGTTACAGATTAGGGGATCACGAGATGGCTGCTAAGTTGCTGACTGAGATGGGTGCTTTGGCGATGGAATACAGCCTGCGGAGGCAGCTGGGCCGCGCCCTGCACCTTCTGGGAGAACTCCACCTTAGGAGAGAGAGGCCTGAGCTTGGCACTCAGCATTTGGCAGAAGCTTTCTCTTGTTTCATGGGAACCTCGTTCCACAAAGTACGTATTTATTGAAACCTTTGATACGTATATATCTTTAATTATGATGTATTTATAGACATTCATAGATATACCGCTCGGCCATGGCCACTGGCGTCTTCCGAGTGGATTTCTATTACATTGCGGTTTTTCTATCACCGTTGACTATGACTGCTATAGTATAACTTGCATTGAAATAGAAATTCGGTCGTTGCATCGCCGTCGCAAGATACTTTGTGCTCGTGGGTATCATAGCGGCCTTACACTGAAATTTCTGTGTCACTGTTTTATGTATTTTTAGTCTGTGAGCTGCTTTTGTATCATAAAGTTAATAAATAACTTCAACACAATAATGCGATAGCACTTTTGACATCGTATGCAGCTAAAAGCAATACTATATACATAGCAATATTTATAGATATGGATTAATTGACAGATTATTATTTGTACTGCCAGGTGAGTATTTGTTCACGTTTTTACATTAAATCTTGATTGGAGTAGGATAGGGATCAGAGTATGTTTTGGTAAACACTGTCAAACTTTTTGGTTAACGCAAACAGACTCTAAGATGAAGTGCTAAAATTTATTGTAGACAAATGGTATGATATTTATTGTTAGACAGTTTGCAACAGTGAGACGTTTATAGGGTGATTATGATCATGAGGATGCGACAACAATATCGTTAATTTGCCTTTGTTTTTTTTTATAGCAATATTCAAAGATCAATTTCTAATACGTATTTAGCCACGATATCATAATTGGTAGTGCACCTGACCCGGCATGTTATGGGGTGCCGGTTCGAAGCCCGCTCGTGGAATTCTTTCAACACTTTGTAATTTTTCAAATTGTAACAATATTTTGTTCTTTCTAGGCTAGCGTGACACAGTTTGAGACTGTTCAGAAAAAAACTGATGACGCAAAAGGAGACTTTATATTTCGAAGTAAAAAAATTGAAATATTCGACGAAGAAGCTGAACAGTCGCGGCTTATGATGGCGATATCAGCAGGTTAGCCGAACTTATGTATACTTATATTAATCGGGACCTTATTATTTAAACCCAAATTGTTATTTGATCGTAACAAAATTTATCAACTGCAACTAGAGCAGTCGCGGTGCAATTGTACAATTAACAACTGGTTGCCTTTTTCGGTAATAAGCCTACCGGTCCTATGTGTGCGTTGCTCGAGCGACGTTCTGCAATCTCCTTATTTTGTGCCTCATAGATGTTGTGTATTTCTTTTGCAAATGTTTATAGGCATAACACACGACGTAAAACAAGTATATACCTAAAACAAAAAGTGCAAAACAAGTAATGAACAAAAACTTACATTAATATATGATGCAACATTTACTAAAGAAAGAAAAGAAACATCTACCTCGCTTCTTTGACAAAAGACCTTCGCTCAGCACAATGCTACAGCGCTATACATACAGTACAGCGCTATACAGTGATATACATATTGCTGATAATTAATGCTAATTAATGAATTTAACAATCTTGGAGCATTCTTGTATTTCCTCAGTTAAAATGATTATAGTCAGTTCCTCAATAGTTGAGGTTTTGGGTGAAATATGATGCGTGTATTACCATCTCACTATAATGTGAGATGGAGTGAAGGCCCCTTTGTGGAATACACAAAACCTCTGGCACATTATCTAGCATTCTCTATTATCTATAACTATCACAAAACCGTGCTGAATGGAAGAAATTAGTAGTGGAACATAGAAAGCTTATTTTTCAATATAGTAATGTCACTTTAATTGTAAACCATTATTTTAATAGAACGTGTGTTACATTTTCTATATTTTTTTTAATCTCAGCCACACAAATCAGAACCAGATTTTTGAATAATATAAACACGTGACTTGCGCATGGTCGGTTTCCTACGAATAAACTAAATATAAATAAAAATTTACGCATAAAAATCTTTGCGATGTCGTTCACACCACAATAAACCAGCTGGACAGCTTCTCGCTACCACCATGGTAGATCAAAAGTGCGTCAATGGCACGCATTTTAATATTTAGATGTAATTATTACCAAAATACCTGTTTGCGATCTCGCAAAAAATTTACATAACCACATATGCCTAAACTTGAACGTTAACTAGATTTGTCACTTCTGTTGCCCTTAATAATCTTGTTGGAAATATAGAAAACATAGATAAAAAAACGAAAATTTAAGTGTTAGATTGTAAATTTTAGTGTTCGTTCACAATCTATCGACAGTTTATAATCTCACTAGATTAATTATTAACTAACGGTTTGTACAATTTATCCGGTGATATATATATATATATATATATATATATATAATCTTCTGTGCGTGTGTTTGTAATTGAACTCCTTCTAAACGGCTGGACCGAATCTAGGATGCTGATCTGTATGTCATTGTGGCTAAATACTAAAACCAGTTGCTGACAGCTGAGAAACAATGTCGATCACTGGTCCCTGTCGAACGCTGGTGCCACCACCCTATTTCCCTAATTACTTTCCAACATAGGTTCACGTGCTTCTTTTGCTAAGTCATAAAATAGGGGTATTTGACTACAATGAAAATATAGATCAAACTGTTGTTAACATAACAGTTAACATTTTTTTAAACCAATTTAGCCAACACATAATTTTAAAATAAGTATAATTTTTATAAAAAATAATTTATTAAATAATTAGTTTTTTTTTTGTTTGACCATGATCGAAAACGCACGAGATTGGCTAAATCTGAAATGACGTCACCTGCTTGTTTACAGTAAATGTCACTCGAAATTTTGTATGGTGTGATTTGACAGCTAAGAGTTTGTTTACTAGCAGGTGACGTCACGACATCACGTGACCTGCATGCATCATTTTTGCGGCTGTTTTATTCATTTGAATTTTAATGGCGATTTTCATAAAAAATAAAGAAATTCACAACGATATAATCAAATTGCAAATATATTATGCTTTATTGAACCATTAGACATATTTTTCAAATACCCTACGGTTTCATTAATTCGATATTGATCAGGTCAAGAGCTCATGGCTTCGTACTTCAACTTGTTAAGAGAGGCCGGCACCTGTGCAGTCGCTCAGACGAAGACTATTGAGTGGAAGCTGTCCCACGCTGGCTGGTGGATCAGGAAGAAGAGCCACGACTATGTGCCGTGCTTGTGCAAGAAACACAATCGGACGCCGCTCGACATTCTAAAGTAAGAATAAATATTACAAAGTAAGATAAATTTTTAAAAGGGTAATAACATGTTACTTAATATAATACGATCTCTCAACTGTATATAAAAAAATGGGTAAGTATATATTATATACTTACATTTTACGTAAATTTTGTTTCGAACATATTATTCGGAAAAGTGTTGAGAAAATCTTTGGTGAACATTTTTCAACAGTTTCCGAATTGAAATTTGTTCTGAACAATAGGGTAATGGGAAATGTGAAAAGAGGGTTGTTGTCTGTTTAAAATTCTGGCACACGTACGTGACATTTTTTAATGAATAGAGATTTTCTAGACGAACATTAATTGTTACTAGTGGTTGCCCAGTGTGGTGGAAATTCGACCGTGAATATACGTTTACCCAACCAACCCCTCGAGTATCTCAGAAAAGATGTGGGGCTTTACTAAGTCCTCACGCGAACTTCTTGAGAGAATTTGAAAAGTAAAGTTGCACTGTTTTGTTTCATTTGCCAACACTCATGCACACTCACGAACTCACGAACGAACACTTAACGGTCAATAATCCACCATTATGTTACATTAATATTCGACATAACACAAATTTTATAAAATAAAACATAACCGCAGACATTACTCTTCAATTTCCCGCCATTAAGTCCTAGCATAGATTATTTAACAGAGAAACCTACCTACCAATTTTATTTTAATGTCAACTTTAATGGTTTTTCTGTTTTTCATCCACAAAGGTTCAATACTATGATGTCATTATGCTTAAGTACTGGCTTCAAAAACGTCAAGACGGAAAAAATGTTATGTTATCAATTTCAAATCTTCTTATCGATATTCTACAATTGTTTCGTGTTTTTTCGGTTGGATATTATTTTAAATATAGCCTATGTTACTCAACGCTAATGAAGCATTCTAATAGTGAAATAATTTTTTAAATCGGTCCAGTAGTTTTTGAGTTTATTCGTTACAAACAAAAATATATATGTTTTTGAGATAGATTGCTTATTGCCTCAGACGGTATTTTCAGCTTCACCGGGCTTGTTTGCGGGCGGCGAGAAACGTAAAGGTCCCTCAAGCCGTGTGAAACGAAGCACCTTCGGAGGTTTTCTAGAGGGAACGGCATCGCGCAATAGTGCGCGTCCCCGTGCCCTACTAGATTCTCCGAAGGGTTCGGATCAGATCGGGGAGCGGAACAACCCGAGGGCGCCTCTAAAGACTCGGACCTCGGCTCGGGTTGACCGGGCCGTGGTGGAGGAGAGAAGCGCCCAGGTACATGTCTGTACCTGGTGTAGACCGCGTGTGAACCGGTTCTTCGTACCCTTGTTCTACGAGTACGGTGTCTTGGGCCTAAACTAGCGTGCATGTTTAGTGTATTCTGTAAATGTGTAGTGCCATTTAGAGGGTCGGGCGAGGAAATACAAAAATACAAAGCTTTCCTCTTTATAATATTAGTATGATAAAGCTACAAATTAGATTACAACCAAAAATAATAAAATAAAAAAATAAATAAATAAATTGATTAATTTACATTTAAAATTTAAGTCTAAGCAAGATCTACCTACTTACTAGGAGCTGGTTGGCGCAGCAGTTTTTGGATTAGGCCGTGTCCTCGCCCTCTGCGGTAAGCGGAGCGGCAGCCGAGGCAGAGAGCGGAAATCGCAGCGGGCAGAATTATCGCAGCGTAGTGACGTGGTCTTTATAATATACGAGTATTTACTTTTAGTTATTAAATAAGCTAACATATTTTGTATTGCTATGCTTAGTTTTACCTTGTATATTAGTGTTAAGTCGGAGGTGAAAGTAGTATAAGCAATTTTTTCAATATTTCATAAATTCAATAATTTGTATCTAAATCTTTTATTTAAACACAACCTATCGATTAAAAATGGTTTATTACTTACCAATCCATGATTTAGTTTAATACAACACAGGAGAAATGCCAGACAGAAGGAAAATAAATACATAAAACAAGCAAGGGTGTAGGTACATTAATGTCAAAAAGGTCAAACAATTATGATGTATGTTCGTTAACATAATGTGAACCTATTTTTATATTATGTTATCGAATTCACACTTTTGCCGATCACTTGGAAGGAAAACATTCGACATTCGCCCGTTGGTTTTGTACTCTTGCCGCGCCCCTCCCGTTGTCACCAAGAACGGTCCTTTTCCAATGAATGCGCAGACCGTCACCGCTCTCCGCCCGCCGCCGCCGCTGCCGATGCCGCCCCGCTCACCGCAGACTCCGAGAACGCGGCCTTAGGGTTGAGAAATTGCAATGCCTGGTCAATGTATGGATGATCAAATTGAACTATCTGCTCTTCGTGCTTTGGAAAGCATGTTAAGCAATTGGTCTCGGCTGATGTTATGGCAATCGTTATTACCCACCACCTACATGGATGAATGTTGATTATTGGCGGATTTCCCTACGTAGTAGCACATTTTTGAAAGAAGGCTTGACGATGATATGTTTCTGTTTGTGTGGGAAGACCTAAGCCCAGCTGTGGTACATTTATAGGCGGATGTTGATGATGATGATGGTGAAGATACTGCCTCATTACTAGGTATAGGCCTCCATATTACTCGTAAAAATATTGTCATCGCTGCAATTAATGGGGTTGGTTTGATCTACGCGTGGTGGTTGCCAAATGCTAATTGCCAATTACAAACTTGGGGCTACGAATCGAAATTGCCAAGCATATCCGTGCTCGACCTGGGAATTGAACCCACGGACTACAGATATCAGACCGAGTGCTTTGCCACCCGATATACAGAATGTTTGGTTATAAGTGTCCATCATCGTAATACTCAGCCTGCAGAGGTCCACTGCTGAACATTGGCCGTTTTAATGGATAGCCACCACACCCGGCCCTCCGCCTTCTGTAACTTACCACTTCCCACCATTTATTCGGGTCGTCGTTCCAGAGAGCGAAAACATAGCCGAATACAACCAAATAAAACGGACACCATGATAATAATATGCAAATATATCCATATTTAACGTCGATTTACTTTTCCATCTAAAACCTCAAATTAATTTTTATTACACTATATTTGTTCCACCCTGATATGCTTAACTTATTTTGGACGATACGATTGACGACCAAGAACAATGTATCAGCTGGTTGTCGTCCACAATTTTCCGAGGCTCTATGCGCAGGAGCTATCGGTAAAATTCGGCATTTTCCAGGTACCAAACATTCTGTATAACAAAAAATATAATTTGGATTCATTTTAGGCTGCAGCTGAGTTTAAGGAATACTTCCTTGAATTTGCTGGAAGATGTATCCGAAGGCCATCTCATACGCACGAACACCGTAGTTGACATGAGGAAGCTTCACAGCGAAATCCCCAGTACCGGATCTGTGAAGGCGATGTCAAAGAAGCATGAATGACTGATTTGGAGCACTAATGTCAGGCAACTACGATTGACTTTTGATTGACAACAATCTGGCCACTGCTCAATTATTTGTTGGTGTAGTTATTTATTATAGTAGATACGATTGTATGAACCATACAAATTGCAAGGCCCCAAAAAAGTGGAACGGACCCCGAAAACAGAATTTTTAAATGTTAATGCTACCACCTGGTTATTGAAATGCTATCGAGAAGAGACAGTAAAGCAAGATACTACAAAAATATTGCTTATCACCGCGAATTTTAATCGATTCTTTTCTCATATGCAGGTGCGTACTTATGAATTGAATAGGTTTTTTTTTGTACTGCATCAATTTTTAATTCTTAAAAAAATCTGCTGCTTCCTTTTTCATTAGTTTTGGGTGGGTAGGTTTTTTGTAATGTTTGGAACAGCTGATTTATTATAAAATATTTCAGTGAAGGTATTCATCACATGCTTAAGGGAAAACTACTACTTAAAATGAACGGTGTATACTTTGTATATATGGTTTTAACTGCCTCTGTTGAATTTCCAGCAAGTGGTACAATTTATTGTGCTCGGTTTGGTTAGTGACAGGGCTTGTTCCAAGTCCATCTGGCTAGCTACCGCCATCGTATCATTGTCTGCCATAATTACCGTGTTTGTAGTTCAGTTGTTGAGCTGGTGAAGTGTGCCTTGCCTTCAGATGAGTTGAAGGCCAAGCGATCCGTTGGGCGTGTAAAAATAAATAAAAAAAACACCTGACAGATGTAAAGAAGTAGGTGATAGTCAATTATATTAATTATCAAATGTTAATCAATATTTTGTCATTTACTGTAAAATAGGTAAGTATTATAATATTAGATTATTTTTTATTATTTTTTATAATCACAGAATTGTATATTATCTACAATTGTTTAGAAAATTATTAGGCGATGCAGTTGTCAATGCAATTGCAAATGCAATGGCATCTGATGTTACATGCTATTCATTTAAATGCGATGCGGTTAGAGGTTCGAATGTGAAAATTGGTACTTCAGTTAACTTTTTCATTAAAATTTGTATACCTACTTAATATAAATTAGAATAAATATTTATAACAGAATTATTACCATGTTTTTGTTGTGTTTGAGTACCCGATATGTCGGCATAGTTGCATGTGCCATGATCACGGAGGTACTGAAGTTATTGCGGGATCATGAGCAGACAAAACGATCTACCCTCTTCCTTAGTCGTTTTTTGCGCTCGATACTCGTACCATTGTCTCCTATGTTACTATTCACTCGAACTTGTTCTCGACACACTACACTGACCGTATCAGATCGCGAAACGGCACTTTTATAAGCTAGCTACTGGGTTCCAGATTCGCGACAGTTTAAACCCATCTTCGCGATTGAAATTTTTGTATTTTGTATTTTCAATCGCTTCTCTAATCAATCTAGGTATGTAGTGGCGTTCTGTCGAAATTATCTGGGACTTAGATCTTTAGACTTAGAGAGAGATTATCGACAGAACGACAGACACAAATCGCAAAAAGAACAAAAAAAAACAAACAAAGCCGTTTTGCGATCTGATACGGTCAGTGGTATGTCGAGAACACGTTCGAGTGAATAGTGACTTGGAGACAGTGGTACGAGTATCGAGCGCAAAAAACGACTAAGGAAGAGGGTAGATCGTTTTGTCTGCTTTTAATCACCCACCTGCAATAATTTCAGTACATCCGTGATCATGGCGCATGCAACTGTGCCGGCATATCGGACACAAAATTGTGGTAATAATCCCGTTAATAATATTTATTCTAAAGTAAGTGACCATGATAGTTTAAAAACTTATTAACTTAATACATTTTTTTATTTAATCAGTCATTTATTAAAAATAATTAATTATTTTAATCAATTCTTTTAATCAATTATGTTATTCAATTATTTTAAACAATTATTTTAATAATTCTAGTCTATTCATCAATTATTTAATTATAACTTTTTTGATTATTTACACATCATTTTACGCAAATATTGTTGCTGCAGTGTACCTGACCCGGCATGTCATGGTCGCGGGTTCGAATCCCGCTCGTGGAATTTTTTCAACACTGTCTTTTTTTTATTAATTATGTCATTGATTTACTTGCAATCTACTATGTCATGTATTTTGTGTCAAAAACTAAATATATTAAATGCAATTAATAAACAAACTAAGTTGATTTCATTTCTGTATACAAATTTACTCTTGATTGTAATTGGCTAATATTCATAATAATTATCCTCGCGGCGCGGCGAGCGGATAACCAGTTCATTGCACGTAATATTTTTATATGGAGAGAGTTCGTTGTTGGCCACTGAGCCAGGCCACACAGTCGCGAGAAAACATAAGTGTATGATCGAATCACCGTTAGAGGGGTTCTAGAAGGTATGGTAGGTATAACGAAAGCGTGTCCTTTTTCCCTATACTCTCTAAGAGGTTCGAATCGAATTGGGAGCGGAATAACCCAAGGGTGCTAGGACCTCAGCTCAGGTTGACCGGGTCGTGGGGGTGGTGGCGAAAAGCGGTGATAAAGCGCGTGTGTTCCGGGTCTTCATACTCTTGTTCTACGTATACAGAGTCTTGTGTTTAGGCTTGTATGCATGTTTAGTGTATTTGAGTAGTAGTGTAGTGGTATTTTGAGGATCGGGCGACACGTTATACAACGACAGACTGCCAACTGTACCTTGGTGGTAGAGAGAGGAAGTACTGGATTTTTTTTGGAGGAGAGTCACACATAGCCGTCTGCGTCTCCCCGGACGCAGAGGTACGCGTAATGCATTTGCTCCAGTAAAAAAAAACTTGGTCAACGATAATAGAAAGGACGCAATAAACGGAGAAACGCGCGTCGCGCCGCAAAACGCCAGTGAACGTGTCGTGGCCGAGCCGAGTGGCCGCTTCGGATTGATTAAATTAATAATTGAATTCTATATTAAGAAGATGATATTGAATCATGTTGCTCAATGTTGCGTGACTGCGGTGTTGATGCACCATTTTAGTGTAAGGAGTCAAACTAAATGTATTTTCTTTGTCAGATGGAAATTGTAAATATCGTCTAGCATTTACTACTTGAGTTGACATGAGCTGCAGTTCATTAGTAATGGATTACAATGAAATGCACATTCTCTAGGATCTAATTACACGTTTCGAAATTTAATTTATTTCACGTAGGTACTTGGTGTTGCGCTGTAGTTCTAGAGGATTTATAAGGTTACAGGAACATACTATAAAACGGGGTAACATAGAATAAAGGGTAACATTGACAGCCGCGGCTCCAGATTTTTAAGTAACTGTTACAAACTGTGTATCTGGTGTTCTAGGCGTCCCTAGTCTGACTAGCTCTGACTGAGATCAGGTTATCAAAGTGCTGTCAAAGTAGCAATGGATTCAAAGATAACCCCGGTTTATGGTTATACAGAATCAGAAACAAAATCAGCAGAGATGTCATATATTCAAAGTACCCGATAGACAAAGTGCGTCATGGAATTGACGGAAGGTCTAATAGGCACAATAGACCGAAATGAGATTTAAGGGTAACATCGTAAGGTCACCAACGAAATTCATTGAACACAATTTGGTACCGTGACAAAATATTTATTGCTAGATGTTGACGCGCCTTTGCGAAAGTACGAGTATTAGTGTTCTGCGATTTTCGTTATAGACTTTTAGATATTTGTAGATATTTTATTACGGTCAACCATATTGTTTCACTGCATTATTGTAATAATATAATTGTTTTTCTAGAGTAGGGTATAACATGTGGACATTTAACTAGAAATGTCTAGTCATGAATTAGGGATGTCATTATCACGGAATAGATGTGGTCAATATATTACTTTCAGTTGTTGCTTATTTAAAATGACGAATTTTAACCGCTCAACTGTCAATAACGTATAACAATGGTTAAATCAATTGTTAGCGACCAGTGGCCGGTCGTTGGACGCTGGAGGGGATAAGGAAGAATATATGTGAGTTTTTTAAACCCATTCATATTAAATATTTCTTTCTAAACCGATATGCTTGTTCTAAGGATCAAACGTGGCATTAAAAAGCGCCAGTTGAATTATCTAAATATTCGACATTGATGTAGGTCATCCACTAATGTACACCTCCTAATGTATACCTACCTACACAATTAACAGTGTAGGACTCCTACCACAGTAGTATAAGGCTTAGAATGTGTCAAAAGTGTTTACACATTATCTTAAAACAAACTCTTGTTCTACAAATCATGAAGGTGAGCCTAGTTATACTTTTACGAATAAATTATGTATGGACGATTCCATAAAATTATGAGCAAAATAAATTAAAATACTATTAGCTGTCATAACATCCTATGTTGGCCGCGTGATACTGGACAGCTTAATTAAATTTATCACTTCAATTAATGACAAGTTTTCAATAGAAAAACAATTAAAACAGTTTCCAACAATAAAGTTCCTTAAGTTGGAAAACTTTGCTGGATAAGCTTTTAACGTAAAAATTTACAGGATAAAGGTGTCCGGGAAAACGAATGAAAATATTTATAAAAAATCCAACTAATTTTATTTATTAACCAAAATCATAAATCACTTGACATTTAACTTAACTAGCTATTTACAATTAGGGAATAGTTCAAATTGAGCAAATTACACATTCACCTACAAAAATCTCACCCAGGTTCTCATTTAACGTCTGTCACCACTTCCTTTCAATTATTACTATTCAATTAATCGGTGCTGGCGTCACAAAAAACAATTCGATATATAATCTTAAGTCGTCGATATCTTGTTTTTATTTAAATAATTGTTATATGGCTAATACAATAAATTACTTTTAAATGGACTTGTAAATGCTGAAATCACCGCTGATTACAATGATCGATGCGTACAACACTATTTGGCAAATTTTAATGAAATTATAAGTTATACGCAGCCCTTTTAATAGTGTCAAATAAGTAATAGGGTTCTCTACGAAGTCTTAAAATAAGTGTTTTCTTTAACTTAGATTAGGCCTTGGCCATCCTTTTTCGCGGTTGTAGACGTACTTTGAAACCTTCAGCTCGCTTTAAGATAATATCAGCCTGCAGGTTGAAGTCGGACTCCTTGAGGTCAGAATGGACCCTGAAGCTCCTCAAGATTGTGGAAAGGATGATCTTCAGCTTCAACATAGCGTATTTACGACCTGTTAAAAGATAATATTATTAGTACAAAAATTACAATTACCCCTTTTCTAGCCGGATTTAAGCATGTCTTAAACTAAGGATTCTAGGTAAGGAATAAATATAATAGTAATAGGGTATAGGTATGTATAAAGATCTTTTGGCAGCAGGCAATGCTAAGTCCATTAAACTGGAAGATCGTCAATTGTTTTTAACTATGTTGGTTTTCAATTCAAATATAATTTAGCACTGAGATAGGATACCAGTCATTGAATCTAATAATTGTGGCGATAATAATGTATAAATTATCGATAAACCGGAATAATAGAACATCAACCAAAATTATAGTACAAATGAGTCCTGCCTATAGGATGTCATTGCTGTATATTTTCTTTTAATGAAACAGGGACATTATTACTGTTTATTTTATATTTTGTAAATGTGAAATGTGCTGAATAGTATTTGTTTATTTGTTTATTAGCGAGTTGATAAAACCGGTCTCCTCTAATTACTAATAGAGCACGCAAACGAAAATTTATTGAAAGATGCTAATTAGAAATTGAGCTTTCATATAATGTGTGTTTAACTAGCATTATTTAACTTGCCACTTGGCCGAAATGTCTTATACTTAAGTTTCCTTAATATAGCTATAGTCTCTATACGATCAATAATGTCTAACTGCAGTACTAACCAACACAACTCCTGGGTCCAGCGGAGAAAGGCACGAAGGCATAGTAATGACGGTTGGCAGACTTCTCTGGGAGGAAGTTGTCGGGGTCGAACTTGGTAGGGTTGGGGTATACGTCGGGCCTACGGTGCAGCTTGTAGGTAGCGATGATGATGGTCGCGCCGGCCGGCACTTGTTTACCGTTAGAGGCTGTAGAAAAGAGAATTGTTTTTATTTAGATTTCAATTTTGAAAATAATGTAATAACTCTCTTGAGAAGACAATTTGCTGGTTTTCTTTACACTGCGTACCCAAGTTGTTGAATGGTAAGACTTGTAGTTTCATTAGCCGTAGTAAATAAAAAATACAGCGGTTGCTCACTTCTAGTTATAGAAATAAAAAGCGTTAATAGTAGTTAAGTTATTAAATAAGTAATTAATGTAAAAATTAATATTGCGCATCAATGCAAATCGGAGTACAGTTACGAATAGTATTATTATGAAAATGAAGAATCATTTGAATACCTAATGATAATTTAACGATTTAAATACTCGATAAGGTATGTGACAGGTGAATAAAAACTTACGCAAAGTAACGTCCTGGTTGAGCTGACGAGCGATAACTGGCACTGGTGGGTACATTCTGAGGGTTTCCATCAAACACCTTTCCAAGTACTTCATCTCAAGTGTGTCTTGGAAGGTGGCTGGGCGGTCGGAGTCCCCGAAGATCTGGTCGAGCTCCGCAATCACTTTGTCCTGGATATCTTGGTGGACGCCCATCATGGACAAGAAGAAACTGCTACCAGCGGCTGTCGTGTCGTGACCCTGAGTTGTTTAAATTAAATTAGCTTACGTTTTATATGAAAACTACTTATAATGTTGGGTCTGGGATGTCGCTATTCTTACCTCAAACATAATTGTGTCAACTTGTTCTTTGATTTCCTCATCAGAAATAACAACTCCGCTTTGTGCGCTCTCCAATAGCAAGTCGAGGAAAGCGAGACGCTTCTTTTGGCCGACGTCATTGTCTTCAACGTCCAAATCATCCTTGAGTCCAGCAGCCTGGCCGAAGGATAGCCCTTCGACTGAAGTGGTTTTAGTCGCGGTAGATTCAGCAGATGTAGTAGTCTCAGGCTCAGACAAGACAGATGGCTTCTTGCCCGCTTTGAATTCCTCCTTCTTCCTCTTAATTACCTATAGCACAAAAAAACGTAAATTAGTAAACTAGTTGGTTTATCTTCTTGTTTGACCAGTTAAAAGGATCGGAACAGGATAAATAATTTTAGTTTAAAATATGCGTGACATTTTAGACTTTTTAATGATTACCGGAATTACTAACGTGAGCAAAAAATTTACATATACTGTTGATGTAAACCTGAACACCGGGTTAATTGCCACTATTAAAATTCATAAGTTGAGCCTACTACGTGACCATTACCTTCTTGGTCAATCCGTGAATGACGTCAAGGAGTTTAGTTTGGTTTTTCGCGTACTGTGTGAAGTTGAACAGGAATTGGGGTCTCAGCCAAATCTTGGTTTGTCTCAAATGGAGGATATCGCACATTTTCATGACAGCCATGGCGTATTCGAACCCGCTCTGGTCCTGGGTGCTCTTGCTGACTCCCATAGCGGTTTCTGTAACAAATCACAAGGTCAAAACAATGACAAGTGAATGGCATGAGTCGAACGAAAAGAAAGAGCAGTTGTCCTCAATCGTATGGAAAGCTATTGAGTAATATGAATCATGACATGACAATAACTTTAAATATTATGTCTCCTTTGCCGGCGAATATTGGCCATTACGTGTACGTGGTGCTGTGGGGGGTCGCTTAACTCATTATGGTCTACGTGCCGTCAACAAATGAATAACAAGCACCTACTTCTATTTTGAACTTGATACTAATACGCACGAAGTAAACAACATAATTGCCCCTGCAAATATAGCGAATCTGTTATATGGTATAATTTAGCTGTTTCTGTGTAATATAAATAATAACTATTATTAGGTATACGTTTACTGTACTGCAGCAATTCTCGTGTATTGGATTCGTCGTAAATGTGAGGTATTGCTTACAAAATAGGTTAAATTGGTTAATAAGATTGTGCTATTAGGAGGACAAGGTTTAATGTTGATACATCATCCGACTAGTTTCTCTAATGTTATTCCACAATCAAATCTCGTAATGTGAGGGCCCAACGAACAATTTATCTATCTTGTGTGGAATCAATATGCAAATGTTGCTTTGCAAATTTCGTAAACTTTAAATTGCTGTAGAGGCATTCGCGTCAAGAACGCCATCTAGTGTTTGAGCACGGCCGGCGTGACCTGTGTTGTCACACTCGCGCAGTTACGTGACCGCACTGGGAAATTGCTGATTATCCTATATTATTTTCGCGTGGACACCTTGAGATTTGGGCCGACTTTTAATACGTTATTTATGCTAATAACGCTTTTTTTGCTGAACGGATACTTCCGTTGTTTACGTAATCTGTGACAGTTTTCGTAATTATTTATCCTTTTATTGACGTCAACGGATAACATGGCGAAATAAATTTGAATAATTAATATAGGCACAACAACATCTTGTAACTAATTTAAATTATTAACCTGAAACTAGTTGAGGCTGTTTATTAATTATGGTAAGTGACACGAGCGTTATTAGAAAATACGTGTCCTTGTGTTAAGGATATCAAAAATATGTTTTGTTCAAAATTAATATTCCTGACGTTAATCTCAATAACACAATAACAGTATCACGTTCTTTCTTAAGCTGAATAATTATGAGTGCTGTATGAAAAATGTAACAAAAAAATATTTACTTTTCGCTTTGTTGACCTAAATATGCATCTCACTTGTATTTTCTATAAAGAGAGTCACGGAATCAATAGCATCAATGAGCAAATAGAATCGATTGACAAAACAGATAGATCGCTGATTTAAAAAATACTGTTTTGTATGCGTGTCATGTAATACGATACACGGAAAATAACAAAATAGTACACCATCGATACTCTGATATGCCTGCGTGGATTCTTATTTATTCGCTCGTAAATCTATTCGTGAGCTTTTAACATAGAATTAGTAGGTAATTTATTTGTCCTATGAAGTGATTGGCATGTTGAATTATAAGTTGGTTTTACGGTGTTTGAATTTGAATTTGTGTTATCTTATACCACAAATATAATATTTTTAGCATTACACTTAATTTAGTACAAGAAATGTGTCTATAAAAATATAAACCACAACGACTTAAGAACTTCCTTATTTTACGCGCTTACGTTTATAGCATACTCATGATTGATACTTTAGAAATAACATGGTTTAGTTACTACATCGAAGGTGAGTTGGTAGTATTTCTTAACGTCGTCGCATTGATGACTGTTAATTATTCAAATAAATTTTCCGTTATTTTCGCAATCGTTTCACACAGTTTCGCTTGTTATCTTCCTATTACAAAAATTTTAAAGGTATTTGAACTCCAACTGTTACATACTGAGTTTTCAAATGTTATACTCAGTCCTGTATTTTGTACTTATGCTTATAGTGGCGAGCATTGCCACACTCCTTATTAAAGCATGCCTCTGCCTTCCCTTCTCCAAGCATCGTAAAATGCTAACCATTATAAAACGTACTGTCAGCAACAAAAGTCTTAGAGCATTTTAGTACCTTTGAAACATCTAAATAATGTTACAAGCGTTTATTAGTTTTTAGAAAAGTTATTATGCCATAGTACTAAAGTGTAAAGCAAGTGTCGTTGCTTACCATACATCTACAAGCGACAAAAGGCTCACTACCAATCAACCTGTGTAGAAATTGTAAGTTGACCTAAGCGGTGATCTTAACTAATATTCTTTTGAATCATCATCGTCATCATCATCAGCTCATTTTTATGTCCCCACTGCTGGATCACGAGCCTTCCCTTCTTTTGAATACTATTCTCTAATTTTCTGTATAATTATAGTGCGTGTAGAGTGTATAGAAGGTGAAGGTTATACGTTTAAATATTATCAGTCTAGTCTAGAGTCTAATATGTCATTAGAGAGATAGAGATAGAGATTAGTGTCAAAAATAATATCAGTCTAGTGAACAGTTTTATCTTACAGTTTACTTATATAACTATATTCTATTCTCTTATGTTTATGATGATTCTCTATGAGTAAAATGAAAGAAAAATATACATACCCAGCAGAATCTCGACAGTGCACTCGCTCATGTAGTCGTGGCAATCGAAGTCTCCACTCTCCTTCTTCAGTTTGTCTACCACAGCTCTCGAGTTGGCATTGAAGAGGTCGATGAAACTCTTCAGGACGTTCAAGTGGAAAGTTGGGGCAATCAGTTTGCGGTGGGACCTCCATTTTTGACCTAAGTAAAAAAATACATTTTATTATCCAAGTGTGATTCTATCAATCCCCATTGGACCAGCGTGGTGGGTTAGGGCTAGATAAGGTCATTTGCTATTGTTCGTAATATTAAAGGTTTGAACTCAGTAAATACTAGGCTATTAATGAGACCCAAATGTACGACAAGTTAAATATTTTTTATCTCCAGCATTCAGCCATAGAAATTAAAAGTTTTATAAAAAAGGTCCTAATACTCGTACTAGTTCATTCAATGAATCAAAAAATGAGAATTTAAACCACTTCATCATCATCATCATCATCATCAGCTCATTTTATGTCCCCACTGCTGGGGCACGAGCCTTCCTTTAAATCACTTAATCAATCAAAATTTTTGCGTGGAGTTCCCCAAGCATTGCGCACATTCAAGTTACGAAATTAAATAGAGAATGAACCGGTTTCGGCGCTTCCGTTAATTGATCGAGACAAGCAGATGGTACTATTTTTAGCATGTTTAAAAATAAATTGCTATTTATAGAACACTCAAACCGGTACATAACGTTCTTGACTCAATTCGAAAGTATATTGATATTGCAGTAAGTTTCCAATGGTATATGAACATTAAAAACTTCTTTGAGATATTACTGTAAAATCTTTCCTCATCTTTATCAAGATGTATGTTACAACATATCGCTAATGTATACATTTGAAAAGAACGTACAGTATCGAAGGCAGTGACTTTTAATTGGGTTAACTTAATTTGAATCGACATTATGTTTCGATTAGAGATGCATTTGTTTTACAACTTTATAATGCATTATTATTTATCGTGTAGGTACTATTTAATTGTTCTTGATAATTTGATATTTCTGTGATAAGAAACGATAGGTATGTATAGGTGTTTTAAATATAATAAATGTTGATATATTTAGTTAAAAACATACTCTAATTAAATAAAATTAAGGTTTGTTTGCTAATTTTGATGCTTACAATTGAGTATAATAAACAGCTATATAGAGATATTGAGTTGTGATATGATGTCTTACCTGTACTGATGAGGAGACCATCTCCGAGCCAGGGCTTGAAGAATCTGTACTCATCAGCCTTGTCGATGTAGACGTGGCTGCTGAGGATGAGCTCCACATCGCGAGGGTCGTAGAGGAACACCAGCAGCCTAGGTCCGATCCAGATCTTGACGACGCCCTCCTTGTCGTACGGGTCACTTTTCTGGCAGAGGTTCTTGAAGATATCTGTGGAGTAAAAGAAACTAAGCAATGCTATTGGAGTTGACTGTTGTCTTGAAAAGAGTATTGAAAAAAACTTCCCACAAGCGGGACTTGACTGAATATTAATTTAATTAAGTTGGTTTTAGTTTGGTCAGTGACAGTTCTTACTTTGGATAGTTGCATGTCGCCGTGTGATCTACACAACGGAGTTGATTTTGAAAACAAATATTAAACTACTTAAAGTGCCGTAAGAGATTAAACCGTGAAGCAAGAGCTATATAACTGATATTTTAAAGGTTGAAATAGTGACTAAAATGCTTCTAGCTTCTTGGTACTTCAGATACATATATTAGCTATATATCTATCTGAAGCTAGCTAGCGATAGCCTACGATTGTATCTGAAATAGTGTTGTTGCTTTCCCCTCTAGCGTAGGTAAAGTCTGTGTGTCTGTATTTTCTATTTACTAATCCATATTTAAAGGCTTAATAAATTAATCCAATACCTAAACCAAACGAGATAAGTATGCTACAAGTAGAGTTATATATCTCAAACCGACCATGTAAATTTTTTGAATTTTTTTAAGTATACCTACAAAATCTACGTCTCCTAAAACATTATGACGTTGCGAAAGTGTGTCACACTGCAAGTACAGTCATTAATGTAGTATTGTGAATATTATGACCTGACTAGCAATTTCCGCGATAATACGTCCCCATATTCGTTTTTATCTCTTGCCTGTAGATTTTACGTCTAGGCCCAGCGGTTTGGACTATGTGATGTTGTTCATTCTTCAGTGAGGATTTATCTTTTTTACATAAAGGTGATGATGAAAAATATTATTTATATGAGTAATTACACTAACCCTTTAATAATTACGCTAAAATAAGTGACCATCTTGCAAGAGTTGCATAAGATTAGCTTGTGGCGTGCACTTGGAGAGTCCTATGTCCAGCAGTGGACTGGTTATAACCACGATAGCTCAATTGGAAGAGCACCTGACCCGGTATGTCAGAAGGGTGCAGGTTCAAATCCTGCTCGTGGAATTTTTTTTAACATTTGTGTTTTTGTAATTTGTTTCTCAACAAAATTAGCGTTAAAATTATATAAACAAAACAAAAACATTTTGTAACCATGATAGTTTATAAAGTTATATATCTTATATGGATAATGAATCTCACCAGAAGAGCCTCCAGTGAACTCCAAGGCATTGCCTAAGAGTGGCAGGCCTGCTGGTCCGTTGAGTTTGGCAGCCAGCTCGTACATGTGTCTCCTCGACATCCTCCAGTAGGCGTACCACAGCACCAGTGCTGGGACCACCAGCATGTAGAACATGTTGGTGGCAGCCCAGGTGCTGCTTTGCACCACATTCTCAGCGGCGTAACTCATCTGTTAACAAAATTATGAAATCGTTAGTAGCGTGGAAATGTTTGTGAAAACATCATCAGAGAATTCCTTGGTGCATTTATAAATTAAGTCGTGCTTTGTCAAAATCATTTTTTATTTTGGTGAAAAAGAAAATATATTTGAAATATAGTCTGTAAACCTGTAACATTGTTCGTATGGCTACAAAGTTAGATAAAAATACCTTAATACACCGTCCATTTATTAATATTACGTCCGCATGGAATCGAAGACGGGACCTAAGAATGTGAAGCTGGTCGTCTAACCATTGCACTAAACAGTTTCATTGCTATATGGATATATAGATGTAGGTGTATGTAGTACCTTTGTATTATAATAATACACTACCGTAAGTAATTAAAATGTTCTAAAGTAGATTTGTTGCATTTGAAGTTATTCAGGATATAAGTAGTTACGAAGTGTCAGGCAATCAGTTTCATTTATTTTCATAAATATTTGCTGTTCACACAATAGGTACGTTGTGTGTCAAGCAGAAAAGTGTAGCGTTACTTTGACCTGCGATTATGTGCAAATCAATCAATTGAATAACATTTAAATTGTATATTTAATGATATGGAAGTAAGTGTGACATAACGCTTGTATTCGTAACAAAATCATCGAACACGATACATTATGGAATATTAGCTTCATAAATTCATACTTTTCTATTCAAAGTCTCAACTCAATATTTAAGAAAATATCTATACATTCAGACCGAAAAATTATATTGTGTGATATCGGAATATGTTAATTGGGAGCACAGTAGGAAACTATTAGTACAAACATAGCTAGTAGTTAACTGCTATTTCCAGGTGAACTAGTATTTACTTCCTGATTAGAGACCATAAACGACTAATTACAGCATTCACAGTATTTCCACTATGGAAATATGAAAGATTGGGATCAAGTCGTTGTTAAACAAAATATGTCGGTTAAACTTTAGTAATTTTAAAATAATTACTCATGAATGTATAGTTGACTGCGTGAACAGTAGTTGTGAAATAGATTGTAAATACAATAGAAGGATCATAATCTTCTTATCGCAAATGGAAAAGGAGCTGTTTAGAAATCATATCACCCTTGAAATCCCTTGAAATGGAATATATAATATTTAAAAAGTTGAGTGCTCGCCTTGTTGTAGCCTCGGATGACAAGAAGGCTGGCAGTTACCTCTGCCAAAGTATTAGCTTGGCTATCCAAAGAGGTAATTTTGCCTTGGGACCGTTAATAAAACCATAAAAAATGTCCTCCAGCTCCGGCTCATGGCTCTCCCATGAGCCGGAGCTGGAGGACATTTTTTATGGTTTTATTTTGTGTTTAGGTAAATTATGTTTCTTTTGCTTTTTGTTTTCTTTAATGTAGTAAGATAAGTTATGTTTCTTTTATGTTATCATTTTAACTTAAAGCTGATATTACTTATATTACATTTAAATATATTAGCAATAGTATTGTGAAAAATTTTCTTTACGATGGAAATATTCTAGTTTATAAGTTTTTAGGTTATATTTATCTATACTATTAACAATGAGGTAATATTTGTGACTTTGTTTGTTTGTATGTCGGGGCTAACCTTTGGAACTACTGATCCAATTCCAAAAAAACTTTCACTGATGGAATGCTATATACCTTGTGGGTAAAACATAGGCTAAAAAATATTTCTTTTTAAAATCTCCACGCGGACGAAGTCACAGGTAAAGTGCTAGTAAACCATAGCTTAATATCATTGTACAACTTGTTTATATATCTTCATAATTGACAGCAAGAGTTTAATAAGTCTTGTTCCGCCAGATAAATGGCCTATTTACATTACAATTACAATGATCAAATTAATTCTTGACGAATTATTCATTATTCATATTAATCGCAAATAATTGATTTTCAATGCGTTTCATTGTTTGACTAAGGTATCAAATGTTTGTCATTGTTTCAGAATTTCTTGAAGGGCAATGATATTATATGATTGTTGAAGGGAAAGACATCTTTTAAATTCTAAAATGTATGTCCAGTCGAGTAATAATATGTGATAATTGTGGACTATTAACCTTAAATATGATTCAAAAGAGCAAAACATTGACTTTTAAAAAAAATTTACCGTGCAACCATAACTTAAAAATACATATTTCCTATATAAAAGCGTTCCCAAAATCTTAAGTTCCTAACCATTTTGAATTATGTGTTTTACATCCACAACGCTATACACACGGCACTTGAAAAAGGCTTCTGCCTCAGGAGGGTTTCGAACCCACAAACTTTCGCAAGCCCCGCGGTTGTTCTTACATTTAGGCTACTGATACGCTGGTTTCCGTGTTGTATTTAGAACATACCGTACTTATATTGTAGATTTTGTAAATTATGTCAAGAAAAAATACAGTTAGACATTTTCATTTACAAATTAAAATATGCATGCGAACTTGAATTTGAAATTTAAATAAATATAAATATAAGATCAAATATAAATAATGAACAAGCGATTAAGCTTAAAGGCACGCATAAACTTTTTATTTTTAAATAATATTATTTTTAGATATTTTATTTTATTCAATACTTACTAAACTATAAAAACGAACATAATATTATATTTTTACTTTTAAGTATTACCTACTTAAATTATAATTGATAAAAATCACTCACTAATATAAAAAAATAAAATAATGTTATCAATGAAAAGAAGCTAATTTAACTCTTCAAACTTTAATTAAATTTAAATTTACTACTATTAAATCACAACAGTCACTTCTCTACCTTTTTGTATCACCGCTCCGGCCTCCAAATCACTGTACTAAATGTATAAACAATTTGTGTCCCGAAAGCAGCTCAAGCGTGTAGCGATCACGACTATGGAGGAGGCTTCTGCGCCAGCGCCTATATACACGGCACCTACGTCATCATAGCACGGTGTGCGGCGATCGAGCTAGCCGTTCAAATCGCACGTCAACCAAAGACTATTGTTGACGCGACAACAGGATACAGTTGTTTAGTATTTTGTTTCTGGATTACTTTTGTTATTGCGATTTGGCGAGTCATTTTATCCGCGAGGATTCCGACCGCTGGCCAAAGCTGGAGATGGACGTTGCCTAATGTCGGCTCAGAAATAGGTGGTGAGATGATCTTGATGTACACCAAAATCGACTGGCACGTACAGCAGACCGACTGAGGTTGCTCAAGATAGGGACATATGGAAGGACTTGGCGGCTTTTTCATCATCATCATCTCATCTCAGTCAAATAACGTCCACTGCTGGACAAAGGCTGGACTGAAAATAATGAATCGTGAAAAATAAGTGTCAAATTAAATTATCTACAAAAAATAATTAATAAGTGAGTTTGAAACTGTATAACCCTTGCTGTGTACCCTTTTTTAACAAAGTAAAATGCTATCTTACCCATACAACGGGTCCAGGGGAGATCCCGGGTAATGTGGGATTCCACTATTTCCAGATACTATAAGCTCGGTTATTCGAAATGAAAAATAAACACGACAAGGTGAAATGTTGCTTCAAACGCCTTGCAGGGTCTTTAGTCACAGGTAGACAACGAAACTTGCAACGGATTCGAAACGTTCGTTATATGAAAATAATCTATATCAATAAAAATGAAATGCGGTTCGTTGCCCATAGACACATCTTGAACCGGACTAGAATATTGGGCATATCTAATTGGGGCTCCAATAATCTGGTTGAGTTCAATGCCAAGAAAACACAGGTATGCGCGTTCACGGCAAAAAAGTCGCCATTCCTACCCCTACCCTCTCTTCAAGGCACATCGCTCAGCCTGAAGAGCAGTATTAACATGCTCGGTATGGATATTCGCTGCGATCTGAACCAGAAGGACTATATCGGAGCCGTGATAAAAACAGCGTCACGTAAACTCGGTGTCCTGAACAGGGTGCGGCGATTCTTCACGCCGGATCAGTTGTGCCTTCTGTCAAGACACAGGTGCGATCTTGCGTGGAGTAGGTATTGCTCGCACCTTTGGGACAGTTCCGCAAAGTACCTTCTCGATGCCTTGGTCAGATTGCAGCGGCGCGCTATACGCATTATCGGCAATGCAGAGGTCACCCCTGTACTGTCTCGAACATTCCATCGCGCACAAAGAAATTTGGTGACTCGTTTTTTTGTCGCACTTCCAAAAGATGGAATAGTCTACCAGCACAAGTTTTCCCTCCTTCCTATGACATGGGGTCCTTCAAACGAGGCGTGAAGAAGCACCTTGTGGGCCGGCAGGGTGAGGGTGACTGATGCTGCGTTGTTTTCACGCTGCACCAGTTGTCCTTGCGTCTGGACTCCATTTCCACTTAACGTCAGGTGGAGTGAAGTCATTTGTCGAGTTACGTACTTATATAAAAAAAAAAGTATAGTTTGTATCCTAGGATAGAGATATTCTAAGTTGAGATATCCTATAGGATACTTTTTATCCTATGAACTAGTTCCTATGTTCTGTACCTGTTACCAGGATACTAATCCGGGTAACAGGTTCCTGTGGGATAGTGTAGTCTTCACGAACGAAGTCGCGGTCAACAGCTCATTTAAAATGAAAACGTCTTTCAGTTTAATTGTGAAATGAAACGACATTTTTAATATTGTGTAGTTAATTTTATCATGTGTTCATCGACATCTATGTCGCCTTATCTCGTTTTTGTATTCAACTACAGAAAAAAATTAATTAATGTTATTTTAATTATAAAATTATTATTATTAATTATTGATTCGGATAAATTGATCGTTAGTTTATGGATAATGTCATTAAAGGTAAACTTTATCTCTAGTTACAACTAAAACCTATTTGCCTTTTTTACCGAGATATACGTTTGATTGTTGATACTGCGCAGGAGTTTAGTATAAATTGGGAGTCGCCGGCACTGGAGGGTCGCAGAAGGCGAAAACTTTCGTGGATCCAAAAGCCTTAGCTGTCGTTTTGTTCGATAATTAACTTGTATTTTTAAAACCACTTATATGGCATTCGGTCTGCCTGAAAAAAACGAACACCAAAGTCAATAGACGTTTAAAATCACGTTGGTATATCATCGATGCTAAATTATTAATTGTTATACATTAGGAAACCCGTAGAACGCACTTCGTAATATAAATAAAGTAGACGGAGAAGGCACATTTTTTCCTATACACAAATTAATGAAATTCTTCACATTCCATATCTTCAGCTAACAGTTATTTCATCTTTAAGCGACCAAGTTTCAGTAATTTTCCTCAATGGCATATACACAATTATATTTTTAAAGATTACTTGGAAATCCTCCGTTCTTTTGTTTTATTTAACCACAGTCATGCATAGATATGCATCAACGTACATGGCCGCGACGAACACAAGATTTAGTCAATATATTTGCAACGATCTCCCTTCAGTATCCCATTAAGAAGTTCAGAACTTGCAGCTGGATGAGGTTGGTACTGTGCCTGCTCGTACAGCACAGTGACATGATACAGAAGCATGCACATCAACCTATCGTTGTAGTAGGTTGATGTGCAGGCGCCAGTAAGTAACGCTCCTAATGTTGTTATTAGATACGTGAAACGAGTTCAAATGCAGAGGCGAATCGACTCAAAACATTGAAAGGGATTTTAAATGTTAAATTAATATCTTTGTTGCCAATGAGAACTCTAAATTGTCAGCTGTATCTAATTAAGAAAAGGAATCAATTTGCATTCAATGCAAAATCAATTTTCTTTCAATCCTTGTCAGAGTTTTGTGTCGATTCGCCCCTGCATTTGTATTCACCCTGTCGTTGACCCACTTACCCGGAATTGAACCAACTCTCAGGCTAAGCGGTAAAACCTTCGGTTTCAGATCCAGGGGTAGGGTTTCGCTCGCATAGCTGCTGCTACAACCATCTTATCTAAGTCTGTTGCCATTTAAATATTTGGTCTGTAGTCGCCAGTAATGCTTTAAAGTCTTAATAAATTCTGTGCGACCGAATAAACTTTTTAAATGCAAGCAGGTATGCAGGTAGGCATGCCTAACTTCACCTCACCAAAGGTTTTAAGTTACTGTTTTGCCCTTCTGCACCCCTGTTGCAAGGTGAAAGTGATACCGACAGTCATTTGTTTTACACATCCTTGATATAAGTCCATCTTCCATTCGATAACCGACTACAATGTACGTTGCTTATCTTGACAATCGGCACTATGCTAATGACAATTATTACATCAATTGTCAGTTCTAATCTTACAAGTCATTGTATAATTCCTTTCGTCAGTGCAATTAGCTTATTGATTGAGGAATCGTCGTGTTTGATCGGAAGACACTACACACATTTGTTATACTGCATGGAAAAATTATAATGTTGTCGATTCATTTTGTTGTCGGTCAGCTAACAATAGCACGTAGTACGGTTAGATTTTGACTATGAAGTTTTGTTTCCATATTTTACTCGCTCAACATTCAGGCTGAAGGTATACGTCTCGTAATCACTTGCAATATGCAAAAGTAAGTTTTGCGACAATAATGGAACAAAGAAATTATTGGAATAAACCATTTATGCCAATCACTGGCATTGATGTTTACTATTGTGTTAGAGTGACTTTTAAATAATTATTTTAATTCGTAATGAGGACGGTACAACGTAAAGTATAAAAAGTAGCTGTTTCTTACTGAGTAGGTATGTTTCTTTTCATTGTTGAAATTATTCGTTTTCTCTACTAGACTGTTAGAGAATGTAAGCATATTTCATTTTTATGAAAGAAAAAGAGAAATTACTTATGTAACTGTGGTCAGCGAGACGCAGGTGGTATATTAAATATGGGACTGGACAAAGTGTTTCATAATGTTCAAATTCCTATAATCTGGTTGAGTTCAATGCCAAGAAAACACAGGTGTGTGCGTTTACGGCCAAAAAGTCACCATTCCTTCCTCTTCCAACTCTTCAGGGCACATCTCTAAGCCTGCAGAACAATATCAACATGCTCGGTATGACGATTCGCTGCGATCTGAATCAAAAGGCATATATAGTACGTACGTACATATAATGCAGACGTAACTAATACTCTCGAACACCTGCAATCGCGAAGAGATATAGCGTCACTCAGCGTCTCCTATCGCTTATATCACGGCGAATGCTCTGAAGAACTCTTTGACCTTATCCCACCTTCTCCCTTCCTCCATAGGAGTACACGTGCTGCTCTCCGGTGTCATCGCTTCACTGTCTCACATATCCCATCGCGCACAAAGAAATTTGGTAACTCGTTTCTTTGTCACACCTCCAAAAGATGGAATAGTCTACCAGCACATGTTTTCCCTCTTTCCTATGATATGGGGTCCTTCAAACGAGGCGTGAAGAAGCGCCTTGTGGGCCGGCAGAGTGAAGTTGACTGATGCTGCGTTGTTTTCACGCTGCACCAGTTGTCTTCGCGTCTGGACTCCATTTCCACTTAACATCAGGTGGTGTGGAGTCATTTGCCGTGCTAAGTATAAAAAAAAAATCAAATTAAAAAATTCAAATGTGTATGTGCCCTCTGCGTGTAGAAAATGTGGACTAAAAAACTGGTTACGAAACGGATGTTGTATGTACGCAGGAACAAGCACATACATGCTTCGTTGTCCTTTATTTCATGTTATAAAGTAAATTAAACTCTATTTTCAAAGAATAGGAGCTACCTTTTTTCTGTAACCATCTCTTTTTATGTTCTTGCCACGCTAAAGTAGGCAAGTATTTACACGTTTTTAAGATTGACGTAACACAACTGGTTCAAAATTATAAAGAAAAAAATATAGCTTAGGCCATTTGCTTTTAATTTACATCTCAAAAATATAAACATACGTCACGTCTTAGACATTTGACTTTAGATTATTGTAGCCCTGTCATCATCATTATGGAGTTTCACCCGAGTTCTTTCCGTAATAACACGTGTTGTGAGACGCCATTTTAATTTCTATCTACCGTAGAAAATTGTACCCGTACTACTTATAATAAAAAAAAACACTTGAAATTGGCTAAATGCTAAACATGAAGCTATTAATTAAGATAATTAATTAATCATCAATCATCATCAAATAGTAATCAATGCTGGGCACGAGTACAGTTGTGTTTACAACAGCGGCTTGTAAGCCGGTTGTTACGGAAACCAGCGGATAGAAACGAATTACGAGCCGCTTGATATCGGGTAGATACCCGCCGTGAGAATCGAAAAAAAAAAACTATTTTTATTACATTTTATATTGTTAAACTCTTATTTTTGTTATACAGTAGCACTTTTATTATGATCTGCTATTTTTGTTTTTTTTTTCTTAAATAAACACCGAAGACACCGTTTTTATATACCTACTAATTTACTTAATTCAGAGACGAACAGGCAACTATGAAACAACCCAACGCACAGGCTCTAGGTGCATGTTTACTATTACTAGGTATCTGTCCACACTCATTTCTTGGATAAATACCTATTTCCAAAACATCTCTCACAAATAAATTATTAAAATAGTCCTATTCCGCAGCTGTGTCACATTTTGTATGAGAATTTTGAATTTTCAACACCTAATACAGATGCAAATTTCGTTGTTTATGTCTATTTATGTTTAATGTTTCCTATAGTAAATAAATCAGAAGATAAACAACAAAAACAAAAAACTGAATCATATGAACATATTAATGAAATGTAAGCAGCCGTTTCCAGCCGCTAGTTATCGCTAGAAACAATAATAAGCCAAATAAACCGTTTCTATTCTAGCCGCTAGGCTAGAAATGTTAGTAACCAGCTCCACATCTATAAGCCTTATCTTAGCCTTAGCCCTGTAAAAAGAACAAATTATAAAAATCGTAAAAATCTGTGTTTTATTATTCCAAGTAAAAATTATGGAATGAATGGGGAGTGGAGGCCTACTAAAGTCTTTACCATCCCTTGACTGCATATGGGATCGCTTGGAACTGCGACTTCAAGCTCGAGTCCGATCCCCGTAAGGGCGCGGTCCCATTGAAAGATATTAACTACTCGTAGTAGCTAGGAGCTATTTTGAAGGTCAAGAAATATTATTATTATTATAATTCAAAACTAGACCGCACACCAAAGTTCGGCAGAAGGAGGACACCCTGCTACAGGACTTTCTGCCCAACCATGGACTAATAACATATATTTATTAGTCCATGTGCCCAACCATCATACACACTTGAAGCATAGTACTGCGCCTCCAGAACGTCACAAGTCAAAAATGGTTGCTTGCAGCTCAGGTCATTTCTGAAACAAATATTTGTTCATTTTCTAAGTTCTGCTTTGCGAGAATAAATAAATTTTACTATTTTTGAATAATAATTTCATTGGTTTGCCGATTGGCAAAGAAGCGTATTAAGTCGATCGCGCATCGGTCTGCCATAACATTGATTCGGAGCGCTTTTCTTGTCCCACGAGTACCACGATGACGAATCTCATGTTTAATGCACTAAGACTAAGTATAAGATAATTGATTTTCTATTGTATGACTAAATAAATTAATATTAACTTTTTTTCTTTTTTTAATTAATAAGTCTCAGGGGCAAACATTCGCACTGGTGTTTAACGAATTGAGAAAAGTGTGATTTCCCATGAACAACTATTTTGGCATAAGCTGAGTGCTATCATAGTTTTTCTACCAAAACAAGAAACAACAAACATTGATAATAGAGGAGCTTTGTAACATATATTATTGAAGCAACTTAAAAACTAAAATACGTGGAAAATGTAAGTTAGATACTAATATAGGATTGGAAGCGATGCGCACAGTCCTTAACTCCTGGACAAAGCGCAAACATGGAGCGCTAACATTTCGTCTGGTGCAGATACTGTCAGGACATGGATGGTTTTTTGAAGTAGCTGCATTAGATCGCTTAGAGAGAGGCAAGCCCATTGTACCACCATTATACCAGAAGATACTGCCACAGATACTTCTTAGCATTGTGTGCAAGAGTGTACGACTTGGTAGCAGAAACGCCGCACCCTAACGGCGGCAATTGGCTCCGATCTCTCGCAGGCTAACGTAGTAAAGTCCATAACTGAGCATCGCTATGTGATGGGTAGGTTTGTTAAGGAATGCATGCCAAGGAAACATTTCTATTTTTTCTATTTCTGATTAATTGGGAAACGTAGTATTGATTTATTTACGAAAAAATACGAAATCCACGTGGACGAAGTCGCGGGCATACTGCTAGTAAATTAATAAACAGAATATGCTTGTGATATGATTGACATAAAAGTGTTCCTTTTTATCTATTATAGTATACAAAAAAAATCGATATTTTGTTATTTGTAAAAAAATTGTCTCCAGTTTTTTTTTAAAAAAATGTGAGTTTAATAAATTAAAAAAATAACTTTTCCTTCAAAGCTTTAATGGTATATTTTATACAATTTTGTCAAACATTACATGATACCTACCTAAACTGAGCCACAACCGCCATCACCCAGACTCAAGATCCGCACCTCGCGTCGTATTAAATTGTCGGATTTTTCTTAAGCTCTGAGATGCCCCTAGGAAACTTTGCTATAATATTAGCTTAAATCACATTTAGAAATTCAAAAATCTGGCATTCACTATAAATAGTATCAAGTTAACGTGTTCTCTACACTTTGAAATAAATAAAATCTTTACACGGTTCTAGGTGCACTTCAGGTATTTGTATAAAGTGCCCCTTGACCACGGATTATGCAAAAACTTTTGGAACGTTGCTTTTGTATTTGGATTGATCCGTAAAGTGTTTTATTTCAATTAATAAAAATGCGCTCTTCCACTCCCCAACATATGATTTCGAGGCAGGCAACTCTGGCGATTGTTTATAACGGTAACGGATCATCCTGGTGGCACGGAGGGGAGGCGCAGGAGTTTATAGTGGATATACCCCCTTGAGGGGATCGAGACCATGTCTCACATAACCATCTGCGTCTTTCCGGCATCTCTTGGCGTCTCTCCTTACGTTGTAACTATTATTTAATTTGGGCGCAGTGGTGATAGGCGTAATGCATTTTCTCCTATAAATAAAGGGTTTAGAAGCTAGGCACACTCGGATCCCGGAGAATCTAGTAAGAGGACACGCTAGCGTAAGGCCGACCTCTTGAATACCATCACGTTTCTCACTACAATCTGATTACGCTGTTAAGGCCTTGCAGCTAACAGCAAGTTTTTATTATTTTGAATTTTGCATTTTCAATGCTATATAGTTACATGAAAAGTGAGCAGCCGGGTATGAAACATTCCAAATCCTTCCCTGGCGAAAACGCTTTAGGACGGAGTAAGTTCATATGCGGAGGCGGTAGAAGACAGGCCCGACTTATCATCGGTGCCTTGACAGGGCACTATGCCTCAAAACAAATGTTTCACAGAATGCACCTTTCAACAAATAGTTTATGTAGGGCGAGTGGAGTGGAAACGGAGTCAATGCAGCACCTACTGTGTGACTGTGACTCTCTGGCTAGGAAAAGAATGGGACTCCTGGGGTCGGCCTATCCGAATCCGGAGGACTTCAGGCTTTTCGCCCTTAAGGACGTTGCCAAACTTATGGCATCTATCTTTACAGAGGAAGAAGAGTGAAAGGATGGGGTTGCATAAAAGATCCCGATAAGTCGAAGTGTTACTGCAAGAGGGAAACCTCGGCAGGCCCCACTAAGATAAGATACATGAAAAGTTTGTTCTAGTAACATTTTATGTAACAGCAAGTTTTTTACAAAACAAGAAAATGCTTTAAATTTTATCGCCAATGATAACTAAGGAAGGAAAGGTAACTACCTTTCCATAATGCATTCATGGTGGTAATATATATTATTTTTATTTTTAAGTGCTTATTACTACACTAAGGCTGAATTAAATAATTATAAAATACAATGAAAAAATTAAATGCCCACCCGACCCAGCCATGAATAGAACCTGGGAACCGGTAGCATAATGGACAGTACAGCCGCCGGGATTGTGGAAGACCCAGGTTTGATTCCTGGTTGGGTCAGGTGGGAATCAATCAATGTTATGGCATCGGTCTGCCATAACATTGATTCGGAGCGCTTTTCTTGTCCCACGAGTACCACGATGACGAATCTCATGTTTAATGCACTAAGATCTGTGATAGTATAAGATAATTGATTTTCTATTGTATGACTAAATAAATTAATATTAACTTTTTTTCTTTTTTTAATTAATAAGTCTCAGGGGCAAACATTCGCACTGGTGTTTAACGAATTGAGAAAAGTGTGATTTCCCATGAACAACTATTTTGGCATAAGCTGAGTGCTATCATAGTTTTTCTACCAAAACAAGAAACAACAAACATTGATAATAGAGGAGCTTTGTAACATATATTATTGAAGCAACTTAAAAACTAAAATACGTGGAAAATGTAAGTTAGATACTAATATAGGATTGGAAGCGATGCGCACAGTCCTTAACTCCTGGACAAAGCGCAAACATGGAGCGCTAACATTTCGTCTGGTGCAGATACTGTCAGGACATGGATGGTTTTTTGAAGTAGCTGCATTAGATCGCTTAGAGAGAGGCAAGCCCATTGTACCACCATTGTACCAGAAGATACTGCCACAGATACTTCTTAGCATTGTGTGCAAGAGTGTACGACTTGGTAGCAGAAACGCCGCACCCTAACGGCGGCAATTGGCTCCGATCTCTCGCAGGCTAACGTAGTAAAGTCCATAACTGAGCATCGCTATGTGATGGGTAGGTTTGTTAAGGAATGCATGCCAAGGAAACATTTCTATTTTTTCTATTTCTGATTAATTGGGAAACGTAGTATTGATTTATTTACGAAAAAATACGAAATCCACGTGGACGAAGTCGCGGGCATACTGCTAGTAAATTAATAAACAGAATATGCTTGTGATATGATTGACATAAAAGTGTTCCTTTTTATCTATTATAGTATACAAAAAAAATCGATATTTTGTTATTTGTAAAAAAATTGTCTCCAGTTTTTTTTTAAAAAAATGTGAGTTTAATAAATTAAAAAAATAACTTTTCCTTCAAAGCTTTAATGGTATATTTTATACAATTTTGTCAAACATTACATGATACCTACCTAAACTGAGCCACAACCGCCATCACCCAGACTCAAGATCCGCACCTCGCGTCGTATTAAATTGTCGGATTTTTCTTAAGCTCTGAGATGCCCCTAGGAAACTTTGCTATAATATTAGCTTAAATCACATTTAGAAATTCAAAAATCTGGCATTCACTATAAATAGTATCAAGTTAACGTGTTCTCTACACTTTGAAATAAATAAAATCTTTACACGGTTCTAGGTGCACTTCAGGTATTTGTATAAAGTGCCCCTTGACCACGGATTATGCAAAAACTTTTGGAACGTTGCTTTTGTATTTGGATTGATCCGTAAAGTGTTTTATTTCAATTAATAAAAATGCGCTCTTCCACTCCCCAACATATGATTTCGAGGCAGGCAACTCTGGCGATTGTTTATAACGGTAACGGATCATCCTGGTGGCACGGAGGGGAGGCGCAGGAGTTTATAGTGGATATACCCCCTTGAGGGGATCGAGACCATGTCTCACATAACCATCTGCGTCTTTCCGGCATCTCTTGGCGTCTCTCCTTACGTTGTAACTATTATTTAATTTGGGCGCAGTGGTGATAGGCGTAATGCATTTTCTCCTATAAATAAAGGGTTTAGAAGCTAGGCACACTCGGATCCCGGAGAATCTAGTAAGAGGACACGCTAGCGTAAGGCCGACCTCTTGAATACCATCACGTTTCTCACTACAATCTGATTACGCTGTTAAGGCCTTGCAGCTAACAGCAAGTTTTTATTATTTTGAATTTTGCATTTTCAATGCTATATAGTTACATGAAAAGTGAGCAGCCGGGTATGAAACATTCCAAATCCTTCCCTGGCGAAAACGCTTTAGGACGGAGTAAGTTCATATGCGGAGGCGGTAGAAGACAGGCCCGACTTATCATCGGTGCCTTGACAGGGCACTATGCCTCAAAACAAATGTTTCACAGAATGCACCTTTCAACAAATAGTTTATGTAGGGCGAGTGGAGTGGAAACGGAGTCAATGCAGCACCTACTGTGTGACTGTGACTCTCTGGCTAGGAAAAGAATGGGACTCCTGGGGTCGGCCTATCCGAATCCGGAGGACTTCAGGCTTTTCGCCCTTAAGGACGTTGCCAAACTTATGGCATCTATCTTTACAGAGGAAGAAGAGTGAAAGGATGGGGTTGCATAAAAGATCCCGATAAGTCGAAGTGTTACTGCAAGAGGGAAACCTCGGCAGGCCCCACTAAGATAAGATACATGAAAAGTTTGTTCTAGTAACATTTTATGTAACAGCAAGTTTTTTACAAAACAAGAAAATGCTTTAAATTTTATCGCCAATGATAACTAAGGAAGGAAAGGTAACTACCTTTCCATAATGCATTCATGGTGGTAATATATATTATTTTTATTTTTAAGTGCTTATTACTACACTAAGGCTGAATTAAATAATTATAAAATACAATGAAAAAATTAAATGCCCACCCGACCCAGCCATGAATAGAACCTGGGAACCGGTAGCATAATGGACAGTACAGCCGCCGGGATTGTGGAAGACCCAGGTTTGATTCCTGGTTGGGTCAGGTGGGTATTTAATTTTTTTACTATATTTTATAATTATAATATTATGGCGAGCTAACAAATTCACAATGTATGGCCTTTGATGACGCAGTTGTGATGTCCGAGATTGTTGTTGTCCATAATTTGTTACAGGTTTGGGTACCTACAGGTACTTTAAATTACTTTAAATTAGTCACCATATTAGAACATTATATACTATTACACAATGTTTGTGGTATAGTGGTATATGATGGTGTTAGCTTAATACTTATATATTTATAATTTTTTTTATCTCCAACAAACAAACACTCGACTTATTGGCGGGAAAGTGAAGAGTCACGTCTGCGGTTTTGTTTTAATTTCTAAAATTTGTGTTATGTCGAATATTAATGTGACATAATGATGGATTCTTAACCGTTGAGTGTTCATAAGTGTGCATGAGTGTTGGCAAATGAAACAAAACAGTTCAACTTCACTTTTCAAATTCTCTCAAGAAGTCCGCCGAGGAATTAGTAAAGCCCCACATCTTTAAAAAAACACTCAAAACGATACCTTAATTTTAATGAATTAGTTTGTATATCATTACACAATTCATATTTAGGTTCAAACACTTACGATTATATGTTTGATAAATTTCTAACCCCGTTAAGAATAAAAGCCTATTTTCCTAGGCTAGACTTAGGGGCGGGTCTATTCTAGTATATCTATCTACAAGTTAAAATGTATGTTTAACAATCCGAACATTATATAAACGAGGGCAATCTAACAGTATTTATCGGTAATATCAAATATTGGTTACGAAGTAGCCCTCGAAATAAGGAACCATAAATAAATCGCAAGCACGTATTGGGTTGTTGATCCTTAGTTTTTTTCCGCTCTAATAAATTCTGTTGTATAAAGCTCTACCTACCGTAAGTTATCTAAAATTGATATAATAGGAGGCCTTGTGATATTTTGATTCAAGTAGGTTTTAATGTCAACGAATTATTTCAAACTACAAACTTAGATATAATTGAAGAGGCCTGTTGAAAAGCAGCTGCAGCCTTGTAATTCACTTGTTTGGTGAGAGGTATTCATAGTCAATAAATCAAATCTGCCGATAAATGGGTAAACTAAAATAAAATTACCACTATTTGTCCAGGGTAAACGTGATATTAACGGTAACGATTTTTTAAACGGATGTTTATTTTTATTTCGAGCCAATTTTCAGCAGTAGTGTGCAAGTGTATTGAGCCCATAACTATTGCCCATTCCCACCCATTTCTTCACATAATTTTGATATTTACCATAAAAGCAGGGCTCATGTTATGTAGATTTTACCTTTGTGTTCATTAGCATCATCATCATCATCAGATCATTTTATGTCCCCACTGATGAGGCACGAGCCTTCCCTATGGATGGATAGGGAGAACGGACGGAATTGTATTATTTGCACTCACTCACTCATTTTTAATGTAACTAGGTGTAGAACTATAAGAAAATATAAATTTATAAAACTATTTCAGAGGTACTCCGTTGGTTTACTATTAATAATTTACAGCTTAACGCTAAGAAAACAAAATGTATTAAATTTATATAACCAAATGTCAGAAACGGATGTTTTTGAAGTATCTGCATTAGATCGCTCAGAGAGAGGCAAGCCCATTGTGCCACCATTATAGCAGAAGATACTGCTACAGATATTGCTCAGCATTGCCTGCAAGAGTGCTCGACTTGGGAACAGAAACGCCGCACCCTAACGGTGGCGGTGATTGGCTCTAATCTCTCGTTGGCCAGCGTAGTAAAGGCCATAACTGGGCATCGCTATGTGATGGGTAGTTTTGGGATGAGTTAAAGCTTATAATATGTGATCCATTCATGGGGGGAGAGGGAGAGAAACACATAACCGCCGTGTTTTCGCAAACGCGGTGGTATGCGAAATGCATGCAAAAGAAACAGTTTCTATAATGATTATATTAAGCTTTGGGAAACCTATCATTGATTTTTGTACAAAAAATATGAAATCCACGTGGATGATGTCGCGGGCAAACTGCTAAGTAGTATTCTATAAACAAAAATTAAATGACTATAAATAAAAGATGTCCTCCAATAACTCATAATTCGCAAGTTATATTTTGCATAAAGTGTTGAAAAAAAAAATCTACGAGCGGGATTTTGGCAACAAAATTTCCGTAAAATTATTTAATTTTTTTATAAAAAAAACATAACCCTCCTTCTGACGCATTCGGGTAAATATGACCCACCCGTTCGCGACCTAATTAGTAAAGCATTCGTACTCATATAAATAAATTGATATTAATAAATTGAGAAATTAATAAATTGTTCTAAGACAGAACCGGCAGAACAGACAGAATATCTTCTTCTCGGCACAAGTCTCCAGTTAACAGTTCTCGGTTAACAAAAGCTTGCTTTTGATATGGTTTAAAATTAACTTTGAATAAAAGATTTTTTATTTTATTTATTTTATTAAAAGTATCGCAAGCAAACTCGAAATACGATTAACTAATCGTGACGTCGTTGAGTGAAATGACATACCATCTCGGAGCGTTCTAAAAAGTTCTTTTTCAACCCTATATATCACGAAATAAGGAGTGTGTCCGTGAGAGGTTGTCTATGTGTGCGTTGCTCGAGCGCGTTTATATGAAGCTTACCTTCTGCAATCTACTTATTTTGTGCTCTTATTTTCATGTTTTAAAAAGTAAAAACTTTCCATTAGGGCCTTTGTTATTTTTACCTTTTGAAGGCACACTGCTTACGTCAATAGTCAGTTACATTTATTACAATTGACGTCAGGAAGTAAAGTATACCGGCCTGGTACTCTGATTAAGTATTTTAAAATCGTCTATAAATAGCACTCGTATTTATAAACAAACACAGCTGCCCATTTAGCCCAACCGACATTTGTTTGTTGTTGTAAATGAAACTCTGAAGGTTTCATATTAGGGTACATCTTTATAATACTTTATATAACACCCTGTCGGGCTAAGTGGGTTAAAATAATAATTCTTTACTTTACGTTAGCGTACTACATTCACCTTGTAATTATTAAAAGCACTCTCTAGCTACTTTATATTTTAGAAGAAAGCTTTCGGTAACCCGACTCCAACGCCCTAAAGAATCTAGCCCATAACTTCTAACTGTAAAAAAATGCACTGCAACAATATGTATGTATGTTAAGGTATATATTGTAGAGGCCATAGTTGTCTGAAAAAAAGGTATTCTATTATATTTTTTAGCATACTTCCAGGTCTGGGGCACCCCACGAGTTAAGCAGGGGAAGCTTATTACCCAACTCCTTATAGTAATCGGGTCGCAGGGGCTCACTAAAACCGCAGTACCAACATCAGAGCAGATAAAGCCATCTATAGGCACCTAGGCACTGCAAGTTTCGAAGCCCTTATCTTCTAGGCTAGACAAAAAAAAACTTTTTTTTTCTCTGACCAAGAGGCGCCTCAACGATGCGGGGCCCATAATCACGTGTCTTGTTTGCCTTAAGGTCATAAGGTACCATCATCCACTTGCGGGGGTGGCTCCAAATGTTTGTAATGAAGTTGCTGGTGAATAAAGGTTAAAGAAGTCAATAATTTTTTTCTTATTTTTGGATTTAAAATACTGGTTTATTATTTAACAGAGTATATCAGAGAGGTGACAAGATGGCACCACAGCAGGCACCGTGTACCACCCCACGGATGGTGCTACACCTAGGAATCGTCTGGAGTTTGAACGGTCCCTACGGCTTTAGGAGCAGCCAAGTTTCATGCTGCTTATAACGTAACGGTAACGGTAACGGTTTAGGTTTAGGTACAGTTACGCTGTAAAGGTCAAGGAGGTCAAATTCCAACTCTGCGTGGGTAGTTTACTACCCAATCTTTATTTTATTATAGTAACATAATTATTAAATATTTCATAGGAAACAACGTACCTATGTACAGACGACGCCACATCAAACTATCCAAAACTGTCAAATTTCTTGAATAAATCCGGCAAGAAAAGTGTCACAATGCAAAAATAGCTATTTCAAGAAAATGCAACTTTATTAGTTTTTTGTTCATATAAATGTCAATAATTTAAAAAGTATAATATTCAGATGGCTGAAAGTTTAATTGCAAATAGCTTATTTATTATTATTTATTATTAGCTTATTTTGACGACCTCCTTGGTCGAGTGGTTTGTACACCGGTTTTAATGGTGTCGCAATCTCTGAGGTCCCCGGTTCGATCCCCGGTCGGGTCAATTTAGAAATTATTGTTTTTCTGAATTGTCTCGGGTCTGGGTGTTTTCTATGTATAATTAATATGTATTTAAGTATTTTAAGTATGTTTATCCGTTGTCTAGTAACCATTTAACGAGTTTCATAACGAAGCTCCTCTTGGGCTAGATAATTGGTGTGAGTGTAGGACTGTTTAGTTATCTTTTATTATTATTATTATTATTATATTATATTATAATAGATTGATGAAGCAATGTTGACTAAAAAACATAAGCATCAAGCACTGAAAAATTTCGACGGGTGAAAGCCAGACCTCGGTAGCCAAGTGGTTAAGGCAGCCGCCCGGAATGCGGAAGGTGCGTGGTTCGATTCCCGCCTGAGGTTGTCGTCTTTTTTCAGTGTTTAAATTTTACTTAAGTATATTTAAGCGTTAATAAAACGCTAAAATATATAAAAAACACTTAATTATAGATAAATTATATCCAGATACATAACAAATTCTTATGCTCATCACACGTTTACGTAACATTACATTTATTATTATAATAAAACACTAACCTTGGATTAAAACATCATCGTCATTTATAGTATTTGACTACAAATATTTTGTTCAATATATTCCTCGCTAGCCAGTTGTGCCCGACCGTTATTATTCATGTCGATCCTGAAAAAAAAATACACTGTTAGTAAAGACTAGGGGTTGGATTTAGAAAGCGGTAGCCTCGTTCTGGGGAAACTGATAATATGGTGGGGCTTACGGGGTCTTACTGAAACACTTAGTATCGATTTTGGTTGCCGGAAAGGTACCTACGTTTCTTTTTATTTTTATTTTCTTTCTTTTTGAGTAAAACGAAACGCAAGAAATGAGACAAACAGATAGAACAACACGCAAAAACTACAAGAACAATGTGAAATGAAACATGTTATGTCAAAAATGACATAAGAGAAACGTCAAACCGCCATTTTATGTGTGTTTATTCTATTTCCGTTGCTTACCCAATGTACACGCGAATAAAATAGGTAGGTAGGTCATCAAAATTAGTGGCAGAACCGAATTAGTCAACCCCGACCCCACGTGGTAGTAGTCTGCTCTATCCTGCCCTAAAAGCCCTGAGGCGCGGAGGGAAAGCAGCCCCCGCCCGCTGTAACAAACTGCTGCTGAAGCGGCTGAGAAGACCAAAAAGCCGAAGCTGAGTAGGCGAGCATGGAATGCCTGTAGTTTGTTACGCAAGGGCGAAGGGGCTGCACTTTCCGCAGCGCCGGAGACATTCAGAAGTCATTAGTTTGTAAAATAAAAAACTTGTAAACTCCAAACCTGAAAATTGTGAGTCGGTTATGTACAATTTCACCACACAGGAAGTGGGGAAGGGGTACCAGAGGCTAAAATTCCTCCCCTCCCCTTACCCCACCTTTTCTTAGCCTTCTTTTTGCAAAATTCTGAGCAAATATTACTTTGAGGTTATGTTACGAAAAATTTTTTTTTTTTTTAAATGTACAACTCCACTCTGTATTAGCACAAATGTGACACTGTCCGTATATACAAGTTACTTTGTGGATACTGTTCACGCAGGTGATAGGAGCGAAGTGGCTCCGTGAAAAAGAGAACTTGGTGCCATCTAGCGGTTTTTCATTTGGTCGGCTGTAAAAACGACTTTTTTACAGCCGATCAAATGAAATACGTGCAATTTAATGGTGTAATTATGTAATTATCTACCTAATTGAATTGAATTGAATTTAGAATTTTATGTGTTGTGACACTTTTCTTGCCGGGACGCTATATGACAAAAAGAGAAACTTTGGTTTTGCATTTGTCATTTTACCGCCCTATTATCCAGTTATGGAACCCAGAATCTGTATTCACAGTTCTATTTCTTTTTCTTAAGTCTTAGCAAGCCATCTCTATCTACCACTTTAGCTAAGTAAGTCGCCATAACAACATTGATTAAATAAATAAATTACTTTTCCACACTCACACTAATATTTAGCTCAAGTTAAGTTTCTTAAAGAACTTATTTATTGGTTCACTAGATAACGGATGAACATTTTAACGTATATATGTTACTTATTTTACATAGAAAATATTAATTTTGTCAGAGGATGCGGGTTCGAATCCCACTCGTAGAAACATGTTCTACACTTTTCCAAATTATAATTTGTTTGCAACGTAATGAGCGTAAACAATATGTATACATAATCATAGAAAGAAATGTTAGTAAATAGCTTTGTTACATTACCGCTTTGTTCCTGAGTGGGGATAATGATTTCGGGAAAGTGTGTTTCCCTAGTGGCTTTATCGTCACTTACCATTAGATGAGATGAAGGCTAATAACTTTATTATTATGAAATAAAAAAGTAAAGTTGAATATTTTTAAGCAAAGATTAATTTTAATATAAATAAAGTAACATCATAAGTTTTTATAAATGATTTTTATTATTGATTTTAATTCAGCTTTCGCTAAGTAATAGCTTCATTAGAACATATTTTAAAACCAACCCATTATGTTAACTTAGACAAAAATACTTACCGCATAGGGTCGTTTTTTATATTTATTTATTTAAAAAAGGCACAACTGCAGAATAAATAAGAAAAAGAATAATAATAATAATAGTAAGACATGATAATGGCTACAAAGATCATGTTTAAAAATATAGTTTTATAAAACTAGATTCGACCAGTTAAAATTGTGTAATTTACTCTTTTTGGTTGTAATCTGTTTTGTACCTTTTTTAGTTATAAAATATGAATGCTTGAATAACATAAATATTAATTAATTAATTAATTAACATTTTTCCATGCATGACTCGAACTCGACATCGTATGTTTCCAATTAGGATCGATCAGTAAGTATTGCACTTATTTGGCCGTGAATGTCAACTGTATGTAGGTAACATTCCATTTTTGCGCAGACTAGGTATTAACCATAATTTCTAAGGTTACAGGTTACAGTTGTCAAAATACCTATCCGCTATAATCCGCTCTCGACTTTTGTGGTGGTTTATGACCCAAAGACATTTAGAAGCCTTACGATATTTAAAAAAACTACTTTGGGACAATTTTTTTATTTAGTGAAGGTTGTTTATTGATTTTTAAATTGCTTTTTATGTTGTATATTAACGGTTGCATTAGCAGTCATGATCATCCACCAATCCGCACGGCCCGTTCTCTCTATCCATCCATAGGGAAGGCTCCTACCCAGCAGTGGGGACATTAAATAAGCTGGTGATGATGGTGATAATGGCAAATGTCTTTGTTTTGTTTATGAATTGGTGCTGATACTTATGGTATGTAATTTTATGAATTGTAAAGCATTATTTGTTCTTTTAGTTTCTTTGAAATCCATGATAGACTTCTGCTGGACAACATAGCAGTCTAAGAACCAATTGCTTGTTACCTACACAACCACATTTCAAAATGCAGTTATGTAATAAAAGACAGCAAAGTACTTACGAATTGTCATGTCATATAAAATATTTCAATGGATACTTAGGTATCGATGTAACTAATCTAGGTAATCTACATTCATAGCAATAGTAAACTATAAGACATTTAAAAACAACTTTAGGTGCCTTACAAATAAACCAAGAATAAGGTCCGAGTAATTATTCCGTGTTTTGTCTCTTTTACTCTAATTTGAAATGACGTTTACATGACAGGAACAACACACGGAATAACTATTCGGACCCTATTCTTTGTTTATTTGTAAGGCACATGATCTTTAGTTTCTACGCATTTGAGCTCTCCATTTTCACTAGAGAGCATATACTTTTTAAAACAAATCAAAACGATGCTAATCTGCTGCAGATATAGATGTTAGGCTATCTATCTCAATCTATCTCTATATAGTACATATATAGTCTATCTGCGTCAATGAATCGGAACCAGATCATTTCCTTAGGCGTGTTATTTTTTTTTCACGTGTGCTACGCATGATTGCTATTGATAACAAAAATGCTAAACGAGTTTCATATTACAACTCTACGTCAATAGCCCATTCGATTTATTAAACGGGTACAAATTCTTCCACGATTGAAATAAACTCAAGAAGCGAAACATAATTCCGGTTTTCGGTGCGAAACCAATCAACGTTTGGTATCCTATTTTGATGACATTTTCAATACATTTTCATTCAGTATCGTATGGGCCTTTGTTTTTCTTAATTTTTTTATTATTATTGTAACAACACTGTTTAATATTTACCAAATTTTATTAGAGAAATAAGAATAATTTTTATCTACAATGTTAATTATCGTTACTCAGGCATGCCTCTCTGGTTAACTGAAAAATCTTAACTCAAGCTCTCTGAAGACTAAGGTTTTAGTAATGAAAATGAGCGATCTATGCTTCATTATTTTTTTCTTCTTCGTTGATAAATTTAATTCTCACTTAAAATTCCATAAAACTTATGATCTTGTTTACTTAAACACAAAATGTTGAAAAAATTTCCACGAGCAGGATTGAATTTTGTAATTTGTATCGCAACAAAATTTGCGTTAAAATTATATAAACAAAACAAAAACATTTTATAAATAGCTTGCCTACTTCTTAACTGATCTTTAGTATTTGTAAAAATATTATGATCAGATGTTAATGACGGTAGTTGTTGACATTGAATTGGCGCCTTTGGCTTTCACAGTTAAAAAGTAAATAGTGTGGAATAATTTCGGCGGGCTGGTTAGAACCACGATAGCTCAATTGGAAGAGCACCTGACCCGGTATGTCAGAAGGGTTCAGGTTCAAATCCTGCTCGTGGAATTTTTTTCAACATTGTGTTTTTGTAACTTGTATCGCAACAAAATTTGCGTTAAAATTATATAAACAAAACAAAAACATTAAACTATTTGTCTAACCTGCCATATAAATTTGCAAACTGTCTCTGTCCCTTAACAATGACTGTTTTACTCGAGGTTGCAGGATCACGCCAACACTCTTCCTCTTTCTATCGAGTTTATTTATGACATTGTTAATAAATTTATATAATTATTTATTTATTGCACATGTAGCTACAAACATGAGACATTAGACTTAGGGCTATATATTTTGTACTGCACAAAACACACAAACAGTAAAAAATGTACAAACAATGGTGAGCAAAGGTGGATTTATCTCTAAAAGATCTCTTTCAGAGATAAATACACAATTATTTTGTACATATTTTGTAACAGTGTGCCTAACATTATAAAGAAAAAGACAAAAACTTTTTATAACAGTATCTGCCTTCCAATATGAAAAGTTAATATTTTCAATAAAAAACCTGGCTGTTTAATATTGTCTTTTACAGTTTGGATGAATGCTTTACACAATTAATGTTTAGGTAAACGCTTAAAATATTGCATGTCCGTAGTGGTAATGTCTGTTGATACGTGGTTGGTTGATACCTATAATAAATTATATTAATGAAATGTTTTTGTTTTGTTTATATATTTTTAACGCAAATTTTGTTGCTAAACAAATTACAAAAACACAAACGTTGAAAAAATTTCTAACGAGCAGGATTTGAACCTGCACCCTTCTGACATACCGGGTCAGGTGCTCTTCCAATGAAGCTATCGTGGTTTTAACCAGCCCGCCGAAATTATTCAACACTATTAACTATTTTACTTTGAAAGCCAAAGGCGCCCATTCAATGTCAACAACTACCGTCATTAACATCTGATCATAATATTTTTACAAATACTAAAGAACAGTTAAGAAGTAGGCAAGCTATTTATAAAATATTTTTGTTTTGTTTGTATACTTTTAACACAAATTTTGTTGTGAAACAATTTACAAAAACACAAATGTTGAAAAAATTTCCACGAGCAGGATTTGAACCTACACCCTTCTGACATACCGGGTCAGGTGCTCTTCCAATGGAGCTATAGTGGTTTTAACCAGCCCGCCGAAATTATTCAACACTATTAACTATTTTACTTTGAAAGCCAAAGGCGCCCATTCAATGTCAACAACTACCGTCATTAACACGACGATAGGTCCATTGGAAGAGCACCTGACCCGGTATGTCAGAAGGATGCAGGTTCAAATCCTGCTCGTGGAAATTTTTTCAACATTTGTGTTTTTGTAAATTATATTAAGTATATTCGCCTGTATTTTATTCTAAGAAAAGTACTATGAGTAGTACCAACTTTATTCTTCGTGCTCAATCCAATTTTCTTTTGGTAGCACCATCCCATAAAATTTTGCAGTACGCTTTTATATATAGATATATATAGCAGAATTATAGTAAATAGATAACACTAGATTTGAACAATATAATTTATGTATTGTAGTTGTAATTTATTTAATTTTATGTAATTTATATATTTATGTTTATATCGAGTGTTATATCATATCCGATATTAACATTCAAACTCACATAGTATTAAATTTATGATCGACATTATGATCGGATTATCGTCTTACTAGACTTCTTAAGAGTTGCCGTGCGAAACATTAATTGACATTCTTGATAAGGTGTTGCCACTTACGTGTACACGTGTAGTATTTGCACATTCAATTGAGTTTATAATATATCAGTATATATGCATAGTGCACATATTATAAGGAACCTTTTACTAAGAAGTTTAAAAAGTGTTGAAAAAATTTCTATTAATTTCTATTAATTTCTATTAATCATGATTCATGATATACCGTACTAAGTTTGCGCTAAAAATTTTATTGAAAATAGAGCGCGAAAAATTATAAGCGTATATGTATCTTTTAATACAAGTACTAAACTTTGATATCCCGCCGTACGGTTTATCTTACGGCATAGAAATAACTGTTTACGTATTATTACACAAACATCATTAACTTTTTATACAAACATATCTACAAATCATGTTTGCTGTTAATAAAATTGGTTAGCAGGTAGTTAATTGTTTATTTAAAGATATAGGTACTATAACATGTTAATCAGGTATTTAACAAAACCATGCTAATAAGAAATTTGAACTGTTAACTGTTACGAATGCAATCACTTTGTATAACACCTCTTCAAATGAAAACCTACTTGCGTCACCCAAAAATATATAACGTCATTAAAATTAATGTGTCAATACTGTCACGCGCAAAATTCTTATGTGAAACATTTTCGGTAACAAATAATTATGAGTTATAAACAGAAAGCAGCGAAGCGAAAATCTCCATTAAACAAGAGGGGTCATCCGATCCCTGATATTTTGAAAGTCGTAAAACCAGCAGTTCAAATATCCAACACGAGCTACGAAATTCTACCTACCAAGGAGAACTCTAAGGAGTTGGTCGAAGAAGTTCAGGAGCAGTACGAAACAAATGAAGCGTTCAAGTCCGAAGTGGAGAGATTCATAGAGATATCGAAGTACTTTTCGAGTCCCCTACGTAAAACGGCATCGTACATATGCGAGAACCGTCTCATATCATACCCGAATCCGTACAGAATAGAATATAAGCGTGGCGGGGTTACCACACAGCACATAAAGTTTTGTAACCTCACCTTAGAACCGGTTTACATCAAGCTTTACAAGCTGGTACCCGACATAGAACAACTCAAGTATATAAACTTGGCGCTGTCGAGGTGTAAGCGGATACCACCAGGCTTGTCTTTCAATTTAGGTTTCGTGTATGATGACGTCAATGAGAAACCTTCTTGTAATTCCAAAATGATATTCGTAGCCTCTCGTAAGACCACAACGCCGTGCTACCAGATATGCGAAATTGAATTGCAAATTGACGCCCAAAAAGTTAGGTTGGTTTCCTAAATCGTTTTCCACTTTATTCATGTTTGTTCTGTGACGTCTGTGGTTCTAAACTTTTTGATATTTAAAAGTCAATAAATAGTTTTGTTTAATTGTTTGTTTTTTTTTTTAATATTTTTATGCCAGTTTGTCACAGTTAAAATTATATCACAAAATTACGACATTGAAAGATATTTTTTTTATTTACTCGGTTAAGCACTTGGTCTTTAAGTCACCTGGTATTATGTGATGATAAGGCCGGAGGAGTGCACTTCACCTGGACTACATCCTTAACGGTTGAGGACTCACTAGTTATCTCATCTCTAATTGACGGAACACAACAATGCTACAACAACATTGATGTTATGCAGTGTCTCATTAAAATTCGAAATATTTTAAATTATTTTGCTTTTCTTTTTATTTCTTTTTTTTATTAACGGGTAAGCACAGTGCCTTGATCTCACCTGATGTTAAGTGATGATAAGGCCAATGATGAAAGCGCACTTCACCCGGGATCCTCAACTAGTGAGGCTACTACTGGCTATCTTATCTCTAGCTGCCGGAACACAACAATGCTACAAACATTGATGTTATAGCGACATATTTAGATAAGATGGTGGTAGCTAGCCAGGCGGACAAACAAGCCCTACCACCAACCAAACCGAGTACACAAACCCCACTGGGAATCGAACCCGGGACCTCTGGGTTTAAACCGGTGGTCCTATATCCACTAGATCACAGAGGCGGTAAATTCTTTTATCAACAAAGTAGGTTCTTGAAGTAAAAAATGCAATTTGACCAAATGGTAGGTCCTTAAACTACTAAATAGCTCCTACCTACTAGTTAACAGCTCCCAATGGAACCGCACCCTAACTTCAAAGATATTACTACTAACTACTATAAGCATTTAATAGTTTACATATTTTTATTACAGGGTGACCGTGTGACGAAAAACCCTGTTATGGGTTCAAAACGAAATCAAAGTGATAAGCTTTTTGGAAATTTAAAGATAAACGAGTATGTGCCTACCGCTTTAATTACTTTATACGTATTATTGATTGAGGTAAAACAGTAATGTAATATTCATTACACATTTCTTTGAAAACCGATACAATTTTTTAGCATGTATTTAGCACCCGTCCTTCAGTCCGTTAACTTCAATGTTAAATTGTTGACGGTTGGAAAAGTACTTAGTCACTTTCTTATATCGTGACAAACCTCAGAGGTCACTATCTGTTGAATAAACAATAATTTATTGCGTCTTTTTAATTAAAAAGAAATGATAAACCAGGTGAGTCTCAACAAAGAATGGCTTTTCACGCATTTCCTGTTTAAGCTATTAGTAAATTGCTGAATCGTTAAATTCAAAAATTAAAATTTACAATCTTTGTTCAGTTTAGGCTACAAAAATTACGTCTTATGAATGCCACTGTGCCATCAGTGTCATTAAATAATGATCAAGAGTATATGGAACTATAACTTTTCATTGTAAAAAATATTTAATTATGAAGGTTGAAACATTCTTTAGACTTCTTTTATTAACATCTTCTATCGCTAATTGATGTTATATGTCTACACACATTTGCACGTTTTCACATTGAACAGAGAACGGAGAATAAGCTCTGAACAAGTTTTCGTTTTTGTTAACGTGATCAATTAAGGTTTAGACCCAGAGGTCCCGAGTTTGATTCCTAGCGGGGGGCACATGTTTGTGCACTCGGTTTGGTTGGTGGTAGGGCTTGTTGTCCGCCTGGCATGCTAACACCGTCTTATCTAAATATGTCGCCATAACATCAATGTTTGCAGCATTGTTGTTTTCCGGCAGCTAGAGATAAGATAGCCAGTGCCTCAGTAAAATGAGGATTTTGGGTGAAGTGCGCTTCTGCTATTGGCCTTATTATCACTTAACATCAGATGATATGAAGGCACTGTGCTTACCCGTAAAATATATATATATAAAAAAATAGAAACCCTCTGACGATTTTTCGATCACACGGCTTTTAAGATTCTCGCCGCCCCCAAAAATTTATAGTAACGCTGTAAAGGCCATAAGCAGCCAACGGAAACTCTCCCAAAAAAATTAAGTTATCAATTAATAGTGATAACAACTTGCACTTTGCACTCGGGACTACGTAAAAGACGGAACGAACAACATGCTAATCATCGTCACAGACAAAGAAGTTCCTGAAACTTCATTGTCTGAGACGATCGCGATGGTATAAATTCCCAGGTTAATTAAAACTTGCACTAGGCACCCTGAAAGCGTTTCTGCAAACAACATATAAAAGCGGCCCTTTGTCTGGCTCATCTGTCTGGTAGGTACCACCTACGTCTATGGAAGTACCCAGTACCAGATTTTTTCTTTGTGATTTGTTTTTGTCTTTGTTAAACACAACATAAAATTAAATATGGAATGAGCGTTTTATTAGAGAATTTATTTACAACCTTTTTGTGTGATCACGTTCTAATCGCTAAGGTTTGATAGGGGTACATTATTGTGTTTAACATAGGGATATTAAATCCTTTCTAGATTGACTACCTTGATACTAAAGATGAAAAGTTTGATTTTGAATAGACAATTCATAGGGAAATATCTGAATTCAGGCAATTCTAGGCGTCACGAAGAAAGACAGATTGATGAGACATGAAAACCTAACATAATAATAACTTGTCGGTAAGAAAATAGGTATACCTATTTGGTTAAAGGTATAATGTTGTTTCCACCACTCATGTTACCAAACCTGTTTGCTTATTATACAAGGATTACTTACCTACCAGGAATAATTAATACTATTGGCAATTATCATACATATAAAGCTTAAAAAAATGTTTGGCATCCTTGTGGAATATTTAAAAATCTCGCTACGTTTGAATTTATTAAACTTAAATTCATCAATAATGTAAAACTCCATAGAAAAAAATGCGAAGCCCATCTAAACGGCTGGACTTGGATGAAATTTTTTGTGCGTGTTCAAGTGGATTTGAGAATGGTTTATATTTACTTACAATTGGACCCAGTAGGTGGCGTTGCTATAGGGGTCAATCATGGGATACGGTTGTTCTTAACGGACGAATGATTTGTTTATTTTGTTGTCATGGAAACTGTCAAAGCGGTACGAAGTCCGCCGGTCAGCAAATAAGAGCAAAAGGCGCAGGAGCTCGTTGGCGCAGTTGTTAACGCGCCCGGTCTGCGAATGCTGAGGTTTAGCAACTTTTGTAAAGGCTGGTCATTGGATGGGTGACCAAAAATGTATTATCTTGAGCTCCTCCGTGCTTCGGAAGGTACGTAAAGCCACCAATCCGCACTGGGCTTGTGTGGGGGTTCATGGCCCGTTCTCCCTATGGAAGCCTTCCCTTCCCCTTCCTTAGATTATTATATACCATGGTAGGTATATATTTTTTGTATGTATCATCATCATCATCATCACCAGCTCATATACGTCCCACCAAGTGCACGCCATTGAGCACGATAGCCTTGTTTGAATTCGAATAAATGAGGCTATTATGAATAAAGTAGTTATGAAAACTGTAATTTTAGATGGCGTTATATTTTATTTACGAAATAAAAGAAACAACTAATTTTCTATAAAAACGATTCTAGCGCCCTCTCTCACGCTGATACATTACTAAATTCTTTCCCGTAGCTCGACAGCACGTAGCGCGTAGCATACTTGCGTAGCATGCTACCACATTTTCGCATTCGCTACAAGTTCCAAGCATCACGTATAGATGGTACTTATTTAAGGTACAGCAAATTTAAATACAGAAATATTTATATTATTAAAATTTAATATTAAAATGAATATAATTAATTAATTATTTAATTTTATTTTGTAATTAAATGTAAAAGAAACTTAATTCTAAAAAACTTAACTCTAAGTGATAAATACCTAATTAAGAATTAGGAAATTAATTGTTGCAAAACTTCCTGACAAACGATATTTAGCAAACCTTAAAAGTAATGACACAATATTGTATTTTAAATAAAACCGTCTAATATTAACTTGTGATCAGGGGAATGATCAGCAAGAGCATCATTATGAAAAACCAATTTCCACCTAAGTTTTCCTAAATTTCAATTTCAATTTCAATATTTTCCAATTTCCATCCAAAACTGGCCAGTTGAGTTTGAATCAAATTAATGGTACGCCAAAATCTCTCTCAAAAAAAATAATCTGGTTACAATCTTGCAAGTTAAGCAACTGTCGCCATGCCGGGTAACCAGATTAGTGACTAAATTTCAATATCCCTAGCTTCGCCGTACTTTAGGAAACATGTTAAGTTAAACCGTTGATCCCGGTTGTTGTCAAAACATAGCAGTATAGAGTGGTGTTAGAGTGGTGAATTTATGGCCCGGTCCTTAATGAGCTATGAATCATGTAGCAATCCCTTATCATGAACTAATAATTAGTCCATGCTCTGATGAATCGTCTCTTTTTAGCTAAATCATTTATTATCAAATGTTTTTTTATATCTTACGGTTACACAAATATGTACACACGCCTGCACATCAACCTACCACAAACTGTCAAATTTCCTCAATAAACTTTGAACTTTATGCTTTATATACTACTGGGAATCGAACCTGGGACCTCTGGGTCTGAGACCGGTGGTCTCACTAGACCACAGAGGCGGTTAAGTAAAATCTTTCTCTTTATCAACATCAAAACCGTGTAGCTGTCACGATGTACAGCATCAACGCTTAAAACTCGGTCAGAATAGCCCACACAATATAATCCCCTCTAATGGAATAAGCTACGTCCACACAATTCAAAATCACGAGTCCACGAGGCGGCATTGACTCGTGTCACAAAATACGGAGATTATAGAAGGTAAGATTGTACCAAGTACCATTAACAAGGCCTTAAGTGATTACATTTAAAACGACATAGAATGGAAGGAGCAGCCGGGTATGAAATAATCCTTCCTAGGCAAAAACGCCTTAGGTAGGAGTAAGTTCATATGCAGAGACGGTAGAAGGCAGGCCCGATTAACCACCGGTAACAAACAGTTTGTGTAGGGCATGTGGAGAGGAACGGAGTCAATGCACCTACTGTGTGACTGCGACTCTCTGGCTAGAAAAAGAATGGGACTCCTGGGGTCGGCCTATCTGAAACCGGAGAACTTCAGGCTCTTCGCTCTTAAGGACGTTGCCAAACTTATGGCATCTATCTTTACAGAGGAGGATTGAAGAGTGAAAGGATGGGGTTGCACAAAAGATCCCAATGGGTCGAAGTGTTACTGCGAGGCGAAACCTTAGAAGGCGCCACTAAGATAAAATAAGATATAGTTGAGCAACGCACACATAGATACCTTGCACAGACACGGATCTCGGAACAGCCCGAGGCAGTCCGAGCGCAGTTGTTGCGAGATACCGCGGCCGCGAGAGGTTGTCTATGTGTGCGTTGCTCGAGCGCGCTTGTATGAAGCTTACCTTCTGTAGGCGGCCTATTTTGCGCTCGTGCCCTACTTGCGCGTAACGGTACTCCGGGTCCTGACTTAACCGAAACACCGACGCGAATATCTCCACTTCCACTAATAAGCCTGTTACATTTTAATACGCATTATGAGGACTTTCAACCTTGCTCTATTAACATAATACTTAATAACTATACATGGGTTTTGTTCTTTTTGACATGACTTGGGTGCTAAATGCGAGTTCAATAATATATGAGCAGTTTTTTGTTTAGCGTATTGGGTGGACATGACGTGAGGTGAGCCTTTATAGGACTCCATATTGTTTTTGAGAATGATTCAATTGTTTTTTAATCTGACACTGACATTTGTGATAGATAGTAGTGCGAAATATTTATTTTGTTAGTAGCTTCATGGACTACATGGTGGCTTGTAGTAATGTCGGAGGTATTTACCTATTACGTAAACCATATTGCTATTTATATTTAAAACTTCAATTATGCAATAAGTAAACTAAATTAGGTTATTCATTAGACTTTTATGCAAGTTAATTAAACTTCCGATTGATATTGACATTATATTTATTAAGATTACCCAATGTAGCGGTGTAGGTATTGCAGATTCATTAATAAAAGATATAAAAAAGTTTTAAAACAGATATTGCTATCGTAAACTACTTTCGTCAGTGCATTATAATCCAAATTAATAAATTTACATAAAAACTTACATACGCTAAGCTGTAGGTAATCTGGTGCGTTTTGTATATAGCATTACTTTTATAATCTTATTAGGTACATGTGAAAATAATGCTTTCACAGTTTTTCCTCATATACTGTTGGTACGGTTCTTCACGAGAGGAAATCCTATGATAGTTTCCCGTTCGCGGTTGTACAGACGCCCGCACATCAACCTATCCAAAACTGTCAAACTTCTTCAATACCTTTTCAACCATATCATTAGGGCATAAAGTTCAAAGACTATTGAAGAAATTTGACAGTTTGTGGTAGGTTGATGTGCAGGCGTGTGTACGTAGCAAATAAAAGATAGCACGTCGCTGTTTTTTATTTGAGAGAGATTGCTGATATTCTCAGACGGCATTAATTTTCAGCTTCACCGGGCTTGTTTGGGGGCGACAAGGAACGTAAAGGGTCCCTCAAGCCGTGTGAAACGAATCACCTTCGGGGATTTTCTAGAGGGGATGGTATCGCGCACTAGTGCGCGTCCCCGTGCCCTACTAGATTCTTCGAAGGGTTCGGATCGGATGGCGTCGCTGTTAGTCCTTGCAGCTACGACAAAATTAAAAGTGTTTACGCAAAATGCCGCCTATCGCCTTACCGTTATTCTCTCACATTTAGTCGCATGTCACATAACAACAACTCACTTGCAAGCTGCTGGAAGAAACAATCAGCACCCTAGTACCTGTTTTTCTTTGCTGTGTTTTGTCTTTTTCATAAGAGTACGTAATAAAAATAAATAAGCAATTTTATATGATACTTTTATATATATTAATAAGCGATGTTTGCCATTCACGATATGCTACGAGTATGTCAAGACTGATAAATTAACCCTAGGGCCCTAATTCTGCTTATTATTAATATAGCCCCCAATCGTGTCTCATTGGCCTGATTCGTTTTCCCTATAGTTCATAAACAAATCTTAGCCACTAAGGACTGGTCGTTTTAAAAAAGCAAAAACGATGCCCCGCATGAAAGAATCGTTTGTGCCAACTTTTCGAAGATAAACTGTGATTTTATGGAGTTGCAATATCTTACATATTTTAAATAACAGAATTCAGACCCTGTTACTTGGGTGCCACTACCTGCGTACCATTATTACACAGAAGAAAATACATTACTTATACCACTGCACCAGGGAGGAAGGAGGAAGGATGTGGGATTCTCCCCGATCACCTCAAGAGTGAAGGAGTATACCCACTAATAAGGATGATCTCGGACCGTTATAACCAACGGCAGGAGTACTTACCCGCGCACGCGCACGCATCGTTCGCTCAGCGCAACCCGTCACATAATTGCGGCGTGCGCTGCTGCTCCTAACGGGAGCTTTCCATCTCAGTCCGCGGGGCAACGGGATCGCTCCCTCCGATTTCAGTTTCGAACACCTTTCGATTTCAAATATTGTGTCGCCCGACCTCGGCTGCGTCACCTCTTCGGTAATCGGGTTTTAGAAAATGAAATTCAGCACGTTCGTGCACTCCCTTATATGGATAGGTTATGAGCTTTTGAACCCATTTTAGTGCGATTATGATAAACCTTTTGTATGACATAAAAGGTTCTTGCTAAGGAGAGCTGAGCCGTGGGTGCACAGAATATTGTTGAACAAAGTTTTTCGTACTCCAGCAGTGGGGACATAAAAATGAGCTGATGATGATGACCTTATCACTGAATGTAAATACAAAACAATACTGATTGTTATTGCAATTATGTCGGCAGGTTTAACTACCCACTTGATTTTGGATCGAATAAAGTACCGTAAATCACATTTTGTCTATGATTTGTCTATTGATATACCACCGCAAAAACTTCACAACAAAACATAAGGTTTTCCTTTCTCGGCTGTTTGCCTTTCGTTTTTAGTGGGTATCCCCCTCCCACTTACTTATGGCAACGCTACGGAAAAAAGGAATCGATGAGTACCACAGACCCCTCATATACCCCTGTTCCAGGGAAATGTATGACGCATTTTCTACAGTATAAAAAGGAAGGTATTGTCTGTAGCGAATGTAGCCGAACGGATAGATGGAAGCTCGAGTTGAATGAGAGAAATCTTGGTTAAATCCCCATAGCTCCGGAAAACTACTGACGTGAACTCACACAAGACAAGCTTTTTTTTTGGGGAGGGTTTACTGCGTGACTCATGTGTAATTTTCAGCGTCACTGTCTTTTTTGGAGGCGACGTGAAACTAAAAGGTTTTCTTAAGCCGTGTGATCGAAACACTGTTAGAGGTTTTCTAGACAGAACCACGCAAGCATGTACCCGTTCCCTACTAGATTCTCCGAGAGGAGAGGTTTGGGCAAATAAAGCGTACCTATTAGCTATTTATTATTTTTGAATTTTGCATTCACAATGTTAAATATAGTAACAAGATAAAAAAAAAATCTAGAATAAATTAACAAGCCTCAGGAAGCTCGAGTGGGAATCGATTTTATCTTGTACTCTATTAGCTTTTCTGGATGTGTTATCAGGTTAATTAATATTAATGTTACGATTATTATTAATGTGTAAATGACGTATTAATAATATACTTTTTTATAAAAAGAAGATGTATGGGTTACATGGCACTCGTACTTCCTTTGTTATAACAGTTTATCAGAATATTTTGAAAGACTACGACCGGTCGTCTAAAGATTTGGTTATTTATATTCGTTTAGACGATAGTCGTTAGACGTTGAACCAAATATTTTAAAGGTACATTAGCACCGAATCACAAAACCAAATCACCAAATGTAATGCATGATTTGTAAAATTTTGTAAAAGTGTATGTTGAGAAAAAATATTTTAAATAAATTATAATTTTTAATAAACACAAAACTGACATTATAAACTGTCTGTTTTATATTTGAATGGGAAACCTTTTTTTTATATTATCATTAATGCCTTGAATGACTAGAAAATAATAAAGGCCCCTCTGAGCTGTTGGACTCTCAGACAAGTTACAAAAAATGTTTGATACTCAAACTTTTTTTTTCTAACTGAACTGATCTTAATGGATGTGTACACAAAAGGGCTCGTGACACAGCCGTTTTGTGTAGTGGTCGTGCCTTTGCTTGGTACCTATTTCAAATGTCTAGGCTCTATTCACTGTAGAAGGTATTTGTTGGTTGATGAGCCCAATCTTTGCGTGTCTGTTGCTTGATTATGTTTTAGATGATGTGTTTGTGTACGTTTATTGTAAAATTAAATACGTTATTTACTGTTATTTGATTAAGACAGAATGTGATGGATACAACGGGGTAAAATAGAAAATTTTGTTAACATCACTCGTTAACACGAACTGACAGTCCTGGGTTACTAGTGGGATGTATAAGACATTTGCCTAGCATTGGAAAACGAATAATAATATTTTATATTGATTGATACCGATACTTAAAGCTTCGGTGACCGAATGGCAAAGCGCTCGGTCCGATACTCGAAGGTCCTGGGTTCAATTCAATTCAATTAATTTATTCTCAAGCATCATGGCTCATTTGGATTAGTTACAATAATTACCATAAGCTATGTTAGTAAAATTAGCGAATTCAAATTCAGTTGTCAAGTCGGGCAATGTGTGTTCCAGATATTTCGATGCATAGCCCGAGTTTGTGATCACCAACCCGCATTTGACAAGCGTGGTGATTAAGATGACTTGATTTCAATGATGCAGGCCTTGCCTAGCAGTGGGGCAGTATTTATAGGCTATTTACTTATATTACTTACTTACTAACCGAATCAAGGGTAACATTGACGACAGCTTTTAATTATTTAATTCGACTTTATTATGTAAGCCTACGGCATGATCTCAGAGCTAGTCAGACTAGGGTCGCCTAGAGCTATGACGCTAAGGACACCGTTAGTAGCAGCTTTTGAAGAAGCAAGAATATGGAGTTGCTATCAAATCAATTTTACCCTTGATTCTAATATTACCCCATTTTACGGTGTTTTTTTTCTTTTTTTTTATACGTAGCTCGACAAATGACTCCACTCCACCTGATGTTAAGTGGAAATGGAGTCCAGACGCGAGGACAACTGGTGCAGCGTGAAAACAACGAGGTTAGTATAAGAAATAGTATTTAACGCTTGCTATAATAATAGCGCTTGCAAATTACATTACATTAAAATACAACCTTTTGCGTAAAAACCGCAAGAAAATTAATATTAATGTCACTATATTCGTGAAACAAGTCCTTTGTTGTCGGTTGTTATACTCGTATACCTACCTAAAGTTTTTCGTGTTAAATTGTTTGTGTGTAATTATGGTTTATGTCGAGTAGCTCAATGACGTAGCGGCTTGCACGTTTGTGTGGTAATCTTGCAAGTAAAGCAACTTTAGCAGTGCTGCATTTACAGATGGGTGACCAAATTAAAATTATTTTAAGTAAGGCTATTCGTTCATTGAAACCCACCGACTCGCTCTTGTCCTAGAGCTAAGCCCAACTGTGGGATGTTTATATACTGACGCTGATAATTGGCCTATGGTATATACATATTTATTTAAGATAAGACGCATTGGCGACTATTCTTTTAAGACACGTTAGTCTTAAAAGAAAAATGACTTGCAGCTAATTCGATGTAACCACGATCGTTAACTATAGAGAATGTCGTTCCTCATTAAGCTTCTTTAACCCGTCCGACTTTAAATATTTAAAAAACGCAGTCCGCAAAAAACTAATCAATTACCATCTTGGCGCCCTCAAAAGCCTCGGCGATAGCATGCCATTTTGCGTCGTCAACGACTGCGCCATTTTCCAAGCGCGTATACGAAAATATTCCGGGAGTGAGGGAGACAGCGTGCGCCACAACCACAACATAAGAAAACCCCAGAAGGTAAGCTTAATACATACCGCGCTTGAGCTACGCGCACATAGAATCGCAACACACAAATCTCACGGACACGGAATCTATAGGACCACTGTACTGTTGGGTCGTCTCCTCCCTTTGAGAGCGGCTCAGGCCACGAGGTGAGACCTCTTGCCCGGGCTGCCTTCACGGCTGACTCAGTCAGTCCGGGTCTTCTTAAGAGGTACGGCAGGGGTTCATATATCTCGGTCCATCATTAACCAGTCCGACGCAGCAGCTGCGCGAGATTCCGTGTCCGTAAAAAATGTCTATATGAAATGAGAAAACGAACAAACCAAGAACCAACTATGGCAAAAGGAATATTTTGTTTGAAGGCGTACAAATTTCTAATAGGCTTCCCAAAGATGTTATAGAAACTCAATCAATAATCACATTTATAAGACTTTTAAAGCGCTTCATCAACTTAATTAATAATAACAATATAGCAGTAATTCATTTTTGATTAAATCGAAAACATATAAATTTAGTTTAAAAATTGTAAAATAATAATAATTTCAAAATATAGTAAACGCAGAGAGCGTAGTTAGTTTGTACATCTGTGGTACCGCTAATCACTGCACCTGGGAACGTGTTTTGACATTTTAGTAAAATTGTGTGGCGATGATTTGTAACAGAACTAACGTCTATAAGTAAAAGTGTAATACCTAATTGTGTTTTCCTCATGTAAGTGAATTTATTTGTAATTCTTAATGAGAATAAATGTCTTAAACCATAAACCAATAAAACTTTACATTCTCTATGTGCGCTGGTCGAGCGTGTTTATGAAGCTTATTTATATGAAGCTTACCTTCTGCTGGCTCCTTATTTTGTGCCGCAACGTGCGTGTGACAGAGAAGGGCGATGCTACGCCGCTGCCTCGGAGGTCAGGGAACCACAAGTGGGTCGCTCCATCCTTCCTTAACCATGTCTCAATCGGTGGCTGTTGAACTTGGACGAGCGAAACACGGTTTTTGTATATGGAACGCAGTTTGGATTTCTTTTGATGCGTCTAATGATATGCGCAAACGCTGACTTGTCGCTTAGCGTCATCGGTTTAGATGGTTCCGTTTTTAAGATTTGTATTAGTTCAATATTTACAACTTTACATACACACAAATAACAGTATATATTTTGACTATGAAAAGCTTGAGCACCTACGGTAAACGAAGATTGATTTTCATCAAATGTGACATTGATCACAAGCCCAACAAATTCCAGGCATGGGTGTATTCGAGCTATCCAGGCGTCTCCAGAACCATACCGCGAGTTCAACATGTTAAAAACGATTTCAAAGAACTGGTGCTATGTTCAATAATCCATTGTTACACTTGATTCAAAAGTATTGTTACACTTGATTCAAAAGTAACCCCGTTTTACGATATTTAACTTGTATCTCACTCTTGTTTTGGTTTTCATCCTTCATAAGTTTGTGCTAACCCTTAAGGTAATAGAAAAAATACTGTAAAAAGTACTGTAAAGGTATGTATACCTTTTGTATATATATTTTTTAATTTAGTGAAATATGTTTTTATATCGTATGTTAACGGTTGCAATAGCAGTCGTGACCAATCCGCACGGTCCGCGTGGTAGTTTATGGTCCGTCTTCCCTATCCCTTCCTAACATGCCCCTTTTTATTAACATACAGTAGTGGCACCAAGATCGATCTTTTAATCATTAAAAATAGGCTCCTACCCCAGCAGGGACTTAAATGAGCTGATGTAAAGTCATGATTTAAGTATTTGAAACATTTGAATATCTGATATCTCTACTTGGGTTAAACCAATTTTTTTTTACAAAACTATCTTTTTTTTTGTCAATCTTGACACATGTCAATGTCAAACATGGCCTAAAAATTATAAAATCGTTCATTTAATATAATTCATAGTTTATTCAAACAGAAGCGCTTCCGGGCCTAATATCTAGTTAATACAATTTTCTTATTCGTGATTCGAGACTCGACTGACGTAACTGCCAAAATGGTCAACAGCGGTCATTTCACTATGGCCAACTTACGTGTTGGACTATCTCTTGTCCCGTTCTTTCTGGCTCCGAAACCATAAGAGAGAATGAAACATAGCTATGTTAGTACAGTCATCTAAATAAGAAATGCCTTCCAGCCTTCGATGGGCCTCTCAAAACACGAACATTTCTCACTGCCCATCAAGAATGTTATGGCATAGCTTAGTGTTATTTCTCAATAATAATGGTAGTACATATTTACGTTTTTCACTTTTTTATTTGAAAAAGAACTACATTTAAAAAAGATAATTTAAAGTTTTTTTTTGAGAGAGATTGCTGATTGCCTCAGACGGCATTTTCAGCTTCACCGGGCTTGTTTGGGGGCGGCGAGGAACGTAAAGATCCCTCAAGCTGTGTGAAACGAATCACCTTCGGAGGTTTTCTAGAGGGAACGGCATCGCGCACTAGTGCGCGTCCCCGTGCCTTACTAGATTCTCCGAAGAGTTCGGATCGGATCGGGGAGCGAAACAACCCGAAGGTGCCTCTAAAGGCTTGGACCTAGGCTCGAGTTGACCGGGCCGTGGTGGAGGAGAGAAGCGCCCAGGTACATGTCTGTACCTGGTGTAGAGCGCGTGTGAACCGGTTCTTCGTACCCTTGTTCTACGAGTACGGTGTCTTGGGCCTAAACTAGTGTGCATGTTTAGTGTATTCTGTAAATGTGTAGTGGCATTTAGAGGATCGGGCGGGAGTAAAATAATTTAAAGAATATCCCCTAAAAATCATACCTAATAAGTTACGGTTTTACTCCATCAATCTTCTAATGGCTTAGGTGTTATATAAAGCTTCAGGTTCGTTGGTAAAAACGGGGATTATAGCAATATTACTTCTTATAAGTTATAATATTGTTAAGTTAATTCTTTCACTGCGTAGACAATCATATATTTAACAAAATATTTACAAAATTCAACCAATATTTGCTTGTGCATGTAGCGAAATAATATACGAAATAAACATAGAACATCTCAAAACTACACAAACAAATTAACAAGTGTCCAACCCCATTGCCTCAAAAACAAAATGCAACCAAAAATGTTACAGTTAATTGACGTGTCTGAAGAAATATTTATGGTCGCAGTAATTTTGAGCTATTCGGTTTGCTTCGGTAAAATTAAAAGGACCGTGTTTTTGTCCGTTCATTAACATGTTATTGTTACAGTTCAGTGCAAACGAAACAATAGAATAAGCGGAACACAGCGTTTGTGCATTCCTGTCAATACAGTTAAAAACAATTAAATATATTGCCTCATGAAATAGAAAGTAGAGTTACAGCGAAAGTCCCTTTTGGTCGTGTTTTGTTTAGGGACCTTTGAACGACAATAAGTGAAACCATGAGGCCTTCTGTTTTACAACCAATTTGTACAATAAAAGAACCTTTGTGGTACTACCAATGCCAAGCCGGTTTATGCGCAAAGCAATAAAAATAGAGAAAATACCCTTAAATGTAACATTCGATTTTTTGGTTGAAAATTTACAATATACGTATAACTGTGTGCTAGTGTTTGTCTGAATTTTGAAAAAAGGATTCTGTTCGTGCATCATCGAGACCGCTCGGGCTCCGCCGCCGCCGGGGGTTCCCGTGCGAACTTCGGACGATGGCCGGAGGCGCCGGGCGTCACACTTCACACCGAAAGGACTTCGCCACGGATCACGGACGACAGCAGACGCGCGCGCGACATTTAGTTGACCAATTATTAATTATAAAACCAGTTATACAGTCCATTTCTCTCTCATTTAAAGTCTATTAGTTAGGACCCTAACAAATGATCCGGCTCGAAGGACCAGATTCCGTGCAAAAAAACACTATCATCAACTCTGTCTCTATTTTGAAATAAACGAGATATTATAAATTAAATAATAATAAAATAATTAAGAAAAACAATGAGAGGCTTAGAGATATTTGTTAACATTAAGAGGAAAAACTCAGGTCGACTGAATTAAAAAAGAATGTATGAAAAGTAGACAAAATCACGGTACAGTACGTTTCGTAGTCCCCTGATTACTCCTCCAAAACTAGACCGATTTAATTACTTTTTTCATTAAAAAAATATTAACCTTCAAATACATTAAAAATTGGCCAAATTTTTAGCTGTGTTTCCCAAATTTGTCGATATTTTATAAAAAAACAAAACACAGGGACACAGCCAAAGCCTTTCTTTAATTTTTAATGAATAAAGTAATTAAATCGGTCCAGTTTTGGAGGAGGAATCCGGGGACTACGAAACGATGATTTTGTTTACTTTTCATACATATTTTTCAATTCAGTCGCCCTTAGTATTTCCTCTTAAATTCCTAACTAGGTACATTTTAATATTTAATAGTAATCTATCTTATTATATTATATTATTTATCAAAAAATTTAGCAACCCTAGAACGATAATTTATAAGTTATTTTTGACAAAGCATTTAAATAATATGCTCAAAAGAAAACTGGTCAAATGTTTACAAAAGTACAGTATAAATTTCTAAAATTAGGTACATAATGTAATTTGTTTTTTTTTTTCTTACCAAAATTAAAATTGTTTAAATATATCTACTTAATAAAGAGTTTAATTATTTTTTAAGTAACGAATAGCCATGCACATACGTGCTTTTTCCTAATGGTAATATTACCATTAGGAAAAAGCGAGAAGCGTATTTACAAACTAGTTACTAAAGAATAAAAGCGGGATCAATATAGTTTTATTTTTTACAAAAACGAGTACAGTCAGCCAACAAAGTGACTATCCCTACTTACATTTTTAGTATGATGAGGTCGATGGCGCAGTAATTAACATGCCTGGTCTGCAAGTGCTCATCACTTTAAGCAACTTTCGCAAAGGCCGGTCATCGGATGGGTGACCGAAAATGTATCATCTCGAGCTCCTCCGTGCTTTGGAAGGCACGTAAAGCCGTTGGTCCCGGCTGCATTAGCAGTCGTTAGCAACCACCAATCCGCACTGGGCCCGCGTGGTGGTTTATGGCCTGTTCTCCCTTTCCATCCATAGGGAAAGCTCGTGCCCCAGCAGTGGGGACACAAAATGAGCTGATGATGATGATCCTAGTATAACTTACCGCAATTTGTCAGTTTTGGATAGGTTGATTTGCAGGCGTGTGTACAAGACAGCGCGAACTTATAAATATGATAATCAACTTAAAACGGTAGATTTTTAACTCAACGCCATTTGCAAAACATGACATTTGAAATGCAAATCATCAGTATTAATAATCATAAGTATTAATAATCATCAGTATTAATAAAGAAAACAAAATAATCGCACTTTAGATATTCAATAGTGGCCATAATTTTTTGTTATATTTTAAGGTAGGTATTAACAGCTAGCTTTAACATATTGATATGGGTAATTTGTTTAACAGGATATAACTTGATAACTACAACTTAACTGATATCTACGGGTAAGCACTTGGCCTTCATCACACCTGATATGACCTGGTGATGAGGACGAAGGTGGAAGTGCAATTCATCCGGAACCCTCAATTAGTGAGGAACTGGGTGTCATCTCTTAGCTGCCGGAGCACAAGAATGCTACTAACATTCATGTATTACAACGTATTTAGATAAGATGGCGGTAGCTAGCCAGCTGGCGTTAAACCAAGCCCTACCACCAACCATACCGAATACCTACACAAACATGTACCTTCACAGGGAATCGAACTTCGGACCTTTTGGTTTGAGAACGGTGGTCTTTACCACTAGAACACAGAGGTGGTTTAAACATTAACTCTATTTGACGATTATGAGTAGCTCGGTAGTGCAATGGGTAACGTGCCCGGTCTGCGATTGCAAAGGTTTAGCTACTTTCTCAAAGGCCGGTCATCGTGGCATGATCTGGTACAGTCAGTGTAGTGTGTCGAGAACCAGTTAAAGTGAATAATGACTAAGGAGACAGTGGTACGAGTTTTGAGCGCAAAAAACGACTAAGGAAGAGGGTACATTATGAGCAGACTTTTGTCTGCTCATAATACCATATAATCACCCACCATATAATCACCCTCATATAATCACCCACCCGCAATAACTTCAGTACATCTGTGATCATGGCGCATGCAACTGTGCCGACATATCGGGTACTCAAACACACACCAAAAACATGGTAATAATCCCGTTAATAATATTTATTCTAATGTAGGTGACCATGATAGTTTTAAAAAATATATTAGTATCATATCTTTATCTATATATATATAAATATTCTGTGCGTGTGTATGTTCAGTAAACTCCTAAACGGCTGGACCGATTTGGATGAAATTTTTTGTGTGTGTTCAAGTGGTTTCGAGAATAGTTTAGATTTACAATTCGACCCGGTAGGTAGCGCTGCTATAGGGGTCTATCATGGGATACGGGTGTTCTTAAGCGGATGAATGATTTGTTTGTTTTGTTGTCATGGAAACTGTCAAAGTCTGCCGGTCAGCTAGTCTACAATAAAAATAATACCTAGGTAATAATATACTCCAAAGAATGAGCTTACTTATAGAAAAACATTGCAACTTTGCGATTTACTTGCTACTTTTTCTTTAAATTTTTAGTTGGAAAAGAGTAAAAAAATTTATCACGAGCGGGACTTGAACCCTCTGGCATACCGAGTAAGATCCACTACAGATACTCCTAAATACCTACACACGTGCAAATTAATCAACATAGTACGCCAAAGGGGCCTTATTCAATGTCAACAGCTACGTCATCGATTATCTTAACATATTTACAAATATCCAAGATCAGTTCCTACATAATGATCTGTTCTGAGTGTTGAATTAAACTTGATTGTCAAAATGTCTCTCTTCGTAAGGCAAAATCTTGCAGGGTTCGCGTCAGTAAAGCAAGCAGCATTCGCGTCAGTAAGCAAGCAAATTTTTTTACAACAATGTAGTTGACCCGGCGGGCTTCGTACCGCTTTGACAGTTTTTATGACAACAAACCAAAAAAAACATTTTGTATTGGAAAATAAAATTGTCGTTTTTAGTGTTTTCCGTAACTTATTATTTATGTTTCTCACCGTTTAAACCTTCCCTGAAGTTCCACAAATATTTCAAAATCATAATTAACCAAATCGATCCAGCCATTCTCGAGTTTTAACGAGACAAACACACAACAATTGATTTTTATTTATATAGATATTGACATTGATATTGACGACCTCCTTGGTCGAGTGGTTTGTACACCGGTTTTCATGGTGTCGCCATCTCTGAGGCCCCGGGTTCGATCCCCGGTCGGGTCAATTTAGAAATTATTGTTTTTCTAAATTGTTTCGGATCTGGGTGTTTTCTATGTATAATAGGTATGTATTTAAGTATTTTAAGTATGTTTATCTGTTGTTTAGTAACCTTTTAACGAGTTTTATAACGAAGCTTCTCTTGGGCTAGATAATTGGTGTGAGTGTAGGAAAGTTTATTTCTTTATTTATTAATAGATGTATTCAAATTAGAGTAATTCTTAACGGAATTCTTACCATTTTTATTTTAAGTGAGTATCCAATATGTCGGCACAGTTGCATGCGCCATTATCACGGAATTACTGAAGTTATTGCGGGTGGGTTTTTATGAGCAGACAAAACGATCTACCCTCTTCCTTAGTCGTTTTTTGCGCTCGACGCCTTTACCACTGGTTTCTAAGTCACTATTCACTCGAAATTGCTCACGACACACTACAATTGTTATTAATATACAAACTTATAATAAACATGGTAAGAATCCCGTTAATAATTACTCTAATGCAAGTAACCATAGTTCACATAGTTAGATGTATGTATCCAAAGTCCAGAGGGCCAGAACAGATTTTTAAAGCCACAGCTTTTGTAAATGGTGAATTCAATAGATAAAAGGCCTTGAATGTCCTAAATAAAGTTACGATGATTAGCTATTTATGGATTAACTAAGTCGTATTTTTAAAGACTCACTCGAAGTACAGTTCTTTGTCACAAAAGGTCGTTTTTAAACTTAAACAAAAAAAATATAACTCTACGGGGTACATCCGGTTTCGTAACCCTAATAAAATACCTAAACAAAAGAGCGTTTCGTAAACTTTTTATATTCCATACATTTAGCCGCGTTTGGACAACCTAAAATTCGAGATGTACAGTCGTGGAGAAAAAGAAATCTAACACATCAATCAAAGCATGAAATATTTAAAATAAAAGATGTATTGGCATCAGTCACATTTTACTACAAGATGTTGTTTCGTCTGACTAAATTGAGCCAGAGTTAATTACATAACAAACGTTATTGTGACCAGAAAAAAATTAAAAAATAACAACAGGTGATCTAGGCGATAAACATTTGTAGTAAAATCACACAGTTCGAGTGTTATTTTTCTTAATTAAAATCTTAAGTTATCGTTAGTCATCAATTTACTGCCATTGTTTATAAATATAATTACTAAATAACATGAATTTTGTTTGCTTTGAATTTAAACAACTTTTACGAATCTACTGGCGTTTACTTTAAACATTGAAATAACTTGATTTTATTAGTTTGTACAATATTTCAAATAGTCTCAGTTGAATGTTACACAGTGTACACACGCCTGCACATCAACCTACCACAAACTGTCAAATTTCCTCAATAGACTTTGAACTTAATACCTAAGTTATATGGTAGAAAATGTATTGAAGAGATTTGACAGTTTTGGGTAGGTTGACGTGCAGGCGTCTGTACATAATCAACTATTAATTAATTTTTAGATTACACATTAATTTTTAAACTCTTAAAAATTGTTTTATGATTATTGTACATAGCTTTAATGATCAGATGCTAATCAGGTGCATAAGCTACGCTTTTATAATTAAATCACAGTTTACTGATTTTGCTAATCAAAAACTACATATTTTTCAAAATCTTAAATTGTTATAACAATGTGATTTATTATATTATTATTATATGTGCTATAAACTACAAGTTATACTGATCAAAATATTTTACAACAAAAAAGAAAAACACAACTTATTCCCTTACAATAGCTGTATTGTAAGGGAATAAGTTGTGTTTTTCTTTAGCAAACCCTAATAGTATTACCTAACATAAAGATTAAGTGCTATAAATTTAGTTTACATTCTTTTTTTGTTGTAAAATATTTTGATCAGTATAACTTGTAGTTTATAGCACATATAATAATAATATAATAAATCACATTGTTATAACAATTTAAGATTTTGAAAAATATGTAGTTTTTGATTAGCAAAATCAGTAAACTGTGATTTAATTATGTGATGTTATGTTATGTATGTGATGTTATGTGATGTAATTAATTATGTGAATGCTGATTCACATACAAATACTAACAGGCCATAAAATATAAGTTGAAAATTTAAATTGTCATTAACGTTATGAACTATCTTATTCACAGCTTCTGTGTTGAGTTCCACGAAACGCTTGCTCATAGGAGCATGAGCAAGCATTTGCTGCATACCTAAAAATCTGTACCCTAATATGCAGAGTTTTATAGCACTGTAGGTACTCATTTAGCTATTTGTCATTTTTTCTAAATTTATATTTACCAACTTGTTTGGAGAAAATATAGCAAATTTATTAATAAAGAAGTTTTTTACAAACAAAAATAGTTTACTATACACGATTATTATTAAAAGGATGATTGTCCAAACGTGACTAAATGTATGGAATATAAAAAGTTTACGAAACGCTACTTTTGTTTAGGTATTTTATTAGGGTTACGAAACGGGAAGTTTGCAATAATCGTATAAATTTGATATAACCAAGACTAACGGTTTAACGTACTTTTTGAAGTAGGTACATGTTTTTTTACAAATTAATTACTTATTCAACTCAATTTTTATTTTGGTGCACTTTTATCAGCATAATTGAGAAATATACATATAATAAGGAGATAAAGAACAATCTGTTTAAATTATGAAACCATATTTTTCAAAACAATTTTTAAAATTTAATATTATGATCACTGTCCATAAACAAGTTTGTAACATTACACAACAGAACGGAGATTAAATCTGCAATATATGATGTCCATAAAGCATACGGCAAGGGTACCACGTCATCCTTAAAAAATTATGTCCTTACTCGTTTAAGCCACAAGTTTCCATTGCCAAACACTGAGTGCTAAGTACGAATTTATCATCACCGTTCGATTACGAGAATTTGTATGGCATTGAAGCGGCGCCTCCAGGGTGCCTAATACGAGTTTTATTTGACATTCGATTATGTTAACATAACGATAAATTGTATGGCAAAATTTTAACTCCACGTATCACCAGGAAGCATATAAGTAGCGGCAGTATTTCAATGCTATACAAATTCCCGTTTTCGTTAACATGATAACTTTTTGAAAAGTTTTTTAAATGACTCCTAGAGTGATAATAAACCACTATAATTTTTATATGATTTTTCAAAACCGATTAATGCCTTATAAACTACTTTTAATTTATCATTTTAAATTTTTGCGCGGAAACGCTAGTCGCCATGCTGTTTCGGCTCGTGACGTCACTGCGTCAGAAAATAAATACCGCTTACGAACATTGATGTACAAATAAAATACAATAGACTACTTTTCGAAATTAATAATGAGTTATTATAACACATATCATTGGTGTATTGTGCCTGAATGCAAGAATACGAGTATAAAAACGCCGGGAAAGTTGTGGATTCAAGTGCCAACTAATATAAATATGAGAAATACTTGTTTAAAATTGGCAAGAATAGATCCAAAGTCATTATCCACAAATACTAGACTGTATTTCTGAGAAGATCACTTTGATGTAAGTAAGTGTTATTTAAAAAAAAATTATAAATAACTATCGTCTGACCAACAAAAGAAAACTGATAGTGCAAAATACAGTATAATATGTTAAAATACCTAATAATATTTTAGCTGGAATATGACATAGAGAACTATACAAAATATAAGATAATGGGCTCTGTTAAACGGATTCCAATGATACCAAACTGCAACCATCCAGTTTGTTGTTGTGCTTATTGTTAAACAAAAGTTGGTACAATAGGTGCTTACACTGAAGTTTTAACATTCCTCAACTCGGCAGAACAGAAATCGGGACTGCATGCAAAAAATTTCGCCACCATCAAAGTGTTTATTCTAGGCAGATTAGTGCTTTCTGCTTTTACAAAACCTTATAATTTCAATAAAATTCTACAAACGTGATAAAAACTTGAAAAAAATATAAATAACACGCAGCGCAACAAAAATCTAGTTAGTTTACTATCGAAGCGACGTCACGTTGGAATCCAATATGGAGAATAGCGTTTTAGACATTTGAAAAATAAATTTAAAAAAAATTCAAATTGAATTACAAAATTTATATTTCATTTTTATGAATATAAATCAATATTTCTCGTTTGTTTCTTAAAAATTTGGTCGTAAATACGTATTTTTAATTTTTTTCTTACATGGTGCAAAATACCCTATTGTTATAAAAACTTGCACTACGCACCTTTGTTGAAAACAAGGTAAACCAAAAAATCCCCCTTTTAAGTTTTCGTCTTTGTTAACGGGATCGAATGGCAAATTCCACTCGCACTTGGTATAAACTGTTTAAAAGTGTTTTTAAATATATTGTTTCATAGTTCGTTTTTTGTTTGTTGTTCATAATATTTATTGACAATGTTGTTATTCTTTTAAATTACGTCACTTTACTTTGTAATTAGGGAAAACTTGTACGTCAATGACGCAGCGAAAAAGTCCTTCTAGTAAAAAACGAGGAGTGTTAAAATTTTGCCAGACATATATTCTCGTTTCAGCGAACGTGATCGAACGGGTATACAATACTCGCAGTTGGCACCCCGAGCGCCGAGCGTCACACTCGCATAATATTCGGCTGTTTGCATTACATTACCTCATCGGTTCTCACGAAGTGCTTAATCAATTCGGCTCACGCGAATCGCCCCCGTAGAATGCGAGACAATACTAAAATGACGACTAACTGTACACCGCACAAATGGCGATTCAATACAGTGGCAGGACGACGCGACAGACTTTTAAACAATTTTGAAGGTCGAAAGTACGGTACGGAATATTTATACCTTGGGTCCTTATTACGTCAGTCGATATGTCGATCGATATGTTTATCGCGTTAATGTAATCAAATGAACGCGTTGTAGCATTCTTAGAATTATTAAAACGTAAACGGTTGTTAAACTGGCCATAAGATAATAACACTGTTGGGATGCGTTTAGCGTAAATGGCTGGTATCACAACATTACTGGATGTTTACTGGTGTTTTTTATAAGAAGAAGTTTCTTTGATCTCCATACTAAGTGACAAATGATTACTTACTGGTATCATGGCCTCACTGTTTCACGGTTTTCTACTTGCCTTGATTCAAAGACAGGGCTTGGTAAGGCTTGGTCAACCCAGTTCGGTCCATCCAAGCCGTGGTTCCAGACGTGATCCCTTCCTGCTTTTAAAGGCGCTTTCGGATTTCCTACACTCGATACCTAGCCGACTCGAACCCCCCAAATAATCTAGTAAGGTATAGTAATATGTGAAAAGGCCTATATCCCGCAGTGATGGTATATATAACTTACGAGTACTGTGCCAGCGACTTCGTCAGCGTTGATTTCGTACTTTTCTGTACAAAAATTAATATCTTAATTTTTATCAAAATAAAATATAACCTATGTTACCTGCAAGACCATTCTATCAGTGAAAACATTTTTGGAATCTGACCAGTAGTTGCAGAGATAACCCATCTCAAACAAACAAAGTCAGAAACTTTATCTCTTTATTAATAGTATATAGTTATAGATATAGATATAGATTATATTTAAAAAAAATGTATTGTTAAATGAAGCGTATGCTAGCGAATACTTCTAACTCGTTAACGCCATCCCACCACGAGTATATGGGACAAGTGTTATCTGCAGACGTCTTTGGGCCGACCTCATTCGTCAGCCGCACTGCGACTGCATACAAATTGCAGTGGCCCATCGTTCAGACTATGCACTTGACTAGAAAATAAACGACCTCGTTAGCTGAAAAGGTTTTTTTATCTTATACCTACGATTATCTTTATATTATTTCGACAGCTAGCTATAATTATGGTAAAATCAATTGTTATGTATAATTATGGTCTGTGGACTGTGGGAACCTGTTAAAAATGTTTTAATAACGAAAGCTTTTTTTGAAGAACATTTCGGGATTATCTTATTTATTAACTTAATTATTTATTAAGTACTAACATAAGTAGGTTATAACTTTTTTATTTTTTTTATTTTATAGTTATGGACAGACAACAACAACAACAACAAGTATGAGTATTAAGTGAATTCCTCTCTGTACAATCAAATTATTTATAATTAGATTAAATATCCTGTCAAGTTTAATCTCGACTAAAATTTTCCATTTTATCTTTCTCTTTCATCGTTCATTTTATTTTTAAAATTAAAATGTAAAACGAGACCCGTCGCATTCCCATAATACCCATGACAGTAACTAGCGCTAATGTTTCCTAGTAACGTGTGTGGAAGGATAAAAAAACTGGCTTCCACATTTTCCTAGAGGCAACTAAATCGTCTTAGATTAACTGTGTACTGAGCAGGCTAATAAAGATAGAACGGTAATGCCATGTGTACCTCGCAAGTTGATTCCGTTGTGGCTAGCGACATATCTGTTCGCTTATACCTACCGAAACAGGGTTTTACACAAATAGTTAAATGTTTGCCTGACATACGTCTAGAAGCTATTGAACTTAAGTGGCAGCTCAGTAACCAGCAAGAAGATTTAAAAAAGCTTATACCTAAATTAATATTTATACTGTTGTGATTTTTCGATGTTGATAAAAGTTTACGGTATACACTTTTTTTAAGTTTAGTATGAAGAATTTTATGCTGCTCTGTGATATCCTTAACCGTCTCTGTGGTAAAACTACCGGTGACAGACCCAGAGGTCACAGGTTCAATTCTCAGCAGGAGTACATATTCTGTACATTAATAGCAACAGTAAACTGTTTATGGGCTGTAACGCTAATGGTTTAATGTGTTTAGGTAAATCAACCTTAAATCTGATGATGCATACCGAGTTTTCCAGACTGTAAAATTCTCTTTAAAGTTGTGACTAAGTTGCTTTCCAAATGAGATGATTCATTCCGTTCACAAGTTCAGTGGGACTCCGAATGGACAGAGAAATCTGCAAAAACACGTCGCTTGTTGTAATCAATGAAGTATTCTAACGACATTTTTCTATTTGTATAGAACCTATAGCTGTTTTTCGTATATTTGTAGACATGTTGAGTATGAGTATACAAAGCTATGTTGAAAAATAATGTTGGCGTGATCGGACCTGGGCAGGGCTCTAAGAGTAGATAGTGTTGATTAATTTCGGCGAGATGGATAGAGTGACGATAGCACAGTTGGTAGTCCACCTGACCCGGCATATCATGGAGTACGGGTTCGAATCTCGCTCGAGAATTTTTTTCAGCACGTTGTCTTTTTTCCAAATTGTAAAAATAATGTTTTTAACTAAGTATTGAATAATTAATTGTTTTTAAGCAAAGCACCGAAGTGGTCTTGACATTAACTCGCTCTCTTTCAAGTCTTAAAAATCTATAATTTCATTTATTTACTTAATAGGTGTCCTAATTCTAGCTTCAAGCTCACTGTGCGGAACATTATTTCTTACGACGTACTATTACAAAATAATATGTTGTTTCAGTTAAGTTCAGCTAACTGTTACCTAATAAAATACTTAAAGTTTATGTGTACAGCCGTGGGCTTCCAAGAGATTCTTATCGGAAGAGGCTGGGCTGACTATTCATAGAGGCGGGGTGACCTGGATGGCGACTGGCATATTAAACTAACGCAATGGTCGACTCCTTGTTAAAGCCGATTTGCAGGCCGTGCCTTAGGGACACACACAAGTCGAGTTCTAATAGTCAGCGCAAAAAATATATATATTGTGAATTGATAAAGAATAACTGTTGACGATCTACAGAGCTAACCTCGCTAAAAGTTGAATCAACAATGATTCAACTTTTACTTTTCAAATTAATGGGTTACAAATTCTAAAACAAAAGAAAAAATCTGTGTATCTGAAACGTCGAGCTTAATTTTTACATTCATGTAACATTATAATCTCCACATATAAAATGCAACGCCACTGTGATTACAAGTTCATAACATGGTACGTATTTCGTATTTTTTCGTAAGTGTTTCGTATTTTTCGATGCGTAGACCAGTTTATAATCACCAACCTACATTTGGCAATCGTGGTGATTAAGCCAACATCTCAGATCATATAAACAAGAGCCAACACCCATGACATGTAGCGATGTCTTGATTTCAATGATGGAGGCCTTTTCCCAGCAGTGGGGCAGTATATAAGCTCCTAAATGTCGTAGATAGTTCCTAAACTTATATATAGCTACAATTAAAATCATTCACCACAAGTTCATGAACCAATTACGGTGTCATATTTTAGGGCAAGGTCGAGGCTCATTGTGTGCCTTTAAAGCCTCCAGCGGCAATGGCGGTCACCATACCAAACTCGATCATTACTCATTGCCCACATGCGAGCGAGCGAGAAGGACGTCCTGGTTGCGTGTGCGCACTCATGAAGACCTCAATTGTACAATTAAGTTAAAAAGAGATAAGGATGCGTTTGAGTTCTAAGAAAACGTTGTTAGTTCTTACGTTGGAGGGTATAAGTTTACTTTCGGATTTACTTAAATGAATCGTGTTATCAATCACATCTAGTCTTCTCATTTTGTCTGATAGTCGTGTAATGAATAATAAGGATTCGTAAAATTGGTCTACTAAGATCAACTTAGTTATTTTTCTGTCTTCACTGAAAACATAATTAAACTATGAAATATAATGTTTTCGCACATACAGTTCCAGAATTTTCCATTACCAAATCAACACCGGTGATTTCAAATACGAGAGGGAGCGGCTTATCATTTATATCATCATTGAAATCACAATCAAAAATAGCACCTCAACTTGTATTACAAATGTATACCCTAAGCAACAAAAAATCCTGCACTCTCTCGTATTGATCTAACATTGATTACGAATCGGATTGTTAACATTTTCCCCGTGAACTGCGACTGTCTGAGTCCCGTCAGAATGAGTTTACCATAATACAGTGAATTCTAGAGTCTAAATGCGCATATTAATCAAACGTGTTGTTTAGAACACAGAGTAGCGTCTGCGGTAGCGTTGAATAGTAAAGCTATTTTCCTGGTAATCACAGATTGGTTGTACCGTTGGTCGCATCCCGCGACATTGCTCAGACTTGCGACATTATCCCTTATTTACAACATTTTAAAGTTTAAACTCATATGAGTCTATGACACAGTAAAAAGATTTTTCTTGTAAGATGACAGTGCGCTATCTTTTTTACAATGTTTGGATGAGTGAAGAAAACTTCTTCGTACTAGAGAGGAAGTAGAAATATTTGAATTAAAATGTCGGCCTGTTATTGTTATATTCATGTTAAAGCAAACGGTGATGGAACATTATACATCTGATAGCGTTAACCTGATATTTTTAGTAGGAAGTTATAACTTTTAAAGCTATTGTTACCCAGTTTTATATTTTTGAGTTTGTAATGTCACTTAGGAAAGTTTTCTAAACTTGTGAGTTTCCGTAAACACTACGCATTATTATTTTAATGTGTTACATGTTTCGTTTGAAATCGCCAAAAAAACCTTGAAACAGAAAGTGACAAAGGCACTTAAATGAAAAAATAAACATCACTAGATACGCAGAAAGTGTTCTATTCCTTCATTTGCAACCGTCCCCACAAGGACATGATATACAGCATACAGAAAACACCACTATTTCTACTTGCCCAGTAAAGTGAAGTACACCAACGAGGAAGCTTCACAGCTCACTCGCGTCAATGCCATCGATTAGACAGTTAAAGCAGAAAAGCAGTGTTAGCTGCGCGGGCGCAAGTAACGGCGCACGCAACGCGTTATGTCACCCGGCCTTGGCCTAGCGCTCGCGTTACCACCAAGGTTGAGGCTTAATATGATAATCGCAGTGTGGATTCGGTAACGTCACTTTGACAGTGCCAAAGAGGTAACGTTAGTTTGGTAATGCGTCATGTTTATGTCGCTTTATAGGTGGAAGGTTGCGGTTTCTATTGTAATTTGAGCCGGCTGTTCGGCATGATATGACATGCAAATTACTTGGGTTGTTATGGATCGTTGCGGTGCGAACGCGTTATCCAAAATCATATTCTACTTTTTAAGTAGTTTTTTAGCACTTCATCATCATCCGCTTCACGTGCCTACCGAAGCACGGAGGAGCTCGAAATGATAAATTTTTGGTCACCCATCCGATGACTGGTTTTGCGCAAGTTGCTTAACTTCAGCAATCGCAGACCGGGCGCGTTAACCACCGCGTCATGGAGCTCCTCAGCATTTACAATGTTATATTTATATCGAAACTGAAAAAGCAATCAAAGAAGACCTTTCACAATTCGAGTTACTCTCTGAGCTCTTCTAACCGAGTTAAGTGGTAGGTTGGAGCCCTAACACTTATAATACTCTTTATAAAGTGTTTGAGCAAACTTAAACAAGGATTTTCATATAAAATTTATCATTGAAATAACACTTAATAAACTCAATGTTGTAATTACTGCAAATGTACCAGCTCACCAGTTAATCTAAGCAAACGTAATTAACTAACAATCAGTCGACAGCAGTCGATCGAGCGCTCTCGCAAGATCGTCTGCAATCAACTAAATACTCTCACGTTGCGGTACCGCGGTAATGAACGTATGAGAACTAGTAAAAGTCAATTACTTGTATTGGAAGCACCATAAACATCAGCGAAGGCAGTTGATGCACCTTTGCTAACTGCACACTTAGGCCATTAGACGTATTTATCTCTGTATCACAAGTTGGCGGGAAGAACTTGTTTTAGTTGCTTACCTACTGGTAATCACTTCGCATTATAAAACAGCAATAAAAGTCCATGTTTTCCTCAACAAATGGAAGTGCACATGCACGGAAGAAACCTAACGGAGTTTTTGTCCTGTACAACGCTTTAGTGTATAAATAAAAAAATATGTTAAAGCTTGTCGATTTGCAAATTTAAATTATAATGACTATATTTGCTTTTCTTGTTGTACAAAGGTGTTATGTATAACAAAGATCAAACAAGAACGTAGCTTTTGAATTAAGCTAATTTTAAAAGTTTTAATTCGAATCAATAGTTGGGTATCATCCGCTTACGAACATCGTCTGGCTATGTCCACAAAACTTCACAGAAAATAAATTTCATTTCTAGAAAAGAGAAATGAAATTTATTTTAAGTGATTTATTTTGAGTGATTTTATTTTAAGTGATTTAAGTGATGTTCTGTGATCTTTATCTAGATAAAGATCACAGAACATCACTTTTTTCTTTAGCTTTAACTAAGTTCAAGAATCTATGTTCAACAGTTTCAAACTGTCCCGAACGTTGACTCAGCAATTTCTAATCGTTGGACGAGATTAAGCTGTTTGACCAACACTCTTTACCTTCTGCTTACTCATCATATTAAAGACACAAGTCATCAATTTGTGTTGACAAAAATTGAATGTCGGTAAAAATTTGGAATGTACAATTCATCATGTTATTAGCATTAATACAGGCTTTTGCAAACTTTGCACTTCATTGTATTAAATTATTTAATAAGTAAGTACTTAACAGTTTAATGTTCAAGATTAATAAACAAAAAGTTTTTAATCATATTTACAATCTTACATATTATGTATGTTTTACGTTAAATAAAAAATATAAGTAAATAAGTAAATAGCCTTTGACTATCCCTCTGCTGGGCAAAGGGTTCCATCATTGAATTTAAGTCATCACTACAATTGATGGGTAATGATCCCGATCACCCATCAATTCAAAATTCAAATCAAAGTCCCGACTTTCGGGCATCGGGCCGATTACTTTGCCACTTGGCCACCGAAGCGTTTTAAGTAAGAATAAATTACGATTTCGTAATTATATTATAAATTACTTACTTATATTGAATAACAATGTTCAACATAAATCAATGATAGTAAAGTTTAAGAAATGTCAACATCTAATAAATTCACAGTTAGTCTTAATTAGAGTCAGTACCAAGTCCAACGTGGCATAACAGACATTGCAAATTCAGCGTAAGGAAGTCAATTAAGGATCTATGTGAAGTAACGGCGACGCAAATTACGGACGTAGGCGATGGCTAACTTTATCACCGGCCCCTGATCTATATAAAATAGATAACTGGAATGGCAATCAATGTTACACACCATACTTTACTTAGTTGCAGTTGATTCTCCACGGTTTTGTTTTTGCGAATGTCTTCTTGAGCTGCAGCGCATCGGCTGGAGCACTCCTAACTTGATTGTACCACTTGGCGCAGTATGTGACAAAAACTGGATGACTGGGTGGATTTTTCTACCTGTACAGCTAGTGCGTTTACTTCGTGACATCACAATTTATCTTCTTTTACAGCCTATAGTCACCTACTGCTAAGTGTAGGCCTCCTCATATAGACGCTATCCTGCCGGGCTTGGACTTTTTCCAACCAATTCTTTCCCGTGACCTTTGTGATGTCATCCGGCCACCTAGCTATCTGGCGGCCAACGCTTCTTATACCGGTCCGTGGTCTCCACTCTAGCACCTTCCTGCTTCACCGGCCATTGTTTCTGTGGCTTACGTGACCCGCCTCTCGTCGTATTCTTTGCGCAATGATATGCCCCACGTCAGTTAGTTTAGTGGTAATAACAATTTATCGTAGAGCCATTATCGCAATGTTAAGTAATTGGATGGGTGAACAAGTTAAAAGTCGCTGATCTCTATTGTCGTAACATGGCAGCCGTTAAAACCCACCAAGTTGCACTGAACCAGCAAACAGGGCTAAAGTTTTTCATGGGCGTCTTTATAGGTCTGAGCCAAGATGATAATGATTTTATTTTATTAATTAATTTGGAAACAATTATAACACTATAATAGTAAGTACAAACAACTAAAGCGATGTTGTAAGAAAATAAAGTAATTAAACAATGTTAAACAAAACAAAGATAATATTAAATAGAAATAGGTAGTTCACATTCAGTACCTGGTATCACTAAACTGGATGATGATTATTGTATAATCACCAAATCTTTGGAACTATAAAGCTTACAATTTTAATTGTACAAATACAAATGTCAATGTTAAGGTTACTCGTTATGTTTACGAGGACGAAGTCGCGGGAGGGCTGCTAGTGAAGCAAGAACATTAAAGTATTACTGGCTAAGCCTTAAATATTCCTGTTGAGTGTGTTGTTTCTCAAAATCAAGGTTGGACATTGTGCGAACTGCTTTGTAAGGACGCCTACGCGACGCTCATTGTGCACAACAAAAAAATGTTTGATGGATGACTGACAAATCGCAGCCCTTGTGCGGACTCTTTAAACGTCTAGGGTTAACGCATGAACGTATTTTCGTATTCATATTTTTTATAGAAACATTTTCTTTCAAGCGGAAATTTGATTTTTTAATTAACCCAACAGGTAAGCGCTGAAAGAAAGAAAGAGCGCTTTTCATCCACCAAAAAGCATAAAAGCATAAAAAGGTCTAAAGCGAAACCGTGGTATGTTTACTGCTGTCTTTTTGCGAATAAAAAGCTGGTGGACTTCTTTGTGGGTAAGTAGAGACACTTATGAAAATATCATTAAAGTGTGAAAACTATGAAAGAAAGAGTTCAGTGGTGGGTACGAGTCCCAGCTTGGCAAATCCAAATTGCACTTTAGAAGTGCTATTTTAATTTTCAACATTATTAGCATTGTTGGTGAAAAATAACACAACTACATGTTTACTAAAACTAAATTAATGAGTGTAAACACTCAGAAACAAATATAATGACAATCGTACCGGACAACCCTAAAACCATGTCATTATTCGGGGCAGTGTTCTCATTTAATATTGGTACAGATACACAATGTGTGTTAAGAAACGAAAAATCGCTCGTTCACCGGCTCCAACTCATGATTGTAATATAACGAGCGCTCGTTTGACTTTTGTGTCGTTTCTCAAGAACGGACTCGTCGATATTTTATGCCCTTATCATTAGCAGATTTTATCTTAATAGGTATTTATTTTTTAGTCCACATGAATAATGAATGAGCGAATAATGACAAGGTTATAAATCTAGAAAATCTATTTGGTCCTATTTTTTAACTTATTTTATTTTTTAGACACAATTTATACAGACCAAATGCTTCCTAGTTTTTTAAAATTTCAAAGAAAAAAGAGTGTTATTTTTGGCGACGAAAATTTTGTCGAACATTTACATTAAAGGGCTTATAGTATCGAACCATGTGACAAGGAAATAAATAAATAAATAAAAAACACACCAAACAATTATTATGTTTATATAACAAATTCATTTTTTTTATTATGATGAATGAAGTTTTGTTTATTTACTGTATTATGTATTTTGTTAATTTTTTTCTATATGCATACTTAGTGAGTTTTAGTCACATTCGATCTCGTTAATGAAAGCGAAACCAAGAAAATACGAAAACAAAAAAGAAGACACAATAAATCTAAATGGACATTAGTGAACACACATAACTCATTGCCTGCGTTCATTATAATATAACATTTGAGCATCGCATTATTTTGTTTTTCTCTGTGATTGAATAAGGCATTTGATTGAATGCTCCCGTCAATGAAGAATGACCCGTGTCAAATTTTACTAACGAAAAATATAAAAATAGCTACTTATCATTGGACTTATGTTAATAACAACGAAATGCTTATTCAAATACGAGCGTTGTTTAATAAATACCTAGTGAAGATCGTGACTTCACGCGGAGTTGGCTTTTTATTGTAAATGATTGTTACATAATTATTGAAAACGAAAATAGCACTTGAATAAATATGCCTTAACTCAAATGGGACATTCAGGACATTTAATTATTATAAAGTAACCTTAACAAATTAACCTTTCTCATTTTTTACGATGCTTTTAATATGTCAGGAGAATACAGCATGATTCATATTTAAATAACTCATGTTAAACTGAAAGTATGTTTCTAAAAAGTTTTTCGTATCGTAAGCCAAAAAATGTTTAGTATTCATTTATCAAATCAGCCTTTTGTTTTTAACTGACTTTGGAAGTCAGTTAAAAATAAAAGGAGTAGGTTTTTTAAATCCTCCGTTATTTTTTTTTGCAAATTCTGTCGAAGAACTTGATTTGCATTTTACATTATTGAAATGGACGCTACAATTTATCATTGCCCGTTTTATTTTGGCCTCCTTTTGTATCTTTATTATCAAGTTACACGAAGAATGAATCCATCAATATACGAGTAATAGATAAATTGCTCCGGTCAGGATTTAACTTTTATCTATTTAAATAATTTTCTTTATACTTCCTTAATATCTATTGTTACCAGAGACAATAAAAACCATAAAAGCTTGTGAAAGAAAGTGCACTTATTCCGAAAACATGAGGTGAGATGAAAGCCAGCTCTAGCTAGAGCTATGGCTAGAGCTGGCTTTCATCTCCAATATCCTATGGGATAGAGCAAGTGTAGTCGTCACTCTAGGCGCCGGACAGCGATGACCAAAGGGCGGCAATCTCAATCTACCCTGATCTAGGCCCGGCGCTGATGAAGCCCAAATGAATAAATAACGTAAGGAATGAAAAAATATGCTATTGCCAAAAAGGAAAACATTTTTCTAGCAGTTCGACGTTTAGGCTGATGATAATGATAAGGATGATCTTATACCTGCCTCTTTTCTGTAAGGTTGCCCTTAATAACACTGCACAAAAACATGTCGTCACCCACTGTATACCGTCAGTTTATTGCCTACTACATAACGGTAGCTATATGACTCATGGTTACACGTAGTTTACGACACTCACGTTAAGCCTTCTTCTTCGTTGATTAAAATTTCTATAAATAACGCCTATGGATTCCGGATAATTATGCTTATTTTGATTACCCCGTTTGACATTATAACATGAAATATTTAAAAAAAAATATTGTATTGTAAAATATCTGTCCTTGTTTCTGACCGGTAAATTTTAATGAAACGTTCATGTAAGATTACGAAGGGATGGCGCAACTACATTAATTTAACATTTTGTAATATCAATTAAAAAAAATATTTTTTCATTATTAACCACAAAGTGCCATTGTGCTAGTAAAAATCTATGGCTTGTACAGTCTATACTGACTGTATACATTGATAATTACAAGTGTCAATTCTATTGTATAAGTAATTAAAATATCTCTAGATTTTATAAAGTCAGTTTAAATACCTAATCTTTGGTTCTATTTTTGCTTAAGTCAAAATTTCAAACCTCATTTAAAAACATGGCATCAGGGTTTGCTTTTATTAAATATCAAGATATGATATGCTGCATTGAATTTGATGCTGACTGCACTATGAAGTTGTGTCGTTATTATTCTTCAAAAATGGGTGCACGAATCTGTTCCGCTACAGTATTGTTGCAACAATGTCATCAAATTACGTCTAAATGCCATTGTTGCATGGGCGCCAACGCAGACCTTGACCGTGACTGTGCAGCTACGCGCTCACCTCTAGCAGTACCCCTCTACCACCTTCTTTAGCAAAGAGTATGTTTGCAAATACTCCACAATAACTACCTACATTTTATTCACCTCTGAGAAACAAATGACGAATGCAGACAGCAGTTATACTGGTTACCTTGGCAGAAAGTGACTGGATGGGCTACGGTTTTAATAGGCATCCCTTCTCCTAAGTCAGCAGTGACAGCTGGGAGAAAACACATAAACATCCGCGTCTCCCCGGACGAGTTGGTACTCGGCAATAAGTTTTTCCAAGTATGGAAAAATGTGCACGGGTAATATAGCCCTTGCTACTACCTGCCTAGTTAAAAAGTACACACGGCAGCACATCAGACTACCACAAACTGCAAATTTTCCTCAATACACTTTGAATTTTACGCATATGTAATATGGTTGAAAGTTTATTGAAGAAATTTGTCATTTTTTATAGGTTGATGTGCAGGCGTCTAAGGCGTCTAAGGCTAAGCGTACAATGGATCACTATTCTGCGGCCCTGTATTAAAGTTCTGTACAAAACTAACTCTTCTGACTACAGATTTTCTATTATGAAGTAAAGATGGTTACCAAAAGCCGTTTTCTTACAATACTGTTTTATTTTGATGTTTCTACCGCCAGCTGCCTTTTTGCCACCAATACCTATTATCTATAGATCTTCAAAGGAATGTACGGTCTGCATCCAACCATAGTCTTTGCATGGAAGTGCATGCACACTTGGCCGCATTTCGAGGCGCGTTCGCAACGCTGCGACCGCTTGTGTAATGCCGCGCAATATGTGGTTTGATCATTCTGTTACTGACAGCAACGTCGCATTCTCGCCGATCAACTGTTTATTATGACATTGTTAATCAAATCATTGATTAAATACGATACTCACGTTCATGATAAATTGGAGAGACAATACTCTTGTCGTATTAAGCTAACGTTTTTGATTATATCCCCAATTTCTACATATGCTATTTCTTATCTGGAACCTATGTATGAACTAAGAATAATTAAATAAATTTGAACGTGACTTGAAGTTCACAGGTATTATTATGGTACTCTTTTCATTTATCTAGTAATATTTGTAGCTCTTGTTTTCACGGCGCTGTTTCAAAACCAAGTTAAAAACGGTTCGATGATATTTTTTTACAAAATTCTATCTAAACATAAATTAAACCTTTGACATTTATTACCAATATCCTATTTACAGCTTAAAACCTATTAAATTCAAACACGGGTAAAATTTTAATACGAATTTCATCAAGCATTTAGCTTTAATCCCTTTTATTTTATTCGTACACAACACAGAGTAAATAAATAACTTGGTATGTGTCCAGGTAATTGTTAACCACCCATTACAAGTTCCCTTAAGGGACTGAGTTAATATAGGATGCAGTTTTTACAGCGGGAAGGCTGCTTCGGACCGGTTCGCATCCTGCTTAACCCGTGCCTGCACTAGCAATACAACATTGTTGATTATGGCTAAGGGGACGACCAAATAGGCCACTGCTGTTAAGCCTTAAATAAGTTTTTTTTGTTGTATCTTTGACCTAACTTATAACCGTCTATGTGGGAAGTAGTCATCATGGATAGGCTCCATCCCAGAGATTGTGTTTGATTCCCTTATTTCCAACAAGTTGCTTGGTGTGGTTGGTAAGTTCTCCTGACTTGTTTATATCTGTAGTCAAAGCAAGTTAATACTTTTGTTGTTTTCCGTAACTTATAGATTTAACAGCTATTTTTCTTATTAGTTGGGGATTGCTGTGTGAAGTGAGTTTTCACGTCACACACACACACGTCACACGTCAAATGAAGGTTTCCACGTCAGTTTTCTGAACAGTAAGAAATGTAAACAGAATTATACAAATTGTAAATAATGCAAAAGCATATTACATTTTAGAGACTATTTATACTATTTCAAGTTAATTTTAATGTCAAGTTCATCAGTGAAATTCGAAAATATCAGCCGTGGTCTTTTCCAAATGAAAAGTAATGTTCCTATAAAAAGTTCCTTGTATACAAAGCCTTACAATACCGCAGGGACAGAATAATGGCTACATAATACGTCGGAGGATTCAATACTTGCACTTACCTACCCCCGCTTGATCTACGACACTATTTACCGATTAAAAAAGTTTAAACTTTACACTTTTTTTTAACAAACCCTGCAAAGGGTTTTAAACCTTAAGCTCTAACGTGATTTATTTCACCAAAAAATAGGTATTTCGAGAAGATTGAACACAGAAAATGTGACGCTCTAATGAGAAAGTAAATCGACAAATGTCTACGACCCGACGGACGGTCACGACGCGTCGACGTGCTAAATCCGAGGGGCGACAAACCCGCCGTGACACGCACTGTGAGTTGTTTGAACGAGTTGTGAGAAGTACCTACTTGGGGCCGCCTCCGAAAATCGAACAATCGATCAAAGAGTTGACTTGTAGTAGTATTCTGCCTACAACCCAATTGGTTGGCGATGTATGTCTGCCGTGAAGCAGCGTTGATTTGCATGGCTATCTAGTTTGCCTTTGCCCACGAGTGGGACAGCTATGGCTGATATAATAATAATAATAATACCGATCTCAGCGCCGGGCAATACTGGTTGATATCACTATACCTCATGATGAGAACCTCGTGAAAGCCAAGAAGGACAAGCTCAGTAAGTACCTTGACTTAGCTCACGGGGTGACCGCCATGTGGGATGTTGATTCAACCATTATTATCCCGATAGTCATTTCAGCGAACGGTCTGATAGCAAAGAGCCTCGACCAACATCTTAAGAGGCTCTCGCTTGATGGTTGGATCAAGGGTCAGATTCAGAAAGCAGTACTCCTTGACACGGCACGTATTAGGAGGTTCCTCACTCTGCAGCCCTGACCACCGGTAGCTTGGGCCCTGCCCCGCTGCTGGTGGTACTCTAGAATTAGGTTTTTATAATGTTTTATTGTTTTTATATTAAAATATTGTAAAAATCTAGTTTTAAGAAAGAAAATAAATAAAGAGTATAATAATAATAATCTAGTTTGAAGGGTACAAGATACGTTTATTTTAAAAGGTTTAAAGCACTAAAAATTAAGGTACAGCTTGGTATCGTCGGTGTTAAAAACATTCATGGCGGGCTGTATGCTCGTTTATCATTCAAAGCGTCGGGATAAAATAAGTAAACTTAACGTGAGTTGATCGAATGAACTGTAGAGAGAGAGAAACATTTATTTACCACACACACTAATACACATAAAAATAAAAATAAAACCAAACAATAGGTCAATCAGGACCCCGCCTCAGTTTGTGTTTTGCGAACGAAGCGTGTCGCAACAACGCTGGTATTCTGGCGGAGCCTGCCGCCTACCGGTGCGCGGTGCAGAACATTAATTTGAAAAAACATACATACATTTACTTACATTTTACATGAAATTTATGTAACATTTCAACATAACATTTTTAGTTAGGGCAGTGACACCAGTGGTTGACACTTAAAGCCCAGTCATGCCCAGTGTTCAACACAATTTTAGTCGCCAAAAATAGCATCTTTTATGATTACAAGAAAATGAAGATCACTGGATTCTGTCGAACACTGGTACCATTACCCTATAAGAAGATCAATCTAAATGTAATAACAATAATAATATTTTCCTTATTTTTTTTATTTCTTTTTGATGTGTAACGTAACATCTTTCCGCTCGCTTTCTATAGCAATTTGTGGGAGTAATTTCGTGAAATGGGACGGAAGTATGTGTAACAGCTTGTGGGAGTGATTTCGTGAAATGAATAACAGTGTAACAGGAAGTCGGGGAAGCGCGCGCCATTTTGTAAATTTAAACTCGATATTATGAACATGACATATTATTATTATATGTGACATATTGTGTCATTTAACTATCAAAGTTCATTTTGATATATCAAATGTCTTTTTATGAGTATTTACTGCATTCTCTTTATGATTTGTAAAAAAATATATGTCATTGTTAATTCTATATTATATTTTCTATTGAAATATTGATTTCAAAAGGTGAGATGTCAAATGTTACACATCATATGCGACTACTGTAAGGCTCGCTCGTTTTTTTTATTTAAATGTTGTAACAGGCACACAAGTAGGAAACTGCCCATTGCCGCACCTGTACCTTAGACAAAATGAACATCAAAATCACAAATAAAACATTAAAACAAGTTAAATGGAAGTTTTATGGGTCGCCCACCGAAAACAACCTTATATGTGACTAAGTAAAACATACAAATTAATGGCTAACACAGCGTAATAATTGTGGTCAGAGTGAGTATGAAGGTCAATACTCCTAAGATATGTGGGTCAGCCCATGGGGCCTTCCGCGGTGTTCATTCGCTAATAATATTCATTGTAAGAAAATGTTTTTTTAATGTCTATATTATATGCTTATTTTTATGTAATTTTCAAGCTATATCTACTTATTTTAAAACTAAATCAATGAAATGAAGGCTCTCCCAAAATCCGAACTGGTGGTTTTATTTGTATTATTAGTATGATCATTTTGTTTTTGACGTCCATAGTGCCTGTAAAAGCTTATATTTAATAAATTATTTGACTTTGACTTTCACCTCTTAATCAAAGCGTTGTCACAAAACAGCTTTAACTTTTTTAGATGTCATCATTATCAGCCCACAAAAGTCCCAATGCTGGGTTTAGGATTTCCCACTTACAATAGGATCTTATATATAACCACATGGACAATAGCAACCTACCATAAGTAATATATTTATTAATAATTTACTTAATGCATATTGTATCGTAAATAAAAATGTATGAAGTCGACCAGATCGCGAAAAGTCGTGGATTCGAATCCCACGGGGGGTAGTCATCTTTTTATATGTGTTAATAAGATTATAGCAGTCAATTTTTTTTTGTTTTAATTACTATACAACATAAGTGCATATGTCCAATTGCTGTCATTAGGTAGTCTATGTTTTTTTTTAAATACTTACTTCAAGCGTCATTAACATTACTTCGAGCGCAGCCAGGGTCAACAGTCTTGCAGTAGGTCAACAATTTCGATGGAAATGCCCGGAGTGAATGAATCCTCTGAGACGCCTTTTTGCGACCATGACATTAAACTTTTATACTTTTTGAAAGGTAACGTGATTTAATTATCACACAAACTGACTAATGATTTTCTAAGTTGTTAGTTCGTATATTAGATTTATATACAAGTGTGGATTTATACACCAAAAATATATTTTACATGAAATTTTGTTAAAAGGAACTGCTCATATAAATTTGAATATTTTAAAAGATAACTGATAAATCATTAATAGACTTCTTTAAAAGCGAAACAATTTGTTTTAAAATATTTTTTTGTGTTATCAGACTTATGTTTATAATAATCGAAACCTAAAGAGCACTTGTAAAAAAATTAACGCATGTGTTCTTTCATCAAAGGTTATTAATATTATTTTCAGTTCCGTTATATAATATAATAATTCTAAAAACGTTAGGCTATTTTTTGTATTTTCTCAATTCACCGCAGCAACAGTCATACATCAAAGCCTCTTTCATGAAAACCATTTAATATCTAATTCTTTTTAATGTTTAAAACATGTGAAGTCGTTAAGGTTGGCATTTATTATGATTCAGGGTCAATAATCTGGCAGTAGAGCGGCCATAACTCAAAAGACAGGCCCAAGGCGAGTGATCTGGCGCGGAGTATTTGCGAATTGTTAGACGAAACTGATATAAATTCCTCTTACAAACACGATTACATAGGGCTTTAAAAATGAACAGAGAATAAGCTTCCAATAGTTATTCCGTGTTTTGTTTCTTTAACTTTAATCCTACTAATATTATAAACGTGAAAGTTTGTAAGTATGGATGGATGTTTGTTGCTCTTTCACGTAAAAACTACTGAATGGATTTTAATGAAACTTTCGGCATGACCCAGAGCAGCATATAGGATACTTTTTTTCTTTTTTACTGTAGTCTTCGCGAACGTAGCCGCGAGCAACTGTTTGAAATAAAGTTTATATGACGGAAACAAAACACGGAATACATAATACCTAGACCTAGACCTAGAAGGGCTGGGGCGTCGCGAATTCCGTTACAAGTGGGTGACCCTGTTCTCATTGTGGACCAAAATATGCCAAGAGGTACTTGGCTTAGATGAAGAATAACGAAGAAGTTCACAGGCCCGGATGGAACTGCTCGCGTGGTGGAAGTAGCCACTTCAAAGGGGTCATTCAAACGCCTGTGAGAAAAATTGTACCGTTGTTAATAGACCAAGCTACGCGTTGAAAAGAGACATTTATCTGTCGCTGCTCAAAATACTGTTGCTCCGCACCGAGGGGTGATGTTGGCGACAGACCAACCTTTTTAGAAGTAGTTTTTTGATGTACTCTTGTTTTTATATTTGTCTATTTTAGAAGGTTTTTGTTTTAGTTGTTATTGTCATAGCTATAAGAGGTAGTTAACTGGTAAGAAAGCGTGCTTGTTCTATTTTCCGACCACAGCCCCATTGGTGATAGAGTATAGTTATTTAGTGTTTTGTTTATGTTAATGAAATATAATTTTAAATCATAATGCTTATACCTGCACTAAGAATTATATGGAAGAGTTATTTTTATATGTATACAAGTAATGCATTGTTCATATTCTTTTGTTTTATTTTTGTAATTTTCAATGTAAGCGCAAGATTCTGTCGCAGTAAAATCGTATCAGAATAATAAATTATGATGATTATTACCATTTTCAGCACAGTTGCATGCGCCAGCCACTGATGTACTACTAAAATATCGAATTTACAGAAACATGACAATAATTCCGCACATAATAAATCAAATGTTATTGCCAATAGTTCAAAAAATTTAAATCGCATCATCTTTAATTTTAATGGATTGTCACGTCAACACTCAAGTAATACTCGTAGTACGAATATGTTATAGATAAGTCAAGTGTTTATTTAGCATCAGATAATTAAACCAACATTGGCCTGTTTTCAAAGTAATATTAATTATTACTTTGGATCTAACGTTGAACTTGAATACAATATTTTCGTAGACATTAAACGGGTCGTTAGGCCATTGTGGTATGAATGGCCTAAGGCCCCTTAAAACGTCCCAAATCGTCATAAATAGCGAAGGAAAGGGACTTAATGTTGCAAGAATTTTACATTTATAGATATTGGGCCATTTAAAAGAACCTTCCACAGCTAAATTCAGTACTTTCTACATAAAACAAAATTTGGGAAGATCAAGCCATAAGTAACCCACGTCGCAGGCCCAGTGCGAATTGGCCTAATGTGGGTTTTAACTGCTATCTTACGACAACAAACAAAACCAATTGCCTTCCAAAGCATTGGATACTATATTTTAAATCTTTTAATACGCGTATTATACTTTCATTTCTAACTATGTGGGAAGGCGAACATCTTAACATGAATAAAACCTCAACCTACGAGGTGGCGTTTCCTCTTTCGTCATACATATCTCTGAGCGGATGTGATTCGTGTTATTCCAGTTTTTACTTACATTAAGTAATTCTTATAATTTTTTATATCTTCGTCCTTTATGTATAATTATCGAAAGGTAATTAATTATAAATTTTATTCGACATGTAGGGTTCACGGTTGTTGACCAGATTAATAATCTCAAGCACCTCTGGGCTAGGAAGGCATGTTGAGTTGGCCGGGGCCAGGGTTTAAGTTAAGAGCCAATTTAAAATGGCGATTGTTAAAACCCCACACATTGGGCCTTCTGGTCCAGTCCGCATTCTACCCTCTGGAGTAATCCGTCATAACCAGAGGGTTATGAATTTTTAACTGATGAATTAATATAAATGTATATTCCTCCTACAAAAACGAGTACGAGGGTCTTACAAATTAACAGAGAATAAGCTTCAAATAGTTATAACCAGAGGATTATGACAGAACTAACTGTCCACTTAAAAAGGCCTTAGCCTAAAAATTAGACATTTCATCATCATCATCAGCCTTTAATCGTGTCACATCTAGACTCAATTTACATTGAGACATCGGGCCATAACTCACGCTGGCACATTGCAGGATGGTGTGTTTAGTGATCATCCCATGTCTTGGCATTGTCAAAGTTGCTTTAGATGTAAGATTGAAACCTAAACTCAAACTGCGCCATAGAGCCATATTATATTTTTACAACAGACGCATTCAATTGACTTTCTACTTTATTAGGTCATTGCTCTTTTTAAGATTGTTTTCATATGCTGGTTGCCATCAATTGCCATTTTCGTTTAAAATGTTACAAATTTGATAAGTATTATCTATATTTACATATAATAAAGCTAAAGAAAGTCGAAAGTATGTACATGGAAGATATTTGAAAAAAAGTTGGCTGGGGATACTAGAATTATAGAATCGATAACAGAACACGTTCCAACAGTTTTTAGAATTTTTGTCTGTTTGTCTATTTGTCTGTTTGTCTGTTTATCTTTTTATCTGTTAGTCTGTTTATTTGACCGCGCATCACGTGAAAATGGCTGAACGGATTAGGATGAACTGATGTCTGAATGGTTTCACAATTATGTTATTATATGTCTATATTTTTGAGACAAGAACTTGAGAACAAACGTGAAATGTGCCTTCTGAAACATAGAGCAGCTCAAGATAAGTAATAAAATTCGGTCACTGAGCTCCTAGTTACAGAGTGAACAGCGAAAACGTAGTGAGAGGCCTTCTAAGACTTATACCTCGTAAAGGACAAGGGAGGGCGTTCAACTCCATCTATTGCACGTTGGAATAGCGTAGATATAACATCGCGTGACCAGCTAGCAAATTGCTTATAAATCGTTTTTTTTAAAGTCATCCATTAAATAAACTGTTAATTAATCTAAACGTTGACACTATGGTGTAAAGGAGCAGCAATTTAAATAATTTTTCATATTGGAGATAATATGAAAGGAGCAAATCCCCTTTATATATCTTTAATACTACTATGTATAGGCAATAGCCTTAGCTTTATAACCGGCGTTTCGACTGAGTTACACCGGCCGGGCTGAAAGGAAGTCTTCGTTACATAATGCCATGGAGAAGTTGATTGTTATTTATAACAGTGTTTTTTATTATTCGTTTTTCACCTTTTATTCTATGGTTTGCACGATTTCTTAATTTTCGTAAACTGCCTAGGAATTCTTTAGTAATTGTTTTGTTTTTAAATAAAAGTGTTTTACTAACACAATTATTGTGAAAGGTTTTGTGTTACTAACGGTTTTTAACTAACGAACCGCGATTAAATAATTAAAGTGAATTGAATTACATGAGCTTGTAAAGAATTAAATAAGAAGTCTTACCCACACTAATCCAATGTACACAAAACCACCCATAGAGCTACAAAGGACGGCAAGCTCGCGGAAATAGAGTCGCCACAAAAAAACAACATTGAAGACATTCGCGAGCTATCAACGTCTCCTGATCGATACGTCGATCATTAACTTCACTTGGACGTTGCTGCGTTAAAGTATAAATAGTTAGGATGTCAAGGAACAAGACCTTGGATAGTAAGTTCTTATATGTACAGTTACAAAGTATTCTTTGAATCAAATGAAATACCTGGTTGCTTGAAAATTTTTACATTGTATTGAATTGGTTTTGATTGGACATCGAAAAACTTGCAGTAATTAGTAGGTGTGTGTTTTTAAACAACAAGTAGGTACCTGCTAATAAGCGTTTGTTATAGTAACAAAATTCCTACACATCGTTATCATTATAAGTATTTATCATTAGCCTATAGTGAAAAGCTCGATGGCGCAGTGATAACGCGCCCGGTCAGTGATTGCTGAAGTTAAGCAACTTTCGTAAAGGCCAGTTTCGTAATGGGTGACCAAAAATGTCCTTTTTCCTCTGTGCTTCGGAAGGTAAGTAAAGCCGTTGGCGCTGGCTGCATAAGCAGTCATCGATCACCAATCCGCACTTGGCCCGCATAGTGGTTTGTGGCCCGTTCTCCCTATCTAACCTAGCATAAAATGAGCTAGTGATACTGACAGTAGTATTCAGGTAGATAGTTTGGTATTCCCACATAAATAGTATGACATTATTACATCGGTGTTTATTTTTGAAATTTTATTACAATTCACATTATGTGCAGGCACAAGGGCAAATAAATTTACCGTTGTCTTGGAAATAATTTTCAAATCAAGGCTCTCATTAGACCATTTTGGGCCAAGAAACTTAAGACAATGCTTGGATCCCACGTTACATTCTATTCAATATTTGTTGGAAAAATAAAAACTCCTTTTATAAAACATTTAAACAGTCACATTGTTATGATTTTTGAGAGCGGTTTGAAAGTGTATTTATCAATAACTTTAAAAGTATACAAGCTATGATTACCAAATTAGGCAAGTAAATAGTAGGTTAAGTTAAGAATGTACTGAATATATATTTACTCGATTATCGATTATATATATATATATATATATATATATATATATATATATATATATATATATATATATGTTATTTTACACTTACTGAACCTAACGTCAGAACATAAAAATCATTTAACAAATCAAATGGCACTTACTGAATTTTACAATTTTACAACTTAACGTCAAATTTTGTTTATGGTATTTAATGATTTTGTTTTGGGGAAACTTATTAGTTTAATTTAAGATAGGGTATTGTATGATATTGATGATTGTATTTGTATGATAGGCTATTAGACAAATAAAATAAATTGTAATGTAGGTATATTTTTAATTTAACTTTTATTAATTTTACACCAAATCACATTAAACACTCATAAGTTTTTAATTATATTTTATCATTCTTTAAAAAAATCAGTATCAACAAAAATACTAAATATTTTTTAGAAGCGAAGAATTTAATTTAAATTGCAGTTATAGCATTTGATATACTTCGAAATCTAGATAATTATTGAACTTTTTCACCTGTTTGTTTCATAGACCGATAGAGTTAAATCAGGAGAAGACAATTAAACAAAAAAACTGAAAATCACGGAAGTGCCACCTCTGGGATTATACTTAGGGACCGCCGTGTTGGTCGTCTCATCATTAGTTACAAGTAGTAGCTTGTATACCCTCATTTATATTTAATCAGGTGTATTTCGTTTTACGCAGAAAGAGCTTTGGCAGTATGGTGTTGGGGCTGGAATTATTATTTTGTACGATAGGATCCTAGACTGGTGGTAGATTCCAACCATCATCTCTATTGAAATTAGGATGTTTTTTAATTTCAATATATTTATTTAATTAATTAACAAGGTTATATCACCAATTGTTATATCAGCCTCGCGTATCATCCTAAAGATGAATCGTTGTTCTCTAACGAGTATTTGAGGTTTATCAAATCTGATGCAATGATTGGGTACCTCTATGGCATGTTCGCATACTGCAGACTTATTTTCGCGCCTACGCTTGACGTCGGCTATATGTTCTTTAACATATATATCTGTTAGTAGCACAGCTGTGCTACCTTCGGCCTTATAACATCAAGTGAGATGAAAAAAAAGTTTTAAAAATGCACCCTTGTCACTATGTAATCAATTATTTTAGTTCAAACTCAGTAACCCGAAAGCGCTAAAAAAGAAATCAGCCTCTCGAATAACTTTTGTGTTTATATACAATGCACTAACTGCAATTGCGACTTTCAAACCATTCTCAAAGATATCGAACCTCATTATTAAGACGCGAGTATAGAACGCTGTCCATTTTGTTATTCAAAGAAATCGCTGTATTGTTATCGTTTTTTTAACAAAATCAATCACCACACAATTATTATTGGTATGAATAGGACTGCTTTCATCTCTAACTCCACTCGTTAATGTGTCATTTCGTATCACAATTTTCCAATGATCGTACAACTCTTTAACCCGTGTATGATGAGTCAGTATAAATTTGTTTTATTTATTTAATTGAAGAATTAACCAAAATGTACTTTATTTAGTAAGTAATAAAAGAAATTTCAGTCTCAGAAGTTTCAGATTTTTTCATATATGCCCAGATTTTTTCTTCTTCGAAGAGTTGGCATATGACTCCACTCTGCCTGATGTTAAGTAGAAGCTGATGCGAAGACAGATAGCGAGAGACAGATAGAAGACAGAGAATCTAGTAGAGCACGGGGCCACGCACTAGTGCGTGAACAGGCACGGCATTGAATGGAAAGAGCAGCCGGCTATGAAACACTCCAAATCCGTCCTAGGCGAAAACGCCTTAAAACGGAGTAAGTTCATATGCGGAGGCAGCAGAAGGCAGGCCCGATTAACCATCGGTGCCTTGATAGGGCACTATGCCACAAAACAAATGCTTCACAGAATGCACCTTTCAACAAATAGTTTGTGTAGGGCGTGTGGAGAGGAAACGGAGTCAATGCAGCACCTACTGTGTAACTGCGACTCTCTGGCTAGGAAAAAAATATATCGGAAATATAAATATAAGAATAAGAAGTCGGCATATCTGAAACAGGAGGGCTTCAGGTTCTTCGCTCTTAAGGACGTTGCCAAAATTATGGCATCTATCTTTACAAAGGAGGAAGAGTGAAAGGATGGGGTTGCACAAAAGATCCCAATGGGTCGAAGTGTTACTGGGAGAGGGAAACCTCAGCAGGCTCCACTAAGATAAGATAAGATAGTTCGTGATGCCGTTCCCTCTAAAAAACCTCCGAAGGTGATTCGTTTCACACGGCTTGCCGCCCCCCAACAAAGCTCGGAGAAGCTGAAAATACCGTCTGAGTCAATTCTTCAAACCTCATTTAAAAAGCCCCATGTTTGGAAAGGAAATGTAATGGCGACTATCCTATTACTAATTTCTATCACCAAGCAGAATTGTTGTGCGAAGCTGTCTCCGGTTTGAACGGTACTAGACCCTTTGAAATTTCAGGGCATAGATGCATAACAACTGCTAAGCTACAAAGTCCGCAAAGCGTGCGTGCTGCACTGGCCGCAATGGACTGCAATGGCCGTTTTCTATCAGGGGGCTTGTATTCTCGATTGTAAACTTCTTAAACTCTTTCTTTTTTAACTTGAGAGCTTATGTCGGTGTAGCCTTTAACATTCTTTTCTATTCAAAGCAAATTCTATCTAAGACACAATGTTCTCCTTCTCTTTAAATTGTTTCATATAAATTCTTCTGCATTAGGAGAGGCCTATGTGCAATAGTGGATTTATGTAGGCTGATTATGATGATAATGAAGCTCTTCTTGCGCTTCCTCTCTTTCTAACTTAGTCAGACTTAATTTCGATAACAACGTCTTAGATGCTAAGTCTTTGTAAGCATGTTTAACGTACTCGAGCCTGTGTAGTCTTAACTACTAGGTAAGCTTACAAATAGCAGCTGGCAAACAGAGATATACGTCGATCGACATCAAACTAACATAAGTACAACATGAAGCGCGCGCGCTGCTGTTTGTAGTGCAATTAAGGTCACGCAAACATCTCCATCGGTCTTTCAACTCGACATGGGATTGATTGTTCGTATGCAATAGAATATTTGCTGGGTGTAGCTGGTACGTAGGTATAAGCTGATAAAAATAATATCCGTAGTGGTCTAAAGCTTGAGTTTTACAGACGTTGTAAATACCTGCCTTTAAAATAGACGTAGGTTGGATAGTCATCTTTTTATTGCTAGTGAATATTCTAAGGATACAAAGACAGATTAATTTTAACCTTTTATTTTACAATTAAAACGTAAAAGATCGATCCTGAAAGTTTTTCTTAAAAAAAAACGAATTACCTCAGGTGGGATCCAAACCGACGGCCTTTAGCAGTCTGAACGAAACCGCTTCGAGCTGAGCTACTGAGATATTGGTTCCTCAGTTGTCCTTGTCAATTTTTACGTATTATAAACCGCTTTAAGAGACGCATAGTTTGTGCCTTTATACAAAATTGTATATAAAAATCAGATTTCTACTTACTTAGGTCCTGAATTGAAAATTAACCACTAACAAGCATAAGTACAATCCCCATTATTATTTTTAAACATCTGCGAATGGCATTATTTACGCATATACATACATCACTTGTTTACAACACGTGCTTTACGATGCAAGATGGCATTACAATAATGCGCAATGCAACTTTCACTGTTTATTGTTGTTCATAAATATGACCGATCATGGCGTCACCCTTATTTCGTGCACCTTGAATAGTCCGTGCTATAACAAATGAATTCGCAATGTGTTTACGTCATTTGCAAGCGTTCTTAGAAACGTCATGTGTTTGGTTGTTGTGCATAATGTTAGTTGCACCTTTGCAACTGCTTCGCTATCATCTGGTAAGCACATAACGAAATTTAGGCGTAAAAATAGAAACGGTTCCTTATACTATAAGTTTCTAATTTTGTTCGAATTCTGAACTTTTTATTTTAGAGCACAATGTTAAAAGTTTAGGATAAGATAGAGAGAGATTTAATACACAACGAACAGAGTTCTACATTACATTAATAAGGGAAACCCGATTTGCACGAGCGGTCGGCATAATGCATTGCGCGTCGAAATTTACTCAGCATAATATAATGTAGGTAATAGTATACTCAGAGCAACCACAGTGTAAAAAGTTCTACAAGACCTATCTGCATACCACACTATCTGCGCGTGCGGTCGGCATAATGCATTGCGCGGTGATATCTTTGCACAAAATGTAAAGGATTGTCGTAAAACAGATGTCGTTTATGCACAACTTACACTGTAACGTGATTCAGGAGCCACTAATAGTAGAAAATCATTTATTCAATGCCATTTATAAAAATAGTTTAGAGTAATACTTACTCAATCGCTCTAAATATTTCTTAAAGAGGAGGCAATGAAATGGCATTTACTCAGCATGACATCATGTAGGTAATAGTATATTCAGAGCAACCGCAATATTCAAAGTTCTACAATAAATTACCAAGGGAACCCCAAATAACATGCAACTGCGTCCAATCTGTATACAACGCAATCTGCGCGTGCGGTCGGCATAATGCATTGCGCGGCGAATTCTTTGCACAAGATGTATAGGGTTGTCGGTGGACAGATGCCTTCTACGCATACCGCACTTTGACGTGATTCAAGAGTCACTAATTCCAAAGCAGCCTTAATTCTACTTACTGTTTCCATCAACTAAGAAACACAACTGCACTTTGACGTAACTGAACTGCCGATAATAACCAATGTTATTTTCAAAGCAACCTTTTTTCTATTGATTCCTTCTTACTATTTATTTAAAGCATATATGTAGCATTTCTGATATTCATAGTTAAAACACATAGTAAAATGTCACAAACTGTCAATATAATAGGTGATTTTATAGTAAACCTTTGCTCCTCTTTGTACCTACATAATACCACAAACATACATAACAAAAAGTATAAAAAAGTTAGTTTGTACAAGACGTCATCTTTAATTATTATTATTTAACAACTATTTATTTATAATTATCTCTTAGTAGGGTTTGACCCGATCTACCCATATGCTAGTTCATAGGGAAGACCTGACCCCAGTAGTGGGAAGCTTACGGGAGATGACTATGATAATGACACACATAATATATTATTTTAAGCGACAATGGTATATTATATATTAATCAACAAATTTCCGTCCGACTTAGGCCCGATTTTTTAATCCTCAGATAAGTTTTATCCAGCGAATAACATTGTCATTTTGACATACATATTTTCTAAAGAGAATCAGTCATTATGTCAAAATTATTCAATGAATACACTTTAACTGACGATTGAAAAGTCAGTCCTTAGTCAAATTGATCAATAGTTTTTTTTACATAAGCACTCAACATTTACACACCTGGCTTTGTTCATTATGTTCCTTCATGCTATTGTATTAAAAATAAGTCTCGCTAGAATACTTACTTTTCGAAGGATCACTATTGCAGTGTTGAAAAGTAGAACATTTGGCAAACGCAATCCCGCATCGCTTCGTACACCACAAATGCAGAGATGGTAGTTATACGTAATAAGGGCAATTTCAGTGCAGCTCTTCGTGCCATCCGGTATTTAAAAGACAGATGCGAATAATTTTGAAGGTACTCATATTGCAGTGTTACGAAATCTGTATATGTAATAAAATATAAAAATATTTTTTGAATGTTATGCTTTTAACCAGCCAACGCATGTCTATAACTGCTGCTAGCTAACATCCGCCTGCGTAAGTTTCGGACTGTCATAAAGTACAAGCTCACTTAAGTAATAAGATGTGTGTAACATTTTACACATCCTCATTCAGTCAATTCAACAACGAGATTTTAGACCAAGCAAACAGACATTCATAGTATAATAATATTAACTTTATACTTCGGGACAAAATGTCTCCGTCATGCAATATAAATATAAAATAGACAAATTTTGAGAACATGCTATTAAACGCAGTTAAGGAAATTATTACGGAGTAAATAATCTTTTAATAGTCGTACTTCCTTAACCTTCTTCTATTTTGACTTTTTAATCGCTTGTCATCGTTGTTGCTGCTTTCTTGATATGTTTTCTAATGTTATTATAATATCTATATATGTTGACTTTGCCCTTTCTTTCTTTCATAAAGTCCACTATATTCCCTTTCTGAAAATACTAAATAAAAAACTGAAACGTGACATATTTAAACGTGGGTAAGATAGTGTTGCTTGGATAACGAACTGACTAATTCGAGCCAACTGATGCGTTGATGTCTTTTCTACGAGTTTTGCTTCAATTAAAAATGTAACACTGTTCTTTATTTTAAACTAGTGGCCCGCTCACGGCTTCGTCTGCATTAGTGAACACCCGATTTGTGTCAGTTTTGAGTAAATAATTAGCTAAATAAATAATTCTGAAAAATAATAACATATTTTTGTTTGTCAAGAACGTGTTATCCAACCGTTAATATTAAATATTACATAGAAAACAACGCTATTAGGCGTAAGAAAAATTACACACGCATGCGCACATCAACCTACCACAAACTGTCAAAATTCCTTAATAGACTTTGAACTTTATAGTTAAAGGATATGGTTGAAAATGTATTGAAGAAATTTGACAGTTTTGGACAGGTTGATGTGCAGGCGTCTGTACTTAAAAAGTTGTCAGATAAACCAAACGCTAGCTCAGTTGGAAGAGCTGTCGCTCGGGTTGCGAAAAGTGGTATTTTTTGAAATGGTATTTTCTTTATTGAATTCTTTTTACTTGATTATTCATTTGTTCCGATAGTGTTGTAAGCAAGGTACGGTTCAAAACATCACAAAAATTCACTGCGGAAATGTAAGTAGAGAATATTTACGAGTCTGGTTGGGGTTTTAGGATAGGAATCCTAAATAAATAATTTTAATAATCGACTGATTTTGAATGAAATAACAAAAACAATATTGTTTGACTTAGGCCTACTATCCACGGAGGCGACTAACTATCAACTTCTGTGAAAGTTAAAACGAAAGAAACTTAGCTGCTGTGACATCTACTATAAATATAAACAATCGTGCAAAACTTTCTTGTGACTTTTTTTGTAATACATAATAATATGAACCACTTTATTTAGTTTTTTTTACGATTTTTTATATTTTTTCGTAACTTTTTTATTTGTAAAATAAACCATGTGTTATTTTCACATACCTGTCACCTACTTTGTTTTTAGTACATGAATTTAAAATGTGTACAGCCTATTTGGTACCACATAAAAGGTACAACAGGTAGAGCGCGCAGCACCAGGCGCCGCAATCCTTTCGTGGGAACCTCGGCAGATGCACGCGGGTCGTGTACAGCCTTTTTTCTAAATCCGCATGCGTAGGGTGGCTGCGCTACTGAGCCATGGAAGACTGAATCCCTATTTTCGAAATGTGAACTTCATATTTTTATTATTCACAATGCACATAGCATTGTAACAAGATAAAGTGTTACTAGAAAGAATCAACCAGTCTCAGGAAGCTAGAGTGGGAATCGATTACCACTCGAAATTTTATTATTTACTTTGACTACAAAAAGGCATCTAACCTAGTAAACAATGATGTAATACTGAGGAGGTTAGCGAACGTGGGCTTCACTCCACATTTATTACACTTCTTTGCTAGCTTTATGCGAGACATACAGCAGTATGTGGAGTATGATGGTTACGTATCAGAGATATACTATACCAGGTCAGGGGTGAGTCAAGGCAGTAATCTTGGCCCACTGGGCAGTAATCTTAATGGTAAATTGTCTACCGAGAGTCGTAAAGGACGCCAATTGTTTGCTGTTCGCGGACGACTTTAAGTTGTATTTTACGGTTGGGGGACCAAGAGACTGTGAAAAGCTGCAAAGAGACATCAATAGAGTGGTAGCCTGAAGTCAGGAAAACAAGTTGCAGTTCAACACCTCAAAGTGTATAACGGTAACTTTCACTCACGATCGCCATGCAGTTTCGAATACTTATGTAGTTAATGGAGTGGCTAGGGAAAGGATGAATGAGGTAAGGGATTTAGGAATTCGACTCACTTCAGGACTTACATTTCGAGACCACATTACTGCTGTCTGCAATAAAGCCTATCGCAATTTAGGTTTTGTACTACGCACAGCTTTCCATTTCACAAACATTAAAGCTATTGTCACATTGTATAAGACCTTGGTTAGGTGCCAGCTTGAGTTTAATGCAGGTATCTGGGCTCGACATGAGTCTAAGTATAGTGTCATGCTGGAGCGCGTACAAAATAAATTCATTCGATATTTAGGCACTACGGAGTACACCCATTTTTTCCTTTAAAATATCCTACTTTATTTACTTTAGAGATGGTAGGATATAACAAACGTAGTGTTAGGAGAGACCAGGGGGGTAACCACGAGCTCTTATAGCAGTATTATTGCAGTTGTGAATACGAGACGCGTGTAGCGGCGAATATACTCGCGTCTCTTTTCCACAACTACAATAATACTGCTATAAGAGCTCATAGTCAGGGGGCTGACACTGGTGACATATATATTAAAGGTATTAAGAGGAAAGAAATATAATACTCCTTTATGTACCCGACAGATACGCGGAGAGAAGGAGACGGCCGCGCCTGCTGGCGATACCGCGCGCCCGCACCAACTCGTTGAAGGCGGCGACCCTCACCCGCGCCACACAGCTCGTTAATACCTTAGCGGAATAAGTGGACTTTGGAAGTTTGGGTGTACTATGAGAGAGTTCACAAGGACTGCACTGTTTGTCATTTATTACAAATGTAAATAGGGTAATTAGGTTAGGTTAGTAAGTTTGATAAGTGCTTGTACTATCGCATTGGATTTGTCTGTAATGTACTAAGTTTAATGAAATAAATAAATAAATTTTAAAAAATCATGTGGACTTAAGTTTTGTTTTAAAGTTACATAATATGTATCTTCGCACTTCGCGGTTGACCAAGTGCAATGGGTTAGCCCTATATCTGAAGGTCTTGGGTCCAATTGCCAGGTTGCTAATGATATTTTAAAATAGATCATTATTATTTATTATTTCCTATTATTATTATATTATATCATATCAGCTAAACCTGTCCTACTACTGGGCAAAGGCTTCCTACCACTTTTTCCACACCTTCCAGCCCTTATTTTCTTATATAATATTAGTATCATTATGCATTGGGGTTGTGATCACCAACACGCATGTGGCTAGCGTAGCGATTCAAAGTAAAAAAGCCTTTATTTTTCAGTACATAAACTACATAGGTATCTCTCACGATATGCCTGTGAAATTTCGTCTTAACTATTATATTAACGACAAAGTAAGGCTGCAAAACTGTTAGGTGCAACTTGCACCTAATATCTTTAGCATATAGCTTATCTGTTTTATATTACGGTCTATAAAAAAAAATTACTCCGAAAGGCATGCCTTAAAAAATATGCACTAAATATTTTTATATACGTAGCTCGACAAATGACTCCACTCCACCTGATATTAAGCGGAAATGGAGTCTGGACGCAAGGACAACTGGTGCAGCGTGAAAACAACGCAGCATCAGTCACCCTCACCCTGCCGGCCCACAAGGTGCCTCTTCACGCCTCGTTTGAAGGACCCCATGTCATAGGAAGGAGGGAAAACGTGTGCTGGTAGACTTCCATCTTTTGGAAGTGCAACATATAATATAACATCACCTTTATAACATCGCCTTGGGTAATCAGTTAAGGTGTTATAATTATGTCTTAATCATCGATTTAAATAATAAATAAATAAATAAATATCGCGTGGTCACCGCACTAATATCGAAATTATCAATAGGACAGGAAACAAGGACCTGGTTGCAAGTCACTTACTTTTTCGGAAACGCTCACTTTAATATAAATTGATACTTTTTTGTAAGATATTGTACTACATCCTCTAAACACTATATTTGTGAGATTTGCACGAACATAAATTTCGCACGAATTTTTGTCGCCATTTTCTGATTATAACCTTTCATCTACACAAGTGGAACTTGAGAATCTTCGCGTTTAAGAAAATTGTATGAATGAATCAGTTCACTGCTGCACATTGTCAATAACAGTAACACAATTTCGATTAAAATATTTTTAATAATTAAAAATGTTGGCATTTTGAATAAAAGGAAAAATATTTCCGATAAAAATTATAGTTGTTAGTTCATTAAAACTAATATAAACGTATGCTAAAAAGGTACGCGTTCGAAGATAGCTCGTGATTGTTTTCATTTATTTTTTGGTACTAGAATACTATTAGGTACTGAAGAAGTAAATAAAACTATATAACGTTAATAGGTCGGTGTCGCGGACTCTCAATAACAAGCTCACTAGCAAACTTACTAGCAAACTCTCTTTAACTTACAGTAAAACCTCATAATATGATCATAGGATCTCAACCTTCCTCATCATGAAGTTGCTCAGACTCAACAAAATACCGATAAATCGTTATCAGATGAAATGCACTTGTTAAAAACCTTTTGTACATTCCGACGATTGTAAAAGTTACTATTCCAAATTAAACATTTAACAATTGTGCTAAGGAAAGTTAAAGGAGGCGGTCTCCTTTCAAGTTAACCTTCGGCAAACTGTTTACCTGTTTACGCAAAGCTAGTTGTGTAGTCATATAACTTTCTTCGGATCTGTTCGGAATGGGTCATCTTTTGTATCGGTTTAAAATGCCGGGAGATGAGCTGTTTAAATAAAATAAATAAATATAATGAGACCGGAATCTATTCTAATATTTAAAATTACAACGTCTATTTGTGCTACAACAATAAGTACACAATAAAACATTAACATAATTATAAACATTGTACTAAAAAACGTAAAACAATTGTGAATTTGTGTGGTAATTTGTGGATATATTATATTATTTACAATTATATGTAAATGAAAATTAATTCAAAATTTTGGATTTAAAAGTAGAATTTTGTATGCAATAATAATAATTGAAACAAATTAAAACTTTTTATTTATGCCTAGGAGCTCGATGAAAAGCGTTGCATTTTTCTCAATTTTATGAATTAGATCAAGAATTATATTTTATTCCTATTAATTCGAGTAAAGTATTTCCTGCAGTTTCTAAGATAAAGATTATAAAGTTTAGGTTATTTATTTATTAATTTGTACCATAAGTGACAATTTTACATAGACATGAACCCAGTCACGGCACAGTTTTATAAAAAATAGTACATAATATAATTTTATTTTAAATTATACGATAATAATAAAATATGGCAAAAAACAAAATCGTTACTATTAATCTAATATAAATATGTAAGAATTATTCATAAAGTGATAAAAGCAAATCATTATCGATATTACATTAATAAACCGTAATGCAAAAATAAATGTACAATATTGTCTCTGATACAATTTGTTATACATTGAACCACTTTGTATTAATATATTAAACCATGACATTCACACAATAACGATCTTGAGCCGAAGCAAACTGCTTTGGATGATCGTTTTATGCTCACAAAATTTATTAGTTTCAATATATAATTGTGGTAGCTAAAGCATAAGTATGTAATTTAAACAACATAACAATAATTTTCAAATATAGCCTATAAGTGTAACGCAATAAGATAAATAATACCATGCCACGAGTAGGAAGAAGCTAATACTCGTAAAGCAACAATTACTTTAAGTGCGCAGGAAAATCGATTCCTGTTAAATCGATTTAATTTATTATATTGCATAAAGATTTTAAAGTTATCTACAATTGTCATTTATAAAAACGGTTGTCCCGGGTTTCGATTCGGTTATTAAAATTTATTATTATTTATTTATTTCTTAATACACGTCTAGTTACATACATTAGACATTAGGCTTTAGGGATACAATTTTCACAATAGATGTGTGTATATACCCTGTGTATAGGATTTTGCAAATAAGGTAGATCATATAGGTATTATGTTGTTTTAAAAAACATAAAAAGAACAACTAAAAACAATTTTGTCAAAACCCACTGAGACGCAGTTGTAATATTAAATATTTTTATCGAACCCGAAATCACAAACAAACCACACTGAAAGGTAGCATACATTGTAATATTAAAAATCGATTGCAACTCGTATCTAATAAACAAACTTTTTTTAATAGGCCTTACGGTTTGACGCAGATAAACGCTTTATCAATTACAAATCTGGCCAGTTCATTCACAAACGTAAAATTATCATAAACATCCCATAATGATTGTTCTTCCATAAAACGCATAAAATTAAATGTAAAGTTACGTTCATTGATAGGCCTGGGATACTTCCGGTGAAATCAGGATTGGAAGAAAAAAAATACAAAAAATTAAACGTAAACAAGCCTCCAATCGGCAGATGGCGCTCTTACGGAAATCGAAAGGCACTTTTTTGATATCAACCATTATGATTCAACGCAAAAAACTTATGAGTGAGGGTAGACTTAGTAAAAAAACAAGTGAAAGCCGGACGACTCGTGGGAAATTAAATCACGTAAATTGATATTTTGTGTCCTGAAGCTGTCGTTTTTGTTAATTTACCGATTTTTTTTTTAAATTTAATGTACATAAAGCTATTTTATTTTAAGAGGTTTGCAATAACTGTAGATTAACAAAATTAAATTCAGAATGTCCTGAAGTCTAATAAATGCACAACTGATAACTGTTGGGGTAAACTAGTTCTTGTGTGTAGCCGCAAAACGCCCTCAGACTAGACGGAGCGACGATCTTCACAAGGTGGCTGGCAAGAGCTGGATGAGAGTAGCCGCGGATCGTGTTCAAAAACGTACACTTGAAAAGGTTTATGTCCAGCAGTGGACTGATATAGACTGATGATGATGATGATGAAGTTTTATAGATATTTCTTGCAATCTTAAAGCAAATTAGAGGTAGTAAGAGTAATATCGATAGACAATTACTGTCATACAGCGATATATCGATAGAGCACCGCAGCGTGGGATACTGCCGCAGGTGTGGCGAGGCAACGCATTTCCTATTCAACTGCAGATGCGTTTGTCATAGACCTAAGGAGGTATAAACAAGCCTTTCCCAAATTACAAAGTTGAATAATATTGCACAAGAGGGCTACCCTATAAATCAAATATTTTGTGTATAAAGCTAGCAATTTTAAACAACTTTTTTGTGATGTGACCCACGCGTCGTTGCCAATGCTGATGATAGCTACCTAAATGGAATGTTTGATGTCCGAGTCAGGCCTCCTCGGTCACTGTTTCCATCGGTCAAGAGGTGGAGGTGTTAAAAATATTTTACTAATAAGTACATTAATCTAAATGTATTAATAGCATCATCATTATTTTACTCATCTAGAGTTCTAGACCAAAGCTATCGCAAAAAGTGGATCACTGTCATTCGTCATTATTATACCCAAACAATTGGCCTGGTGACAATGGATGAACAGCAACTGGGACAGAGATAAATAAATCAATGAATTAAACCTCATCTAAAATCTGTTATCATGACATTTATAACTATCGCATATTAAAAAGTTAGCATCTAACTCGTAGTTAAATAATTTATTGTCCGTGACGAATTGTGCCTGTCTATCAATCACGATGGTCTATAGATTAAGAGTCACGGACGATTTTTTTGCTACATTGAACGTTAGACTTGCGTTCGCTACAGATAATAGCTATTGCCTTATAAATAAAGGATCACCTTTGTTTTTATCTCGCAGGCTATTTCGAACTCAGCCCACGTAAGTGTACCCAACTATGTCTATTAGACAAATATTACACAGCAATATCAAGAGCAAAACGACATGGCACCTGTTCGATCAGGTTTTTCAATAAACCCTTCTTTTCGATAAGATTTGATAGCACAAGGTGCAAAACTAAAGAAACCGAACACCTTATTAGCATCCTTCGCCCGAAGCAATCTCTTCAGTCCCAAATAAAGCAAATCAATATCCGATAATAGCATTCGAAAATTATGGCCTTAGTAACCCATTCCTGACCTACCACCAGCTGCCTTCCTTAACCCATATGTTACAAATGTAGGTCAATTAGAATTATTTTATTTTGTACGATTGAACGTCCTATTGTCTAAGGTTTTAGAACTGTTTTTATTTGCGTGGAAATATCGGTATAGGAATGCCAAACACGAAAACGGACTGCGGTAATGAATCTTCTGGAACAAGACATCTGATTAGTATTATTTTATGGTAGGATATTAGTGACAGGTGCATAAGTTCGCGAGCGGTCATTTGTTTTAATGAAAAGGATCCACGGATTGAGTTATTATAGTGGCATTAGAAAGTGATTTTCTGTTTTTATGAAATTCAAAAATTGTGTTTTTATCGAGTATTTTGTATCGTTTTTAATTTTCTTTTCTTTTCGTTCATTCAATGATTCATACATTTGAAAGGTTTGATTGTTTCTTTATGCACGTCTTTATGTTGTGGTAAATTCCGAATCTGAATTACATTAACAAGAAACATAACAAAACTATGGAAAAAAATAAAAAGAGATTAGTTCATTGCAAGAGGTAGTTTTTTTTTGCCTCAGACGGCATTTTCAGCTTCACCGGGCTTGTTTGGGGGTGGCGAGAAACGTAAAGGGTCCCTCAAGCCGTGTGAAACGAATCACTTTCGGAGGTTTCCTAGAGGGAACGGCATCGCGCACTAGTGCGTGTCCCCGTGCCCTACTAGATTCTCCGAAGGGTTCGGATCGGATCGGGGAGCGGAACAACCCGAGGGCGCCTCTAAAGGCTCGGACCTCGGCTCGGGTTGAACGGGTCGTGGTGGAGGAGAGAAGCGCCCAGGTACATGTCTGTATCTGGTGTAGAGCGCGTGTGAACCGGTTCTTCGTACCCTTGTTCTACGAGTACGGTGTCTTGGGCCTAAACTAGTGTGCATGTTCATTGTATTCTGTAAATGTGTAGTGGCATTTAGAGGATCGGGTGGGGGGGCGTACGCAACAGTTATGGGATCACACCCCGCTACACACGACTTTAAAGTTTATACTGACACCCCTTACCAACCTAGCGGTTACAAAAGTAGTGTCAGATTATCCATACGCAAGCACATGGGACCATCTACGTCAGGTCATAACGTCGGATCAGGACGCACCGAAGCGCATTCTTCATCCGGTACTTTTAAGAAACTACTAGGTCATTTTAGTTTGCGGGTTTATGATTTTTATACTTTTTACTTACCTATGCTTTGTGATCATTCAGTGAGTTATCGTATTGATTGCGCAAGTTATCGTAACCTGATTGGACAAACCGCTGCGCTATCGAGCTGCCGTATCCTAGCTTCTTTAGTTTATGGAATTCGATCTAAAGTAAACTCGAACAAAAGCTTTGTTGTAAAACCTGATAAGTTACAAACCCAATCAAATAACAAGCTAGTTGCTAGTTGTTATCCTTTTTACAATACTAGGTTCTAGAGCGCTGAGCTTCTTCCATAAAAACAATGTAATACTCATATATCAACCAACATGTTGACGTGCTTTTCTTCAGCTATTCGCATAAATATAATAGCGGGTACAAAGTCGTTGGTAATTAGCATTTTAAGAGTGAACCGGGCTTACCCACGATTGTCTGCGGCATAGGTTCCCACATCATAACAGTGGTAATACGTTGGCTTACACGATATTGCTCGTATTATATGAACGGCTTGAGTCGACTTTGGAGGCGAGGTTCAGGATAGTGAAACAATATAGGACAATGTCAAAGTCAAAATCAATTTTTTTTATTCAAATAAACTTACGAAAAGTGCTTCTGAATCATGCGTGCATTTTTTTATCTACTATCCATTCAGGACGTCTATTTTTTTAGCTGTGGAGAAGAATGGGCGCAAGAAACACCACAGCTTTAATAGAAGTAACGACATTTACGAAAAAAAAAGTATGGCGTAACCAAATCATACAATGTTTACAAATAAATACTTTCAAGAGCCCGGAATTACAAATAATGCTTACCTACATACATTTACTTAACATTATTATAATATTAATAGCTCGAAAAGTCTTACCATATATGCAAATTTAGAGCTTTGCCATTTTTATTGACAAAAACAGTGATACCTAGATAATTTATGATAACTTTTTTTTGAGAGAGTAGCTGTTGCGTGATACCTGGATAATTTATGACAACTTTTTTTGAGAATGTTTTCTGATTGCCTCAGACGGCATTTTCAGTGTCACCGGATTTTTTTGGGGGCGGCGAAAAACTTAAAGGGTTCTTCAAGCCGTGTGATCGAAACACCGTCAAAGTTTTCTAGAGGGAATGGCATCACGCACTAGTGCGTGTCCTCGTGCTAATTTCTCCGAGGGGTTCGGATCGGATTGGGATATATGATAACATTTACAATTTTTGTCACTGTCAAATAGTATATATTACATATAACTACAAAGTGTGATGTAAACGAATTGATTTTTCCCTTCGCCGAGGAACCCTGACATATTTTTCATTAATTTCCATTTGTAACGAAGGTACCGGATGTTTCTAGCAACTAACAGTGCTTGCTAGTCTCGTCTACTATCAATGAGAAGCAAGCTAAAAATACGTTTACTGCAATTGTTGAAACTGTGCAGTAAGTATGCAGTTGTGTGTAATGTTAATATATTGGCACTTTGAATCTTTATAAGTCATGTTTCCAATCCAATGTCATGAATTGACTGTTGACTGTAAATAATATTAATATCTATAAATATGACTTAATAATGAGAGAACTTAGATTTCATAAAAATATAACAATACATTTTGGAACTATTAAAACACAACCTCATATATAATGGTTATTATTTAACTAGATTAACTTAAATAACTACATTTCGGTCCATACAAACTTTATTATTCAATTATTTTAATTTTAAAACATAACTTATTAAATTATACAATTGTTGATATTTTCTTCGTCTTACTAAAATAGTATTGAGGCTTTGTAATAGTTTTTATAAAATAATATTAAAGTGGTGTTTTTAAATGTTATTATCCTAACATTTAAACGTGTTGGCTGTAAGTGTATATAAGTATATAAAATAAAATACTTTAAATTCCTCAACACATAAAAATAATAATAAATAATAATAATAATAACTAATAACCCGTTATAGCTTTGACACATTTATATTAGTCATTGTGATTAGCAAATAATCTAATTTCTTTACACCTTTTTTATAATATAAATAAAAGATGTCAGACGTCAAAGTTCAAAACGGGTCGTGATTTCATTGTACAATATCATCTACCTACATTACGAGTCGCGAGAACACAATCGCGTTTGTATTGAAATCGATTTTCGTTAACCTACTTAGTCTTAGCATGTTATTTTTTTGTGTGTCCGTCCATTCACTTCTTATAATCATTTTGTGACCAGTTTGTACGACACGAAGGTGCAACTTAGCGTACTTTGTGTGCTTTAGGATGAATCAATCTATAATGACAAAGGAAAATAAGTTTTTAACTAGTTCTATAAATGTATGATAAACTTCTTCGTTACATTATTTAGATACGTATATTATTAAATGACTGTCAATTTATTTTTCAATTAGTTATTAACGAATAAAAACTTATAACGAAGGTTTACAATTATAATTTTTATTGTAATGTTTAAATGAGTTCATTCGTCAGTTAAATTCATACTCAAAAGGAGTTTTTAATTTAGTTTACCTTACACTTAATACAAGTACCTATATTTAACTAAGTGTAATTTACTTTCTAATAGCAGTTTAAATGAGCCGTCACACACACAAACAGCCTAATTATATAAAATATGAACAAAACAAGTCTCATGATAATAATGAGATTGATAGAAGAAATACTGTATTATATATCTTGTGTAATACATAGTTACACTGCGCGCTATAACAGCTAGTAGTCGACGACAACGTAACCGCGATGTAATGGCGACGCGGCTGCTGCTAGGGTCGTCACTTCATTTAATTAATAAACGTTTATATACATACATATACATGTATATGCTTATTTTATGTCCCTACTGTTGGGGCCTTCTACGGATGGATTGGGAGAACGGGCCTTAAACCACCACGTGGGCCCTGTGCGGTTTTGGTGGTTGGCTCGTTGACCGCCACTGGGCTCAGGCACAATAGAAATTGTTTGTCGGACATATGGCGTTTAAGGTGTTACCGACTGTTAATGCAGCCGGGACCACCGGTTTTCGTGTCTTCCGAAGCACGGAGGAGCTCGAGATGATAAACTTTTGGTGAGTCATCCGATGACCAGTCTTTGCGAAAATTACTTAGCTTCAGCGATCACAGACCGAGCGTGTTTACTACCGCGCCATTGAGCTCCTCACCAAGATGGTTTTAAGCTTTTTGATAGTGGCTTTGGCAGTGTTGCATAACGTAGCCATAAAATTGAACAAACAATTATTCAAAAATGTTAATATATCTAATATATAAAATTCTCGTGTCACAGTTTTCGTTGCCATACTCCTCCGAAACGGCTTGACCGATTTTGATGAAATTTTTTGTGCTTATCCGGTATCTATGAGAATCGGCCAACATCTATTTTTCATCCCCCTAAATGTTAAGGGTGGTCCACCCCTAAATTTTTTTTGATTTTTGAAATTTTTCCAATACAAAATGATTTGTTTGTAGTGTTGTCATGGAAACTGTCAAAGCGGTACGAAGTCCGCCGGGGGCAGCTAGTTATAATATATAATAATAATACCTACGCTACCATCACAACATAACTCATTACAAAGAGTAGAAAATTAAGTTTAAGTTATGTAATAAAAACATATTTAGGGAATTTAATACTCATTTTTATTAGGTATAAATGACTGAATTATTTGAAAAAAGAAAACAATTTGTAATTTTTTTTATACTTCAATAGGTATTTATCCAATTTTCTTGTGTAAACTTTTCATGACTTGGTTATGTAGTTCAGCCAAAATGTTTATTCGGATATCATTTTTCTTTTCATGTCTCTCATTTACTCTAACACGAAAGCTATTTATTTTTACATATTAGGTGTAATGAGACTTCCCCTTCTCTTCCCATGATCGAGAGACACATAAAGTCGATGGGCCCGGCTGCATTATCAGTCGGAACGCAACAATGCCACAAACATTGATGTTATGGCAACATATATACACATAGATAAGATGGTGGTAGGGTAGCTAGCCAGGCTGACAAACAAGCCCTACCAACAACAAAATCGAGTTCACAAACATGTATCCTCCGCAGGGAATCGAACCCGGGACCCCTGGGTCTGACACGGTTGGTCTGAACCACTAGTGAGGCGGTGTTTCAATCCAGAGGAAGGATATGTTCTTAACCCGGGTTGGGTTATCGGTTAATATTTTATATACCGAAAACATCTCGTTATTTTATTGCTAGTTCTTATGGGTATGGATTCTTTGACATAATTAAATAATTCTTTATAATTAGTCTATAAACCTAACACCATCATAAACTAATAATACATCTATAGAAAATCTATATTCTATACGAAACGATCATAATTTTCTCTAATCGACATTTTTATTACATTTCTCGCACTTTGTATGTGATTGAATTAATCTGAATAATAATAAAAATAAATAAAATACGTATACGTAACAATAAAATTAACTACCACAACTAGGTTATTCCGACCTTAAACACGGATGCGGGTTGGAATTACGCTTACATGGAGTTACGCCGACGTTCTGCTCGGTGTAAGTTATGCATAATTTATTTGTAGAAATTTTGTTTATTCTAACGTTACGCTGAGAATAACTTTATTCCGTGTTTATTTGTAAGACGGATAGTATTTAGAAACCCTGGTAGGCCAAAAACCATAAATAAATACCATAGGCTTTATAAAAATTGCAACATAAGACGAATACTGCTTGACTAACAACAATTAAGTTATAAAATTTGTTACTATAAGAAGCCTGACATTTTCGACTGACACTCATAGAAGGGATCATTACAATATTTAGTTCAGTTGTTGTAATTATACGTCATGATTCTCAACGCAACTTACATTACATTCAAAGCTTGATTTATCTATTCTCAACTTAACTACGCTTCTATTCAAACGCGCAGAGCAATAAGAAAGTACTTCCGCCAAAAGTCATTATCAATTCTGCTTTTTTTTGCACACTAACAGCGCAGCGGCAGCCCTAGCGCGCAATCTTCCGTGATAGTGAACTTGAGTTTTTTCGCGGCGCAAGCGCACCGTTAGCTTGAGCTACATTCCGCGGTCGCCGCAAACCGCCGCGCGGCGGAGCCACCGCCGCAAACTTCGCAGTTCTTTCGCTTTTACAATTGCTTTTCTTGCTACTTGCAATCTAATGTTGTTGGATGACCGGATCTTTTAACGGCTCCCCCAAGTGCCTTTTTAGATTTATGAGCAAACAAATAGGGGTTCTATTGCGCAAGTGCTTAAGATAGAAATTAAATGTTTGTTTATGTAAATTCATAAGTAGAGTATGTACCTACTCAAGTTATTGAGAGTACTTCTGTATTTGCCACACGAAGCACCATAACTTATTTGAGGATCCTCACACAAAACACGAATAACATACAGTAACCAATTAATAAAATATTATCGCATACACTTTATTATAGTCGACTGCACGTATCTCCTAAAAACAACTAGATACTTTAAATATGCCGTATGCACTGGTTTTACATTATGCAATAAAGATTAAATAAATTAAATAAAAGTTGTAAAAAATTTGTGCCAATTCGAGAAGATCTAACATACAAACCTAACTAACATTGAATATTCTCACTGTACTTCGTGAACGGAAAAACCTTCTCAATAAAAAAGCGTTACCGTTAAAAAGTGCGATATGATATTTAATATAGAAAGACAAAGATTAAATAAACAAAAACATTACAAAAAAGTATCAACACATACAACAAAACAAGTTAACGGGAAAAAATAAACGATTTAAAATTCGTATCGAAAAATATTCACATAGAGCTTCGATCAACTGCCAGAGACGTATCATTTACAAATCCGTGGTATCTATTACGTTAATAGAACAGCGCAGTCTGGCAATAAAATAAAAACACGACGGAAAATAACAACCTCTCTAATGCCAGATCTAAGCTTCGAAGGTTGCGCGCGCGCAGTTCATTGACCCGCCATTGCCAATGTCAGCCAAGATGGCTGAGTTCCGCACTCGTTTACGTACCTCACGTAAGAGGCTGTAATTTTGTGCTTGTGTGAGTAGCGCTTGTTTTTCTACGCCGCCGTGCGAACGATAGACGACGGAGCACACAACCAATAAGTTTCTATGTGTGGTAGGTGATTGTCGGTTTTCTTGAGGTAATTCTAGATGGCGTTGCTAGACTGGTCTAGGCTGCATCGTTACTGCGAGCTACAAAGTAGTGACAGTAGCAGAAAGCAACATAAATAACAAGTATTAAGCCATGTAGCGCTAAATAACAGAATTTTGATGAGGCCGTAGTTGTTTATTGGAAATAAACTTCACTTACTTCATACTGCGTTATTTCTGTGTTTTGTTGATTGTTTTTTATTTTTTAAATAATTCTGCATAAGAAGATCGGTAAAAAATACGACACAAAATTTGCAGTAACGAGATAAAACTCTTATCGTATTTTTAATTTTGAATTTTTTAATTTCTGAGTTATTTCAGTCAGTTTTAAAATAATAATTCTGTGTTGTGTTCGGAAATGTGATCGTACTGTCAGAACATTGTCGATTCTTAGAATTATAATATTATGAATGTATTTGGTTGCTTTATCTCTGATAACGTGGATGAAAACTATTGTTAGGTACTACACACAAACCCAAGAGGTTTAACTAGTACCCCATATCATAAAAATAATGTATGCTTTGATTCCGATAATAAATAAATAAAAAAAAAAAATAATGTAATATACATTGCTGACATTTCACCACCTGCCATTAATAAAATTACATACGTCCGCTTAAAAGGAATGAGTGTAGTTCAAAGATCACTTGTAATTGACGTCATTACTTCGCTAATTTACGTAATAAAACTTTAGTTGTTTTAGGTTCTAGGTTTTAATGTTTACCTCTTTTAAATTTACAGGGTTTTGCGCTTCACAGCGTCCTACAATACAATACAATAGACAATACTTTTGAAAACCTTTTTTTATTATACAAATTTTCATAGTTATTTCTTTTATAGTAGACTATAAAATTACAAATCGAACGAGTTTAATTTGTAAAGCCATAAAGTTGGTTAACATTACCGCCACCTGTGTGGAAAAAGATAGGCGAAAAGTATATCAACACAATTGCTGATTCAGGTGACAAAATTATAATTTTAAATTGGTAGGTAAGCTTTATTGCGTATGCCAAAACCTTTTCTTTATATCGTTCTAACTATCTACTGACACTTTATTTGTCTTCTTTACTGTATACCTTATTGCTTTGTTGTTGAACTAAAAACTTCCACGAACACAATTAGGCCGGGCTATTGATAGCGAACTCAAAAAGTCGACCTCGAATCTAGGGACCTTCACCGAAATGTTACCGCGGTACAATAACCCGGCCCATTGTTCCAAACGATTCATTCCCATTTATTAATCGCAATCACGATCGACCACGTTGTTTCCGCATCATGGCATTCGTAATTTAATCATTATAGTTTACGATGCACTGCGATTTATGGTGTTTCTCGGCTGGATAAAGAGATTTATACGGCAACGTAGTGTTGCAATTTTGGTGGACCGTGATTCCGTCGAACATGAGATCCCGGGTAACCAGTAAACTTGTTCAAGTATAAGTGATCATTATAGATGAGGCCACGCGTTCTTTGCAATCGCAATCGCAAAAGTTAAGCTATCTGGGCGTGGTTGGTACTCGGGCGGGTACCTAACTACCTACTCCGAAATTTGTTCTCAGTTTGTAGTCATAGGAACAAGGTATACGAGAAGATATAATTTCCGTTAGTGTAAATGTATGTTATGATGTGAAATGAGCTGTCATTGATTTTTTCTAGGAGCTACTATCAAAAATCTTAGAATACTACTAACGGAGAAAAAAATGTGTAATAAAAAGGCTCTGAAGCTTACTTACTCCATACGATATTTTCAGTGCGACATGAGTGTTCAAAGAGAGTCATGCATTATTCTTACGTTCGTCTTTGCTAATATGTAATTTTTCTAAAATACGGGATTAAGAAAAGCGGGATCTGTCGCTTATGCAAATAATTATTATTATTGGTCAATTTAATACTCAGGTTCTCTCGAAGGAGTAGAGTATGTTTTGGTTGCATGACGCGACATACTGGTATTGGCCAACCGAGTTTTATATCTTACAGTTAATGCTCATATCTCTGAGCAGTTATTCAATTAAACTTTATGACCGTGTGTGTGGTCTCACTTGGCTTGCATATTATTCAATTTTAATGGAATATCACCACTTTACTGGTCGTTTTCCTTTGATTCATCACTGGGAATACTTTATCTACACCCGATTCTGTATAAGATCGTTAAATTTTTAGTATATAATTTAAAATTGCCAATTTCTCTTAAACTTATATGTATTTATGTTCATGTTTGATGAATGATGATCATGGAAATAACCTGTCACGATACTGAGGGCATCTTCCAAAGTCTCTAACGCTGTAAATGAAAGGGAGAAAAGACATTTCTTTTCCCTGCAGAGTTTCGTGCTAAGTTCAATTGATTAATTAATAAAGACATTTGGATAATATGTCGACATCATCATACCTAAAACCTAACTAAGTTATATACTAATAATTTTTGATACGCAGTTGATATAAGTATAGCTACTGACTACTAAGGAGCTCGATGGCGCAGTGGTTAACGCGTTCGGTACCAATCGCAGTAAAGGTTAAGCAACTTTCGCAGAGTTCGGTCATTGGATAGGTGATCAAAAAAATGTGTTAGCTCAAGCTCTTTCGTAAAGCCGTTGGTCCCGACTGCATTAGCAGTGGTTAACAACCAACAATCTGCTCTGGGCCCGCGTGGTGGTTTATGGCCCGTTCTATCTATCCACAGGAAAGGCTCGTGCCCCAGCAGTAGGAGCATAAGATGAGCTGGTGATGATAGCTACTGACATTAATTAAACCTATAGACAAAACAGCCTCAAATATTAAGATACGATTATGTGCTTGAGTACAGTGTATTACAGTGTGTACCTACTTGCAACGCAGAAAATCGACCGAAGTGGAGAAACATCGCGCGACGTTCGGCCGCCCTGGAAGTGAGTGGCGACGGCGAGCCGCAAGCCTGTCCATTGACAGCCACGACCACTCTGCCAAGAGTGCCCGACTAAGAAGAAGAACATTTAAGTATTCGGCCATGAGGCTCTCAGCCTTTGTGTACTCTTTCTATACTCCGTTGTACGCTGCTTATTATATAATTATATTGATTTTATTATTATTGAAGGATGTTCAAATTTGTATACCTAACAAAGATTTAGTGATGTATCCATTGAAATTATTTTAATAGAGCTTGAATGGAAGTAATTACTCACCATTCAATATTCAAACTACGTTATAAGGAAGTTCAAACAAAAGCGAAGGAAACGGAAGGCGATAGACGTTAATGGCGGCATAAGAGAACCTCTTTTATGAAATGCTGTTTTGAATCGTATTATTTTTAATCTTAACAATTATTATTATAGATTGAGACTTAGATATTATTATATTTTTTTAGTAGTAAGTTAACCCAACTAGAAAGCTGATAATATATGCTAGTGTTAGCTATCGATTCACGTCAGTCTAACAGAGCTATGAACTACAACTAATCGCATTCAAGCCAAGCATCTATCTGTTCGGCCAAAAATAAATAATAAATAAAATAAATAATTCTGAAGCGTCTGTACGCTTCAGAATTATTTATCGTTCATCCACTCGAACCTTCTCACCTTGACCCATTGTAAAAGGTAACGTACACACGGCGGCAGATCAACCTACCCAAAACAGTCAAAATTCTACAATCAATTTTGAAGTTTATTGTTTGGTTATAAGGATTAATATTCAATGGAAAAATTTGACAGGTTTGGGTAGGTTGATCTGCCGCCGTGTGTACATCAACGGTCATAACGTATTTGCCGTACACCTACTACATAGCTACCTGTTTCCACCCCTGACACAAAGCCTCGAATCACAGGGGGTGTTTATACATAGAGACATATAAGAATTCGATCGTGGGAACTGACAAACATGAATGAACGCACCTGCGGTAAGATTTGAGGATGCGGAGGCGTTGGCAGTTATACTTTTTTTCTTTCAAAAATTTGTTTAACATTATTGTTCAGTTAAAATTATTTTAAAAAGTTTTTAACGACTTAACGCAAACTCCATAATATAGATATCCTAAATATTCCTTTTTAAATCCAGTGTTTAGACCGAGTTACACCACTGAGTCAGCCCGTTACCACAGCCCGTGCCGGTACAACTTAATCGAAAATACGGGTAAAAAAAGGTATGCCTAGGATACCGTAAGTATTTAGCTTTAAGCCATGTTAATAACTTTGTTTAAAATAGAATAAAAGCAATGTTAAAAACTATAAGGTGTTCCGTCATTAAAAGTAAAATAACCAATTCCTCAGCGGCTGGCGACATACACGGAATAAGATACTTTCTCTGAAAACAACTGACTAGAAAAACAGATACAGTTACTTTAATGTTATGTTTCAGGAATATCTTTCACGTTTTGCATCATAATACGTTTTTGTAGAACTATAAATATACAGACAACGCTATGTTATTCTAATAAATCACGTTTTAGGGGTCACCTTACATTTTCTTATTGTTTCTGTAATTTTGTATTTATGAATCCAAAATATAAGGCAACAACAAAATTAAATAATTTTTAGCTTACGTTTAATATTATAACTATATCTGCCAACGCAGGATTGGACAGGCTAGATGGAACGACGACCTTTGCAAGGTGGCCGGCAAGAGCTGGATGAGATTAGCCGCGGATCTTAACTTAACTTAACGTTCGGACGTGAATTGGGAGTCGTTTAGGGTTGCAAGACACCGCTGCAATCAGATGGTGGGAGCAGCTAAACGCAGATATTTCCACAATAGTGTCACTAATTGTTCGCTGACTGATATATGGAAATTTCTTAAAAGTCTTGGTATTGGCAAAGTTTCAAGCTGTCCCTCATCACTCTCTTTTCCCCTCGATGATCTCAAGAATCACTTCTTGTCTTCTCCGACTCTTGACCATACCACTAGATTAAAAACTCTTACTGGAATAGCGTCCATGCCCTCATCTAATTTAGAAAACTTTATTTTTTCACTAGTGTTTACTGACGAACTTCGCAAAGTCATCCTCTCCATCAAGTCAAAAGCTGTTGGCTTCGATGATATCAACCGAGCAATAATTACTGGCATACTTGATGAGATTATCTTTGCTCTTGTACACCTTGTTAATTTCTCCCTGAGTACTGGGACATTTTCTAACATCTGGCGTAAAGCCTATGTTTTACCTCTACCAAAAACCTCCAATCCCAGTACTTTAAACAATTTTAGACCATCTTCATTTTACCTTTCCTCTCAAAGGTCCTTGAAGCAGTAATTCATAAACAATTATCCCAGCACGTGCTTAAGAACTCTCTTCTCTCTGAATTGCAATCCGGTTTTCGCCCTGCTCACAGTACCAGTACAGCTCTGCTTAAAGTCACTGAGGATGCCAGAGAGAGTATGGAGCGTGGCAGGGTCACCGTGTCGGTCCTTATTGACTTCTCCAACGATTTCAACACGGTTGACCATGACTTGTTACTCGCCATTCTATCCCATCTTAGTATTTCATCGACGGCTCTGGATCGGTTCTCGGCTTATCTTCGCAATCGTGAGCAAGCCGTTGGAGTTGATCGCAAATTCTTGAAATGGATTACTCTCTTAACTGGAGTGTACCACAAGGAGGTATCCTGTCCCCGCTTCTTTTTTCCCTTTTTATTAACTCCCTCACTCCTCTTATTCGCTGTTCTCACCATTTGGATGCGGACGACCTGCAATTGTATCGCGATAGTCATGTTACTGACATTGACGCCGCTGTAGCTGCTTTGATGGACGATCTGCGGAGTGTAAGTGATTGGTCGAGGCGGTATAGAGTAACGGTGAATCCTATGAAGTGCCAGGCTATAATTATTGGTAGTCAACGTCAGCTGCGTAAACTTAATGTCTCTGCTGTCACACCTGTCACTTATAACGGTGTTGACATTCCTTTCTGCTCCTGCGTCAAAGACCTTGGTATGCAAATTGACAGCACATTTAGTTGGTCTTCTCAAGTCACCGAAGTAAGCCGGAAAGTCACCGCTGCGCTACGTTCTCTCTACAGGCTTAAGAAATTCCTGCCTCACAAAACCAAAGTTTCGCTCGTACAAGCCCTTATACTCCCAATTATTGATTATGCTGATGTTTGCTATCCCGATTTAAATAAGGACCTTCTTAATAAATTGGATCGTCTTCTCAATAACTCAATACGCTTTATTTTTGGTTTACGTAAATACGACCATATATCTTCCTATCGTCTTCAGCTTAAATGGCTGACGTCGCGTCGTAAGTCCAGAATTCTAACAACTCTACTTTCTATTCTAAATGATCGTAATTCTCCTTCTTACTTAAAATGTAGTTTCAGTTTCTAAGGGAACTGCTCTACTCATGCCCGCCAACGTCGCTTATCAAATAATCATCTTCTCGCCACTCCTTAGCATCATTCAGGATTCGTTGCAAATTCCTTCACGGTTCAGGCAGACCATTCAATTATGGAACGCTCTCCCCGAAAAAGTCAGACATGCTCCAAGTAAAATGGCCTTTAAAACAATGGTGTATAAATTGTTTCTACAGGAATCAACACCCACGTAAGAGATTCCCATCATCTTTTCTTTTGTTATGTTTAAGTATGCTCATGTAGTCTATTTTTATTTAAGTTTTTTTAAGGTATGTATATTATATTATTATCACTTAATTTAATAAACTTAATATGTATATTTCAGTCCTTAGTATATGTTTCAATTACGTTCTTTGTCGCACCGCTTAACAATTTTTCTGCCTAGCCCTTAGGTTGACTGGTAGAGAATGCTATTTTGCATTAAGTCCGCCTTTTCTACTTTATTTTATTGTGTTGTGCAATAAAGATTAAATAAATAAATAACTGGACATAGACTATTGTATTCGCAGACGTCACCAAATGTGGCTTTTTCCCTAGAACGTTTGTTTTTTGATAATCTGGTTTTCAGCGATGAAAAGTTATTGCATTGAAAAGTCGTCACCGGCCTTTGCAAAAGTTGCTTAACCTTAGTACTCGCATTGAGCTCCTTGTTCTAGTCACTGTTCGCTACACAAGTTACAAATAGCTTAACGTAAGACTTTGACTTTTATAAATAACACATGCTTTATGTTATAAAAAAAGCTTGTAAAAAGGTGTGCTAAGAAATCACAAGCTCCGCGTAGTAAATCAAATAAAATTGAAAATGTATGATGCCTGTTGTTTTCGAAAGAGAAATGTTCAAAACTTTTGCTTTAAAACAATACCTACCAGTTACATTTAAACATTTCTCTTCCACTTACGATTTAAATTGTAGAATAATTTAAATCAGCATGTTTATCCTTTACCAAGCAACACGTGACTACAGCTGTTGCCCATTCCGTTTTGTATCTTGTTAGTAAATAAGAACTTTGAAATGAGCAAAATGGAAAAAACTTTAAATTATCATAATCAGCGATTAATACAGTTTCACAAATTCTTTGTAAAATCACTTAGGATTACACGTGACTTTATGATAATAGAGTTGAAATAAGTGAATATCGAATGCTTATTTTACTTCGGATTATACTTTCATTGAATTAAGCACGATGTTCCTTAATGCGGCATCCGCTGCGTTTGACTGTAACCAATGACAAAATTAATTCAAAAGATACTGGCAGTAGATTCAAATTTTTGGTTGTTGGTTCCCATTGTTGGAGTTATAACACTCAATGGGCTATATTTTAGAGCGTGTAAGTGTCACTGTCAATCAAAAGTAAAAGGTTTGCAACCAAATAGTTTTTCTCTTTAAAATCCGGTTGTCTGCTATCTTCACAAGTTTTTTGGAAAGATCTTACTATTCTCGACATTAGCCTACATACTATATATTTATAAATAAAATCAATTACCACATGTATCTTGTCATAGCATCACATGAGAAAGGCTCGACAGATTTAGCTGATTTATTTTTTGTTGTGTTCGTAATTGTCAGGACAATTTTTGTATTAAAAAAAGTTTTCGACGATCCCGTTTTTGAGGATCCCGGGTGAAGTATGCTTCCATAATTGGCCTTATCATCACATAACATCAGGTGATATGTTATAAAAAAAATATATTTAAAAGAAAACAAAAATATAATAAACTTAGTTTAAAGTAATTAGTATAAGTAATTGTAACGTTTATTTATTATGGGATAACACGTAATAATTGTTTCTCGATTTAAGGCAATAACACCGTGTTTTTAATTATTACTTTGCATTCACAGTGCAATATATATACAGTAATAACTAGCTGACCCGGCGGACTTCGTACCACTTTGACAGTTTCTATGAGAAAGAAACCAAACAAATCGTGGAACAATTTGTATTGGAAAATTAAATTGTAAAAAAAATGTTTGGGGTGGACCACCATAACCACGGTATGAAAAATAGATTACGATCGATACTCAGACCTACCGAATATACATATAAAATTTCATAAAAATCGATCGAGCCGTTTCGGACGAGTATGGCAACTAACACTGTAACACGAGAATTTTATTTATGTAATAAAAGATATTGAAAAAAGTCGCCGGGTAAGCGGGTAGGCCACCTGGCACAATTAGTCGCAAAGATGACTTGTGAGCATTTGAAAAGGTTAGATGCTATTTTTAGTTTCAAAAACACATGTAGCTCATAATGTTTAGTACTATATATATATAGTCCATGGTACTACGAGAAAAATATAAACGCGGTAAAATCCGTAAATTAAACAAACACTTGATTTTCATGGAAAAACCTGCTGTTGATTGCCTATGGTTTTACACCGTAACCTAAATAAACAAAAATAGGGCCTCAAATTGTTAAAACAACTATATTTCAATAACAAAATAAATATAGTTACAAAAGTTTCGATAGAATAATGTATATCAACATATATTTCGGTCTAAAACATCTTATTCTAATTTAAAACCACTTGGCAAATAGGCCGTCAAGTGCGTGCGGTGCCAAGTTGAGTACATCAGAAGCCTTAACAGTTATAACTTTTGTCTAATGTTCTAAACCTTGAAAAGTATAAATAAACTTTTCTTATTCGTCGCAAATTTATTACACGAGAGTTTGAGACCTCGTAGTTTGGACTCTAAAAATATATTGATTAGAATCCTGTAAACGAATATCGCCTGTAACTCTAAAGCAATACAATATAAAGTCAGTTACATAAAATATTACGTACAAGCGATCGATTGAAGTAGCTATAATGTAATAACAAAAACAACGCAACAACTTAACTGTGAAACAACTGTCGACTGTACTGCAATGATGTTACGGTTTGAACTAGCTTGTTATGATAATGGTGTTATTACTTTTTCGTGTGAGTGGATTGTGTATTGCGCGTAGAATACCTACTTCGGAGGCCGACGAGGGTCGATGGCTTCTTGGAGACACGTGAGGCATACCGTTAGCCTGCACACGCCGCCTCCAACACATGGAAAGGAAAAATCTGTGAGGTAACGTCAGAAAAAACACCACTTTGTAGAATTGTACCTTTTACAGAAGAAATTTTCCATGACCGTTTTTGTTTTTGTAGGTTTATGAATGAGGCGTGGCCTAGGAATCCTACTAATGTTAACAACGCGAAAGTTTGTAAGTATGGATGGATGTTTGTTACTCTTTCACGTAAAAACTACTGAATGGATTTTAATGAAACTTTCCTCATATACATACCATGACCCAGACCAGCATAAAGAATACTTTTTTTAACTTTTTTTTTTACTTTCTTTTTACTTTTTTTTTACTGTAATCTTCGCGAACGAAATCACGGGCAACCACTAGTTGCCCACTAGTTAGCCAATAAAATGCTTTGTGGAATCAATGTTTACAAAATACTTTGATTGATACTTCTCCTTGTAGAATAATGTATTCATGGTGCATACTTTTATATCTTTTCTTATAATAAATATAAAGAGATCTAATGCTAAAATCGCAAAAGTTAAGCTGGCTTGGACACGGTCGGTTTTCAAAAGTGTTCACTCGATTTACTCCATGTTTTCCTCTTGTCAATTTCAAAAGCTCAAATATAAGTAGTTTTTTCTTGACTTACGAGCTTTTTTGTTTGATATGTAAATTATTTATTTAATAAAAATATTGATTTTGTTTTGTATTTTATATCGAATTACATTTACACCTCCAAATCTTTAGTAAGCAACGTCACTACTGTTAATGCAGACGCTACACTTCCTTGTTCACTTGAATACAAGACATTTTCAACGGTGACCACATACAAATAAAGTACAAAATAGTTTTGACATTATCTTACATGACTGTGTGAGTAACATATAATTTTAAACATTGCGAATGTAATATACAATGCTGTCGGTATGATAAGTTGTTTACATCCCTGTGTGACCGAGATACAGAGGCCGCGAAAAGGTATCAGTCTCGTGAAGTTTTTATTTAAGTAGGTCTCAAGTTTCATGAACCTTTACGAGCCAAATGCCAGTGAAGCAGTTAAATAAGTAAACAGGTCTATGGAATTTATTAATGCGAATACTTAAATCTTATTAGGAAATAATTAATATTAAGCTTTGAATCTAAAAAAAATATATATTTTTGTTTTGCCTTTATTAAAGCTTACGTGCAAGCTTTTTCAGTATTTTATAAAGTAAGAAAGTATAATATTATGAAATTATGGATGGATTATTGAAAGTAACGCCTGATTCTATAAAATGCAAAACTTTTAAAAAGAAATATGGTTTGAAATTAATTAAGTAATGACACATAACTTTTGCTGTCAGTTTTTTCTAAAATATTGGAATATATTATTTTCTAGTAGGATTTTATTAGACTATAATTAAAGAAGAAGATACTCTATTGAACGTTCAACCATATATGTAATTACATTTTTAGTAAGCAATAAGACATATGTATTCTTTATCTTTATAAGTCACTAGCTAGAAACTTATTGTAAATTATATAAACAAGAGTTGTTTCCTATTTAAACTATAATAGCAATTAAAAAACTCAAACTCAAAGCCATACATTAGGTAACGCTGTAAAAAAATAAATATTTTGTAATTTAAGTGGTAAATAAATTAAAGGGTTTCGATTCGCTTCAATCCATATCGATCCATAATCATATAATATTATTTTAATTATTATCAAGCTCCCGTTGATGTCTTATGTAGCGGGGTTTGCGTGACGCCACGTGATCCTTGTTTGTTGTTTCGTTCAGGCTGATTATCGCTCCATTATGATGAATATAATTCAGATTAAGTATATTATGGCTTACATTCTACACAATGGTGCTTTGTGTTACAATATCCGATGACGAATGGCACAATCTCACAAGTATTCTTAAACATTTCGTAATAAAACCTTTTATTTTTGTTTAATAGCAGATATGAAAGTTACGTGTTAATGCAAATAGAATTCTAATTAAATATATTTTTTATACATAGATTACTCATCATCATGATCAGCCCACTCCCAATCGTCCAACTGCTAGGCTCAGATTTTCCCGTGAAAATAAAACACTATGAGATCGGGCCATAAGCCACCACCCTGGCCTTTTTGTAACGTCCACTATCTGAAGACAACCGGGACCAACTTTTAAATATATTTAGATTACATAGGTTTTATAGATTTATTTATTTATCATATTTTTTTGATTTTATAGATAATTTAGATTATATAGAGGTAATTTATAATTTCTAGTTCATTCGGTGACCAGAGATTGCAATCTGAACTCTCAAACCACTGCGCCATTGAGGACCTCAACAAAATAAATAATTTAATTCATTAATGTTTGACATTAAAAACAAAAAAATTAAGTTCATACGCTGGTGCAGCGTGAAAACAACGCAACATTAGTCACCTTTACCCTGCCGGCCCACAGGGTGCCTCTTCACGACTCTTTTGAAGGAACCCATGTCATAAGAAGGAAGAATAGACTAGTTATCTTTTACTGTTGAGTCTCCTTAGCCATACAGGATGTAATGCTACAAAAGTGATGGATGCATCTGGCTAGGCCGGTTACAGTCAGTTTAGGCTTCTAGATTAAGTTATAGTTTTAAATTATTTTAGTTATTTTTATATTTCTTGTATTTCTTTAAATATTTTATTTAAATGTGTAACATTTTCTGTAGTAAATAAAATATATTTTAAATAATTAAACGGAAATGGAGAACGCTTGGTTTTGATTCAATCAAATGGTTACTGACAATGAAACTACAGATTGAATGGCACACTGGCGGACACACTCTAAATTCTTAAATAATGATAGTACAAATTAAAAACTCCAAAATCAAAACACGCAATTCCAAATCGCCGCAATAACAATTATTATGCAGTTTTATGCCTCTATCACTTCAAATATTAGACTTAGCTGTCTTAATTCACAATAGGTACTTAATAATACACACGCAAAGACAATCTAAAAGATTTATAGTTACATCTCTTAACACTTATTCATTGCTCAACAAACAAATGTAAAACGGAACACACCCGATTAAAATAGAAGAAGAATATAGTTACAAAATAATTATTAGACAGACACGCCACTCTGTAACCACTATATTAAAAAAAATCAAAAGTAAAAATTAAATGCAAGTAGATTTATATAATTTATATCTTTTCAATGCATTTCAATGTTAAGTTCAGTACACAAATCCCACTTCCAACAATTTTGTATGAATTTCACTTGTGAACTAAGAACTCCTTCGTCGAACCGTCGAACATTCTGGAAAAAGTACCGAATGTTACAAAATCGTTGTATTGGACACATCACGGCCGTGACTCCCTGGCAATATCAAGGTTTCCGTCACACGCTCTTGTTTACGACAAGACCGATACGCATGCTGTATGTTATTTTGAGGTCGTTGTCGCGACCCGTGCGGACGCAGCCCGAAATGGGTCGATGTAGGAATTCATAATCGAACACTGGCCGAAGGACATACATTGTTTACATTCACAGTAAATATGTCACTAACGCAATTTGAATTTGGGAGAAGCCAGTGGTATGATACACAAGAGTAGTTTCGGCACATACCGTTATGTAAGAGTTAACTTTTTCCGCAAATTATCTTCGTGTAAGTAGAAGAACAATTTATAAGATTTTTGCTAGGTTAAATATAGTCATATTGACAAACATCATCCCCTTCAATTTCTCCCTTAATTTTCGTACTCAACATTTTTTTTGTTTTGTACCTACCTAAACCCATGACGATTATGATCTAAGCCCATTAATTGTAGCTATGTCTTGATTTTAGATTTGGAGGCCTTTGCTTAGAAGTGGGTCAGTCTAAAGGCAAAGTGCCTTTACTTCACTTACTGTAAGTTATTTAAAAATATATATAATATTATTATAACGATGAATTGGTTATAATTATATATAATAAATTTTATTTTATCATTATTTTATTAATATAGTTTCATAGTTTTTAAGTAGTTTCGTAAAATAAAAAGTTATATATTATAAGTTAACTGTTTGAAGATAACTACATATACTCATCTTATTAGTCATTAATGATATTTTTTTTCCGCTCCCTTCCGTCAATGTATTTCGTGGCAACCTATAATGAGGGCAGCATTCAGTTCTAAGTTATACATGTATTCTTTACTTGTCTTTAATATAAATGTCTTATTGGCTGTCCCATTTAAATAAACGAAAGTATTATAAAATACTTGCATTGTTCATGCACTTAACGGCAATAAACGCATATACGAAAAAAATATTTACAATTTACAATTTGTTAATTCATTTATAATCGTGCATGAGGAGGTGACCTCTTTAGAGATAGCACGGATCTTTCACATCGTTTTGTTTCTCACCTGCCGAATGTCAACCTTATGGGCTAGCCAAAGCGAATTGCAAGAACCTCACTAATTTTATTGTTTTTCTCACGCCGAATCATAAGCCGACCAAAATAAGCGAGCCGGTCTGAGTGTCCCCATTTTTTGCCACAAACAACTCGTGAGTTCAACAACCTTTCTCTCTGAACACCTAGCTTGGAGGCGAATGGCCAAACTATCTCTGTACCAAAAGCTCACGCATGGAATCATCGCGATAAATTGACTGTTTCTAATGCTGAGTCACAATTAAGGTATTGTTTTGAATGAAGTTCTACGTTCTATTTTTTTTTTACATTTAAAGGGCATTACTCTTTGTGAGTACTTAAGAGTTTAGTTAAGCAGATCAACTTATTTTACATACTAGAAAGGTATAGGGTAAATGACCTTGTTTGGAATGTTGTGTATTCTGCATGTACGAGTATATAAAACTATGAACTATTTGAACTATTCGTACACCACAAGACTATTTATTTTATTCTTTGTGGCGTACCATTGTTAATTTAATTTCACATGTAATTTCGGGCTGATTGCTATCATAAATTACAAATGAATTGAATTCCAAAATTTTCCATTCCAATTTGTTGGAAAACTTGCTATTATTTTTTAATATAGATATGCGGAATTATTTTAAAAGTTTTTTTATAGCTAATATCATAACTTGGCTTTGTGAAATAATATGGGGGCATCATTAACATTGAAGAGTTTTTCTAGATGTAAAAAGTAAAAAATATTTACTTTAACCTTTTTCGTGCCTCAACTGGACCTTCCTCAAACCCTTCCAATTTTCTCAATCCTTGTCGGTTTTCCCCCATCTGTATCTTAAGGCAGCAATACCATCTTGCGTACGCTAGCACCTACCGAACTCGACGACATTATCTCAAAAGAAAATCCAAACAATCGACAAATCAAAGACAACAAAAACTCAAATTACGCAACCTTTTTTGCGACGCGAGACTAAAATGGAACCGTGCCGAATACGCCCACGGTGCCGCAGCATTTAGTGCGAGGACCTCAGCCGGGACTTTAAAAACATTGCCTTAGGAATTAGTTCAGATCTAATTTAAATCACGCTTAGAAAATGCAAACATTTTCATTTTTGTAGATACAGTAATAAAAAATACATATACTTGAATGTATAGGAAATCACAATGCTTTTACGTTTTATTTTAAAGTAGGTATATATTTTTTAGTATTTCGAGCTTCTCAATGCTTCAGAAGGTATGTAAAGCCGTTTTGGTCCCTGTTACATTAGCAGTCGTTAACGACAACGAATCCACCCTGGGCCCGCGGTGTGGTTTATGGCCCTTTCTCCCTGTTTCCATCCTTAGGCAAAGCTCGTGCCCCAGCAATGGGAACATAAAATGAGCTGATGATATAAATGAAATGTAAATAAAAATAAAATTTTTAATTAATTTTAATTTTAATACGTGCAGAAATAAAAACTACCTATCTCTAGAATTTATTCAAGTGACAAATGACAGCGCTTGTATGTTTTATTTTAAGTATTTTTAAAGTTGAATTCACTCTGCACATTAAGAGCATCATAGTGTTCGTAAGCGTGTCATAACCGTTCCAATAAACGTCATCATATCGGCAAACACTAGCCTGGTCACGTCGCCTTGCTCCAAACCGTGGTCGAGTGCATCGGTATTACGAAAGACGATTGTCGAAGTGTCGGTCTTCGCTGTAGAACGAGTCAATGGGCAAGTTTTTAGGACTTCTGAAGTGAAATATTTTTATATTGTTTTCTGAAGTTTACGCGAACACTACACATTGAAATGAAACAACTTTTACGGATCTACTCGCGTTTATGTTCACATATTTTTGTTTACATCATCATGTCACTAAAGAAGAATCTCGTATATCTTATGTATCTGTAAAGAAAACAATAAACAAAAATTTAGTACTATATCGAAAATGCTTGAAAGAGCTATTGCAGATACCGGTGTGAGAAGGGAATTGTCACCCTTACCTAGTGGTTTGCAAATGGTTGGTGAAGCGGAGCTTATTGGGCATAATGTTACTCGTTCATATTTTTAAAAGAATATCATCTTCCAAAACATCTATCAAAGACGTAGTGCATCAAGGTACACACCAATAACTTATACTAGTTCGTTACCCAATCGCTACCTACCTCGTATAATATCCTTATTTCAGAATAGGAAGCTCTCCTATTTATTATTCTAGAAGACTCAGTCTTGACCTTCATTGAAGAGTCCTTGTTGCTTTGATCATTTCGCAATTCCTGCTAAGTATACAATCATGGGACATGCGCAGGTTCTGACATTAAATATACCTACTTATTCTTTATTACTTTATTGTTAGGGTTATGTTGTTTTGTTCTAGTGGGCCTGGGGGTAACCACGAGCTCTTATAGCAGTATTATTGTAGTTGTGAAAACGAGACGCGTGTAGCGACGAATATACTCGCGTCTCTTTTCCACAACTGCAATAATATTGCTTTAAGAGCTCATAGTCAGGGGGCTGATCCTAGCTCATGTGGAACGGTTATAGGATGACAGTGAATCTTAAAAAGACCAAAGTAACGATTTCATATTGTTTTCAAAAGTTTAAACGAACACTACACTACACGTTATATATTTTTTTTAATTTATTTATCGTGTTACAAAAACACAAATGTTGAAAAACATTCCACGAGCAGGATTTGAACTTGCACCCTTCTGAAATACCTTTGGCTTTCAAAGTAAAAAAGTAAATAGTGTTGAATAATTTCGGCGGGCTGGTTAAAACCACGATAGCTCAATTGGGAGAGCACCTGACCCTGTATATCAGAAGGGTGCAGGTTCAAATCCTGCTTGTGAAAATTTTTTCAACATTTGTGTTTTTGTAATTTGTTTCGCAACCAAATTTGCGTTAAAATTATATAAACAAAACAAAAACATTTTATTAATAGCTTGCCTACTTCTTAACTGATCTTTAGTACTTATTTGTACAAATATTATGATCAGATGTTAATGACGGTAGTTGTTGACAATGAATTGGCGCCTTTGGCTTTCAAAGTAAAAAAGTAAATAGTGTTGAATAATTTCGGTGGGCTGGTTAGAACCACGATAGCTCAATTGGGAGAGCACCTGACCCGGTATGTCAGAAGGGTGCAGGTTCAAATCCTGCTCGTGGAAATTTTTTCAACATTTGTGTTTTTGTAATTTGTTTCGCACCAAAATCAATTATCATGTTCAAAAAATTACACTTGTAATAAATATTTAGGAAACCATTGAGGTTTATAACAATAGCTATTGATGAGTCTTTACAGTCTAAAAAGGAAATAAAACAGTCGTGGCACTTAATTACAATTCGCACTGAATCTTAAATTACACGGTGAAATTGGCCCTAAGAAAGGTTGGATTTAAGTTAATCTAGATATTTATTTAACAAAATCAGTCTTACTTTCATTAAAACCGTCCAAATGGTTTTTTTATCTATTATCCTGCCGCTGATTCGCGGAGTTGTGTATATGAAAAAGATCTTTTTCAACAAATTGTTTCACCCAAGTTCTATGACACCCCGATACTCTAACTAAAGAATAACGAGCTTCCTAGAAGTTGCATCCACATCGAGTTCACACACGTTCGTGACTGTATCTGAATCGATTATTGCACAATATTGTATTTAATTGCCCATCCACAATTAGTGAGCTCGACCGATTTGCTCCACTTAAAACAGATTAACTTTTTACAGTGTTCGGAAGAACCAAGATTACTGTTATGCTGTTGCCAAGCTATGGACTTCAATAAAATTATGCCGTAAAATTATTGAGGTTGTTGCGCACAAGGATGATCAGATAATATATGCACCTAGCGAACACAGTTTGATTTATTCTACCTAACTTTGGATATATATTTACGGCTAAATTGTTAAGTAAAATGGTTTAAATTTGAGGATTACAAATTTGGCAAATTTTAGATTAAGCGCTTATAAATTTCATTATTACTAAAAATGAGTGACAAATATCGAATCTACGAAATTTCTTTAACACTTTAAACGCCATTTGACCGACAAACAATTGCATTTCTATTGTGTCTGGGCCCGGCGGCGGCAAACAATCCTAATACATTATTTCTTATTTATAAAAGCAGAAAAACTTTAATATGATCATAACACATTTCCCACAACTGTATTCCCAAAACTGTAGTCAGAAACTGTGATCAGGGGAGCAGAACGAGTCCCTAAAAGATAACCCTCTCCATTAAAATTATCGTGAATACAGAGTGTGTCTTACTTGCTTGATTTTTAAATAATGTTGTGTGCTTTTTGTCAGCTGGTTGTTGCCCATAGTTTTTTTTTCCCTTTAGTTTATGCCTTCGTGCGATTAGCACATTTAGCCAGTGTCAAAGTAATTTTTCTTACAAGTAATAAATAAATATACAATATTTCCTTCCAGTATGATAATAATGAATGATAATAGAAATGAGAAGTGAGAAATGATATACCCCTAACCCCTCGAGTATCTCAGTAAAGATGTGGGGCTTTACTAATTCCTCGGGCGGACTTCTTGAGAGAATTTGAAAAGTTAAGTTAGTGCAACTTAACTTTTTGTTTCATTTGCCAACACTCATGCGCACTTACGAACACTTAACGGTTAATAATCCACCATTATTTCACATTAATAGTCGATTTATCACAAATTTAAAAAAATAAAACAAAACCGCAGACATGACTCTTCACCTTCCCGCCAAGAAGTCCTTGCCCATAGTTATATAGTATATAAATATATTGCAAGCTCACAAGGTGTAATAAAAACTCATACTGTAAAAATCATCTTGTGTATTGCATATTCCTAGAAGCTGCCTATTGAAATTTATATGTTCCCGTGTAACATGTTAAGAAGTATTCATATGATTAATTCGATTATATATCAATTAGAGTTTGGCCCGTGAAGATGAGGATGACATCGTTATTCATAATTCTGCATATTAATAATTTTATTTCTTCAATTTGTTGTCACTGAGTAATGGAAAATTTGTCAAAATCATATTTTCCCATCTTTCGTTGGATAGTTTATAAAAAACTCTAATCAATGTAATAGTTTTTCTAACGATTCCCAAATCAGGAGTCAGGGGTAACTTGTGATTACGATGTTAAATGTATATAATTAAAGTTTAAGACATCATTTGTTTCTACTGTAAGAAAAGTTTAAGATCACAATTTATGGCCACGTTATAATCTCACTTGGCGCTGTTGAAATTAAGCATATGAAACGACAATAAGTGGGGAACACATTCCATTTCACAATACACCAATAACATTGTTTATCCACGCATTTCGAGGACATTTTATCAAACCGCCAACACAATCCTCTTAAGAACGTGACGTGTTTGATGACACACCTATTTCGTACCGTTAAGTATTTTGACCGGTCCATCTTTGAAAATATTGTGCAATATTTTATGGAATTGGCAATGACCGCCTGTTCGTTTTAAATATTTAATCAGATTAGCTGCGTAAATAAATGGCCTTTCCAACGGAATTCGCCCGTTTTATTCAGTGTGCGATGTTGAAAATTTCTATGTACTATTCGAAGAGCGATCTTGATCTGCAGCCACATTGTCATTTACAACTTCTTTAACCCCACGACACAATTAACCCTCTCCTTATTAAAGAGCCTTTTCTTTTTTCTTTTTTTGAGAGAGATTGCTGATTGCCGCTGCTGCATTTTCAGCTTCACCGGGATTTTATGGGGGCGGCGAGGAACGTAAAGGGTCCCTCAAGCCGTGTGAAACGAATCACCTTCAGAGGTTATCTAGAGGGAACGGCATCGCGATACTAGATTCTCCGAAGGGTTCGGATCGGATCGGGGAGCGGAGCAACCCGAGGGCGCCTCTAAAGGCACGGACCTCGGCTCGGGTTGACCGGGCCGTGGAGGAGGAGAGAACCGCCCAGGTACATGTCTGTACCTGGTGTAGAGCGAGTGTGAACCGGTTCTTCGTACCCTTGTTCTACGAGTACGGTGTCTTGGGCCTAAACTGGTGTGCATGTTTAGTGTATTCTGTAAATGTTTTAAAAAATGTGCGTAGGTAATGTAATGTTTGTATGTAATGGCCAATTTAGAATGATAATATGTCTACGAGAAGGATTGTAACTTGAACCTTGCGTACATAGTAAAAAAAAAAACTTCTTACAACTACATGAGATTCTATATGCATATTTTTAAATAATTAAAATAAAATAAAATATCTTTGACTGGTTAAAGGATTCTGCCCCTATTTCGACTGGAAGGCGAACCTAATACTACTACTACTAAGCGGTATTAGTATTATTATTAGTATTTTGCATTGCTATGCTCTGTTTAGAAGGGTACTGACCCTATGAAATGGCATAGAGGCATATGAACTGAAGCTTCAGGGTCGGCAATGCGCTCGGTGTCTATTTATTTATTTATTAAATAGGTAAGCCAACGTTTGTGTACGATGAAACTTACATCTAGTTATAAATACCAATTTTACAACTAATTGTCAAAAACAATTAAAGGCAAACACAGCATCCTAAAAAAGTGAGAACGTAAAACAATAATTTAAAACTAATGAATATTAATAACAACACTACTCTATTAAATTTGTAACGGTTTGGCGGAACCTAGAAGGCGAAGGTGTCGCGAGCGAACATGGGCTCTGTCTGATGTGAAACAGAAGCAGAATCCAGATGGATCAGCGAGTGGAGCAGGAGTTTACCCTATTAGCTATCCTCACCTTGCCTACCCGTAAGTTGCTTCTTCACGTCTCGTTCAAATAATAATAATAAATAATGAATTCGTTTGTTCGGTTATTTGTCTCAGGCAACAATTTATAGTTACAAAATAACAGGCCCATAGATAAGTACCTTATAAACTAACACATACATACCCATATACAATTTTTGTTGGTAATATAAAACTTAAACTATGTCAGTAATTATTTCGACACTTTCGGTGTCGCATCGAAAGGACCTCATGTTATAGGAAAGAGGCTGACGTGTGCTGGGAGAGAACTACATATTTTGGTGGTGCGACAATGGGAAGTGGTATGTGAACCAATACACATACCGTTATGGTATTTCTATATGGTATATTTCGTTATGGTACCTCAACTATAACTTTACTTTTTTCAAAGTATTTTTTTTTTCGAAACTGCCGGGTCAGATTTTGATGCCCCTTTGCTCAGGGTGTAGTTGCGGTATCACACACACAATACCATAATAGTATGTGTATTGAATCATAGACCATTTCCGCCTAGTCTCCTTTATTTGTTCGTGATGTTACAGTCAGGCTTTCCATCAGGCAGGCCTTATGGTCGTTTGCTTGCTCAATAACATAAAACAGAGCTTACAAACCAATTCCTATCGCAAACAGTTCGTATTCCTGGTAAAAAAAAATTTAAAACAACCAATAAAAAGGACAAAGAACATACCTACGTGTTTTATATTCACGTCGCATTCAAACAAATGTAGGTAATATCAGTATCTGCATATAGACACGGCACTTCCGTGGCGTGGGGGCACCCGCATCGCAAACATTTTCACTGGCGATACTATTTTTACGACTCACTACTGATAGGTTATTTATGTTATCGGTTACTTGTACTTTTTTAAGTCCAAAGTCTTTTAAAAAGCAATAACTCCTTTTTCTAGTTTTAATCAGTCATTTAATTGTAGGAGACTGTTAAGTTCAGTCTTATGTCCTATTTGTGGACCAACGATGCAGTCATCCTGAACTAAGGCGTTATTAGTAAAGGCAATGCTATTAAAATTAGATGAGAGTTAATAATCAGCGACAGACTTAGCCAGATGGACATAAAACAAGTCCTTCAACTAATCAAGCCTACAGTCAAAAGCAAAAGTGGATGATCAAAATTAGTTAATTAATATTCGCGGGCATAAAGTTAATTACTCTTTTGTTTTATTTATAACTAGTTGTCGCCCGCGACTTCGTTCGCGAAGACTACACTATCCCACAGGAACCGGTTACCGGGATAAAAAGTATCCTATATCCTAGTCCGGGTCATGGTCTGTCAATGTGCAAAGTTTGATCAACATCCGTTAAGCCATTTTCACGTGATGCGCGGTCAAATAAACAGACAAACAGATAAACAGACAAAAATTCTAAATTATGTTGGAACGTATTCTGTTATAGATTCTAAGTGTCCCCAGCCAATTTTTTTCGAATATCTTCCATTTACAGACTTTCGACCCTCTTTAGCTTTATTATATGTATAGATAATAATCTAGGCTTTTGCTGTTGTACAATATGTATTGAGAATGACCAATGACCTGAATTTAACACATGGATGTCACATTTATTATGAGATTGCCTTAGACCATGGTGGGAAGAGAATACCAACGGCAGTATACAAACATTCTTGCCTGTGTTAAACTGTTGAAAGATTTTACAGAGCCAAATATAGATAAATAAATATATTTAAGTACCTTACAATAAAGGAGCTCGTGCGCAGGTGTCACCGGATATTAGCAGTGACGTTGCTTCCGTACTCCATTGGCAAGTGCGTAATCAATAAAAATCGAGTATCAGTCTATTCTTTCATACGGATTATACAATGTTATTTTTAGTATACAAGAAAAATGACAAACGTTTATCCAGTTTCGGAAACAAATACAAACTTGCTGGTGCATTAGAATAAATTAAAGAAATTAAAAATTTATGATTTTACGCTCGGCTCGATACCCGAATGTCCCGGGTTCAATTTCCAGGTCGGGCAAAGTGTGTTTCGGATTTTTCGATTCATAGCCCGGGTTTGTGTTCACCAACCTGCATTTGGCTATTATTTACTTTACGTAATTTTTACCTTTATATAAAATGCAATGTTTTTAGCAATTTCTGGGATACCATTTAGAATATATATCTCGAGTTTTAATAGGTTTGGAGTTAATAAGTTTATGTTTTAAATAGGTTCACTAAAATGAAAATGTTGTTTTCAGGTTTTTTGTATACTTAAAAAAACGTTTCATACATTATTTACATAAGGACCGTTGAATCATGGTCACAATGCTATTTATAGAATTTCAAATCCGTCAATATTGCAAATTTTATGTCCTTCCATTAACAGATAACAATGATAAATTTTACTAATTTTGGCTCTTACAGATGACGTTTGGTTAAACAATGTTGATTTCTAACTTTTGTATTGTGTTGCAGTTATGTTGTAAATCATTTCTACAACATATTTTTCGAACTTACGTATAAATTTATAAAGCACATGCACAACTTTAGACCGAACACTTTACGGATTAACCGTGATTATTTTATATATTCTTTTAGCCTGACGTTTTATATCATTTGGGACGTCATACAGAGCTCAATGTTTGCGTAAATTTTGGTAAACATAAAAATCTTAATTGGGTATATGAGTCTTGATGTTAAGATATCCAATATCTAATAAGATATATTTTCAATGAAAACTGAGCAGTCACGTAATAAAAATAACCGGAATAACCGGCCTTTCAATTTTTACAAAGAGACATAAACCTAACTTTTACAAACGTTCGTTTGACTTTTATAAATATTTCATACAAACATACTGTAGCCTATTATAGACTTGTAACCAATTATAGACTACTGTTAATAGAACGTCAGAACCGGCGTCATCGTTTAACACATTGCTAATTTTCGGATGGAATTTTGATACTAGAGGAAACAAAAACGACCTTCATAACACAGTTGAGTTTCACACTACGAGCAGTTTGGAACCTTGTCAAATTATTCTTCTTATCCTATAAGACAGAATTAACATTATACGAGTATGTCATTACCTATCAACTACGACTAATAGTGACAAGGTCCTGAACTGTAGAGCTCAACTGTGCCTTTTTTTTTAAATTCTTTATAGGCAAGTATTTGACCGCGATCTTGCCTGATGGTAAGCGATGATGCGGCCTAGGATGGAGCCATACTTGCCTAGATAGTGCCCTTGCCTTGAAAATGTCCAGGTTGAACGTTTCAGGAAACAGATCCGCAGGAAGGGAGTTCCACTCCTTAGCTGTCCACATCAAAAATGATGACGCAAAGCGCTTTGTGCGTATAGGCGGTATGTTGACAGTATAAGGGTGTGATCTCAGTCCGTGCCTAGTTCCCCGAAGATGAAAAGGATAAGTTGCTATCAGTTCTATAGCACACTCCCCGAAGTGTATCCGATAAAATGCCGAAAGGTTGGCAACCTTGCGCCGATGTTCAAGACTCTACAGCATAGATTCAACGAGTTTAGAGTCGCCAATGACCCTCTTAGCGCGCTTTTCAATAGTCTAAGGTTGCTACTTGGCAGATATATCCCAGAGGTGGCAGCAGTATTCCATACAGGATCGGACTTGTGCTTGATAAAGGTGAAGCAACTGCCCCGGTTTGAAATGAGCCTTACCTTAGAACCAAGTTTTTTTGCTGCGGTTTTTGCCATGGACTCTATGTAGTGTCCGAAGTTTAGGTTTGCAGAGATGGTCATACCTAGCAGGCAAAGATGGTTAGATATCAACACAAATACACCACGGAAAGTCGGAGTAAGTTGGAAGGGACTCCGTTTGGCAGAGAATAAACACGCCTGTGTTTTGGTGGCGTTGAAGTCGACCAGGTTAGCATCACCCCAGTCGGAGATACCTTCTAGGGCCGCGTCCATACGCTCAATCATGGTTTCTCGACAAAACCGAATCTCCTCCTCCCTGGCCTTGGCATTAGGAAAATATCTATCCACAACTGTGCTATCGTCTGCGTACCCCAGAATTCCGGGTAACAACAAATCGTTTATGTGGAACAAGAATAGGGTTGCAGACAGAACAGACCCCTGAGGAACTCCGGCGTCAATAGCTTGTAGATCAGACGTGCAACCGTCTAAGACTAAAAGTATCGATCGCTCCTTCAGAAAGTCCGAAATCCAATTGCAGAGGCCAAACGGGATCCCATACGACGCAAGCTTGTTTATAAGGCTAGCGTGCCAAACCCTGTTAAAGGCCTTAGAGATGTCAAGAGACACGGCAAAAGCCTCACCGTGATTCTCAATAGCCTCACTCTATAGATGCATGGTAGCCTGTCTAGATTTTCCGTATTCCCAATCCTATGACATTGGTATGTCATAGGGTGGGGATTCAAATCCCACTCGATGACCTGGAAGTCAGGTTGACTTTTATTTATTTTGTTGTGGCTTTATCCGACCCATGCAGATTTATCAACAGTATCTACTCTCTTTGTAAGCCAAATAAGCAATATTAAAATCTGTAACAACGTCGTCAACCTCTGATATTAACATTAATACAGAAGTCGGAGATCAGTCATGAATTGGCAAGTTACTTATTTGTATTGGTATAACTATCTTTCATTTTTGATACTTTTGTATCATTGTATTGTTCATGAAGCCGTAAATTACCTATTAACTAACTTACAACGTGGGTTGGTTTGTCTTAATGTCTGCCATTATACAACAAAAACCGACACCAACGGCTAAGCGTGCCTTCCGAAGCACTGATCCTACGGGTCTCTCCGTAATACTGTTCGCAATTAAAAACAAGTCAAAACTTAAACGTGTACGTCAAATCGATGGCAGTTCAAGACGTCGTTAAGTACCAAAAAATAAACTAAATTGCAATCATGTGGTTTTATCATTATATTATGAAATTGTAATTAATTAAAGATTAACTATGGCGCCTTCTGTCTGGTAATATTTCTGGTAATGTTTTAAGAACATTGCGTGCGATTTCAATATCTTTCTTGGAAGTAATTTAATTGAGTTTATTGTATAAGCTGTAATAAGTCTTTGTAATTTATACATAGTCGTTACATCATTGAATTTATTGAACCAAAGAACACTTTGGTCATTGTTATGGTTAAACATAGAAATGTATTGGGACAACATAAAAATCATAAAGGCTAGCAAACTGTCTCAATTAAGACTGCAGCCATAACCAATTTAATCAAACGAAGGGCATTTGTTTTCGAAAATTATATATTTAATTAAATTTTATTATTTTATTGCACTATTCGTCTTACAGTTCTGGTATTTTTCTATTAACTACTAATTAGGAGACTGCTTTGCCCTCATCTTACTTGATGACAAGTGACGAGAAGGTCGAAGAATAAAGCGCACCTCCCAATATCCTCAACCACTGAGGATCTGTTCATAGCATTCCCAAAATTAGTCGGGAGACATCAATGCCGCTATTGTTGTTACATCAAATGGTAAGTAGACTTCCAACTTCTGCTACAGAGATGGTGAATACATTTTTTAAATCCTCTTTGGGTCTGGATGTTTTTGTACAGTCGTTTTTACAATTGCTATAGCTACCATCTGCGATTCCTCTGGTTTTGCGGATGTCCATGGGCGGCGGTGATTGCTTCCCATCAGGTCGCCTGCTCGTTTGCCTCCTTCTAATATTAAATAACCTACTCGGTTTAAAATTGGTACAATAAATTCTGCTATCTGTGAAGTAGTACAGACGCCTGCACATCGACCTATCCAAAACTGTTAAATTGCTTTAATAAATTTTCAACCATGTGTCTTATACGTAAAGTTTAAGTCTATTCATGAAATTTGACAGTTTGTGGTAGTCTGATGTGCAAGCGTTTGTACAATCTGCTTGTAACTTTTATTAAATGTATTGTAACAGATTGGGAATACGGAAAATCTAGACAGGCCAACACGCATCTATGGAGTGAGGCTATTGAGAAACACGGTGCGCTCTTGTCGTGTCTCTTGACATCTCTAATGCCTTTGACAGGGTTTGGCACGCTAGCCTTATAAACAAGCGTCCGTCGTATGGGATCCCGTTTGGCCTCTGTAGTTGGATTTCGGACTTTCTGAAGGAGCGATCGAAGGAGCGATCGATTCCGAATACAAAGAGATATTAAAAATGTCGGGCTTCCATAGTGGATTATGCTCACTCAATCTTCCTAATGCTATGGTCCCAATAAAAAACGTTTATAAACAATGATGATGATTAAAAGTTAATTAGTATTGAAAATAAAAAGATGGTAGTTTCACTCAGACTACTAGTAATTAATTTATAAGAGTATAGCGTAATGTTAGAGACATAGATGTTATCGCTTAAACAAACATTTGTTATTTGAATACAACGTAGGCAAGGCTAAATCCTACACTGAAAACTGTTTCGACATAGATCATTTTGAAACGAAACAATGAAATCAACTTCAACCTATTACACAAATGTTTATTATGAAGGTGGTTCAATTCGTGCCTTTTAATAGGTATACAATAAAGGGACTTATTAAAGAAAAACTATTTTTTTAGTTTTCTTCAGATAAGCACTTGGCCTTCATCTTATCTGATGTTAAGTACTGATAAAGCCGAAGGTGGAAAGCGCACTTCATCTTGAATCTTCAACTGCGGACGGACTGGATTATCTTATCTCTAACTGTCAGAACACGTACTGAGCATCGAACCCGGGATCCCTGGGTCTTGTGACCACAGAGGCGGTTACAATATCACATTATTTCAGTGAAAATAAAATCCTTTACGATGTTAAAATTAAGCGCCGTCTTTGCTTTTTCTTGTATATTACAAATTTACAGTTAGTCTTACATTGAGCAATTTTATGTAGCCACTGGACGTTTAAGTAGCGAAGACATGCTTCCCCTCGAAAATCTGCCAAGTGTCACTACGGCATGATGAACTATTATTTCTTCAAGAAAATCACAATAATCACTACACTTACATTATAGAATTTATTTTAGTTTGAAAAGAGTTAATTCAACTATACGCCTATAACCTGAACAAAAGAGTAGAAAACACATCACGGTAAGCCCACATTTCAGTGTTTTTAGCTCAACCAAATAAGTAATACAACTACTTGGCTACATCACAATTGTATACGTACAATAGTTATATACAAATTAGTTGCGAATGTCTATGTACTGAAACAGTGTCAAGTCAACGACGCAACATTAGGCGACATTCGTAAAGGGGACGCGGCTTATGAATATGCATGAACCTCTTTGTCATAGTCAATAGACTTGAACTCTCGGGCGAGTATGCTATGTAAAGTCGGATTTGACAGATTAAACGGTGTGTTAACAGGACGTCACTTTTTTGAACCGATACATATCACTATAAATAGTTATGTTAATTTATTTGGAGCAACTTGTTGTTGTTGTTAAACAGAAGAACATATAACACTTTTCCATAGTGTAATTTGTTCGCAACAAAACTTACCTAAACAATAATATATAGTACTCGTATTTATAACGAATTACTTACCTAACTGACTATATTCGCCTCTCTATTAAGGATACGTTGCAGCTGATGTTTATTTCGGTAGGATTAAAAGCCACATCAATTTTTCTTCGGCATTTTACAAACCAGCGAGTGTTTGCAAACAGACGATGCCGTTTGTATAATGACGAATCATACCATCAGCCCACGACAGTTAATTTAAGCTCACACATCGCTCTATGTTTTTTATAGTTTGAAAACATTTCTACATTTTCAGGATATATTACCTTCTTAATTAGTCTTCTACCGGTGATAACGTTGTGGTAATTATTACGCTAGCAATTTATTAAACCTTCTTTTATTTTCTTTTTTCTTCATTTTATTTCGACATTAAGCACTTTGCAATCATAAGAAGGATTGGAAATACATAAAGAAAATATCGTTAGATATGATTTAATTTAAAATACTTTTACTCATTGGCTGTGTTATAAACATATTTTACTTTAACATCAGCAAAGGTAAGTAATAACAGCAGACTTAAATAAGGTGGTGGTAGCTAACTTAAGACGTAAAGCCGTACCATCAACAATACAATATCCAATATCTTCATATGTAGACACTACACTGTGATCATATGAATTTGAATTGTAAGAAACCCAAGCTATCAAGAAGCAGTTAAAACCATAAAATGTGGTCTACTAATTTCTTAACACGGCAAACATAAGATGCAAGTTCCCAGCTCATCCCTGCAAGGTGTTAATCGCAATGCATGCTAATTTTTACTTGACATTTTGTATCCATTACCTTAACAACTTGTTAATACAATATAATTTAAACTTTACTAGCAATAACAATCAAAGGACATTTCAGAACAACAACACTTAGGCAAACAATAAGAACATCAGTCAACTTCGACTTTCTAGCTATGCTTAAGTCAAATTTACGCTACGAAAATTACAGAGATTTAATTTAATATTAATAACATACTAATAATATGCAAAAACTGTAAGCTGATTAAAATCTTCCCAATAAATGCGAAATGTAATTAAAATGTTTCTCAGAACATTATAAGAGCGCTCGAAGCAGGTGATACCCTTTAATGTCAAGCTCCAATTATTAAGACAGCAATCAGCGCGCTGCCAAAATTTTGAACGAAATCATTTTATCGACACACCTGCAACGAACCTGGGGGTCTATCTTAAACACTTTGGCTTATTTCATTGCACGAAGTTGAACGTTTTATCACAACTTAATTAAAATTATTTGTGAAGAACATTCAAGAAGTACGATAGTTCAGCGGCGTGAGCGTTCGAGCTGCGATCTTACAAGTTTAGATATTCATTGGATAGGTTACCAAATGAAATTAATCACTGGGCAGACTTGGTTGGTGTGGACCTAATCGCTACAAGAGCAGTGGCTCATATATAGAGAATAAATCAAAGGGCATGTAAATGAAATCCAGAAAACAATTAACAAAACTAGTTTTGAAACTGATACTTCTGTGGCATGAAATAGTTTTTATTTTCAGTGGAACACACAGTGAACGCGAACTGTTACTAAAACTGGTGTTGCCTCTATTATACAGAAAGTAACAGCATCAGTTGTAAACCAGCTATCATCATCATCATCAGCCTATACTAGCCCACTGCTGGACATAGGTAGCTAAACAAAAACCAGCTATAATTAAAGCCATTTTTATTGTATTTATTTTTATTGTAAGTATTGCGTAATAATGTAAAACCTTTGTTTCTATCAATTTTTAACTGTGGCATTAGTATTATCTGAGGTTGTAAAATCGCGATTAGCAGGTGAAGGTTTAAAAAGTATGGACAATTATATAATGTGCACGTTTTTGTGCAAAGAAATGTTAATATTAGGGGCTGTTAGAGAGGCATCTCTAATTATTTAATGGTTATTGCATGCTGAAGATGTTTGTAAAGATTAAAAGTGTGATCAGTGTACAGTGTCAAAAAAGTATTATAGTCTTTCTTTAGCCTCTTGTAGCATGCTGTAGACATATTTTATAAATATTATAATTTTATGAATAAAATATTGTCATTACGAATAAACAAAACGCAAATTGGCTTTATATCGTAATCTGATTTGCCTTTCCATCGTAAAAAAACGGTTATTGAGCCTAGAAAGACGAGCCAGTAAATCTGTGCATGTGGGCTGTGTATATAACATAATATAATAAATTGTCATAGTTACTTTAGAAAAAATATTATTGTTAGCATTTAAAGTTGTCGAAAGGCACAATTACACTATTATTTGCTCTTTCCACTAAATAGTTTTCATTCTAATTTCTTTTTAAATTGAGACGTTTGTGGTAATCTACATTGTAGAACATATGATTTACAGGGTAAATTGCAAATGTCGATACTAAATCAAAATTGTTGTTTACGCTCCATTTTAGCGATAAACGAAGTCGGTGCTTTTGAAGAGCTTACCACGGGATATCGAAATACATTTCGCCGTTTGACATAAGGTCGACAAAACATTTGGCCTTTTTGTTACTGATCGAACAAACAACTGACTAAAATATATTTTGTCGATATAACCATTGATATTTTTATAAATGATCGAATGAACGTTTGGTCGAATAAACGTTGGTCGAATGGACGTGTTTGGTAAGAAGAACTGTAAACTCCTCTTTGAGAGAAAGCTAAGAAAATACTGAGGTGCATTGTATATATTTAGTTGTAATACTGCTTTACACATTATTACCAACTACCCACAATTTCATAATTATCTCCATTAAGCAAGTATGTACAGTCGCGAGCATTATCATGTAAACAATGTAACTCTTAATACAATGGCATAAGAGTCAAAATTAATCAAAGGTGTAAACATGTTAATGCTCGTGACTGTATTATGGAAAAAATAATAAGTAAGCACAATATTTTCAATTCCATGAAGATCTAGAGGCCTCAGATCTATTTGACAATTGATAGAAAAACTTACAGTCCAAACGTCCATTCGACCAAACATTCATTCGATCAATTATAGAAATGTCAATGGTTTATATCGACAAAATATATTGTAGTCAGTTGTTTGTTCGATCAGTAACAAAAAGGCCATATGTTTAGTCGACCTTATGTCAAACGGTGAAATGTTTATCGATAAACCGTGGTAAACTCGTTTTTGACGACTTTGTTGCAAAACCGCTGGGGTAAAACATCAGAGTAATGAGGGTAACCGTGGAAGATGGGGCATGTAATGTGTTGTATCTTTGTTATTATAGTACAAAATAAACTGTATATACTCTTCTCTGTGCCGATGTTGTTGAAACCTAGAGCATTTATACATATTTTTATGAACTGTATAACTAGTTAATTAACTATAATGTTACATAATGACCCTTCCAGGATTATTTGATAAAGATTGTTTGAGACTATTAAGAGACGAATGTAATATTTATAATAATACTTATTTAAAATACAAGCGCTGTCATTTGTCGCTTCAATAAATTCTAGTGTTAGGTTCTTTTTATTTCTGAACGTATAACTTATTAAAATTAAAATTTATTTTAATTTATTTTTATATTGACATTTCATTTATATCATCAGCCCATTTTATGTCCCCACTGTTGGGGCATTAGCCTTCCCTATGGTTGGATAGGGAAAACTAATGAAGCCGGGACCAACGCCTTTCCGTGCTTTCCGAAGCACGGAGGAGCTCGAAATAATAATTTTTGGTCACCTATCCGATGACCGGCCTTTGCAAACGTTGCTTAACCTCAGCTCCTGCAGACCGGGCGCATTAACCACTGCGCCATCGAGTTCAACATTTTATTTCAATACTTTGAAGTTTATAATTCAGATAAACTCATATGTCGTAATGTTAATCCTGAAACTGATTAGACCAAAAACATGAATGTCCATTATGTTATAATGTTCAGATATTAAAATGAATTAATCAATTAACATCATTCGAGGTTTTAGATATAAACTTAAATAGCTGTTATAAATAATCTACAAGATTACACAATGATCTTAATTAGAGTGGTGTTATTTAAAGAAATAATATATTAATGCTTTCTTGATTGCGATTTTTGGACCTTACTGAAGATCTTCATATCTAATATAAAGATCTCTGAAGATAAAGAATGACAAAAAACAGCTCACTACTATAAAAAAATTGCATTTCCTAATTATTTATATAATTAATTACCCGTTTGTTAATGTAGCTACATATAATTTGAGATTTTTTCTTTGTCAAAATAAACATCGTTGGCTTCAATTACGAGAAGAAAAGATTATAACTTATTTGCGAATTATTGGTATAAAACCATACATAATTTGTCATACATTTTTTTTCTATTCATTTTTATTTGAGTACTGAGAAGTATGTTGTCTAAAAAGGAGCCTGTCTTACCCATGCTTGACTATATACTTCTAAGCATTAAAATAGAAATGTTAAGCAAAATAGCTAAATTTAAGACAAAACAGCCGTACGGTTCCATTACTAGATACCTGGACAATCCCATAATTTTCTTACTCAACATGTTTAAAGAAGACATAAATTGAATAAGATTCTCATGTTTATAATAGCATAACTTACTTGTATACTTCTTATTCATAGTCTTAATACAAAATGTGATCCATCCAAAACACAACCTCTTCCTCATATCTCAAGAAAGTCAACCCTAAAACCGTAACACAAAAAGCTATAACCCACTATAAGATCTTAAACAGTTTTTTCTCAAATTCCTGTGAACGGAACGGGTTCTATCGGCTCGGCTCGTGAACGAGCTTGTATAGGCAATTTCGTAACATTTCGCCTTCGTGAGGTCTGTGTCTCGGTCAGGGCCGGCGCGGGGCGCGGGGGCGCAGCGGGGGGCGTGCGCCGGCGCAGAGCGGAACGCTAGATCGTGCTGCACCGCCGAGCGCGACCGCTAAACCCGCCACGACTCGCATTGCAACACCGACGTGTAATAGGTTAGGAGATTCTACTATATCTTATGAGTACTTTCTTCCGAAGTTGTATGAAAAAAAGTATTTAAAGAAAAAAACAAAAGATGACTTTAAAAGCGCGTACCGGTTAAGCTTTTGGCGCTGCCGATAAAGAATGACCATTGAATATTCTATGATCTAACAGGTCATTGCCCTTCAGTAGTCGGCGGAAATGACACCAATCAATTTCCTCGTAATCTTCGGCAAATAAAATGTACCTGTTTTGGACAGTGGCTTTAATGGCATTGGAAGTGTCCGCAATTGGGTACTTAGAGGAGTCTATCTTTGTGAGGACTTCCTTCTAGCTGTTGATACATTTTTGTTATATCATAATACAAAATTTACTATTTCTTATTAAGTTATAATGAATATTACTTATGATCTGTTTTGAGTTACAATTTTTAATAACATAATTATATTAATAACTTAATTATTAAAATATGTTTTTATAGCTAATAGATTTGTTATTTCTATTGACTTGTTGTGTTCATAGTAATATAAGCTTAAAAATTGTACCATATGCACTATTATACCCTAACTATTTTTAGATATCCAATTAAGTGACTTCTAAAAACAGCTAATTATCTACTACCAGTATAAAGCTCGTCAAACGCATCGGCTGTTAAAAATAGTTTTGCCAACATCGATTTGCACGACAGCAATGGCGACCGGTCGCGCAAGACGAGTAACGTTACAGTGGCTGATGTAAGTGCGTGCGCAGAAAACGCGCGGAATATTATACTTGACGTGATAATATTATACGAAAAAGTTAACTGTACTATTTTTGCTAGAAGTTTTCGGAAACAATAGCAGATTTGACGGGTTATATTTCAAAATAAATAGCAGTAACAATATAAAACACACTGGAGTTGAGCGCCGAGGATGGTGTGAAGAGGGGACTCAAACGATGTGTATCGTAATGTTTATGATGAATATATGAACTTCATAGGGGAGTATGTTATATGTCGGAGAAGGTAGATGGAGCGTACTCAGCTCGGTCCGGTGTCTGTCTCAGTCCAGTGCTGAGAACCACTGTTCATGTCACTTTACATTTTAATCAACGCTATCATCATCAGCCTGCTAGGTTCAGTCCATCCTTACGCCAAAGCTACGAAACAGTTCGACAAACGTTTTTGCACTGAGGTGTTGTAGTATCCAAGCTGCTTCAGGAAACTTTTTCTCCTAGGAAATTACCTCATTCATTTTAGTGTGAACTGCCAGACCAAAGCCAAAACCTTTAATAAAGCCGAATGGAGACGCATAAAAAGAGCAGTAATTCACCACTAGTCCACAACCATAGCCACGATTACTCTACCAAGAGTGCCCGTCTATGAAGAAGAAAACATCGTTGAATGTGTATAAATATAAAAAAAAGTTTCTTTTTTGCAGATATGTATCTATAGCATATAGCATTTAATAAAATGGCCCTCACCATTGTTTACATGACTTATTTTTCTAAATTTGCCGATGTGCCTAGCAACTAAATACCAATGTAATAAGCCATTGGTAAACCAAACAAATTTATATAAAAAATCCGCACTTTAATAATAAAAAGAAAATATTGTAACAACATAAGTTTTACACCTTTGCTGTAGATAAAACAAGCCATGCATCATATAATGACGTGGCCATACACACACAAGGGATGATATTTGATAAATAATATGATTAATGGCCTTACTTACGTATTTACTAATGTTGTGATGAACCAAGTGTAAAAAGTATGAATATCAATTAATATGAATAATGAATAGAGTATGGCAAACAAACCAAGCGAAAGCTTAATAAAGAAGACACAAAAAGGAAAACTAAAACCAATTAGGATCTTACTAGGAGCAGCAGTGTAAGTAGGTCTTCATCGATTCAATGTCTTTTTCCATTCCATTCCATTTAAATTTCGATAAATTTCAATTTTTTTATACATCCAGTCCAGACGCGAGATAACTGGTGCAGCGTGAAAACAAACGTAGCATCAGCTAACCTTACTCTGCCGGCCCACAAGGTGCTTCTTCAAGCCTATTTTGAAGGACCCTATATCATAGGAAGGAGGGAAAACGCGTGCTGGTAGACTATTCCATCTTTTGGAGGTGCGACAAAGAAACGAGTCACTAAATTCTTTGTGCGCGATGGGATATTTGCTTGAGATTGGTTATTGGTAAAGTGACTAGTAAGATTTATGCTTACTGTTAAGTTAAGTTATGCTTGCAGATCCGTACACGTATACGTTTCATATCAAGGTGTAGTGTTTGCCTAAACTTCAGTAAATAACTCATTACCTACTGAAATCATCAATTAAGTAGCTTATCAATGGTCGCGGGCCATCTCACCCTACGTATCTATCAGTCAGGTGAGGCTTGGAGCAATTTCCATAAGTCAAAGCGGCTGGGGTCGTCGATCTTCGGACCAGTATGACCGGCTCTCGGTTTTTATGTGACCAGTGAGCGGCTGTATGTGTTTACTCAAAGAACCACCGATGGTGTGGGTTGTATGCGTATGTATGTCAGATGCGGTTTTAAAGCGATTTTTCGATAACGCAATTAAAATTAAAAGGTGCGCGCGCTCAGTGAGCGAGCGTGCCCCGCAATTCGCGTTGAGATGTTATGATAAATATCGTGGGAGAGATGGTTTTTCTTTGAGGAGGGAACAATTTTTTATTGTGAGTTGTTTATGATGAATTAAGGTTTGTTAACTGCTATAACACATATAATCTTTTTACAATCTCGATATAAAAATGGAGCTTTTGCCTTTAAACAGAGAACGAATGATGAGACATCTATTTTAAACACCCCTCCTGGGTTTGACTTTTGAATCAGTAACCAATAATTCTCATACTATAATTGTATTTGAAGTCACTGGTTATTCTGACAAATAAATGAACAAAGAAATAAACTAATGCATAAAATAATGTATGTCTTAGTGTTATTTTAATAATTTTAAACTTCAAGAATCCCGGTTACCTTTCAAATTCCCACCAAAGGCTTTTAAAGGAAGTCTTTCTTTAGCGACTTTTTTTAGTATAATACATAAAGGTTTTAAAAAGTTTTAATGATTTCATAGCGTCAGTAACGTGTTTGCCGCTTTAGTTCAGGTGGGCTGCTTAATTGTTTGCCTTCCTAATGATATAATAGTAATTTAATTTTTTTCGAGCTTATTGTTGTTTATTCTGGTAAAGTTGGTACTTTACCAGAATAAACAACAATAAGCGTTGTAATGTAGCGTAAAAAAATAGAAATATTTGATATAAAAACTGATAATGTATAACAGTGTATTAGTTTATCTATTACATAAATGCGAACCGGCTGTATGTTTGACCCGTAATCTATTATTTTCTTTAATAAAACATGGATTCATATTATAACTAATATAAAATAACACATGAAATAGCGAAGTTTACATCATTTTTCAAATAAATATATGTATTATTGTAAATGGAATTATAACAGTACTAAATTATCAGTTGGTACTGAAAAAAAATTGAGTTAAATTAACACCCAAGTAATGTCAAACCACATTTAACATACGTCGAAACTGACAGTTTACACAATAGGTGACATTTTCACACTACGGATCAACAGCAAACATAGAAAAACAACATGCATGTGTTGATATGCACTTGTATGACATTGTCTACTGGCTAATGTGAATTTTGTCATTTTTGATATCAAGTTTTCGTCAATTAACGCCTTCGCTGAGAGCTCAAATTCACCAAAATCATGCTAAATAGACACGATAGAATTAGGTACACACGCCTGCACATCAACCTACCACAAACTGCCAAATTTCCACAATAGACTTTGAATTTTATTACTAAGTCTTATAGTTGAAATGGATTAAAGAAATTTGACAGTTTTGGATAGGCTGATGAGCAGGCGTCTGTACTAACAAAGTTTGATTGCTATCATAATAAAATATAAAATTACAGCTACATTTTCTTTGTTTTTCATCGACGGAGTAGCGCTTTGCCTACAACTTGATATACATCACAAAACAACATGCAAATAGTTATATTTTATGATGTGAAGTGTCTTTCTGTGGCACGGACCGCATTTTCTTATATTCGAACGTCGTTGCAAAGAAAGGGAGAAGTGAAATGCCCTTGCTCAGTTTCTTGCCAGTTCTTCTCAATATAATATATCTCCACTTCGTAGACTTTTAAACCGATAACGTAGTGATTTTCATAAGAGGTCAAATCTAGACTAAAAGCTGCTTATGCTTCGTATAAAAAACTTTAAATTTTCGAACCAACTTGGTGGTATACCTTTGGAAAAAAAAAAGAATTAACAAGACTTCTTTTAAAGCTGTAAGTGCTTGTTTGATTTTAAATTGTGAACTGTAGAAATGTAATAGTGTCTCTACACTTTTATATGGAACTCACCCTTGTAGGTATATGTATTTTATAATGTGTAATTCAAAGAGTGAATTAAAATTTCTTTGTACAAAAAAGGATTAATGAAACTTAAGAGCATACTCAACACGTTTTTCAAAATACCTACTTATAGTAACGCATTGGTGGCAACGTGTTTAAGCGTTCGTCTCAATATCCGAAGGATCTGGGTTAATTCCCAAGCCAGGTTAAGTTTGTTTTGGTTTTTCGATGGACACATAACTTGGGTTTGCGACAAAAATAAAATAAAATCCAAATCAAAAATGTTTGTTCAGATTCAAATGACAAGCATGGCGATTAAGCCAATGCCCATCAATTATAGCAATTATTTGATTTCAACAATAGCAGGCCTGTGTTCATCAGTAGAATAGTGTAGGCTAAATACTATTCCTACTTATTGGTTATTGTTTTCAATTTGCACAAATATTTGTCTACCTATTTAAATACAATAAAAATACTAATTTAAGTTAATAGTTAACTAATTACCTGATAAAACACACTCGTTCGAGACCCATTACCGACTAGTAATAGCAATTGTTTTAAAAGAATATTGCTTTTGTACTGTATTTCACATAACTCCTAGTCATTTATTTTTAATGTCACATTCAGCGGGCGAACATTAGAAAGATTAGAAACCTCTTTGTCAAATCTACGATTAATAATAACTGTTTTTTTTTTATAAAACCTCTTTATTTGATAAAAAGCTCTGTTATTTAAAATAATGATTTAATATAAATCACACACATAATATATTTCCTTATGTAAAGTATCTATGCCTGAGTCAATGTAAACTGAGTGTTTTTTTTATATTGCTCGTGTTATTAACTCTCTCCACGTTTTTGTCAATGTTTGGAACGCGTGAGCCCAGCAGTGGGACGTTTACTAGCAGATTATTTAAATGATGTTATGTTTAGTTAATTGAAATGCTAGTTATAATGCTAAATAATAAACAAAAAAAAACAATAAAATAACAGTTTAAAAATTACAAACAACCAAAATATGGCTGTCAATAAACAAAATAAAAATAGTCAAAAATGACCAGACTCCCTTTCAATATAATTTCACTGGCTAAACTCTGTGAATCCCGCTACATGACCCGTACGCATTAGGGCAGTGTGTGCTTATGCGCTAACATATACATAATAACACACAAACGTACCGTCTGCATTATGGCAAGCACAAATCGTACGGCATTCCTGCGCCCGCGCGGCCAGAGCGAGACGGCTGAGATGATGTCATGCGGTCTCGCTTCTCACTCGCAATCCTTTCCTTTCTACCTGTCGCGCTGTTACAAAAACCCGGTCCTTACGGCCGCTACCTTACGTGAATTGAATGGGTACCAGGCTACGACTCGGCCCATATAAAGATAGGGCAAGGGCTATACCACATACGCACCGAGCCAAAGCTCCAGGACTCTTGGGACTCTATTTACCGTGGGGATGCGAGCGCAATGATTGTGATTCGATTGCTTAGTACGATGAACATATTTGGAAAGGTAGGGAGCGTAGCCATTATAAAAGAGACTCTATTTTGGTGCGTTATAAGTTTACGGTAAATGCCCAAAAATAAGCTTTTTAGCAGAAAAGCTCTTTGATTCGTTTGCACTCCTTATATGAAATTTTAGTTGTCTGTTGGATACAGGCCAGTTTTTAATATCTACAAACATTCCTGATTTACTAGATAAATTATAATGATGTTGAATAGTAGTGACTTTTGCCATTAATAGAGACCGTATTAATTAAATTTGATGGAAATTAGTTCCGTTCACATCGCTTATACTTGTTTGACCACAAACATAATTACCACATTACGGAGTAGAAATAAAATCGAGATATCCACAAAAACTCTAACACTATAACTCAAATAAAACGTTCAATTTCGATCCGACCATCAGACAATGATTACATTCCGAGTTTGAATCTGAACGATCGACGGAGCGATAGCACAAAGCTTGCTCGTGACGTGGCTGACATTCGCCGCGCATGCGCGGACCGTGATCTTGGCAATGGTGGCTGCGCGCGGCAACCAACGCTATTGCGGTCGCTGTACCCGACCGCGCCGCGCCGCCCGCGCCCCGCGCCCCGCCCGCACCCGCCCGCCGCGCGCCGCCAGCCTTTTGACAACCGGTGTAGTAAGTAGGCACGAACATAAACGCTTGAGAATTTTCTGACGTTTAATTCACGTAACGAAGCGTTCCCGCAACCTCACAATTGAACTTTTAATGTTTTTGGGAACGTGACGCATAATGTTCTCAGTAACTCTACGTAATCTTGATAAGTTTTAACTCGTTAACGTTAGGAGTTTATTTATTTGGCTACTCAAAGTTAATTAACTACGAAATATTTGATGATATTTTTCTAGTTACTTTTGAATCGTATGAATTTTCTGGTCCCATTCCACAGTTCCTATAATCAGATTTGTTTGAATTGCTCATCAGAATTGATTGTTCTAACTATGTAGTGTATTTAAGTACTCAAACTGTAGAGCTTTCTTGTAGAGATTTTTTTTTTCTTCATTCAAATTATATCTGGCTTATATAAAATACGTTTAAATGTTAGACAAAACATTTTATAAAATAGTGATTCATTTTTAGCGGCTCTTTATAGCGGCGGATTTAATTAAGTAGAACTCCGTGTAATGTAAGCTAAAATTGTTTAGTCTCTGTTCTATTCTATGACTCAATTAAGTCCCTTTCTTAAAGAAAAATGATTAAAAGAGAGTTTACAGGAGAAGAGAAAACCACAGGTTACAGAAGGTGATCCCTTATTAGTTGGCCACATACATATTTATTATAAAATAAACTTATACCTAATTATTACATTCAAAACATTTGTTATTGCGAGTATAGTTACAACGCTATCATAAGACGCTAACAACTAGATATCAACGAATTTCTATTTTATTGCATGTTAGAATATTATAGAAAGCAAAGATATATTGTACATACCTGTAAAATACTATAGGTAGTTATTTACCTTCTATTAAAACTGTGGTATGATTCAGAACTACCAAGAAAAACAGCGTAGTCAATAGCGCAAATGCAATATATCCTGCTTTAAATAAATACGTAAACAAAATACTGCAATTCAATCTATTACTCAGGTATATCTTAAAATGGCTAGTCTTCACGATCAATCAAGCTAATAACCAGCTCAATCCCACTACGTAAGATCCGATAAGACATAAAATGTAACGCTATTTTCTAATAAAGTGGTGGACGCACGAACCAATTGAATAATACGGGTGTCCAGTGAGGTGCAATCATCGGACCGGTTCTAACATTAATACTATTGCAATTTATTCGCCGTGATGGGGCGCGTGCTGGCCAGCAATCAGAGAACGTATGGTGGTACCATGTGGTGGTACCGTTGCGGCGATTCGTGTCGGCGACACACAAGATCTGGCTGGTGATGTTTCGTTTTCAGATTTGTGTTGAAGAAGAGGTTGTGTAAACGACATTTCTTTTAATCCCTTACGGGTAAGCACTTCATCTCATTTGATGTTAAGTAACAATAAGGCCGATGGTGGAAGCGCATTCCCCCGGAATCCTTAACTACTGCACTGGCTATCTTATCTCTAGCTGCCGGAACATATCTATAAAAGTATTTAATAAATTGCCAGTTTGTAAAAATGAAGAAAATTCTACAGTGTTTAAAAGAAAATTGAATTTATTTCTAATTGGAAAAATGTTTTTATTCAGTAGATGAATATTTTAATGTTAGTTACTGATTATTTTATTTGTTGTTAATTGTAAATTTGAATTGAAGTGTTGATTATTTACTTATAATTTTAATTTTAACATTACTAATTGAATTATCTTAATTTTGTTATTATTATTCATTAATATTATTTGACTTCATCATTAAGATTGTTATTGTAATTAGTCTAATAATTTAGTACCGATATCTTCTAAACTACATAAAATTTGCAATACCTGCAAAAGGTAACTAAGTCCTCAAGCTACAAAAATTATATTCCACCCATGTGTAACACCTAGTTTGGCAAATAAATGATTTGTATTTGTATTTGTATTTTGTAGCTAGTCATGCGGACAAACAAACCCTACCACTGGCATACCGAGTACACAAACATGTATCCCCGCTTGGAATCAAACCCGGGTCCTCTGAGACCGGTGGTCTTAACCACTATACCACAGAGACGGTGCGGAACTATTAATTACATTATCACCGACTCATTTTCATGTCACCACTGCTGGTGCACAAACCTTCCATATGAATGGAAACACCACCGGGAGAACGCTCAATAGACCACCACGACTACTAATGCAGCCGGGATCAACGGCTTTGCGTGCCTTCCGAAGCACGGACCGTTGCGGCGGCGGCGATTCGTATCGGCGATACACATGATCTGGCTGGGATGTTTCGTTATCGGTTTATACTGAGGATGACGTTTTGTAAGCTCCCTAATAAATGCAGCGATGTTAGTATTTTTACCGACTTAATTATTATTTTTTTTTTTATATCAGAAGGAGGCAAACGAGCAGACGGGTCACCTGCTGGGAAGCAATCACCGCCGCCCATGGACATCCGCAAAACCAGAGGAATCGCTGATGCGTTGCCGGCCTTTAAGGAAGGAATAGGCTCGTTTCTTGAAGATCCCTAATCGTAATGGTCCGGAAATTCTTAAGTGCTCTTAAGTGGCTCTTAACTTTTAGAAGAATTTTGTTGCGGACTTGGCTGTTTAAGCTCTGTTGTCGTTTTATTTTTTTATTTATATGTGGTGATACCTTAAAAGATTACATAACGTACATATTACATAACGTTAAAGATATTGTTGCTTGTGATCATTATGTTGTTAATAATGACCATACATAATAACATAAATAAATTAATACATGATACTAAATAACCTACACATTTACTATTTCCATCTTCTTGTTCGTCCGAATAAAACTTTGGTCTGAAACGAAAATCCTTATCTCTGTGCAAAAACTCGATCATCCTTTGCACCATTTAACGTGAATGAAAAATAATAAATTGTTTTTGCATTTTAATTATAATTTCGGATTATCAGATTATTAATTAAGCTGGTCACAGGATTTCCCACGAGAACTGAAAGTTTTTGCCAAATCCGTTGAGGATATTTAAACCACAAGACTGTCTCAATGCAAGTGGTGGGTGATAATGATTTAAGACTTACGACTAAGTTAATAACAGTTATTTACTTAAGCATGCCTTGGTTATTTAAAGAACTTTATCCATTTTATAGCTTTAAAGGAAAATTACTTAAAATAACACTAACGAGGAGTTAGACTTCAATTACAAAAACCTCGGAGAAAGTCAGGGCATGAATAGAAAATTCACAGCATGCTGAGGCAAGAGCCTCCCCATGGATGGATATGGAGAAGAGGCCGTAAACCAACACGCGGGTCCAGTGCGAAGTGGTGGCAGTTAACGACTGCTTATGCAGCCAGCACGGGGAGCTCGAGATGATAAATCTTTGGTCACCTATCCGATGACCGGCCTTTGCTAAAGTCGCTTAACTTCTGCAATCGCAGGCCAGGCGCGTTAACCACTGCGCCATTGAGCTCCTCATGCATAATTGTAACGGTGAATTTGAATCTCAACAATTTGGAATCTCTGGCTCAAACATTATCTATAAATGAACAAGTCTGAGAAACTATGATTGATTGAGTGTGCTTGACTGATGTTTTTATTTTACTGTAATATTGATCACTTAAATAGTGGTTTATCTCGTATTTTTTATTAGAAACTATTTACTTATGCAAATAACGTACCCAACAATGTGAATAAGTTTTTTTCTTATTCTTATAGTAGTTTATTGAAGCTTTATAAGAACCAAGCAACAGGATAAAGATAATGTCAGACTTGATAAGGAAAAATAATAGTGAAGTGTAGCAATAAACGTGTTGTTGTGCTAAGTCCAAGATATAGTGTCTTAACGATAAATAGATAAAAATTTACATGAGTTTTGAAAAAGTATTTAAAAGGTGTTACATATTGAAAATAAAACCACTTAGGCAAAGGGTTCGGAACAAAAACGCGTGTAGATCCGTAAAAGTTGTTTTATTTCTATGTGTAGTGTTCATGTAAGCTTGAGAAAACTATAAGTGATATATTTATATTTGATTGGTTCTGACGTGGTGTTAAGATCTTTTTTATACAGTACAAAATGCATCAAATACACCACGGGCGTAGCCAGGTTTTAGTATGGGTTCAAGAAAATAAAACGAATAAAAGTAACAGAAAAAATCTCTTCGAAGAAATTGGGGGAGTCCTTTTTCGAGCAGTAGGACAGTATAAACTATAAGCTATCTTATCTTATCTTAGTGGGGCCTGCCGAGGTTTCCCTCTCGCAGTAACACTTCGACCCATCGGTAATTTTGTGCAACCCCATCCTTTCACTCTTCTTCCTCTGTAAAGATAGAAGCCATAAGTTTGGCAACGTCCTTAAGGGCGAAGAGCCTGAAGTCCTCCGGTTTCGGATAGGCCAACCCCAGGAGTCCCATTCTTTTCCTAGCCAGAGAGTCGCAGTCATACAGTAGGTGCTGTATTGACTCCGTTTCCTCTCCACACGCCCTACACAAACTATTTGTTGAAAGGTGCATTCTGTGAAGCATTTGTTTTGTGGCATAGTGCCCTGTCAAGGCACCGATGGTTAGTCAGGCCTGCCTTCTACTGCCTCCGCATATGAACTTACTCCGTCCTGAGGTGTTTTCACCAAGGAAGGATTTAGAATGTTTCATACCCGGCTGCTCCTTCCATTCGATGCCGTGCCTGTTATCGATGTAGTTTTTTAAGGCCTTGTTAATGCTTGGTGCAAGTGCCACGAACGGCTCAGGACCAATCAGCTGGGTTTCCGAGTCCTCCCTGGCAAGTGCATCCGCCATCTCGTTGCCGTGGATTCCCATATGGCCTGGGACCCAGATCAATCGCACCTTGTTATGTCCACCTAGCTTGTTTAGAGCTTTTGTGGTTTCTAGAACAAGGCCAGAGACGATTCGGGGCGATATGAGTGACTTGAGCGCGGCCTGGCTGTCACTCAGGATGAATATATTTCTAACTATAAGCTAAATAAAAAAATAAAGTTCTGTAATGTATCACTGAAACACAGAATATACAAAATTAGTCTTCTATTTTTTTTATTAAATAACACTACTTCATTCGCATCAAATTCTATCCCATAGTGAATGTTCATGAGAGCCAAGCCGTTCAGTCTTGTCAGTTTTGGAACCCCCAAAATCCTCCCCCTGGCTACGCTCGTGAAACATACCACTTCGCCCGGGAACATGTACTCGTAGATAGTTTTGTGGGACTCTCCCTTTGCCTCAGGAAGGCCCATTTAAAACTCCTGTACTTCGACTCCCGCTACAAACTCCTGTATTTCCCCTCTCGTGCTGCCAGGGCCATCTAGAACCATCATAAGCAATCACAGGAGCTATGGGGTCAAGACTGGTGGAAGGTTGGTCATCTGAGATGGTTTGTGTAGTAGAACCTGACAGTTGGTGCAAGTTTATATTGTAAGTGCTGACACAAAATAAACTTACAAATCGATGAAGTATGTATGAATGTTCAATAAATGTTACTCTTTGTTTTCCTCTGTGGCCGAGTGGCAAAGCGCTTGGCCTGTTACCCGAAGGTGCCATGTTCAATTCCCAGGCAGGGCTGCGTGTTTCGGATTTTTTGATGCATAGCCCGGGTTTGTGATCACCAACCCGAATTTGGCAAAGGTGGTGGTGATTAAGCCATTATCCATAAATTGTAGTGATTGTAGTGACTTGATTTCCATGGCAACTTAGCGTTTTTGATACCAACGTGTGCTCCTCGTAAACACTCCTTGTTTTAATCTCTGTATCCGGCATTGCGTCTCTCATTATATTTACTAATTTGCACCATACCGATGGACCAGTGAAAGGAACGAAGTCGCAGGCGTTCATTAGTCCCAAAATATTTTTTTTAAATGTTGAAATAGCACCGTGTCGTTTAATAGTCTCATTATACACAACTGTAAAATAAAAGCGTAGGCAATTCACATGTCAAAATTACAGCTGATCATAATCAGATTTGTTTCCCACACTTGCCGTATTTCCGTTTTGTACCTTTTTTTATGTGTCCAATGCCATTTAACACAAAACCTAACGTATTCAGATTGAATTGACAAAAGCTAGATAAGTATGAATACTAGACAATTTTCAGCTGCAACCCTGATGTGACGGTTTATTAAAGGTTTTTACATTAAACTGACTCGACTTTTTGGCGGAAAAGTGAAGAGTCATGTCTGCGGTTTTGTTTTATTTTCTAAAATTTGTGTTATGTCGAATATTAATGTGAAATAATGGTGGATTATTAACCGTTAAGTGTTCGTAAGTGTGCATGGGTGTTGGCAAATGAAACAAAACAGTGCAACTTTACTTTTCAAATTCTCTCAAGAAGTCCGCCGAGGAATTAGTAAAGCCCCACATCTTTACTGAGATACTCGAGGGGTTGGGGGGAATATCAGTTCTCACTTCTCATTTTTATTATTATTCATCATCATTCATCATCATACTGACTGGAAAGATATATTGTATATTTATGTATTACTTGTAAGAAAAATTACTTTGATACTAGCTAAATGTGCTAATCGCACGAAGCCATCAACTAAAAGAAAGAACTGACTCTACCTCGATAGAGGTTTACAATTCTTGTGTATTATAAGATTTTTTTATGTTTCATTACTTTTTTGTTTGAACTTAGAATTAATAAATATCATATAGCCTTTTTCGATATTGATTCGATTTGTGACACATCAATATTTATAAATTCAGTATACTATCCAGCTGGCAAAGGCTACCATCACCATAATCAAGTCTAGGCTACAATTTACGGGTATTAATCATCATGCCTAATGCAGATTGGTGATCACAAATGACCATGTATTGAAAATATACGTAACACACTTTGCACATCCTGTAAATTGAACACAGGACCTCCGGATACCGAGACTTTGTCAATAGGCCACCGAGGCGTTTACGGACTCTCTCAATATAATCTTACCAACAATTTCATAACAATACCGATTGATTGGAAGCAGGCCCCCAGTCTCGGCGAATATCTTCCACAAACTTAAGGAGGTTACGGCCAAGAACTTGTACCGCGGCAGTGATGCAGAACCAGAGCGGCGCGGCGCGGTCGACCGGCGGGCGCCTTGCGCAATCCACGCACCGGCCGGCAGCCGATGAACACAAAATAATAATACTGGAGAAGGTAAGCTTCATGCAAGACGCACTCGAGCAACGCACTATTAAACACCTCCCAACGGGCACGGAATCGCGCGCAGTTGCGCTCGGACTTTTGCGAGTTGTTGCGAGATTATGTGTCCGTGCGAGGTGTCTATGTGTGCGTTGCTCGAGCGCGTCAGGTGTGAATCTTATCTTCTGCAGTCTCCTTATTGTGTGCGACAGACGCTTCAATGCACATGGAAAAAAATACATCTCAGTATAAAGTTATCTACATACTAACGATTTGTTACTTCCTACTAGATTCGCTTACATTTTGCAAATGATTCATCATCCGTTAAGTTGTTTTTGTTGAATTGTTGGCCAGCGTGGTGGGTCATGGCCAGAGCACCTAGTGGGAATTTTAATTGCCATTCAATCACTTTAACAAAACTGAGAACTTTTCTAGCAATTGAGCAGCACCTCCTGATGAAAAACGAGGAGAGTTAAAATTTTGCTGTACAAATTCTCGCTTTTGTCACCGTAATTGAACAGCAAATAAAACTCGCACTAAGCACCCTGATCTCCCTATTTCAAGTAACGTGGAAAGGCCTGAGCCCAGCATTGGGATGTTTATAAAATGGTGTTGATTGTTTTAGATGTTAGGCGCTAGAAGAATGATCCAGTGGTCGGAGCCAGCATCTGTTTTAACTCACTACGTGTTACTCGAATATTAACAATTCTCACAAATAAATGAACCTAGCTAATGATATAAAAATATTTATAATAATAGAGGCTCTCGTTAGGCGGCTGGATCAAGGGCTTGATTCAGAAGGCAGTTCACGATGAACACGAGGTTCACGAGGTTCCTGTCTCTGGAGCCCTAGCCGACGGTAACTTGGACCCTGGTCCCGATGCCGGCGGACCCCTATTTTTTATATTTTTAAATGTTTTAATTATTATTATTTTTAGAAAATATAAATTTATATGAGAAAAAATAAATAGAGATAATAGTAATAATTTACTATCTATAAAGTCAACAGTCAAAATTAAATAAAACGGATAAATAAGTGTTTAAACTAAATACGAATTACTCGTAACATTTAAATCAATTAATATTTCCATACCAATGAAATTATGTCTACTTTTTAATCAGTCTAACTCCGTTTTATCCGCCACATGCACGGCAAACTCTATAAAATGATTATTCGTCATCTCGCAATTAAAAAGCGCTCATCATTCTTTTGTTTTAATTAAAGTTTATTATAAGAACCGTGGCATTACCGCAAAGAGGCGAATTATCTTCTCAGTTAAATTAAACGTAGCGTGAAGTTAATTAAAAAGTAACACAAAGCTGACGTTATGAAGTGAACGTCACTGGTTGATAGTGCGGTTTGCTTCAGTTCTAACCACGTGCTGTTCAAACATGCACAAAGCCGGTTTCAACACTTAGGTGCATGTCTTATACAGCAAATCTAGACTTTTCAAATATGATTTACTGCGTCAAAAAACAAAATTAAGTAAAAAGTTAAAAATTTAAGTAAATAGTTTATATTCCTACTGCTGGACAAAAGCCTCCATCATTGATATGAAGATATAGCTACAATTGTTGCTAAATGCGGGTTGGTGATCACAAACCTTAAAACCGAAACACACTTTGCCCGACCTGGGAATCGAACCCAGGACTTTCGGGTATCGTGCTGAGCGCTGTGACAGACGACCACCGAGGTGTCCCACAAATAAATAGGGAAGTTTTTGAGTATCGTAGCAAAGTTATCTAAACCTTTTAATTTAAGAATACTTTCCTGCACACCGCTTTTAAACGAATAAAAACCAATTTTAAATATAACATAGTACGAACGTTAAAGCTGGTTTTTTACTGTACACACTTTATCGACAAAAAAGGCGTTGCTAACGCCAAATCACTTCATTTTTTATTAAGGCTAAAAAAGTAAACACCAACCATTTCGGTAGCGAGTTATTGTTTTGTTCTGTTTGTGGATCAACTCTTTGGCACTTTATGGCATCGTTAGGTGTTTATTTTTTTAATAAATCGTGATTTATGATCCCTAAAACGAAGCTATACTCTCGACCAGTGGTGTAAAAAGATTACTATTGATACAAATTAGAATTTTAAAATGTACAAACTAAATACTTTGTCACTTGTTTGTAACTTTGTTGTTTTTTATTGTCTGTCTAAAAGTACCTGTAACATGTATATTTCCCGTTAAAACCTATAAGCTGTTATCCTAAAAACAGAGAAGCTTTACAATCCAGGTACGCTGCGGAGATTTTTGAAATGAGCTTTTGGCGAGTCCGCCGATGCAGAAACAAACAACAAAAACTTAAAACCGTTTTCTTGGGACTGAGTATTGAGGACTAAACTGTTTGTAAGTAAAGCCAGATAATCTCTTCTGTGCAGTGTAGGTTTGCGAATTCTCATTGTGAACGCCAAACAAGTTGCACGGCTCATTACATTAAGTTATTTGCCGTGTTTGTAGGTGAAATGTTGCCTTGTCAATTTCTTAGGAATATTACAGAGTGCGAATGAGTATTTAATGCCTCTTTATTTGTCGTCACTTCCGTTTAATTCTGTTAATGTGCAGGATGTGGACACACTTCAAAAGAAAAAGGAAGTCCTTTAAGGCAAAGTGCTTGTAAGTGCAAGTAAGAAAGTTATCCATTCTTGACTCTGTAGAATTTTGGACTATGAATTCATTCCTATGTTTTCGTGTGAGTTTAGTAAAATTATCACCCTGAAGCTTACAATGAAGACTATATACAGAAACTATTTTCGATAGAAAGAAATTTATACGAATTGGTTACCGCGTTTTCTGACATACCAACTTGGTCCTGTACGGCCCTCATCAATATAAATACAATTAAAAAAAATAATTGTAGGTTTCGTAAATATAAATATTTTCAATTATTAAACAGAAGTTTAGATTTTTGTAGAAACAACATATTACTTGTAAATAGATATTAAAATTTTACGTCTAAAATAGCATTCGCAATGTAACATGACTGACACGACTGTGACAAAAGAGAATTTAATGAAATTGAATAACAAAACTGACATCCTCACTTTTATTGGGGAACACGTTGGCGTCAGCCCACGTGAGAGGCTTCGTCGCGACAAAGGAGCCGACATATCCCTGCAATAAGCTAAACAAAAGATTTTTAATTTCAACATGGAAACTAAGCACAAAAGACACAGACAACTTTATTATCTTTGCTTTATTACAGGTCCTTTGTACCCTGATCCCTATTTCTTCCTCTCTCTGATTACAGTATGCCGGGTTTACATTATTTTGTCAATTCCCATTGATTGGAAGGTTGCCGACAACTAACTGTGGAGCCTTTAACTGATGACAATACATGCAATTATAGAAAATCTTATGAATATTCCGGAGAGTAATATGTTGGTTCAACAACCATATTTTTCATTGTTAGATCGTAGTCTTAAATAATAATAATAATAAAATTCACATGTTATCTCTGTCAAAAAATGACTGGATGTTTCCAAAGTTATTGAAAAGCTCCTTGAAAGATTTTTGAATGATTCATCTCGGGATTTCATATGACACAGATTTCGAAACAAATTATTCGTTGAATTTAAAAAAAGGAAAGAATGTTACGTGTTTCCTCTCATCAATGTTATAGGAACAAAATCTACACATATAATCGATATGCTAACGGGAAAATTTGTAAGCGGTTTTTCATCAACGTCTTGATTAAAGTTAAAAATAACATGGAGTTTTGGGGCAAGAGACAATACACTATGAATGTACTACCAATCACAGAAAAAAACACAAAATAGGGCAAATAAATCTGAGAAGGGTATCTGTTTGAATAATGACGGGACGTCCATACACAATACAGCACTTTTACTGGAAATACTGGAATGTGTACTTGTGTAAGTGCGGAGCGGTGCTTGCGGCGGCGCGGGCGCAGGGGCGGCGGCGCCGGCGCGGGCGGGGGCGGACCTGTCCGGGCAACGGTGTCGCAGGCACCGCACACTACTCTCAGTCCTTTCGCAGCGGCCAACGGTACCGCATGTGCCGCTAGCTGCTCCGCACAAAACAAACAACGCGAGGAATCCTTCCGTGTAGTGTAAACGATGCTGACTAGTGTTTTATGAAAGACAGTGACAGATACGAACAGGATCAAGTGTAGTGTGACGCTTCAAAATGCCGAAGATCTTCCTAATTAAGAAACGGCTGCATGAGCAGCAACTGGGGCTGCAGGAGGGTCAGGAGTTGCTCACCAGCAAGTCTGACCCGCTCGGTACTGACTCTCCGCTCGATGATGGACCCATCCCTCTCCTCATAAGGAAGGACAAGGATTGCGCCGGTAAGTTACCTACATCTTCTTACAATTCTTCATAAAAACCTCTTTGCATTAAGTTCCTCCTAATATTACTGTTTTGTTATTATTGTTTTTTATTATCTATCTCAGCTTTTTAATACATAACACTTACTTTATTGACATGTTATTTTACCGGCAATTCAAAGTATGTAGCATTTTTCCTAATCATATTGATCTCACGCTATTTCTTCACTTTCCTAATTTCAGATCATTACTTTAAACCGTTCATGCATCACTTTGTTTATTTTTCTTGCAATGCTATTTCGAATGTGACGCTACTTTTATTTTTTGTCAGTTCCACCATAACGGCCACTTGCTAATGAAAAAAAAACACGTTGATCGCACTTTGTAGAATCCTGTTCTTGCTACGGTCTGCCAACAAACGCCTACCTGAGACCATTTGTGTGACTTGCGTGATCCTAATCCACCGTCTCTTTTGTGAAAAGATTTACTATATTTAAGTCTTCTTTAGGTTTGGTCTATTTTTGTTCTTAGAATGTGTGGGATGGTTAATTTTCTTCATCACTTACTGAAGCTTTAAGGTATTTTTTAAGGGTATACCAATGTCGCTAATAATAATTTATTATAAGAACGTTAACTGTCGCGGTTAGGCGACGGTCTGCGCACGTATTAACGGTTTAGGCGGGTAGTTGCTAAGTGTGAATCACATCACATATAACTATGACGACAGATAACTGTCATGTTTTCGACCACTTGTTTACTCTCGTCTATATGCTAAAAATCCTCGACGACTTTATGTGAAATAAACGCGGTTTTTTGTCAAGGATAAAATGACAGGTCGACCAAGCAGGCTTGGAACCTTTTTGCGGTTGGCTGATGTTATCACCAATGGCATCTGTGACTCGAATAGGAATAGATGTTTAAAGGATATTTATTGCTTCGTGATCAACGATGTAACTGTAATAAAAGTAAGCTTTAACTGATTCTATTTGATAATATATACCTAACTTTGGACGTTGATAGAATGAATACATAATAATGATAAATGAACAAAATAATATCGACGTTTTGCAAAACTTTTCGATGAATTAACAAACATCTAAGGTCGTCTCAAAGTTAAGGAGTTATTTTACTATTGGCGCTTATTACTATTGAGACAAAGTCTGAAAATTTGGTCATTAGCAATATTGCGATACCACCAAATTGACACAGCAATAATCTTCCCAAAAACCAATTGTAACTGTCCAACATTAATAGGCCCGACACGAGACAGGAATTGACCGGATGATGTAGGCACCGAGGTGTCAATGGTTGCGGCACAATGGCGCTACTTCCGGCGGCGGCCATAGCTGCCCGCTTTGTATTTAGGTTAGTCACCGCAATCTCGGTTGTCATTTTAATATAATTAACATGTATGCTGTATACGTTGTCCCGTATTTGCATAAAGTCTGCTCTCTGTGTCACGCCAGTTACACAATGCGGCGTTGTCCATTCATTTGCGTCTTTAAAGAATACTTTGCAGCGAATAGGCTGGACGCCAACTGTCTAATTAACATGAACTCCGCCTTTTGTGTGATCGCTTTGAGCAACAAGAGAAATATATATATAAATAGCGCTTCTTAAATTGCTTTACAATTAGACCTTATATACCATTCACTACATAAAAACAAATAAAAAATTCGCCGTTGTAAAGTCTGTATCGCTTTTGTGTGAACAACTCCTATCCTATTAACTATGAACTTTTAGCACAATTTTCACATCATTACTTTCTGCAAGAATTTACTTCAATTTCAATAACAAATGTTTAAAATTACGTAGATATAAATTGGCGTAGGTTAATATAATGGCACTTACTTTTATTTTTTCTAAAGGGCATAAAAATAGATAAGGTGTATAAAGTAATTACAGGTGTCGCTCCACCTGTGGGCAGTGGGCGTGAGCTCGAAGGTCATGTGCGCCTCAATAAACGCGTAGTGCATTACAGACGGGGGGACGACAAAGGAATTTCAGAGGACCCTTTAATACATGCATTGTTGGTAACGTTCAAGAAATAAAAAGGGTCACAAGCTAGCCCTTAAATGTAACAGTTTTGTCATATGTGTCACTCGACCGTTGTCTAATACAAAAGACATCAACGGGCTTAGCTTGAGATTAGGATCATTATTTATAATTATAGCTAGAAATAGTAATAATGATAAAATTAAAATAATGATGGTTCCAAAAGGGTAAATCCTAAAAATTTTGCTATTCCATCATAATTGAATATCTACTTACAAAATTAAAAGTGGTAGCCAACGTAAGTAAGGTTCTGGAATATTGAATACCTTTGTCAAACAACCTTTAGAAAACTCGAAAACAATGAAAATAATTTTCAATAAGTAAACAAATTATGATTAAATTTTTTTAGTCGTCATAATGGCTTAATAATACATAAATATATTATTCAAAGGTTTTGTCGACCTTCATTTGTCTTTATAAAACCGTTACGACGCTAATGAATTTGCATTTTGAATTAAGAAGCGAAACAAGATTGTTTTTTTTTCTTTGTGGATACAACGTATACCTACGCAAGTCCAATTTATCTTTATCTATTTACCTATTGAGAAAACTTTATAAAACGTCTAACAGCTTGCGGATGTGTATTAAGTAACAGATGAAGGTCCATTTATCGGATTTAAAGTTCAGTACAACCATTCACTACTTATCGTTTCAATTAATGAGATGATATTATTAATGTTTGAGCACAATTGTATTCTTCCTTTTGGAGTACTTAAATCAAAACTTCAACTTCACTTCAATATTATGATTTACAATAAAGCTACGTTTTTTTTGACAATCTTTAATTATTTTATTTTAGTAGTGATGGCTTGATTTCAATGATGAAGGCCTTTGCTCAGCATTGAGACAGTTATGGGTTATTTAAGTACACATTTAATACGGTTATTTGTTAGCATTATTTTATAATTTTTTAAGTAGAACACATTCTGGGTGAGAAAACAAATTTATAATTTTTTACCGATCGATTAAAATGAAACAGCTACTTTCAGTTGTTATTTTCACATTTATATACCTAATAGTATTCATGATCACTATGTATAGAAAGCGGTTACGAAAAACTTTAAAGTTTAAGAGAAAAAAAATATAACAAAGAAATAAAATCATACTTTAAAAAACCAAAACAAAAAATACCGCAATTGAAATAAAAAATCTTTATTTGCGTTTATAATTGTTTAAGCCTGACGTACATTTTGGTTCGTGGTCGGAGGGCTCGATATTGCTGTTTTGATTTGTAACAATCTTTGTGGCAAACGCTATTCAATGTAATTTCTTCATTTGCAAAATACATACTTGCTACGCTGCTTCAGCGATCCATAGTGGATCTTGACCTCCGACACACCAAGACGCCATTCTTCCTTACTTTGAGCCCCCTCAGACCACCAGCCTTTGTATCTGTTGCAAAATGTTGTTTCATAATCAATTCAGCTTTATTCACTATCTTTTCCCGTGGCATACAGTTAGCTAGTAGCTAATAAACTTTTAAACTTTAAACTTAAACTTTAGGTAACATAAATAAATATGAGACAACATCACATACATTGTTCTAATCCCAAGGTAAGTAGCTAAAGCACTCGTTTCACGGAAATCAGAAACAACGACGGTTACACAACCACCCAGACCCGACACAATATCGAAAAGTTCGTTTTCGACATTGACCCGACCCGGGAATCGAACCCGGGACCTCAGAGTTAGCGCCGCCCAAAGTCCGGCGTGCAAGCCACTCGGCTACGGAGGTCGTCAATAGAAACTAAGCTAGTAGAAACATAAACGTATGGGATTGAAATTAGCCAATCAAACGTCATTCATATGTATCGTTAGCATATGTCAATTCCATCGTCCACTTGTCTAGTGGGGCTGATATAACTAAAGTCAATAATTTTATAATGACCTTCACTAGATGCAAGATGTATGACTTTGTTGCTCTAAGATTAAGTTTACATACAAGTTTTTTCTATATTCGCTTAAGCACACACTCGTTATTAATAGTTCGTAGTTAAACAAATAACGTTAAGATGGGATCGGTTAAGTACGAAAGAAACCAACGGAAAGTAACTCAACATAATAACAGGTTTTGTAAAGCATAGCATACGGTTTATTTTTATTTGCATGACAGGATCTGTCAATCTTTGTTAATATTTCACCATACAATTTTACCAGTTATTCAACAGGCAGTACTAAACATTTTTTTTTTACTTAACAAATGGGTTAAGCCTTTTTACCACCTGATGGTAAAATATGATCAGGCTGAAGGCAGAAGCGCTTACTTAGTTGCTTTTAGTTTTTACAGACTTAGCTAAAGATGATTGTAGCTACCCAGGGAGACTTAAAACCGGCCTGTAACCAATCAGAATACAATAATATAACAGGAAGAGAGGTGGTCTAACCACTAGACCACATGAAGCATTTTAAATATTTTGAGAGTAATATCCCGCTATACATAATATAAGTTAATTTATGCGATTCAGAGGCTGTTGTGTCAGCCAAAATATGGAGCGACTAAGATATGGAAACATCAATTTTTCAATATTTAAAACAAAACAGAAAAAAACAATATTGCTTCTGAGCGACAACAAGATGGAACGACAACATAATGGTTCCGTGCAGTGTAAGGCTATGGTTCCGTTCACCGGCTCAGATGTGCGTGCGCATCAATTAACTTAGCGCGTACACGCTGTTGACATTCGCATTAAGGCCAAGGGTCGTGCCTATTCGCTTTTTGACTACATACTTAAACGACTAGTTTTTAAATATTTAGTCTCGATTATGGTAATGCGCTTAATCGTGCAACGAAACAATTCACCTTTTTTCAAGTATTTCTGCCATACTTTTTATACTGCCAGCTTATCTTTATGCTTGTTTTATTAATTGCAAATAAACTATTTAATTGTGTCTATTAAAATTATGCTTAGTGACTGTAAAAACTATTAAATAGAGACTTTGACTCATCATCATAGATGAAAGCTTCCGTACTTGGCTCAGGATGAACTACAAATACATGGAGAGATCGGTCCATTACCTACCTACACTGGATTAACTCAAGTTGGGTGGCCTCAGCTCAGAGAATCTCAAGATATGAGTATATTGATGATGACCAATCATACATTCGAATGCGATATGAGACTTGGTAAACTTGCACTGTGCCTTCTTAAGCTCGTGGGAAAAGTTTGGTCACCCATCCGAATCTTGCTTTAGTTACACGATTGCAATCCGAAGGCTCTAGCCGCTAAGAGCTCTGTATGAAGTCACAGACTCATCATACAACAGTATCGTAGTCCAACCAAATTCTTTGCGATTCTAGGTAAATACCACAATGTCATTCTGAGTGCAGCGGCGTAAACCAGTGCTATCGATCAACCGTATGAATGGAGAAATGATACGGCAATCCTTATCGCACGTACCTAATTGTGAACAGTAAAATCAGCATCTCTTTGAATAGCCAAAAAAGTAATGTTTTTCACCATGTGGCCTATTGTGTTCTTGGCCATTGTACCTTTTTGGTGGAGGCGATCGTAAAAAGGAGATTATGCTTGAATAGCTTGCAAATATCTTCTCTGAATGATTTTGGTCGCGACGCTTGCCAATGTTTGGAATGAACGAGGTATTTATCGAAATATCGTTTAGGTGACTTGTCTTTGTGGTATTTTTGTGGCGCTAACATGCTAAAGTTGTAGTTGCAGCTCAGACTTTTGATAAGGATTATAGGTTTGTTAAACCACCAATCCGTATTTAGACCAGGGTGGTGGGTTATGTTATCTTTCCTTGTGCTTATGTTTATGTGGGAAGGCCTTAGCCCAGCAATGAGACGTTTACAAGGCAACGATGATGATGAAAGATCTGCCGGTAAACATTTGTACGATTTGACAGTGGCTTTTTGAGAAAAATATTTCAAAAAAAGTTGAAAATTCTTATAAACCTTTTTTGTCACAAAACAGTTCTATCTTAAAGCAGAACGTTTATCGAAAGTTACGTAAAACAAAGACTTGTGTACATTTCACACACTCAATGCTAACAGCGAACTAGCTCGCCTTGCAACATCGCGAAGGAAATTGACTTTGAAGTGTTAACATCCTAGGCCGCTAAGCTGAGGGGAGGGCGGTCGCGTCTCGCCATTAATTTTTTGCGCCCAACAAGATGGCTTGCACGTGAGCCCTTGGCATTTGTTTCTAGGAACGATCGATATGTCCGCACATGCCCGTTGCAAAAGAAAAAACCGCTTAACACCGGTTATGAACTCATATACTAAGATGTATGCGGGTCCAGTTTGCTTTTAATTGGTTTTATACATCTGCCTCCTTTATACGTGTTTAAGGCAACTTAACTTGCGCAAACAAATTAGACGTTTATAAACAGCCTGCAGCCGTATAACAAAGGCCGAAGTAACCATTACGGTTTTGACGAAAACGATATATGGAACACAAAAACGACCCTGAATTGGAACTTCTCATGGCTGTTAACTGAATTTTCGGCGTGAGTCATTACCACAGCACAAGGAAGTGGTCTACTAAGCTCCTAGATCTATTAGATAGAATGCGTACAATAAAAATATAAAGAAAAAAGATAAAAAAAAAATATATACCTAACCTACTTAGATGTATAAGATGAGCTGTCCGCAAATTTGCAAAACTCAAAAGATAACTAATTATTAGATGCCATTTTTGTTGTCACTTAATATGCTAATAAATTTTATGAGTTAATCCATTTTTATACTAAGACGACTCACTATCCTATACTAAAATAAGATCTCCAAATTATTTCAATAGAATGCTTAATGCTTTAATGAAATAAATATTAAACCGCTAATTACAAGTTGACCGCAAATATTATAATGTGCATATCATCAAAAAGTGCTTAGCGAAACAACCTATCGCCGTTTTCTAGTAATTAGTTTAGGAATATTAGGAAAAGAGGCCAAATGGGAGATCAGGTAATCGGCATTTATATTGCGGATATAATATAATATTGTTGCGAGATAGACATCACAAATATCTGAGAACGAGTATTACACATTGATTTATAGATATAGCATTTTCGGCATAGACGAAGGTAAACCTTCAATTTAACAATTAATATAATGAATTATATGCCTGGTAAAATGTAAGTAGAATTATTTATTGCTTATTTATTGGTATAATTTAAATATGTTTTATCAGTAATCAAATAACTTAGTCACGCGTGTATGAATTTGCAAAACATGGTAGTCGTAACAGTTAAATACAACTGTTAAAACTGAAGGCTCTCCAGTGCCCAACAAAGTATATAACACACCAACATCCCGTACAAGACAAAGCATTTGTTCACTTAAACCGTATTGCATACGGTTCAAACGAACAGAAACAGCATAAACATATTTGTCAGTATTCACGGCAGAGACATTACTATAACAATACCCGCATACATCATTAACGGAACACTTTCTGTTATCGAAACACATTATAGACTACCTAGGATGAACAATTAAGTTATTATCTTTTTTTATTTTAAAGTGTTTCCTTTTAAGATAATTACTAGAACACTCAACAATGTGGTCCTTCAGTAATCCTGTGTGGTAATTTTTAAATGGTATTCAAGCATAACAAATGAATATCCAGAAAGGCGCCATCAATAGGGCGTAGTCAGAAACTTACCAAGATTTAACAAATGAATTAAAGAAACAATTATGCTATTTTAAACATTTACATTCCATAAGTAACAATTCAAATAAACGCTAAGCCTAAGCTAAATACTTTTGGATAAACCCAAACGTGATAAGTGATGAACGACATACATACAGGTTAAAATATAAATCCAACAATGGGTTAAGTTTAATAGAAATAGAAATAACATTTATCTTATAATTCGCAAATGGTTTTAGTTATTGCAAAATATAAAAAATACATAAAATTTCAGTAGTCATCCCGTGAAGTACCCATGAGCTTCTTTTTGGAACCACTAGCACCACCGGCGACCCTAATACCTATTTCTGCCGCCTTGTAGCATTGTTTTAGATTGCAGTGTTCCGGTTTAAAGGGTACATAACCCTAAGAAAGCATAAGACCTAAAGTTTAAAGGTTGACAATGCGCGTAATACCCTTAGTGGCCCAATAATTCATGGGCTGCGGCTGCAGTGTCCGCTTTTTATCAGGGAAGCTCGTAACACAGTAACAAAAAATATATGGAACTGACAAAAACGTCATGATGTGGTATTAAATTAAATAGCGAATGGGTAGCGAAGGCTCACATCTCACGAGCGTAAGGTCATCTCCTCCATTGTTGTGTCATGCGCAATAAAAGATAATCATTTCGTGTATTTTGGAGCAATTTACAACGGACCGCCCACGGCACGAGAGACAATTTACGACAAAAAAATATGAAAGGATTACAAATCATCGCATCCGATCTGTTGACTTGACCGATGTTCACGATTTAAAACAAATTATTGAATCTTAAAATGAAAACTGTATTGAATACGAACAAACAACTCGAGATTACGTTAAAACATCACGAGACACCATAATGTAGCCCTTTTAAGCTGATCCTCTCAAACATGTAAATAACGGTAACAGTTTGACGGATAAACATATGGTTATAAAACTGAAGGTGCTTCGCTTCAACCTACGAAAACAACTCGGCGAACGCCTTCTTAGATACCGGATTTTTTTCTATTAACTATTTGAATTAGGCGGTGTTAGCCTTGAACACAGCGCAAAACTTATTTGGGTCATTAACCCTCGCCAAATCTGGTTGTGATTCACGTCGTGATCAAAATAATAATAATGTGTTGAACAGTGTTTTTTTGCGACCGTTCGTTCTGAGACGTATTAGAATCACCGTTTTTTTGGCCACTCACCACAGCCGTTGGAAATCCGGAAGGCTAAGCAATTACATTTAGTAGGCGGGTTTAGGAAGGTAGGCTTTAACCTCGCTAGATAACGAATGTGTGAATGCAACAGAGGTTTCTTTCTGGTACACAATGGCGTTACATATTCAGTGACCTCTGTACCAACTGGAAATTTTTAACCATGTGGTTTCGACCGTTCCACTGTTTCACTAATGTATTTGGCGTAATATTATCAGTTAACTGTAATATTCAACATATTGCCAAACGTTGCGAATCTAAAGGCATAGATCGAAACACATGTGGTCCAAAGACAAACTGTTTCCAGATGCTGATGCCGGACACGTGAAGTTTTTTGAAACAAACAACAACAATAAAAGGTGTCCTTCGACCGACCTTTTAACCGATTGTTGGAGGCGAGTGCGTTCTCGAGTACCGTGTGCGGGGCACAGACGGTTGAAAAAAAGGTTCCAACGGAATTTTATGTGGTCTCGTCCGCAGCGGTTCTTCATAGCTGTCTCCTTTATAACGCGTTAAATGCTACGAGCGAGCGATAACCCCGCCGCAAGGACAATCTAGCCCGTCCGCTGGGGCCTCTTAATAGTTTTTTTTTTGGATCCCGCTTTAGGTATAAAGCGGGTTTTACTGCCGCCTCCTCATTATGTATTATAAATTGTTTAAGTTGTTTGCTATGATAAAGGTTGCTAGCTACAAATAAACAAAAATAATAAAGTAGTCAGTAAGTATTAATAGGTATATTCGTAATAATTACAAATCGACTACGTTTCTTTGTAAATCATTTTATTATTGTAATTTAACAGAATAGTATCAGTTTTGTGAAAAGCTATTGTTTTTAATCCCCAAACGATGCTTTAACATAGTTAGTACTGGATTATTATTTATTTAATATACTAAAGTTGTTTTATAAATATTTTTAAAACTACACAGAGTGACTGTTAGGACATGAATAAAAAATAATTGAGAGGCTGACGTGACTTAAAACACGAAAGGTTTCTGACATTGCGTAGGTACCTTAATTGTATCATTGTTCAGCAGACAACATGTAATTAATCATTTAGGCGTATTAGAATAATGTTTAACTTGTGATTAATGTGCCGATAATTACTGGGAACACTCGCTCGATCTCGCACGCCTTAGAATGCTTTTAAGTTATTAATGTCCCACTTAAGGACTGTTGATTGTTATTCAATAATTGCACATTATTGTATAGTCTCTGTTGTGCAAAGAACCTCATATAGATTTTTCTTTAACATACATTACATTACATTATAACATAACTTCTGTATTTCGATTTCAAATAAATCGTCAATAATAAATAACATCGCCATCTTCAGTGCTGTAAGATTTATAGATGTTCATTGAGCCTGGCAAACTTTAATTTGATACAAATCCATACCTATAACTTTTCCTTAAAACTCGTCCGTTCCATTCCATTAAAAACTCAATGTAGTTCATAAAGCATACTTCTCATAGCCTCTCATATACATACTCCCATACTTCTCATACCCGCCGCACCGCACAATGGGACGGATTTCGGATTTGCGGACATTGTAATTTTTTGTTACATAATATTATTATTTTCATTATGCCAATCAATAGCCCTAATTAAGGCGATCAGATTTTATTTTGTCAACTTTTTTGTAAACATAATATTATACGAAAAAAAATTAATATAAAAAAAATGTATAGGATGATATCTAACATGCTCTATAAGTACCAAGTCTTGACAGATCTCAGCTTGATATTTTGTCCGCAAATCCGAAATCCGTCCCACTGTGCGCTGTTTCAGTCTCACTTATTATTGCCAAAAAGTGATGCAAAGAAGGCAGCCGTTAATGCCCAAATAATAGCGTTCGCATTGAAGGTTGTTTCTCGGCAGGAAACAGCAACTGAATAGATATGGACATGGTAATTACGTAACCTTGACTTACCGTTTTAGAATAAAAACCGCACTATTTAAATACGACTTTAAGAGTTATCGCAATACTAGTAGCGGTTATAACTAATATGGTGGTAATGAATGTCGTTACGTTACAATTAAGTTGCATTTAGCTATTTTGTGGATTCAACTTCGCAGTTGCAAAGGCCTATTGTCTTTTTGTATTTAACTATGTTTACGTTGGCAACAAAACACATTGATAAATAATTTATAGCAAAACGTGAAAATTATTCCACTCTTTTTGGAAGTATTCGAAAAACTCTATTATTTTAGGTGTTCACTAACTCATAGAAAGAATATTTCATTAGAATTCTTACGTGCACCGGCCGCAGCCGTGCGTCACCCATGGAATATTAATTAAGAACCTTAGTCTGGTTTCCAAATGTCAGGCACGGATAACGCATCACCACCAGAATAAAAAGTCCACCGGTGGCATTTTACGAACACATTTCGTACATACAAATCGATTGTACGCGCCACTAATTCGATAAAAATATTATAAATGTTCATTACTAAATAATATCTTGTAATGGTGTATGCAATTAGTTTCTCGCTTTACAGAATGACATTTTGCGCATTCAATGTGCGTTTTCTTAACAACTTCGAAGAATTTACTCAATTTGCGCAGACAAATTGAATAACGTCTTAATGACAATACTTTATACTAAAAAATACAATTGACAAATAAACATAGATAAAATAAAAAATGTTAAATCATATTCAGACGTAGTCGTAGATACGTCATAATAAATATTATTCATAATAAATATAATCTTCAAATATTGTCTTTTTTATATTTGTTATTAATTACCTAATAAAAGAAAAATTACAAAAAAAGTTACATCTTAATGTAAATTGCTTCAAGTTTTCTTCAAAAACAAAGTAGATTAAATTCCCTGTGTTGCCGTCAAATGACCTTTAGCAAAAACAATGGAACTCGTTAAGCTTATCTTTATAGGAAGTTCGTACAATACATGCCTTACAATTACCTACCATTTAAAGGGCGCATATATTAGGGTAAATGACATTTCAATAATATCCTTACATTTTTCAACTAATTTCCGATAGTAAATTTTACTTTTTATTTTCAATTGCTGCACTGAAGCTAAATTAAATATTTATAAAATTTATAAAATACAGTGAAAAAATTATACGCCCTCCCGACCCAGCCAGTAATCGAACCTGGGTCTTCCGCAATCCGGGCGGCTGCACTGACCGCTATGCTACCGGGAAGACTGACGTAAGCGCTGAATTTTGTCACTGCTTTTTAATTTTAGAGTGCTAATAGCGGCACAGTGCCATCTATCCAACGGTCGTTGCAACCGATGGCCATGCATCGGTCGGGTCGGGTTGGTTGCATGGGTCTGGTGGGCGTTTAATTTTTTCACTGTATTTTATAAATTTTATAAATATTTAATTTCCGATAGAATATTATCAATAATAAGGCTTTTCTACATGGTGTTCAGGCAGTGAGTTATAATACGTGTTATACATAACTATTTATAAATTATAAATTGCATGAAAGAAACCAAAATTTTTTTTCTTTACGACTACTATCGGGTATTCACAGTGTAATCATAGCAAACATGAAATATATACACAAAAAAATTTAACGACTTAAGTGCTGCAAACTTTGCCTTTAAGAATGAGTCTTCCGTACTTTTTGTAATAATAAACGGTGCGTTATGGACGGAGAGATTCAAAATTAGAGTCTACGGTCCGTCACGCCTGCCTGCGCCGACGCATACAATTACGATCACCGGACAAAAAAGAGCCCCAACAATGCAGGTTCGTCCTTGGGTTCCTAATAAAAGCCGAGAAAGGGCAAGGGAACTCGTTTTGAACCAACCTTGGGACTTTCACTGACTACCTACGCGCATTTCGCATGTAATAGAGTTTTTTATAAAACTTAGATTTTTCATCAATTCACCGTTTACTACTATTTCTTGTCAAAGTCAAAGTCAAGTTACGAAAAATGCTTATTAATCGTCCATATATTTTTTTTACCTACTACCCATTCAGGACGTCTATTTTTTAGCTGTGGAGAAGAATGGGCGCAAGAAATTCCACAGCTTTAATAGAAGTAACGACATTTACGAAAAAAAAAAGTATGGCGTTACCAAATCATACAATATAATTACAAATAAAAACTTTCAAGAGCCCGGAATTACAAATAATACTTACCTACATACATTTACTTAACATTACACTTTATTCTAAAAATTTTTATTCTTAACTTCTTGGTTACGTAACATATTTAATCATCCTGTAAGTAAAGAATTATGAGTAGTATGTTGAATAAAAGATGCGCATATAGACTCGATCAAAAAAGTTTTGTTAGGCGTAACTCATATAAACAGGCAGGAAGTATTCCACTGACTAAAATGGTAAAACATGGCGTCAATAGCTATTAGATTTGGGTCGAGATTGAATTTGTCAGTTTGTCCACCGCCGCCGCCGTGCCAATTACAATAACAGCATGTACACACATACACACACACAGCTGTGGGTGTGTGCGGAGGCGAGTGTTACCGTTATGGAGGCACATACCAGTGACGTCAATGAGGCTTCATACCTCCGACGCCACACGAATACGATAACAGCATAGGCGAGGACACATAGTCACTTGGTCTCTTAATGTTTTATACTAACATTAAAAATGTATAGCATTATATATGCGTATTTTATGGCATGTTAGTTAATATAAGCTGATATTATGGTTAAAGGTAATTTTTATGTTTTTCTTTGTTTCAGATCGAGATGTCTTTGGGCAGCATAACTCCAACAACTCGCATGACAAACACACAAAAGAACCTAGACGATTTATTTCATCCATATTAGGCGGAGATGTGCCTTATGGAAGCCATAAAGGACATATCCTCACGCCAGCTGAAAGAAAACAATACTTACCAGTAGTGGTAGAGGAAAAGAAAACAGAAGAAAGACCACTAATAAAAGAAGAAAAAAATTCCCTAGATACTGAGCCCGTAGTACTTCCATCAAGAAACACACCGTCTCCAGAAGCTGTACCTTCACCCGGCATAGACAACAACGTCACATGTCAAAAAGTCTCAGTTATTCAGAGGACACCAGCACAATCTCAATTTCGTGATAACAAAAAAGAGCTTGCTGACGTCAGTATACCTGCAACTCTACCGGCTCCTGAACCAGAACAAGATCAACCAATTGACTATGTAATAGCTAAAAAACGAGGCGAATCAGAAGATGAAGAAACGGAAAAGAAAATAAGAGAGCAGAGACGAACAAGCAGCTCTAAAATCGCTAACAGTATTTTGGCTAGACCAGTCCTTGTACTGAGAAATTGCCCAGGAAGCAAAGTTCCCGGTATCCTCAATGCTGCTGCGGGTCATGGGCGGTCAACTAGTGGTAGTGGGTCTAACGGTGGCTCCCAAAGCAGTGGTGGGACAGGAAGCTTCAGTTCAGGAGGTGGTAGTACTGCCCCTTCATCAGGTGGTGGTGGAGCTATTGGAGGTGGTTCAGGAAGCGGTGGAAACGGTCGTGATGGAAGATCTAACTATGGACCAAACAGCCCACCGACAGGCAGCCTTCCTCCATTCTATGAAACACTCGGTCCCTCTTCGAAGGGTGGGCAAAATTCATTTAATGCTAATAGTAATTTTACAAATGAGTTTAATATGATTAATGGTTTTAATATGGACTGTGAAAATGCTGATAACGCAGCAAATTTCCCTGAACAGAGCAAACAATATTCTCTAATGCAAAATGCTCATTATGGACTTGCTTTAAAAGACGAAGAGATTGACTATGAGGGTAAACTAGAAAATTTAAGTGCTATGGGCAACTATGGAAATAATTTCGATGACCCTATGGTTGTAGATATGGGAGATGATGTTATAGATAGCTATCAATTCTCGACGACTTTAACTTTTTCGGGAGCCAACGAAGGCATTTTAGGAAATCTTTCCGATTCGACTGACGATTTTGCAAGCTTACTCAATAATCACGTTGAGTCTATAACTGACACTGAAATAAGAGAGTCATCATCGATTACTCCAGATTCAGTTCACAATCCGGTTGATATTGAAACGCTAGCAGAGCAAGTAAACTTAAGTAGACAGTATTATGAAAAGGCCAACTATTTGGCTTTTGCCAGTCAAGAACAAAGTTCATCATATAATTTTTCGAAAGATCGTCCAGATTTATTGATGCAACTGAACCCAGCGCTTTTGCAACACAACGAAGGGCAAATGCAACAGTTGCAAATACATGTACAGTTCCAGCAGAGGCCGCCGATTCTGTCACCTGGCTTCCCCTTCACTAGTCACTCTTTGGACCTGGACTCACCAACAGGCGTGTCGCTGCCCTCGCCTGGTGGCAACAACTCCCTAGACGGCAGTAGCCACATCGAGAGCTCATCCCTCAGTCCTGCAGCTGCTGTAAGTTTCAAGAAAGGCTCTGTCAGCGATGGCAAATTGCAAGTCTTGCAACAGAGGGTAAGCATTATTTGATTTTAAGGCGAAGCTTTGATTCGTTTTTCTTCAATGTCGTCATTGTAATTTGAATTTTGAAAATTACTAATTAACATATTTTTACGAAAATAAGAAAGACGACATCGAAGTTTAATAATGAAAAATCGTTATTATGTAACGCTGAGCCTGAATCAATTTATGCTTTAACTTTGAGCCAATTTATTTTGATATCATTATTATAGTGTTTTATTTATGTGTATAGCATTAAGCTCAGCTTAAAACATTAATAATGATCAATTGAAATGTTCTACTCGTAGGTACTTGGTTTAATTTTATTTATGTGATATTTTGTATTTATTTATGGTACCTATAGCAGCGATGTATAACCATCGTGTTATTTCTTTACAGTTGGGTCTACCAGCAGAACTCCCATTGGAATTCATCAACGGTGGACATGGCGTTAAGAACCCATTGGCAACAGAAGCTAACGCAAGACAGAGAGAAGAGGAGAAGAACAAACAAGTATTAGTTAGTGAAGACGATCCCACGAAGTTTGTATGTAGGGTCTGCTCGAAGAACTTCACCTTACAGAGGCTTTTGAACCGGCATATGAAATGCCACTCAGATGTTAAGCGATATCTTTGCACGTTTTGCGGCAAAGGTTTCAATGACACATTCGACCTAAAGCGACACACCAGGACACATACTGGAGTCAGGCCCTACAAATGCAACCTTTGTGAGAAATCTTTCACCCAAAGATGTTCCTTGGAGTCTCACTGCCTAAAAGTGCACGGTGTTCAACACACTTACGCGTATAAAGAAAGAAGGACTAAGGTAATTATTACATATTATAATTATATAAAGAGTATATTTCTACAATTAAGAAGTTTACTGATTTACATATTTAAATTTTTTTCATTTCTGTTATGAAGATACGTTATATAGAAGTGCAAAATTATGTTTTTACAAATCGACAAGTTTTGTTTTAAGTATCTCTAAATCAGAGACTATTTTAAAGTACATTTTTATTTTAGTCGAATATATATTTACGAGTACATGATTGTCTAGATTTGCACTGCTATTTACCTTAATGATTTAGCAGTATCTTCATTGTTTGTTTAAAGAAATCTACATTTTTAATAATATGATTTTCCTTTTCTTTACAGATGTACGTTTGCGAAGAGTGTGGTCATACGACGTCGGAACCTGAAGAGCACTACATGCACCTTAAGAAACAGCACCCTTACTCGCCTGCGCTACTCAAGTTCTATGACAAACGGCATTTCAAATTTACGAATGCCACTTTTGCAAACCAACTCCTAGGACAGCTGCCCATGCCTGTCCACAACTGAATGTACCTTATTAAGTCTACAACGAATTGGCATCAAGATCAAATGGAAAAGACTATTTTGTACCGATAGCGGTATAACCAATGTCAATTATTCCATTTAATTTTAAATGGAACGAAAGGTACTTAATTACGAATTTAATCCGTCCGCTTCTACGTAGATAAAAACAAAATAATCGGTCGTTTAAAATATACCCCAGTGATTTTGTTTAGGTATTTTGGTAACGCACACAAAATTTTAACTTATTAAATCGATTTGTCTTCCAATTTTAATGTGAACATCCCGTGCGTTTAACAATTAGTTAAAGTGTATTTGAACGGTTTATACGTATAACTACGTAACTATCCACCTTTTGTTTCCATAAAAAATACCTTAATTTTTAACAGTCAATGTGAAATTAACCCACTAGCCTACTATGTTAGGCACGACTGCAAAAATCAAAGTATCGGGTATTATGTGCAATCTTTGGTGATGGTACGGGATTATCATTTAAGCCTAGTACGTAAGATAAGATAAAACTGTTTAGCTTTAGAACTTAGAGTATATTTTAGTAGTGAGCGACTGTAAGTTTCATTTCAAACCAGCCTTGAGTGTGATGAAGAGATTAATAAATAATATGATAACGGATTGATAAAGGATGGTGCTAACATGCGAACGTCGCTGACTTGAAATGAAGCGACATGGGTCGGATGACACTTTTTGTCCGCTCCATGAAAATATATCAAAGAAAAAGCTTTGATATAAACTAACTGCACAATAAGGAATCTCTTTCCTCGTTTTAGTGATACTAGCTTCTAATTGTCTCTCGAAATCTTAACACAAATTATGTCACAATTTTAAGTGTATGTAACTATAGAAAATGTTATGTTTGTTCTTTGTTTTGTACTTATTATCGATATTGATTTTTTTTAAATTGTTTGGCGTACCCAAATAGTGTCGTACAATACGTCGTACCAAGTTGAAATGCATTTCTAGATTTATTTATATTATTTAAAATAAAATATCGGTCGGCGACTGCCTGTGCTGTGAGTGTGTGTGAGAATTTATCTATTGTATAAATGAGTTATTTAATGCGTCGATTGTTATGTTATAATTAAATTTCAAGAAGGTATTGCTGTATGATGCGCTTGCGATTTTATAGAAGGAGGATTAAAGAGAACAATGATGCTCAATTGATACATTTGCGCTTTCACAGCGAAGCTTGTGAAATATAAATTGTAAATATTGTCTAAATTTAGAAAAATAGTAGTAAAATTTTTTGAATTGTATTAGCTGCATAATTTTAGTACCTAATTAGAATTTATGAGATTTTTTAAAAAGATAATGTTATTAATATTTTGTACAATTCGGTAAGTTTTTATAGAGCGAAATTTTATATTGTCTTATCATTAAACGATTTTATCAGTCCATAATATTGTGATAGCGCATTCCTTGTTTTATACTTGTCTGTTGCATTTACTAGCATTTTTCATCTCACAATGAACCTAGTTTCATATTTAAGAAACAAACTCTTTGTTACTCTGTATTGATAAGCAATATATCATGATTTAAATATTAACGCAATTATTTTATTTTTCCCTTTTTTCCTACAAAAATTTTATTAGATTTTATTACAAAAAAACGATCCAATTTTAGAGTTCTTTTCACTAAAGACGCTTTTTGAAAGAAGCTGTCAAAACAAGTTGTTTTAACAGAAGTGTAGGTAAAAATATAGGTAGTAACATAAAATATATAAAATACATAAAATTCAAAGTCATTGATTAAGTTTAGGCTACAAATTAGCTCTTATTAATGTCACTATGCCATCAGTTCGTAAGTCTACACAGGGCGGGAGACCTTTTACTAAGAAAAAGCGGCAAGAAACTCAGCAAGGGCATTTCTTTTTTCTTTCTTTCTTTTAAAGCTTTAAAATCGTATAAGAAACGTACATTCTTAAAAATAATCTCTTAAGAATCGGTTACTGAATCGATTTCAGTATGTTTAATAATATTCAATAAAACAAAATTATTTAAAACAGCCTTATCACATATTGTATTCTAAAGTTTACGCGAAAAACTACACATTGAAATGAAACAACTTTTACGGATCTACTCGCGTTTATTTTACACATTACTTTTAATTAATGTTTATCCTGACGTTTCGAACCCTTTGCAGGGTCCGCGGTCACAGAAAGACTGAGGTGTTGGTTAGTTACATAATTAGTTAAATTCTGATTATGTCTTGATTAAATTTCGTTCGTTACGCTAGTTCAACGACGGAGAGTCAGTAATTTACTTAATAATTTAAATAATAAATAAAATAAATAATTTTAAATAATAATAAATAATTTTATTATTATATTAAATGCAGAAACCTGTAATTGGCTTTACTTATTGTAATTATTAATAGAATAAGTGTTCATTGTAATAAGCTGTTGGTTTCTATAAATAAATAAAATAAATATTTATAACAACTACGTAAAAAAGTAGCTCTTTTACCAAACTGATTTCCGGTTGCGTGCTACTTGTTGTATTGTATATCCAGATATGATATATAGCCACATGTCATTACACTTTTTCCAATATGCTTAATGTTTATCCGTATGGCTGCATTTATTATTCTACTCCCACAGCAAATCGTTTCTGATTTTTATCGCCATAACTTTGATGACTTCTAGTATAAAATGCACTTTCTAGTGGAATAGAGCAAACTACAAACTACTGGTGGAAGCAATGGAGAACAATACAAAGCGCAAATTAAAACGAGAATACGCTAAAAGATTCAGTAGTGTGATATATTGGCCTAATCGATTTACCGGTTATGCGAGATTCAACATAAAAAACAACCAAATTATCAAAAAGACATGGGGATCCACCCTCTACGGAGTTTTTGTTATAATTTGGGCTATCTTGTCTATTATCGACATCTTCTACGAAATGGCAGTGTTACGCAATAATATGTTATATTCGGAGATCGTCATATTGTTGCAAATATCAATATTAGTTACATCATATGTTATTAATATAACGTTTACTGACAGATCTATTGATATCAAATTAATCCAAAAATGTGTAGATTTCGATGTATTAGTTGGAGTGAAAGAGACAAAATTCATGAGGGATGTAGGAGATAAAGCTTTCTTCATCACGGGCGTGCCTGTGTTTCTTAATCAGTGCATAATTGTTGTTACTATGTATATAACGTTTGACATAACTTTTTGGTTACATATATGGGGAACTATGTATTTCTGGTGGGCCTTTTATGCATTTTACGATATCAATTTTTTGCTATACCATTCTGCTTTCATTTCTCTTCGAACGCGATACCTTAACGTGGCCCTTATGAAAGGCACCAATATGAGGATGGATTGTATTCCTGACATGGCCTTGTTCACTGGACTTTATTGGAACACAAAATATGATGATCTCGTCGATTTCCACAAGAGAGCTGAAACGAAAAACTACGTAAAAGCGTTCAAGTTGCTTTTTTTACAACTACAAGATTTTCAACGGTGCTTCAGTTTCAATGTAAGTGTTTTATTGATGTCAAAAAATTTTGCGAACAATACACATTGTAATGTAACATTTATACGTATCGTAGTGGACACACACAGTTCGACACTGTTTTCGTCACCAAAAATTTACATTGGTGTTCATTGAAATTTTACGCGATGACAGCTTGAAAGCAGTGCATTTAATTATTGCTAAATAGTAAAACAGTTGCTGAACCCTATTTTTAATAAACAATCAATCAATAATAAAAAGATCAACAATAAAACTATAACTGGTTCTTGTCGATCTCTGGTGTCAATACCCTATTTTACTCGCGTATAATTTACTTATTTTACCCTGACGTTTTGAGCCCTGCGAGACCGAGGAGTCGATCGTCTCATAATTTATATGCTTAATCAGCTTACAGTATCTATTGGTCTCAAAAATTATTGTAAAACTATGCAAGTAAATATTTTCATATTTTATTTCAGGTTTTCTCGGCAGTTGCAGTAATGACAGTCGGCGCTCTGTTTTCTGTACAGACTATAATAACATACGGCCAAACGGTAATACTGTCACATTTCCTACATAAATTAAAAAGGCGCTGCGTATTCACAATTGTCTGGTTACTACGGCTTTGAGGAACCGTACGGTTCTTGCCGCCTATAAAATCCGGTTACTATACAAAGATGACCAATAGCATCATAATCATCAATATTTCAGCCGAAAAACGTTCACTACTGGGCAAAAGCCTCCACCAAGGATTTTTTTGGAGAGAGTTTGCTGATTGCCTCATACGTAATTTTCAGCTTCACCGGGCTTTTAAGTGAGCGGCGTGGAACTTAAAGGGTTCAAGCAGTGTGAAACGAATCACCTCCGGAGATTTTCTAGAGGGAACGGCGTCACGGCTAGTGCGTGTCCCCGTGCTCTACTAAATTCTCCGGGAGGTTCGGATCGGATCGGTGCCCCCCAAAGATCTTCACAGCAACCGGTTTTGTGCGCGCGCGATCGCCACTCGAGAACTGTTCTGCCCCAGAGGTCATCCGTTTTACGAGCGATGAGACCTGCCCACTAGACCTGACCTTCGCAATTCTTTGGGATATGTCGATAACTGAAGTTTTTCTAAGGATGATTTCTGATTTAATCATGTAAATAAATCCCAAGCATAGCCTCTCCATTGCTCTTTGGGCGACTTTGAGCCTTCTTATAAAGCCTATAATAAGCGCCCACGTCTCTCGGCAACACAAACTAATTTAACACTTCAGTCTTGAGACACTGCAGTATATTGAAAAAGAAGATACTGTTTAGCTTACCGGGCGCTGCCCAGCCGAGTTGGGTTAAACTCGGCGAGATTTTGCTCGGTAAGCCAACAGCTACACTTAAACACCTAACACTTTCCAAAAAACACCTACCACTTGTTTAACTATCAGTTAATAGGGTACGGACTAAATGCGTCCAAATATTGACAAATATTGGTGGTAGTGGCCATCAGTCATCATTTTTACGGATCATTTCGAATTCTATTTCTATTTCTATTGCTCTATGGGTAACCTATAGAAAAGCACCAGTCACGAGTTTAACTATCTAATATACTTTTATAGGGAGCGATCAAAGTATTGCCTGGGTGTTAGCTTGAGGATTTTGTCCGAATCCGACTGAGTACTGACTGGGTTCTAGTTATAAATGGATATTGAGGCATAAGAACCAAATCTTCAGGTCAGCAACGACTAAAGGTTACGATGACCGCTTTCCGCTTTCCGCTTTCATCAGTACTTTGTTTGTCAGCCATCAAGGCAATGTGTACTAAAAGTACATGACGAAATTAATGAGATTGTTTTTCAATATCACATTTTGTTACAGGGTGTTGGCATTATGAAAAAATCGATCATCCTTGGCTGGCTACTATTGAGTTGGACATTCTTTCTGTTAGTAAGTTTGCAGATAGATACGTTTTCGAAACAGATTAATCAAACCAAGCTTATATGCACCTACGCCCAGTTAACGCACACGAATTCAGGCAAGTATCAATATACAGTGGCGGTCATATGATTAAGAACGCTTATGTGTGATTACAAGATTTATTCAAACACACTTGCATAATTCTTCCTTACGTTTTATTCATTTTTGTGTCATTGCAAAATGTTTTCATGCTATCGATATGTTCATTTACACACGTGACTAATTAAAAACAAAACGAATAAATTTTGAACATCCAATCAACTTTACACTGATTATAACATGACTACTAACTGGCTGGCCACATAATTAAGAACGCTGAACAGTTTCTTTTTTTATTTAAATTTAATTAACAAACACTGTGTCTATGTCACTTCTAGTATAATATTGGCGCCATTTAGATAATTAATATTAATAATATTATTGAAACGTAATTTTTTCGTAAAGTAACAATGGGGAAAAATAAAAGTTGCGACAAATATACTAGGGAAGTCATAATTAAAACTTCGTAAAAAGAATTGGTCGTACAAAATCAAAGCTCATCGGCATTGTTCGAAAACGATGGTTCACCATGCTGTGAAGCATTTTAATATGTATCAAACGACTTCAAATATTCCGCGCGCGTCTAAACAGAGAAAGACATCGCGACGAGAGGATAGAAATATCGTTCGTTATCGTCTATCCAGATAAGAAAAGCATATTTTGGAGAAAACAACCCTTTAGCGATCTCAGCACGCACTATTCGGAGACGTTTGGTAGACGATCGATATTTATTAGAGAGACGAGAGATATTTGAGACTTTTTTTAGCTGTAGAGAAGAATGGGAGTGAGAAACTGCCATTCTTCTCTACAGCTAAAAAAACGTCTCGAAAACTCTCGTCTCGTAAAGAAAAAAAAATTTAGAAAACAAGTTTATAACTGTAATGTGAGACTTCTTGGCGGGAAAGTGAAGAGTCATGACTGCGGTTTTGTTTTATTTTCTAAAATTTGTGATAAGTCGAAATTAATGTGTAATAATGGTGGATTATTAACTGTAAAGTGTTCGTAAGTGCGCATGAGTGTTGGCAAATTAAACTAAACAGTGCAACTTCACTTTACAAATTCTCTCAAGAAGTCCGCCCGAGGATTTAGTAAAGCCCCACATCTTTACTGAGATACTCGAGGGGTTGGGGGGTATATCATTTCTCACTTCTCATTTCTATTATCATTCATCATCATCATCATTATACTGGAAGAAAATATTGTATATTTATGTATTACTTGTAAGAAAAATACTTTGACACTGGCTAAATGTGCTAATCACACGAAGCTGTAATGTCGTTACATTACAGTTATAAACTTGTTTTCTAAAGTTTTTTTCTTTATTTCTTACGGATGAGCCCTTGGCTTTCATCTCTTCTGATGTTTATCTTACAACAAGAGACATAAAAATTTACAAAAAAAACAGACACTTCTTTTTAATTTTAACAGATTTAAATCTTCCGCATTTTGTACTTTACTTCAAAGACTTTTTTTTATAATTAATCTAAATAGACTCCCTTTTGGAGAAGATTTCACCTTTTTTAATTAAATTAATATGACTTTTAACTTTCTGGACTTCCTCTCCATTTGAATTTTAACAATACTAAATGACACTCCTCCATGCGTTCAATGTATCTAAAAAGGGGTACAAGTTTTCTCCACATTTCAATATATACCTACAGGGTGTTTGGTAATGTTTATAATCCCGAAACATAGCCATGCAAACAAGTATAATAAACACCGTGATAACATGCAAAATCGTATTTACGTAGATTTATTTTTCCATACAAAAACTTTAATATTAATAAATTAGAGTTTTTGTAAAAATAATGTGATTTTATCACATTATTTTTGTCCATCCTTGACATGTTTTGACTTCTGTTTTTGTTGGACCATGATATTGACGACGAAAAACAACGTATTAGCTGGACCTAGGGTTGTCACTTTTTAATTTTACTTAGTAACAAACAACCTTAATATCACGGCCATAATTATGGTGTTTTTCAGGTATGTTCATAATTCTCCAGGGTTCTATGCAATGTACCCTATCTGCAATATTCGTGATTATACAAGTATTACCAAACATCCTGTAGATATAGATATAATTAAGCTTAAACACACTAAAACATACTTCAAGATTGTCTTTCTCTAAATGAAATGTTTCATGTAATCAATACCTAAATAGTACTACTACTACTTAAATCTTCACAGAAGCCATCTTCTCGCTGACGAAGAGTATTCTCCACACCCTCGAGCTCAGAGACACCCGAGCGTCAATCTACGGGCTGTTCTATCTCGACACCAGCGTGGTTTTTAAGGCAGCTTCTTCCACCTTTGTCTACATCACGGCACAGCTCACTATGTCCACGCCCCAAATGGATGACACTACCAAGTTGGATAATGTTACGTCTATCTTGGCTAACGTGACCAGCCTCTTGTCATGATCCTGCTACTTCACCGCACATCTACAGCTCACCAGATACATGCTCAAAACGGATAACAATAAAAAGCTGAATAATGTCATGTCTACCTTGCCTATACTAATTTACAACACAAATACATGCATACATGACTCTTCACTTTTCCGACAAAAAGCCCTGGCTGCTTTTACCAGGCAAAATTCCTGTTTACATTTGTTTATTTTTCGAGAAAACACAGCTTAAAAAAGTTAAGTGTATTCGTTTTTCTAGATCTTGAATTGTGTTTACTTTTACCTGAATTCTGTCTTTCAGATTATATGTAAATTTTTTCGATTATAATTAAGAATTAAGCTTATCTAGTTTCAAAATTAACACGTGATGGACACATAAAGTATAAGTAGAGAAGTTGCGTGTGCGTGCACCACAATCACTTAATTTAACTAATTGTCAACCTTATAGGCTATAAAGTACCACACAATTGTAGTTGGCACAGCCGTCACTCTGAATTTTAATTGAAAGTAATACTTAATGAAATAAATATTGTAATAATCAAAAAATTATCTCAATACTTGAAAATTAGTAATATAATTTTTATTTGCGTAGAATAACTTCTATTTGATTAATTTAAACTTAAGAAATTTAATTTTCAATAATATACGGTTCAAAATTAAATCAGATTATACCATTCACTCAAATAAGATTAGATCTTTTTAACATATTTTCTAATAGTTAAATTAATCGTAATATTATTATAATGTATAACTTCAAAGTAGGTATCTCAAGATGCAGTTTGATAGAAAAAGCAGAACTCATGCAACAGGCATACAGTTTGTTATATTATTATTGCTTGTAAAAGAGACTCCTAACATACTCCTAACTCAAATATAGCATCGATTATTAATAATAATATATGAGAAAACATCACATACATTGTTTTGATTCCAAGTGATAAGTAGCTTAAGCACTAGTTTCATGGAAATCAGAAAAAACGACGGTACCAAAACCACCCAGACCCGACACAATTTCGAAAAGTTTGTTTTCGACATTGACCCGACCGGGAATCGAACCCAGGACCCCAGAGTTAGCGCCGCCCAAAGTCTGGCGAGCAAGCCACTCGGCTACGGAGGTCGTTTATTAACGTTTAACGTTGCTGAACTAAATAAATTTTGAAATTTATATAATGCTTAATGTGTTTTGTTTGTTATTGTACCATCTTTACATATATAAATCTTCTGTGCGTGTGTTTGTAATTACATACATACAAAACTACAAAATTTCATCAAAATCGGTCCTGCCATTTAGAAGGAATCAATTATGGGTTTCTGGATGGTTTAAAAATACGCGACTTCGTCCGCTTTTGCTATTGCAGCGCCACCTACCGGATCCAATTGTAAATCTAAACCATTCTCGAATCCACTTGAACACATACAAAAAAAATCATCCACATCGGTCCAGCTAGCAGTTTACATGGAATTCAGTGACATACACACGCACATAAGATTTATATATGTAAAGACACTTATTAATCCTAGATAAACTATTATTTTATTTTTAACCATAGTTGTAATAATAAAACATTATCAAACCAATAAAAAGATCCGCACTAAAGATATTAGAAAATAATAATGCTTTTGGATATAATATCTCATTGGAATATTGTCCATAGTTCACTTATTTATAGTTAATATTATAAACACGATATCACTTTGATATATCACTTTTAATAAGTACTAGAAAATTATTTACAGTTAGAATTGTTACGATCATTAGTACAAGCAACACACAGATTATTGTTAAAATAAAATTGTTTAAATAAATCTGTTAAAATTGGCCTAATATTGTTACTGGCTCTAGGTAAAGAGCGAAGCACCCCAACACAAATTCTGCATAACCGTTTGGGGTTGTCACTACAAACTATGTATTTTATTAGAAAATTCAAAAATATTATTTTCTTGTTGGGACGCTCAAGTTTAGAAATGACATGTATTTGTTTTGTTTATATAATTTTAACGCAAATTTTGTTGCGATACAAATTACAAAAACACAATGTTGAAAATATTTCCACGAGCAAATGTTGAAAAAAAAAAAGAAATTTTTTCAACATTGTGTTTTTGTAATTTGTATCGCAACAAAATTTGTGTTAAAATTATATAAACAAATTAAAAACATTTTATAAATAGCTAGCCTACTTCTTAACTGATCTTTAGTATTTGTAAAAATATTATGATCAGATGTTAATGACTGTAGTTGTTGACATTGAATTGGCGCCTTTGGCTTTCAAAGTAAAAAAAAAGTAAATAGTGTTGAATAATTTCGGCGGGCTGGTTAGAACCACGATAGCTCAATTGGAAGAGCACCTGACCCGGTATGTCAGAAGGGTGCAGGTTCAAATCCTGCTCGTGGAAAGTTTTCCAACATTGTGTTTTTGTAATTACTTTCTTTAATCAATTCCTGTAAATTACATATTCTACCCTTATCCTCTCTCACTCTTGTTGTTAAGCATGGTCAGTTCTCTGCCGACGCCTTCTCTTACCACGACTTGATATATTTGTCATATTAAGTTCACCCTCCGAAGGATAAGCCGCGAGTTTTGCTTCAGCGTAGCTTTGCCAAGATGGATCTTAAACAGCTACGAGAAGACGCTGACAGCTTGAACTGGTCAGCTATATACAATAGTGACTCTGTTGATGAGCAGATGGAAGTTTTTAATAAGCTCATGATTGACCTGTACGACGTGCACGCTCCTGCCCGACCGGTTAAAACCAAACATTTACCTGCCCAATGGTTGACAGACGACATACGACAACTAATGGCTGAAAAGAATTCTGCGAAGACTAAGTACAAACTTGATCTATCAAAACAGAATGAATCTAGATATAATCGCGCTAGAAATCGTTGTAAAACTGTGATAAGGGACGCTCAAAGACGTCACATCTATAATTCTGTTCAAAATGAGGACCCTGCTAAAGTGTGGAAATTCCTCAAATCTCTCGGGGTTGTTAAATCTCAGAACTCTAATATCAATAACAATTTAGATATCAACCTTCTCAATTCTCACTTTACCTCTTCTTCACCTATTGACGTCCACTGTCACTGTCACCTTGCAGCGTCTTTCTAATTTACTAGCACCTGTTTTATCTCCCTTTGTTTAAGATAAATTTACGGACAGTGATGTTAAGAGAACTATACTCTCCATAAGCTCTGCTGTGGGTATTGATGCAATAAGTCGTAATATGATCCTTACTACATTAGATATCCTTACTCCCATTGTAGTTCACATTCTTAACATATCAGTTGCATCACGAGTGTTTCCATCTGCTTGGAAAGAGGCTTCTGTTATCCCAAAAAGTCAAATCTTACCTTATATTCAGAGTACCGTCCATTTCCATACTACCTTTCCTTTCTAAAGTCATTGAAAAGCTTATCCATCGTCAACTCACTTCTTTCCTGAACAAAAATAGTCTCCTTAACCCATTTCAATCCGGATCATCCGGTCATAGTACGACTTCAGTATTGATTAAAATAACCGGCGATATTTATCGGGGTATGGAGAAACGCCAACTTACTCTATTGACATTATTAGATTTTAGTAATGCCTTTAACTCAGTAGATTTTGATAACTCCTCGGTGTTTTACTTTCTCTTGGCATATCTCCTGCCATGGCTGATTGGTTTCAAAGTTACCTGTTAGGGCCACAGAATAAATAATAGTTTAACGCATACGTATACGTATTGAGGAATCTTTCTCACCGTGGTGCAATATTAATGCTGGTGTCCCTCAGGGTGGCGTCTCATCACCTCTCCTTTTTTCAATCTTTATAAACTCTATTACACAGCCGCTTTCATATTCCTATCACTTGTATGCTGATGATCTCCAAATGTACACACAAGCACCACTATTAGATCTTTCTCGTGCTGTTGAGGTTACAAACAGGGATCTCGAGGTTATCTTTAACTGGAGCAAATCGTTTGGTCTCGATGTCAATTCAAATAAGATTTAGACAATCATCATAGGCAGTTCCTATTTTGTTTCGAGGATCGCTTTTAGACTTCTACCTTCTGTTAACCTCGCTGGCATTAATATACCATACTCAAAGACAATGAGAAAAATGGGTGTTGTTTTTAACCAGTGTCTCACATTCATCCACTCACACTGGCATTCGCAAGTTGATGCTGTTCGGAAAAGGATCTTTGCTGCGTACAGTTCACTCCATCGTCTTCGTAACTTTTTGCCGATTAGCACGAAGATCACTCTGGCCCAAACTCTTCTGCTGCCCATCATTGACTATGCTGATGTTTGCTACGCTGATCTTTCGGAGAAACTTCTAAATAAAATGGAGCGTTTGCAGAATCTCTGTATTCGGTTTATTTATAACTTGAGGAAGTATGACCATGTCTCGATTTTCCGAGCTTAGCTTAAATGGCTGCCAATTCGCCGGCGTAGAGACTTACACGTTCTTTCCTTTCTGTATACTGTCCTCTTTCTACCCACTTCTTCTTCATATCTTCAAAATTGTTTCTCCTTCCGTTCCACTTCCTCAAGCCATACTCGTACCTTGCGTTCTGCGTATAACCTAGCTAGTCACAAGTGACTCCTCTTCATTCAACTAATTTCCTTTCCTACTCTTTTTCTGTGCATGCTGTCCGGTTATGGAGTTCTTTGCCTGAGCGCATCAGAAGTGCTCGTACGTTGGAGTCGTTCAAGGGTCAGGTTCGGAGTCAGAACCAGTATTGCCTGGCGCTTGCATCGATCGACCACCACGATATCAGGCTTATTGGCGACAATAGTCCTGTCTGGTGGTTGGCGACAACCATGAGAGGGTGCCAGACAGTGGTTTCAGCAGCCGCAGTTACAGGGATATGCTTCCCGAGACTCCCAAGGCAGAAATTCATATCAAGGTAAAGGTTCTATTTTTTTTTTTGAGAGAGAGATTGCTGAATGCCTCTACGGCATTTTCAGCTTCACCGGGCTTTTTTGGGGGCGGCGAAGAACGTAAAGGGTCCCTCAAGCCGTGTGAAACGAATCAACTTCGGAGGTTATCTAGAGGGAACGGCATCGGGCACTAGTGCGCGTCCCCGTGCCCTACTAGATTCTCCGAAGGGTTCGGATCGGAGGTTCTAATTATTACCGCTAATGAAGAGAAAATTAAGTAAGAGTAATTTCAGCATCTGCAGGAGCTTCAGCCTGTCATGGACAGAGAGAGCCATCTGTTCTTTGACACGATGCTACACAAGTAACTTGTAATAGATTTTTACATGCTTTTCAAAAATATTCCTAATTGAACATTTTGGTTTTTGGGAAGTTCGTATATATTATGTTTAATTTTAATTCTCCTAGTGATTTTATGTAATTAATAAGACTTTGAACGTCAGTCATAATTCATTAAGTTCCGGAGAAGTTTCTTTTTTCTTTTAATTTACTTTTATTATTGATTTTATCCATCCATACTGCAATGTGTACTGTATAAAATTAAGTAGTATATTATATTAGTAGGAGGCAAACGAGCAGGCGGGTCACCTGATGGGAAGCAATCACCGCCACCCAGGGAATGCGTTTAGTGCTATAAATATAATAAAACATTGAACATTTGTTTTTATTTCCAATTTGTTAACTTCTGTCACTATATAAATCTCAAGAAGCGTTTCTCGTAACTTTCGTCATCTAGACGCGCTCATCATTCAGCCTACTATCTCCACTAAAATCTTCCTCCTTGCAGCACTAACATGTATGGCGATTCTTTTACTGTCCAAGCAGCAAAACTTTGGAATAAGTTACCAATACCTCTACGGGAATGTCGCACTGTGGGCAATTTTAAAAAACAACTAAAAAGTTATCTATTATCGGCAACGCATTTGCGATTCCTCTGGTTTTGCGGGTGTCCATGGGCGGCGGTGATTGCTTCCCATCAGGTGACCCACCTGCTCTTTTGCGTCCTTCTAATATTAAAAAAGTATGTATTATATTTAGTAGTATATTTATATTTTTGTGCTAGCTACTTTCATACTATCCTGCCACCATGTCTGCTGGAAGAAATCTCTTTTTAGAGATAAGTTTACCTGTACTATTGTGATCCAAAAATGTTAACCATTGTTAATGTTTATTTGTATACAAACTAATAAATAAATAAAGAAATAAATTTTCCAACTATATAATAATTTTACGTATAGAAATGTATTGTTGTCTAATATTGCTGTTTTAAAGAAATGTGTCCTATCCTATGTACTTATTATAAGTATAAGTTAAAAACACTAATTGTAACTGTATAATGATTTTATTAAAACATATAAGAAAAATATGTTTAAAAAATTAATTTACTTGAATGTTTAACATTTTTAATGTATTTTAGGAAACCTTTAACATTGTTTATCAACTTTATTGGACTTTAAATTAAATTAAATGTAGCCATTTGTTTTATTTTCTGTATGGGAAGGTAATGAGATGTAGGGAGTTAGTACGTAAGCTTATCTATATAAAGGTTGGTTTAATGCTCTAAGATATAAAGCCATGTATCAATTAAATATATTCAGTATTTCTCCAGCACTCATGTGTATTATTTCACTCCCATTACATTACAGTTTAATCGTAAAGGCTGTACGTATTATTCTATATTTGTATTCCCAAATCACTTTGTTTCTGATTTTTATCGCTATAATTTGGATTGTTTCAAGTATTGAATGCTCTTTTTAGTTAAATATTTGAACAGTAGAAAATATAAACTGCTGATTGAGACAATGGAGGACATTGCAAGGCACGAGTTGAGACGTGAATACGCTAAAAGATTCAGTAGTGTGATATATTGGCCTAATCGATTTACTGGTTATGCGAGATTCAGCATAAAAAACAATCAAATTATCAAAAAAACATGGGGATCCACCGTCTACGGAGTCTTTGTTATCATTTTGGCCATCTGGTCTGTTATCGACATCTTGTACAAAGTGGCAGTGTTACGCAATGCTATGTTATATTCCGAGATCGTCATATTGTTGCAAATATCAATCTTAGTTATATCATTTGTTATAAATATAACAATTACTGACAGATCAATTGATATCAAATTAATCCAAAAATGTGTAGATTTCGATGTATTACTTGGAGTGAAAGAGACAAAATTCATGAGGGATGCAGGAGATAAAGCTTTCTTCATCACGGGCGTGCCTGTGTTTGTTAATCAGTGCATAATTGTTGTTACTATGTATATAACGTTTGAACTATCTTTTTGGCAACATGTAACTGGAAGTATATATTTCTGGTGGGCGTTCTATGCTTTTTACGATATCAATTTCATGCTATTCCATTCTGCTTTCATTTCTCTTCGAACGCGATACCTTAACGTGGCCCTTATGAAAACCACTAAAATGAGGATGAACGATATTCCTGACATGGCTTTGTTCACTGGACTGTATTGGAACACAAAATATGATAATCTCGTCGAATTCCACAAGAGAGCTGAAACGAAAAATTACGTTAAAGCGTTCAAGTTACTTTTTTTACAACTAGAGGATTTTCAACGGTGCTTCAGTTTCAATGTAAGCGTTTTATTGTTGTCAAAAGTTTTCGCGAACACTTCACATTGTAATGTAACATTTATACGTATCGTAGTGGACACACACAGCTCGACACTGTTTTCGTCGCCAAAAAATTACATTGGTGTTCATTGAAATTTTACAAGATGATAACTTGGAAGCAGTGCATTTAATTATTGCTAAATAGTAAAACAGTTGCTGACCCCTATTTTTAATGATAAATCAATCAATAATAAATAGATCAATAATAAAACTATAACTGGTTCCTGTCGATCACTGATGTCAATACCCTATTTTACTCGCGTATAATTTACTTATTTTACCCTGACGTTTTGAGCCCTGCGAGACCGAGGAGTCGATCGTCTCATAATTTATGTTACGTCACACATTCCTTTAATGCTTAATCAGCTTACAGTGTCTATTTGGTCTCAAAAGTTATTATAAAACTATGGAAGTAAATATTTTCATTTTTTATTTCAGGCATTCTCGGCACTGACAGTAATGACAGTCGGTGCACTGTTTACTGTACAAACTATAATAACATACGGCCAAACGGTAATACTGTCACATTTCCTACATAAATTGAAAAGGCGCTGCGTGTTCACAAATGCCTGGTTACTACGGCTTTGAGGAACCGTACGGTTCTTGCCGCCTATAAAATCCGGTTACTATACAAAGATGACCAATAGCATCATAATCATCAATATTTCAGCCGAAAAACGTTCACTACTGGGCAAAAGCCTCCACCATGGATTTTTTGGAGAGAGTTTGCTGATTGACTCAGACGTTATTTTCAGCTTCACCTGGCTTTTAAGTGGGCGGCGAGGAACTTAAAGAGTTCAAGCAGTGTGAAGCAAATCACCTTCGGAGGTTTTCTAGAGGGAACGGCATCACGGCTAGTGCGTGTCCCCGTGCCCTACTAAATTCTCCATGAGGTTCGGATCGGATCGGTGCCCCCCCCCCCCCCCAAAGATCCGGTTTTGTGCGCGCGCGATCGCCACTCGAGAACTGTTCTGCCCCGGAGATCATCCGTTTTACGAGCGATGAGACCTGCCCACTACCACTTGACCTTAGCAATTCTTTGGAATATGTCGATAACTGAAGTTTTTCTAAGGATCATTTCTGATTCAATACTGCAAATAAATCCCAAGCATAGACCTCTCCATTGCTCTTTGGGCGACTTTGAGCCTTCTTATAAAGCCTATAAAAAGCGCTTACGTCTCTCGGCATCACAAACTTATTTAACACTTTAGCCTTGAGACAGCGTTATATTGAAAGAGAAGATACTCCGTAGCTTACCGGGCGCTGCCCAGCCGAGTTGGATTAAACTCGGCGAGATTTCGCTCGGTAATTCAGCAGCTAACACTTTCCAAAAAACACCTACCACATGTTTAACTACCAGTTAGTACTTTATAGGGTACGGACTAAACGCATCCAAATATTGACGAATATTGGTGGTAGTGGCCATCAGTCATCATTTTTACGGTTCATTTCGAATTCGGTTCTGAAGAGAAATCACAAGAATAGCCGTCCTGTTGCTCTTTGAGTAACCTAGAGAAAAAAAACAGTCACGTGTTTAACTACCTAATACACTTTTATAGGGAGCGGTCCAAGTATTGCCTAGGTGTTAGCTTGAGGATTTTGACCAGAATCCGACTGAGTACCGATTCTAGTTATGAATGGACATTGAGGCATAAGAACCGAATCTTCGAGTCAGCAAAGCGTACTTGTTAGCCAAATGATGTTGCAAACGACTATAGGTTACGATGGCCGATTTGCATCAGAACTTTGCCTCTCAGCCACCGAGGCAATGTGTACTAAAAGTACAAGACGAAATTAATGAGATTCTTTTTCAATATCATATTTTGTTACAGGGTATTGGCCTTATGAAAACATCGATCGTCCTTGGCTGGCTACTATTGAGTTGGTCATTCTTTCTGTTAGTAAGTTTGCAGATAGATACGTTTTCGAAACAGATTGATCAAACCAGGCTTATATGCACCTACGCCCAGTTAACGCACACGAATTCAGGCAAGTATCAATATACTCATATGAACGAATGCTTTTTGACTAGAGCTATAAACGCGTCATGGTTATTCTGTGTTTGCCACAACGCGTCATGCATGGCAGTTTTTAAAAGAGTATGCATTTTGCGTTGTGGCTATTTTACAGTGACTGGTTGAACCTCGCTGAAATAGCTATTGCATTTATCCAATGATATTCCCTAGAAACCCCTTGAATTACAGGAGGTTGGAACTTATAAACACTAACCTGGATAGGCAGGAACGAAATGAACTACCGACGATGGGGCACCATGCCGGCCGGCCAGCAATCTCACGATCAGCACTACAGGTCACTAAGTTTTTGCACTTATTCTGTCAGGCAGGAGTTTAGGAAACACCAAAAGTCAATAAACCATTAGCGAGGGGTCCTTTTGAAGTTCTCACAAATTTATTACACGCGGGCGCTTTTTCTCGTCTCATGCAGCCATATTTCTTCAAAAGAGTGATTCGCGTTTCTGATTCTCGTTTTTTGTGATTCTCGTTATTTAAAGCTCAAAGACAGTCTTTGAGCATTAAATAACGAGAATCACAAAATTTTAAATAACAATAATTATCAATAGTTTATTAATAATCACCCAGTGGTCGGAAATCGACGGTCATTCTAATTTTTTTTTAAAGTTTGAACGTTATCTGTTCTCATTTTATTTTTATTAACAAAAACTCAAATAGTAAGTTAATATTGAATCGTTCATACACTTTTTTACATACTACGATAATATTTTTTTAATATTCGAGACGATTTTTAGCTGTAGAGAAGAATGGGAGTAAGAAACTGCACAGCTTTCATTAGTACGAGTAGTAACGACATTACAATTATAAACTGGTTTTCTAAAGTGTTTTTTCTTTATTTCTTACGGGTAAGCCCTTGGCTTTCATCTCACCTGATGTTAAGTGATGATAAGGTCGAAGTTGGAAGCTCACTTCACCTGGAATCCTTAACTAGTAATACACTGGACATCTTATCATCTTATCTTACAACAAGAGACATAAAAATATACAAAAATAAAACAGACATTTCTTTTTAATTTTGACAGATTTAAGTCTTCCGCATTTTGTACTCTACTTCTAAGAAAATGTTTAATATAATTAATCTACATAAACTCCCTTTTGGAGAAGATTTCACTGCGGGGGGCCTTACAAATCATCTATTTTAAATTCACTACCCCTTTTTTAAATTAAATTAATACAATTTTTAACTTTCGAACTTCCTCTCCATTTGAATTTTAACAATGCTAAATGTCACACTCTTCCGTGTGTCCAATGTCTCTAAAAAGGAGTACAAATTTTCTCCACATTTCAATATATACCTACAGTGTGTTTGATAATATGTTTATAATCCCGAAACATAGCCATGCAAACAAGTATAATAAACACCGTGATAACATGCAAAATCGTATTTACGTTCTAATTTATTATTGCATTATTTTTGTCCAACCCTAACATATAAGATTTCCGTTTTTGTTGGACCATGGAATTGACGACCAAAAACAATGTATAAGCTAGACCTAGGGTTGTCACTTTCAATTTTATCTATTAACTATCAACCTTTATCGCGGCCATATGGTGCTTTTCAGGTGTGTTCATAATTCTCCAGGGTTCTATACACGCTACCCTATCTGCTATATTCGTGATTATAAAAAAACCTGTAGATATAGATATAATTAAGCTTATATACACTAAAACATACTTCAAGATTTGTCTTTCTCAAAATGAAATGTTTCAAGTAATCAATACCTTCTACGTTAACGTTTTATATCTGCACAGAAGCCATCTTCTCGCTGACGAAGAGTATTCTCCACACCCTCGAGTTCAGAGACACCCGAGCGTCAATCTACGGGCTGTTCTATCTCGACACCAGCTTGGTTTTTAAGGCAGCTTCTTCTACTTTTGTTTACATCACGGCACAGCTCACAATGTCCACGCCCGAAATGGATGACAATACCAAGCTGGATAATGTTACGTCTATCTTAGCTAACGTGACCAGCCTCTTGTCATGATCCTGCTACTTTACCGCACATCTACAACTCTTACGAAATGAAACAACTTTTACGGATCTACTCGCGTTTATTTTAGACATTAGTTTTAATTAATGTTTATCCTGACGTTTCGAATCCTTTGCAGGGTCCGTGACCACAGGGAGACTATCTCCTGTAAAATAAACGCGAGTAGATCCGTAAAAGTTGTTTCATTTCAATGTGTAGTGTTCGCGTAAACTTTAGAAAACAATAAGCTGAATAATGTCATGTCTACCTTGCCTACACTAATTTACAATACAAATACATGCATACATGACTCTTTACTTTTCCGACAAAAAGTCCTGGTTGATTTTACCAGGTAAAATTCCTCTTTATATTTGTTTTTTTTTCGAGAAAACTACAACCTAAAATAGTTAAGTGTATTCGTTTTTCTAGATCTTGAAATGTGCTAACTTTTGCCTGAATTACAAAAACAAAAACACAATGTTGGAAAATTTCCACGAGCAGGATTTGAACCTGCACCCTTCTGACATACCGGGTCAGGTGCTCTTCCAATTGAGCTATCGTGGTATCAATTGGAAGAGCACCTGACCCGGTATGTCAGAAGGGTGCAGGTTCAAATCCTGCTCGTGGAAATTTTTTCAACATTTTGTTTTTGTTTTTGTAATTTGTATCGCAACAAAATTTGCGTTAAAATTATATAAACAAAACAAAATCATTTTCCCTGAATGCTGTCTTTCAGATTATATGTCAACTTTTTCGATTATAATTAAGAATTAAGCTTATCTAGTTTCAAAATTAATACGTGATGGACACATAAAGTATAAGTAGAGAAGTTTACGTGCACCACAATCACTTAATTTAACTAATTGTCAACCTTTTATGCGAAAGTACCACACAATTATTGTAGTTGGCACAGCCATCACTCTCAATTTTAATTGAAAGTAATACTTAATGAAATAATTATTGTAATAATCAAAAAAATATCTCAATACTTGTAAATTAATAAAAAAATATATTTTCGTAGACTCACTTACTTACTCTTTTGATTAACTTGAATTAACTTATAAAACTAAATTGCCAGTGTTCAAAATTAAATTAGATTAAGTATACCATTCACTCAAATGAGATTAGATCTTTTTATCATCATCATCATCATCATCATCATCTCAGCCAAAAGACGTCGTCCACTGCTAGACAAAGGCCTCGGACCAAGGATCTCCACAACGACCGGTTTTGTGCTGCTCCCATCCAGCATATATTTTTTAACATATTTTCTTTAATTTATTAAGGTTAAATTATTTGTAATATATGTATTATTATAATGTATAACTTCAAAGTAGGTATCTCAAAATAACTGCATTTTGTTAGAAAAAGCGGAACTCCTGCAACAGGCATAAATTTTGTTTTATTATTATTGCTTATAAAAGAGACTCTTAACATACTCCTAACAAGTATATTAACGTTGCTGACTTAAATAACTTTTTAAATATGTTTAATGTTTAATGTTTAATGTGTTTCGTTTGTTATTGTACTGTTAGACATCATAGTCGACGCCGACGTACACGTGTGACGTCACTCCCCACCTCTCGAATCCTATAAAACCGGTTGGAGCGCCCGTGCTCGCTCTACAAACCCGACAACTCGATCGCCTTTGACGACGACGAGAAAGCCGAATGCCTCGCCGACAGTCTCGAGTCTCAATGCTCGCCTAGCACTCTCCCAGTCCCTCAGGACCATGTAGACATGGTCGATAGGGAAGTAGATAGACTCTCGTCCCTCCCCCCAACCGCAACCCTCCCGCCTGTTACGGAGGATGAGGTGCAAACGCTCATTAGACGACTCAAACCCCGTAGTGCCCCCGGGGCAGACGGCATCTCAAATAAGATCCTTAAGATCTTACCCGCTCAGCTTATCCTTTTAATAGTAGCTATCTTCAATAGCGCCATGTCAAACGCAATCTTTCCCGCTGCGTGGAAAGATGCGGTTGTCATAGGTATCCATAAACCCGGTAAACCGCGTAACGCCCCTTCTAGTTATCGCCCCATCAGTCTTCTCAAATCGCTGGGAAAACTGTACGAACGCGTCCTAGTATCCCGCTTAAAGGACTTTGTGTCCTCTAACAATATCCTCATAGACGAGCAGTTTGGGTTTCGCCCCAAACACTCGTGCACCCATCAATTGCACCGCCTCACGGAGCATATTCTAACCGGCCTCAATAAAAGGGCCCGTCCCAAGGGCACCGGAGCTCTTTTCTTCGACGTTGCGAAAGCGTTCGACAAAGTTTGGCACAACGGCTTAATTTATAAGCTTTACCAATTTGGCGTGCCAGACAGACTCGTGCACATCTTACGAGACTATTTGTCGAATCGCTCTTTTCGCTTCCGCGTCGAAGGAACGCTCTCCGCCCCTCGTCACATTCGAGCCGGCGTTCCGCAGGGATCCGTGCTCTCCCCAATCCTGTTTGCGCTTTACGCGAACGATATTCCGAAGACCCCACGCGTAGAGCTAGCTCTATTCGCGGATGACACCGCGCTATATTCCACTGGTAGAGATAAAGTCGCGGTTACCAACCGACTCCAAACGGCCGCCAACAACCTCGGCGTTTGGTTTCGCAAATGGCGGATTGAAGTTAACCCCGAGAAAAGTGCCGCAGTGTTCTTTTCTCGAGGTAACGACGATCGTCGCCCTCCTATACGTTTATTTGACCGTGCTATCCCTTGGGTAAAGCAGGTGAAATATCTCGGTGTCACCCTCGATAGAAGGATGACGTTTGCGCCTCACCTTAAAATCGTCCGTAACAGGGCCGCGTTCATATTAGGTCGATTATTCCACCTTATAGGCAGGCGGAGTAAAATGTCTCTTAGACATAAGACGACAATTTACAAAGCTTGCATCCGCCCCGTCATGACTTACGCTAGCGTAGTTTTCGCGCACTGCGCGCCCTCCTATTTGCATCGTTTACAAACGCTGCAAAACCGATTCATGCGTGGTGCCACGGGTTGCCCGTGGTACTATCGCAACGTAGATCTCCACCGCGATCTTGATCTTCCCACTATCAAAGACTTTATCAAGGACGTTTCCATACGTTACTTTGATAACGCCCCCCACCACCCTAACCCGCTTGTTGTGGCGGCCGCCAACTATAATGTTGGAAGCCTTCCACCAACAAAACGGTTCATGTCTAGGCGTCCTAAGCACGTCCTAGATGACCCCGACGATCCCATAACGGTTGCGAACGCCCCCCCGCCCGATCCTCTAAATGACAGCACACATTTACAGAATACACTAAACATGCACACCAGTTTAGGCCCAAGACACCGTACTCGTAGAACAAGGGTACGAAGAACCGGTTCACACACGCTCTATACCAGGTACAGACATGTACCTGGTCGGTTCTCTCCTCCTCCACGGCCCGGTCAACCCGAGCCGAGGTCCGTGCCTTTAGAGGCGCCCTCGGGTTGCTCCGCTCCCCGATCCGATCCGAACCCTTCGGAGAATCTAGTAGGGCACGGGGACGCGCACTTGTGCGCGATGCCGTTCCCTCTAGATAACCTCTGAAGGTGATTCGTTTCACACGGCTTGAGGGACCCTTTACGTTCCTCGCCGCCCCCAAAAAAGCCCGGTGAAGCTGAAAATGCCGCAGCGGCAATCAGCAAACTCTCTCCAAAAAAAGTGCTCGCTCTCTACCATTTCACCTATCGCGCGGAACGGACGTGTTGCCTGCTCGTAGATTCATAGATAGTGCATATTTTTAGTTCTCATTTTGTTAATTGTTATCTTTTTATTTTTCTTAAATTAAAGTAAACTACTCTTCACTGTTTTTCTTTTAAAAAAAAAAACTAATACCGCTTCTGATTAATAAAATCAGAAGTGGGATAAATTATTTCACGCTCACTAGTTAGTTTAATCCTTTTTGCATTCAACAAATTCCTACCCACATTTCAAATTCAAAACGAAATGGGTAGATCAAGTCGTTCGCGTTCAAGGAGTAAACGGAGACATCTCGAACGTTCTCGCAGTAGAAAATCACGTGGTAGACGATCCAGCAGCACGTCTCGTACCGATCGCGAGGGAGACCGGCGGCGCCGGCGCGACAGTAGACGGCGTGATCGCTCGATGTCCAGGGACCTGTCGCCACGGCGTGTGTTTAGTCAATCTCTCGAGACTATAGTTTCGAGATTGGCCGCATTGGAAGATAGGTCACAACAAAGAGAAACACCGTGCGGTTCGAGTGTTGGGGCCGCTTCAATGCCAGGTACCGAAAGAATTGTTGAGGCAATTCAATCACTAAGGTCAGTAAACTCCCAAAGCTATTATATCTCGAACTTTGATCCAAATATTCATGATGTTAACCAATGGTTTGTTGAAGTAGATAAGGCTCAAATTTTGAATAAATGGTCAGACAGCGAGTGTGTATCGCGTGTAGGCAACTGCTTAAGGGGCGATGCCAGGGTCTGGCTCAACGAGTGGGTCACGAATGACCGATCGTGGAGTAATTTCAAGAATGATTTTAGATCATTATGTGTAAAGAAAATTGATGTAGCTGGTATTTTATACGAGGTTATGAGTACCGATTCTGATAATTATGTCACATATGCTGAGTATGCCCGTAGATCTATACTACGCTTACGGATGGTTAAGGGACTTTCGGAAGAACTCATGACGGCTATCATAATCCGTGGTATTAGGGACCCACTTGTCAAGGCTTCCGCATCTAACTCCAATGTCACTCCTGATAATTTAGTAAATTATTTGTCCACTTTTATTAAGCCTTATCTTACTCGTAGTACTAATAGTAATACAAAGCGATTATTTAATCTCTCTCGATCTAACTTTTCCAACAAAGACAATACGAAACCTTTCAAGCGCCCAACGAAATCATCAGGACTTAAATGTTTTATTTGTAGTGAGATTGGGCATAGACAGGCAGAATGTACAAAGCGGCCGAAGCTTGGTAGTTCGAACCCTACCGCGTTAGCGTTACCATCGACGTCTAATAATAAGAATTTAAAATGTTATTATTGTAAGAAAGATGGGCACGAAGTTAGTGATTGTTTTGCAAAGCAGCGTTCTGAATCTCGAAATAAAAATAATGTTAATTTTTGTTCTACCCCCAATATGCGTGAGAAGGATATCGTAGTTGGTATTATTCAAGGTATACCTATAGATGTTTTAATAGATAGTGGAGCATTAGGGGTCTCTCTGATTTCATCTTCAGTAGTTAACCATTTCTCGTGTAACAAGAAACCTATAGATCGTCAACTGAAGGGGATTAGTGACTCAATTATTCATGTTGACTCGTATGTAACGCTTACAATCGAGCTCAAGGAAATAACTCTTGAAGTCGACTTGTTAGTCGTTCCTAGGGAGTGCATGAACGCACCCGTTATTATTGGAACTGATGTGCTTAATAGGGATGGGGTCACCTACATCAGAACTAAAGATTCTCAACGTATAATACATGACATGCCTTTATGTATGGTAGCCTCTGTTGGGTTGAATGTGCAACTTGGCGATGTTAAGACATCTATGACCGGTGAACATTTAAAAGTGTTAAATAAGTTACTTGACAAATACTCGGAGTTTATGATATCAGGAACTGCCACAACCACGGTAACCACCGGCAGGATGCACATTCGATTGAACAATGACAAACCGATTTATTATCGTCCTTACAAAATGTCGTTTAATGAAAAATTAAAAGTTCGTGAAATTATCCGTGATCTTTTGACAAAAGGCATTGTTCGGGAGTCAGAGTCGCCTTATTCGAGCCCCATACTTCTGGTAAAGAAGAAGGATGGCTCAGATAGAATGTGTGTGGATTTCCGAGCCCTGAATCGAATAACGGTAAAGGACAGGTATCCCTTGCCTTTGATCGATGATCACCTTGATAGATTAGGTAAAGCCAAATATTTTAGCACATTAGACATGGCAACTGGCTTCCACCAAGTGATCCTTGATGAGGAGTCGATACCCTTAACCGGTTTCGTAACGCCCGAGGGGCATTACGAGTACATTAAAATGCCGTACGGTCTAGCGAATGCGCCGATTGTGTACCAACGGATCATCTCAAACACACTTCGTAAATTTATAGTGTGGCGCGGTTTGCGCTCTTGTTGTATTTGTAGTGGCTGTTCCAGGTTAAATGAATAAATGCTGGTTGGTTATACTGAGCAAATGAGGTTTATTAATTTATACACAATTACAAATTATAGAGAAAACAGTCCGTCTATGTGTGCGATGCCGGTGAGAGAGAGCAGACAACGAGGCGCCGACGCTTATATAGGCCTCGCTGGCCCACACACATACGTACATTTGTACACACTACTACTAGTGTTGGGTAACATTCCAACATGCTGCGGCCTCACAAGGGGTTTCGATTAAACCACTAAAACAATCAATCTTTAGGCTAAACATTATCACACAGGTTCGTTAATCATCGCCACATTACAAGTTTAATTTTAATCTTCTATGATAGTTAAGGTTTTATTTATAAGTATGTAATGAGCTAAGTACATCATTGTCACCGTGCTGTGACATTACAAGTTTAATTTGAATATTAAAGGATTCATATCGCTTAAAACACCAATGATCGCATAATAACACGCAATAACAATATACTACATAGGTACAAACTTAATCTACATCTATAGGTAAAACGCTAACTTTAGCAATAGAGCGAACATGGGTTCTACCGTTGGGGGTTCTAACCTCCACGCTTCTTACAAGTCCATCGTGGCCAGGGAAAACCTTGGTTATTCTGGCCATAGGCCATGACATAGTAGGTACATTACTTTCTCTTAAAATAACAAGACTACCTATATTAAAATTAGGACAAATATTAAGCCACTTAGGTCTATTTTGTAACACATTAAGATATTGCTTGTACCACATTTTCCAAAATGACTGTTTGAGCTGTGTACATAATTGCCAAAACTTCAACCTATTATGTTGTACATTTGTTACATCAACTTCTGGGTACATAGTTATCGCATTTCCTATCAGAAAGTGACCTGGGGTTAAATAGCAATAATCATTCACGTCAGCTGTTGATAAGGGTACAAGTGGTCTAGAGTTTAATACACCTTCAATTTCGACTAATATGGTATTTATCTGCTCGTAAGTGAACAGCTGATTTTTTAATATCCTTCTAAGGTGGTATTTTGTGCTTTTCACCGCAGCCTCCCACAGGCCGCCAAAGGTAGGCGAGTAGGCCGGAATGAAATGAAACTGAATTCCTTGCCTCGACGAAAATTGAAATACCTTTGATTGGTGATCCTGTGAGGACTGCAGGCGATAAAGCTCAGTCAATTCGTTCTGTGCGCCTTTAAAAGTGCTGGCATTATCCGAGTAGACTTCTTTGGGCAACCCTCTTCTAGCTATAAATCTTTTAAGACACGCGAGATAACATTCGGTGGTAAGATCTGATGCAAGCTCTAGGTGTATTGCCTTAGTGGCAAAACAAACAAATACACATATGTATCCTTTACCTACAAGTGACCGTCTCACGCGCGAGAGTCTCACTCCGATCGGCCCAGCAAAATCTACTCCAACCGTTTCAAATGGACGGCTCATAGCAGTCACTCGGCTGGCTGGCAAGGAACCCATCAACTGTTTTGAAGCAATAGCCTTCTGTCTGAAACAAATTGTACATTTTCTTACAATTTTCTTAACATAAGATAAACCGTTAGTTATCCAATACTTCTGGTTTAAATTACATAATAACAATTTGGGCCCTGCATGCAAAAGCCTTTCATGCTCGGCTCTTATGATGCAATTAACTATATACGATTCCTTAGGTAAGATAGCCTGGTGCCTTTGTGAAAAAGGGATATTGGAGTGGTGAAGCCTACCTCCTACTCTTAGCACACCAGAACCGTCTATAAAGGGACAGAGACTCTTTAAGGAACCCTTCAGACCTTTGTTATTTTTTAAACAGGTTATTTCATCAACAAAAAACACTTGTTGTTCATTTTTTATAAGCAACATTAACGCATTACTAAATTCTGAACTAGTCAAATACTTGTGAGGAGGCTTGATGCCCTTAAAACAATTTGCGAACCTTAAAACGTAAGCCATAGTACGTACCATTTTATGTATACTAGAAAACCTGCTTACATGCTTGAAGACGTCATTATTTGATGCTACGTGGCTGCTTGAGAACGCTAACTCCGACTTTGTCTCAGGCACGACGGCGGTTAAGTCTGTTGTTATACTGAACGTATACTCACTGTTGTGCAAGAACTTAGGGCCATGCCACCATGCCGTGCAAGCTGAAAGCGCATCTGGGGACATCCCTCGACTGACGTAGTCTGCCGGGTTGTTTTCGGTGGCTACATATAGCCAGTGGCCGCCCACATTATTAGTGGAGATTGCCTTTACTCTGTTCGCAACGTAGGCATTAAGCTTCATGGGCTCTGAATGCAGCCATGCAAGCACAATTTTTGAATCCGTGAATAAGAACATGTCGTCTATACGGTGTTTAAGCTTTAGCGTGTCCCGTACCTTGGCGATTAATATTGAGAGAAGCAAGGCAGCATTTAACTCCAAACGCGGAATAGTTGTACCTTTGTTTTGAAGCGGGGTTATGCGCGACTTCGAACAGAGTAAGTGCATTCTCGTGTTACCTTTTTTGTCCGTAGCCCTCAGGTAGACACAGCAACCGTAAGCCAACATACTGGCGTCTGAGAAACCTATAAGTTCTACCTTATCGGAGTCTGCTACGGATATATGCCTGTTAATAAAAATTGGCTTCATTTTAGCCAGGTTATTAGCGAACAAAAACCATTCCTGCCTTAAGCTGTCATCGGGAATAGCGTCCCAGTCGGTTTTTACAGACCATAACTTCTGCATTATCGCCTTTGCTTGCACGATAATGGGACCAACGAACCCCATGGGGTCACATAAAACCACATAACCACATAGCCACATAAAACTTTCCTATGTAGGCCAAGATGTCTCTCTTGGTACATTTATTATTATTAAATGGCTCTGGACAAGCCATTCTAAACTGGTCATCCCTTACAACTAATTGTATGCCCAGCGTTTTCAAGCTGCACTCATCTCTTTGGAGATCTAAACAATCAAAGTGTTGTTCAGTTAAAGGAACATCAACCAATATTCTATTATCGTTGGACGTCCACTTATGAGTTTTGAAACTGCCCAACTCTAAAAGCCGGCGGAGCTGTGCCTTTGCCTCCAACACCGTCTCTAAATTGCTGTCACTAAATAATACGTCATCGACATATGTATAGTTTTGTAAAATTAACGAAGCTAATGGCAATGTGCTCTCATTTTGCATTGCTAACTCTTTGAGGCAACGTGTTGCCAAAAAACTAGAACTTTTTAATCCAAAGGTAAGTGTATTTAACCTGATGCATTTTATAGTGTCATCAGGGCTATCCCTCCACAAAATATTTTGTAAAGAAGTATGCTCTGGCACAAGCCTTATATTTCTAAACATTTGTTGGATATCTGCGGTAAAGGTAAATTTTCCAAACCTAAACAATAACAATATCTCGAATAAATCTCTCTGTACAGTCGGCCCGTTAAGTTGTATATCATTAAGGGATATTTTTTTACTAGTTTTCATGGACCCGTCAAAAACTGTACGCAACTTAGTAGTTTTGCTGTTTGGATTTATTACCGCATGGTGGGGCAAAAAATAAATCGCTTCCTTTTGCAAATCATAATCTGCTATATCTACATAGTGTCCATGTTTCGAGTTTAAATAATTATGAATTGACTTTTTATACTCTGAGAAAAGAAGGGGATCTTTATGCAACCTTTTCTCTAAATTTAAAAATCTTTTTAATGCGATGTTAAAGGAATCGCCTAAAGCGTCGTTTGCAGCATCTAAGGGCAGTTTTAAGGGCAAGGCAACCTCAAACCTATTTTCCCTTAACTGAACAGTCCTTTTAAAAATATGTTCGCAAAGCTCGTGCTCTGGAGACTGTTCTTTAAAGACTTCTGGCACATTTTCTGTTTTCCAAAAGTTGGCCACCGTGCTATTAATATCTGTGTCACATGTTAAACATTTTAAAGCTACCTTGTTACAGGCTCTTGATGAGCTCGAGCCTGGCAGTGAACCGCCGATGATGTGGCCAAATTGAGTGTTGATGAGCTTCGCGTGGGACGGTGCCGCTGGTCGCCGGCGGTTATGCGGCGCCGGTGTTAGCAACTCGACCATCTGCGACACCGATGGCAGCAGTACCTGAAACACCACGTCGGCCCCTAATAATATGTCAACCTCAGCAGGCACATTAAAGTTTTCGTCGGCCAGTTGTATATTTCTTGGTATTTTAATGGCTTCACGGTTTATTTTTATTTGTGGCAGATTACATGTGATTTTATCAACCACATGGCACGTGACTGTGATCCTATAAGGATTTCTTATAGAATGCACTTCTATAGGTAAGCAATGCTTTAACCTAGTCTGAGAGTTGGTGATGCCTACTACATTGACGTCAACCTGTGTGGGCTTTAAATCCAGCAGCTGCAATGCCTTCTGTGACAAAAAGGACAGCTGTGACCCACTGTCAAGCAGGGCTCTCATGTAAACTGCAGTGCCGTCTCGAGCTACAAGTTTCACCTTGGCTGTGGGTAAAAGCACATCGTTAGTGTGGTTGCTTGCGGAGAGTGATGTTGGAGCACTGTTGCCGGGATCAAGATGCAGCAACGTGTTGTGTGCCTCCTTGCACTCATTGCACCGAAAGTGATATTTGCACTTTTTTGTATGTCCACCTAAACAAATGTTACACAGCTGTTTTTCTTGTATAAAATCGACTCGTTTGCGGACAGGCAGCAACCTAAATTTATTGCATAAATAAAGTTTATGATCCAACTTACAGAACAAGCATCCCGGTTTTTGCGCTGCGACGGTGTACGTCACCATCCTGCTAGCGTGGGACCCCTGCTCCTTGCGTGGCTGACGACGTTGTTCGGTCTCGGCGGAACCCGGATCAGCGCTCTCTAGCGCCAGCGCACGTTTCTCCAAGTAGGCGAGAAAGGCGTCCATTGTTGGATCTTCAGCGCCGTTTCTCTCTAGATGGAACGCTCTCGCAGTGTATGCATCTAGTTTTCGAAAAAGAATACATAATAAAATTACATCCCAATACCTTACGTTTGGCTCTAAACTGCTCAGGGCAGCGAGCACCTGCTTCACCTCACAAATAAATTGACGCAAATGGCTAGCTGTGGATTTAATTATTGACCTTAAATCTAACAATGTGTTTATGTGCTCATTTATTATTCTACTTCTATTATTGTACCTACTATTTAAGATGTCTATGGCCTTATCATAGCCTTCGGATGTTAAATCTAAATTTTTTATTAGTTCTAACGGTTCGTCCTTTAAATAACATCGTAGATAGTACAGCTTCTGTACGTTGGGTATGGCGTGGTTCTGACCTATGAGCGAATTAAACAGGTTAATAAATGGAGTGTACTCCTTAAACTTTCCACAAAACGATGGCATATCTATTGACGGTAATGATAGCCTGGAAACTGGAGCTATGGAGTTCTCGCTTCTCGTGGCTACGTGACCGTTAATTAACTTGTCTAGCGAATTTAATGTTACAAAATATTTATCCTCTATTTCCTCGACGTTCTCTTTGTCGTCGGGATCCAATGTTAAAACTTTAATATTGGTGGATTCATATTGTTTAAAACACTCTAATAGTCGTGATTTTTTATTTAGTATCATCTCAGGGTATCCCTAGTTACACCAAAAAAAAATTGACAAATGATCACTTCCCAAATATTGTTTTGTAAAATTTCATTTGCCAAATTATTACTTGGCAAATAAACTCTTCACAAATAATTGTATCGTAAACGTAATGCTTTCCAAGTGAACGTTTCAACAATAACTCAGTTAGTATTACATATTTTACGCAAAATAAAATAAGCCAAATAATTCGTCTCGAAACTTTTCAAATAACCATTTCTATTTGCATCTTTATATCAGTGGCCGAAAATTGGTTGTAAATATTTTTTTTATATACAGATTGTTATTATTATTGTTTTTTTTATGTTTATTTTTCACTAGTTTTTATTTTATTAAATTAAAAATGTCGGTTTCCTTTTGCAAAAGCGATTCGTTTCTGGCACTTCGCCGGCCGCTGCCGCGGCACGCTCGCTGCGCTCGCTCGGCTCGTGCGTTGTTTGACATACTCTAACCTAACCTAACCTACCTACTTAGATTTCTGTTGCTTAACTTATTTTTATTCCCTTTATATCATATGTCCCTTTATACCTTAATGTCCCTTTATATCATAACCTAACCATAAATTTAACTTTAAATAAATTTATGTCCAAACAAATCATTTGATTAAATGTTATTTGTCTAAAGTTTCTTTGCCGTAATAAATTACTTGTTAAAAAACGTAATGCCATAATGTCATTATCCGTAGTAATATACTGCCGAGTAAAAATTTTACCAAATGAAAATTTGCGTACTAAAATAATTCGTAACGTTGCATTGGTGTAAAAAAAGTTTGCTAAAATTTGTTTGGATTATAAAATTTTGTCAAAATAGTTTTGGCAAAACGGCAGGATCCCATCATCTCATTCTCCAAGCTAGATAAGTCTTTGATGACGTAATTATGTAACCGGGTAAGCGTACCTTTTAAATATCCGCGTTCGGCGATTAGCTCCTTCAGCTCCATTTCCCTTACAAATGTTGTCTTATTTAACAATAATCGTCGTCACGCAAATTAATTTAACGTACTCTAAAACTATATAAAAACCACATAAAATGTAAACTAGCTATTAACGCAGTTAACGCGTGGGACACGAATGCACGACTGTACGCGGTCCCGTGTCTCGCCCGGCGCCTGTTCCCTTCCGCAGTATCGTAGTGTAGGTATGCGCAATGCAGGTGCGCAGGTTCGTGAAGTATATTCGTTGCCGGGTCCGTGTGACGGCTCCCCGCGCGTCCCGCGTGGCGCCGCGCGGTCTCGCTCGGCGATTTCGGGCGTTCGGGCGGGCGTAGGTATGCAGGTGCGCAGGTATGTATGCAGATAAGGATGATGTGGATGCAATTGATTGCTGCGCTGCGCGGTTTTACCGGCACTAGGTTTGCGCACTTTGTCGATCGGTACCTTGCGGAGCTGTTGTTCTGTCCTCTTCTGTTGCTCTTCTTCTCTTCTCGAAGGACCATGTGGCGCGGTTTGCGCTCTTGTTGTATTTGTAGTGGCTGTTCCAGGTTAAATGAATAAATGCTGGTTGGTTATACTGAGCAAATGAGGTTTATTAATTTATACACAATTACAAATTATAGAGAAAACAGTCCGTCTATGTGTGCGATGCCGGTGAGAGAGAGCAGACAACGAGGCGCCGACGCTTATATAGGCCTCGCTGGCCCACACACATACGTACATTTGTACACACTACTACTAGTGTTGGGTAACATTCCAACAATAGAATCAGGGAAAGTGCTGGTGTACATAGATGACTGCTTAATTCTACATAATTCGATAGCAGAAGGCATGCAAACCCTTAAGGATGTGCTGGATAAATTAACAAAATCAGGCTTTTCTATAAATTTGCGAAAGTGTTAATTTTTATGTACCGAGATCGAATATTTAGGTAGGGTCATTTCTAACGGTGAGATTCGACCAGCTGCAGGGAAAATCCAGGCTCTCGTGAACTCCCCAGTGCCACAGAACGTTAAGCAGGTGAGACAGTTTCTGGGCTTGGCGGGTTACTTTAGAAAATACATTACTGGGTACTCAACCAAAACTTCCTGTATCGCAAAATTAACAAAAAAAGAGTGCAACCTTTATTTGGGGCAAAGAACAAGAAGATGTACGCCAAGAACTCATAAGATGTCTCACCAGCGAACCTGTATTGGCTATATTCGACCCGGAACTCCCAATTGAAATACATACCGATGCGAGTAGCGCGGGTTACGGTGCAGTCTTCCTACAAGTTCATAAGGATGGTAGAAAGCGGGTGGTAGCCTACTACAGTCAGGTAACGAAGGGAGCCGAACCGCGCTATCATTCTTATGAATTGGAGACACTCGCAGTCGTGAAGTCGCTAAAACATTTTAGACACTACCTTGTGGGTACACCCTTCACTGTAATAACAGACTGTAATGCCCTTAAAGCTACGCAAAGCAAAAAAGATCTTTTGCCGCGTGTGGCTAGGTGGTGGGTATACCTACAAGATTTTAATTTTGATATTCAGTATCGAAAGGGGGTAATGTTACCACATGCGGACTACCTAAGCCGCAACCCAACCAACTCTGTAAATAACATAACTAAACCGCGTAACTGGGCTCAAATTGCTCAGTCTGCTGACACAGAAACTCGACAGTTACTTCAGTCTCTAGACGGGGGGCAGCTAGATTCTACACGTTACGTAAAAAGAAATGACATTCTTTATTACCGCTATATACCCACAGGAGAAACTCCTAGATTACTTTGTTATATACCAAAAGGTCATCGCCTGAGCCTCCTTCATATTTTTCACGACGAGCATAGTCATTGTAACGCTGATAAAACAACAGATCTAATCCTCAGGCACTTTTGGTTTCCCGGGCTTAGGACGTTCATTACTAAGTACATTTCACACTGTTTGACATGTATTGCACATAAGCGGGTACCCCGAGCCCCATTACAGCCCATAACTTCATGGCAAAAGCCAAATACTCCTTTTGATACTGTACACGTCGATACGTTAGGACCATTACCTGCAAGCCATAGTTACAAACATATTATGATTGTAATAGATTCGTTTACCAAATACTGTTTTTTATATCCGATGTATCGTCAAGGCGTAAATGAATTAAAATTAGCTATGAAAAACGTTGTTTCCCTTTTTGGCACGCCAAAAACAATTGTTTGTGATAGAGGGAGAATGTTCGAATCACGTGATTTTGTAACTTTTGTTAGTGAGTTAGGTTGTCATTTGCATTATATAACACCAGAGATGCACCATGCTAACGGCCAGGTGGAGCGTTACGTCCGTACGATTTTGAATATGCTTAGGATTGAGGTTAATCACAAAGGCAATGAGTGGGCTGATGAATTATGGCGTCTCCAACTAATTCTTAATGTAACTAAGCAAAAAACCACCCAGTACTCTCCCTTGAATTTGCTTGTTGGGTCCGAAAATGCAACGCCTGTAATACGTGCGTTAGTTCGCGACGTTGCGGTCGAGTCAACTGAGAACCGGGAGTCCCTACGAGAATTAAGAAGGCAAAGGACGGCCGAGCGGTTAGCTCGGAACCAAGCTGACCAAGATAGTCGAGTTAATGAAGACCGTCGACCGCCACGTAGCTACAAAGAAGGCGATTTTGTTTTCGTAATTAAATACTCTCAGTCACAGGGCAAACTTGATCCAGGCATGCGTGGACCGTACCGGGTCACTCAGGTCCTGGATAACCATCGCTACAAGTTGCAACTCTTGACCGGCGCGTATGGCAAAGTGACATACGCAGCAGCACAGTTTTTGGTGCCATGGAGAGGCGAGTGGACCCCGGAGACGTGTGCATCATTTTTTGAGGGTAAGCATAAGGTTGTGTGGTACGCTAAATAGTGGAGCCTATGCCGACACAGCCCATGGCGGGTACGCTTAATAGTGGAGCCTATGCCTTTGCTACAGATATTTCAACGTTTGTCGAGGTACGCTTAATAGTGGAGCCTATGCCTTTGCCGTGAAGATTTCGACCCTCGTCAACGTCACGGTACGCTTAATAGCGGAGCCTATGCCGATATGTTAAGTACGCTTAATAGTGGAGCCTCTGCTTAAAGCTGATAATTCTTGTCTCCTATTTATATCAAGTGAACTGCTTATACGTGTGCCCTTGTAACTATTTTGTATTCATCGTGACTGTGTTACGAATATGTTAGGATTAGAATGATGATAATTAAAACTAACGTGTGGATTGCAGATGACTCGGAGCGGGACGACGATGACCTTGGTGCTGAGATCTGTGGCTCGCCGATGAAAGCCTTATCACAAGAGATGGGGAAAGACGATGTGAACGAGCAAGCCGGTCCTCCACCAACACCTGACGAGGACGTCAGTGAGTCAGGAGAGGCCGTGTTAGACATCATAGTCGACGCCGACGTACACGTGTGACGTCACTCCCCACCTCTCGAATCCTATAAAACCGGTTGGAGCGCCCGTGCGCTCTCACCCCGTCATGACTTACGCTAGCGTAGTTTTCGCGCACTGCGCGCCCTCCTATTTGTATCGTTTACAAACGCTACAAAACCGATTCATGCGTGGTGCCACGGGTTGCCCGTGGTACTATCGCAACGTAGATCTCCACCGCGATCTTGATCTTCCCACTATCAAAGACTTTATCAAGGACGTTTCCATACGTTACTTTGATAACGCCCCCCACCACCCCAACCCGCTTGTTGTGGCGGCCGCCAACTATAATGTTGGAAGCCTTCCACCAACAAAACGGCTCATGTCTAGGCGTCCTAAGCACGTCCTAGATGACCCCGACGATCCCATAACGGTTGCGAACGCCCCCCCGCCCGATCCTCTAAATGACAGCACACATTTACAGAATACACTAAACATGCACACCAGTTTAGGCCCAAGACACCGTACTCGTAGAACAAGGGTACGAAGAACCGGTTCACACACGCTCTACACCAGGTACAGACATGTACCTGGTCGGTTCTCTCCTCCTCCACGGCCCGGTCAACCCGAGCCGAGGTCCGTGCCTTTAGAGGCGCCCTCGGGTTGCTCCGCTCCCCGATCCGATCCGAACCCTTCGGAGAATCTAGTAGGGCACGGGGACGCGCACTTGTGCGCGATGCCGTTCCCTCTAGATAACCTCTGAAGGTGATTCGTTTCACACGGCTTGAGGGACCCTTTACGTTCCTCGCCGCCCCCAAAAAACCCGGTGAAGCTGAAAATGCCGCAGCGGCAATCAGCAATCTCTCTCCAAAAAATTTTTTTTTCCAAAAAGTGCTCGCTCTCTACCATTTCACCTATCGCGCGGAACGGACGTGTTGCCTGCTCGTAGATTCATAGATAGTGCATATTTTTAGTTCTCATTTTGTTAATTGTTATCTTTTTATTTTTCTTAAATTAAAGTAAACTACTCTTCACTGTTTTTCTTTTTAAAAAAAAACTAATACCGCTTCTGATTAATAATAGTACCATTAATAATATATATCTGAATGCTAAATAAAATATTATTTTATTCGGTGTAAAACTGATTTATTCACTTTTATATTGATCTCTAATTAATACTATTGTGGTGACATTACAATTTCTTAAATGTTATAAAAATAATTTAAAATACCTAACAATCGGAGATAATAATATTTATAGATATACATTATACATAGATAGATATTTTTATCCTCCACTAATAGTGATAATAACAAAACAGTAACTTGTTATGGAATAAGACATCAACAAACCAATGGAAAGATCTACATTATTTCTTCATTAGATCTACATTTGGATTTAATATATAGTTGGGATTTTCTCCATAATCCACTTATTTATAGGGAATATTATAAACACGATATCTATCACTTTGGCATTTGGTCACTTTTAATAAGTACCAGAAAATTATTCACAGTTAGAATTGTTAATATCAATAGTACCAAGCAACACAGAGATTATTGTTAAAATAAAATTGTTTAAAGAAATCTGTTAAAATTGGCCCAATATTGTTACTGGCTCTAGGTTAAGAGCGAAGCACCCCAACACAAGTTCTGCGTTACTCTTTGGGGTTGTTTCACTACAAACTATGTATTTTATTGGGAAATTACAACTTTTTTTTCTTCTTCTTGGGACGCTCAAGTTTAGAAATGACAGTTATTATATCTCGAGGCAAACTTAAGAAAAGAAATATATTTCATTACACTGACCGGCAAAGTATAGCCGAGGCTAATTAATTATTTAAGTTTGCCTCGCAATATTTAGGAGGTTTAGCTTGGCCTTATGTAGCGGAGCTATAACGCGTTTTTTTTTAATATTAAAAGGAGGCAAACGAGCAGGCGGGTCACCTGTTGGAAAGTAATCACCGCCGCCCATGGACACCCGTAAAACCAAAGTAATCGCAGATGCGTTGCCGGCCTTGAGGAGGGATTAGGAATTGGGAGGGGGGAGGGGTGAGAGATGGGCCTCCGGTATTTTCACTCACCGGATGAAACACAACAGCAACGAGTGCCATTGTTTCACGCCGATATTCTGTGAGAGGGTGGCGTGACAGTGCGGTAACACAAGTAACGCGTAAATAGAGGACCAAATCAGAAGTTTGCAATTATGATAATTATTTGCATTGGAAACTACCAAAGCACAACGATAGGTACTAATTGTCGTCAATTGTCTTAACCTCGCGTAACAGCTACGGCGTAGACGCCTACAAAAAAGAAGAAACGTATAAATGTTACGTTCATCCATATCTTCTTTTCGCAAACAACTAAATATTCAGAAATATTTAAAATCTGAATTTCAATATTCCGATTCTCATCAATCTACCTTTATGATTCCAAAAAAATAAAGTTTTCATTCTTAAAATAAGATTCGTAGTTTTTTACAATTACTCGTAAATCTGATTTACTACAGCATTCCGTAGTGAAGCGAGCAAAGCGAGCAAAGTGAGCAAAGCGAGCAAAGCGTTTTCTTTTAGATTCTATAGTCCGTTCTGCGTCAATAACACGTTCATTTTTCAATCGATGCCTCGCCGCTGCAAAGCAGTTATGAAGATCCACCCCGCTACACACGACTTTAAAGTTTATACTGACACCCCATACCAACATTGCGGTTACAAAGTAGGTGTCAGACATCCATACGCAAGCACATGGGACCATCTACGTCAGGTCATAACGCCGGATCAGAACGCGCCGAAGCGCATTCTTCACCCGGTACTTTTAAGACTAGTGTCTTGAGCGAGTTGTTGCTCCGTGGACACGTATAGTCCACTACCTAATATCCAGATAGGTTACCGGAGCTGTAAGCTCGCTCACTTCTCGTTGCACCAAAAGCACAACTTGCAGTTCCACTGCTCCAGTTATGAAGAGCCGTGGACATGCCACAAAATATTAATAATAGTTTAAACTATATTTATTAAACCAATTTCACATACTTAATTAATGTATTTTTACTTCGGCTATGTTTCATCAAAATAAATTCGCGAACAATTCAATGTTCATTTGTCCAGCTTTGTTTGTAAAAAAATTTGTTACTGTTGTTTGTTATTTTATAAATCGTTCTTAAATGACCACCGCTGTATAAGAGTACAACATTCAATTTATTAAACGCACGGTTGTGTGGTTTTGTAGGCAACAACATGACATTACACTTTTACCAATATCTCAAATGTTTAATCGTTTAAGGCTGCAATTATTATTCTAAAGGGTATTTGTATTCCCAAAGCATTTTGTTTCTGATTTTTATCGCTATAATTTGGATTGTTTCAAGTGTAAAATGCTATTTCTAGTTATTGAATTTCTAGCTATTTGAACAGTGGAAAACTGCTGATTGAGACAATGGAGGACATTGCAAGGCACGAGTTGAGACGCGAATACGCTAAAAGATTCAGTAGTGTGATATATTGGCCTCAACGATTTTCCGGTTATGCAAGATTCAGCATAAAAAACAACCAAATTATCAAAAAAACGTGGGGATCCACCGTCTACGGAGTCTTTGTTATAATTTGGGCTATATTAACCCTTATCTACATCTTGTACGAAACGGCAGTGATACGCAATGTTTTATTATATTCCGAGATCGTCATATTGGTGCACGTATCATTATTAGTGATATCATTTGCTATTCATGTAACATTTACCAATAGAGCCATTGATGTCGAATTATTTCAGAAATGTGTAGAATTCGATGTATTAGTTGGAGTGAAAGAGACAAAATTCATGAGGGATGTAGGAGATAAAGCTTTCTTCATCACGGGCGTGCCTGTGGTTATTAATCAGTGTATAATTGTTATTACTATGTATCTAGCGTTTGACATAACTTTTTGGTTACATATATGGGGAACTATGTATTTCTGGTGGGCCTTCTATGCATTTTACGATATCAATTTTTTGCTATACCATTCTGCTTTCATTTCTCTCCGAACGCGATACCTCAACGTGGCCCTTATGAAAGGCACCAATATGAGGATGGATTATATTCCTGACATGGCTTTGTTCACTGGACTTTATTGGAACAAAAAATATGATGATCTCGTCGAATTCCACAAGAGAGCTGAAACGAAAACCTACGTTAAAGCGTTCAAGTTGCTTTTTTTACAACTAAGGGATTTTGAACACTGCTTCAGGTTTAATGTAAGTGTTTTATTGTTATTAAAAGTTTTCTCGGACACTACAAATTGCAATGGACAACTTTTCAAGTATTTTACTCGAGGTGACTGATAAGGAACTAATGCTTACTATATCTTTAAAAATATAATGGTAATAAAACATTTACTAACTTATTTTTTAAAGGGATCAAAGGAAATAAGTATTTTTATATTTTGTTTCAGGTTTTTTTGGCAGTGGTATTAATGACAATCGGCGCATTTTTTGCTGTACAAACGATATTAACGTACGGCCAAACGGTAATACTGTCACATTACCTACATAAGTTGTTAAGGCGTTGCGTGTTTGCGCAAAAAAACAATTAACTTGAAGTATAACCAAGTTCATCATCTCATCATCATCATCATCTCAGCCAAAAAGACGTCCACTGCTGGACAAAGGCCTCCCTCAAGCATAAATCATTTTGAGGGGAATTTGCCATAATCACCACGCTTGGCAGGCGGGTTGGCGATCGCAGTAAGGTGGAAATAATCACAGAGAGACGCTGCTGCCCATCCTCTGGAATGGTCCCATAGTCGCCTTCTACGACACCCATGGGAAGAGATGGGGTGGTGTAATTCTTATCCCCGGCACCATAGTTACAACACAGTAACCAAGTTATATTTACTAATCTGAGTCTCACTAGCCTAAATCATACAATAATTTTGTTGGATTTACAACTTCTTTGGGTGGTGGCACCGGTGTTCGACAAGAACCAGTGATCGACATTGTTTCCTTTAATCATTTAATTATTCCTTGCTGTCATCCCGTAATTCAATGAACACCGAGGCACTATAAACATTAAGTATGATGGAAAAATAATGAGATTTTGACGGTTTTTATGATATCACATTTTGTTACAGGTTGGCGTGCTAAAAAAATCGGTCGTCCTTGGCTGGCTAATGTTAATCTGGATATTCTTTCTGATAATTAGTTTGCAGACAGATACTTTTTCAAAGCAGATTGATCAAACTAAACTAATATGCACATACGCCCAGTTAACATCAATGAACTCGGGCAAGTACCAATATTTAAATGATTACATTTTGTTATAGTGAAATACCTATACCGTTATACTGTATACTGCAATAATTGAATAGGTGTAAAAATAAAAAAAATATTATTATCACTCTATATTTATATGACATCTTAGTTTTAGGTTTTATAAAAATTATATTAAAAGTAAAATAACAAAATATCATACAAAACCACAACTTTTATAAAAACCTAAACCTATAACGCCGCCAGCAGCGGAACAAGATTCAAGCTGCCGGCGATTAAGGCTGCAGAGAAAGAAACCTCCTGACAATGCGTGCTGTGTCCAGGAGTGTTGCCTTCTGTATCTGACCCTTGATCCAGCCATTAACCATTATTATTTATATTTAATAAATACTAAATTTTCAGTTATTACTGCTTAAGTTTATACGAGGTGTCAATGAATGCCAATAAGTGCTTATGAATTAGCTGTCTCTAATAAACTATTATAATATTAAAATAACTAGTGACAAAAATCTGTGTTTTTAAACGAGTTGATGTTAGGTAAACAAATTTAAATTAAGACAAAATACATACTTAAATTAATAAACATAAAAAATTAACATACCTTCAAAACCTGACACATCCTAATGATTTTACAACTATGAATATATATAATATAATATATATATTATACCTTTAACCTAAATCATAATACCTACATAATTTTACTATGTTTTATGTAATCAATACCTTCAAAAATAACGTTTCTGCACAGAAGCCATCTTCTCGCTGACGAAGAGTATTCTTCACACCCTCGAGTTCAGAGACACCCGAGCGTCAATCTACGGGCTGTTCTATCTCGACACCAGCGTGGTTTTTAAGGCAGCTTCTTCCACCTTCGTCTACATCACCGCACAGCTCACCATGTCCACGCCTCAAATGGATGACACTACCAAGCTGGATAATGTTACGTCCATCTTGGTTAACGTGAGCAGCTTATTGCCATGATCCTGCTACTTCATCGCACATCTACAGCTCATCAGGTCCGTGCTCAAGATGGATGACAATAAAAAGATGAACATGTCATGTCTACCTTGCCATCGACAAAACATTTTTTATTTTAAATAAACCAAAACTTAATTTATGACTCTTCACTTTCCCGACAAGAAGTCTTGGCTGCCTTTGCCAGGCGTAATTCCTGTTTTTATTTGTTTTTTATACAGAAAAAACAGTGCGGCAATCACAGCTTCAAATATTTTATTAAATTAATTTTTCTAGATCTTGAACTGTGTTAACTTTTGTCTGAATGCTGTCTTTTAAATTATATGTCAACTTTTTCGATTATAAGTTAGAATTAAGCTTGTCTAGTTTAAATTTTTTTACTTAAAATATATAAATATTTATATTTTTTACGTTAAGTTTGCGTGCATCACAATCACTTTGTACCCTACCTAAAACTACTTAACCTTACATAGACTTTTCTTTACCTAAACCTAAAACTTTCTACTCTACCTATTTAAACTGATTGTAGAGGTTTTAGGCGAAGAAAGCACCGCACAATTATTATAGTTGGCAAAAGAAACTCATAATTTTAAATTTATAATAATGTTTTTATTTTGGCAGAGATTAACTTACTGATTTATTTGAAATTTAAATTTTTAATTTATTTGAAATTATTATGTAAAAAAAATTAGGGAAAGTGAATTTATGTAAATTATTATTATTACTTATATAAATATAAAATTAAACTGTCAGTAATACGTAATACACTGTTAAAAGATAAATTAGATTATACTACTCAGACGAGATTTGATCTTTATAACATATTTTCTTTAAATTTTGTTCGTATTAATAGTATTATAATATTGTGATTGATGTAAATCAATAGTGATGATAACAAAACAGTAGTTAGTTATGGCAACACGAAGCGCCTAATTTTAAATCCTTAAAATTTCCACAATTAAGCCTTAGTTAGTTCTTAGAGTACCATACCAGAATATATTTGCACTGGAAACCACTACGTACAACAAATAGGTACCTATATGGTTGTTGGTGCAATGATTCTAATTGTCTTCAATACTCTTAAAGTTCCGTAACTGCTACGACGTAGACGACTACGAAAATGAAGGAATGTACAAATGTTAGGGCCAAATAAATCTAAACAAACTAACTTTAAAATGTTTTTGTTTTGTTTATATAATTTTAACGCAAATTTTGTTGCGAAACAAATTACAAAAACACAAATGTTGAAAAAAAATCCACGAGCAGGATTTGAACCTGCACCCTTCTGACATACCGGGTCAGGTCTTCCAATTGAGCTATCGTGGTTCAAATCAGTCCGCCGAAATTATTCAACACTATTTACTTTTTACTTTGAAAGCCAAAGGCACCCATTCAATGTCAATAATGTCATTTAAAGTTGTAAATCAAGTTTAAATGACGGCGGCAGCGCCGAGTGTATGGTGTTAAATTCTATGAGCAAAGCTCGACGGTTTTGTTGCAATCATAAGCAAGCGAGCGGTTAAAGGCATTTAATGTCTGTATACATACATTACACTTTAAACTAACAAATCCTTTACAAGGTCCATAGTCAGGGAGACAGACAGGTGTTGGTCGTCTCCTATCCTCTCCTATCCTATCCCTCTACTGGGCAACGGATTCCCTGACACGCACTCTGCCACCTGCACTCCGGAGGCAGCTACTGCGGCAGATCCAGCGTCCAGATCCTGATTCTACCAGCGCAGTCTACGGCCCGAGTCTAGGTTGACCTAGGCGCCGAACTGCGCACGCGTTCAAGACCCCCTAGAAGCTAAGTCCTCTTGCAACTCGCGCGACATCACTGAGCAGTACAGCGATCGACGAAACCCACCCTGAGCAATAAATTTGGTTTCACCAGATTTTTATCTTTTATTTCTTATCTTATCTGGAACTGGTGGTGCCTGGTGGTGCCACCACCAACACGGAGAATCGGTTACAATTCAATGTTGCTGAGTGTGTAACAATTACATTCTCGCGCGGACGTACTCCTATTCAATATCATAAGAAGATCAGCGGCATACCAAAGACTAGAGTTACGAAAGTCAAGGACTAGGCTTATTTCTCACCACGGAGTTAAAATATAAAGAGCACATTATTGGTAAATGTAGGAAAGAGTATCGAAAGCTTTGCACTTCGCATGGTTCGACCTTTTCCCAATATAAAGGCTATCGTGGTGCTGTATAATGCTTTAGTTAGAAGCCAATTAGAGTGTAATGTGATTATTTGGTCTCCGCATGAAATAAAGTACATGCTTATGTTGGAGCGGATTCAAAACAAATTCGTACGATTCCTATACCTGAGATTGTACGGAGTTTACCCGTTCTACCCATTGATGTACCCAACGCTATTTATTTTAGGTATGATTGGGTACTACGAATTGAGTTAGGAGGGAGTTCACTCTTATAGCGTACATTTTTAAACTATTAAGGGGAAGGTTGTACAACGCGGATATTCTGGCATTTGTCAGTTTGAGTGCTCCGGATAGATATGTGTGGCGGCGCCGCAGGCCACGCCTGCTGGCAGTGCCGCGCGGGCGCTCCAACCTGATGACCGTGGCGCCGTTGACGCGGGCGCTGCGTACCCTTATAACATAGCAGATGCAATCGACCTGTTTTATTGCTCTCTGAATGAGTTCTCAACGGTAGCAATGTTTATTATCTGTTATAATAATGGGAATAATTGATTAAATAATGCTACTATGATTAAATTATAATTGCTAATATAACAAAATGCTAATATTATTTAATAATTGGTATTTTTATTGTTTATTGTTATTAATGACATGTAATTTTAATGGATTAATTTTAGTAATAAGAATAATTGTTTAATTAATGGTAACTAAATCTAATTTGTTATATTTTCATATTTTTTGTTACGAATTCGCAATATTTTATTAATTGTGTTTTTACTCTTTTTATTATTTTGTTAATGAAATGTGAGGAAATGTTAATGTATTGGGTTTTTTGTTTATATAAATGTATTATTTATTTTATTTTTAAATATCTAATTGCGAATGTAAAGATGTAAATTTTGCTTTGCTATCGCATTAGGTGTCTGCCTGTAATGATAGTTATAAGTGCTATACTAAATAATTAAATAAATAAATAATTTACTTGTTACTTGCATACTTTCAAACGGGTGCATTTTTTTACTTTTTTTTTTTTGAGAGAGATTGGTGATTGCCTCTACGGCATTTTCAGCTTCACCGGGCTTTTTTGGGGGCGGCGAGGATCGTAAAGGGTCCCTCACGCCGTGTGAAATGAATCACCTTCGGAGGTTATCTAGAGGGAACGGCATCGCGCACTAGTGCGCGTCCCCGTGCCCTACTAGATTCTCCGGAGGGTTCGGAAAGAATCGGATTATTTTTTTTTTACGCTTAATCAATCTACATTATGTTTGGTGTTGCAGAATCGTAAGTTGTTCAAGGAAACACTTAGGTATGATAACTGTGGACATTATTGCCAAACTATATATTTCCTAATCAGAGTCAACTACCCTGCATGTCGATTCTGTAAACATGTCCGAAAGAGTTTGCGATTGAGGAATTCTAAGGTCCTCGCCTACCTTAAAATCAGGACACTCTACCAACGAAAGGCTCTTAAAAAAAACACCAGAAACGTGCTGAACAATCAATTTCTTTTATAGGCAGTAGACTGTGCGTGTTCTAATATTGACTAGTAGTATTTCATCATCAGCTGCATCCCGGCTGCAATAGTAGTGGTTATCAACCACCTATCCGCACTGAGCCCGCGTGGTGGCTTATGGCCGGTTCTCTCTATCTATCCATAAGGAAAACTCGTGCCCCAGCAGTGGGGACATAAAATGAGCTGGTGACTCATAAATAATCAATAAACCTAAAATTAGTTTGGACGATTAAAAACTTCAATTCCAAATATCTGGTCCTTTACAATCGTCCTTGGATTACGCAATGACCCGATATATGTATGTATGCGCTGTTTAATTAATCATACTTAAAACAATCTAAAGTTTACTTTATCCTGAATTCGTTCCTTAAACTTCTGGGCAAAATTATGGCATCATTCGGGAATTTATAATAGTACTTGAACTGGGCCCAGTGTCTAAAATACTATGATCACTTTCTAGAATCGAAATTTATAGATTACTACATACATACATTACATCTTGCGTAGATAAATATAAACATTCATATGATATTTTGCCTAGTAGATGTATGTTCGAGGAAGAGTTGGTAGTGTGAAGTTATGAATAATAGAATTAAAAGTCAAAAGTAGAAAATTGATATATAAATTAAAATTAATTAAAAAATTAATTAATTAAAATTGATATATTTTGTAAACTGCACAAGTCAAGGGTTGTCAAAGAAGTGGGTTATAAATATATATGAAGATTAAATATTACATCCACCATATTCGTAATTAGTACATAGAACAAAGAAAAGATGATGCAATCATAGATGTCCTAGATAATTGTAACAAATACAAAATCATGAGTAATATATGGATTGGCACAATAAAGTAAAACTGAGCTTAAACAAACTTAAACATAACACAATATTTGAATTCTTAATACGAAATATTTCATATAATCAATACCTTCTAGGGTACCAGTTGAAATCTCCACAGAAGCCATCTTCTCGCTGACGAAAAATATTCTCCACACCCTCGAGCTTAGAGATACCCGAGCGTCAATCTACGGGCTGTTCTATCTCGAAACATGACCATCACATGATCCATATTTTTACAAATAATAAACACATACAAAACACAAAATACACAAACACCACAAACACAAAAAAATATAATAAAAAAGTAAAATAATAATATTCATTACAAAACACAAATGTTGAAAAAATTTCCAAGAGCAGGATTTGAACCTACACTTCTGACATACCTGTCATCGATATATTAATAATGAATATTGTTGGCAGAAAACATATTTGCTGTAAGCACCAAAATATCTAAAATACGTTTTTTACATAGTTGGAATCAGAAAAAAAAACTGCGCAAGTTTTTTGAAAAATCTCGTGTTCCCATTGCTGTGAGGCTTAAACCAATATATTAATACAAGATTAAAATACACTGGACCATACGTTAATTTAGCTATATTTAAAAAAATCAAGTTTCTTCTCTGCAGCCTAATAAATTTCTGAAACTAACTGAAATTTTATGTCGCCATACAAAGTCTCTTGATACTTACATCGTTTATATGTATGTGAAAAAAATCTGTACACTGCAAGCTCCATAATGGTGAGTAATAATAACTTTAGAGGTAATATCTTCATAGTTGTATGTAAAATAAAAAATAAAAATACGTTTTTAATTTCATTGTCCTACGATATATAGTTTAGAAGTTAACAATTATTCTCTGTTTTCTGGAAAGTTTTTGGGCTTTAGTGAAAAGTTTGAATATTGTTGCTTACAACAAATATGTTTTCTGCCATCGATATATAAGCCACGATCTGGTGAAGGTCGCGAGAAGCCGCTGGTTGCGAGCAGCACAAAACCGGTCGTTGTGGAGATCCTTGGGGGAGGCCTTTGTCCAGCAGTGGACATCTTTTGGCTGAGACGATGATGATGATGATGATGATGATTTTACCATCTGGGCGTGTCGCTTCGCTTGCATCGCTTTTTCACAATGATGTCACGGACAAGGGGAATAATCGGAATAGTTGTGAAATGTCTGGTTTACGCTGTTCCAGAGTTCAATACTACGAAAAGAAAATCTTGACATGGGTGTCTACAACCTTCTGGAACCGTTACTGCTCCGATCATCCTCCACGTCTACTGCTGCTAACTTCTCCCCCATCGGCCGCATAAATATCAGGGCAGTGGTTAGGTTATAGAATTTGTTACACGTTCGGTCAGCAAATGTACTACTATTAAACCCACCCCTCGATCTCACCGCTGTAAATAGTAAAGATAACAGTATACTTGTATAATATATAATATATACATGGCGCACTAATGTTACAATGTCTAAAGGGCATAATTAGTAAACAAAGTGTAAGCTTGGAGTAGTTACTCCGTGTTTTGTCTCTTTTACTCTAATATGAAATGAAGTTTACATGACGGGAACAAAACACGGAGTAACTACTGCAAGCTTACATTTTGTTTATTAATACGGGCAAGCAACAAAATTTAGTACTATAAAAGGCCTTTTAGAATATGCTAATTAGTGTACATGATTAGCACTATAAAGATGTTGCAAACGTTTAAAGAACCCCGAATAGGCCCTAGTTTTATCACTGATTTATTCTATAAACATTAGATATAGGCTCTCACGGTAATAAATCAGCTCTGTAGTTGAAACCTAAAAGTGCCGAGAAACGCTTTTTGGTACTGAAATAGTGCTCTCTGCAGCATTTATGTCACAAATTTGCACGTAACTAAAACATGTATATAGTTATAATTCCAGTGATCTTTTTTATCACACTTAATCAATCATTTTATTCGTGTTTGGTCGTGTCGTCGTAAGTGTTCTCCAACAAAAATCAACAAATAACAACAACAAATATTATTTATTATACTTTATTTCATTCGTCGATGTAATAAAAAGGAAAAGGACACTACGCAGCTCTGCCGTAACTTGCACTTGCGAAATTAATTGTATTGATAAAATCATTAATGCCGATTTCAAATTTGACAAAGCACCCTCGTAATTTTCTTGTTTTAATTAAATTTAAATTAATAAAATAAGTACTTTTCCCGACTATAGTACACGTAGCCGTGCCGTGCTGCTAATGTGCTATCATGGCAGAAAACAGCAGCCATATTTTCGTTCGATTCGATTAGGGTTTTTATTTAATTATTAATTTTAGTACTTCTTTGTCACGATTTAGTATCGTAGCAGTAACACAAACTCACCTAAGAGCTATTTAGAATTGAAGTTATTTAGCAGCTGCACCAGGAGTTGCTATGGTACTGTTAAGTACTATAGAAGAGTTGTCATGATTTTTACAGAACGTAGCTCCATAGCGATGTCAAGGGAGCTTGTAAGAAGATATAACGTTACGTAATGGTTGTGCAAGGTACTTGTATAGTGCAAATTGATCCTGTAATAGTTTAAACATTTAGTTTATTAAACGCACGATTGTGGTATGTATGCCGAAACATGACATTATACTTTTACCAATACTAATGGTCGCCCAGTGGTCGAAATTCGACCTTTATTTTATTATGGCTGCTCAGATTGTATCATATTTATAAGCAATGAAAAATTAAAAAAGATAGAATGTGAGTTTGGACTGGCATTGACAGATTTCGGCCGCTCCTCTTCATTTTGAATTTTTTTAAAAGAGTTTTTTATATGCGTGTGTCAAATACATGGTAGTGTGTGTAATGTTTATTTTATTAATATAATGTATTTTTTATGCATAATTTAAAGAAATGTTAACATTCTGCAATCCTTTTCTATATAAACTATAAGTGTGCGAAATTTAACACTCCTCCGTCCGCGCAATTTTCGTAAAAAGGGGTACAAAGTTTTTACTTCACGTATTAATATATAGATGTTAAATGTTTAATCGCTTATGGCTGCACGTATTATTCTATATTTGTATTCCCACAGGACATTGTTTCTGATCTTTATCGCTATAATTTGGATAGCTTCAAGTATAAAATGCTTATCTAGTTAAATATTTGAATAGTGGAAAATATAAACTGCTGATTGAAACAATGGAGGACATTGCAAGGCACGAATTAAGACGTGAATACGCTAAAAGATTCAGTAGTGTGATATATTGGCCTAATCGATTTACTGGTTATGCGAGATTCAGCATAAAAAACAACCAAATTATTAAAAAAACAAAAGGATCCAGTGTCTACGGTGTCTGTGTTTTAATATGGGCTATCTTAACCAATACCTTACACTTGAAATACAGTAGTTTGTTACCTTCCGAGATCGTCTTAAATTTACAAATATCAATGTTGGTAATGTCATATGTTGTTAATATAACTTTTACCGACAGAGCAATTGATGTCGAATTGATCCAGAAATGTGTAGAATTCGATGTATTACTTGGAGTGAAAGAGACAAAATTTATGAGGGATGTAGGAGATAAAGCTTTTCTTATCACGGGCGTGCTTTTGTTTGTTAATCAGTGCATTATTATTATTACTGTGTATTTAGCGTTTGATTTACCTTTTTGGATACAAGTGCCTGTATGTATGTATTTTTGTTGGTGCTTCTATGCATTTTACGATATCAATTTCATGCTATACCATTCTGCTTTCATTTCTCTCCGAACGCGATACCTCAACGTGGCCCTTATGAAAGGCACCAATATGAGGATGGATTATATTCCTGACATGGCTTTGTTCACTGGACTGTATTGGAACACAAAATATGATAATCTCGTCGATTTCCACAAGAGAGCTGAAACGAAAAATTACATTAAAGCGTTCAAGATGCTTTTTTTACAACTTAGGGATTTTCAACGCTGCTTCAGGTTTAATGTAAGTGTTTTCATTATTGTCAAAGTTTTCACGTGCACTACACGCATTGTATCGAAACATGTTTTCGTATTTTACTCGCGTTTAATATTAGGTACACACCTACTTATTTTACCATGACGTAAAAATCCCTTTACAGTGTCACAGGGAGACTGAGTGTTGGTCTTCTCATAATTTATTTGCAACATACCGTCAAACGGGTTTTCCGCTTACGGTATCTTTTGCTCTTAAAAATTATCATAAAAGTATTAAAGTAAATATATTCATATTTCATTTCAGGTTTTCACGGCAGTGGCAGTAATGTCAGTCGGTGCATTGTTTTCTGTACAAACGATAATAACGTACGGCCAAACGGTAATACTGTACATTTCCTACTTAAGTTGTAAGGACGCTGCTTGTTTACGCTTGTTTACGCTTTCCTTTCACTATTTCATAGGAAACTTCAACATTCGAGTTTTCCATCGCCATTATAAGTGGATCAAAGTCAGACGGTAAATCGCCTAGCATGATCACAGCTACAAAGTCATAATCTAGCGGTGACCCTATTTCACTTACTTAACTGTTGTGACATTTCGGTAATTTTGTTTTTGTGACACCGCCGTATCTTTTGGTGCGTACCACAAGGTAGCGTACTCGGGCCCACCTTGTTCTTAATCTACATAAATCCGTCCAAAGAGATGCTGAATTGGGACTGGCTCAGATTGCATTGTGGTTAAGATTAAACTTGCTCACACTAAACACACAAAAGACAAATTACATTTGCTTTTCCATAAAAAACAGTAGCCAACCTAGTTTCAATTTCAGCATCAAAATCCACTAATGTAGCAATCCTAATGTTGCCGGTGGATACTGCTGTCGTACATGTCCCAACATCGAAAGTGTTTCTTAAACTAAATACCTTGGTATCATACTGGATCAACGGCTGTGTTGGCACAATCAAATCGAACTTGTGACTGAACGTATTAGAAAACTAATTTGGATCTTTAAAACGCTGAGACACTTGTGCTCTGTAAGTTTACTTAAACAGATATATACTGCCTTAGTACAATTCATTATAGTTTATTGTATTCCGATATGGGATGGTGCCTCTAAGACAAAGTTCCTGGATGTAGAAAGAGGTCAACGTGCTATCCTAAAGACAATGTTCTTTAAACCGTTTCGTGCTCCCACAGATGTGCTGTACAAAGAGAGTGGAATTTTAACAGTTCGTCAACTTTTTTATTCTAAATACTGTAGGTATGTCGGTAACTTCAGTTTTTAACGCATCATTTCAGTTTCGGTCCTGTAGAAAAATCTTAAGCATAGCCGTGCCATTGCTATTTGAGTGACCTTGAGAGAAAACACCAGACACGTGTTTAACTATAGTGCTTTTATATGGAGCGGCATATACGTGTCCAAATATTGCAAGGCTTGCGTTATAACAATTTAGTGCTGCAAGAGCCTACATGTTACGATGGCCGATTTCCATCAGCACTTCGCCACTCCGCCACCGAGGCACCGTGTACTAAAGGTAGAATGGAAAAATAATGAGATTCTTTACAATTGTTTTAATATCACACTTTGTTACAGGGTTACACAGTTGGTTTTATGAGAAAATCCATAGCCGTTGGCTGGCTACTATTAAGTTGGACATTTTTTCTGTTAGTAAGTTTGCAGATAGATACGTTTTCGAAGCAAATTGATCAAACCAGGCTTATATGCACCTACGCTCAGTTAACGCACACGAATTCAGGCAAGTACCAATGTTTATACGGTTACTTAAATATCTAAGGTTCACTAAATATGTCGCCATAATATCAATGGTGTAGCATTGTTGTGTTCCGGCAGCTAGAGATAAAATAGCCAGTGCCGCAATAGTTGTGAATTCCTGGTGAAGTTCGCTTCCACCCTTAAGATTTTTTTTTAAATTGACAAAAAAGTGTTTTTAGCATTTGATGTTATATAAATAGGAGCTAAGAAATAATACTAAAACTAAATATTTATATCGTACAACTGCATTCAAATTTTTTTCTTTGCGAAGTAACAGTAAGGCCAACTAACGGGCTAAGAAATGGGCGTTGATAAAGCTAGATCTAGATAGAATAAATGGTTCACTTACCCAAACGCCTTGCGATAACGTTTGTATAAATAGGACTGCGACTGCAAATGGACAACCACTGATGTTCATGTGTTTAAAGTTCATGCATTCTACATAGTTCACCGCCGATGTCGTCTTGATATAGACTTTAAGTTCTATACTTAGTTGAAAGTTCTGCCGGCTGGCGTACAATATACCAACTGGAATGAACACACAACCAATATCACTCCAGCATCGACCAGAAAATCATAATTACGATATTAGCAATCCGAACGGTCCAGTCACAATTTTCTGGCACGCTTTTCTTTTCTTTATATTGAGACCAATATGGCGGTCCCGCCGTTCCGAATGCTGCGCGCGCAGCTTTGAGATTGCACAACGTGGCACAGATAAAAAAAACAACTATTATTTACTGAATATTTTTCTTAGTTAGTGGTTTCATGCGGACAGCACTATAAGCATAAATTTAACTTTACGCAACGCCAAATATTGTATCCTTTTATACAAGTATCTGACCGCCAATTAAATATTATAATATTAAAAATTAATAAAAAAATTGAAAACGTCCTGTCGGCGTAACCGTTTAGTATAATTATATTAAACTTACTCAAACTAAATCACAAGTTTTCACTTTTGTTTATTATTAAATGTTTTATGTTAACGGTTTGAATCTCCACAGAAGTCATCTTTTCACTGACGAAGAGTATTCTCCACGCACTCGAGTTCAGAGACACCCGAGCGTCAATCTACGGGCTGTTCTATCTCGACACCAGCACGGTTTTTAAGGCAGCTTCTTCTACCTTTGTCTACATCACCGCACAGCTCACCATATCCACGCCTCAAATGGAAGACACTGCCAAGCTGGATAATGTTACGTCTATCTTGCCTAACGTGAGCAGCCTTATGCCATGATCCTGTTTCATCACCGCACAACCCACCACGTCCATGCTCAAGATGAAGGAGAAATAATGTCATGTCTTAATTTAGCAAACAAAACAAAAATGCTATTATGACTTCACTTTCTCGCCATGACGTCTTGGCTGCTTTTATTATATTTAATTCTCGTTTAATTTGGTTTCTTATTCGGTACCACCATAGCTTAAAAAAACGAATGAAATATTTTTATACAATTATATAATATTTGAGGCATGAGCGTGATATGCTTACATGTTTCAAAATTATTGTGGAAAATCAAAATAATGTTGCGTACAAACAAAAATACTTACACAATTTACCCAATTATATAATTCAAAATTCAATTCAAAATTCAAAACATCATAATAACAAATAAACAAAAAATATAGAAGACAACCACAACATGTAAAAAAACAAAATAAAAAATCTAATGAAACAACTTTTACGGACCTACTCGCGTTTATTTTACACATTAGTTTTAATTGTTCAACCATTACATCAGATTTGATAAATCACAAATACTCGTTAGAGAGCAATGATTCATCCCTAGGATGATACGCGAGTGATGATAATAATAATAATAATAGTGAAATTAAAAAAACATCCTAATTTTAATAGAGAAGATGGTTGGAATATACCACCAGCCTGGGATCCCAAATACAAAATATAATAATAATCATACAAAATATTAAATCCCAGCCCCAACACCATACTGCCAGACCAAAAGATACTGTAAGCTCTTTCTGCGTAAAACGGAACGCACCTGATTAAATTTAAATGAGGGTATATAAGCTACTAACTAATTATGAGACGACCAACACCTCAGTCTCCCTGTGACCACGGACCCTGCAAAGGGTTCGAAACGTCAGGGTAAACATTAATTAAAACTAATGTGTAAAATAAACGCGAGTAGATCCGTAAAAGTTGTTTCATTTCAATGTGTGTCATTCCGATGCCTGAGACTCGTGTATTTGTTGTGACAATGTTTTTAAAACTACCGTTCAAAAGTACGTTTCTCTAAAATATGGTTTTTTTTTGTTTGTTAATTGTGTTGTTCTCATGTAAGTGAATTAATGTATAATTCTTAATGAGAATAAATGTCTTAAACCGTGTAGTGTTCGTGTAAACTTTAGAAAACAATAAAAAAAATATAAGTTAACAAATTTACATCAGGTAAAAGTTTCAATTTCCACAATGTCATACAGTACCACTGCAGTACTCTAATAAAAGTCAAAAATTGTTTAAGAAAATCAAAGTCAAACTTTAGTTTATTTACATTATTATTATTAATTTATATTATTCACGTTACGACCCGACGCACACGCCACCACCGCAGAGAACTACCTTCTCCCTCCTAATAGAGAGCTCAAGAAAAATGAACTCAGCCGATGCCGAGTGAGCGGAAGGGGACATTTCAAGAACCATTTCAAGAAGGTGGACCATTATTTTTTCTTAATATTAAAGTCGCAAGAGTTTTCCTCTATTGACTTAGAGATCAATTTAAATTATTGTAAACAGATTGATTTGGAACAGATTCCAAAGTACAATTAACAATGTCAATATTCTGCCAAATAGGGGCAGATAGGTTAGATAGATTAAATGCCAGAGTATATCGTATTGTGTCGTACTGCACATTGTTAAGGAAGACCGCAAATGTTGAATATGTTAAAAATATATTGTGCGTAAGTAACATAAGCTTAAATGCTAATTACAAAAACACAAATGTTGAAAAAATTTCCACGAGCAGGATTTGAACCTGCACCCTTTTGACATACCGGGTCAGGTGCTCTTCCAATTGCCCTAATTATGTAATTTTTCCATTTCTCCAAATGACAAAATAAAGCCTCTGAGACACAAAGGTGGACGATTCAAAATAGCAGAATCGAGGCTAGCTATCGAATCAGAAGAAAGAAGAAGAAGAGAGCAGAATCGAATCAAAGCTAGTATCAGCAAACACATTTCACTTTTTTATTACTTAAAACATTATAGGTACCTAACTATAGTATATCTATTTTTTTATCAAAACCACTCAGTAAGATTTACTCAATATGGTACCTACTGTGGAGTTTTATGTTTTAAATAAACACACAATACCTCTTGAATTACCTATATATTATTGAGAGACAATTACGCAGCCTTAGCTCGCTGTCCCAAAATCAATAATCGCAAAATCTTAATTTGTTCTTTTTTCTTCCTTTTTCCTAGCGATCTACGTTCAAACTTAGATAACGTCGTGTACCACAGAGGTGCCCGAAGCAAGGAGTCCCGATCACTACAGTACCTACTGATTTACAGCTGGAATTAACAAAATCAATATCACATGCCACACATATACTTGTAGATTATAATAACATTTGGCTGCACGTAAAAGTGATGAACCTACAGTGCAAGATCCCAAGACCAGACCTTTACTTACTTTCTCAAAGATAAAAAAAAATCTTCGATCTTTCTTGAAAATAAATAAGCTCTGGCAGTTCTATTAGTATTTGACACTAGAAGAATCCAAGAAGTTCAAAATTACGTACATTTTTTTGTAGGAAATGTTAAAGATTTTTATTTGATAATTATTTATTTTTATGTTCGCAATTTTAAGAAAATAAATAATGTCTGATATATTTCACCGGTTCTCAAGAGTCAGGGAACAGTAATTACTATACAAGTTAAACAATGGTAGCGGAGCTTTTACGCGTGCGTAACAGTGCGGTTACACATAGTTACCCGTACATAGAGCACCAAACCAGAACAAATTCGCACTTATGATAATTATTCGCATACTACCTACCACAGCACAACAGTAGCTAACTACATAACTATTATGTATAACCACATGCTAAAAAATTTAAAAAAGAATTAAAAAGAAAAATGTTTACATGTTATAATAAAAAATATTGCGTTGTTTATAGTTGCTATTGTGTATTGTTGGTTTATGTAGAAACTTCACTGATTAATGTTACTCCTAATTGTATTTTTTGTAAGATTTATGTAATTGGTTGTTTCCAAAATTAAATAAATAAAAAGAATATTGTTGATGAAATGATTACAAATTTCGTCAATACTTTTAGCGTTCCGTAACAGCTACGACGTAGCCGACTACAAAAATAAGGAACGCACAATGATTTTTGATGTGTACCTAACATCTTTCCGCTCGATTTCTATATAAGTAATTTGTAGGAGTGATTTCGTGAAATGGGACGGAAGTACGTGTAACAGTGTAACAGGAAGTCGGGAAAAATCGATAAATTTAAAATCGATATTATGAACATGACATTATTATTATTTAGCAAAGGTCATTTTGATATGTTAAATGTCTTCTAATGAGTATTTACTGCATTTATTTTATAGTTATAAAATGATGTACAGTCGATTAAATCATGACCCACTTTGTAGATCATTCCTTTATAATCGTAAATGTAGTTATTTCATGTTGCACTTAGTACGTTTAAAATATGAATAAAAATGCGTCATTACGTGTTTGCAATTTTAACCTTTCTTATCACTTCACTAGATATGCTTTTGATAAAGCAGTCTTAATTTGAATTTCTATTAATGTGTCTTTCATAATCTAAATTCTTTTCACTACGGAGAAAAGGTATTATAATTTTAAAAATAGGATTATAACGACACGGCGTAATAATCGAGCTTCATTGCAAGCTATATATAATAAATAATTTCAAAATAACTTCGAAAACTGTTGATAAATATTGTATGATACCTACCTACTAAAATTAATAAAAAATAAATAAGTGGCCACGGGAACCGGCGGCGCGGCACGGCGGCGGGCGCGGCGCGGCGGCACGATCGGCGGGCGGCGACAATGTGTTCTACCATTAGAACACTTTGCGCTGCACGGGTATAGGATTCATTGGCAAGACGCGCCGCTGGTCGTTTCGCGCGAATTTTCGCTGTAGCGAATTGTCCGTGGCCAACGCGTTAGTTTTCTCGCGACCAAAACGTCGTAAAAGACAAGGATTACATAGCCCTTACGCGTTTCGTTCAACGTAGTGTAATAATCATGTCGCCCTATAGATTTTGCAGCACAGTTGTGACACAGCTTTTGTACCTACAGAACTTCGTTAGAATTATTCATACTTTTGCAAAATTTATTAATAGTAAAATTTTAAGAAATGGTAAAGTAGAGAAGTAAAAGAAAAAGAATTGTTATGCGTTTATTTATATTCTTTATTTTACTTTATTTTACAATACCTACCTACTTTTAAAGAGTGAGCTTTTAGCTTACATAAGCGGCACTTAGTAAAAAACATTTTTTTTTTAAAGTAACACTTAAATAGATACTCTCTTCAGTTAAAAAACAATTCACGCGTTTTATTAATTCAGGCTCTGAAGATTTTCACTCTTTTTCAAATAGGATTAGTTTCTAAAAACAATACACTACTAAATAGGATTAGCTTTTAAAAATACTTTCTAAAAACACTACGTTAAGAAGCCGACCGGCGTAGAGCCGCTCGATGCAATTCGAGGTAAGGTTAATACCGAAAATGATGAATGAAACTTGATTATATTTTCATTTTCTTTAAGACATTATGTAACTTGACAGTATAAAATGTTTATACAATTTATAAAATACAGTGAAAAAATTGTATGTTTTCAAAATTTATATGTTTTTAAATTAACATGCCTGTTTACACCATGCATTCTAGTAAAATCTAGACTTTACACTTTTTAGTGTTCTTCACGAGGTATTGTTTCGCAATGATAGACAAGATAAGATTAAACGCCTAAAATGATAGTTGGTGAAAAAAATAAGTTTTAGAGCATTCTTCAAAAGATCAGCCATATTTTTGTGGTAGTAATCATTCGTTCTTAAAATGCTACCTATGATATTTTTGTAGCACCGAGTCACAAGAAGCAAGTTTAATTATTATTTAATTTTATTTATTTATTAATCTCGGATGGCAGAGATCTAAAAACGTTGGTATACTTAAAAAACACTTAAAAGTAATGCTAGTGTATAACTATGTGACATATAAGTAATGTAAATCGATTCAAGAATCTGTCATTAAATTAAACATAACAAAATATGCATTTTCAACATTAATCCTATCCCCATCCCACTAAACGTGTCTGACTCTGAATGTCAATGATGAAGAGGTTAGCCCAGCAAAGGGAAGTAATATAAGTTAATACTTACTTGGATGAGCGCGATGGCGCAGTGGTTAACGCACCTGGTCTGCGATTGCCAAGGATAAGCAACTTCGGTTCGCAAAGATCGGTTATCGGATGGGTGAGCAAAAATGTATCATCTCGAGCTCCTCCGTGCTTTGGAAGGCACGTAAAATCCGTTGGTCCCTTCTGCAGTCGCAGCCGTTTTTAACCACCGCACCGCACCTGGCCCTCGTGCTGGGTTATAACCCGTTCTCTCTATCCATCCATAGGGAAAGCACGTGTCCCAGTAGAGGGGACATAAAATAAACTGGTGATGATGGTGATGGTGATGACTTACTTGATGATAAGTGAGAGAAGTTCCAGTATTTCATCGGAAGAAAAACTTAAATAGGTTTCAAGACATTAATTATTATGAAGCTGAAAGTTAAAACATCATTATATTACACTTACACGTTCACCTTAAAGGGTCCCTGACATCATCGCTAATTAAATGACCATCACTATCTGTTTAATATGTGAAAAAAACACTTTTAAGAACCTTCGAAATAACTCCATGGAATTAGCCTTGAAGAAACAATTAACATAAAATGTTGTGTTCAGTACTAAGCCAATTAGTCACTCCATGAATTTTCAATAACAGCTATTCATATTAACCACAATTAGGCTAATTTCCTTACTAACAAGCATATTTTTTTCCTTTTGTAAGTTTGTGTGACAAAGGATAGGTTTTACGTATATATAATCTAGTTGAGGCCGAATATTCATCAGTGAACAAATCGCATTCGAAGTTCTACAACAAGCCAAGCAATCTTTAAATCAAAAATCATGAACAAGATTCTTTGCCTTTTGGTGGTTGTGGCGGTGATCGCACAAGTTGTAAGTATACCTTTGATTTTTTTTATAAATCGTAGTTATACCATTTCGAGTTAAATTATTGTTTTTATATAGGTAGTTTATATTTTACTACTTCAAATGTAGTTTATAATTTGACCATTATTAACGTTTTTAAAATTATTTATTCAAGGGAATATTATAATTTATAGTAAAAGTAAAAAGTAAATAGCCTATAACTAACACGCTTACCAAATGAGGGTTGGTGATATCAACCCCTATGCATAAAAAAAATATCTGAAACACACATTGCCCGACCTGGCAATTGAACCCGGGACCTTCGGGTATCGGGCCGAGCGCTTTGCCACTTGGCCACCGAGGTATTCAGAATAATTTAGGATAATTCATTACTGTCATGTTAGACAGGATAAGAACCGATAAATCGGCACAGTTGCATGCGCCATGTTTGCGTACATCCACAACAAAATTGATAAGTTGAAAAACATAGTGTTTGTATATGTTCTCTTTTCTTCTACTAACTTTTATAAATTCTTAATATTAGTTTTTTTTATCAAGATTGCCATGTATGTAATGTAAGCGACGATAAAAACAAAATTCAACTGCATATTGTCTTGTTTAATTAGTCGCCTACCTGGGAACTCAAAACGTAAAAGAGCTTAGCACGAAAAATGAATTACGCCAACGAGCGCCCCGCTAACAAACTCATATATTGTTTAATAAATAAAATCGTTTTATTTTCTTTTTCAGTATGGAGGAGCAGTGGACAGTGGTATGTTCTTCATTTTAAACAGAATTCTAGTTTATAATTAAGTAAAAAAATGACGATTTAAAAGCATTTATTCTTAAGTTTATTTTAATGAAAAAAATTGACTTTGACTTGACTTGGTTATGAGAACTCTCATAACTAAGTTAAATAGCGATTTAAAAGTTAACTAAACATGTTTTGTAAAAATATTCATAATTTCAGCTGCAGGAAAAGCTAAATCAGATATCACAGATGCTACTGGTGGAGTGAAGAAACTTGAGGCGCCAGTGGGGAAAGCTGACGGTGAGATAGAAAGATAGATAGATAGATATACCTACATACAAAAATTCAATATAGTGTTATTACCGCCAATTATTCGATCAGGTTGAACGCAGCATTAGTTAGTCGGTCGCCAGTGTTGCATGATGTGGGCTTAAAGGTTTAAGAGCCGTCTTAGGTACATTTCTGCACCCCATCCGAACTTCAAAGTTCTTATTCTAAACAGAGTATATATAATTTTAAATGTATATATAAATAAATATAAAATATATATAAATATAAAATATAAATATCTTAAGTAAGTATAATACAAGTAATTTTAAACATTCCAAAGAAGACTTTGCGTCGCATAAATTCAGTAAAAAAAACTTTAAAATATACATCAGTTTAATTTAAAACAGGCTTAATTTCGCCCATGCTTTAAATTAATAAATATACCTAATAGTTAATACAATACCGTTTTTAAAAGAATAACACTGTGTTTTGAGGGTCGGAGGCCTGAAGTTCTTAAATACCGGCAGGCTATAGATAGCTATTGAATTGAATTTTATAGGTTAAGCAAAAAATAAAATAATGTTATTATAGGCTAGTGTTACCAGTGATTGTCATTGTTTTCCTTAATTGTTAAAACTAGGAAATCTCAACTGATTTTTTTTTACTTAAGCAACAATTAAATACAGACCACCTAGCTGCTTCCCATCTGTCATCTAGTGAAATTTCAATGAAATCCTACTAATATTATAAACGCGAAAGTTTGTAAGTATGGATGGATGTTTGTTACTCCTTCACGTACAAAACTACTGAATGGATTTTAATGAAACTTTCCTCATATAGGTACAGACCATGACCCAGAGCAGCATATAGGATACTTCTTTTTTAACTGTAGTCTTCGCGAACGAAGTCGCGGGCAACAAATAGTTCCATATAATTTTTGGCGACAAACTCTGGTGTCGGAAATTGGGTTCACTAGGATATTTTATTATTAATGTTATAAGATGGTGAGAATGTTGTATTTACAGGGTCTGGAAATCCTCTGTCTTCTTCAATGGACTTTGCTAGGCCGGTCGTGGATGTGGCCAAACATATTGTAGCTGGTGGAGAGAAAGGAATTAACAGCATGTTGGGTAAGTTAAAAAAAGGAATGTGTAGATCGAAACTTTTTATAGAAATGAATCGGCAATTGACTCCGATCCGCCTTTAAAGTTGGAAACAACTTTTAAGTTCAAACTGAGTCAGATCGTCTTTTTAATAGAGCTATTTTCTTTAAAAGAAGAAAGAAAGAAGTGGTCTCTGCCTACCCCTACGGGATAGAGGCGTGATTATATGTGTGTATGTATGTATGTATTTTCTTTAAAAGATAAAAACTTAACTTGAGTATTTTGAATTAATCGATAGCCTCATTTTTTATTTTTTGAAATATTTAAATTTTATGTTGAGCAACCAAGGAAGAGAAAAGAGTTTATAAAAAGAACAGTACATATTAGTAGCGTGTTATGTACTTCTTCAGTTAATGAATGAATAAATATATAAGTATCAGGTATTTACTAAATCGTTTTTTAACTTTCAGGACTCGATTTGTCGACAATCTAAATGAAGATGACGTAAATCCACATTCGCCTCTTCGACGAAACAGCTCTAGATAAATCACACAATGATCGGATCTTAAACGCAGTTCAGAAAAAATAATTTATCTATTAGATGTAAATAAAAACGGTACCAATAAGTTATTTGTTTTCTTGTTAAATTTTCCCATATTATTATAATTTACATGGGTCACCTATGTGAAAGTGTCAAGTGTGAGTATGTTTACTATCCGTATTCATTCGATTACGTTTACGAAAACGAAAATTAGTATGCAATTGAAGCAGCGCGCGCCTCCTGGCGACATACGAGAAGAGTTAAAATTTTACGATACAAATTTTCGTTTTCTTTAACGTGATCGAATGTCGAATGAAACTCGCACTAGGCAAATAAGTTACTAGGTCCATGCTACGACTTAATAAGTTGTCGGACAACTGTAATTGTCGCTGCAAAGAACATAGGTAAGTTGGATTTTCAAATTCCGGGTAGTTCGTACAATTCCTATTTCGTACAGACGCCTGCACATCAACCTACCACAAACTGTCAAATTTCCTCAATAGACTTTGAACTTTATTCCTAATATATATGGTTGACAATGTACTGGAGAAAAGTGACAGTTTTGGATTGGTTGATCTGCAGGCGTGTGTACAATTGATAAATATTCACGATTCGTGCATTTTTTATCCTGAATTCGTACAATGTCCTTCAACGGGAAATAAGAGATATATGAAATACACTAAAAATATTAAAAGAAGGGAAGGTTTTTTGAACAATGGAATGGAATGGAAGGAACAATGTGCGACTGAGTTTGCCAGATATTTTCATTCTGTGTATAATGGAGTTGAAGGTGAGCGCAGCGATAGAGGATGAGCGCGAAGTATGTATATACTTACCGCGCTAAAACAACTCAAAGCAAAAAGATCTGCAGAACCTGACGGTATTCCACCATTTATTTTTAAAAATTGTCGGCTGGCACTTGCTGAGCCAATTCTTCACATATTCAATAAATGTTTGAGTTTAGGTATTTTTTCCGGAAAGATGGAAAATTACAAAGGTGGTACCAGTTCCAAAAGGAACTGCGGGGACAAGTGTCGATGGTTATAGACCTGTAGCAGTATTATCAACTCCGGCGAAGGTGTTTGAGTCTACTATACACAGCTTACAGGTGAACTCACAGTTGTCGAACGCGCAACATGGGTTTAGACCAGCTCGGAGCACTACGAGTAACCTTCTTGCGCTCGTAGCCGATGTGATACCAATAGTGGATGGTGGGGGACAAGCCGATGCTGCATATTTTGATTACAAAAAGCATTCAACATGGTAAATAATGATATGCTCCTTAAAAAAATGGCAAGCTTTGGTTTCACGCCACATCTATTGAGTTTGTTCGCTAGCTACATGACAGATAGGCAACAACGTGTGGAGTATGAGGGTTATAAGTCTGAACCGTATTTTACATGGTTTGGTGTAAGTCAGGGTTCGAACCTGGGACCATTGGAGTTTTTAATATTGATTAATGATTTACCCAATGTTGTGAAACATTTAAAATGTTTATTATTTACAGATGACCTCAAGTTGTCGTTGAATATGGGAAGCGTGGGGGATGGTGACAAACTCCAGGAGGACATAGATAGGGTTGTTAAATGGAGCAAAGAAAATATGTTACAATTCAACACATCCAAATGCTCAATGGTGACTTTTACACGCAAACGCACGCCGATAGAATGCTCCTATAACATTGACGGAATACCTTTATGTCGAGTAAAACAATATGAGATTTAGGAGTAAAGTTTACAGCAGATTTAACATTTAAGGATCATATCATTGATATGTAGTAATGTAGGGATATATTACGAAACTTTATAATACATAGGGAAAACTTCCTTTCCTCTTTTTAAGAACATTAAGAGCACGGAGGAGTGTGAGATTTGGTATGATCGTATTTTTACGCACTGTACCTACAGAAGTCAGTTTATGCTAACACGTTCACTGGAAGTAAGCGGGTTATTATTATTACATTTAAATAGTAGATTATTAACCAAGGGGATAAAGCAGTGTCTTCTGCCGCGCGTGACGATTTAAATCGCGAGCGTAACGAAGGACTCGAGGTTTACTCCCGAGCGTAGCGAGGGTGTTAAAAACTTAAATCACGAGCGAAGCGAGGGATTTAAGACGAGTCCTGAGTGTAGCGAGGGATTTAAGTTCACCCAAGACTAAGACACCTTTATCACCGAGGAAAATACTCTACTTTTCGTACCATTTGCGAAAAAATCAACACAATAATAATATGAGATAAGCCTTTATTAAATATAATGACAATTAAAAGTAAAAGTTAACATTCGAAACATTGGTCCAATTATTGATAGAGAGAGTTACATTTTTGTTTGGTACATTTATTGTTGATGAGTTGATTTGAGTATTTATATACAAACTCAATGGTGTAAACACAGATGTAGTTCAGCATAAATTTCGGTAAGTATTCCAAATTTAAATCACATTCTCCCCCTAGAGGATGAATGAAATTCAGTACAATTTTCTTTCCCTGTTTTTAACAGATTAAAAATGACTATTGTTATGTTCGCTTTTTGTGGCATAGAATGTCACTTTCTTGAGCAAGTGGTACGAATAGTAGATTATTAACCAAGGGGATAAAGCAGTGTCTTCTGCCGCGGGTGACGATTTAAATCGCGAGCGTAACGAAGGACTCGAGGTTTACTCCCGAGCGTAGCGAGGGTGTTAAAAACTTAAATCACGAGCGAAGCGAGGGATTTAAGACGAGTCTGAGTGCAGCGAGGGATTTAATTTCACCCAAGGCTAAGACACCTTTATCACCGAGGAAAAGACTCTACTTTTCGTACCATTTGCGAAAAAATTAACACAATAATAATATGAGATAAGCCTTTATTAAATATAATGACAATTAAAAGTAAAAGTTAACATTCGAAACATTGGTCCAATTATTGATAGAGAGAGTTACATTTTTGTTTGGTACATTTATTGTTGATGAGTTGATTTGAGTATTTATATACAAACTCAATGGTGTAAACACAGATGTAGTTCAGTATAAATTTCGGTAAGTATTCCAAATTTAATTCACATTCTCCCCCTAGAGGATGAATGAAATTCAGTACAATTTTCTTTCCCTGTTTTTAACAGATTAAAAATGTATTTTTGTTTAATTGTCATTATATTTAATAAAGGCTTATCTCATATTATTATTGTGTTAATTTTTTCGCAAATGGTACGAAAACGAAAGAAAGCTCATTGATTAAAAAAACATTAAATTCTACATTTTTCCCCCTAGAGGATGAATGAAATTCAGTACAATTTTCTTTCCCTGTTTTTAACAGATTAAAAATGACTATTGTTATGTTCGCTTTTTGTGGCATAGAATGTCACTTTTTTGAGCAAGTGGTACGAAAAAACTATTTTCATAACAGCGTGTTTACGAATCCATCATTCGATACAGCGCGCAGCGGAATTCGATACAACGGCTTTTCGAAAGGGCGTTTTTTTTGGTGAGCGTGCTAATTTCCTCAGATTTTCAGCTTCACCGGGCTTTTTTGGGGGCGGCGAGAAACTTAAAGGGTAACATGCCTTGTTAGTCGCCAGGAGTGCCGGGAGTGAGAGCCGGGTTTTCTAGAGAGAACGGCATCACGCACTGCGTGTCCCTGTGCCCTACTAGATTCTCCGAGGGGTTCGGATCGGATCGGTCGAAAGGGCGTACCACTTGAAATACCACTTTCGAACCTACAAATCGTCGCTTAAGTTCTATCACAGAAGTCAAAAATTACAGCTTTTCAGGAGAGCAAAAATATCGTGTCATTATAAATATCGTGATCATAATACATATGTTTTTGCTTTTGTGTTGTTAAGGGTGTTGCTGATCACATTTAAAACAAGAAATTCTCCAAAAGGAAAGTAACCAGCACAAAAAGAATGGTAGACCTAATTGAGCTTCACGATAAAATATAGAATAAGTATAACAAAGTACACATTCATTACAGTTACAAATACCAGTAAGTAATAAATTATGAATGTGCCAACCAAATAACTAATCGCCATTTTAAAATTTACAATAACGTGGAGATTTATGTGCCGTCAGCACACCATTCATCGCACGTAACATTCGTGGTAAATAGTTAATAACGTGATGTAATAGGAAAACATGATAAGTAAAATAAGTAAACACATCAGTTCCTGTTTCGTGACTTTCTACAGTCAACATATCTCCCCCGCTTATTTCTTTGTTTAAAGATTAATATATATACCTGTATTTTTAGTTGTTAAAACTAGTCAGAAATTATACTCCGATACATTAACCGGTTGTGTCATTGTTTAACTACGGAGCCTGCAACAATATACATTACATACCTACTTACATACCTATCTGTATAATTTTTATCCATGAAAGCAATTGTACAAACTTGCGCAATAGGTACAGTACCTAAGTGTTTGTTCAACTGTTGTTGACTCGAAGTCAGCTTTATTCGTATAAAACAAGATCGCTACAATCTCAAAATTAGTTGTAGTGATCCAGTTGTAGTTGTCACATTTCAGGTTTGACTTGAGTGAATTAACGAAACTAAAATGAACAAAATTTTCTTAATTCTTCTTATAGCCGTGATTGCGGTGCAAGTCGTAAGTAAGATTTACCGTATTGGAATAATAAAATACGTAGATACCAGTATTAATAGTATAGTATGTCTTCTACTAGCGTGCACAATACTGAAATTTGTTATTTTGAATGCATAGGGATAAGGATTAGTTTCAATAGTTAAGATTAGGTCCTACATATCAGATTGCTTGTCCGTTAGTTTTGTCTCCGTTACACAAACCTTCTGAAGCTATTGACATAATAAGTGGTTGTGAAACTAGTCCTTATGTTTTAACACGTTGGCTGCATAACACAATTGCCCTTCCACACACGGCGCCGCGCCGGCGGCGGAGGCGGCGTCGTGTCGTAAGTAAGTATATCGTAATACGCGCGTAGGAAGAGAACAATATTATAAGAGCACTTAAATTCAAACAAATCCACATGTGAAACGGTGTTGCAGTGAATCGTATGATGATGATTTTTTTGTCATTACGATAGTCGTAGCGTACCTACTGGTGTAAACAGCAAGCGTCAAAAATATTAAGCACTTAAGTATTTAAAAATAACAAAAGCTTTCAATAACTTGTGTACTCTTCGATATGACTGAAAAAGTGATTGAATTCGTGATACTGGTTAAAGCGTCCCCGATCCGATCCGAACTCAATCTAGTATAGGGCACGGTGACACGCAGCGCACTAGTGCGTAATGCCGTTCCCTCTAGAAAACCTCCGAAGGTGATTCCTTTCACACGGCTTGAGGAACCCTTTAAGTTTCTCGCCGCCCCCAAAAAATGCCAAGAAGAAAGAAAGTGCCTCATATTAAACCTACTATAATATCGTTTAAACGTAGAAAAATGCCTTATTCTTAAGTACTTAAGTCTTTAATGGATCTACCTAATCCCCAATTGGGTAATTACATAAACGTCCAATTATGTAAACGACTAATTCTCAAAATTATCAATTTTACATTGGTCATTTGTAGTATTAAATTAATAAGAAACCTTTATAATTTTTTAATTAATTTATCTAATGAATAATAAAACAATTTATCTTCTTACATAATTAAGTCAGTCTGTAAATAAAGTAATAATAAGAAAATCACGTTATTTGCAAAAAAATATAAGTACCTACCTATATAAATATAAATATTGTAAGCATTATTCTCTTTCAGAATGCCAGGCCTGGCGATGGTAAGTACCTGCCTAAATATTTTTTTCAGAATTCATTAAGATAATAAATGTCTGAATAAAGGAAACTAAGTGCCTTACAAATAAACAAATAATAAGCTATGAATAGTTATTCCGTGTTTTGTTCCTGTCATGTAAACGTAATTTCAAAAGACAAAACACGGAATAACTATTCGGAGCTTATTCTCTATTTATTTGTAAGGGGGTTAGGCTACATTTTGAGTAATAGACATTTTAGATTGTATTTTACCACCTACAGATAAACCAAAAGACCCTGCTGGCGAAGGTAAAGCTGCTGCAGACAAAGCAAAGAAAGGCGACGCTGATCCTGCAAAAAAACCTACGGACGGTGCTAAAGGTATGTAACTTAACTAACTTTATCATTTAAATGTTTTTTTTTAAATGAAAAGGTGCTTTCTTACTGAGACACCCTACTAACCTATCTGATGATAGGAGCTGAAGATGACCTAGACAACCCCAATAAATAATATAATAGGTTGGGGAAAAGTTTCTTCGCATTTTTTAAGAAAATTCAAAACATTTTTATATATAGTTTATTTACATTTAACTAAAGTATGTAGGTGCCATTTTGTTCGATAACTATTTGCCATCTTGTAGGTAGGGATATAATCCCATTGCAATAGAAATTTTGGGGCTTCTGATCAAAATACCGCGACAAGTGGTTTTGGCATTCCTCTCGTGATGTTTACCTGACACTGTCAAAAGAATTCTGAAGAGACCGAAACAGGTGGAAATCTAAAGGTGCAAGGTCAGGACTATACGGCGGATGCATTAACACCTCCCAGCCAAAATCTCTTAATTTTGCTGAGTGGCTAAAGATGTGTGAGGTCTAGCGTTATCATAATGAAAAACCACACCCCTTCTGTTGATTAGTTCCGGCCGCTTTCTCTCAACTTCTTGCTTTAATCTCATCATTTGTTCGCAGTAGAGTTCAGAATCGCTGCTCTTGCCTGGTGGTAACAGCTCATAATGAATAATGCCCTTCCAATCCCACCACATACACAGCATCACCTTGTTGCGAGTTAACCCTGGTTTCCCCACAGTCTGTGAAGCCTGACCGGCCTTTGACCACGACCTTTTTCACATGTTCTTGTCGTACGTGATCCACTTTTCATCACCAGTTATCAGCTTCTTCAAAAATGGTTCGGTTTCATTACGTCGTAATAAAAAATCACAAATGAGTACATGGTTCATTAGGTTTCTTTCAGTGAGCTCGTGAAGTACCCAAATATCGAGCTTTTTTGTGTACCGTTTTTCAAATGCGTCAAAACTGTTTTGTGGTCAATTCCCAGTTCTTCAGCTACGTCGTAATTACTGATATGCCGATCATGCTCCACTTTTTAAAAAATGGCATCCATTTTATCCGTATAGGTAAGCGCCACATGTCCGCATTGGACGCATCGCATCAAACGGATTGTAGTATTCTTTGTATAGAGTCATACAAGTGCGTCCACTGATCCGCTAGGTACGGATCGCACATCGGCAATGCCAACACCGATGCTCCGAGAGGCAACTTTTGCGTTGCGTGCCGATGACGTCATACGGAATGACGATTAGTGGATTCGCTCCGCGCGCTCGTATGTCGTGTATTTCGTTTCCTTTTTTATTAGATTTTTTTGCATTTTCGCCCTGATCTGCTAATAAACAAGCAATAACGACTTTTTCTTCTTCGCTTTCCTCTATTCTCACAAATACTTTCTGCACGTACGATCACTACGAAAATTCGAATGAAGTGGCATCGGTAATCCGATTGCTGGTACTTGCGTCGGCAAATCCAATCGCTGCCGATACAGTGGACGCACTGTGAAAAATTTATCAGTTTGCTGCGATGCGTCCGATGCGGACATGTGGACGCTTACCTTAATAGGCCGACCAGGGCGACGTGCATCTTTGACATTAAAAATTTCCGGATTGAAAACGCTTAAATCAAAGTGCTACTTTCACAGACACTGCACTAGGTCCATAAACTACGCAAATTTTTTTCGCGGCTTGCGTTGCATTTTTACCTTTTTTGTAGTAAAATTTTAAAATGTATCGAAGTTCTTCATAAGATTCACTCATCTTGACAGTAAGAAAAACAAATGAAAATCACACATTTTCCTAATTTGAATTTGGAATTATTATTAAAAATTTAAACTTTAAGATACAAATAGTATAGCCAAAGAGGTTTTATTACAAGTAGGTACATACATACTATAGTCGAAAAGACTTTTTCCCCAACCTTATATTTATATGATAGTTGTTTTATCTTATTGTAGGCATGCATTGGCACGAAACAAAAATGTGAGACTCGTTAAAAAGTTAAACAATGTACAAATACACAAATGCTGAAAAAATCCACGAGCAAGATTTGAATCTGCACTCTTCTGACATACCGGGTCAGGTGCTCTCCCAATTGAGCTATCGTGGTTCTAACCAGCCCGCCGAAATTTTCAACACTATTTACTTTTTTACTTTGAAAGCCAAAGGCGCCCATTCAATGTCAACAACTACCATCATTAACATCTGATCATAATATTTTACAAATACTAGAGATCAGTTAAGAAGTAGGCAAGCTATTTATAAAATGTTTTTTGTTTTATATAATTTTAACGCAAATTTTGTTTTGTTTTTGTTGTTGTGTTGTTTGTGTGTTTTTTTTTGTAATTTGTTTCGCAACAAAATTTGCGTTAAAATTATATAAAACAAAAAACATTTTATAAATAGCTTGCCCGGTATGTCAGAAGGGTGCAGGTTCAAATCCTGCTCGAGGAAATTTTTTCAACATTTGTGTTTTTGCAATTTGTTTCGCAACAAAATTTGCGTTAATATTATATAAAACAAAAAACATTTTTTAAACAATGTATATAGACAGATAAATCCATTATCTTTTTGGAAACAGTTTAGAAAATGAAGAATGTCTTTCCAGTGCGACAACATCTGAACATTTTCACTAACATCATTTCTGTCCTGTAAATGTCAACAATGATTTGTCCCGTATATTAAGTAAATATTTTGTGACCCGAACGTGGATGCCTACTTGATTTTCACTTGTTGAAGAAGCGTCGCTTTTTGCATTTCAAGTGCATCTTTTTGTCAGTGTCACCAGATGAATTGGGAGAAAGGGAAGTATCTTAAGAACGTGAATTAAATAGCATCAAAGGCGTTCACCAATCCAATATATTTTTTTACATTAACTCATTTTATAATTTATTTTTACGCTCTTATTAAATTATTATAATAAACACAAGATGCAATTTAAAAACATTTATTACTTCTTGATATACCTAGCAATTATTGGATATATTAATATTTTTGTGCAATAGTAGCTTCCGATACTCAAAAGCGCTCGGTTGCACTACTATTATTCGTTGCGCGTTGTTACTCCAGCAAATCATCTCCGTATGTGCTATTTTGTCCATGCAGGGAAGCCGGTGCTCAACAGCAAAGGTTATTCGAGTGTGACGCACCAACTAACCTTACTTACTTTAAATAATCATCTGGTAACACTGATGAGAAAGCTAAAAAAAACAACGAGCTGTTCTAATGGCTACCACTTACGGTCTAAGTTACCTCTGAATCTACAATGTTGATTCTAAAGGCACCTTGAAATTAGCAGAAGTGAACACCGCGTTTGTAGCGCTGCTGTCACGCGTTTGCCTTGTTTTTGCGCGGCGCTTGCTTTATTTTGACGTGACAACGTCTTATAAATTGGTTTGCCGGGTGACACTTCAAGAAACTGCGTTACGCTCCGCTCACGTTATGCGCTCACAATGAGAGCGAGTGAGAGGCACGCGTCCCTTCCACTCGGGCATGGTTAGCCCGCCTAAGAGCGAGAGAGACAGACATAAAAAGTGAAAGGTAAATACGTATGTATGTGTAAAGGTAAAAATAAAATTTTGTTAATATGAAATTCAGTGCGAGATTCTTTGTATAAATTAATGTTTTAAATATAATTCTTTGTATAAATAAATGTTTTAATTTGTTACTATTATTTCATCCTTCTTCCTACTATACGAATGAATATTCACATTAAAATTATTTTACCACTCAAAGTCGTTGTCACGTAAAACTTTCGCCCGTATATCGACTTTACAGGCAACCAATTTTATGCAGGATATACAAAGCATAAATTTTTTTTGTTTGAACGCGCTCATCTCTAGAATAACCCATCGTCGGCCTCTTATTAGCCCTAGAGATTAGAATGAGGCCAAGAGCAAGCCCATCTTACAATAAATTAATTTAAAAAAGTACCAGTCGGATTTGAAAAAAATAAGTATTTCTGCATTTGATAGCCTTAGACTTATGGTAGATTTTGTGTAAGGCTACTTAACATCACGTTATAACCATTAAAAAAGTTCAGATAAAATGCTAAGTGCCTTACAAATAAACAAAGAATAAGGTCCGAATAGTTATTCCGTGTTTTATTCCTGTCATGTAAACGTCATAAACACGGAATATCTATTCGGACCTTATTCTTTGTTTATTTGTAAGGCACTAAGAGAATACCAAATACTAGCGCATTCGGGCGACGGCGCGATGCGACGCAATTCGGGGAACAGCCAGTGCTGTACCTATAAAACCCGCGGTTGAAGCGTAAAGGGCAACGCAGATTAGGACGGCATGGCAAAGGATTTAGATATTTACCAATGGACATTCAAACATATCGAAGATAAAATAAGACCTAAATTCCCATGCTTGAAAATTATCCCGCGGCATCGAAGCCACGGGCTCCCGCGGCGGGATGCCTTTAAGTCTTTGAGTCTTAAGTCTTAATTCGATAGACTCGGCTCATTTGTATTCGGTAGAAGTTCCCAAAGTTATACAAATTAGTATTCAAATATTTGAAAGGTAGCAAGCTCTGTTCCATTAGCACGACTTTTCTCAAAAGCCGCACAGGTTTTGACTCAGCAGATAAGCAGGCTGCAAGCCAAATGAGTAAATAAAATTTTGTTTTTGCAAGGTCTAGATAAAAAATACTGGATTTATAAATAAATAAAGTTACAAAAAATATTGGGATTTATAAATAAATAAAGTTGATTTGTTTCTTCAGCCTAGCTGTTTTAATTCATATTAACCTGATCCCTATCTAATATTTATTATTATAGACTAGTCACATACAAACAAATTACTTACGATATATCGAAAATATCGATATATTTTTTACATGAACTTCCATAAGCAGAAGTTGCCGAGGCATGCATCGACGTGACGCGGCATGCCGTCCCGGTCTGCGTAGGCCTTAATGTAGCGCTTCAAACGCGCTGCGGCCGCGCGACACCACGCAACTAGTTTGAATTTAAGGGTGTATTTACCGTACGACAAATCAGTGAATAAATAAGGCCTTTAAATAAATCTATGCTTACAGATTTAAAAACCCTTCCAACAATAATGAAAGCCGGTGAAGAAATTATTGGCGCAGTAGAAGATGACGCTAAATCAATGTTTGGCAGTGAGTATAATTATTAAACAGATAATTGTTGGAGTTGTACCAATTAAGAAGAATTACGTATAATTGCAAATTGGATTTGTTGTCAGTGGCAGATATATTCGACTACTTCGAGGAGAACCTTTGATATTTCTTTTGTAAGAATGGTTAAATTAGGTACCTATTTATTATCGATGAGGGAGCACCCACCCGTATCCCACAATTTATAAAAACAGTAGATGCCTACGTAAAGTAAATATGTCGATAAATAAGTAACGACAAACAGATTTTTATAAAATTATTACTTTTGAAAATTTGAATGTTTTTTTTTTAATAATTTGTAAATAATGTTCAGTGCTATGAATATTTAATTTATTATTTAAAATACAAAAATACGGCGTTTTTAAAAGTTCATGCGAGCAGCTGACGCATAGTCCCCCCTCCACGATGCAGCTGACGATTTTTTTCAGCTCAATAAGTACTATTTATGAAAAAAGTTTCAGTCAGCGTTACTTTTTTTTTTACTAGGTACTTTCGGAACCTCCCACACCCACACCCACCGCGGGTGCGCCAGCTGACGCTTAGTTCACTTATTAGTAATACGAGATCTATTGGATCGATCGATCGATTGTAAAAATCGATCGGCGTAAAAACACTACCTAAAATGCAACGCTACCTCCCGGACTATTTGTAGGTATAGGTTCTCTTTTCTTCTAACTTTTATAAATTTTTAATATTAGATTTTGATATTAGACAATGACAAAATTCAACTGCACTTCGTCTTGTTCCCACCTGGGTACTCGAAATGTGAAAGAGCTTAACCAGCACGAAAAATGAATTACGCCAACGAGCGCCCCCGCCAACAAACTCATATATTGTTTATTAAATAAAATCGTTTTATTTTCTTTTTCAGACTGGGCGAGCTTGGTATGTTCTTCATTTCAAATGAAATTCTTGTTTATAATTTAGCTCTATTTTACACAAAATGTAGTTAATAGAACAAGGATGAGACATCATGTCACTTGCGTCGCAAAAAACACCATTCAATGCAGACATATTGAATTTTCGCTCAGTTGCTTTTTCATTTCGTGTTGACACACATTAGTTATTATTTTGACACACAAATCGCTTGGTACATGCGCGTTTTGAAGTTTAGTTTTATTTAATTTAGATAATTTAGACAGATCGCCACCACGTAGGTACCCCGATTGGTCAGAGAAGCGATTAAAATAACGAAATAAAAAAAAATTGCTATGGTAGGGTGGGTTTAAACTGAAATAAGTGATTATAGTCTCTGTAAAAACCTCATGAAAAACAAATTTCTTTTCGCGTCTGGTAGGTCTGGGCCGGTAGCCAAAGTAACATTAAGAAAACAATAGCGAAATTCGAAAAAAATAAAATGTATGGCATTGACATAAGATTGACCACGTGATTTAGCGCGGCTTATGTCAATCCCATACATTTAATTCTCATCGAACTTCGCTATCGTTTTCTTAATGTTACTTTGGCTAAGCCTACTGTAAGAGCAGTGTGTCGCTCGAGAGCAAGCTCGAGTAAAGAGTGACTTATGAAACAGTGGTAGGTACGGTATGAATGTCGAGCGCATAAAACGTCTCAGTAAGATGGTAGATCGTTCATAAATATCCACCCGCAGTAACTTCAGTATGCCTATACTTACCTAAGTGATCATGACGCATGCAATTGTGCAAATATACATCGGTCAAAAATAATAAGAAAACATAGTAAGATACCCGTCACTAATACGTAAGTAATTTGAGTGACCATATTAGTACAATTTGATAAGAAAGAGTGTGAACAAGAATAGACAGTTATTATAATAAATAGAACAAAGTTACAAAAATATGAATATATGAATGCAATATCAGCAAGGTGTAACGTCGTAAACACTTTTACACTCTAAACACTTTTATTACCTAATAACGGCTAATTTATTAAAACTGTCATGGTGGCACAGAATAGATAGTAATAGATAGTGGCTAATAAGTAAATAATTCTTAAAATTACGTTTCACTTTGACTTTGTATTTTACTTGTTAACGTAACGACACTTGTTAAATTTCAGATGAGTGGTTAAATCACAAAAGCAGCTGAGAAGGAAGCCAGCGTCGGTATTGGCAGTTTATTTGGATTTTAATGAGTAATTTGTTGTTTCAAAAATAAATGACAATTGAAACTTATATTTTATTTAATACCTAGACGGTCTAGTCTAACCCCTGGACTATACTATAGTCAAACACGATAAAGAATAAATTTGTGAATAAATGTAATTTGAAATAAAGGTCCCACAAATCACAAAAGGTACCTACCGAATCTTAATACTTGTAAGGTAACTTAATTTTAATTGACTTTTATTTTAATAAAATTCGAAATTGCTACCTTCGTGCATTTTAATTACAATAAAAAATAAAATAAAAGGAATGGTTAACAGTAGTACCATTTTTAAATTAACATTAACTAAGCAATGTTTTAAAATAATTGGCACGGTCTGCCTCGTACATTTTTTTTACACCACAGGCTGTCAGTTTGATTTGGTTTGCATGAAAACTTTGCGTAAGATTTTTTTTTATGTGACTTTCTCAGTACTTTAGGAAACAAAAGAATATTTTTTTTAGAAGAATCAAATAACCATGAGTATTTTAGAAAAAATGCGCTTAAAAAGTTATCATTTGTAGAAATAGCATAAATGAAACGATAGATTTTTCTAAAAAAAAAAAAGAAAAAAACGATATCTCGAAAACCGTGAGACTTTCACTGAACTAAAATTTCAGAATGCGGTAGAACATGATGTGACCCACCCGCAGCTAAAGGATTATCTTTTGTTTTCTGGACACGCGCTGTATTCTATTATGTTTTATAGTCATATCAACTTCTACTATTTTATTAACGTTTAGGATTTTATAAAAGGTTTAAAGTTCAATACTTCTTAAACTAATAAGCCTTTTATAATGCACAGAAAGTTTTAATAGAATTATTGGCTTATTGGTTAAAAAATATGATTGTACTATTATTGTCATCAAATTACTTCCTGATTGATGGATGACCTGTCCAGTAACTACAGTATATAATAACGTTTTTTCACGCCAAATAATTATTCGTAGTTTTAGAATTAGAAGGTTTACAAGTTCAATATTTCTTAAACTAATAAGTTTTTTACAATGCACAGAAAGTTTTAATAGAATTATTGGCATATTGGTTAAAAAAATATTATTGTACTATTTTCGTCATGAAATTACTTCCTAATGACCTGTGCAGTAACTACAGTATAGAATAACGTTTCTTCACACCAAATAATAAACAAAACATTTTAATAACGAACTATATTCACAAATTGTTCGCACCACTATGTCTCCTTTTAGCTTCTGGTTGGCTTCCCATGGGTGGTCTAAGCTGAAATAAATAACAATACTTTTCATTATTTTGAATTTTGCATTCACAATTAATGCTATTTAAAGTTACAAGATAATATTTTACTAGAAACAATCAACCACGTCTCGACGAAGACTCGTCGATTTTATCTAGTAATACGTCGTTTTTGTCGTCTTTATCGATTTACGTATTTATCGATTGTTAAATACTTGCAAAAGTGTTCTTTCGACTGTGAACCCTCATAGTCGAGCAACTTTACAGTGACGTTATGCCAGCTTGCAGCGTAAATAACAATAGTCAAAAAAATACTCAAATTATAGTTTCAGGATGTTGTTAGGCATTGCCATTTGTTTAATTATACAGGTCAGGTCATAAGTAATGTCACACAGTAAAAACTTTTCTTTTAGAATGCTAGCCACAAAAAAGTTTTCAATTCAATAATTCTATTTTCGAATTGTTCATGAAAATAAAAATGAAAACTTTTTAGAATTTTTCACATTTTTAAATATGGAGTGGACACTTAAAGAAGACCGTGTTGCAGTTATTGCGTTGCATCGTTGCGGTTACGCGCCAATTCAAATTTTTGACATACTGAAAAATTTTAATTTAACCAAAAGATTCGTTTATCGTACCATCAAACGATACAATGAAGACTCTAGTGTAGATGACAGGTCAAGAAGTGGTCGCCCTCGGTCTGTTAGGACTCCAGCAGTGATAAAAGCTGTGAAGGCGCGAATTCAAAGAAATCCCAAACGTAAGCAGAAACTGATGGCCCTTCAGATGGGGTTAAGCAGAACCACGGTGAAAAGGGTGTTAAATGAAGACTTAAGGCTTCGGGCATATCGAAGAAAAACAGGACATCGTTTGAATGCTCGTCTAATGGACCTGAGACTGAAGAGATGCCGCGCTTTGTTGAAGCGGTACGCGGGAAAAAAATATCGGGAAATTCTTTATTCGGATAATAATTTTTTACCGTAGAAGAGAGCTACAACAAACAAAATGATAAGGTGTATGCACACAGTACTGAAGAAGCGAGCAACCGTATTCCGCGTGTCCAACGAGGTCATTTTCCATCCTCGCTCATGGTATGGTTGGGAGTTTCTTATTGGGGCTTAACAGAGGTACATTTTTGGGAGAAAGGTGTAAAAACGAATGCAGTTGTGTATCAAAATACAGTCCTGACGAACCTTGTGGAACCTGTTTCTCATACCATGTTCAATAACAGGCACTGGGTATTCCAACAAGATTCGGCGCCAGCTCATAGAGCGAAGAGCACACACGACTGGCTGGCGGCGCGTGAAATCGACTTCATCCGGCACGAAGACTGGCCCTCCTCCAGTCCAGATTTGAGTCCGTTAAGATTACAAGATATGGCAACACTTGGAGGAAAAGGCGTGCTCAAAGCCTCATCCCAATTTGGAGTCACTCAAGACATCCTTGATTAAGGTAGCCGCCGATATTGACATGGACCTCGTTCGTGCTGCGATAAACGACTGGCCGCGCAGATTGAAGGCCTGTATTCAAAATCACGGAGGTCATTTTGAATAAACTTTATTGTCATAAGAATCTATTTTTTGTTAAGTTCAGTTTGGTATATAAATGATTACATAATGAATAAACTTGTCTCAATTATTTTATATTAAACATGTGACAGAATTTATGACCTGACTGTGTAGAGTTACATCCCTGTCAAATGATAAGTCAAATTATTCGTAACGACACACCAGTTTAAAAACCGGTCATTCTCAAGGTAAAATAATGAATTATATAATTTAATGATAATTAGAAAACAGAAAAAAATATTTAAGCAGCTACAACATTATTTTATGCGGCAGGCACATGCAGACATTTTTCACAAAAACAAGAATATGCTCTTACTATAGCTATTCTTGTAAATAGCACAACACAGCGAACATATTGACTTCATTTTATATATAAAGGTACATTAATGTAATTCGTTAATTACAATAGCTTTTTAGAAATGTTCATAATCATAGCAAAATGGAGCGCGAAAGCGAACGAAACTAAGTTATATGATGTATAACTGCAAAAACAAGCATATTTTCATTTTGTTATACGTGCAAAGCAAGGAACTAAAAAGAGGGGTTTAATGTTGTAATGATTACACTGTCTAAAAATCCAATCGTGTAATGCAATTTTTACAAGAGAATACTAATTCCATGGACTATTATTATATATAATTCGAATACATGCTACAATAAAATTAACATTTTAAATTCTTTTACAATTTTCAAAATATTTGTCTATACAACGTTCGCAAAGAAACCAAGTCTATTCATTTCTCAGTTACGGAAATGAGATACTATTTTTGACGCAAGCTATCGATACTTTAGCAAATTTCATGCCTCCAATAACTTTTAAACTAAGTGAGAATAATAAATAAGAGCTTACTAAATTGGTTCGAAAATCATTGTTCGTTCTATTTATTACTGTTGTATTTGTTAATGTTATTACGACAGGGGAAACAGTATGTAAACTCAAAGGATTTGAACATTACAAAATACAATGTTTTTACAAAAACATGCATCACGCAAACACACAAATGCAGAAACCGAATAAAATTGAATGTCTCATTATATGAAACCGGAATTTTCACATATAAAATATCTGTCACAACAGGTATGTTCTATAAAAGCTAAATGTATCCAGAATTAAATATTTTTTTTAAATTTCATTACGATTTGAAATAAGACAAATTATAAAAACAGCCCGTTTACTGCTCATCATATAACTGCGATATCAATAGTATTGAATTTGTATTTGTATTTGGTGGCCTCTTACAGCACTTGCGTAAATATACAGAGGCACAATTCGATACAAAAACAAAAAATACAAGAATTTGCACACAACCGAATAACAGGCAATCTAATTAATAAAATATCTGTCTTTTGTATAATTTCTTATATTTTCGATAAACTTTCGAAGAACAAAGCCACAATGACCTCTCTAGTTTTATTTGCTATTCGATGACGTGAATCCATATAGCTCAGTCCGTATCAGGCGCACTTGAAGTCTCAGTTTTAAACTGAAACTTAATCGAACAAGCATATTTTTCACTCAATAAATGTGTACTTGTACATATAGAGGGATAGAGACAGACGTGTTGACGGAGACGATTCACTTACATAATATAGTTAAATCTAAAGTGGAACTAATTAAATTAAGTGCTCTGACACAGCCATTTCTTATAGCGAAGCAAACACAACACAATAAAAACATCACAACACAAAAAAGAGCAATGAAGTACCTACTTACATTAATTTGTGCAAATAACAACCATGACAAGATTAGATATTCTATGAGCATAAAAGATTCTTTAAATACATTTTTGCAATATATTTCCGAGAAAAGAACAACTTTTTTGTATGTGTTGGACCGCTCGGCCACGACAACAGGCGTCTTTCGACGCAAGATGTTCGTGCTTGCGAAGTACTTGCAGAGTACTTAATTCTGAGGCCTAAAACCGTGCGGTCGGTGTGCGACGCGACACGACCCGATGACGTCACGAGGCCGTCAACCAAGCTTCCGCACACTGGCGTTTCATTTTAAAAAAGTTGAGTTTCATAACTCAACTTGTTTCATTTTAATAATAAAATTGTTAATTGTATTTTTTTTTTATTTAGCTACACTTATTAAACAATCATGGGTTCTGAATAAAGCCCGATTCGAAATTCCAAAATTAGGACTTTGATCAGATCTTTATCACAGTTACCTTGTCGAGAGTTGATGTATGTTGCCTGTTGCCTGCACATCAACCTATCCGAAACTGTCAAATTTCTTCAATAAATTTTCAACTATACGCCTTATACAAGAAGTTTAAAGTCTATTGAAGAAATTTGATAGTTTGTGGTAGTCTGATGTGCAGGCGTATATACCTGGCTTTTTATAGCCATTTAATTGCATTGCTTTTCCGATTTACGTATAAGTATGAAGTGCATAAATCGACTGCCAATTCCATGATTTCAACACTAATTAAAAGTTTGTATGAGTGTTATATGAGTACGCCCTTCCGGTCTGCGCGCATATTAAAGGGTGCGTTCACACTGGGTGCATTAGCGCTACCGTTTTTAATTTTACTAACATCTTGTTTTACTTGTAAACGGTCGCCATCTCGGGTCGACCCGCGTTTGTCTTTCGCCATTTGCACTACCTGAAACATAGAAGAAAAAGAGGTATGTATAACATTAGGTATGTATAGTATTAGTTTACAATTTTGACAGTTGCTTAAATAGTTGTTAAATATGAAAGGGTTTTTAAACATGTAATGTCACCTTATTTCGTGCTAGAAACAATACATTAGAACGAAACCTAAAACGATTAAGTACTATAACAACATATCCTATTGATTAGATTAGTCTTTGGGAGATTATAACAAATCATATCTAATATATACATGATAAAGATATCAAATCAAAAGTCCCATAGCTGGGTTCATGTTCTCCCCCAAATAGACTTTGCAGGTGGGGGAATTGAGTCTACCACGATGATCCAATGCGATAACTAGCACACGTTCGCCATTGTACAAACGAGCGCGCGAATACTTGAATATCGTGCAGATATTCGTAACCTAACACGAACACGGATTACGTGCGTGCGTTCGTGCGTGTATGTGAGTGCGTGCAAGTTTATGTGCGTGCGCGTGTACGTTTGTGTGTGTACGTACAGCATCGTCAATAGCCTTGAATTGCCAGTTCCAATGCACGCGGTATAGGAAAGGCCTGTGGTCGAATCGGTTGTCGTCGGGGCTGTAAGTCTCCGCGTGGTACGACGGCGTGAGTACCGTCATCTTGTGCCGGTTGATTGCGTAGCAACGGAAGAAGTGCTTCACCTTCTCAGCTACCTGGTAAATAATAAATCATCACCAACAGATAACAGATAGCAATCAAACTCTCGAAATAGGCATGGACTGCTGTTTTTTAATTGGTGATAAATAATTCTCAAACTTTGATATCTTTTATTGATTATATTATTATTATCGATTGAGACAAAATCAAAAGCTCATAAAATATTCAAACATATTTAATTTTCATCATCAGCATCATCAGCCTTCTTGACCCACTGCTGGGCATAGGCCCTTTTTCGCCATTTTATATAAGATTAAATAGTAAACAGAACATAGTAGTCATCAAATACCTCTTGTGGTGTACACTTATCCTTCCAAGTATGTACCAGCTTATTGAACATGCTGTAAGGGCCACAGTGATCTGTTTTCCGTAAGCGACCAAACTCTGACAATTCGGCGTATGTCATTCCCATGTCTTGTTCGTCTGTCTGCGTGATCTGACCATCGATCAACGGTTCCAGCTCAGCTGTAGGGGGCGCTTGAAGTATCTCCGATAGAGAGGGCAAGAAGAATCTAGAAGAAAGTAATTGAAATTAATTGTTACACGAAAAACGTACCAAACATAAGACACTAGACAAGAGTCTATATTAATTGAATGAGTAACTTTGTGGATTATTGCCTGATCAGAACTTAGAATTCGGACATTTAATGGCTGATAATAATGATTTTAATAATTATGCTGACGCATAAATAGAAATAAAAATAATCTTTATTTGGTGCAATACAGCACACATACAAATTCAAACACACAAGAACATCACTTATGCATATACCAAATTGGTTTCCGCTCAGCATATGTCCTGGTCAACAGTTACTAGTCAACACACTGCTTGAATTAAAAGCGCAAATTACCATTTAACACTACTTACCGACTCTTAGCATACTGAAGGAAAGATTTCAGATCAGTCTTTGATATTCCCCCTATAGGGTTGATGTCAGCACTTGAGCAGTCGTACTTCGTCATGTAGCCTCTGAGAGCTTCGTCTACATTGGACGAACCTAGTACAAGTAAGCCACCCGGCCGTCCTCGCACCCATAACATTAGTTGGGCGAATAAATATGAGAGCACCATACGTAGCCGCGCCTGTAAATAAACATTATATTAGGACTTTTTGGCGGAAAAGTGAAGAGTTGTGTCTGCAATTTGGTTTTATTTAAAAAAAACTAATTTTTTTGCTGTAGGTACGATTTTTGAGATTGATGCGTGTTGCCAAATGTATCAAAACAGTGAAATGTGACTTTTTCTCAAGAAGGCCGCTTGAAATCTCAGTAAAGACCCACAAAATTACTTAAATTCCACGTTATCCATTATCGTTACTAATCTATTAGATAAAATTTACCTAACTCAATCAATTGTAATATTACTAATTAATAATATAAGAATAGCCAAAAAACGTTTTAAAATCGATAAATAATAAAATATCTGTGTCTAATAAATTATATAAGAGGATAGAAAATTCGGCCTTTAATTTAAACTTATTACGAGTGATTACGTACCAACCACGAAGCAAATACAAAGAGGAGTGAGCGTAAGAACCTCTGCACCGTTAAGCTGCGTAAAGCTGCGTACGGATAGCGCGTACATTGGTAAAGGTAAAAAACTTAACTAAGTCACCTGTTGTATGTGTGAGTAATGTGTGCGAATAGACATTCTATTTTTCAAATTTAAAAAATATGGTATGGTTTGCAAACTCATTATTTGCATAACTTTCAAGTTTGATTATTCCTATCCACTTATGATTACATTGTCACAATAAGATATAAATAGTTGTCAATGTCAAGTAATTGTCTTCGTATTTTTGCATCGTTCATGAATAAACAATACAGTTTACCACAGGAGCAAATTGTAAAACCTCGATTTTGAATTCAGCTTGGCAAATTAATATGGCACCATTTCCTGAAATTGGTAGAGGACAACCACTGTATGTTCAAACGAAAAGAGTTTTGTGTAATATGTACAAACATTTTAAGGAGGTTTGCGATAAAGACTTAAGTTGTTTATCAACACCAAAACAATTGGTCATTAAAATATCTGGTGTACTATGTGTGTATTATTATTTAGCTTGTATTAAATATTTATATAATTTATTATGCTTATGCGTTTTTTTGCAAACTGTACACAACTACATACAACAGGTGACTTAGTTAAGTTTTTTACCTATACGCGTAGACGGTTACGCGTGTCCTGGAATGCTATGTCTATACTTGCAGGTACGCGTACACTCTTGGGGAACGCGTACAGCGCAAGCTAGCTCGCAGGCGAGCCGCCGTCAGTCGGTTGTTGGTCGCGCGTCAAAGGGAACGCGCACGCCCGGGTACGCTATATTTAGACTGCAAAATGGATAGGCACGCGTGTTTATCGAGTTTCAATAATGAAAATATGACTGGCGGGGCTCGCGTAATACTGTGGATCGATTAGACTTCGCGTTCAGGTTCGCGGCTGTCCGTATAGGAGCTGTACGCGTATCCAATGTACGCGTGGGCACCGTATCCCGACTACGCATACACAGGAACACGCTATCCGTACGCAGCTTTACTTTTTTGTGAGCCAACTCGGCCCTGACGTCATCGTGGTGGGCGGGGCTTGGCCAGTCTCTCAAGCACTGTTGCTGCAGACACTACGCTTGACGTGAAACTAGGATCGCAGTTTATTTGTTTAATCTCATTGTTTATTTAATAAGAAACATGAAGCGTTGTGTTTTATCTTGCAAAAATTAATCGGACAGACGTTTTGGTGCCATGTAAGGCATAACATTTTAAGTGTAATTTTAAACATATTTCATTAAAATAGTTCTAGAAACATCATTGCGACAACACAAAAGTATAGCAGCATGCTTTTAATAATAATTCGCCCTCTCGTCAAAAGAGGGCGCAGCTTTCTTTGCTTAATTTGCTAAAAACAACGTGAAAGATACTTATTTTTAGAAATTTATAAGTTGTAATAAACGTATTATATTTTTATTGTTTATAAAAATATAGTTTTATTACTTCTAACATTATTTTAACCAAGGTAGAACAGTCCGCACGCCATCTGTTGCGTAAAAGCGTACATACTTTTGATTAAATAGACGGGAACTCACTCAGAATTCATTTATTTAATACGGGACTACGTTTCCACTATTAAATGGTTTTGAAATTTGTTTTTCAGGTTTCCTTCCAACGATGAATTAAAACAAAAATGGATATCTAAAATCAATAGACCAGATTGGACTCCAACTAAATATACAAAAATTATTTATTATTATTTTATTATTATACCCCTTTATCTATTGCGTAGGGGTGAGTGGCGGGGGAGCGCGGGAAGGGTAGTCGCTCTTGGCGGCGCACGGGCATTCTGTTGCGTTTACTTTAAAGTTGAGTTTTCATTGACCTTGTTTGTAGCGGTCAATTTGTCGGCGTATCTTTGTGTTTAGGTGGTGCGTTTGGGTGGTTTAGTGTTTCAAAAGTTGATTTTTGAACACTAAACCTCCCCTTCACTTAAAAGAACTTCCCTCAAAAGCTGTCGATTGTTGTAAAAGTCTTCCTGTAGACGTGTATATAAACTAAGCTTAATTGTCAAATATATTTTTATACATCGTTTGTTGTATTTTTTACGCATTCCAGCTAAATTTACTTAATACTTTTACTTTTATTTACTTTTTATCAGCAGTCTTGTCAAGGTTTGTCTAAAAATCCTGAGTACTTCTCTGCCTCTAGCATGATATAGATAAATAACGTAACATTTGCTAGCATGTAGTTTTGCTACCGACCGCTAGGGTGGGCGAAGCTTACCGTTCCCCGCAGCCTTCTTCGCCGCGAATTTTGTCACGCATCGCTGCATAGGAAAATCATCATACGCTACCTCCTCTTTGTATTTGCTTCGTGGTACCAACGTACGTACGTATTGCCAACTGTTATTACGTACTTAATTAATATTTGAACGGACATAAATTAACTATAGGTTGCTATACAAAAAGGTAACAAAATTATGAATATTCATTCAATATTAAAACAGGTGTATGTTGTTGACCTTTCGCAACACATATTGTTTCCACGTCTTCCTATCCTTTATTAAATCAAATTAAAACAAAAGAAGCATGAAAAAGGTAAAAAAAACGTGTACAGTTATGCATGACAGCAAATATTGTATTAGGTAGATGGATTAATAGATAATTATTTTATTGCAGCACAACAATAAACATATAGGTACCATACAAATAATTAAAAATAGTTATAATTTGGTGGTCTTATCGCTCTAGAGCGATCTCTTTCAGACAACCGGATGTCGGATGGAGAGAACTAATACAAATATAAGATTATATTACGTAATATTGAAACTGACTGTCCAATCTTTATTGAAATCTGCTCTTGTTGTCTAGTGGTAAAACCAGGTTTAAACTCCTCCCATCCCCACATCTTATCGATTCCCACTCGAGCTACCCGAGACTGGTTGATTTTTTCTAGTAAAATTTTATCTTGTAACTATAATAATATAAAGCATTGTGAATACCAAACTCAAAATAATAAAATAAATATTTAAACTCATTCCGCCAAGTGTGTTTCCCAGCCTAATTAATAACCTAAAAATTTATTATAAATAAGCTCGGTGTGTACGTTATTTATATACAGTCAATTCGTTAACATTACGTCAACGTAAAAATACGTCAGTCGGAGATAAGATTGGCAGTTCCTCCGTGGTTGAGTTTCAGATGAAGAGCGCCTGCATCTTTGGTTCTTCGCTTACTATTAGGTAAGATGAAAGGTACAATGCTTCCGCATTGTAAAATAACATGAATAATATATAAACTTCCTCTTACCTGTATGTTTTGTAGTGCCAGATTTTGTCTAGGACAACCACCTTTAGTCCTGAACTTAGGTATTAGGCCCGTCGCAGCAGTAAATATACCAATCACGGCGCTAACAGCTGCATCAATCACAACCGGGAAGTGATAGCTGCCTATTTCGCTAGACAGCTGGAAGAAATAAACACCATATTTCTATAGTTCGTCACAAGTAAGAATGAGGAGTAGTTGTGCAAAAATGTATGTTAAACACTTTTATTGCTGACTGTATGTACCAGAAGTTCACTAAGGTATAAATACTTTACAAAAATGTAATTATGCGTGTTATGTAAATGCATTATGCATACCACATCGTTTGGGGAAACACACGGTTATGTGGGACTCCCACTCCTCCAAGATTATCATTATCAACGTCATCGACCTATATTAGTCAACTGTTGGATATAGGCTTCTCCAAGTGCACGCAAATGAGCACGATGGTCGGTTAGTTAATCCAGCTCATGCCAGCCCCCTTGCAATGATCCTCTATCCACCGTCTTTCTATGGGGGGAGGAGGATTTACCCACTAAAACGCAGTGTTGATCACAAACCTAATACGCTAGAGTGAGGCAAGTGGTCTAGGGACTCTTAGCAAAAATACCCCGCAAGGAGGCACGCTAGACATGCAGGACAAATGTTTATGTAATACTAGGAGTGCGACATATCGCCGCCTTCTTATCCCTGTCTGTCGGCGTCGGACAATATAGCCTATTATAATGTATTGAGTAAGGTCTTAATAAATGCGCAAAAAAAGTAACATTGTAATAAATACCAACCCGCAAAGTAAGCGTGGCAAGAGCAGCCGCACTTTGGATGCATTTACGTACGAATTTCAGTCGTACGGACATGAATACGCACGATACATAACGTATAACGTATACATATCATAAATCGTACAAAACGTATTTAAAGTGCCACCGGTTTTATGGTCTCATTCTACATAAGCTATTGTGGGAAGGTCTGAGCTCAGCAGTGGGACGTTAAATAAATAAATATGAGACAACTTCACATACATTGTTCTGATTCCAAGGTAAGTAGCTATAGCACTCGTTTCATGGACGACGACGGTACCACAACCACCCTGACCTGACACAATATCGAAAAGTTCGTTTAACCGGGAAAAGTTTTAACCGGGAATCGAACCCGGGACCTCAGAGTAAGCGCCGCCCAAAGCCCGGCGTGCAAGCCACTCGGCTACGGAGGTCGTCGTCGGTTAATGACAATGATAATAATGATACATACCTGTGAAGCTCGCTGTTTAGTTTCCTGGCTGGAGTTCTCGGAAGCCATGTAACAAGTGACTAATAGTCTGTTGCACAGCTCCATAGGGTCTGATGGCGTATAATCGGACTGGCACAAAATCTTGCGTACGTCGTATAGCACTTGGCTTTCTGTATAAAATACAAGATTTAACAAATTATATCAATACAAATAATGATTCAAGTAAAAAGTTAATTGTCCAACGGCAAGTTTTTATAGTTATGTGAGTATATTTCTGATAATATTTCTGTATAAACCTATACACATAAATAACATATCAGTATTTTGTACCCACCTCCCTTCTGTATAGCATCACAGATCTGCGTACACATAGAGAACACTATGCAAGCGGTGCTGGTTGAGTCGACGCCGCCGCTCAGCGGGAGGAAGAACCCGCCCTGCCCTGACCGCCGCAGGTAGTCCCATAGCCAACACGCGGGTCCTGCCAAAGGCAACCTTTACTATTTTTGACCAGGGGCTTATTGTCTAACTTCTTCGATCACGATACTTTTCAAAGGTATTTATACGCTTGTCCTTTTGCATAGACGTCAAATAGATAGAGAATATATGTCAAATTGACGATGTCGTTCATTCAACATCATTCAAAAACGCGTCGCGATCGCAATCACTGACACTTAGAATAGAATAGAATAGAATAGGTATTTATTTTACTAACACTGTACACTCAACATTCATAAACAAAAGATTAACAAAAAGAAAATAAAATGTTGTAAAAATCCAAATAAAACAGTACATTGTCTAATTATGCATACGTTGCTGCATGCAGTGTTGCCAAACACTCTGCACGGGTCTGCACTTAGCATGAGCTACGGATTATCCGTCGCGCTGATTTTCAGTACAACCCTTGCATGACGTGGAAGTAACTTGTGAACTAGTTTGAAGTTCTTAAATAGCTTTCAAATGTCAAATTGAAAGGTATTACGATAGGCATTAGAGTTAGGCAATAGGTTAGATAATAGGCCCTAGGTTTTTTTTTAAAAAACGGCTTTTAGTGGTTTGCACATTAGCCAGTGTCAGTCAGGCCCGCACTCCACAAAAGCGGGACGTGCAAAGAGGAGAAATGTGACATACATAATTAAACAAAAAGAAGATAGGAGAAAAGTTAAACGACTCTTCTTATCGGTTGTTTACGACAAATTGCCTCTCTTTGGTGGAGTGCGGGGCTTAAAGTAAAATAAAAAACATTTTCATTGTTTAATAATACAAAACGACCTTGTGTGAATGCTATGCTATTTAAATAACTTGTTATGTTACAAGTTATGTGTAAGAAAACAAACCACTAGAGTGTCGACATAGCCCATACCCTTGCAAAGGTGATTCAAAAAAGTCATAAAACACAAAAATGTGTAACAAACAGGAGTAGATAGGTTTAAAATATTTTATTTCATTGCAAAGTTCGCCTATCTTCTAGGCAACCATTGATATATTTAAAAAAACTGCTAGCAATAGCACGCCTTTGGGTCATACAGTCCCAAAATATCATAAGGCTCTAAATAATATTCGACATAAAAGTGTCTCTTTGCGAACGAAAATATATACCCTATTTAGCACATTTGTGAGTTAAACAATCTGAAAATATCAGAAAGCTCATAATATTTGACAAATCCACGCTTAACTTACCTAACTCTATCTCCTCTTCTGGCGTAAGGTATTTCCATTCAATTGGCGGGCTTAATGTCAAATATACATCATCGTCGTCAGACAGAGCAAAGTCTACGGTGACTCGTGGGAATGGCTTGTTTGATGCAGCCAGATGTGACCGCGAGCGTATTTGGGTCCTGTACGAACGTATGTCTTCAAGATCAATTGTAGCCGCTACCACTTCCTGGAGAAAAACTAAAAGATTAATAACAAGAAAATAGCAAAGTAACGGAGCTTACTATTCTCATACTAATCAAGTATAATATTAGACTTTCTTAAAGTATTTAAACTTTTATTTAAGCAATTAGGGTCTGAAATGAAACCCCTTTTAATTATCCCTACTCCTATTTGTTTATCTCTTAATCCAAACATTTCGAACCTTTTTGTAGTCAATCTCCCTGTTATCTGGAGTTAGTCTACTAGGAATATCACTGATTCTTGACTTAGATTTGAACTGTTAGGTTACATATATGATGTAAATATGTGTAAGTATATAAAACAGAAGGTGTCTATTACCACTATTTTTTTTCTAATTAAGTAGATTCGTAAAAGTTATTCATATCAGAGTGTAGTGTTTGGGTCAACTTTAATTCATATTTTTATTTAAAATTAAGTTGGGTAAACTTTTGAGGTCTTGTGTTTTATTAAGATAAATTTGCATTATCTTTAACTCATAGAAGCAACTGACGAAGGTTGAATTTAAAGTCATAATTATGGTAAGACATTACAAGCTAAACAAAAATTAAAAGCTACCATAAAATTCTAATCGCATACCACGTCATGCAACGCAAACTGGAGTCCTCTGCTAACAATATTGCCGTTGACAGCGACACAGGAGCATCCATTAAAATATATCCTCTGGCCGTCGCAGCCCCTCAAATTACTGAACAAATAGGCGCCCCCACTCTTGAACGTGGCACTCTTGACCAGGTCTACTGTGACGTATGCTTTGCGTAGCTCCATGTAGCTGCCGGAGCCGTTGGAAATGATTTCCACACCGTCAAGGCTTAGAGGAATGTGGCGACTGAAAAATAAGAAATTATTTTGAGTAAACTAACCAATATAGTAGATTTTATTTATTTATTTAGTCTCTCACACATAGGTTACGAGTAAATTGTACAATTCCGGCTTAAATACTAATTAGTTATAACCTATAGCGGGAGAGACTGGTGCCTGAAAGAGGTTTCTTTCAAAACCCGTAACACAGGTCACCGCCCCCACACTGCGGATATAACTATATAAATAAATATAAACGAATATAATATACAGATCTTATAAATTTTATAGCTTCGCTTTCTCAACAGTACGCAACATAACTAAACGCAAAGTAACAAAAATCATCTTTATAAAACATTTTGAAAAACCTAAATCAATATTTGATGTCTTTCAGAGCAATTATTACCATATTACCTTTGTGGGTTCCACAATTCTTCGCATATTTCGAATCCAATGCACGTGTCTTTGGTTGCAATCACTGCGTCTCCAATAGGTACTGTATTTTGATTGGTAATAGCTGTTATCATTCTTGGCAAATAGTAGTCTTCAATTTGTCGTTCCTAAAAATAAAAAATATTGTCAACCACCAAGTATAACATAAAATATATTTTTCAATAGCAACCTATACACGACCCACTGCTTGGTTCCAACATTCCACTCCTCATGAGCAGCAGCACAAGGGGAGATCGGGCCATAACCCACCATGCTTGCCAATTGCAGGTTAGTGGATATTGATGACTACCATCTTACGATTACAATCGGAACTAACAGCTTAACGTGCCTTCCGAAGAACGGAAGAGCTCAACATATTTCAATTTGGTCAAACCCCAGTACGGTACCCGGTAATATAAAACTTGAATAACTCGCACGATCGCGGAAGCCGCTACGTCAACGAACTCCTAATATATTATATTAAATATGAATATATTATATTTATATATTTTAAATAAACAATACTCTCCTAAAAGTTAACATTAAGTTGAGTTAAAATTATTAATTTAATTACTTTGGTCCAATTAGAGAACCACCGCGACTCCCTATAGTTCCCGTCCTCACACATCATCATCTTTGGCCTGATGAGCAGAAGCTTCTTGTTGAGGAATGCCACTCGACAGTTGTACGAAACATTTCTGTGTTGCACTGGCATGCCCACGTCTATGAGCATGTCCTTGCATGTTGGTGATTTGAGCAGCTCAGCTAGCACTTGCCAGCTGTGAAGGTACGTGTCTGACTCGTGGAAATGGTCTTCGCAGCTGTAACCACTGGAAATGTTAACAGAATCATTGTATGGTATGCTACTAACTTTACTGAAGTTTAAGGAAGGTTTTCTTTCATTATTTTAACTAATAAAGCTTCAGAGATACTGTATACTGCTACAAATATAAGTTTGGTATATCAGACAACAGTAAAAGTTGATAACAATAGTTCGAGCTCACTAAAGAATCTACAACGCATACTTCTAAATTTGAGAGACGGTCGACTTATGAGTGCCAGCCAACAAAAGGTTTCGATATTTTATGTGGTTTAAGGCGGAAACCAACAAAGGTCATATTCATAATTAAAGCCAGTGAATTCAAATTAACTGATATATTAAACAAAAATCGGCAAAATATGAAGAGAAACGTAAATACATACCACACTTCTAGCTCAGGTCCAGTGCGATATAAAGCACCCAATTCTTTAGCCTCTTGTACTGATTGAAGAATTCTGTTCAAATTCCCCTCAAAGTCCAACGCCCATTGGTTCAAGGTGCACGCCGCTACGGTCACCTTGCGCCCCATTTTAAAAACCTGAAACAATGGAATTTGCACTAGTAACCTAGATTCAGTTTCACTCCATCGAAATTGAAAGTCGTAGAATGTCATGAATAATAAATTATTGAGCGAAAGCGTACTTCAAAATTTTCGTGATTGGATCCAATATCCGGAACAAGTATAGAATAGTCACAACATAGAAGCTAGATATTTACGTAGTAGTTGAATAGTAGAGCATTTAATTTAGAAAATATACTGAAAAATTTACTTTACTTGTATTTAAAGCTATTTAATTATAACTATTACTACTACCTATTAATCTTTTAATTATTATATTATCTTTTTAAAATTTTTTCTTTAAATCGGTTAATTAATTCCTTTAAGTCGGTTTACCAATACGCTTGTTATCTACGGCTAAGTCCCTTATCTGGAAAATTAATTTTGGTGAATCTATACTTGACATTGTTTGCTTATTAAAATGTAATTCTGGCGTATCGTCCTCTGTTGTGAAAAACATCCAAGTCGTACGAAACTTTACGTCAGCAATCGGACTTTTTATAGCTTTACGAAAAGGTGAGTCGTGGCGAAAAAAAAACCTCGACGCACCGACTTTCTGGTCCACAGAACATCATCTGAGTCTTACACCTCGATTCTGCTATTTTAAAACGTTCACAACAGCGCCACCTATTGTTTTATAAGTTAATTACATTTACTAGATCCATATGTAATTAAAACACACAAAAAGCTCTGTTAAAAAGTCACTTAACAGTAAAATGGATTTAAAGTGTATTCCCACTTCCCATAAACAACTGCATATTCTGTTGTATTCTGATAGTGGGTAAAAAACTTTTAGTAGGTTTCTCATGCTAGTTTTTTTTATATTAGAAGGAGGCAAACGAGCAGGCAGGTCACCTGATGGGAAGCAATCACCGCCGCCCATGGACACCCACAAAACCAGAGGAATGATATGCAGATGCGTTGCCAGCCTTTAAGGAAGGAATAGACTAGTTCCTTGACGATCCCTAAGTCGTAATGGTCCGGAAATACCGCCGCTGAGAGCTGGTTCTACAGCACTGTAGATTGTGGTAAAAAATTACGCGAGAAACGCACAGTAGTAGACCGCCATCAAGATGGTGTGGATGAAAGCAGTCGATTGCGTGTAGTGCGATGAAGGAAATCAGCGGCAGGGATCAAACCGAACAATTCCTCAGAGCACTCCCCATGATAAAGGTGATAAAATAGGTATACAGAGAGACGCAACGTCTTTCCGAATGGCCAGCGGATCGAGCCGACCAGAGGTTACCACGTCGTCGACTACTCGAGCAGCTCTGCGTTGAATGCGGTCAAATGGGAGAAGTTGGTACTGGGGCGCAAAGATGGGAACAGGAGGCCTGATATGTGCTTTGTAAAGTTGTAAGCGATGGGTCGGCGTGAAATACTGTCCCGCTCTATTGAGCACACCCAGCTTTTTCGAAGCTAATTTAGCTTTACTTTCCAAATGACCGCGAAACTGAACGTCACGTCAAGCTAGTAAACTAAACATGGGCATAACAAGTGTTTATAAAAAAGAGGCAGAGGTCTCTGCCCTCCAAAGGACACTAAAAATATCAGTAATAATAAAACGACTAAACGACATGCACGGTAAGTAATTTTTATTAGACTGGTAAATCCCATAGCCAATTTCTTACAGTTCGAATTCAGATTGCCTGTTAGCTGGATAGGATTTTATTTATGTTTTTATTTTAGCAATAGGTACGGTTCGTAGTCGGTTTCATTGATGATGAGTGACACAAGACAATAAGGCGAGTAGACTGGGAAATCGATCCGCGCCATTCGGTGCCAAGGGACGGCCAATCACCTCCACAGCCCTTCTGACTTCTATAAACGTTAGCTCGTACACTAACGGCTTTTTGTTTATGAAGTAAAGATCACAAATTATTTCTAAAGTAAATATGCAAATACTGCAATTGAGATGAAACCACTTTTATTATTCTACTCGCATAATTTTTTTCATATTAGATTTGACTCTGAATGGTCAGTCTTTGTTACCTAGTTTGTAAGTCAGAGTCAGAGGGGCCCCGGGGCACTGCCCCGTCTAGCTCTCCGGTAGCTACGCCACTGCTATGTGACTAAGCAGACGTTGGACATGATTCTTTCTTTCGATAAAGAAACACCTTCACGAGTTTGCTACGAAACATTATTATTACCTAACATAGATTTAGGTAAAGTTTTGAAGAACTAAACTCCTTCAAAACATTTTAAAGAGATCGACACCAACGATTACTGTGTTGAAGTTTCGTGAAAACTGTATTTATAAATCAATTTAAAACTTTTGGAGTAGTGTTGGCTTGTTTATATCTCTACAACGTCAATTGACTTTTACAAGTTATAGTTTTTGTTATTTGTTTTTGTTGTTTTTTATTAAAATACTAGCTGACCCGGCGGACTTCGTACCGCTTTGACAGTTTCCATGACAACAAAACAAAAAAATAATGTTGTATTGGAAAATTAAATTGTCGTTTTTAGTATTGTCCGTTACTTATTATTTATGTTTCTCACTGTTAAACCTTGCTTGAACTTCCACAAATATTTCAAAATCAAAATTAGCCAAATCGGTCCAGCCGTTCTCGAGTTTTAGCGAGACAAACGAACAGCAATTGATTTTTATATATATAAGTAAATAGATAATTAAGCACTTTTTCTCGAAAAAGTATGGTACTTATTTTTTGAGGACCTCGCACCACCTCATCTCTTCCCGTGGGTGTCGTAAAAGCCGACTAAGGGACCATTCCAGAGGATGGGCAGCAGCATCTCTCTAAGGTTACCCCAAACCTACTGCAATCGCCAACCCGCCTGCCAAGCGTGGCAAGCAACGAGCAGGGGGTGCTAAGAATCTCCGGCAGAGACCTGGCTACCGCCAACAACGATCTCTGGCCCTGTCAACAAACACGCGCACATTGCGGACTGACGAGAAGATTTACGTACTGGAGGAAGATTTGAGCAAGATACGGTGGGACATAGTTTGATTATTTGAAGTCCGAAGAGAGGGAGAGGACTCGATAATCCTCAAGTCTGGTAACTTGCTCTATTTCCGGGAGGGCGAACAACTGTCCCAAGGTGGTATCGGGTTCATCGTCTACAACGGTGCCAAATTGACTACCGGTACATCGAAGTGTTGAAGTGTTTGTGTGAAAGCGCCACTATGTCAGTCCGTCTTTAGGACCAGAGCTCGAAACCTATCCAGTTGCAGCGAAGAGTGAGACAGGGAGATGTGATATCTCCGAAACTGTTCACTGCTGCACTGGAAGATGTTTTCAAGCTTCAGGACTGGAAAGGACTCGCCATCAACGTCAACGGCGTATACATCACTCACCTTCGATTTGCTGACGATATAGTGGTCATGGCTGAGACCCTGGAAGATCTCGGCACAATGCTTGGTGACCTCAACAGAGTCTCTCAACAAGTGGGTCTTAAAATGAACATGGAGAAGACGAAAGTTATGTCGAACTCACGTGTCGTACCCACTCCTCTGAAGGTTGGGGACTCTGCCCTTGAAGTTGTGGACGATTATGTTTACCTGGGACAAACGGTCCAGCTAGGTAGGTCCAACTTCAGCAAAGAGATCAATCGCCGAATCCAATTAGGCTGGGCAGCGTTCGGTAAGCTACGAAATATCTTTTCGTCCGATATACCGCAGTGTCTTAAGACGAAAGTCTTTGACCAGTGTGTGTTGCCAGTGACGACATACGTGACTGAGACGTGGTCGCTCACTATGGGCCTTATCAGAAGGCTCAAGGTCACTCAAAGAGCAATGGAGGACTGATGGCCGCTGGGGCGGAATAGTCTTTGAGTGGCGACCGCGTACCGGAAAGCGCAGTGTAGACAGGCCTCCAACAAGGTGGACCGACGCGTCGGTCCACCTTGTTGGCCGCTGGATGCGAGCAGCACAAAACCGGTCGTTGTCGAGACCCTTGGGGGAGCCTTTGTCCAGCAGTGGACGTCTGCACATCAGACTACCACAAACTGTCAAATTTCCTCAGTAGACTTTGATCTTTATGTGTATGGCATATAGTTGAATAATTATTGAAGAAATTTGACAGTTTTGGATAATGTTCCTGTGTCTACACGTACATTCCATGTCTGACACCGTTTCGTGTCGCGAGTATTGAATAACTTGACACTATGTTCCTTATAGTTGTGTCATGTGTGTGACAAACCAATTTTATTGTTTTGTTGGTGTTAAGTGTTAGGTACAAAACGAGCAAAAACATGTAAACAATTGTAACTCTTAATACGATGGAATAAGAGACAAAGTGTTTACATATCGGTGCTCGTGACTGTACATACAACCGTTCAAGGTTATTATTATATCCACTGCTTTTGATCAGGCGGTCCGTAGGTAAATTGATTTTAAAAACTTTACAAATATGTTTTATGACGTAAAGTAAAGTAAAAGCTTAAATATACTCACACTATCCCACAGCTGGGCAAAGACGTCACTAAATAAAGTCATCGTTACAACCACGGTAATCATTGTATCACTAGACAAAGCGTACACTAAATCCAACCTAATGTTGTCTGCAGAAAAGATCAAAATTATGATTATAAAATATATTAGCGGCCATTAGCATTAAAGCTAGGTACTACTTAGTACTAGATATCTACTTACGTACTAGGTATGTGGACAGTAGTGAATTCACCCTAGCACGATCAACTTTATCAACGTTGATGAGGAACCTATATGCCAAGATTCAATAGTGCATAGATATTTAATTTCATTAAACTATTTGATTAGAAACATCAAAATTCATCAAGCTACCAAAAAATAATTCAATTGTATCAAGGGGAAGCATAGTTACGTTACGAATAATGTTGTTTGACGTCAACTTCATCAATTATCAAAAGAGATTAGTCATAATCAAAGAAGAGTCATGTATACAATAACAAATAGGAAATGTCACTGGCAAGCACAACTAAAACATAACATACATAATATATATAACAAACAAGTAAATAAGCACTACTTAAACATTCAAAAACTTACCTTTAATCAGCTTGTATAGAATTTTACACATAGTTCATTGATTTAACAGAACTCGTATCTAAGTAACCACTACTACTATTAGGTACGTGCTGGAATGAACCTTATTTTTAATGGCATAGAAGACGTTGAAGTTTACTATGTTAAAAGCTAAAGTCGCGTCAATTAAATTAAATTTTTAATGCTTCTTTCTAACATTTACCCCCGTATTTAAACAAAGTGTAAGCTTGGAGCAGTTATTCCGTGTTTTGTCTCTTTTACTCTAATATGAAATTAAGTTTACATGACGGGAACAAAACACGGAGTAACTACTCCAAGCTTACACTTTGTTTATTAATATAGGGGTAAGATGTTACATTAGGAGTAAAGTTTATGGAGCATCGACTTATCTTAGTATAGATATAGACCTACAAAAAGTTTAGACATTCGTTTTTTATAATTTTTTTTTATATAGTATCTCTATCTCTTTGTCTCTATGTATATCTTATTATTTTTATAACTACCCTTTGCCAAGACTAACACTCGCATTATGCAAATCCAAAAGAATTTAAAAAAATTGATTATAATAGAGATGCGCCGAATAGTGCTTTTTACCGAATAACGAATACCGAATATTATAACCGAACCGAATATTCCGCGATTTTTATTAGATTCCGCATTGCAGCGCCTACCTCTGGTTGAAAAACCAGGAGGATTAAAACTGTGCCATACAAATTCTCGATTTCGTTAATGTGATCGAATGATGAATGAAACTCGCAATTGCACCCTGCTTTTAATATGTGTTCCTGGTTTGTAACTGTCGCTGAAACAAGAGCGCATCGTTGCAGTTGCAGCTGGCACCTGCCTATACTGTTAATTTTTGATCAATATTAGTTGCAGTCACCAACTGGCGCAACCAATTATATTACAAAAATATGTTTTCAATAAGTATATAGGTTATATGTGTTACCACTAAATGTGGCATTTGAAACTGTTACATAGCCATGATATTAATATACATATATATTTGCAGCAATATGGACACAGTTATATGAACAGTTTGGATATAATTCATAACATTCAAAATCATTTATTCAGTTTAGGCTACAAAATAGCACTTATGGATGAGACTATGCCATTAATCAAAAGACAATTGTATGTTTATTTAAACTCAAACTCATACACTGCATTAACCTGCAGACATCTATACATAAATTTAAAAAGTTCTTGACTGCACATAGCCACTTAACTTTTTGGGTGGAACTAAATAAACATTTTATTTAGTTCCACCCAAAAATAAAAGAATTAAAAAACATTAAAACGCGATATTCCGCTCTGTCTATTACCGCGAAACACATAGTTCTATCGCAACATCTATTACTTCGCAAGTCTATGGGTAGATTAAAGTTTTACGGCCATGGCGGGGGCCAATGAAGTTTCCACACAAACTGTTCAACTTTCCAACACTAGGCGAAAGTGCAGTCACCTTTCAGTAGCTTTCAGTCTTTCGTGGAAACGTAGGCTTACGAAGGAGTTACGTAGAAATTGTTAAAAATGTTTGTTCTCATAAAACGCGTGGTAAAGTTCCTCGAAACCTACGTAAGTCAATCTTTGCATCTATGCGGAGAATTTTTATAGAAGAAACGTTTTCATGAGTCAGTCCACCATAGCATTACCTTTACCGGAGCCCTGGTAGTCTCATCTAGGCGAACCTACGTTCACGTCTCATATAGGACGTTAGGGCGGGAATTTAATCACGAGAATATTAAAAATATATAGAAGTAGTATTATTACGGTACTTAAGTATTACTAGTATTATTCAAGCTCTCCATATAAGTACACCGAAAACATAAACGGAATCACAATGGCAGAGAATTATTTTGCTGTCGAAAATTTGGAGAGCCAGGAAATGTTTGCGGAGCTCAACAAAGGTATGTGAAGTGAAAATTGTGTAATATTTTTTTTGTTTAGTGTCGTATTATTTCTTTATTTTTGAATTAATCTAATTTTATAATAACTAAACACTATATACATACAGATACCTTAGTGAATTCCTTTTAAAGGACTGGCCGATCCAGATTAATTCGGAAAGGATTCAACGACAAGATTTTTTGAATAAATCTATTTACTGTTTAACGCCTCGATGGCCGAGTGGCAAAGCGCTAAAAGCGCGTCATAGTGTAAAAAGGAAGAGATTGAGGCATTAGTTTAGCTATAATTTAGGCTTACTCAAAACAACAGGTTAGACTTAAAGAAAAGGTTTAAATAAATACGGAAAAACATTTTCATAAACCCGACGAATAGGTACTAACATCAATAAATATCTATTGAACTCTACAGTTCTATGAACTCTATAGCGTGACTATGATTGCAAGAAGTATCTATCATAAAACCATCTTTGCCAACCCATCCGTTTTATACCTCAAAACTACCCTTATAATTCTAGTAAGCCTTGACTTGACGTCACCAATCACCTGATAAGCCTATGTTCGATCGTACGAAATCGTGTTCCAATAACCGAAAAGTATGGGCCCTTTCGTCAGTTTATTTCGGTACGTCGTGGCGAGCCCCGGTTTACTGCTACAGTACATTACCTGATTAAGGCAGTAGCCATGGTGACAGAAAGCATCGCGTCGCCAATGATAGATAAAATAGTATAGCGCTTAGTGTTAGAGAAAACAGTTGCGAATGTTACTTTCGGATTGTGATCCTAAGATGTTATGGTGGAAACATCTAGAGAGCGTCCAGAATAACTTCATCATGATTGAGCGCGAAGAAGAAGCTCGAAGACGTTACACAGAAAAAACAACGCTCACCTTAACATTACCAACTAGGGATCCTGTAGAAGAAAGCTTCTTTATAGCTAATTTAGAACATGTAAAGTCGCTGCAGGCGTCACTGTTTCCCATTTATAACAAAGGTATTCCTCTTTCCAGCCCAATTTCAAAGACATAAGCGATTTAAAGTTTTTTCCATTTTCTTTTGTTACGCCACAGACGTCGACTTAGTGTGTTCATTCAAGTCGTAAAAGTATTAAGTTGACAGAAACTAATTTGACGGAAGTAGAGCAGGGCCATTATTTTAATATTCTCTTTACTACAGGGACTTTTATATCCAACTTCCTTCAAAACAACATCAAGACAAATCAAATAGAAATCAACACTGACATAAGGACATTTAGGACAACAGCAAAACTAAAAGAACCTCGCGATTTATTTGCGTTGCCAAAAGAACTTGATTGCCCTCAACAAGCACCAAGATGGCCTTCAGAATGTCAGGTGCGTATGACCTTTAAAACTTGGCATTTATTTCAGAGTATATAGATTTCATTAAAGAAAATGTACGCATACTCTAGGACACACTTACGACAATTAAGTTATACCTAAGCCATTCATCATCATCAGGCTTTTAAATATATATATATCTATAGGTACTCTTTCCAATATTATTCAGGCTATTGAAGTGACGATTGCACACAGTATCCAGATAATTTAAAAGATTGTGTACGTTTAACATCCTTACTGGTTAAAAAAAACTGTTAATAGCTAATATTACTCCCGTTGTCACTACAGTATTAAAACTCAAAAAGAGTAGCTGAGCTGATACTTAATTAAAACTAACGACTTGGCTAAAAGTTAAGCAAAACGCAAACACATACATGTATAAGTAAAACAAACGTCGTAAGTGTTAGTCTCGAATTGATAATATCATAATTTAGGATGTAAAAGAAGGTTCAATCCTACTCAACTATAGCTTATAAAACAACAAATTTTAATTTTTTATTTCGCGGTTTCCTTAGTTTTCAAAGTCGCCTAGCATTTTATGTGCAGCACGTATTTACCTATAACAAGTCCACTGCTCAAAAAATGACTATTTATGGTTGATTTTAGGTTGTTGAAGAAAGAATACAGCATTTAACTTGGAATCCCGCATCGCCGGAACCATATTACATTCCAACGGGGAAGGAACTTAGACCACAACCAGTGGGGGAAGACGCTGGCACAGTAATTTTCCAATATTATCCGATGAGTGCTGTCAATTATGTAAGTGAAATTTTAGTTTTTTTTTTCTTTCTTTTCTCTATGGGTGGATATGGTGGTACCTACACTACGTAATTAATCACTTGGATTCTTCAATTACGAGAAGTTGAAATCTAGTTAAGATTTCAACGAATTTTCTCGAGTGTTAATTAGAACAAAATTAGAGCATTGCACGTCGATGTTAAAATGCCATATTTAGATAAGATGATGGTAGCTAGTTATTCGGACCTCTAACAAGCCCTACTACAAACCAAACCGAATACAAAATATCAAATCAATCAAACCAAACTCAGGACATCAGGGACTGATAGCGGTGGTCTAACATGCACTTACATTATTTCGTTATCATTATAAGCATATACAATTCGATTGCGGGCTCAGGCCTTCCAACAATAACAATAGCATATGAAGAGATCGGATCGTAATAACCCACCACGCTGCTGGTCCAATGCGGAAAGTATGATTTTTTTAAGAATGCAACAACAACAATCGGCTCTGATAGCAAAATAAAAATCACTCAATCAAAAAATCAACAGTATTAATCAAATCTTGTTACAGTGTGTTTGCTCTTGAAACCCAGTTCTTTTGTCATGGGTCGATGAAGACGTCATAAAATTTACATAAGCATTGTCAATTCAATGCCACGACTAGCGCATGTATAGGTAGTCGCATTAGCTTCCGCTCACGGTTATGCCTGAATGAAATTCGATTTGTCCTGAAATTATGAAGAAATCAGAAGTTTTCATACATTAAAAAGTCTAATAAGTCCCTGGCACTCTCGATTCATCAAAGTAGATATTCGAATTTAACCATTCGTTGCTGTTTGAAGTGGCCCGTCCCTGCTTCGCACGGGTGGACTTTATTTTTAATATTATTTAGCAACCTAATGGTGAAATATTTTTTTAAAATGGGTCCAGAAGTTTTTGAGTTTATTCGTTACAAACATACATACATACATACAAAAATATAAAGGTTTTTTCTTTATAATATTAGTATAGATATAGATATAATTTGTATTTAAAGATCACTTAGAAGAGCACTGTACAAGTTGCAATACATAGATATAAGGAACGCTGACAGTAGTAGCCAAAGTAGTCATCCAGACGGGGTCTTTGCAAAAACCCTCCCATTGGCCAAATATGGGATAGAACAGACATACTTTTAAAATTACGATAAAAAATTGTGTTAGGTCCACTGCACAGGAGGACACAAAATTGTAGGGATTTAGTAGACACAATATTGCTAAAAATCACTGATCAATTCACAGATGAAAGATTTTTGTTAAAATGATGTATGCCTTTTTATATCTTTTTTCAGTTTAGTCGTTCCACTGTAGGAGGGTCAAGACTATTTCTATCAGCTTGTGCTAGCGCAAGCCCAACTACAGGAGGTGACGATGAATTAAGATTTGAATCTCGATTCGAAAGCGGTAATCTTGCTAAAGCAATCAGAATAACATCGGCATACTACGAATTACATCTAAGAACTGATTTGTATACTAATAGGCATATGCAATGGTTCTACTTCAAAGTAACTAACACCAAGAAACAGATGATGTATAGGTAAATATAATTAACGAATGTAAACTACAGTAGAAATAAGCATGATAAATATAATTTTTAAAAAATTACAGATTCTCAATAGTTAATTTGTCAAAAGCTGAAAGTTTATATAACGAGGGCATGCGACCTTTATTGTATTCCACGAAGGACGCGCAACTACATTCCATAGGATGGAGACGATGTGGCGACAACATTGCATACTACAAAAATGACTTCACGTAAGTCACTGCAAGAGTACCTTACTTATCGTTACGTAAGAGGGTTGTGGATTGGCTAAAATCAATTCAGTTTGTCGGTGCAGTTATTTAAGCGGCTGGAATGGACGTCATAAAATCCAGTAAATTCATTAAATGAATGTAGAACGCTGTATGCATATAGCTTAGACTTGTTTAGGATAGATAAAAAATACACATTTCTGGAAATCGATAAATGAATTAGAAATGGGGAAACGATTGCTCTGCTTTTTTCCCTTATGACGATAAGGCCAAAACTATAAGCCTATAATATACTATAACACTTGGTCTAGAATCCATATATACTAAGGAACTGGCTATCATACCTTTGGAGGATTATCTCTGATTACGTCAGCCTGTTGCTAAGTGCTAGCAATGAAACTATTGCTGTGATGGTGGCAAATTTTTATACGATACTCGTAGTAGGATTAATGTTATTTAAGTGTTCACAACTCTTAACTACAACAACTACATGTAAAAAATATCTGTATGTTTTATAGATCCGAGGAAGAAGAACAATTTCCAAGTTACACATTAACGTTCAACATCGAATTTCCGCACACAGACGACGCCGTATATATTTCTCATTGTTATCCATATACATATTCTGATCTGCAAGAATACCTTTCAAGACTGCAGGCTCATCCTGTCAAATCAACATACTCAAAACTAAGACTGCTATGTCGCACTCTAGCTGGCAACAACGTTTACTATTTAACCGTCACAGCTCCTCCTAATCCTAACGAACTAGAACAAAAGGTGATTATCAAATTCAAAAAGTGATCTTCTCAAAATCTTTTCCGCTATTAGATAGATTAAGTTACCGTCTCAAAGCCATTTCCCTTGCTTTACAGAAAAAGAAGGCTGTGATAATTTCAGCAAGAGTTCATCCCGGGGAAACTCCTTCATCTTGGATGATGAAAGGCTTCATGGACTATTTGACAGGAGATTCGAATCAAGCACGTGAATTACGAGAAAAATTCATATTCAAGCTAGTGCCCATGTTGAATCCGGACGGTGTAAGTAGTATACTAACAAATATAGTTCACATAATAGAACAGGCATTGTGGAAGTGACAAATATTGACAATGTTGCAGGTGATTGTCGGCAACAATCGTTGCTCGCTCACCGGAAAGGACCTTAACAGACAATATAGGACAGTAATAAGAGAAACTTATCCACCGGTTTGGCACACTAAAGTTATGATACGCAGGTATTAAAATTACCACGGTTATAACTACAGAATTTTTTTTCTGACAATAAAAACGTATTATGTTTTGATTTTAGATTACAGGAAGAATGTGGAGTCGCAATGTACGTAGATTTACATGCACATTCCCGGAAGCACAACATTTTCATTTATGGATGTGAGAGTCGTAAAAACACTGATAAGCGTCTGCAAGAACAAGTATTCCCACTAATGTTACACAAAAATGTGGCTGATAAGGTATTACTTAGTCAATGCAAACATTTGCTTGCAACTGTCTCTTAGATTAAAATTGTGACTTCCGTTTCAGTTTTCTTTCGAAAATTGTAAATTCCGTATACAACGCAGTAAGGAAGGAACAGGTCGTGTTGTGGTATGGATGTTAGGGGTGGCAAACAGTTACACAATGGAAGCGTCGTTCGGTGGTTCAGAACTGGGTAGCAGAATGTCTACTCACTTCTCAGTTCAAGATTACGAAAGCCTTGGAAAATCGTTTTGCGAAACATTATTAGACTTTTACGATGAAGATCCTAGTAAAGAAAGGTTAAGGACTAAAATTGTAACCAGACTCCTTCAAGAAGGTTCGAATGCGGATGAACCGACAAACATTGATTTATCAGATTATTCCAGGTAATTAACTTTATATAATAATATATTAAATTAGCGATCATTCGATTTCTAAAATATCTTATTTGAACAGTGATGAAGGTGACACATCAAGCAGCAGTTCTGAAGCTGGTGTTATTAAGGAACCAATTGATAGGGCTCAGCCAGCACCACCATCGTCGCCCCTGTTTCCTAACATAAATAAAAACGTCAGTGAGGTAAAAATAATACTGTATAAACCCTAAATTACTGTCATGTTTCAAAACATATTCATATTAATTTACTGAATGTTTTTAGTCTACAAGACGACCTAGGCCGAAATTAGAAAAGCTAAAACGTATCGAAAGAAGGAACACGAAACGTGAAACTTTACAGGTTTGTGCATCGTATAGCCGACGGCACAGTTTGTAGTTATCAATTAAGTCTGCACAAAACAGGGACTAGCGGTTAAATGTCTAAATTAACAGGTAACCAAGAATAATTATTTAGCGTTAGCTTCAGATGACACGTTAAGCAATTAGTGCCAGCTGATAACGTAATACACATTGTCAGTGTCGTAAAGACCTCCCTCCTTCATTAAGCTTACGTAATAGCTAGAAACGTTATTACTATTGTTTATTGCTAGTTATTTAATTCTAAAAACTTTGCAGGTATCCAGAGCTACGATAGACTTGACATCAGATGCTATGACCGACGGTTCGTCAGATGGAGAATCGCTAGAAGAAAACCACAGCCCAATTAGGAAAGTTCATAAATTACTGCACTTATCCCCGAAACCAAAACCTAGAAGGAAGAAAAAGATGCCGCCCGAATTGAAAATTATTCCGGCACCAGTAAGGCTTCAAGTTTTATTACCAGCTTAGTATAATCCATCCTTGAGAGAGCTCCTTTGAGGAGCTCGATGGCGCAGTGGTTACTGCGCCCGGTCTGCTAGTGCTGAGGTTAAGCAACTTTCGCAATGACCGGTCATCGGATGATGGGAGACCAAAAATTTATCATCTCATACTCCTCCGTGCTTTGGAAGGCACGTATAGCCGTTGGTCCCGGCTGCATTAGCAGTCGTTAACAACCACCAATCTGCACTAGGCCCACCGCGTGGTGGTTAATGGCCCGTTCTCCCTATCCATCTATACATTGGAAAGGCTCGTGCCCCTACAGTGGGGACATAAAATGAGCTGATGATGATAAGCATCCTTGTATACTAGGGTTTGTCAAAGTTATGTATGCATGACATGTGGTTTATGGTAGCTTACGATCTTCATAGTAAGAAAACTTATAATTTGCTTGCACTTTTGATTATTTATTTTATTATTTATATGCTTTCAGACAAGCGATTCACCATATCATTCAGATCGTGAAAAGAAAATTCCTAAATCTGGAAGACCTAGAAGTGTATCAATGTTCAACGAAACAATTGAAAAGCCTAAGCTGAATCCGGCGTCCTGGCATAGATTCAAACGACTGCCCCCACCAAAGTAAGATAAAATTATATTATTACGAGCCCGCGTTAATTTCGGTCATACATAAAGTACAAACTCGCGACGAAATAATATATTTTGTAAGAATAATTACACCATGCATGTGTTAAATCCAGTTTGCTATAATGCGGTTTGATGGGTTTAAACAACTGCAACTGCCATCTTACAACAACAACCGAGACTAACGGCTTACGTGCCTTGAGAAGTATGGAGGCGCTCGAGTATGAAAGTTGCTAAACTTATTGCAAAGCAACCCGAACGCAACAGCCACTGCACCATATATAATGATATATTCATTAATATTAATAATTATTGAATTATATACTGGTAGAGATATATTTATTTTAATAACTTGTTTTCATTTGTAGGCAACTGTCGGACCTGAAGAATAGAAACACACAGCCCACAGAGCTGCAAGTAAAACTTAATTCGTTGAAAAGAAATGTTTGGTCCGGTATGCAGAGTGAAGAGAAAGGACCATTATCCTGGGGTATATCCAGCTTCGCAATGAACTCTTACTTTACTGACAGTGAAGCATTGCTCAGGTATTTTTTTATTCAAACATAAAACACATAGATTTCTTCAAACTATATATATATTGTAGAAACTTAAGAAATCCATAATACTTGTTTTGGTAACCCAAATAGCAAAATATAATTATTAATATAAAGATTAGTACAGTCACTGGTTTTGTGACTCTCATCGCAAAGTATTTTTATAGTAACAATTTTTTATAAATTTTTTTATATCAATATTTTAGACCCCAATTACTTTTCCAGTGTCTTTTCAGAACATCTATATAACACTACAACAATGCAGTTTATAGTAATTTATTTTTTGTTTGGATTGATGAATTCAATAAATTTAAAGTCAAATACTAAAATATAATAAAAATATGATAAACTGTAACATGTGGGTATCCTTACTCATGCCTGTAGGTACACACGCCTGCACATAAACCTATCCAAAACTGTCAAATTTCTTCAATACAATGTCAGCCATATTACTTAGACATAAAGTTCAAGGTCTATTGAGGAAATTTGACAGTTTGTCGTAGGTTGATGTGCAGGCGTGTGTACATTAAACAAAAGTAAAGTTATTGAAATTACATTCCTTAATTTCTTTGTAGATCATGTTCCAAGAAATTAGAGGAGTTGGAAGGAGAAAAGAAGAAGAATAAAGATGAAAAAAAGAAGAAGAAATCAAAAAATAAAAAGAATCTTCTAAAAGTGCCAAATATTGTTGAGGATATCATAGAACCTTTATATAAATTACCAAAGTCTTCTAAAAAGAAAGGAAAGTAAGTATAAATATTGTGGAACAGCAACATACCTAATTCTGTTGTTCCATTTGATCCAAACCTATTTATTCCCTCTAGAAATCCTCTAAAAATCGTCTTACGGAATTTCGATCACTTGGCTTGAACACTTTATATTTTTTCGCTGCCCCCAAAAATATCACATGAGGCTGTAAAGGCCATTTGAAGACAACAGCAAACTCACTCATATAAAATTTTTAATTAATTATTCAAAACTAAAAAAATATCCTTAATAATGTTTAATTTAATTACCTACCTACTTGTTTTTTTGCAGATTAAAACACTCCAAATCTGAAAACTTTCCATACATGAACAACCCAAGTTTTACTGATATACCAACAAAAAATATGCAACCAGTGCAGAAAACAAATGAAAGTAGACAAGCTAAGAGCCGTTTTAGAAAAGGAGCTATTGTTGCTTCAACTATTCAAACAAAGAAATCATCAAATAATAAAAACACTACAATAATGTCAGATAATTCAGATTCTGATGACTCAAGTCAGTCAATAAAAAAAGTTAAGAAAAAATCAAGAACTGCAAAATCTAAACTACGGAAAGCTACCTCAGAGAATAAATTTAAAATTTGATTTTCTACGTAGATACTCATAGATTATTAAATTTAAATAAATATTAAGATACAAGTCTTTTGACGTTTTAAATATTTATATGAATTATTATAGCAGCATTTTGTACATGTAAAATACATTCTAATTTTGTATAATTTATCTCATTAGTGTCAAGTCGTTTTACTCTGGCATAATCAATGTAATAACAATATTTGTTAAAATCATTAAGTAATACATTCTGCAACAAAAATAGATGTATAAATAAAGGTATGTATAGGAATAGGAATATTTAATATTTAACAAGTTAATAATTTAACAACAATTTCTAAATAAAACAGTGAAGAAAAATCGTCAACTACACTATCTAAAAAGTTGCGATACTTTTAATCCGTGATTAATATTTATATGAAGTTTTCGGAAACAAGTTTTGGGAGTAAGGGTTGAAATTTAGCATGTTTATTGGTATTAAAGTTTAAAATAAATTTGTATGTTTTATTATTCTATGTTGAAAAACTTAGAATGGTAACTGGTAACAGTTAATAAAGTTTTAACTTTCCTAAAGTTGTCCACGACTATAAATTTAAGATAACAAATAACCTACAACTTTTCTTAAAATTTATAGTTATGACAAATTACTATTATTACCACTTACTTTGATGTCCACTAGGTTTGTAAATGTAAAATATTGTTTAAACTTGCACTATATACCAGAATTAAAGAAACTAGGTACAAGAAAAACAATGTTTGGATAATTTTTATTTTTTTAAAGTGTTGTTCGTTCCCTGAGGAACCGGCTAAGGTCATAAACCATGCTGCCATGTCATTAGTTTCTTAATTTTATTAGTTACTTCTCCTGTCTTGTTTCCTGTATGATGATGATGATGATGAATGTTAATAGAAATGAGAAGTGAAAAATTTAGACCCCCCCCAACCCCAACCTCTCGAGTATCTCAGTAAAGATGTGGGGCTTTACTAATTCCTCACGCAGACTTCTTGAGAGAATTTGAAAAGTGATGTTGCACTGTTTTGTTTCATTTGCCAACACTCATGCACACTCACGAACACTTAACGGTTAATAATCCACCATTATTTCACATTAACATTCGACATAACACAAATTTTAGAAAATAAAACAAAACCGCAGACATGATTCTTTACTTTCCCGCCAAGAAGCCCGGATAAAATTTTAACTTGAAGTTAAACGTCAATTTACTTTTCTATCTCTTCCTCCTTTAGAAGGAAGAAGGAAGACGAAGGTTCAAGCTCATACAGCCATAAAATCGATTAGTATCACATATTAAGTAATAGCATGGACTATTATAGCCCATGGTAATAGTTAATACATACATACACCACCTACTATACTAGACGAGGCATGGTCTGATCCTCCTGGATCCCGATTGCTTGAGGTTGGTATTAACCAACCTCATAGAGTAAATAGATTATCTTAATAATCACATTTTCAAGAGTTTGATCACTCTCACATACACACATTTCTTAATCCATTTTTTTATTTTTTTAGAGTGAATCCATTAATTTGGAGTGATGGAGTGGAGTGCCCGTAAATGGGAGTCATTAGAATATAGAATAATTTGTTGAATACATACCTTTAGATATTATTTTGAGGTCCTCTACGTTTCCAAACACACTATATATATAGAAACGACGTTAGTTATCTTTGGGTAGTAGCTTTATTCAAAAATAGAACTCGATTCCACGATATGACGTTGTTCGGATTCGTCTTCGTATGCAGTTATTCCCAACAGCTTCATGGTTATTCCTAATTTCATGATAGAGAATTTTCGTTGTCCTTTATTTCATTAAATGGCTTTCATAGCACTATTTACAATACCGCTCAGAATATACATGTGATAGTTACCTTCTAACTGATAGTAGTTACAGAAATAAGTTAACAGTTACCTAACACACATTCGTCAACCAACTTGTTTGAGTCAAGTTAGTCGAAGTTGTACAAAACGCGTTCAAAACCGGAGTGTTCGCAGCAAATGCCAATATTCGTAGTTCCCCAGTATCAGAAAACTGAAGAGCATTACTAATACTAGACCCAGCAGTTGATGAGCCAGGTATTTGAGTTTCTCCGGTTATTGGATTAAAACTATTGCAACGCGTTTTCGCCAAAACGCAGGAAGTAACATTAGTAAAAAATCGAACATTGTCAGCGTCAAGTGTTATATTTACACCTGTCCGTGCTTCTCTTGTACACTGTATGATCTGAAATTAAGAGTAGTAGGTATTTAATCGATAAGTTAACAGGATATTTAATTATTGAAATAAAAAATAATAAGATGGCTTTGCATCAAGTGCGAGTATTTTCAGCCTGTAATTTTGAACACGTTATGAAAACAGGTTAAAAAGATCGTAAGATTTAGTATATTATTTAATTACTTACCAGGTTTACCGAAACCTTGCAAAAGCCATCATTGTACCAGCTAATTTTGTTTTTTGAGTCATCTACAGATAGGATTGCAGCTAATTGGTAAGTTTGATTACTTAAACCTATTGATAAAATGTTTTTTTTTCATTTGATAATTTAACATCTAAATTATCTTTTTTAGATTATTTTGTTAGTTTCAAGCCAAACCTAAAATATCCGCACTTGATTCAGTTTAATAAACCAGTTAATACACATTATTAATGTAAGTTTGCACGAACCAGATTATTGGAATTGGTCCTCCTCAAGCAACGTACGAAATCACAGTAACCCATGAAGCAACCAGATGGCTGCACATTCAGAGCTGAAGTTGCTAAGGCCTTAAACAAATCACCACATCAAAAACAATAGAATATGTAAAGGGTACTTCAAAAATAAAATATTACTGAAATGACTTACGGCGAGGGTAGTTGCACAACTGGCGTAAGAAGTGTTTACAAAGTATTGTGTTGCGCATACGCTAAGCCCATTTAATTCTGATGGACCCTAAAACAGTATGCAATATTGTCGTATTATTCTGAATTTTTCATAAGTTTAAACTTTAAAGTGTACATAACACAGTGATTTTTGTTGTGACTCGACTATTTTACCTCCGGCATTGATGTCACTTGGGTAAAACACGTAATGCAGGCATCTCTCAAGGTGACATTTGTTGGTTGTGCTGTGCTGCAGACCAAATTAAGTAAGTTTTGTAATTTAGCCCTGAAATATAATTGTTAGTGTTAATGAGAAATTAGACGAGTGACACTCTGACCCGAGTCCGTAAATAAAATATACTTATATTAATAACAAAAATAATCTTAAATGCTCGTAAGAATTTTTTTTGTCTATCCAAATTATTTATAGACCTTACAAAAACACAATGTTGAAAAAATTTCCACAAGCAGGATTTGAACCTGCACCCTTCTGACATACCGGGTCAGGTGCTCTTCCAATTGAGCTATCGTGGTTCTACCCAGCCCTCCTAGTTATAGACCGCATGCCAGTTAACAACACCGCCTTGCCTGCATTTAACCACCTGCTGCCTGCTGCGTGCTTCATCACCTTCGGCTTTGCTGTTACTAAGAGTGACACTCCATTGAAACTGGGCTGAGCTGAGCGGAACAGAGCTATACAGTTCCATACGGAATGAATCAATACTAGAACAGAACTGAAAAGAACAGTTAAAATAAAGGGACTCTATTGTTTGATTTCCACACAGCTCGGTTCAAACCTCCCTCAGCTCAGCATCAATGGAGTAAGTGACCATGACAGTATAAAAATGTATATTCAATGGAGTGTCCCCTAGCAATCGCGTGATCCCGCTTATTAACTTATTAGCGCTTATTAGCGCTTATTCCCTATAATTGAATATAAAAAACTACAATGTGCTAATATATGTATACGTAGCCTGCACTACTCGTTTGTATTCATACCCATTCGTTGGACATAGAGCAGCCAATTTTTGAGTTTTCCATTGCAAAAATTTGTTTTTAACATCACTCAAATCAAAAACACCGTTTGAAGCAAGACCCGCCTAGAACAACACAACATTTTAGTAGATTAATTCAACACGTTATAATTAACTAGTTGTTGCCCGCGACTTCGTTCGCGAAGACTACAGTAAAAAAAAAGAAAAGTATCCTATATGCTGGTCTGGGTCTTGGTCTGTATATGAGGAAAGTTTCATTAAAATCCATTCAGTAGTTTTTACGTGAAAGAGTAACAAACATCCATACATCCATACTTACAAACTTTCGCCTTTATAATAGTATATAGTAGGATAAAGTATGAATGCTAGTAGGTACATAATCGCAACTTAGGTGTTAATCATAATAATATTTATGACTAACTGACCTCACTAAAATTTAATAAGTTCTGGTTCTTCCATTGTAATATATTTTTCTGAACTTCGTTTAAATCTATGAGTGTACTGTTAATCACGATCTGTAGAGTAAAATTATTTCATTCATTAAACGTAATTATAATAATAAGTATTGAGACACACTCGGTATACTTAAAAATATAATTTTAAATAATAATAATAATATTACAAATCTGTGCTTAAAAAGCGATTAGGAAGATATTTTACACAGTGTAGGTACTAAGGTGCTATGATGAGATGACACATGCTGAGAAGATGCCTTTTCAGTATTATATACCATGGCATGTATCTTAAATTATGATTGCTTTACTTGTTTGAATGTTGTTTTGCGATACTGAATAAACGTTTTTCTATTCTAATGTTTATCCTGATTTAAGGTATAATATAGATATTGCTAAGAATTAATAAACACTTGACCTCAATCCTCTGGAATATTGTACTTACTACTAGAGTGAAGAAAATACTCAAATGTATTTTAGTTATTTTAGTCATTTCACGAACATGTGCCAACCACTGCGAATGATAGTTCTACTGACAGACCTATAGAGGTAGGTACTGATTTGTAACGAAATAGCCGACAATAGAAAGTTTCGCGCTAAACACATTTTATTATTTCCATTGAATGAACGATTACAATAGTTGCAAAAATACAAAAAAAAAACATGGGAATTGGTACTGTTTATGTGAACATTACAGCAGCAGTTATTATTATGCGACAACTTGTGACAATCACAACTTTATTTGTTCGTATTCATGAACCGTGAAGCTCGCGATCATGTGAAAGTGGATTCGTCACTTTGAAGTCTATAGTATAAAAAATATTTCGTTCCAAAATAGTAGCAATATATTAAAATGCAATCAATTATTTTTGAAACTACAATCACAATATTTACTTAATAAAGCAACTTGTATTGGGAATTAATATCAAATGAGATCTAGTAGGGAAATCCCTATTTGAACTGCACTGGCATTGGCTAACTTATCTCTAAGGGCGCCTTCAATTTAGACGTTTCGTGTGCTGTGCCGTGCAGTTTCATATTAATAACCCACCATTATTTCACTTTAAGTGCTTATTCACGTAGGAACGCGCGGGCGCGGTGGCGGGTGCGTTCGCGGTAGACGTTGCGAGCTCGTTTGCGCATGTGTGACGTGTTGTCAGAGGTTGAACGACGGACGACGATATTTTATTTTTAAACGAAAATTCATACCTAAATTGGGAGATGCTAAAAGTTTTAATTGGTGTGCACGAAATTAATAAGTAATAAGTTCTAGCCTCGGTTTATAAAGACACGCGGGGTAGCGAGCGGGCTGGGTGCGGGGTGAGCGCTGCTTGGTGGGCGCACGAATGTGCAGGCTCGGAGCGGTGACGTCATGATAATGATGTCATAGGCACGTCATCGGTGGTAGTAAATAGTGTATTGCTATATTCTCCTCTCTGGTACTCTGAAGTCGTCCCGACAGGAGTACCAGCAACAGGACATTTGCGGGGGTCTCATTATTCAAATTTTGTTATTGCTGAGGTACCTATGGTATGTGCCAATTGGTTTTTCTGGGGCATTCGGATGAGCAATTTCATATGTGGAGGTACCATGTTTCTTTTTTATGACATAGGGACCATCTCGACGTGGAGCAAATTTTGCAGTAAATTGTTTTTCGACATATGTTTATTGGATGTGTTTCAACCAGTACCAAGTCTCCGGTATTAGACCCAGGATTTGGCCTGTTGTAATTTTTTAGATCGTATGGTGTTCTTAACTCACGTCCAAATGTTAGGTATGATGGTGAATAGCCGGTCGTTCGGCAAACAGCTGCATTCATAGCAAATCATATTGCGGATAGAGTTGATGGCCAATTTTGATGCTTATCTTTGACAATGATAGCTATCTGTGATTTCATATCTCGTTTTTTCTTTCTACGACATTTGTTTCTGGGTGATAAACAGGAGCTGGTGCGGGGTGAGCGCTGCTTGGTGGGCTCACGAATGTGCAGGATCGAAGCGGTGATCTCATGATAATGTCATAGGCTGTCATCGGCTGTAGTAAATAGTGTATTGCTATAAGCTTAGAATTAAAATGTTTCCACAATTCATCAAATTCTCTCAAGAAGTCTGCGTGAGGACTTAGTAAAGCCCCACATCTTTACTGAGATACTCGAGGGGTTGGATCATTTCTCACTTCCCATTTCTATTATCATTCATCATCATCACATAGGAAGGAAATAATGTATGATGTATTACTTGTAAGAAAAATGACTTTTTCATTGGCTAAATGTTTGTGCAATATAAAAAATAGTAAATGTCAAATGAAATAGCGAGTTCTTTCCGAACTTCTTGGCGGGAAAGTGGAGAGTCATGTCTGCGGTTTTGTTTTATTTTCTAAAATTTGTGTTATGTCGAATATTAATGTGAAATAATGGTGGATTATTAACCGTTAAGTGACCGTGAGTGTGCATAAGTGTTGGCAAATGAAACAAAACAGTGCAACATCACTTTTCAAATTCTCTCAAGAAGTCTGCGTGAGGACTTAGTAAAGCCCCACATCTTTACTGAGATACTCGAAGGGTTGGAGGGTAATATAATTTCTATTATCATACATCATCATCAATAATATTTATTTATGTATTACATAAGAAGATAGAACGAACGAATAGGCTTGATGAATTTCATCCGGAACCGTAAAACAATACACAACAAAAAAAAACGAGTTGTTTCCATTCCATACCTATCTCTTTAGTCTGTGGCTCCTTCCTTCCTTGTTCATGTGATTGATTATTTTAATGAGGTCGGCTGTTAAGTGTAGCTTTCTTTATTTTTATTAATTTATTTTATTCAATTTTCTTAGAATGATTGACGGTCGCGCAAATGTAAGTAAAATTGTGTAGAATTAGTCTAAAGTAAGTATTTTCTATAATAAATTGTAAATGTCTGCTAACGTCGCGTTTCTTCGGTTGCAGGAACTTCCAGACTTTCAGATCTTTCGGACAGTAATAAAATACTGTTTGGTGATCATAATTGTCCCCATCTTATCGTTTTTCTCTGTGAAGATTGTCTTGTTCGATGCTATTCTAAGATTGGAACCTATTACAAGCAGTGTATATTCTGCAGTAATAGCTGTAATCGTTTTACATGTTACGTTAGGGTTATACATCTACCGAGCCTATATGGAAACCGATAGTACCCCACTTAAACCTGTTAAGAAAGATTAATTAGTACAACCAATTCCTATTTTAAACAAGTATCAAGATGGACAGTTTATACATAAAAGGAGAATTATTGCAAGTTCATACAAAGAATTCAGAAGTTATTGAAGGGAGATTTTACGGAATGAACAGTGACAAATCACGAATATCTCTTTATAACTTAAAAGAAGAACTGCAAGGTATTTCATTGGATGGAGTTTGTCACTACTATAATTCTGAAATAAGAGACATAGTGAAACTGAAGGATGAAGAGAAACCAAAACTTCTAAAAATATCACAAAAAGAATGTGAAGAGATAATCAAAGTTTCCAAGAAGTATATTTATATCAATCAAGTTGATAACAGCTTCCATGAGGCATTAAAAGAATTGAGTCAGTACAGCTATGTTGGACTTAGCACTGATGGTGCCAATATGGGCAGAAAGTGCAAAATGCCCTTCCTGGTACTTTCCACACCTCAACAGATATATGTATTTGATACTCAAGTGATGCAATTCCATGCTTTCGATGCAGGATTGAAGCAACTACTGGAAGATGAAACTCCAAAAAAGATTGCACATGACTGTAGGAAGCTCTCAGATTGTCTTTATCACAAACATAATGTCAAATTGAATTCTGTATTTGATACACAGGTACAAGAATTTGTATTAATTATTACAAATTATTACATTTTATATAATTATTATATTACATTATCAAAATACTTATAGCAAGGTTTAATTCATGTTGTGTTGTTCATAAATATTGTTAGTTTTTCAATATCTTTTCTTCATACAATAAAAATATGAAATGTTCATAATAATTAAATTAATAATAACAGTGAAACTAGCCATGCTATATGTAATTTTTCAATCATAAATTTACAATACCATTTTTCTTTCAGGTTGGCGATTTGATTATAACAAAAAACAAAAATGGTTGTTTACCAAAGACAGTAAAATCTTTATCAGATTGCTTGACTACTTACCTTGGTCTCCAGTCCAACATCATTGAGGAGAAGGTTAATAATTTATTTATTACAAATAATTTAATCTTAATCATAATATATAACTTAAGAAATAAAAAAGTCATCAATGAACTTAGCACAAATAGAAAAATTTGTAGTCCTTAAATTATTAAAAATATAGTTTATAATGGAAATGCTTTGGTTTTTCCAACTTGTTGAAAAAATCAATACCAACTGCAACACTTGCATAGTTAATGAATGAGTAAGCTTTTGATACCTCACATTCCTTTTGTAACAAGATAGCTATAACCTGTTAGATCTAGTGTATGTCTAAGTACACTAGACTCAATCTCAGAGATGCCAGGTTGGAGTGTCAATAATATTGTCTTCAGTTTAGTTTTTTTTTTAGAGAGAGATTGTTTATTTCCTCAGACGGCATTTTCAGCTTCACCAGGCTTGTTTGACAGTTTGTGGTAGGTTTATGTGCAGGCGTGTGTACCGTGCGGTGATGTTTTTAGACCATTTTGGTTTCTGGCTCCTTTATGTATGTCCAATCCATTTCTATTTTAATTTCCTCACTCTGTATGTTACGTCTGCCACTTGTCTATTTTCTGATTTCAGTGAGTCTAATTCTATCCTTTAATTTTATATTTAAAATACTCCTCTCCATTCTATTTTGACACACTTTTAAGGCTTTCTTGTATTTTTCAGTCAGCGCTCATGTTTCACAACCATAAGTCATACAAGGTAGAATGCAGGAGTCATTTCCACAACACAACACCTTTTTTCTTTATTTCTTTTGAAAACTGTGGGTTTATCATTAATTACCTCTTTAAGCAACCAGTATCTCTTCCATGCGTTGCATATTCGGTTTTCAATTTGTTTTGTGTTTGGTCTTCTGGTGATATTATTTGGCCTAAGTATGTATAATTTTTGACATATTCCAGGTATTGGTTATTTTTATTTGTCATTAATTTAGTTTTTTCAATATTCATTGTAAGTCCTGCTTGTTCACTTGCGTTTGCCAGCTGTTGTACTTAGAAGGATTATATCATTGGCAAACCTTACACAAGTTAAGATGGATGGATGGATGGATAAGTGCAAGTGTACCTTGGCACAAGTTAAGATGGATTTTTCGTTGTTTGATCATCACAAACGGATTTAATTGTCGAGAGCACAGTAACTCCACCGCCGGAAATGGAAAAATTTAACACATTATATTGTTCTTGAATTAAACAAATTTAAATTTAAAACAGTCTCCGTGCAGTGTTTTTGGACACAAAGGCCTCCTCCAACGACCTCCAGGCATCCCTATTTAACTAATAATCATTATTACATTTTATGTACATTCAGTAGAGGAATACCTTGCTTGTACATTGGTCTCATGCATATAAATAACATGACCAATTGTAACATACATCCCCACCCTGATGCACACATATTATTAGATTTACTTTACTATAACAATAAATTGTAATATCCGTTTCTTTACAGCTTGATATAGTACAATGTACTGAGCGTCCTCTGTCAGCAAAAATCAAAGATACCCTAGCAAAGAATATTGCCTACGTTCACCGCCTTTCTGAGATAATCAGTGATGAAATGACTCTTCCATTTGTCAGGGGAGTAGACTGCTTTGTGGAAAACCTTCGTTCTTCAGATGACTTCAAAGCTTGGGAGCTATGTGGTAAACACAATCAGTTACCAAAAGAGTTCAAAAGTGCAATTGAATATTAATATTTACTTTGTAAGACATTCCGCAGAATAAACTTGTAGAAATAGGATATTTATTACTTTTATTTTGGCACTCCTTTTGGTTAATTGCTTTTTTTTATAAAATTAATTAATGTATGTATTTGTGTCATCATCACACACTATTTGTAATTAGTTTTAGAAACACTTAAAGGTATTTTTAATTATAAATAGAAAGAGTATTACATCATAACTCCCTAAATGCTGTAAGCTTTGATTATTAATTAATTAATAATCAAAGGCTGTAAGCTCATAACATAAAAATCTTGTTGCACTTGCCATTTGATCAAAGTTGAAAGTGATAGAGTGATGTATCAATTAAATTATAAATTAGTGCTCATTGTGATTAGTGAGTTTTGGTGCAAGTCAACCTCAGTGTGCTCTTTATTGAATAGCATAACTTCACTACATTTAGTATAATTTTTAAGGTACTTAATTTGTGCGAAGATGAATTAAGGGCTTGTACACAAAACCACAGATTACCTAACAAAACTGCGAATCGACGCGATGCTAATTCGCAGCGCAAAACACTAGATAGATAGATTACGTAGATTTTTACGATGCGACAGACGTCGCATCGCAGTTTTGTTTACAAGCCTTAAAGCCACAATATGCTTTTGTTGTGTGATTGCTCAATGCAAATGTCTATAATTTTATATTATTCTAGAAGGTTCTATGATAAGCAATACTAGAAGAGACTATTTAAAAGTTCTTGTATCAAAGTAATAGGTATATTTTTAAACAAAAGTAGTCTGCTATTTAAATTACATACTTTTACAATTTTGCTAATTACTACTTAGAAACAATGTATAAGCTACATGAGATCTCTTGGGATTTAAGTGTGATGGTATGTCATAACTAGGGTTGCCAACTATTTTTCAGGAAATTAAAGTAAATCCATCACTAACTAGTATAAAAAAAGGATTTGATGAAAAAATTAGGTATTTTTCAAATTTATTTATTTAAGCGTTTCGTTTCACTTCACCTGAGTCTGAGTATCATTCAGTAGTTCAGAAATTCAGTTAACAGGAAATATTCCGTTCAAACGCACGCATTGGTCGGAAATAATGTATTTTCCATACTTTTTTTTTATTAACTATGGGGATGGAAACGTACCATACGTTATTTTAAAGTATGGTTGGCAACCCTAGTCATAACCAAAGATGTATGATATATTTTGTGAGATGGTTTACAAATGGTATGATGTTATTGTAATACATATTTAACTATGATATAATAAATGGCTACAAGCTTTTTTGGAGATGGGACGTCTTGCTAAAATAAATCACGTTCTGTGCTTATTAATCTATTTTATTTGCATAGATCTTTAAGTAAATAACATTACATTCAATAACAGCGACTATAAAAAAGTCCAGACAATTTTTGTTTGTCATGTGAGGTATATAAATAATCCTTCAATGAGAGCTGTACTTATTGGTTGGATTGCAAATAATGTAAACTTTGCATAAAATAAAAAATTGATATAACTGAACGATGACGTCATATAATATTCTATGACAATTTTATTGTTAGTTCAGTGTTTTTATAGCGGCATTTTACCAACTTTCATATAAAATAACTGTATAACGCATTTCCGAAACCTACGTGCTATGCATAGTTTTCATTCATCTTCATCCCTTTTTGTTACTTTATATTTTATCTTTCTTTTTACGAATTTCGAGTCATCAGATACTTCAACATAGATCTGTAGGCTTTGTCTGTACATGCAATTTTTCTAACAAATTGAGATACTTATACATATATTCGTATTATGATAACTCACTGACACCACCACTATTGAATAAATTTTTGTTTTTGTATGTCCACTTATAACTCAAGAACGGCTTGACCGAACTTGATGAAAATTTGTATGTAGTAAGAACATGAGAAAACATGTGCAAATGATAAGCTATAATTTTTTTTTACATTTTATTCACAAATTTTCGCACAGCGAAGCGGGCGGGTGACGGCTAGTCTTGCATAATTCTATAATGTAACACCATTTGATTGTTAATCTCCTTTCATTTGTTTTATGTAGTTTGTCTTATAAACAGATTTGGATAGAATGCCAGTCCCTCTATAGATTCGTCTCGGCATGCCAAGCCTAAGCGTTCAGTTATAAGTAGATGTTCACGAGCTAGTAGGACAGACACATGTGCGATCTGGGAAAGCTTCACAGGCGTCAAGAAATTGTTTTCGTCGAGCTGCAAGAAAAATAATCACACGTGATAATACACAGTTCGTAATTTATCAGTTAAGTTATATGATATGTAACCACATTATAGCCCGGACTCCTTCTAAATATAGTAGTTAAAGAGTTCTTATATAATATCGGGAAAATAATTGAGTTTTTTCATTAAATACAATTTTAAATAAAAATATATTGTATTTACGATTCTTAGCACAATTTCATAAATAATTTGGAATTATTCATAAGAACCGAGAACATTACGATATGTAACATGTATCTTTCGGCGGCTTTGAGGACCAGAATACTCTGCTGACCTGACCAATCTGCAAAAAGGAACGTAGGGGACGGAGGTGAGGTAGTTCCGAGCGGGAGGAGCAAGTGGCCATAGTGTAAGGCTCGAATTCATTCGAATCACTCGAAAGTAGTTCCAATTGACCGATGGTTCAAAATGACAATCTATTCAATTGGTTTTTTTATCAAAAAAAAAAATAGACAAACAAATTAAAAACAAAACTATCATTCCCAGTATATTTTGGGTGCACTCTGTAAAAAAAAGTTACTTAGACAGAAGTTTTCCTTCTCATCTGTTTCTTTGCTGATATAGTTGTTTTGCCGCACATTTTATGAACGCAGTAAGTACAACTTACTGTGTTTGTGATTGTGATATTTGAGGTGCTGACATTACGATCTATTTTCTCGAAACTGTTCACATGTTCTTTACTGCGTTCATAAATTGTGCGGCAGTGTTGTGATAGATATCCCTAAACTCATATTCAAACATTAGTCACTAAAATCTAGTGTAAATTGGGTGAACTAAGTCCGTTTTTAAAAGAAATAGACTTACTACTGACAGGGTAGCAAAGATAGCATTCATATCGTACAATTGGAATCTTTTACATAAACAAAGGTGATAACAACGACGAAGATAACGAGCCCTTATCTAGTCCAGGGGTAATCTATAAGATTGAACACGTGATTTAGCGCGGCTTATGTCAATCCCATACATTTTATTCGTTTCGAACTTCGCTATCGTTTTCTTAATGTTACTTTGGCTAAGCCTACTGGAGCCAAAAGCTCCAAGTTAGCCCAAGAACTAGTCTAACTAACGACGAATAACCTTCTACATCGCGCATAAACACAGAAGAAATCTAATTCTGTGATATCAACGCAATAACAACAGAATGTAGTGATAATGACAGCAGCGATAGCGATTAAATTTGTAAATTAAAGAAATATTTTACAGGAATTTCAGTCAAGCTGCAACGGGTGTATCAATAAATGATGATGATCAAATGAATGTCTTCATTTCCATTATGTCACGTCACAATAACGATTTTCATATAAAGCTACTGTCATCCACACTGACAGATAGTGTCAACTTGTATAAGGTTCATTTGGTAGAAGAATTGGAATGGAATTAATTTTCCAATCAAAAGATTTGGTCAAGAATAAGCCCATACACCTTGAACTAAGCAACAACGTAATAGAATAGTTTAATACCAGTTAATCTATTTAATAATAACACTACCAATGTCTACATTTAAATGAAAAAATAATAAGATTGATACAATTTTATGAAAAAAACCCGGTATTTGGGTTTTCCTTGAAAAAAACCGGGTTTTTTCCCACCACCCATCTCTAGTCTCACAATGTAGTCATTGTAAATATACAACATCACATAAAGAGATGCAGTCTTTATTTACCATCGCCATGGAACCCTCCCATACGTCGACCACGGGAACATGGTACTACATATTAGACAACGAAGTCAACATAGTAGCATAGACTACCTACATACTTGTGATAAGGAACTAATATACAACAAACTGGTTGCATTAGAGTCAAAAACAAGCTGTCGAAATAAAAAGTTATCGTAGGGGATTTTTGTTTTAAAAATTATTTTATAATTTTCATATAGGTATGGTATATTGTTGGTACTTATATCTTAATATAAAATCTTTTGTAAGCTTTAAAAAAGTAACAAATGGGCGACATACAAGCCGTGGGCCATTTTACATTTATTTGCCTGTAAAGGACTATTTAACCACATTTTCTCAGGACCGCTAAATATTGGATCAGGACGATTTAGGCCCTTCTGCTTTTAGGCCCGCCAATAAAAACTTCGGCGCTTCGTAACATGTCCCGTTTACGCGAACACTACACATTGAAATGAAACAACTTTTACGGATCTACTCGCGTTTATTTTACACAAATGCCAACCTGCTGTACTTCCATATATGAAAGGTGTCACTGACAAGATTGGACATATCTTAAAGTGAGCTTCAATCAACACTTACTTCAAGCCGCCGAAGAAGATCAACCAATTTTTACAACCTGTCAAGTGCAACCTATTGAAATTAAAAACATCCTAATTTTAATAGAGAAGATGTTTGGAATCTACCACCAGCCTGGGATCCCATCATACAAAATATTAAATCCCAGCCCCAACACCATACTGCCAGGAACGCACCTGATTAAATTTAAAAGAGGGTATACAAGCTACTAACTAATTATGAGACGACCAACACCTCAGTCTCCCTGTGACCACGGACCCTGCAAAGGGTTCAAAACGTCAGGATAAACATTAATTAAAACTAATGTGTAAAATAAACGCGAGTAGATCCGTAAAAGTTGTTTCATTTCTTTATATAATACCTAAACTAAAACAAAAATTATAATATCCTTATTCTATACGACATTAAAATAAAATCATACACTACATCCTTCACCCGCGGCATCGCCTGTATACAAACAAAACAAACATATCGATTTCGCATCAATAACAGTTAAAGACATTAAAACCAAATGATAGGCGTGCAAATGTTATTCTAATTACTAATAGTTTGTTGTTTTTCTTTTTTTATTTCGTTTTAAATGCCCGAACAATAACTTCTTAATGTTTGTGTCTTGACGACGAGCTTCTGCTTTTAATTTGTGTATAAAAGAAAATAGTGTTGGCCGTTTTTCTATTTTTGTATTTAAATGGTGATTCCAACCTTCAACAACGTTAGTAGTCATGATCACAGTAGAAAGTGCGGTACATGAGAACGGGCCATACCACGAAAGGGCCCGTACCACGAATGGGCCGTACCACGAAAGGGCCCTACTGAGTAAGAATATGGAACATAGCACGAAAGGGCCCAAATCGTCCTAATCCTAAATATTAATAACACAATATACATTAGAAATTATTATTATTGCATATTAATTAGTTATCATTTAATTTTACCTACCTGGATGACCGAGCTTTGCTCGGTATTTTTTTTGTAAATCGTTTTTTTGGATTTTTTTTTAGATGCGAATTACATACTGGAAATATGAATAATATTTTTCGATCTTACCGACATAATAATAAAATAATATGCACCTTTACTTTTTTAAGATACGTTGATAAAGGGCTCCCCTATTATTGGGAGCCCTTAGCCTCATATTAACGCAATTTTTCTCACAAAAGAAGGAAAAAATAATAGTCTGGATTCGAACCGGGGTCTTCTGGTTTCGGGACCGCCCGATTTCCCACCTGAGCTACTATAACCTTGTCGATAGTGGCGAAATTTACCTTCTAATCTAATGATATTGTAGCAGTTTTTTAATCTCAAGCGTTACCACTGGCCACGATTGAGATATTCTTTCATCCTATTTTCGTCACCACTGGCAATAAATGGGATTTTTTTTCTCATTTGTCACCAGTGGGAACGGAGCCAGTGGTGACAACTGGAAAAAACACGGATAAAACGACGTTTTCTAAAATGGAAACCTAGCTAGATCGATTTATCGCCCCCCGAAACCCCCTGCATATTAAATCTCATGAAAATCGTTTTCCGAGTCGAATCATGAGCCTTTTCCGAGATTCAGATTATATTATATACATAATATAAAATAATTGCTCATTTAAAGGTATTAGATTCGGTAGATTTTAATTCATCGTCCATTCGACTAAACGTTTTATTCGATCAAATAAAGAAATGTCAATGGTTATATCAACAAAATATATTTTAGTCAGTTGTTGTCAAATGTTTTCTCGGACTTATGTCAAACGGCGAAATAAATTTCGATATCCCGAGGTAAAATCGAGCCGGCGACTCGCCTGGCGAGTCCACATCCGAGAAGACATCATGAAAATCGTAGTGGAACACGTTCATTGTGTTAGCACAATGGAATAAGAGTAAAAAGTGTACATGTTAATGAAGCGTAACTGTGTAACAGTGCTACATCAGAGGCTGCTGATGGCGTCGACGTTCATTGGTCCCTTAATAGCCATAGGCGTCTTTCAATGTATAAAACGTAACCGAAACCGCATTTTTCTCCACATCTTTAGTCAGCACGACACATGAAAGACAACCACCGTACTTTAAAAAAAAAAAATTTATTACCAAATCGCTTGTAGTCTTAGCCACCTCTTCATCTCTGTGACTATTCAACTGTAATACGCAGGCGCCACTGGGAAATTTACGCAGCGACATTGGAGCATCGACAGTCTGTAATAATCTAAAATGAAAAAATAAATTATAAATGTTTTATTGATTTACAATTCATCATCATCAGCTCATAATGTCCCCACTGCTGGGGCACGAGCCTTCCCTATGGATGGATAGGGAGAACGGGCCATAAACCACCACGCGGGCCCAGTGCGGGTTGGTGATTGTTAACGACTGTTAATACAGCCGGGACCAACGGCTTTACGTGGCTTCCGAAGCAAGGAGAAGCTCGAGATAATATATTTTTGGTCACCCATCCGATGACCGGTCTCTGAGAAAGTTGCTTCACGTCAGCAATCGCAGACCGGGCGCGTTAAAATTGCCGAAGTAGAAAAGTAATGGAATGGACTGCAATAGAAGTGACGAGTTCTCTTACTCACTTTGGGTCCCTGCGCCAATGGAGTAAGTAAGTAAGAAAAGTCAAACTTAACTACTTTGTGACTATTTATGTCAAATATAAATTGAATAATCTTTTGGAGAACCATTATTTATTTATTGTTTTGGAAATAATAGTGGTTGTCATCGATTATCGTATTGTAACATCACCCCCGAGACCCAGTCAACTCGAGCCTTTAGAGGCGCCCTCGGGCTGTTTGCGTCCCCGATCCGAACCTCTCGGAGAATCTAGTAGGGCACGGGGACACGCACTAGTGCGTGATGCCGACACGGCTTGAGGAACCCTTTAATTTTCTCGCCGCCCCCAAAAAAGCCCGGTGAAGCTAAAAATGTGACGTGACAATCAAAACTCTCTCAAAAAAATTTGTATCATTCCTTTTATTAAAATATGCCTATGGAAGATAGGTCAACATACTAAATAAAACAGATATTACAACCTACTTGCAAGCATTCAGAAGATCTTCAGGTGATATAAGTTCTAAGCCTCGCGCTCTGTTGACCCTGCACCATACATCAGCTAAGGACATAATACCTCCACAGTCCTTAAAACAATTTATATAAATAGTAGATTATTAACCAAGGGGATAAAGCAGTGTCTTCTGCCGCGGGTGACGATTTAAATCGCGAGCGTAACGAAGGACTCGAGGTTTACTCCCGAGCGTAGCGAGGGTGTTAAGTGTAGCGAGGGATTTAAGTTCACCCAAGACTAAGACACCTTTATCACTGAGGAAAATACTCTACTTTTCGTACCATTTGCGAAAAAATTAACTCAATAATAATATGAGATAAGCCTTTATTAAATATAATGACAATTAAAAGTAAAAGTTAACTTTCAAAACATTGGTCCAATTATTGATAGAGAGTTACATTTTTGTTTGGTACATTTATTGTTGATGAGTTGATTTGAGTATTTATATACAAACTCAATGGTGTAAACACAGATGTAGTTCAGTATAAATTTCGGTAAGTATTCCAAATTTAAATCACATTCTCCCCCTAGAGGAAGAATGAAATTCAGTACAATTTTCTTTCCCTGTTTTTAATAGATTAAAAATGACTATTTGTTATGTTCGCTTTTTGTGGCATAGAATGTCACTTTTTTGAGCAAGTGGTACGAAAAATAAAGTAATTCATAGTGAACAAAAATGGCAATTTGAAAACATGAAACTAAGTATAAGAATACAGCATAAAAACAGGTATTCTTATTTTATGTAAAACTAGCTGTCCCGGCGGACTTCGTACCGCTTTGAAAGTTTCTATGACAACAAAACAAACAAATTCCCAACATGAAATTCAAGACCTAAGTAGTAAATTGTGGAATCGAATAGAGAAAAGGTATGAGCTTCATTCCCTTGGGAATATCGGCATAAAAACTACCCTATGTGTTAATCCAGGTTATAAACTCTCTGTATGCCGAATTTCATCCAAATCCATCCATCAGTTGCAGCGTGAAGAAGCAACAAATATACACACATACACACAAACTTTCGTATTTATAATATTAGTGTGATAGAATAAAGATTATAGTTATTATTACACTAAAAAAATTTATAAGTAATTTTTTCTTTAAAAGAAAATTTAAATAAGTTGTGACAAAGTATTATAATATAATCATCATTTTCAGCCAACACCATCAATGTTAAAATATGTTTGATGATGATGATGTACCTTCAAGAATCGAAGCACTTGAGAAGTTCAGGCCATACCACATTGGTCATTGGGCTATAAATGCTATAATGGTCATAAACAATTTTTTAAACTTTTATTTACCATTAAAACTGCAACCATCATATCAGAGACCTGCTGAGCGAGACCCACGTAATAATCAGAATCTGACCTAAATGCATCTCTGGTCACCGGATCATCAATACCTAGGCTCATCAGGTAGGCTTTGAACCGTACTGTGTCATCTTCAGATATATCACCTTGTTTCTCCTGCAACATAACAAGAATAATATTTAGAATGCTAGAAAAAAAAATACAATAGTTTATTATGAAAAAATGGAGCAAAATAGTAATAGATTGGGGATGGCAAGAGACATAGGGGAAGACAACAACCAATGGGAAGATGAGCTTAAGTTGCACAATGCGATGCAACTGGAGAAAAGTTGCCCGGGATAGACAATGGTGGTGGAAGTTGCCGGATGAGGCCTGTGCTTTTAAGGTCTTTTAAGGCTACTACACTGAACTAAAAACAATTTAAAACAAATTACAAGTAAACCACTAATAATTCAGGATGTAGGGCTTCCTTTTATAATAATTATAGTTTGACATCCACTTACCCTGATTTTCATTGAAATAGTTTTCGATATGACAACCATATCCTTGGCTTTCTCCATAAGCTTAGTGAGATCCTGAAAAGCTACACTTATACTTTGATCCGTAGCTCTATGTTGTTCCTCAATGCTTCTTTCAATGCCAACAATTCCTGATCTCATTCTAGAGTTAACTGGTTTCACAGATGGCTTAGGAGTGGTTGAAGGGCTTGAAGTTGTTGGTGATGGCACTGTAGAAGGCCGCAGTTCCCATGCTTTTGCAGCAATTGCATCTTTCAAAGCTTTATGAAAAGCAGGGTCAATGCCATCTTTAAATGACAATTTTACAAAGTGGTATGTGCTAACTACTGCTGGACCTGGTCTTTTCCCTATAAAGACAATATATTCAGTAAAAGAGAACAGAATTTTAATCATAAAATAAGAAAAGGGAAATAATTTATTTGTATTACAAAATAAATATTTGGTCAGCAAAATTATTATTAGGTCAGCAGAATTATACAATTGGTCAGCATGAAATCCATACTGTTGGTTAAGTTAAAAAAAAATTCCGAGTGAAGCGCAGCGTAGCGAGCGCCAGTCATGGATGAGGGGAGCGGCATAAGACTGCTGTTCAGAATGATATAAGTTGTAGACTGATTCAGAAATATTTGCTGACCATAAGTTGCTACCCAACTAGCTTTTTTGCTGCCCAACTAGCATTTTTTTGCTAAGAAAAATATGAATACTTTGCTAACCGTTTAAATAACACCCATAAGAAAAACACATTAATAACTTTCTCTTATCTGATTAGGTATATTCTTTTTAATGCTTTTTAGATAAATTGAAATTGTACATATAGTAAAAAACCAATGTCTAAGAAAGCTTACCTATGCAGTTAGGAACATCACTGAATTCCTTACTACTTTGTCAAGGTAACTATCTAGTAGTACAGTAAAAGACTTGTCTACCTATAGTTAAGATATTAAGACATGGTACTAAATTGATAAATTTTCATTTCACAACTTGTTAGAAAATAGGAAATGACTTTAAAGCAGTTATTGTATATGAGTAATATTTCATACCTGGTAAAGATGGTGATAAATTAAGTATTATCCTTTTTGGTCCACCTAAGCCAAATACTCCACCACTCTCCTCTTCAACAAAGAACACATAATACAGATGAAGAGATAAACAAACTAATCCTTTAGGTATGTCGCCTGGTTTACCCCATAATATTCTATGTGTAGTTAGGACCACTTCTCCATCTGTAAATTGAGTCTGAAAAATAAATGTTAATGTATTTCTATCAGTAATAATTAGTCTTTATTGATAGTAATTATACCACAGATTTAAGTATTTGTATACATGCGTTGCATGAAAATATTAAATAAGTAATATCTATATTAAAACAACAAATGGGGTCACTTTTAGTTTGCTCTGGTCGCCGGTAAACACATTGCAAAGGGAAACTAGTCAAATTTTTATATAAACTTTGAACTTCAACTTTTGTTTATGGCAACCGGGTCACTTTTAGGTTAGCGACCATTACTGCCAATGACTCCTGAAAACAGCACAGTGTATGGCGTGGTTGACCGGTTATAAAAATGGGTCCAAATCTGGGTCTGACGTACAGTATGGTTTGTGGCAGACTATCTGCAGCAATGGAGTTGAGTATGAGCATAAATCGTTATTAAATTACTTAACATAGAATATCTCAAAAAGTCAATACAGAGTCGTATTCTAATTAGTAGAATGACATTAATTGTTTTACTAATGGTTATGAATTATGATATTATTGTACCTTATCGTCTCCATCATAGATCTTTACATTTTTGTCACGTTTAACATAGTTTTCCCCTTCAAATAATCGTGCTTCTATGTACTCAAAGCGATCCATCTTCTTTAGGTTTGTGTAAAGTTCTACAGGAAAATCATTTTTTTTTATCCATAAAATAAGTGTAAACACACACTGCGGCAGACCAACCTAACCAAACCTGTCAAATTTCTCCATTTTTTTTTGTTTGTTCGTTCGTTCCGTTAGGTACCGCCTAAGGTCATAGACCATGCTGCCATGCCATTAGTTATAAACATAACAAACAACAAAACTAATATTATTGGAAAAATAAATATACCTACACAGAGAGATATCGTAACTTTTTCAACTTTAATTTTGTTTATGGCAACCGGGTCACTTTTAGGTAACTTTAGATATAGCAACATTTTCTAAAGTAAGTTTATTGGTTAGCAGATTAGTAATAGCCTGTCAAAATTGAGGTACTTTAAAAAACCATGGTATGATATTACCTATCCAAACTATCAAATATCTTCAATACATTTTCTACCATAGCGTTGCCTGTAAGCACTAGTATGGGTACACTTTATAGACGCCAGCTCGAAATGTCATTCACAAGTCTTGTTTAATATCTCCGTTCCTTTAAGAGCAACCCTTATGAAATTTTGCATAGCGGGGCACTAATAAGGCATTAAATGTGTGTGTTTTTGTTGCTATAATATAAGCCAGCTTGATCGTGATGCCAACGTACACACTAAAAAGGTCTTAATTTATTAAACTAAAGAGCCACTAATTATTTTACATTTTCAGTAATTACGCACTAATTACGCCCTAAAAGATGGCATAACAACAAACGTGAATTAGACCATGTGTACGCTAGCTTAACGGACACGATTTTTCGGAGTTTAGCACAAAAATCTTCTATCGCCGAATAAGAGATATTATAGATAGACCGAGAACGAAACGTGGGACGTTCCGTTCCCGAACGAAATTACTCTCAACGCGTCTGTCACCTAGTTCTGTTTGTTTACATTTTATGGTTTAGGTTTTTGTTCTTTTAATTTATTGTATTTAGGTAATAAATTATTGTTAAAAGTATGATTCAATTTACATGGCAACCGGTAAGTACATCGAGTCTTACAAAAAAACACGCCGTTTCAATGGTTGAAACGGCGAAAGTGTTACATACTGTATATAACTTTTGTGAGATTAGGATGAATGGGCTGAGTCTGTTTGTTTCTTTAAATTACAGAAACATTTTTGACGTTTAACTTTACATGTATTGGATGGTGGGACTTCTTGGCGGGAAAGTGAAGAGTCATGTCTGCGGTTTTGTGTTATTTTCTAAAATTTGTGTTATGTCGAATATTAATGTGAAATAATGGTGGATTATTAACCGTTAAGTGTTTGTGAGTGTGCATGAGTGTTGGCAAATGAAACAAAACAGTGCAATGTTACTTTTCAAATTCTCACAAGAAGTCTGCGTGAGGACTTAGTAAAGCCCCACATCTTTACTGAGATACTCGAGGGGTTGGGGGGTAATATCATTTCTCACTTCCCATTTCTATTGTCATTCATCATCATCAATATAATATTGTTTATTTATGTATTACAATGAAATTAAGAAACTAATGACATGGCAGCATGGTCTATGACCTTAGCCGGTTCCTTAAGGAACAAACTAAACTTAAAAAAAAAAGTATTGGATGGTGGGACTTCTTTGCGGGAAAGTGAAGAGTCATGTCTGCGGTTTTGTTTTATTTTCTAAAATTTGTGTTATGTCGAATATTAATGTGAAATAATGGTGGATTATTAACCGTTAAGTGTTTGTGAGTGTGCATGAGTGTTGGCAAATGAAACAAAACAGTGCAATGTTACTTTTCAAATTCTTACAAGAAGTCTGCGTGAGGATTTAGTAAAGCCCTACATCTTTACTGAGATACTCGAGGGGTCGGGGGGTAATATCATTTCTCACTTCTCATTTCTATTATCATTCATCATCATCAATATTGTTTATTTATGTATTACAATGAAATTAAGAAACTAATGACATGGCAGCATGGTTTATGACCTTAGCCAGTTCCTTAAAGAACAAACTAAACTTAATAAAAAAAAAAAGTATTGGATGGTGGTGTTAGCAGGCAGCCGATTCGATAAATAAATAAAATGAAAGGAAAGGAACGAACGGTGTCTAGAGGCTAACCTGCAATTACTCACACAATACTTAGCGGGCTGAGTACTTTTACTTTACAGCGCAATTGAAACCTTGGCAAAACGTACGCATTGTATGAAAACTATAGAAAATATGGCAGATAATCAAGAATCTGTACTTCAGAAGATAAAAGAGCAAGGTGATCTTGTAAGAAAGTTAAAATCTGCGAAGGAATCGAGTGAGAAGGTTAGTAATTTAATTATAATGCATTGTGCTTTTAGAGATGTTGCATCATTTCATTATAACCTCAAAGAAATTAACATTTTATAGGATAAGAAGAGTAATGTAGAATATAATATTGAAGAAATAAACAAATGGTTGTCCTATCACAGTTATATTTGTGGATATACACCAAGCAGTTGTGATATTGAATTGTCAAAAAACTTAGAACATAAAGTAGATTTTGAAAAGTTTCATCACATAAAGAGGTGGTGGTACCATATGCGGAGCTTCAGCAACTCCGAAATAGCTTTATTCCCAAAAAATGTTCCTCCAATTATAATGAATAAAGTTGAGAAAATTAATACAAACTCCCTCAGTTTACAGGTTTGTTTTTCTAACATGAATAGTTTTTTTTTATACTATACTGTTTGTAGATTGATTTTATTTGCACTAAAATACTGTATGGTAAACTACACCCCTTTTAATGTATTTCTGTAAAGGTTGAACCTCCACATATGGTTATTTCGTCACCACAAATTAATCAAAGCTGAAATTAGTTAATTTAAAATACCAAGTTTCTTAAAATAAGTTTTACATTGTAATTTTTTTGTTTCCGGTCATAATTAATACAAAAAGCTGTGGTGACGAGTAATCATATAATTTGAGGATAAATTAAGTGAAGCATGTCATACAAAATGCTGAGGTTTGGTAAAAACTATGCAACAGTGCAGCAATTGTGTAACACTGTTCTAAACACAGTTTTCTCTAAAACTATTGCAACATCATCTTGCTGCAAGGTATTGGAAATGTATTTTGAGCTTTATGCAAATAGTTTTTAGTTTTAGTTTTAATTGTGTAAACATGCTTTGGAGTTTGTTAATTTTGTTTCCCTATTGTTTATTTCATAATTTGGTTCTCTATATTTTTTTTTCTATTTGTTTATTATGCATTTTTATTCTACCAAGAAAAATACTTATTTTGATAATCTAAAGCATTATTATGAAGCTAGGTAAAAGGTTACTCAAATAAATATTACAATTTCACAGATACAAGAAGAGGTTGGAAAGTTATTAGCTCTCAAGGCACAACTTGTGACTGAAGATGCAGCCCCACAAAAGTTCACTCTTAAAACACCAAAAGGTACCAGAGACTACAATCCACAACAGATGACTATAAGAAACAATGTTTTGCAAAAAATTATCACTGTGTTCAAGAGACATGGAGCAGAGTGCATTGATACACCTGTATTTGAGTTGAGAGTAAGATTTATTTTACTTATTATGTTATACCAAAGTAGGGACATAATCTTTGTATGTGGTGACTTATTATGGACCATCTGTTACATGTTATAACACAGCTATTTATGTTTCTTTTTGCTGTTGGTCTTACATAATTATTCTAAAAGCAGTGATGTACATGTGTACAAATGGTGTATGCTTTGTTGAATATTAAATAAAAAATATATTGAGAAGCTGTCTCAGCAATCTTTCTTCCATATCTATCTATCTTTGTTCCATATTCTCTCCAATTACAAAATGTCTCCTATACATATACCTACCTATTTGTAATAGATACCTACTCAGCACATTAATATCATTAACTTTACTAGTAGGTAGGTACCTAAGTATAAAGAAGGTAGGTACTATACTTAATAAAATTTTGTGAACATTTCTGCAAGTGAAAACACCCTAAAGTCATATAAATGAATAATATATATTTTGTCATTGGTTATTTTTCATGTAAAAATTTAGATTTCTATTTTTTAAATTTGTTAATGTGGTTTTTTTACAGGATGTACTGACTGGTAAATATGGGGAAGATTCAAAGTTAATTTATGACCTCAAAGATCAAGGTGGCGAGATTCTATCTTTGAGATATGATTTGACTGTGCCGCTAGCAAGATATTTAGCTATGCATAAAATTAATACATTAAAACGGTACCACATTGCAAAAGTGTACAGAAGAGACAATCCTGCTATGACAAGAGGGAGATATCGAGAGTTTTATCAATGTGTAAGTATCTAGGGTAATTTGTCTATATTACATTTTTATTATGTTACATGACACTTAAGTTCATAATAAAATAACCTTAATAATAATATTGTGTGACATTACAACTATGTTACATGACAGTCTTGCAACATATTCTATGCCAGAATTAAGAAATTTTGTTTCAAGAAATAATTTGAAGTGAACATTATTGTTGCAAAACTCATTTACAGTTCTGTAAACTATAGTAAACTATACTAAAGGCAATGGACAGGGAATCGTGGAAGAATCTAGGGGAAGCCTTGGCCAAAAGGCAAGCTGACAAATAGTTATACGTAGTTAAAGCCCGGTGAAGCTGAAAATGCCGCAGCGGCAATCAGCAATCTCAAAAAAAAAAAAAAGTTATTTGTAGTACTCACTTAAGTTTTATTAATGTCAAAAATGTGTTGGAAATAAAGGCTTTATTATTATAAATTTATTATTATAATTTAATTGCTAATAAGATATCAAAAAATCTTATATACTTAGCTGATTTTTAATCATGGCGTTTCATTATAGGATTTTGATATAGCTGGTCAATACGATCCAATGGTGCCCGATGCAGAGTGTCTTAAAGTAGTGACTGAAATTCTCAATGCCCTTGACATTGGAAAGTATGTGTTAAAAGTTAACCACAGGCGATTGTTGGATGGCATGTTCGAGGCCTGCGGTGTTCCTAATGACAAATTCAGAACTACATGCTCCTCTGTTGATAAGTTAGACAAGGTTTGTTTTGTTTTATCTATATATATAAAAATAGGTATTTAAATATATGGAATATAATATTAGTATAGTTGCCTGTAGGATATAGTGCTGCTGTAGCTGCTAGCTTTCAGGTAGACCTAATACTTGTTTTCTTGTAAGTATCAATGCATCCATATGTAACAATTTGTGCAGAAATTTGCTGTATATTGAAATGTTTAATATACTTATTAAAATCATATTAACTTTAATCTGTATAATATAAGTACAGTGTTGATCAAATAAAGGCATATTTCTATTTTATCTAAAGTATAATCCAGATTCCACCAATTCTGTTTTTATTAAAAACCTTATTATTTAAGTATTTTTGGGAAATACCACACATATGCTATTATTTAGTATGAAGAAAACACCGATATTGATAAATACCGATTAGCGTGCACACTTTACTAGAATTGATAAAATAGTTTTGATTGAATGGCATTTATAAAAACAATTTACATTAAGAAAGTGACTGCCAACATGTTTTTTTAAAGCTAACATAGAATATTAATAGTCCCTATATACAGTGCTATAAAATAAATGCCAAATTATAGGCCTAGTAATCTTTTGCTCTAAGATCAGATCTTCGTAATTTATAATCCTATTATTTATGAGACAAATTTCTTTAACTTATGATTAGTATTTCCAATTTTATTATCCCACAAACTAAGCCTCACCAAAACACCACACAACACCAAGCATGTAGTTTGATGAACCAACTGAGTAGAGCGGAGTCAAGCTTTTCCCGCCATAAATAAATACATCTTATAATATTTATCATAAATGTTAAACTCTTTAATTATAATGTTTACAGTCGCCATGGGAGGAGGTCAGAACAGAGCTAATAAATGAGAAACAAGTTGCTCCTGATGCGGCCGACAGAATAGGAGAATACGTGAGATTGAATGGGAGCACAGAACTAGCGGACAAACTGTTGAAAGACGAGAAACTGTCTAATGTAAAAGCAGCTGTAGAAGGACTTGATGGCATCAAATTGCTGCTGGATTATTGTGAACTGTTTGGTATTAAAGATAAGATACTATTTGATTTGAGCTTGGCAAGAGGCTTAGATTATTACACTGGAGTTATTTATGAAGCTGTTTTGACTGGTAAGTATTAAAAAAGAATAATTTAATAAATGTTATATTGTTATGTTGTCCACTTAAAATCTTAATATAAGGAATGAATAAATTTAATGCAATTAGCATAAAAAAAAATGAGCTGATGAATTAACACTAAAAAAGAAAATAAGTTAAATTTACTATAGCATTGTGTTATCAAATTTGTGGTATTTCATCTGTAAAGATGAATTTGCATAGCCATCGGTTGCAATAACAGTCTGTGCAGCTAAAAAGCGCTCAAAAATTAAAAACCAGTGAAAAAATTCAGTGCTTTTGTCAGCATTATGGTCATAATGGTCATAGGTCGTAGCATAATGGTCAGTGCAGCCACCCGGATTGCAGAAGACCCAGGTTCGAATCCTGGCTGGGTTGGGTAGGCATTTTAGTTTTTCACTGTATTTTATAAATATTTATTAATTCAGCTTCAGTGCAGCAATTAGCATTTAAAAATACAAAGTACAATTTTCAAGTCAATATTAATTATGTGCGAATGTTCTTACAATAAATCACCTAAAAAAAAGACTTATTTGTTCTAAATTTCATTAATTCTTTGAACCGCCGAGTTGTCCCAGTATCGATTCTCAGCGGGAGGTACAGTCACGACTATTAACATGTATACACTTTTAGATTATTTTTGACCATTGTTACAACATGTAAACAATGTAACTCTTAATACAATGGAATAAGAGTCAAAACTAGGAAAAGTCTATACATGTTTTGCTCGTGATCGTGACTGTACACATTGCACTCTGTTTGGTTGACAGTATAGCTTGTTCACCTGGCTATCTTACCTAAGTCAGTCAGGATAATAACAATATTGGTAGCATTTTCATTCAATCAATTTGATGTAAAGGAATTTGCTGATCTGTTTCCTTCCAGAACCAGAGAGTGAATCAGCTAGATTTATATGGTTGTTTGTTACCTTTCAGAACCAATCAAAATCGGCAATGAGGAGCAAGCCGTTGGTTCCATCGCGGGCGGTGGGAGGTATGACAACCTCGTCGGCATGTTTGATTCTAAGCATAAACAGGTCAGTTATATTATTTCTAAAGTTTAAGTTGTGGGCGTAGTGGTAATAGTGCTCGGTCACAATTGCTGAAGTTTGCAACATAAGGCCGGTCATCGGATGGGTGACCAAACATGTATCATGTCGAGCTCCTCCGTGCTTCGGAAGGCAGGCCGTTGGTCTCGGCTGTATTAGCAGTCGTTAACAACCACTAATCCGCACTAGGCCCACGTGGGGGCTTATGGCCTGTAGGGAAGGTTCGTGCCCCAGCAGTGGTGAGGACACAAAATGAGCTGGTGATGAAAATGTACGCGAACACTACACATTGTTATGAAACACCTTTAACGAAACTACCCGCGTTTAATAGTCTAATTTACTCTTATTTTGACTTTTCGACCCTTTTACAAGGTTAGTGGTCACGGAGACCGACAGGTCTTTTAATAATTAATTTCCAACTTGCATATCGGCATTTGTTTTTATCGAATTTGTTCCTGTCATTGTTTTGTAACTCAGCTCATTTTGCGTAAAATATTGTAATTGGCTAAGTGTGCAAACCGCAAAAAAGTAAAATTAGTTTCGGATACTGTAACAGTTTCTGTGTTAAAAAACGCGAGTAGATATAAAATCTGTAACTTTAACTAAGCGATCGTTTCTTTTGTTATAGGTTCCATGTGTAGGCGTCAGTATAGGCGTTGAACGCATATTCTCGGTGCTCGAAGCGAAATTGGCGGCTGGAGAGATGCGCGTGCGCACTAACGAAGTCGATGTGTACGTCATATCCGCGCAGAAGAACTTTCTGGAAGAGCGAATGAAGATTTGCAATGAGCTGTGGAACGCTGGAATTAAGGTACTTGCATTTTTTCTGTTATCTCTTTGGCGTTCTTTCAAGGATTTTAACTACCATATTTTTGTTTTCCTTAGTCAGTTAGCTTAATTATTATTCTCAATTATTTCTTAAATAATAAAGAGTTCTTCATTACAGACGTAAGTGCTATAGCATGCTTTAAAACAAATAAAGTCTTAACTTTAGACGCCGCACACGAAAACGTGTTTAGAAAATCTAGCTTGTGTTTTAATTAACTAGAATGTTATATTATACAAATGTATTAAAACTATTTAGCTTTTACTCGCTCAATCAGTCTATGTGTTCCTTGTATTATAAAACGCGCTGGCCCACGTTCAAACCGCGCTGCCTCTAACCTACTTTTGGTGTGGTGCCTTAAATGTGGGACCGTATCAATTGATTAATTTTACTTTTATTTCCTATTAAAATATATAGTATACTATATTAGGCTTTTAATTACTTACTTTTACTTTTTATTTAACCACAGACCGAGCAATCGTACAAAAAGAATCCGAAAATGCTGACTCAACTGCAACATTGCGAGGAGAACGGCATTCCCCTGGCTGTGGTGTTAGGCGAGTCGGAGCTGAAGCGGGGCGTGGTCAAAGTCAGGAATGTCACCTCGAGGAAGGAAGACGAGATCCCGAGAGAGAAACTGGTTGAGGTACTGCGGGCGCAAATAGCGGCGCTCGGCAAGATACAGATAAACGGATCGTAGTGTAGAGAAAGTGTGTAGGGTAATGAATGCTTCACCATTTTGCTTTTATTTTCACGGTATTTTAAGTTCCCGTTTCGGTACTGTGTCGGTACTAGTTAAAATTCTCACTTCTTTTTTGGCTGTTTTTTTTTTGGCTTATGTTCTTTATTACAGTTTCATACTAAATAGATTATAATTTCAAGTTAAGTTTCTTGTACAAAAATGTTATGCTTATTAGTAGATTATTGGTAAAGATAATAGGCCTACTCAGAGACGTCATTAACTCTAATGATTACTGAACTGTGATTATTAATAGTTGTACATTTTTTTTATTAAAAACATTCTAAGCACTTTTTAGAATAAGAACTAATGATGGTTACGTATCATTGTAACTAAAGTTGTATCGACTATTGTCGAAATACCTAATGTTTAAAATATTTAAAGATCGTTTCACGTTAGTGTATAATAACTAATGAACGAAATTCCTAATGGACGATTCACCTACAGTTAATGTACCTACAGTTGATTTATCTAAGGTTGATTGAAGTAATGGGTACGTATTATAATGCCGAAATTTCATAATACCTACAACTAAAATCAAAACTATCACAATATATACCTACATATTTATTTATTTTATCAATTTCTAGCAATACTAGCTGCCCTACTTCTGTAGGTCACGTGATAGGTTAATAAAACAACCATTAGCTCAATAAAATGTTAGATTAATCGTTCATTAGTGCAATTAACTTTAGTTTAATCGAATTTAGGTGAGTTAAGCAGTAGTTCACTCGTCCAATATGCGTTATGAACGTATGCCAATCAACCGTAGTTATGTCGACAATAGTCGATACAACTTTAGTAACCGAAATGATTGGTACTTATGACGTTTCTGAATATGGGCAGATAGTATTTCTTGTTGATAGTTAACATTCTGGTTTTTATTTTCATAAAATGCATTTTCTTGTTTTATCCTTAACTTTAAACATTGTATTGTATCATTGCGGGTTTGCATTTTGATCTATCAGTAGTAATTTATTTTAGGAAAGTTAAGGTTTCATTGTCCATCTTCTTTTCCTCGTGGTTTAATTACTTGAAATACATGTTTGTATATGTGAAATTTATAATACCTATTTATCAATAAAAAGTTTTTTAAGGGATATTTAATCATTTAATACCCTTTTGTAACATATAATTTTATAAGTACACTCTTAGTAAAGTAGGGTGAGTTGAAAACGGCCCGCGCGCGCATACATAGAAGAAATGCCGCGACTCGGGCTTGCAGATAAATGTTTTCCCGCGGTTACGCGAGCCAGCGCCGTTGTCATAATATCTCGTCATCACACCGCACCGGACGCAGCTTTAAGGGTGATACTCCATTGAAGCTCGGCTGAGCCGAGCTGTATGGAAATAAGTCAATATTGGAGCAGAGCTGAGAACAGTGAGCCGTCATAATAAAGGTATTCTATTGGTTGATTTCCACATAGCTTAGCTCAGCTCAGCTCAGCTTCAATGGAGTGTCACCCTAACGCAGGCCCGCTTTGAAACTGCAGCCTGCCTGCGGGGTGCCGTGTCCCGCATTGTTTCTGCGCCGCGCTGCTCCTGACCAGTTATTAGTGATTCAAGAACATTTACCCCACGACCCGATCAACCCGACCTGATGTCCTAGCCTTATGAGGCGTCTTCGGGTCATTCCACTCTCGATTCCGATCTGAATGCTTCGAAGCATCTATCAGGGGATTGGGAAACGGTTGCGTGATGGCGTCCCCTCTAGAAACCCTTTGAGGATGTTCAATCATTACATCTTGAGGAACTGTTCGTTTTTTGCCACCCCTGAAAGTCCAGTTACGCTGTAAAGGCCATAAGCGTCCAACAACATCTCCACAAAAACAATGAAGAACATTTAGATTTCGAGTTCAATTTCAAAAGTGAAGAGGTATTTATTGGCTGTCACAAAGGGATCTCATATGGGAAATAGTAAACAAGAGAAGCTTGATCGATAGTGCAGCGGTTAGCGTGTTCGGTATGCGATCGTGCATCATTCGAGATGTCCTGTCCAACCAGATGGGTGACCAAATCAAGCTCATGTATCCCTCTGTAAAAACGTTTCAATTAAACTTGTTAAAACTTACCAACCCGCATTGACCATACTTTAAACTTATTACGCAGGTACGCACGCCTGCACATCAACCTACCACAAACTGTCAAATTTCTTCAATACATTTTCAAACATATGACTAAGGCATAAAGTTCATAGTCTATTGAGAAAATTTTACAGTTTGTGGTAGGTTGATGTGCAGGCGTGCGTACCTACTTTTGAATCAAGCGTAATGTTGGACACGGCTAGATTTTTATGTTTTTTCTATATCTTACGGGTTAGCACGGTGCCTTTATCTCACCTTATGTTAAGTGATGATCAGGCCAATGGTAGGCTTCCACCATTGACCCAAACCAAGTACAAATATATACCCCCGCTGGGAATCGAAACCCGGGAGATCTGGGTCTAAACCGGTGGTCTTAACCACTAGACCACAGAGGCGGTAAAAGAAGAAAGAAGTTTTTTGTAAATGGGTGAATAGCATTCTACGCCTACGACTTCTATGTCTAGTTTGTTAACTTCCGGAATCGTGCAGTAGACTTACATGTAGAATACATCGTCAAGGAAGAAAGAAGATTTGTGATTTAGGCTTGCGCAGACGAGCGAGTCCTAGGCGTAGTTTTTTATCAGTCAAAATAGACTACCTACACTAGTGTATCGCGTAACGCACACGGCGGACTTAAAGCCCGCGTCAAATTGTTTTTCTTTTAACAGACTTTACACCCAGGACTGTCTCTAGTCTGCGCAGGTCTTTAATGTTACACGTGATTCAAACCGATCCGATCCGAACCCTTCGGAGAATCTAGTAGGGCACGGGGACACTAGTGCGTGATGCCGTTCCCTCTAGATAACCGCCGAAGGTCACACGGCTTGAAGCCCGCGGTGAAGCTGAAAACGCCGTCTGAGGCAATCAGCAATCTCTCTCCAAAAAAAAAACGTGATTCAAAAGTAACTACTAGTTCTACCCATGTTCTACCACAAAATAAGGAGGACCCAGAAGGTAAGCTCAATACATACCGCGCTCGAGTAACTCACACATAGACCTAGCACGGACACGGATGTCGGAACAACTCAGAACCGTCCGAGCGTAGTTATTGCGAGATTCCGTGCCCGTGAGAGGTTGTCTATGTATGTGTACGTTGCTCGAGCGCGTTTGTATCAAGCCTTCTGCAGACTTCTTATTTTGTGTTTTTTTTTTACTTTTTAGGACTTCTTAGCGAGAAAATTAAAAGGCATGTTTAAGGTTTAGTTTTATTTATTAAAATTATGTTTTATCGAATATTATAATGTTAAATAGCGGATTATGAAACATTCAATGTTCGTAAACGTACGTTGCGTTTGCGTTTCACGCTGCACCAGTTGTCTTCGCGTCTGGACTCCATTTCCACTTAACATCAGGAGGTTTGGAGTCATTTGCCGTGCTATGTATAAAAAGTACATGAGTGTTGGCAAATAAAACAAAATGGTGCAACGTCACTTTTTAAACTCTCAATGAAACCGCGTGAGGTCTCAGTTAAATTCGACATCTTTAGTTTACTAATACTCTAGGGTCTCTACCCCTAGAGTGAGGCTTGTGATGAATGATGGGAATATCATTAAACATATCTCATCACTGTTATCATCTACTATTAAACATTAACATTATACATTATCTTCATAACTTTGACATGGCTAACTGCAAGAAGCCATTAATTAACAGAAAAAAAAACTCCGTTCTACTCTCAGAATTTTAATTAGCTATTGTTCTGAGGTTCTACATATTATCAACCCAGCGCCTCTCGGTTACGTTGATCCGCGTTATTGGTTAATTAATAGTAAATGCGTCTTTCGATGCTATACAATAGAAAATAATAGAATATCATTCTAGGCATTTTATATTTCAGGCAACTATGGCCTATATGTACACACGCCTGCACATCAACCTACCACAAACTGTCAAACCTCAATAGACTTTGAACTTCATACTTAAGGCGTATGTTGAAATAAAATAACTTTTACGTATCTACTCGCGTTTATTTTACACATTAATTTTAATTAATGTTTATCCTGACGTTTCGAACCCTTTGCAGGGTCCGTGGTCACAGGGAGATTGAGGTGTTGGTCGTCTCATAATTAGTAGCTTGTATACCCTCATTTAAATTTAATCAGGTGCGTTCCGTTTTACGCAGAAAGAGCTTACAGTATCTTTTAGTCTGGCAATATGGTGATGGTTCGAAACGTCAGGATAAACATTAATTAAAACTAATGTGTAAAATAAACGCGAGTAGATACGTAAAAGTTGTTTCATTTCAAGGTGTAGTGTTCGCGTAAACTTTAGAAAACATGAAGGCGTATGGTTGAAAATGTATTGAAGGTTTTCAGTTGTCAGTTTTGGATAGGTTGATGTGCAGGCGTCTGTACATATATATACCTACAATTTATGTTATAGGTATGGGTTTAGGGAGTCATTAGCAGAACTCATTAATTACCTACTACTTTTCTACGCTAATCATCTTCTTTCATCAGTGTTGGCATCACACAACAGGGCGCAATGTGTATTTTTTTTTAATTTTTAGGATTAGGAACTGTAGAAAATACTTTCTTAATAAGGACACTAGCAGTCTATTTTATTTTATGCCCTGTCACTCTCTTACTCTCTGTCAACGCTTTAGAAAAAAAAATTCTTGTTTCCAATTGTCCATCCTTATTAATTTACACAATTAAGCATATAAACAAGTTTCGTCATCTTAATCTGCGTTTACATTGCAGGTTATGGGCATCCTTGCAATTAATTACACTTTACGTTTTTAGATTAGGAATCTCTCTGAGCCCATAACCTGCAATGTAAACGCAGATTATGATGAGGAAACTTATTAATTTACACAATTAAGCAAATAAACAAGTTTCCTCATCGTAATCTGCGTTTACATTGCAGGAACTCGATTTAGCAGCGGCTTGGACGTCGGGCTTAGGTCTTGCAAGTAAGGCAACTTTTGTAAAGCCGGAAAAAGCTGGAAAGGTGACCAAGTCAAAATAATTCAAACTCCTCAGTGCTACGGTTTTTACAAAAAATACCCAGAATTTTTGAGTTAGTCTAGAACAAAACTTTACGCCTGAACGGAGTGCTGACCACCATTCGATAAACGGAAATGAGAATTGTATGGTATTAAAGCACCGTAACAAAACTCATCATGCATTTTCTACATAGTATAGATATTTAAATTTTGTCACCTATCAGTTACCCAGCTGTGCAAAAAATGCTCAATTAGCAAGATCGCAACTCCAACGCGGAAGCCGCTATTGAGCACCGTATCGTATCGTTTTGTATACCTATACGGCAGGTACTCGCACCTGTAATAGTAGCAGTAAACTAAAATTAAGACCTATTATATTTACATTAAGGCAATAAAAAGAATTATTCCTCGTAGGTACACTTTTCTCGTAGGCACACTTACCTTGTAGGTACACTTACCTCGTAGATACACTTTTGAAAAAAAGTTCGCCTTTACTCCTTATAGATCCACATGTGTAAACAAAAGTGTAATTAACAAATTCACTGCCGGTCGTGCCGGCAACGCACATATTTATGCGTTGACGCTCATACTTTGTCCTTAGTAGTGGGCGTGGTTGCAACAAATTTTAAAAAAATAAAGCATTTTTTTATACTTAGCACGGCAAATGACTCCATTATGTTGATGATGATAAATTGTAAGCATATCACTACCTATCAGTTTATTTTACGCCTTTTACGTAACTATGATATCTGACCTTTATAGTAAAGTCACTGCAGTAGTAATCCTCTTTAGGATGAAAATATTATTATGACACTTTAGCGTCACAATTGCTCTCGGGTGTGATAGTTGTTTAAATTCAATCGAAGGGTGGCACAACCGTTTGAATAAGAAGATCGCCGTTAAACATCCAAATTTATCATTACTGATTCAGATATTAAAAAAAGAAACTATATATCAAGAGTTTCGGATGGATCAAACACAGGTTTATGTTGAACGTCGCACACGAAAACGGCGTGACATAGATATTGATTTATGCATCAACAAAATTATGCAAGATGTTATTGATGACAAAATTGACATTGAGCAGTGCCTTAGCACGGACCTTAGACGTCTCCTATCTATCCGTTTCAAAACAATGTAGAAATAAGATATATACTTTAATTAAGTATTTAAGGGGATAATTTTTATTTTCTTGTTCTCTAAATAAACAGAAACATTTTTTTTGTCTTGTTTGAATCTAATTTGTTTTAATGTTACATTATTTAAAGAACAATTGGTATATTATTTTCTTTTTAAATTCGAGTGACAAAACTTAACTTGTCATTCCTATCGCATTTCTGCTTTGCTGTACAATATGAAAATAGATCTTTAAGGAATAAATGCGGATTTTTTTTCAAAAGTGTATCTACGAGGAAAGTGTACCTACGAGGAATAATTTAATAAAAATAGCTTATAAAACTGTATTTTATTATTATGATAGCGAATTCTGTCTAATCTAAAACTATGTACCCACAGACGCCTGCACATCAACTTATCCAAAACTGACAAATTTCTTCAATAAATGTTCAACCATATATCTAAAGTTCAAAGTCTATTGAAGAAATTTGACAGTTGCTGCACATCAGACTACTACATAGTCTGATGTGCAGGCGTGTGTACTACGAGCTACGAGTATGTCTGATGTGACCAACTATAAGCGAAATATAACACCCATTTTATTAAACAACCGACTTCTTAACCGAACAGATACCAACTAACAACACTACTTCCTCAAACAGCTCTGGTTCATTCAATGACCTTACGTCAACGTCCCCGATTGGGTTCTATTGACCTCGACCAAGCCGCACCGGCTCACCGCACGTCCGCGCGCTTCTGTTCCAATACCGTCATGTCATGGACGGCGTCCACGCTGTTGCCCGCTCATTGTTCCCGACGACAGCCTCGCTGGTTCCTGTCATTGTGCCCTAATTCGCCGTGAAGTCCAACACGCTTTTTATCAGTATAAAACTGTTTATGCAATCGATCTCCCACTTATTACGCGGCTTAACGTTCTAGCATCAATACTGTCTTGTGGCAATTAGCTATTCGATCGGTGATGAGATGTCTTGGTTGAAAAAAAGTTTGTACTTGTTAATTTGTGCGAGCCTACTATGTTCGAGTGCCAGTGCCTCAGTGCTGAAGGAAGCCCTGGAAGACCATTTAAAGGATGTCGCGCATAAAGAAGGTGCTGAGTCAATCAAACATGAAAAGCAGAAAGGAGAGAAAATTCATCAAATTGAAAGCGACTTAAATGATAGTCACAAAAATCAATATTCCAAAGCAAGTGATGAAGGCAAATACACAAAGAAAGATCACGATTTAAAATCAGTTTCTGACAGCGACGCTTACGAAGGCTACAACTCGAAACAGGATAAAGCTGAAGACACCCAGGCTGGTGGGTATAAAAGAGGACACAAAAAAGGACATCATAATCAAGGATTTCAGAACTCTTATCACAAAGACGAATCTTCGAACAAGAGCACTTTCTTCGATGATTTCAATGATGAAGGCGATCAAGCCGCTTACAAGAGTCGTCTGAATAGTCACGACAACCAAGGAGGCCGGAGCTACCAAGGATCTCACAAAAACGGTCAAGAGCACTTACGAGATAACTATTCTGGCGGGGGATATAACAGACAAGGTGAAAACGGCGCCAAGCATGTCGGGCATCAAGATTATGGGAAGAAATACTATTTGAACGATGATCAGCATTATAATAAACATCGAAACGATCAAGACGCTTACAACAGGGATCGCTTTTATGATCGACAAGAGCATCATCATCCTCCCCCAGTTCGCCACGATCCAGGTTGGAATTCTAAGGGTTGGGATGATAGACGTGGATGGGATGACAGACAGGACTGGAACAATCGCCCGTCAGGATGGGAGCGCCCTGGTTGGCAACGAGATGCCGGCTGGGAAAGAGATTATAATGGACCCGGGTATTACGACGACCACGGCGTGCGTCACGATGGTGGATATGGCTACGGCCCTCAACAAGGTTACGGCTATAGCTACGACGAGTCTCGATCAAATCCAGTGGCTGAAATCCCCAAAAACACACCAATTGTCACGCAAAGAAAACAGACAATTACGATTTATGAAGATCCGCGATATAACGGTAAGGATAAAGGACAACTTCGACGCGAGGACGGGGACTACTTGCAGCTGGAATATAAGCCTAGTAGCCACCGTTACGCAAGTTATGATGACACCTACTACAGTGGTCCGACTAGAGAAAAGGGAACAGAAACCAGTAAAATTAATAGGCTCGTGTACAATTATAGGCGTCAGTAACATAATTACGGGTACCAAAACTATTTGCTAATGCAAACAAATGCTTTCTAGAGATACTCATTAAATAATACCTACATTTAATGTAGGAATATTTATTATTCACATTGAGTCAACAAATAGAATGGCTTTTAGATGGTGGTGGTTATAGAGAGGAAAGGGTGTGTAGGATAAATTATTTACTGTCAAAAGCAGCCTGTGAAAGTAATGCGTCGTTTTTGTCTCTAAAAATGAAAACGAATTGTAAATAAACGAAAACTATTTTCATAAACAATTTATTTCGATTTTTATTTATAAATCAACCAATGCCTACACCAGAATATTATATACCGTCGTCGGTATTATATCTCATATATCCATGTAATGTGTTATAGGGAAGATATCTTGATATTACATATTTGCCGATATTCAGTGATTCGTGCAAGTCAAATACAGGTGCTTTGAAGGGAAGATTCCTGGGGGAAGTTGCTCGATGGCGGACGGTCAGTCGGGCGGCATATTTCAATATGGCAGCGCTTTGGACCGTGACGGCGGCGATGGGTGCTCGGGAGCGTGCCAAATCGTGTTATTGGTTCGAGTGAATATCTTTAGCTATGGTACGATTTTATTCTGACAAATAATTGAACAACTTGTAATTCATAGCTAAAGATATAATGCAGCATAAAGCGCTCTCCCTTACTCTGATGACATCACAATTTGTTCACGCAGCCGTGAATTCCCGCGCAGAATTCGCAAAACTCCTGGGTGTCTTTGACGATAATACCGGCCAAGTTTCCGAATTAACTCGCTTTATTACCCTTTCCGCTTTAATTAAAAGACATCGTTGTTGAGGCACTACCCACTCGTAGATATTTTTCAGTGCTTTTATTTGTAATTTAAATTTTGCAACCCTTCGCTGTGGCTCCGCTGTGGGGGAATAAACTAATTTAAACGCTAAGCTCCCGACAAAGTCTCCTTTTATAATACGTATGGTCTGGGCAACATTTTAAAATTGGATTAGCATTCGTCCGTCCTCGTATGGCCATTGTTTTAGGTTTTTATTTGCCCGCTTCATGTGTGCTGTTTAGAAAAATGACAATGCTTAACTTACCTGACTAGTTAAGGTATTCTGAGTTGTTCACATTCTTTCGATACAATAGTACTAGCCCATTCCCTGTCCCAGGAATCACATATGATACATAACAATTGAAAACCAATTGTTATAATTCTTGGACAGCGAACCTGCTAGTACAGTAATATGGAAAGAATGCGAACAACTACGAATCTAAACAGTGATATTTTACCGTGAATCTTTATATTACGTACCTTTCTACTATTATAGAAAAGAATGTAGGGTAGCGGCAGCGGTAGCATTCTAATGGTGAAAGAATTTTTTAAATCGGTCCAGTACTTTTTGAGTATATTCGTTACAAACAAAAATACAAAGCTTTCCTCTTCATAATATTAATGTAGAAATAGAAATAACTAATGCCAAAACTATTCCTTTGTTGAATTCCGAACAAGCCAAAACCATAATAAAACCATTGAAATTTGAAAGGCAATAGACAATTGCAAGCATGACACAGTATAAAGAAGCAGTACCCTGCACAGGCCAAATAAGTGTAAAGACTTGGGATTGGAGAGATTTTCTCGCCCCATTCTTCACAGTGTTTGCATGCTTGATATGCCGTACTATACCACTGTGCCGTGCTACTTACTCATAGGTATTCTCTACTTTATATGCCAAAGCCGTTCCTGTTTCATTTTTTGTACACACGCCTGCACATGAACCTACCACAAACTGTCAAATTTCCTCAATTGACTTTGAACTTTATTATTAAAGCATATGGTTGAAAATGTATTGAAGAAATTTGACAGTTTTGGATAGGTGGGTGTGCATAGTTTTGCGAGAACCCAGTATTTAATACGTTAGAATAAGCGTTCTAGCAGAATGTCTGGTCGCTCATTACTCTCATGTTCTTGCCCTTATTGAGTGCAATTATATTTAATATGTTAGGATGTTTCTCTGTACTGAAAATTTTAAGCTTTTATATTTATTATTTTTTATTTTAGTCTGTAGCAACTATTGATTATTATTATACTCTTTATTTATTTTCTTTCTTAGCCAAGGTTTGTTATAATATTAATATAAAATTAAAATACAAAAGTACATACAAAACATAAAAATATTATAAAAAACCTAGCCTATTATTATTATTATTATTATATAGTAGCAGCCTAGCAGTTATTCCGTGAAATTTAAATGAAAACTGTGTCGAACATTGCGCTTAAAATGTCGAATTATAGTGCCACTATGATATCTCAGTAGTGTATGGGTAGTACTAAGCTACAACCTTATTTATATAACGTTTAAGTTCAGTTTTGTTGTATGTTTATGGAATACAGCGTATTAACATTATTCGCTTGTGAATAAACATGAGTAGAGCCAGACAAAAGTTTAGCAGATATGAATATTACCAGCCAATCTGCAATTTTAAAAATATCGCGTCCACTTGTATCACTCACTTTGAGCGGAATAGTCGTCACGTCTACTCAAGTTGAATTAATCAATGAGTTAGTTTACATAAAACCATTGAGCTCCTTTGTAGTTGAAGGTGTTATTCGTTCAATTTGGGTAACGATGACAGTGCTTATCATGGTTTTACATATTAAACATTAGAAGTAGTTGATGTAGTACTGTGTTTGTCCAGCAGTGGACGTCTTTTGGCTAAGATAATAATAAATTAAATAAATAATAAATAAAATTTCCTACACTCACACCAATTATCTAGCCCAAGAGAAGCTTCGTTATGAAACTCGTTAAATGGTTACTAGACAACGGATAAACATACTTAAAATACTTAAATACATACTTATTATACATAGAAAACACCCAGACCCGAGACAATTTAGAAAAAAAATATTTCTAAATTGACCCGACCGGGGATCGAACCTGGGATCTCAGAAACGACACCATGAAAACCGGTGTTACCGCTACAATGACATCCTTTTTACGTATTGTATGTAGTATTTATTTACGTCGTGATTTTGTTTATGTAAAAAAAGCAATACAACTTTTTTACAGCATGAAAAAGTTTTTCTCAGCAGTCCCAGTTCCAATTACCTTGCACTAATCTTTGTTTCTTCTTTTAGTGGACTTCTAACGATTTGTCTTAGGGCACTAAAGCAATTTCAAATTGGCACCCGAATAACACGCCAATAATCGTTAGCCGCGATTGGAAAACAAAACTGTGATTATAGGGTATTATCTTGAGATTTGCCGTCTCTTTCACTCGATTTGTATCGCATATTGCTGTCCCATTCCTCACGAGAGGGGATGGACGAAGAGTGACATTACTTTAACGAACTTTCGATGGTGCATTGTATGATGGGGTTGGGATTTCAGGCTGGATTCAGTTTCGATTTAAAGGGATTTAATGTAAGTAACTGTCTCTATGGCTTGTTTATAAAATCTCATGTATATACAGCTGTTTATAACTTTTACATCTTTAAAGTTGATATAAAAAGTTTGTATCATAATTATGAAAATAAGTAAGTATATATATACCCATGTGAAATAAGAGAGAAATATTCAAGCGTCCGTCACATCGGTAGCCGAACGGGGAGATGTTAGAACGCGAGAAATCATGGTTAAATCTCTATAACCACGTAAGAATAAACGTGAACCTAATCACGAGCGTAAGTAAAAGATTTATGGGAGTCTTTTTGAGGTCAAAAACAGTAATATTTAAAGTAAAACATTGTCCATCAGTGAACTCCTTTTGGCTGAGATGATGATGATGATGATGACGATGATGAAAGTAAAAAATAAAATGAGGCACAAACAGTTTCACGAGAAAGAGTCCGTGTATACCTTCTTCTTAAAACTCTGAGATTAACACAAAGACGTACTCTTATTAAAATCTCTAAAAAGAGATGTGTATTATGATTTATTATGCTACCGCTTTCTGCCGCACTTAACTGCGGCAACCGAATAAGCCCAAACTACAAATTTACAACAATAACATTTTATTTCGTTGCTCTCAGCTAATCTCACCCGAACATCCACTTACGCCTTCAGTTGTAAGACGCAAGTTCCCTCATCGCCCCGCGAACAATGAAGTTGTTCGTCTCTTATCTCCGCGCTGTTTACTCTCCAAGTTGGCTGGATGGCCGTTTTGTTGCCGATGCCGATGCCTGACGACTCACTTTGTATGAACAAGTTACTTCGTACTTCGGCGTGCGTTTTACACACTGCGACTTTTCTTGAGTTTTTAATATCTACTGATGATTATGTTACATTTAAGTCAACAGTAAACCTGCATGGTTTTTATTCAATTGCACTTTTCTTGGGCTTGATATATGAATTCGCTGATGAATTTTTTTAGTCATTTCAAAAGTATTTTCAACATAGTCACAAAAATAGGTTTATTATTTTCTGACTTTTGTTTCATTAAACTGAAATCAAAAAGGCCACTGAAAATGTTCAGTGGCCATTTCATTCTGATACTATTAGAATTAGTTTAAATTTTACTTTATATTTCACATATTTGCTCCAGTAATAAAAGTCAGTTACGGATGGCAGTGTTTTATTTAACTAAAGTATTCGACCGACTCCACACCACAATAATATTTTTCATTACCTTGCCCGTTTTCACTTACCTTTAGTTATAGCCTTTTGTTGCCTATAACCAGCCTAGAGAAAAGTAAGTGCCAGTACGACGACACGGCTACGAAAATCGCGTCGTAGGGTGTAAGTGCCCCACTAAAGGGGTACTCGTTGAGTCGTGACGAATCCATTGCCTGTAGGTAACTAATTGCTATGAAATAAACCGCCCCCGCGGGACCGCAGCCCTGATTTTGTTTTAATCGAAATTTTCTGCGCAAATCGTCATCCGTTATAATATAAGATTACAATTTACTCAATTACTTACTTAGTTGTATTTTTAATGGTTAGAGTGGCGTTGCTGTAACTTCAAGCGAACAAGTGTTAAAATCACGATTATCGAATAATGCTTTTGACAGTGAGCATACATAAATTAATAGAAATAATTTAATTTATGATTGTTTAACATTAGACAAGTGGTCGTAAAATAAAAGAGGATCGGCAGCAGTATTGTAGTACGTAGACAGTTTATTAAAAATCCTTCTTTTTCATACTATCCATGACATTTTGGGCCTTCTTCTGTTTTAACAATGACATTGCTTTTGTAGTTTATTCAGAGAGCTTAGAATTTTTAGTAGAAAGCCTAAAATACTTACTCGACTGAACTTGAAATGTGTAATACTATTTCAAATGGAATTCCTCATAAAGCGAGCGTTCCTCTATACAATCATAATTGGTATAGGGCACATAAGTTATTGGTGCTTGCACATGATGTTTGCGTACAGCGCCGCGCAATACGTAACACAAACAGCCTTCAGGTGAGTTACGGGCTATAGTTTTGCTTATTAAGGCGACCAACATGGCGGCCGTTGATAAGATTTCGGTTTGTCTTGGCGCGCTCCGTGCCTGCGGGCGGCTTGCGGGCATTTGGAGTTGAGGCCACTGGTGTATGGCATGCGGGGAATGTTGCTCTGCTTAGTTTAGTATTTATGAGACCTTGATTAGTACACTTGAAGATCAGAGTGGTTTTCTTTTACTGGCGATGTTTTTGGAGATAGTTAGCTTCCTTATTTTAACTAGGCTAAATGCCGTCTTTCACATACACCAAGTCCAGAGCCGACTTCGGGTCATATGGGTTCTTCTTATCTCATCCAATCAACAAAAGCTCTTCTAAGCTCAATACTTTGAATTGACTCACAGCTTGGTTCATCACATCACATCACCAGCTCATTCTATGATTTTATGTACGCCCCACTGTTGGGGTACGTACGAGCCTTCCCTATAAATGGATAGGGAGAACGCGCCAAAAGCCTCCACGCGCGCCCAGTGCGGATTGGTGGTTGTAAACGACTGCTGATGCAGCCGGGACCAACGGCTTTACGTGCCTAACATAGTTGTTAGCTCTTTTTATTCTCCAATTCACATGACCAAAGAAACCTTTTAAGTATTGTAAAAAAAATATTGGCGTAATGAAGCTTATGGCCAGCAATTGGCTGATAAGAGCTGTGACTGATGATAATAAAGTACACAATGCTGATTCCTACGACAGATATTTTAATTTCACTTTAACTGTTAAGTGAAGCAACAATCTAGACAGATCACTTTGAAATTTCCTTGAAGCGTGTAAAGCGAATAGCTGTGAGCTTGCCCCGAATCGCTCGACTGCCTCGGATAACTGCCGACACCGGTTATGACGTTGTTAATAATATACGAAGACTTCAGTTGAAAAGTTTACCTCCTCTAAGAGTTGATTCCCAACATCGTATCCAATAACGTGTTATCACGCAACTTAGTGCTTTGCTTAAAGAATAGTTTTTGGTATAATAACTGTTAGCCATATTCATAATATATTCATAAAATCATTCACACGTTGTTACAAACAATACCAAGGCTTTTGACGAATTAAGATGATTTTTTTTGAGGAATGCGTGCTATACAAACGTTGTTTCCACGCTGCCGGACTTCTGGACTCCATTTCCACTTGACGACCTCCGTAGCCGAGTGGCTTGCTCGCCGGACTTTAGGCGGCGCTAACTCTGAGGTCCCGGGTTCGATCCCCCGGTCGGGTCAATGTCGAAAACGAACTTTCCAATATTGTGGCGGGTCTGGGTGGTTGTAATACCGTCGTTGTTTCTGATTTCCATGAATCGAGTGCTTTAGCTACTTACCTTGGGATCAGAACAATGTATGTGATATTATCTAAATATTTATTTATTTATTTAACATCAGGTGGTATGGAGCCATTTGCCGTGCTAAGTATAAAAAAGTGGTTATTTATTAGGAGAGAAGTTTCCGTGTAAGAAACTTATGAAAGTAGAAATCAAACCACCTAATTTTCAGTAGGACTCATATTCACCAGTGTTCGACAGGACCTAGTGGTCGACATTTTTTCCTTTAGTAATTAAAAATAGAAGTCAGCAACTAATTTCGGTCTTATGTAACAAATAAATACCGATATCATTCTTCCTAGCTGTCATCCCGTAAAACATTAGGTCCCTTACAAATGAACAAAGAATAAGGTCCGAATAGTTAATTCGTGTTTTGTTCCTGTCATGTAAACGTCATTTCAAATTAGAGTAAAAGAGACATAACACGGAATAACTATTCGGACCTTATGCTTTATTTACTTGTAAGGATTTTTTATAAAATTATATTTTACATACTAACGTTTTTTAAATTTTCTTAGCATCTATTTACGTTAACACTATATTTGTGGGCTAGTGTGTTTGTTTCACTAGCTAAATATAGCAGACCTTAAAAAAGAAAATCCCTTCAAAGCTACAATGAAACAAAAGGTCAAGGCCGCTAGCAAAAAAGAAGTAAATAAAAAAAAATTGGGTCATAAAGACTCAAAATTAAAAATCATTGTTAATACTGAAGCATAAGTAACATACCTAGTCTCAATTATGTGTATAATAATATTAACAACCGACATTGAGTTTTAAAAGTAATACACTTAAAAAAACACAGAGAGTGAGAAAAAAACGTCAATTTCATAGGTAAGGACCCAATATTAAAGACTTACTTACCTACTCCGATGGCTAAGCGACATTAAAGAAGCTGGTTTCACCCGAGTTCTTCTCGTAAAACACGTGTTGTGAGACTCCATTTTAATTTCTATCTACCGTACAATTGACCCTTACTACTAATAATAAAAACATACTGGAAATTGGCTAAATGCTAAACGCGAAGCCATTAATTAAGATAATTAATTAATTAAGGAAAGAAATAAAATTATTTATTAAAGACGATCAATGTTATTTTCGGCGATTAAAAATGTGTTGAACACTTATTTTATAGCGTCGAACATTGATGCCACCACCCTACGTTCTTAAAGCTGACATTTGATTTTTCTGATTACTAAAAAAAATATTCATTTAATACATACAAACGTTACTACACTATTCCTTAGTTAAAAATATGTGTATGCTGTTGTTTTAGTTAACAAACACATAGCACCAACCAAATCTAAGGTGTTGGCATAAAACGAAACATCTTCTGAATAACACTTGAGTTCCCATTTCAGTTTGTATAGCACGCATTCCTCAAATAAAATCATCTTAATCGTCAAAAGCCTTGGCATTGTTTAAAACAACGGGCAACAGCTTAAACGTCTACAGGGTGGGATTTGACGGGCGGGGTAGGATTACCCGCGTCGTGTTATCTCTTCAAAGTTCGGAATTTGCAGGCTCTCGAAACGCGCAAAATATGAGCCCCTGAGCCCGGCCTATGTTGCGCCGCCTGACAATGAGATACTGGCGTGATTACGGCATTATATACTTCAACCGGTTACGAAAGCATGGAATTTGGGTATCCTTAATAATAGTGACATAGCGATCGCGATTGAGTTACCAACGTGTGTAATAACGATGACATGCTTGGTGGAATGGTTTCGGAACACACGAAGTTGATGAAATTGAAACAGATCAAAGCAAAGTTTGGAAAGTTGCATTCCTGAATCGTGATAGCTGTAGGTAAGACTCGAGAAGCACTTCGAGAGCGAGTCAAGACGCAAATTGTCAGGATTTTTACTGATTTTTTGGTTAAAATTAAACTGAGTTGAATAGGTATGAACCAGATAGACCTCCTATGGTGTTATCATTTTACGCTTATTTTTTAAGTAGGTTTTTATTAGGTACCAAGTAATAAGATTACAGTAAACGAAGTGACACACAAAATTCAATATGCACCTAATGGACCTCGATGTGGTCTACTTATGAGGTCCTACATGTCCAAATGTCGGATCGGATTTTCCGCTTTCGATATCCGTACCCGTCTCGAGCGCTTCGCAAATCTAATTATTTCTCTACACCAACTGAAACTTAAAAAAGAAAACTAAAATAATATTCCTTTTACTTTCCATGACATCATCAGTACTTTATTAACAACAAATTAATTCTAACGAAATAAACGATTTTGTTCGTAGCAAACTTTGGTTAGGTTAAGCGACATTTCTCAGGGGTTCCAATGGAGAAGTAACGGTCGATAGATATCAAGAAGGCTTACAGGACAATTAGAGCGATTTGTCAGATCTAATCTATTCCACTCGTTATCTGTTCCGAGCAATTGATTGGGACAAATCTTTCGGAGTGCAGAAGTTGGGATGAAAACGAGGAAAAAAGAATAGAAGGCTGTTATTCTGCATTCTGCTATATAGGTATGTATACTTTATTTTGTAGCTTCTAGCTATCAAATATTTATACAGTTATTTTGTTTTAAAATGATGTTTCGTTTGCAATTTGTTTTTGTAGTAAGTACCTACATGATTTGAAAATGTGATATAAATTGTTTAATTTTAATTTGTTATTTTTTGTCTAATTTTTTAACTGTATCATAAATTTAAAACAAGATTAATTAATAATAAAAATTAGTTACCCAACGGTTATAATAATATTCAGAAGATCATTCTTGGTTTGTTTTTTGGGTTAAAATGCAATCTCATAATTTTGCCAAACTTTTCAGAGATTCCACGGATAATTGCACTCTCGGCTATCTCCGTATTCATCGAGTACCGAACCGTGCAATACAAAATCCGATAAATTTGCACGTGAAATACCACGATATTTATTTCAACACTACCACAGCGGGCAACAAATAAATTGATGACGTCGTAATACCGTCATCTAAAATTAAATTTTCAACCCTTTGCCGGTAAAAGGACATCAAGTGGAGCATCGAATAAATGCGGCCATTTCTCATTTCAACCGAAGCAAAACTTAATAACCCTACTGGAAACGCAATAATTACGAACGCTCAGTGCGAGATTCGGCAAGAAATAAATGAGCGCCATTAAGAGAGTTGCGCTTAGATATTTCATCCCCCCTTGAAGAAGACGTTAGCGGCACCGATGCGGACTGTTCCCACGGGTCGCGGCAAAGAGCAGCCATTTCTTTCCGGACACTGTGCCTAAGATTTAATGACACTTGTCTTCTCAGAGAATAATCTTTCTAGATGAGATGTAGTAGTGTAGTGGCATGATAAGAACCAGTGATGGACATTTTTGTCCTTTAATAATTAAAAATAGGGGTCATCGACGGATTTTAGCCTTCAGCAACAATTGAATACCTACTACCTACGTCCTTGCTGCCATCTCATAATATTGGGTCTTTACCTATGAAATTGACGTTTTTTTCTCACTCATTAATAAGTGTATTACTGTGTATTACGGTTGTTAATATTATTATACACACTGAATTAAGAATATGTTACTTATGCTCCAGTAATAATAATGATTATTAATTTTGTGTCTTTTAAACCCAATTTTTTTTTAAATTGTCTTTTTTTTTTGTTAGCGGTATTGACTGTTTATTTCTTGTAGCTTTGAAGGAACTTGTTTTTTTTTTCTTTTGAAGGCTTTGCTTTATTTAGCTAGTGAAATAAACACACTGCCCTACAATTTTTATAGTGTGAAAATAGATGCTAAGTAAATTTAAAAAAAGGTTTGTATAAAAAATGTAATGTTATAAAAAATCTTCATACAAAACGCCAATTCATAGGTAAGGACCTAATATTTCAATCAAAAATCTATGTCATTGTTTGGTGCTATTACCCTAAAGCTCCTGGAAACAAAACACTAAAGAAAAACAAACAGCATTAAAGAACTATTTATTCTATTTTATTCTAAGAAGCGTCTTTAATCAACACACAAATAGTTATTTATACTTTTGAGATACCTACTGATACTTGGACTTACTACGACTTTTACTAAGAAGTTTTGGCAGTAATCGAAAATGACATAATTGACGCAATATGCCTCTAATACTGTATTACAATATTAAATTATATTGTTTAATATTGAGTTAAATAATTAACATGATAAATATCAAGTGTCTAATATTATTTTTCTTTAGGGCCCTTGGAAAAATATCACTACAGCTGGACATTACATACATTCCCAAGAGAAGAAAAGGTAATCGATTGACATATATCATATTTAAAAAACAAAGATTATGTTTTTAAAGTAATTTTGTATAATTACTGCGACAACTCCTGTTGCCGTTAAGTGCCTAGTGTCCTTTCTGCACATGCCTTCACAGTCTTTGTACACCTGACAAATGATCAGCGTTAAGAGGCAATCCTCACGTTTGTTTTTGTTGAAATGTGGGTGTTTTTGTGGTGCCAGACTAATGTTCGACGTAATTGTCCATACGTTACACTGTGTGCAGGTAACGTGGCGAATGGAATAGGCATAAATCTGTCACAGAAACATTGTGTGTATCACGCAAGTATTTATCTTTGGGTGTACCTAAGAGAATAAAGATAATAATATACTGCAGAATAAACCGGGCGGCGGGCCTGTTTCCTGATAGGTATAACCTGGCCCTTTTCAAGACAAGGGTGAATTCGCATTTTCTAGGCAAGTTAGGGAGCAACCTAGACCGCATCATCACTTACCATCATGTAAGATTGCGGTCAAATGATCGCCTATAAGAAGTAAAAAAGTGGAGTTTGGACGTAGTTATAGAAGTAGATACTCTTCGGTTTTCTTTTTTGTATTGGGAAAGCACTTGGCTTTCATCTCACCTAACCTTAAATGATGATGGGGCCGATGGTTAAAGCGCATTTCACCCGGAATCCTCAAGCACTGAGGTAATGAGGTGTAATTTTTACATCATCATTTCGTCATCATCGTCAACCCACAAACAACCCATTGCAGGGGTTCAGGGCTATCATAGACAAGACCTAAGGGTAGCCTGGCCTCAACCTTATAAGGAAGTTGCCTACAAACAGTAGCTGCTACATCACCATCCATGTAGCTACAAAAAACCAGCATCCTCGTTCCTCGTTCCTTCATCGCTAGGTAAAAGAAGGATAAATATAAGACTGTCGGTTCATATCACGTTTTGCTGTTTCGTATACTTAAATTGACATGCTATTCACACTTCAGCCTTATATTGTGCGCCAAACTCAAATAATAACTGGGATAGCGTTGACATACCGACAAACTAAATTATTCAAATAGCAACGTGTACGGAGGAGTAGGGAAATTTCAGTGGATGGACGTGTATAAAAAACTAAATAAAATTCTTAGAAATGACTTGTACGCTTTAGAGAAAGCGCTTTATAAAAGCTAGCCAGTTTCCCGCCAGTTTTTCTTTTAACCGTTCGCGTTAGCTTAAAACCACTTAGTTTAGGTCTTGTAGTGTAATACAAAACCAGATTTACTTGTTGAACCAGAAATTATAAATTAAACAATGACATAAAAATATTGTTTCTTTTTCTGCGAGCAGACTACATCAGTGGCTACATCCGACACTTGCAAAATAAGTCAACACCATCCACTTTGCAGGCTGAAGTGAGAACTACGTCACCGTTCTTTAAAAAATAAAAAATAAACAGGACTGTTTATCAAGTCTAGATACGAATTTCAACATTAACCACTTACTTTGTAGGCTTTTTTAATCTCTAAACACTTACTGTATCGGCTGTCGGGAAGGCAGTTTATACAGCGACGTGGATGAATGAGACCGTCGCGTTTCTGGCGCGAACACTTACTAATATTTCTAACAACGTTGACAATGCTCAATGCTGCTCTACTATCATATTGATTAAAATAAATCTTTACCAAATGGCTTATAAAAATTTATAACAACGTCGACATAAGTGCTGCTTCACTATCATATCCCAAACATAGGTTATCTACACTAGCGCCTTAAAAATCATTAACAAAAATGTATCACCCGATATATGGCCTCCGACACTAGACTCCGTGATAAAACAATCAATACTCCACTATCATATCATATTGTCATCCCAAACAAACCGCATATAAGGCGCGACATTGCCGTAACGTTTTACGGCCGCGATCGGCGCATAAACAAGTAAGTATAATAAGTCAACTCTGTAGGCTGAAGTGAGCGTTATTTAACATCAGTAACTGACGCCAGGGCCTGCAGAAACTGTTGCAAAGCCCAACTACACCACCACCACCACAACGCCTTCAGCACTACTGCCCAATCCGTAGGGAGTGGGACCCTATCAGTACTGCTAAGGGCACCTCAACCGGGACCACTACCTACCTAGTACTACAGGCAAACTTGCAAAGGAAGAGGCTGGCCACTGAGGAGGTGATTATAGAGGCGCTCAACTGGAAGGCATCCATCGCACTGCTGCAGGAACCATGTGGGAGCGGGAGTGCAAATGAAGCCAAGAAGTACAGTGCGCCTCCACCAGTGCGACGGTCACGACTCGGTCAAGGCAGTTATTGCCGTTTTTGACCCAAACATAGTCGTAATTCAACACCCCGATCTCACCACCAGGAACATCGTAGTGGTGGAAATCAAAACCAGCACTGACACCATCGCACTGGCCAGCCTCTACTTCGAGCCCGACCAACCCATCGACTCCCATCTAGCCCAACTTGCGAAAATAGAACTTCTAGGCACACACAGAATCGTGATAGGGGGCGATGCAAACGCCAATAGTACATGGTGGGGCAGCACGGTAGTCGACCACAGGGGAGATGATCTGGCAGACACGATTCACGAGTTAGGTCTCAACATCATCAACAGCGGCAGAACTCCTACATCATCCGCGGAGGCAAGAGGTACTCGAGCTACGTAGACGTGACGGCGTGCTCTGATGATCTGCTCCAACACGTCGAAAACTGGTACGTGGACGAAGGGATGACCAGCTCCGACCACAATGGCATTTCCTTCACAATCACCACCCAAAAGACCAAAGGGGATGGAAAGGACTACACGCATATATAACATTAAAAAAGCAAATTCGTCAAAATTTAAAGAACAGATACAAATAAACATTGAAAATAGTAAAATAGTGGAAAAACTAAATTTAAATATACGTTAAACAGAAATAGATGATATTGCGTGTGATCTTTCAATACCGGCCAAAAAGAGACAAACTAACTACTTATTGCTATGGTGATCTGAGGAATTTGCCAGGATGAAGGGGAGCGTCGCCACAAGAAAGCGGAGAATCAGAAACGCCACACCATATCGTAGACCTCTTGTAGTAAACGAGTACCTCGAAGAGAAGGAAAAATACGAAGCCGCCGTGTTAACTGACCAGACGACATCATGGAAGGAGTTCTGTGGGAAACAGGACCGCGAGAGTGTGTATGATGGAATCTATAGAGTAATGAATGACCCGCACCTCGGCTAGACCGGAAGACCAACTTCTAAAAAATAACAACAAGACATTAAATTACACAGAACCAAAGTCATACAGACCAATCGGCCATCTCCCTGTTCTAGGGAAAATCTTCTTCTGCCACGTATGAGCATCCACCAATATGGCTTCATGCCCCAATGTAGTACAGAGGATTCCCTCTCCTTCTTCCTCATTAACAATATCAATATGCACCTTAAAAACAAAAAACTTATAACATTAGTCTCAATGGACATAGAGGGAGCATTTGATATCGCGTGGTGGCAGGCCATCAATGTTAGACTTGCCAAAGAGGAGTGTCCCGTAAACCTTCGTAGGTCTTGTTCCAAGACTAAATATGTGATAGGAGAGTCACAGTGAGGTATGCCGGTGAAGAGGAGAATAGGCCGACTTCAAAAGCGCGCGTCCAAGGGCCCATTCTATGGAACCTGCTGTTGAACCCTCTGCTAAAGGACTTGGAGAAACGACACAGAAGGTCACAGCCCAAGCCTTTGCAGATGACGTTAACCTTATGTTTGTTGGAGAGACTGGTAAGGAGATTCAGGACGTAGCGAGTCCTATTCTGGCGCGTGTTGAGGAGTGGGGTTCGGAAAATAAGCTGAGACTTGCACAACTATGTGCAAGCAGTAGTGCAAGTCTCAGCTTATTTTCGGAACCCCCTTTTCTGGACCTCCGAATTAAAGAGGTAGCCGCCCTATATGAGGTCAGGAAAGGGGTACCCCAGCCGGAATTACAGGGTATACTCATAGAAACGCCACACCCTGCACTTACACTACCACACCCGGCATAACAAACAACGATCGAGCTCACGCCTATTACGCAGGACATACAGTTACACACGCACATGCATGACATCCGCAGCTACACAGACGGCAGCAAGATTGGCGGCAAGTTTGGTGCGGCACCATCCCTGTGGGATAGCGACGGCGAAACTAAAGCCGTATGGCTTGCACTGCTGCCCTACGCCACCGTATATCAGGCCTCGGAAGTGCTGTTAACTAGGAAGGAGAGTACTTTTGGCATTTATAGCGACTCCATGGCAGCTCTCCAGACCGTCACAAACGTGACATCCCTCCACCCTCTTGCAGTAAACACGCGCAAAAATCTTAATACGGCATTGAACCAGTCTAAATGTGTTCGTTTATACTGGATTAAAGCGCACGCGGGGTTGGAGGGTAATGAGGGAGCCGACCATCTAGCCAAGGAAGCCGCTATAAAGTCCAAAAAGAAATCAGACTACGACATGTGCACCATTTCGTTTGTCAAGAGATGCATTAGAAATGAGTCTCTTGACAAATGTAACGAAAGGTACGCGTCCAGCAGCACCGCCGAGATTACAAAATTATTCTTCCCCAACGCCACAACAGCATTCCACACCACCCGAAAGCTGATGCATACACACCTCACCACACAGGCTCTCACAGGTCACGGCGGGTTCTCCGCATTCTTTGAACAGGTTCAAGTGTAAGGATAGCCCGTCGTGTGTCTGTGACCCTGACACACATGAAACCCTACCACACATCCTCTCCGAGTGCCCTTCACACGCTCTGGAGAGGCTTTACATTAAAATCTAGACAGGCATGGCTGTTAAGCCTAGTAATTTTGCCGACCTCATAGCGGGTGAGCACAGAAAATTGTTTTTAAAATATTGTGTAAAAATAGTTGAAATTGTAAGATTAAAGATTAAGATTAAGTGTAACAAATAAAATAAAATAGCATAATATAGAATAGCATACATACCTGTGTGTATGAATGCATATCATAAAATAAATTGTAATTTAAAAAATTTACTAAAAGTTTTATAACAATGTAATGTATATAAGATTACAAATAAGAAAGAGTTACAAATGAAGCCGCCCCCTAAAAAAGGGAAATGTTAAAGTAATAAGTAGGTTAAGAAAATATTGTTTAAATAATAACCAGTGACCCTTTTTTTCATAAATTAAAACCTGTGTACTGAAGAAATTATTACGCTATGCAAAAATTTAGTATATAGAAAATAAATAAAATAGTAACATTAGAATGTTAAAACAGCAGAACACCCACTGCTTGGAAGGAAAGGTGATGGATGAATGAGTAGAATGTGGAATACAAGTACGAGAAGTATAAATGAAGTAGTACAAAAGGCTCCGATAACGTTGGAGAAAGTTAAAAAAAAAAATTTAAAAATTATAAGTACATGATTGGGCAAGCTAAATAAAACCGTTTAAAAAAACGGATTCTAATTTTCCTAACGGATTCTAGAAGCGAATTTTCTTCAGACCTCATTCTTGACGAAATTGCTTAAAATTACAAAAAAGCATTATTTCTAACAACGTTGACATCAATGCTCAACGCTGCTCCACTATCATATCCCAAATGTAGGTAACCCACACCGCGATAAGGCCCACACAAACCGCATCGAAGGCGCGACATGGCCGTAACGTTTTACGGCCACAATCGTCGCATAAACCGCGCGACGGCACCCCTGCGGACAATTAAAGGGAAGAGATAAACCCGCCCGACTTTCCGCCACTCCTTCACCGCGATTAATAAGGATGTTTCGGTTAGTATCTTACCGTATAATAACCTCGTTACGTTTCGCGTTTTATTGTTGAATCGGATTTTGGTGACAATATTACGAACAACCGCAGAATTTGATATAGTTATTTACCAGACAAGAATATCATTGGTATTACAATTAGTTGGTCATAGGTATATTGATATTAAATTACATGCTCTATTTGTAATTATAACTAATCACATTATATTACACATATATTGATAACACAATAAAATATGTGTGTACTACCCATATATTTTTAAATATTATGAACATAGTACTAATATAAATAATAATTATAATTAATGTAAAAATAAATGAAAGAGTTTAATAACTAAAATAAATATACTTACCTAGATTTAACGCCACAGTAGTCTTGTCTTCAAAACTAAATTTATGATGGTTATGGTTATGATATTAGTTAGTGCTAGAACTTGTTTTGAATCAGTCTTAGTTATTACCACCATATTATAATATCCTGTCTCTGCAACAAAAGTGATACTAGTGGTGTTGCTGTGTATCAAACCACGTAAACTGACTTGTAAACAATAAGTAATTCAAGAAAAAAACTGGTACTACTGTTAAACCTGTTATTGAGAATTCCTTTATTTTCAGACAAGCCAGAAACGTTGACCGATCATACGTCAAACATCGAAATGATAACAAATCAAATCAACGTTTCTATTAAATCCTACCACTTTAAATCCGGTAGCAAAATTACGTATTTAATAGCCCAGCTAAAATCATTACGGGGTACGCTTAAAAGCGTCCTTCCGAATATATTTTTCGCGTCGCGTGATTGGACGCGCTCACATTAAGTAATTATTGGTCAGAATAATTACGCGGTCAGGCTCCATCCAAATTACACAGATGCCCCGTTCATATCCGTAAGCTCAGCTGATTAATTGAAATATTATTGAGCTTGCGCTACGACTTGGTGGCTTAGTAGTAAAGCGCTCGACCCGTTATCCGAAGGTCCTGGGTTAATTTTCCAAGTCGGGCATAGTTTGTTTCGGATATTCCGATGTATAGCCCTTAGGCTTTGTGGTCATTTGGCAATAGTAGGATAACTTGATTAAAATGATAGAGGTCCAGCTGTTGGACACTATATAGGCTAGTTACTTTAGCTTGAGAGCTTGCTTACGAATTAATAAAGTATTTTTATTGCTTTAGTGTGTTCAAATAAAATAACATAAAAAAGTAAACATGAAAAAATTAACGATACTGGAAAATTATAGTAAATATGTCTCTTCTTAGATCTTAATAGCTTTCAAAATTCTTAACTAAACACAAAAATATACCTACAATCCACACACATCTATTGAATTGCAACAAAACCCTTTTGCGTGACACGTACTTAACGCAAATGCACGAACCAGAAGCCCATTAAATCAATTGGTCCACAATCCTACAGAAGCAATCTACATGAGCGGCCGCTAATAACCCTAATTTCCACCGCTATTGTGTCCGTAATAAAATTTTATCAAACATTGTCTGGATATTTCCCCTTCGACTGCACACAAATGGGTCCAGCGTCCAATAAACGCATGATTACGTTGGTATTTTTAGTGGCAATTAGAATTGAAGGTTCGAAACCATTGTTTGAACTCTAATAATTAATATCGGATACCCAGCGCACAAACTTTTTGGTTGTTAAATAAGGTTCTCATACACGTATAAAATGACATTTTCACTTACAGTTAATGTTAAGATTGAAAAATCATGCTTTCAACGGAGAATTGGAGAACAGGGAAACTCATCTGTTGCAATGCAAATCATACAAATTCTCTTTTTTGTTGATGTGATGAAACTCGCACTATCAATTCATTCTAAGTAGTTGCTATCATGTAAATCAAAAAACTCGCAATGTCATATCTACCAAATTAAATGTTTTTTTTAAAATTTATATTTTAGACTACCTCCGCACTTTAAGACCACGTTTTGATAAAAGCAATACCACCAAAACAAAATGCCTGTGCGGTGGAATCAAGCCCAATCTCTCATGTGCTTATTAGGTATACATGTTGGAAGGTCTAAGCCCACCGCAAGTGGCAAGTTAAGCTAAAAATGATTATATTTAACAACAGAATATTTACCTACTCATCTGAAAATCATGTTACAAATAATTAACGTGACATTTCAGGCGGGAAATCCTTTGCCCTCGTACTCCTGTGGGTTTTCCAATGACTGGTTTACATAGGAAAGTAGGACGCACCCCTAAGTGACACGAATTTCCGATACAATAGCTTCATTTGATCAAGTGAAGGGTTCCGCGTCGGGCCAAGATTGTTTGTTCTATTTTCATAGACTATCATAATGCAAAATGACGTGCGTTTTGGAAGACAAACTTAATTGACTGGAAGTGAATAATCAATGAGAGTTGGCTGTATTTCAACAATCTGGTTATGGTCTGATATACTATAGATATGATTTAGTTAAATATTGTTATTTTATTTAAAAATTAGACTGGATTGAATTGAATTGGATTGGGAAAAGGTAAATTAATTATAAAATTGAATGAAAATAGAGTTCAGTTCTAGGTAGGAGCTTAACACACACACCCCCCCCAATCCCCACACACACACCCCCCCCAATCCCCACACACACACATAAACTCACAACAGTTCAATAAGATCTTTAAGCAACAAGAGGCACAAACGGTAAAACGGTAAGTGTAGCAGAACCTACCTGTACAGTAGTGCCTGCTTCGCTATAAAAAGTTACTTAATTAAGATTTTTTACAATCAAAACGTCGCATTTTAAAGCGACCGAGATTTATTAAAACACAAGAAGTTCTACTTCGACCACTGCTATGACCTACCTAAAAAGTTTACGATGTTATTAGTCCATCACGCCGCCCGCCGCCGCGCCGCGCCTTTGGACAATTTTTTTTTGTAAATATTGCATATAATATTTTCCGTAATAATTTTAATTACCACGAAGTTTCAACTATTTATTATACATCAGCATATTTATATTTTCAATCGACAGACGCATGTTTGATTCGTAAATTTCGTAATAAGCTGTTTCGCACTGGCCGGAATGAAACGCTTTATGAAAAAAGTTTCACCCAAAATAATTGCATTCCCCACTAGTAGGCGCAGCCAATGAAGATTGGCTTTGATATTTTCCGCGATATTAATTAAAAAATTATAAAGCTTCTGCCCCGCCCCCCGCGCCCCTCAGCTATTGTGCCCCCACAAAGCATTTATACCCCGGAAAAAGATAAATATGAAAGACTCAGGTAATTGCGTATGCTTTTATTGAGCCGCGTTGTTTGATTTCAACGGCTTTATTATACTCTGTTACAATGTTTTGGTACATTTAGGTGAAGGGAATTTAAAGGAAAACTTATATAAGTAAATATAGCTTTTATTCAAAATTGTGTGAAATACAAGAAAAAGTGATTTCTTGTGAAAAAAAACCCTTAGTTCTATGTGATACAGCATTAAAACTGAAAAAGTTTAGTGTTGCCTTTAAAATAAATCTTTAAGCATCGACAAATGAATAGTTAAACTTCCAAGTTTCTTTCACATACGTAAATCATTATTGTGATATGGTGCGAAAGTGTGGTTCGCAACTTATGTTGCCGACAGCCAGCACTTACGTTAAGTTGGCATTGTAAAAGTAGCTCGGCTTAAAGACACTTATGTAACACACAGCATTAGGCAGTCGGCGTCTACCTACATACAATCAACAAGAACAAACCACAAAACATTTTTAACCCTTAGCAATAAGTTTTAACAATTCCTACCCGTTTCCAAACTTTCCCTGAAACAACAAAAAGATAAAATGTCGGAATTTCCAAAGAATTTTGCTTCATAACGTAACCTCAAAGGTAAATATTTTTCTCGCGTCACAAAGGTGCGGTGCGGCCTGATGATTTCCTCCGACAATGCCTCCGAAGGGAGGGCGGGTAATTATGATTGAGCACAAAATGGATAAAAATAACCCGGTATTGTTTCAAGCTAATTAGGGTTTGTGGTCCCGCGCGGCGGGAAAAGCAAGTCACTGAGCCGGGCTTCCGATTTACTTTTACTCGTGAGGATAGACTGAGAGGTTGAGCGAACATTTTTGTGCGAGCATTATGGACGCCGAAATTAAAACAAATGTTAGAACATATATATTGTTGCGCACCCAAATAATACGAGGGCAAAGATGATGAATCTCTTGTGTACCTACATTTTTGTAAAAGCAAGTTGCGGTTAGAATATAATTCAATTAAAAATAACTAATTAACTATATTTAATTTGTTTCTTCTACTAAGTACTATATTTATAAATTTCTTTAATTGGATCCTATTTGATTCAATTGACTGTTTTCCCTATATTATGGTTGGTGTGTAACGACTTTTATGTTGATTACAAGCTTCTAATGCATATTTTTTATCTTTAGGGATCACACACAGATCCTAAAATCAATCTAGCTCAATAAGTATCCTGAATCACCATAAAACTATTAAAAAATAACAAATAAATGGAAACAAAAAAGTCGTTATATCCCGGTCAAATTAGCCCAAAAAATAGGGGCACCCTTGAGTTAATTCGAAACAAGCTGAAAATTCTAATTCTCTAAAACTCAAATTCTCAGAATTACTCATTATAAATGTATTAGTCGCGCAAACTTAAAATTTTACTTGTATTACGCGTCCAATAATGTTCAGAGACAGCGTAGTCATGCTTATTAAGGAGAAAACAGCTCCAGCTTACTTTCGAATGGCTTTTTTTTTTCAGAAATGGTAGAGAAAAAAGTGTAAGATCTTACAGAAAAAAAGTCTAAGCTCAATTCTTGTAGATAATTACCTGATCTACAATTTAGGCTATTTATCGTAAAACTAACCTATTTTTGCGACATTTGACCTTGAATATTTTTTTGCACACAGTAGCTCAATGGGGCTTTTCAGGATTTCATAAGAGTGGTATCCCCTACGTGTCTGTAAATTTTCAGCTTGTTGTGAATTAATGCAAGGGTCAATGTCTATTTTGAACGGGCTATTATCAGTTTTATTGTATACTCTACTTGTATATTGATAAATTATATTTTTTCTTATAATTAAACACTTTAGCATAAGAAAGTAATTGTCTTGACAAAATTAATATGCGAGCAAGTTACAGCACGTCAAGTACGTCAAATTAAATTAACATCCCACCGAGTAACGTGAGGAGCGATTATGAATATTAATACGTCGCCGACACTCCAGGTTAACGGCTGACTCTAATTCGCATAGACAAACCTCTCCTCTCTTATCTATGGTCGCATAATGCTGCTAACTAATGCTCCATAAATTAACGGAATATTCTGGAGCTAAAGGGTATTTTTACTTCGCTGAAATACAGTTGTAGGTACCTATTTGTAGGGGTTCTTACACCACATCGGAACACATTTACAGAAAGACCGAGACATTAACTCAAAGATCGATCAACACCAGTTTTTCGATGACTAGACACTCACAGTTTTTAAATTACGTTACCTGCGTATGAGAGATTCTTAACAAAATTATGAGGTATAAACTTATAATATGCAAATAAAAATCATGGAAAACGAATAAGGGCAGAACAATTTCGGACAGCTAAATTACGTACAAAAAAAACGAATCCCTTTTTTGTGTATTGGCAACTTAGTTCTCTAATACCATGACAAGGTAGGTGTTTTATTTATGTGTCAGTGTGTGTCTCTTTCTACCTATTGTACACACACCTGCATTTCAGACTACCACAAACTGTCATATTTTCTTAATAGACTTTGAACTTTATTTTTTGAGAATATAATATACCTATGATATATCTTTATTGATCACAACAACAATATACACAGTAAAAGTGAATTCCCTGCAGCCTGATAGTAAAACTGTGTTACAAGCCACAGTGTCTTCCCTAACTTTGCTAACAATCATAGTTACGGTGATATTTTAAACAAATCAAATAGTAGGTAGTTAACTTAACTTACACATAAAAAAATATACACTATACAAAAAAATATACTATCACAATCTTACCTTGGATGTTCATGTTCGTGTAACATATAAAATTTAAAATTTGAATTATAATTTGGAGTGAGGGGGGTAACCTTGTGTACCTTGTATATTGACGAATGTATTGAAGAGATTTGACAGATTTGGATAAGTGTGCAGGCTTTGCAGTACTTTCATTGTATTATTATAACCGATACCCAAACAGCGGCGTTTCATCCCGATATTCCTGATTCATAACAGCATGTAAATAAAAAATAAAAATATAATGAGACAACATCACATACATTGTTCTGATCCCAAGGTAAGTAGCTAAAGCACTCGTTTCGTGGAAATCAGAAACAATGACGGTACATACCACAACCACCCAGACCCGACACAATGTCGAAAAGTTCGTTTTACGACATTGACCCGACCGGGAATCGAACCCGGGACCTTAAAGTTAGCGCCGCCCAAAGTCCGGAATGCAAGCCACTTGGCTCCGGAGGTCGTCAAATATAAAAATTACTACTACCTATTTTCTGCGTCTATGAGTTTTCGATGTATTCACAAGTGTTGACTATTTAGATATCGAAAATCTTTCTGAAACGTTAGGAAAAATATATCTGTAAAATAAACACAAGTAGATCCGTGTTTATCCTTGTTTGTTAGAAAAACAAAACAATTTACTCATCATAAAGAGCGCGAGTGAACTTCACACGCCTCTAATTCGTGTCTGCTCAAATCCTTCGCTCCGATCTCATTGCTTAAGATAAAGCCGTAATTAAAGGCCTTCGCGATCGATTAAGTTAAGCCGAGTTTAAACAGAAGCTAACTCCGGGAGAAAGGTCTACTCCGCCGTGAAATGGCATTAGGTTTTCGCGCGTTTTATGCGCTTGTGTATAGGGTTTCCAGCGAACAAAATTAAATTAAAACTTTAATTATTAACTACAATAGCCTATTTTTGCTGTTGGGTTTGGGAGATCAGACAATGTTATGGCTATGGTCAAATGATTTTTTGTTGCTTTATTTGTGTAAACTGTATGTAAACTGTAAGATGATAGGATGGTATGATAGGATCAAAGTAATGAATAAAATGGCAAGGGTTAGCATGAAATATATAACGAGAGGACGACGAAAATGTACGAGAAATTCCAAAGTTAAGATGTGAATATCTAAGATATCGTTCATGTTTCATAACAAGAAGTTGTTTTGTTGTATTTTATAGATATCATTATTTATTTTACAAATTTATGTAATTATAACTTAAAGTTTAAATGACAATAATAATATTTATTTCTGTTAATGACGTTGACAACCCTATTTCAAGCAAGAGTTGCTAAGAAAGGAGGATGGGCGCGGATTAAACGAGAGATTGACTTAATTACCGACGCTCGTAAATTAGCGGAAGTATTTTTGATTGATACGATTTCGGATTTGAAAGGATTTGTTCGGCGTTTAAGGAGTTTGTCAACTTTTTAAACAAGTTTGAAGTGTCAACGAAAACATCGTTAATCAAAAGAGGTTTTTTTGTGAGTATACGAGTAAAGAGAGCATAGTAAAAAGAAAGAATAAGTGATCGATGTTTAGATTCTTTAGGACTTTTCAACTGAATCTATAATTGTCCATGGTTTTATACTTAAATAATTACTTAAACACAAAAAACATGCACTTGTGCAGAATCAACGGCTTAACGATCTGATGTACGGAGAGAGCTCGAGAGATTCAAATTTGGTCACCCATCATTTCATCACCCAAACATTCCACAGCGCGGAGGGCGCTGTAGTATTTGTCGGAAACTATACAAAAAAATATAGCAGGTACCATAAATAAATAACTATAAAATAAGTAAGTGTGTATTGTTGTTGCTTTGTGGTTGTGCTCCCTCCCACACTAAGGTGTTCGCGGAAGACCAGCGTCAGGTTTTCCTATAAACTAGGAGGCCTGACATCATGCTGAGCGGGCACCTGTTAGTGCCACTTATTTTTTTGAATTTTTAATGTAATGAATGATGTGTGTTGTGTCACTAATAAATGTTTTCTATTTCTATTTCTATTTCTAAATATGACTCTTATTTCGATATACAAATATCATTAACATTATGTTATTTCACGTATTTCTAACGTTTTCCACAAAACATTTATATCGCACCAAAAAGCATACTTTATCTTAAAGCAATTCATTTAAGATCGTAATTAATTAAGTTTTCACCCCTTTATTCGATGGCAGGTACTTCACAAAAGTCCGTTTCATGTTAAGGGGCAGTTAGAAATTACTGTAATAATTAAATCAGGCATTCTTTCCAACTTTGGCATTAATATTTTAGTGGAGGCTTTGACAGGGCAATTCCGTCTCAAGTACCTCTACCCTTCTGTTTATGCTATGAGGTGGGCAGGGCTAGGGCTGTTTGCAAGGTATCGGTGTTAATATCGGCAACTTAACATCGATAAAAATCCGATCTCTTGTTTTAAATGTACTTTATAATAAAATACAGCAATATGTTACCAACAAAAATGTTTGCTCTCTTGAAATTTATTTAGATAGGTCCATGCACCCGTATGCATCTATGCATGCAAACACACATTCGAATAGGTATTTAAGTGTTTTAATATATGTTTCATGATCTGATCTGAATTTTGGACAAAACATTGATTTCGAAGCTTATAAATCTTCCGATCAAATTTTGTAATTTATAAAACCAAATATTACATTCATTCATAAACAGATATATCCGTGTATTTTAGTATGTTACGTAAAGAAAAACACAGTGTCGCATCCCTAAAATTTCTGTTGCGTGACGCTTGGTCCTGGCAGTATTATGAATCGGCGTAAATGTTGAACGAAATGTCAGTTTGACCTTATGCTAAGTGTTGCATCGCCCCTGAATTATTCGGCGGCCCCGTTTGATCTATGAAACGCGCCCTTTCATAATATGACTGCTGTCAATTCACCGTAACTATTAATGTTTCATTGCATATTTCAGGAATGTGAATTATTTTGTTGTACGAACATCAAGTGCATACTTCGTGAATAATGAATCTCGAAAACGTAACGAAATGCTCCGTGATTAATATTATATGAACATTTCTTCCCGAGGCTTCGTTGTTTGCATTGCTGTGTTTCAAGGGTACAACACTACAGCCTATAATTATACTGATTATGCTTTCAAATAAAAATATATAAATAAAAAAGGGGTTATGTCCGTTACTTATTCATTATTAAAATGTTTGTATTAATCAAAGTAGATTCCAATTACGACTATAGGTTCAGTCATTCGCATATTTTGTGTTGCTGGTCTTCCTATAAAGAAGCAGGCCAATATTTTACCGCTGGGCTGAAACCATAAAATTCAAAATTCAAAATTCAAAAATCATTTATTTAGTTTAGGCTACAAGTAGCTCTTGTGAATGTCACTATGCCATAGATGATAGATGTGGATAGTGCCGAAAACAGCGCCAATCCTATGAAGAATCGAGGATTCATCCCACTTTACGATTTTGCCTGTCTAATTATTTTCTAATCAGGAACAAGTTATACGAAGAAGGCAAAAAATGCGTCAGGTGTTCCTAATGTCCTGTTCAAAATTCTTGAATAATGTTAGCTAAAGCAGTATCGCCAAACATAATATTTCAGAAGATTTTTTGCGTTGCATGAGTTTACTTCAGTTGAAAGAAAATCAAACTTATTAGGCGTACCATCATCATCTCCTGCTTCTGCAAAAAGAGTTTAATTAGGTCTAGTCGTAAAATATCAATTAGGTAGGTATATCTTTAAATCTCTTTAAAAAAAAATTTTTTCATATCTAAATAAAGTCTTTAAAAGTTAAAGATTAGTTTTTCTTTATAAAAAAATAATATATTTGGCTGAAATTTTTTAATTTTTCTGAATTGCAATTTATTTTCACTAAAATTTGCGTAAAATTTAAGTATACTAATATTTAAAGGATAATTAATGTGTTATTATGTATTATGTGTATTGTTTGATAGTTATCCACATGTTGCTTTTTAATATTAACTTTTTTAATAGTTTGAAGCTTATATGGGTTCAATCAAGACCTGTTCTCCATTTTTATCTTTACACAGTTATTATATAATATAAAAATGCGAAATTCTAGGATGCAACCTATGCTGACACCGTGGCTCCCTCACATGTAAGTACTCACTTGCTGCGGTAAGTACTGAAAATCGCAAACGGCACAAATACGCAAACCTGGGTCTAAATTATTTATTTGTTCCGTTTGCGGTGGAGACATTGGGTCCATGGGGGCTGGAGGCCAAGCATCTTGTTAAAGAGTTGAGTGCTCGCCTTATTGAAGCCTCCGGTGACAAGAAGGCTGGCAGCTACCTCTGCCAACGTATTATCTTGGCAATCCAAAGAGGTAATGTTGCCAGCATTCTTGGGACCGTTCCCATGAGCTGGAGGACATTTTTTGTTTATAGGTTTTATTTTGTCTTTAGTTATGGTCAAGACAAGGCTGCACGGATCGGCTCCGCGGCCACGGAAGAGGCGCGCGGGGGAACGCGGGCTTAACGCCACGCCGCGCCGCCACCGCAACGGCGGACAGATGGATTCGGCCCCCACGACTTCAACGACACACCAGCCACTCGGGCGCACGTCACACCGCGGTCGCTTTGATTTGTCGGGTCGAATTGTACGTTTGCGAATTAAACCAGCGCTTTAATATACAGTCCACTTGCCTTTTACTGGTTAATTACCCCAAGCTTCAGAGTTAGGGCCTTGGCCAGTACAGTTATCTTATTTTTTTTTCTTTAATGTTATGTTATTTGGTTATGTTATGTTTCTTGTAAGTTAACTCAAAATAATATAAAAATATTGTACATGTTCACACAAAGTCTCCTATCGGTTGCCTGACCTAATTGGTCTATACCATTTACAAAATTCAAATAACCAACTGGTAAATTGTAAAACAGAGTTTAAAAACTAGCGATTCACGTGAGTAGCCGGTGTAACTCACCAGCATTCTTTCAGTTCGTCGAGGGTCGTTCCACCAAGGGTCGAGTCGGAAGTGCTATCGCGGCCTGCCGAGACATTTTCTATTCAAATTACCCACCACGAGGTCGTTAGCGTTGTACCAATACGCTACACAAACTATGTTGCACCTACCATTACCAGTTTTATTGGTAAAGTCGCGTACTCTGTTCTCAATGCACGTTCAATGTATGTTTCACAATTTAGTGTTGTTGCTGCATTAGAATTCTTAGGTAATGGTATTGTCTGAGGAGTAGGAGACAAGTCAGACGGCTTCCGCTTCGTACATTAATATATGCGAGGGAGAACTTTTGTATACATTTTAAAACTATTTATTTGTACATTTCTTGGTGATAAATTAAATATGTTATCTAAGATGAGTAAGGTCATTTAAAAAGTGCGATAAAGTTAAGAAATAAAGATAAATGTTTCACCTTTGTGACGTTTTGTATCTGTCTATATAGTTATATTGAATTCTCTCTTGTTGATTTATCCATAGCTTGCCATTGTTTGAGCATAGACTAACTAAAAACAAAAGACGCTTGATTAACTTTTGTTTAATTTTCATGAACAAATAGCAGTGTTACGAACTCTTTCGTACTCAAACATATTTTAACTCTTTTGTTTATTTGTTTATTTTAAGTGTTGTTTTCTTTTTCTTTTTGGTAATTCATTTTTTTCCTATTTTTAACTTTATTTGAACATAAGGTACCTATTTCTTACTCTTATAAGCGTCATTCTCTTATCTCTTGCATAATAGACTGTTTGTTTAATATTTTTTTGATTACGATGCCCTGTTTCTCTTTTATAGATTTGCATAAAGTATAGCAGGATATAGCAGTTGCCTGTTACCATAGAGTATAATAATAAATGTCTTGAAATTGTTTAATTTTAATTAAAAAAACTTTTTAAACTGGTAGTTTATCTATGCTGCGTCTCATACCATGCGTGTTGCTGTTACGTACAAAGTCCCTCGACTTGCAAAACTTGCGAAACTAGAGCACGCCTTTCACCTGACCCTCGCAATCATTTTAGCATTAATGCATACGGTCTTTTTGTCAGTGTTTATGTGCCTTCGATAGCTCAGTTGGTAGAGCGGTGGACTGTAGCTGGTAGCAATTGTAATCCATAGGTCGCTGGTTCAAATCCGGCTCGAAGGAATTCTTTTTGGTGGGTGCAAACATTTAAAAGCTTAGTACCAAGTAATTTTTCTGATACTATTGTGATTATAGGGATGAAATATGCGTCCTATGATTTTTTTATTTGTCTTGAATGTGACGTTTAATTTTCATTTGTTTACTAAAAATATATGACAATGACCATCGGACATTTATATATTCCCGCTGCTAGGTCTCGAGCTGTCCTTATAGATAAAAACACCACATGGAGAACAGGCCATAAACCTAACAACGCAGACCCAGTGCAAATTGTTGTTTATTTATAAATTTAATTTATTAATTAGTTAATCTCATTAACGTTGTGATAGCTTCTAATTGCATTGTTTTGCAATTGCATAATTACTATACCTACTTGTTTCTTTTTGTTCAATGTATTTGTAAGTTAAAGTTATGTTTGGGCACTCATTGTCTATTAATCTTGAAAATTTTTAGTATTAGTATTTCTTTGTAATGACTGTTACGTGCCAGAATAAATAAAAAAAATGTATTCCATCAGGTCATGGCATAATATAAAAAGTATTAACATTGTTTAGGCTAGACAGTAGTCTCCATTTGTCTCCATGTGTGTAAAGACAGTTAATATAAAACAATACAAAACAGTAATTAAAAAATGTAAATTAAAATAATATCATACTAATATCACAAAACTGTTGTTGACTGCTAATACTGCCGGAACCAACGGCTTTACTTGCCTTTCGAAGCACAGGGAGTTTAAGATGATACGTTTTTGGTCACCCATCCGATTACCGGACTTTGTAAAAGTTTCTTAAATTCAGCAATGGCAGACAGCGCATGAACCACTGCACCATCGAGCTTCTCCACTCCCCACTAATGTATTCATTGATGAAGTTGAATACGGCAGCATGCGTAAATAATTATTGAAATCTGGTTACTATCGAGTTCACCTTGATGCAATAACGGTATTACATAATTAGTGAAGTAGTAATTATGAATGCGACTTTACTTTTAATGATATCACCTGTGCCTTCGATAGCTCAGTTGGTAGAGCGGTGGACTGTAGCTGGTCGCAATTGTCATCCATAGGTCGCTGGTTCAAATCCGGCTCGAAGGAATTATTTTTGCATACTTTATACGCATTTGCATCATGTGATTTTTATAGTATTCACACTGATTCATTATAAAAACAAAAAAATATGTATTTATATCTTATTTTAGGAAGTTTTTAATTTTGAAAATATATATTTTTTTAATATTAATCTTCACGAAAAGAAAACCATAAATAATTGTATTTTTTTTATATGTAATGATGATTATGATGAAAGTAAGAACAAGTTATTATTAGAAAAATCATCCAACGAATGATTGAATCATTGAGTTTTGTATTCTAACTGTATTTGGTTTAAACTTATTAATTAACTAATTATGTCACAACCTTATCTAGTAAGTAAAATGGGCCGTAATTGCTTTAGACGCGACGGGTCTCTTTAAATAAATCGTGTAGTTTTTGTAGCGATCACCTACTAGGTTTACTAGTACCTGCAGTTTACTTGTAAAGCGGCTTTACTGCACAAACTCGAACCTACCAATTAATATGATAATTGTCGTATATGCGCCGGATTCGACAAGGGCGCCGCGCCGTCGGGTAAGCCCTGCTCCGACGCGACCGATGCGCTCCTACGTAACCGTTTTGAATCGCAAATGGTGCTTAAGTTCAGAATTCTTGAGAGCAAGAGCTTTGTACTATGTGTGCAGTATTTGTAATACAATTCCCGTAGACATAAAATAACAGGTATTTTTTTTTTCGTAGGAAGGCTGGTGGTTTTTAAAATTAAATATTGTATGGTGTAACAGACAAGTTTAATTGATAATAAAAGACATTTAATTATTTTAAAAAATATGTGAAATTTAAATTTGTCAATACTGTTACCATCAAACGCATATATAGGTCAAGGATAGAAATATACCAGCTTTTAAAACATGTAGTTTCGCAAATACGACTCTTATGTTTTTTTTCTTATTTAGTTATCCCGAGAGTTGAGACTCAATACACTTCGGTTAGTACTTTCTTCAATTAATATCAAAACCGTATGCTCGGTTTTGTTTTGTTTTTGTGTAATATGCATTACTTTGTAACTAACATTATTGTATAAGGTCTATACTTATTGTTATTTATTATGCAACGCGTAATAATTTACAAAAAAAAACAGAAACAGACCAACAACAGTAGGTATTCTTGCAATTTCTTCTTTTGTTTTTAACATACTGCTTGAAAAGAAGAACTATTGCTTGTTATTATGTCCCATTTTTTCAAAGTCAAAGTTAAAGTAAATTTTTTTATTCAAATAAACTTAAGAAAAGTGATTTTGAATAGGAACATGTGGGCATTAATTAGCTCTTAATATTTATCAATGAGTTTAAGTTTAGAAAGCAATTATTCACTTTGTTGTACAGACGAGTTTATGATTGCATCACACCGCACCGATGTTATTTAGCAAAGCGACTTTTATTTTTGTGTATATACGTGTGCCTTCGATAGCTCAGTTGGTAGAGCGGTGGACTGTAGCTGGTCGCAATTGTCATCCATAGGTCGCTGGTTCAAATCCGGCTCGAAGGAATTATTTTTTGAACCATAACCTTTCCCGCACTGAACTCTCTTGGATGGCTACTAATCGCATTTTCGCATTCAACAAATATTAGTCATTTTAAATATAGAATAATAATAACATTTTTTAATAAGTTTAAATGTTTCTTTTTCGGATTTAATACTTTATTTAAAACCTAAAATCTATTCTCCCTGTTATTTACTTTTACCCTATTTAAATTTGAGTTTCAATTAAAATTCAAATTTCAAAACACTAAGTTTTTATTTTATTGACCTATCTTGTCCCACTGGTGGGCAAAGGTCTCCCCCAACAACAAATACGTCTTTTTCTCTTAAAATTAAAAAATAGCAATTTTAGTTATTAGTAACGATTATTGGTTTTTTTCCCTCTTAAAAACAAACACAATGTATGAAAAATCTCAAAAAAGAATCCTTCGAGCCGGATTTGAACCAGCGACCTATGGATGACAATTGCAACCAGCTACAGTCCACCGCTCTACCAACTGAGCTATCGAAGGCATGTGCGGTATCATTAAAACTATAAACACTATACACGCGCACCTAACTGTTGATTACACAACTATGTATTACGCACTTTCACCTGATTTAAAAGACCACTGCTATCTATAGCTATTTATATATATGTACGTAATATATGTACGTATATGTTTGGTAAAATCAACCAGAAGTTTGAATTATTACGAATTGAATACGTTTTAAAATAAATTAATAGACTAATACAACTAGAGGAATAGGATCGACAAGGGATTCTAAGTTTAGTTTTTAGTAAAAAAATCCATATGGACTTATGCATGCCTGTAATGTATTTATGTATAAACACGATTTTATTTTTATGATTTGCATCTTGGTTTAGGGTCTTACAGAACTCTCTGATTCTCTCTAACAAACAAAGAATAAGCTGCTAATAGTTATTCCGTGTTTTCTTCCCGTCATGTAAACGTCATTTCAAATTAGAGTAAAAAAGACAAAACACGGAATAAATATTCGGAGCTTATTCTTTGTTTATTTGTAAGGTACTTAGGGGCTTATTAATAAACAAAGTGTAAGCTTGGTGTAGTTACTCCGTGTTTTGTCTCTTTTACTCTAATATGAAATGAAGTTTACATGACGCGAACAAAACACGGAGTAACTACTCCAAGCTTACACTTTGTTTATTAGTAAGTATAAATATATCTTACTTAGTACTTTGTTATAAATAAATCAAGAGCGTAAAACCTACCACGAAAATTGAATTTCGATGACTGGATGCATTTCAAATTGTAGAAGTTTTTATATATTTTTTATATTTAAAGGTAAGCACAGTGCCTTGATCTCACCTGATGTTAAGTGATGATAAGGTCAATGATGGAAGCGCACTTCACCCGGGATCCTCAACTAGTGAGGCACTGGCTATCTTATCTCTAGCTGCCGGAGCACAATAATGCTACAAACATTGATGTTATAGCGACATTTTTAGATAAGATGGTGGTAGCTAGCCAGGCGGACAAACAAGCCCTACCACCAACCAAACCGAGCACACAAACATGTACCCCCCGCTGGGAATCGAACCCGGGAGATCTGGGTCTAAACCGGTGGTCTTAATCACTAGACCACAGAGGCGGTAAAAGAAGAAAGAAGTTTTGTATCGACGTCAATTGTTGTCTCCGTTCTCACAGAGATGTCGTAGCGTCACTATAGCCGGTGCGGCGATGCACCGTCGTCGGTTCAGATGCATATGAATTACCATATTAATCGAGAGCTCAGTATAAGACGAAGTAAAGCCGCTTTATAACTGAACACGTGAGACTGACACGAGACGCTGCAAATTCGGAAGGCATTCGACGGGTTTAGAGGTATTACTTTTCCTCATCTCATCTCATCAGCTCACTGCTGGGGCACGAGCCTTCCCTAAGGATGGATAGGGAGAACGGGCCATAAACCACCACGCGGACCCAGTGCAGATGGGTGGTTGTTAACGACTGCTCATGCAGCCGGGATTAGTGTGAGGTTTGATTGCCAATACTAGTGTTACTGCTTAGGATGCCTTTAGGCGAGCCATGACAGATTCGTATTTAATCAGTTGAGTTTTAGGCCAGAATACGATAAAGTACGACTCTGTTGAGGTCAGATTTGCCATAGGTCTGTTTCTGAATAAAACAGTTTCGACATACGACTTATGATATAAAAGTCACTTTCTCTTTAAACCAATTTCTGAGTAGGTCAGATTCGTATAAGGTCCCGTCCCGATGAATGCACCACTGACTAACGTTATTCGAGTAGGTGTAACATGCCTGCCTCCCAAATTTTGAAAAAAAAATCCATTGAATGGGCGATGTTCGGCTGTAAAGAAAAGGTAGTACAGTCATTTGAGCCAATACAGCCTATTTTTGAAGAGTCCTTACAAGATCTCAACCATTTGCACCATTCAATACTACTGCCTACTTTTTCCTCCAAAGAAAAGGCTCATTATATGCATGGAAAAAGCGGGCTTTGGGTACCGAGGCATTAAAATTTGACAGTCCCAAGACGTGCAAATATCGAAAATAATAAGCGACAATTTTTTTATTTGCGAAGCGGGTGATGATGATGAAAACATTTTTATTTTCGGCACTGATTTGTCGAAAAAAACTATAAGAAAGACTTCTAGATTCCTCGGGGATGCGACTTTTAAATTTGTACCGAAACCCTTCTGTCAACTGTACACGATACACGCCATATTGAACTACGAGTCCGATAGTAGCTGCACCATTGTGCCAGTCATATACGCTCTTCTGCCTGACAAGAAGGAGGAAACGTACGTTAGACTGTTTCAAACACTGAAATCCATTCTGAATGCAGACATCCAACATTTTAAGGCTGACTTCGACTTAGCTGCTTTGAATGCCGTATCTGAGGTCTATCCGGCAGTAAATAAATCGGGAAGCTACCTGCATTTTATAAAAGCTATTTGAGAGAAAAGCGAAAAAATTAACCTCTGCGATGATGGTGGGAAAAAAATCCTCAGGCTACTGACGTATCTGCCATTGCTACCGAATGACATATTCCTGAAGCATGGTGTTCTCTTGTTTCAAAATTTCATCGTGTGAAAAATTTTTATAAAATATTTTGTAATGTTTTGGCTGTCAATAATAACTCCGGATATATTTGGCTGCTCTCAGGAAAAATATCGCACAACTAACCATTTTAGAAGGTTGGCATAACAGGTTCAACAAAAAGCTGTTTAAACAGTCAAGAATATAAAAATTTTTGTTTGCCCTAAAAAAGGAGGGTAATCATTACAACATACGTATCAAACAAGCCTTTGCACACCGAGAAACTAAAAATCCAAGAAAAATTTACCTCAAATATGATAAGCACGTGAGAAATCTAATTAGACGTGACGGAGAAAATTATCGGGTTCCTAGATTTCTCATAAAAGCGTCATACTTGAGCTATGAAAGACACGTAAAGAGGGATGTATTTGAAGACGACAAAAATGAGCCTGAGTCTAGCGGTACTAGTTCCGAGAGTCAATCTTCCAGTGATTGTTCAAGTAATCTTGAAATATTTTGAATGATCATTATTGGATGGCGTTTAATTTATAAGTTATATCTAACGCGTTTGACGTAAAGGGCGAACTTTAAGAGGACTTTAGTTAAGTTTAACTAGTTTGTATTTCTAAACAATTGAAAACATGTGGTATATTAAGTTTTTTTTTATTAGATACCTACCTATAATATATTTGTAAAAAAATTTTTTTTATTAAAATAATTAATATTTTATTTTCTCTTTGACTGTACATTCGCCAAATGTACCCAGAAATTGATTGACATATTATCTGACCTCCTCAGAATAAAGCCTAAACAAAATCCAATCAACATCGAATAGGTCGTTCTCAGAATTACACATAATAAGATTCTGGATATGTGATTTTCTGACCTACTCAGAATCCGGCATTATGAGAATCTGAAGTGCTAGGAATTTGAGATCTTAATAACCTGACATTTTAGGAAATCGGACTATTCATAACTTAGAAAATGCTCTATTCATTATCGAACCTACTTAGAATCCAAATTAAATAGAAACTGGCAACCTTAGAGTCGTACTCACTCATATTCTGGCCTAAAACTCAAATGATTTAATACGAATCTGTCCTGGCTCGCCTAAAGGAAATTTAAATACAGTAAGGTCTAAACGTATGTTATACGTTTTCAGTCAATCAGATTTATTAAATTAGCACGTATTCAGCGATGTATGGCTACAAAATCCCACCCCTACCAAATTATTCAGTCGACAGACGCTGTCGGAGAATCTACTAACTTACGCGACAGTTTCTGAACAATAATAGTAGTGGGAACGAAACTGTTTAGCCAAGTTTGCTGCGTCAATAGAGGGCGTCACCTAGGGAAGGAATAATTCATTTAGCGAGAATTAACTCGCGAACTTGCCTGCCTCGCGAGTGGGTCGCTCCTCTCATCCAAATGTTGATTTCTGCTTTGTTTTCTTTATGTGGGTAATGTGATTAGTAGTTGCTTCATCACCTTTGCCTTATTTGAAATCAAAAGCTACGCTAATTCTAAGACAAGAAATGTCATATGAAACAAAATGTTAGATTTTTTTTAGTTTAAGCTTCGAGTCGTTAGGAAAGTACGAAATTGGTGAACATATTATTGAAACTACATAATTATATTATATTTTACTAGTTGTAGCCCACGACTTCGTTCGCGAAGACTACAGTAAAAAAAAAGAATCCTATATGCTGGTCTGGGTCATTGTCTGTATATGAAGAAAGTTTCATTAAAATCCATTCAGTACTTTTTACGTGAAAGAGTAACAAACATCCATCCATACTTACAAACTTTCGCGTTTATAATATTAGTAGGATTCAATTAAGATGTAAGTGTAGGTAAAGGCACGAGCACTCACATGTAAACAATGTAACTTACTGTGGAATAAGGGTGACACTCCATTGAGAAATGAACCAATATTGCAGCAGAGCTGAAAAGAGCCGTTAAAATAAAGGGACTCTATTGGTTGACTTCCACTCAGCTCGGCTCAGCTCAGCTCAGCTCAGCTTCAATGGAGTGTCACTCCAAAGTTCAAAATACAGTATACATGTTAATGCTTATGTATGTATATATGTATACACATTCACAAACTGTCAAATTTCCTCAACAGGGTTTGAACTTTATATCTATAGAAAACAGTTGAACATTTATTGATGAAATTTTACATGTTTGGATAGGTTGATGTGCAGGCGTCTGTACACATCATCTTATGTTTGACGCAGTAGTGTAATGTAAGGTGGAATCAAGCATACAGCTCGCCTGATGGTAAGCAGTTATATGGATGTAGCCTGTTGTATGGATCTGCCCGTAAGATGGATGTTCAAAACACTAGAAGTTTCAATCAATCGTGTCTATCCCTGTAAAAATATTAAAATAAAGCTATAAGGCTATATAGCTATTTTCCTGATGATACAAAATCAAGCATAATATACATACACACATACTTAGAGACATGCCCTGTCTCCCATACGGGTAAGCAGAAAATACTTATTGCCAGACCAGGGGAAAGATTCAAGCAAGCATGCATCGAAAAAAAGGAGCCTACGGTCTATACTTGTGTGGGCCGGAATTTCTACTGAAAGTCGCACAGAACTGACTGGTATTCATAGAAAACGCCTCTTTAAATAGCGTAAAATATGTGGTAGAAATTCATAATGAATTTGAAACGTTGGTCCATTTATGGTCAATTTGGATGAGGATGCTATTTTTATGCATGACAATGCCCGACCTCATATACAGGTTGGATTGTGAATGGATACCTTCAAGAGATGAACATGAACATTACTCGTATGGAGCCAGCACGCAGTCCGGATATCAACCAGATCGAGCATGCTTGGGACGAACTAGGGAGATGCGTAAAACAACGAAACCCTCCCCCAATCACGTGAGCTCAAAATTGCTCTTACAGAGGAATGAGAGAATATCCTCCAAATCGTATAAGGAATTTGGCGTACAGCATGCCAAACCGCGTAAACGCAGTAATGGAAGCAAGAGGCAATACGAAGTATTAAAATTCAAGAAAATCGTAATATTGTTCAAAAATGTCATGTTTTCTATTTTTGTTTTAAGGCGAGATCAGCAGTTTTTTTTCTTTATGTAATTTTTTGTAAATAAAATGTAGTGACTCAAACATTTTATTACTTTCATTTAAGAAATATTTAATTATCTATTAAACACAATTTATTTAATTAAGCTAGAATTCTTAGTTTCCGAGATTTGTAGGTTTCTTTAAGTGACCCGGATTCGTTGCTCTCGAGAGTATTCTAATAACAGGACACAATACAGTGCAGCCCTCGACGTCACTCGCGCAAACCCGCCCTGACATTCACTTAATTACATAGATTACAAGTTGACATTTTCGTTTGTCACCATTGAAGAAGGATTATCCCTTTATGTTGGTTCGATTCACTCTAAATTTAATAATAATCCTGGCAGCTTAATATGCTCTGTTACCGAAAAAGCAATAGTAAAATTAAAAACAAAAGTAAGTTGCAATTTTTTTAAATTATTTGCGTAAATAATGGCTCTTTGTTGCGTTTTATGTTTGGGTCAATTGTGTATTTGTATCGGACTTAAAACGTAAGATTTCTTAAATCAACATTTCTTTCCCACTATAAAACGTTTATACTAATAAAATAAAAAAAATATGGAATAAAACGTTTCCTTTCCTAAAGCCCACAATAAAAGTTATCTTTGCATAAAATCAAAAGGTTGAACAAACACAACGAAAGCCCCAAACGAGACACTTCAAAATTAATGGGCATTTCGTTATACCTGTCATGACATAGGACTGTCACAACCAAAATATTAATCAAAGTCAGCGCACTAACCAGTATGTGGGGCTTTTTAATTATAAACAGCCATAATGATCATTTTTCATTCTTAATTGCCATTTTGGTACGGCAGGTCTACGTTTTAGCTAATCACCGTTATTACGGAGGACATTCCTGTTGGGGTTTCAGTATGGGATTAGAATCGTGTGACGAGCCCCATCATGCATTAGTAGTATTCATTTACATATTTCTGTAAAGCTTTCAACTGTTAAGCGAGTAGGCAATAAAAACTATTTCTTGTTTTATTAAAAAATAACTTTTCTCAGAAACGAATGAAAATGACATAGTTCTGAGTTTCTGAGAATTGCTGGGTATTCTGTCTGTAAACACAATACTTATTCTGCACGAAGTCGCTTGTAAAGCCATTTGCTTGCGTATACGGGTCGTAAAAGAGTTGGGTGTTTGTTTGTTGCGTTGATTTTCATATATGAATATTCCGCGCTGTTTGGCATTCGTGGTGCGACGGCTAAACACTGGAGTGCAATAAAACTAAGCGCACGACAATCCGGCGAGCAATAAAAGTTGGCGGGATCCACGCTGAGATCCGGCCCTGCTTCTGTGCCCTGAGTGACGTCACTTCGCTTTCACATCACGAGCCTAAACCCCGTCTGAGTGTGTCGCCGACGCTGCCTACGGCGAGTGTTACCGTTTTAGTGTTGTCTTGTTGCCTGTCGATTTGAACCAAATGAAAATCGAACATTTTAATCAAGTTCAAAGAAGAAGTTCAAATAAACATTAAATCAAATTAATGTGTAAAATAAACGCGAGTAGATCCGTAAAAGTAGTTTCACTTCAAGTCCAAGGATTTCTATTTTTTCTTTTTCAAGATCTAGCCAAACTATTGGAAAAGAAAATAGAATTTTGACTTTTGTAAGTCAGTGCATCATTTATGACGTGCTGTTTCTCATACCAACCGGTTCTTAATTGTTTTTTGATGATCATTTAACACATTAAACGTTTAATCAATATCTATATACATATAATGACTTGTCCTGACTGACTGATTTACCATCGCCAAGCCGAAACCGCCGAAGCTAATTACATATAAAAGTAAAATACATGAGAATTAGAATTTGGATTTTTGAAAATAAATAAAGAACGACATATCTCAGGAATTTTGTCTATTTTCCGTTAAAGGAGTAAAAAAGTGAAGAAGGTTTTTTTGGGGAAATCGTTATTTTCAAAGTAATAATTATAAAATTTTAATCGATCTTTAGATAATTCAATAACAATAAAGAATGACTTTTTTTTTTTGCATTTTTAGAAAAACTCCCCGAGAGGGGTGATAAGGTGAAGTGAAAAGTTTGTATGGAAATCTGCCATTTTAAAAGTTAAATTCTTTGGTATTTGGCCTGGTTACAAATTATGAATTTACATTTAATAAGTTTGGCTTTTATTACAAACAATCACAAGTCGTGTAGCCCACGTGAGCAAAGCTTTATCTGCTTATAATACACTCGGCGTCAAAAAAATCGCACCTCTTAGAAAATCACTTTCAAATGTCATTTACTCTTGATATGCACATGCAGTCGCATTAATTATGATTTTATTTACAAGGTTACTTAATTAACTTAATAAAAAACATTACTTTTCATTATCAAATAAAACCTAATGCAACAAATAAAGTGTCACAAAAATTCGATGCAAATTTTGCTACCCGTGAGAGTTGCTAGTTGCGCTTCCTTTGTGGGTATAAAACGGTCAACACGGGTTCAATGTGGGTCATTCGCTATTCAACCGTTGAAGAGGACACACGCACAGATTTTGATGGATACCACAGCTGATAAAGCCGCTCAAGTGGTTGCACTACTGCAATCAGGGGTGCGGCAGTGTGATGTCGCCCGGCAACTGAACCTGAGCCGTTATTCCGTTCGAAGAGTGTACCAGCGCTTCATAGAGACCGGTGGCTATATCCGCAGACACGGTTCGGGTAGACGTCGCTGCACTTCGGAAAGAGACGACCGGTTCGTTGTGTCGAACTCTTTGAGAAATCGTTTCTCCAACGCTGTTGAGTTGCAACAGCAGCTCCAGGCAGTTCGCAGACGCACCGTAAGCGTATCTACGGTTAGAAGAAGATTGAAGGAGAAGAAGATAGCGGCCCACAGAGCTGCTACGGGTCCAAAATTGACTGCAGCGCATCGGCGAGCCCGCTTGCAGTTTGCTCGTGACCACGTCGATTGGACCCTTGAGCAGTGGAGAGCTGTTCTCTTCTCAGACGAGACGCGAGTGTGTCTTTTCTGCAACGACCGACGGAGAAGAGTATACCGGAGGCAGGGTGAACGTTTCGCCCAAGCCTGCATCCAGGAGACGGTGGAATATGGTGGCGGATCCTGCATGTTCTGGGGCGGTATGTCTGCTGCCGGCAAACCGACCTTGTCTGCGTCTCCCGGACTGGAGGTGCTCGCGGACAAGGGTCGCTGACTGCTCGCCGCTATGTCACTGAGGTCCTGGAAGTGCATGTGGTCCCCTTTGCCGAATCTTTTGGCGAGGGGTTCACATTAATGCACGACAACGCTCGCGCTCACACTGCAGGCATCGTGAGCGACTTCTTGCAGAGGTCCCAAATCTCTGTGATGCAGTGGCCAGCGCGAAGTCCGGATCTGAATCCTATAGAGCACCTCTGGGACCATCTTAAACGTAAGGTTCGATCTCGGGATCCAGCTCCTTCGACTCTACAGGAGCTCCAAGACGCGGTGATTGAAGAATGGGGGCTTATCCCTCAAGAAGAGCTCCTGAAGTTGGTGAGGTCCATGAGGGACCGTATGGAAGCCGTGATCAGGGCAAGGGGGGTAACACTAGATTTTAAGTTAATTTTAAGACACTTTTTGTACATTTTTCTTTGTAAATTATCTGTTGTTAATTAGGACTTAATTAAGGATTTTTATTATTTTATTAATTTTAATGTTGTTTGTATAATTATAATTAAACAGAAAGTTAAATTTAATTGTTTTTTGATACTCCTTTTTGTTACCTTTCTAATGATACCCAACACTATCCTTTACATAAGGTTTAAGAATTTTTAAAGATGATTTTTAAAAGGTGCGATTTTTTTGACGCCGAGTGTATATCAGTAAAAATTAGATAACATCAGTTTTAAATCAGGTTAAATTATCGGTATACGTTTATTATTAACACAAGTAATGATATAAGAAGAAAATAAAGTTTTGGGAATAGCTTAGGATAGAGATAAATAGAATGAAGGCTATGCCCTGCAGTAGGAAAACACTATACTTACAATGACTTACACATTACACAGTATGGTTTATAGTATAAATAAAAAGAGCATATTAAAATATCGAAGTCGATGATAATGAAGCCCTTCTCTAACCGTGTAGGTAAACAGGGAGCCATAGAACAGCGCCACCTGACACCATTATGCTATTATAATATTTGCTACTTTCCCCGCTGATGTCTTCTTGACTACGCAGTGAATACGAAATTCTTTAGAGGTGTACCGTCTCCGTGATGTGGCGTACCTTTGATTCAGCGTGCCAAATTTATCGGCGATTGTATCGGAATTTGATATTGGGCGTATCAATATTACATTGGAAGTTTATGTTATTGCTTTGAAAGCAATGTCGTTTTTGAAATGCAGCTAGATACTTTGTGTTTATGTTTGAACATCTTAGTTATACCGTAAACTGTAATGTTATCGGTTTCTTAATCTTTAACAGTGCAATATGCCTCATAATCGAACAAAATTGATTATAAAAAATTTATGATACAATTTATTTTTATGTTTACGCGAACACCACAAATTGCAATGCTTTTTACCCTTGCCCTGTAAAACAACGTTAAACGTGTTGCGACGTAAAGTTATTACTTGATTTGTAACTTGCACCATTTTTTTATAGGGGGTGTTCGTTTCACAAGTTTGTGCAGGTGCACATCAGACCATCACATACTGTAAAATTTATTTGACTTTAAATATATGGCATATGATTAAACATTTATTATAGAAACTTGACAGTTTTGGGTAGGTTGATGTGCAGGCGTCCGTAATATGGACTCAATATCACATCGTAAAACTAACAACACGTAACAAAAATGTAGGTATATGTTATGCTAGCCGCGGAGCTATAGCTGTAACGTAGTTTTTATTCCACACCAAAAATGCCGAATAAAATCTGGCGTATGTATCTGCGTTTGCCACGCATTTATTTTTTATTGTGAGGGTTCCGAACAGCGGCCGGATTTTGTTTAAAATTGCATTTTTATATTTGGTACGCGATACGCCTGTGCCGGGTGACAAATACGCGTCGCGCCGCCATGAATGACAATTGAAGAGATGTTTTTATAAAGACGGTCGGTCGATTTTTATTTTTATGAGAAAGGAATTGTCCCCATAAAATACGGTGTTGAAATGATGAGTGCCATTTTTCACTGTCGTCGGAATGCCTCTTTATGGGACCGTTTTGCGTGAACGTCGCTATAGACAATATTTTTTATTTTTAATGCGCATCGAGGTTCGAGGGTCTTTAACTGTGTTTGACGAATAGGACATGGTGTATTTTTAATAGCACTATGTTATTATAAATGAATACTTAGGTATTCAAAAACATAATTAACATGCGATTTTATTTAAAACAGCAACTCATTAAATCATAAGTATTCACTAAGACATGATAAAAACCCCGTTAAAAATATTATCACAATATGGCGCCGTACAAACGTCACAATTATTTATTTATTTATTAAATTTATTTTATTCTATTTACAAAAACACAAATGTTGAAAAAATTTCCACGAGCAGGATTTGAACCTGCACCCTTCTGACATACCGGGTCAGGTGCTCTTCCAATTGAGCTAACGTGGTTCTAACCAGCCCGCCGAAATTATTCAACACTATTTAAAGTAAATATGTATAATCCTGCTCGTAGATTTTTTTTTTCAACTATTGTGTTTTTGGAATTTGTCTCGCAACAATTTGCGTTAAAAATGATATAAACAATACAAAAACATTTTATTCTATTTATTTTGCTTACAATAGTTAAAAGATATATAACTCTAGCACATTATTCTAGCTTTAATAGTTTGCACCTCTGATTATATGTGTATTAGTATATTATTAGTGGTATTAGTTCGTCCCATACAACTGGATATCTGGAATAAAACGCTTTAAACCGAGCATACTGCCAAATTATTTATTTTCAATTATTTTATATTCAATGATCATTTTTATGGTGTTGCAGAAAAAGTATTAACTGCCAATCTTACTTAGGAACAACTGTTATTAATCTAGCATGCTGTCAATTTATACACAATGGTTACATAGTGATGTAACCCTTACAACTATAGTAATCGGTATAGTCATCGGTATCTAGTTCTAAACTGTTTTATTCAAATTGTATTGTAATGTTCTGATATCTACCTGTTTGTGTTGCAAATAAATGAATAAATAAATTTAGTTTTTGTCTTCATTGTTAAAGCATAATCTCTTCTTTGCAAATTAATAATTGAATTGGATTGTTTCATTTGACTCGGGTCGAGTCAGGGCGAGCCGGGCCACTCGCACCGCAAGCGGCCACGAGCGGAATGTGCTCGCACGGTGTGGGCATCACCCTGGACTGGCGAGAGCAAAACCGTTTACCACTTTTTAATGAATCACTTTTAGCCAGAAAGTAGAAAAACACAAAGTATGGACATAAAGCTGTGCTCTTAACTGTATTTATTTATTCATTTAATTAGAGAACTGTACAAAAACTAAACTGAAAGCTCAAGTGTTGTGTTGGAGACTTCTTGGCGGGAAAGTGAAGAGTCATGTCTGCGGTTTTGTTTTATTTTCTAAAATTTGTGTTATGTCGATTGTTAATGTGAAATAATGGTGGATTATAAAGTTTAAGTTAAGTGTTCGAGAGTTTGCATGAGTGTTGACAAATGAAACAAAACAGTGCATCGTCACTTTTCAAATTCTCTCAAGAAGTCTGCGTGAGGACTTAGTAAAGCCCCACATTTTTACTGAGATACTCGAGGGGTTGGGGATATATCATTTCTCACTTCTCATTTCTATTATTATTCATCATCATCATCATCATCATACTAGCTAGAAGGAAATAATATTGTATAATTATGTATTTCTTGTAAGAAAAAATACTTTGACACTGGCTGAATGTGCTAATCGTACAAAGCCATCAACTAAAAAAAAAAAGTGTTGTGTTGCTAATAAATTAATATTTGTATGTGTTCATGAGGTAAGGTCTAACAATGTTAGTTAGCTGTTTATAGGCTGTTGCTGATGAAATATAATTATGTTGGTTTTATGTAATTTGAAAGTAAATTAACTTTATATTGATTCAAAATAATATGTATAATTTTAACTAGTTATCCAAAAATGACTGGATAACTAGTTTCTCCTCAAACTAAACGGGCCGTCTTCTTTCTTAAAAAAACTAATATACTTTTTTGTAATTAATGTTTTTTCATCTTTTTCAGCTGGCAGCATTTATTTACTAACAACTAATGCTAGATTATGAAGTAAAATAATTGCATTTTAACAATATTCGAGTGTGATCCAAAAGATTTAAAATCTTAGTAAAGTACCTACACGAAAAAATAAAAAAAATCGTGCAGGAAAAGAACTGCTAACAATTTTGTTGGCGAGTGTACCGCCTGCATATTCCTAAGCCCCAGTAGATACATTTGATTAACCTGACTAGACAGGCTTCATTGATTTACAGTTCAGCGTCTACTTTAATCCTAAGCCAATATCCTGTTACTAATTATACTAGGGTGAACTAGGGCTATCTATCGTCTATTAAAATCGAATATAACTTTTTAAACATTGTTTTACGAGAAGTTTAGTGAATATTTGTATTGAAGAATAAACCGTACCTGTTACATTTTTTAAAATTTATTTAAAACGAAGATTTAAATATACTTTAATAATAAAAATACTATTGTAATATAATAATAAAAATGATATAGCCATGATAGCATAGTTGGCAGTACACCTGACCCGGCATGTTATGGGGTGCGAGTTCGAATCCCGCTCGTGGAATCTTTTCAACACTTTGTCTTTTTTCTAATTGTAATTTGTTCGCAACAATATTTGCGTAAAATTATATATAAATAATCATGACTATAGCTTGCCTAATTCTTAACTGATCTTTTAATATCAATATCTTTCAATATTTTTCATTTACTTATATTAATTACTAATATTACTAGTATTAATTGCTAATATTTTTTATTCTTTCATTATTTATAAAAATATTAAGATAGGATGTCGATTTCAACATTGAATTCCTTTGGTTTTTATAGTAAAAGTAGATAGTGCTGATTAATTTCGGTGAGTTGGATTGAGCCACGATAGCATAGTTGGCAGTGCACCTGACCCGGCATGTCATGGGGTGCGGGTTCGAATCCTGCTCGTGGAATATTTTTCAACACTTTCTTTTTCTAATAATAATAATACTTTTAAAATGTTATCTTTGCTTTTAGAATTCTACAATTAGTCAAAACGAGTAAGCAAGTTACGTACATTCGAAATGAAAAAAAATGCCCAGTTTTTAAAAGCTTGTTTTTTAAAGTGTTAGAATAGTGTTGCCATAAACAGTGTCAAACAAAATATGCCAAATGCTTACTATTTGGGATAGAATAGAATAGAAAATATTTATTCATTTTTATTTGATAATCAAGCATGATTTATTGATTATTTTGAAAACTACATAGTTTGTTTACGCTGAATTATTGATCTACGATACGCTGTACACCGTAAAACGGTCGATCGAGTGACGCCGGACGTTAATCGCCCGTTAGCGACACATTATTCACTAGCACGCGTTGCACCGAATCCACCACCCTGAACCACCCCGGCAAACGCACTTCTGAAAACCACGCACATACCAACAAAACGTACAAACAATATTCGACGCTAAAGTCGAAAAGTTAAAGTACATTTTAAATTGGACTCTCGTGTCATATGTGACGTACAGTCACCCTCAAAATCGTTTAACTAATCCAAGCCAATATATTCTCTATTTCCCAATGAATAAAATTAATTCCTTTTTAAACTCCCCAATATACGACCGTTCGGAATTGTTTGTAGCGACCAGTAACTACTATCGTAAGTCACAGTTCTGATAAACAGTTATGGACGTTATGCTTCAAGTGCTAAGGTGTTGTTTGAATTGTCTTGCGTTGAATTATGTTGTCGGGAATGTGTTTGTTTACGTGGATACGGTACGGTATGACGTAGCATTTATTATGCCAATATCAACAGTCACAGTTGCATTCGACAATTAATTATTTGTAAACAATACCGGAGGTCGTGTTTGGCCATAAATAGCTTCTCTTTGCTATCGACGTATTTACCTGTATACGAAACTACATGTCATTACCTATTTGTTTCTACTAACTTCCGCGCGCGGTTTCGTTTGCGTGTAGTTCGGTATGTCTCAAGAAGCAATCTCCTGAGGTCCTGAGGAAATACCATGTTGTTCCGGAATCTTTATATTCATCCAGGATATGCTCTACTTGACTGTGTTTTATTCAAATCAGTCTAGTAAATACGTTCGTTTATATTGAGATAGTAGCAATTAAGTACAATCGCGAGCATTAACATGTCTACACTACTGACTCTTATTCCACTGGATTAAGAGTTACATTGTTTACAAAATAATGGGACTCCTGGGGTCGGCCTATCCGAAACCGGAGGACTTTAGGCTCTTCGCTCTTAAGGACGTTGCCAAACTTATGGCATCTATCTTTACAGAGGAAGAAGATTGAAAGGAATCCCATCCTGGATCCCGGGATTGCACAAAAGATCTCGATGGGTCGAAGTGTTACTGCGAGAGTGAAACCTCGGCAGGCCCCACTAAGATAAGATAAGATAAGATACATTGTTTACATGTTAATGTTCGTGATTGTACATTGCTTATACCTACATACAACGAAATGTTAAAAATTAATGAATAACAAAATAGAGCAAAAAATTTTTGGGGTTCGGATAAATATTAAAAATGTTATTCAACCACTGACAGGCTCAATATATACCAAAGAAAAAAATATATTTTAGAAAACTTTAAAATATTCAAAAGAAATATTACTATGTAAACGAGAAAAAGTTTATTAAAGTAATAAAAAAAATCAACTTAGGTATTACGCATTGTTAGTTAGCATCTATAGTTATACTTTATAAATTGTGTCAAACTTCATCGATATCAATAAGGAAGGAATAGTTTGATAATCCCTTTTACCTGTTGAAAGAAGCCTAAACGTCAATCATAATTAACCAACAAAAAACTACAACATTTCGCATCCATAAATTAAAATTTTGGAACTTTCCTAAAAGGAAAATAGTTTTCTATTGAAACCGTGAGTTCTCGTGGACGACATCAGTAAGTCTGATGGAGCAGAAGCCTTCCACTCGGCCGAGCGTGAAGATACCGCGATAGTGCGCTCCACTACCTCCGCACTGAGCGGGGTATGCGTAAAAGCCTCCCTAGTGCGTGTACTAGTACAACTCAAACGAGGAACGCTGATTGCGAATAGTGACATAGCTAATTTTGGTGGATTGGCTGCATTGGCCGTCGTTAACAACCACCAATCCGCACTAGGCCCGTTCTCCCTGTGGTATTTTCATCCATTGGGAAGGCTTCTGCCCCAGCAGTCAGTAAAAAGAAATGAGTGGTGACAAAAAAATACAGGAAAATAGACGTAAACATAGGCATAGACAATGAAAATGACAAAGACATAGACATAGACATAGACATAGACATAGACATAGACATAGACATAGACATAGACATAGACATAGACATACACATAGACATACACATTACATAAGTACATTTGCAGAAAGCGAGAACAGGAACATGAAGTATACTGTTTATTTTGAGCATGCAACGAATACAATGCGTATAAATTTTTTTTAGATAAATAGTACAATATTCTATTCCATTATCCAACTCGTGGATGGGTGAACAAAAAATTAACATCTCTAGCTCCTCCGTGCTTGGTAAGGCACGTGAAGCCGTTGGTAGCGGCTGCTTTAGCAGTTGTTAACAACCAATACCCCGCACTGGGCCCGCGTGGTGGTTTATGGCCCTATCTCCCTATCCATCGTTAGGGAAGGCTCGTGCCCCAGCAGTGGGGACATAAAATGGGCTGATGATGATGATCATGTGATGACTTAATTAATATAATAACCTGAATTTGACTGTGTATTTACTCGTTATAAAATTAATATATACAAAAAATACCATTAATACATAACGAGAAGGTATTAATAAAATAATCATCAATGTATGTGGTGACATCATGAAAAAAAAATTAGTTTTTTTTTATATTAGGAGGAAACGAGCAGGGCGGGTCAATCACCGCCGCCCATGGACACCCGCAAAACCAGAGGAAACGCAGATGCGTAAAGTGATGTTGCGACACGTATTTACCAAAGAGTTTTAATTACTTCAGATTATTTCAACTTGTGTTAATTCCACGCGTTCAGCGATCAAGTTGCGTTAGAAGCTTGCTTATGCCCGATTGTTTGGTAGGTACTTTACAGCGCATCTGTCGCAAAACAAAACTCGGCCGTCTTCGAGATGAATATTTATGGAGGCATCAACTGTTAATCCCGTATTGTTACGACTTTCGCTCCTCGTCAGCGATGACGTCAAGACAATACTGCGTACTTATGGTGTGAGTACAGTGTAGCACACGGAACAAAAGGAGAAAGAATTATAACATAGAGGTTATCCTTGTTTAACGTCTTTTGTAACGTGTGTATAAGGTGGTTATTTTCTTTGGGGTGTTATTTAAATGGTTAGCAAAGTATTCGTATTTTTGTTAGCAAAAAAATGCTAGTTGGGCAGCAAAAAAGCTAGTTGGGCAGCAACTTATGGTCAGCAAATATTTCTAAATCAGTCTGCAACTTATATCATTCTGAACAGCAGTCTTATGCCGCTCCCCCCTTCCGTGACTGGAAAAAAAAATTAACTGAACCTACAGTAAAGAAAATCTTATGCTGACCGATTGTATAATTCTGCTGACCAAATATTTATTTTGTAATACAAATAAATTATTTCCCTTTTTTTTTGTGAAGGTATTTCAATGTATGTATTATAAAACATATAAATTATTTGGCGATATCACTTCTGAGGCACGTTCCTCAGATTACTAAGTTATAGACAATTTCGATCGATGCTCGAACTCATGCGGAATGCTCGTTACCCGGATTGCGGAAGGTCAAGGGTTTGAATCTCATCCGTAAAAAGCCGTCTGTTTTCGTTTCCAGGTTTAATTCAACTCTAATTCTAGTCTAATTTAAATATTCGTTTAAAAACATAGAATAAAAAAAAGACGTTTTTTCATCGTTTATGATCCTATATTTTCGCAATAGTAATTTAATTTAGTGTAATTTATTTTTTTATTTTAATATTATTTTAATTTTAATAAGGCACTATAATACAATAAAAGTAATTAAAAAACCAAAAGAAGATTTTTTTAAGACTATCAATACATAGGTACCTCGTTTTATTATTATTGTATTGTCTCTACAGTAACTAGTTTGGTTTTCGTATATTAGGACAATATTTTTTGGAGAGTGTTTGCGGCATTTTCAGCGTCACCGGCCTTTTTGGGGCGGCGAGAAACTTAAAGGGGGTGTGAAACGAAGCACTGTCAGAGGTTTTCTAGAGGAAATAGCATCAAGCGCTATTCCCTGTTCTCTACTAGATTCGAGATCCGAGGGGTTCAGATCGAATCGTGAAAAGGACAACATGGTAAATCCTTTTTAATGAGATTAACAATTTTTATTTAAATATATAAAAAGGCGTTCAATAGACCATAACAAAAGGACTAAGCAACGTACACGTACTAAGAAAGCGCAGTGCGTCTCAGGAATTAGCGAACAAAAGGCTCAAGTTAGCTCCGACGCCTCCGCCCGGCTCAGCTTACAGCTGACGGCTCCCGTCGCGAGCAGAGTTCTTCCCGCCCGCCGAATTCGTTACTTAATTTTATTTCGTAATAATATGGTATACACTATCTTATCCTAATTTATTGGGTACGCCCAGATTTCCCTGTTTCAGTAGCACTTAGATCCATCGGGATCCTTTGTGCATTAATAATGCAGGTGGCAATTGCAACCAATCTCAAGTAGGTGTTAGTTGAATTTTATGTTCCTGAATGGGGCTAATACAGTCAAGCTTAAATTAACACGCAAACATATATTCTCACACACAGATAGACAAACGCACAAACAAACTTAGGTTATGCTAAATAACAAACACACGCAAAAAATATTATTTTAAAATTAAGTGTATGTACACTACATTTTTAGACATATTTTTCTATAAGTTCATAATTAAGATTCTGTTTATTTTTATCTACGCAACATTGACGCTTACGTCTAACGTCTAGTGAAAGGCGTTAATATCGAATCGTCTTTTAAAGCATTTTGACTTAGGTTTCTTCGCTAAGATAACTCTTGAACACGACTTGGTACCTAATACTCATATACACCGTCACTTTATGTACGAGATTTTTTTTTTACTTTCCCATACAAACCATGTTCGGTCAATAGAGGCTTTGTATGGGAAACTTAAAAAAAACTCGTTTTTTGACTTATGTTTATTGGGAAAAGTTGTTCAGTTTCATGCTCTGATCGACCTACCTGCAGGATTAAAACGTTCAAAAAGTGACGGTGTATACTGGTATATATTATGTATATTTGCGTGTCCATACAAATCTTTAAAAACGAACGAGCTAAAGATACATCTTCCTACTGCGGTCTCCCACACCATAATGATAAATGAGAAACAGTACCACTTACGTCCACAGAAGGGCATGAATAAACGGATGACAACTCCTACAAGCTGCGACAAACATAATTGTACAAATAAGATCGTGACACCCCTGGTCCCTGCCATCAGTCACTTAGTGGCTCCCAAGGCTATCCATCCATCTAAGTCACAGCCAGTTTGCGACCTTACTGCGAACTTGGAAAGATGTAGTGGTTTTACAGACGATTATGAAACCACTACATATTTCCAAGTGGTTTTATAATCGTCTGTTTGCAGTTGATAAAATAAATGATACCTAACTATTTAGATTTATACTGTAAAAACTGCGTCGTATCGTACCGCAGTGGCTTACTTTATTTTTCCAATAGTCAAAATGTGAAGATGCGACTCTGCGACAAGACTGTTGACGTTTTTAAAAATAATCGAGGTCTAGCACACAGTACATAACGTCTTTAAAAATATAGATAAGTAGTTATTATGAGGATCGTACTCAGTGGCTTGCACTTGGAGTGGCATATGTCTAGCAGTGAACTGGTAGGGTAGGCTGATGATGATGGTGTGGCCTTCCAGACGGATTTAATACAGAAATGGACTTTACGCATAATACCCCAAAGTATTTTACTTCTATTGTTGCTGTAATCACCCGTAGTTGTAATGCAAATTAGAATCATTATTGCTTGCAACAAACAGATGAGTTATAAAGTAATTAAGACGCCGCCGCCGTCGCCGTAATATCTCCCGACTGCAAGTGTTGCCTGATTTACAGGGTCCATTCATAACGGTTGTTTTATTGCAACCCGTGTTTATTGCTGGAGCTGCATTAGCGCGACCTGCGAGTACGCCGGCTTTGACTTTTACATCGCCTTTTATTGCACACCATATAGTGTTACAGCGTGCAAAGATATTAACACGATAAAAAAGCTGTGATAAAATTTAAATTTCATTAGTTACACTTTAACTACTTAAAGCGCTGTGAATAAAAACATTAAAATAATAAATGTGCGATTAGTTTTTGAAGGAGTTAGTGAGTTAGTCGTTACTGAGTTATTTAGTGACATAGTGCTTATATCTACGCAACGTTATAATTTTTTTTGGAAAACCTATATCAATTTTTACCTATATATATATATTTTTACAAATCAGCAGGTCAGGACATGCCACTGATATTCCAATAACGCCATTAGACTCCCCGATCAACCGGGCCGCGCGGCCGGGCGACGGCGACAGCGCGGGGCCCGCGCGGCGTAAATAATTGATAAATTGCCACAGAGCTCCCCGAAGTGACCTGCCCGCCAACCCAAACTTCGAATTTACGACCGTTTAATTGTAGCTTAATTCCCGAAACAGTCTTAGTTCCCAGTGAAATATAGTTTGCTGCAAGCGACGCCTGATTTAGTTGTAAGCTATTGCGGATAGATAAACAATTACTGCAGTCCTACTGCTTGGTGGTTTTAATATTAGATTAGCTGGTGTTGCGATTTGTTTGTCTATCAATTTATTTGTGTGTTTGTGTATCGAGTCATTGTTCAGCGTTACATTGAGAATCTTCAAAAATAAAATTTATACTGTTAATGTCTGCATCACATAATAAGTTACATAAAGCCTTTTTTCGCAGCAGAGAATTGATAGGCTGCACAAAAATTTAAAGAAAAAAATCAGGCAAAGATTTTAAGTCACACATATTTTTTAGCACTGCGGAACTACTTGTAAGCAGTAAGTAGTTTGTGAAACATAAAATAATCTGTGAGATAATATTGAGTAGATCCTTAGGTATATATGTTGTTATTTCAATAAAAGGTACTGTTATTGTTTGTATGTATGTGTATATGTATGTATGTATGTGTGTATGTATGTTTGTATGTATGTATGTATGTATGTATGTATGTATGTATGTATGTATGTATGTATGTGTGTCTGTCTGTCTGTCTGTCTGTCAATACCCTTTTTCTCGGGAACGCGTAGAGGTATCTAGATGAAATTAAAATCATACTATATAAAAATAACTTAGGTGTAATGTAGTACCTAACATTCGGGAAAAGTTCGAGACTCGATTCCTGAACTATATAATATGTACCCATAAATTTGTACGGAACCCTCGGTGGGCAAGTCTGACTCGCACTTGTCCGGTTTTTAAACTTTTCTCTGTCATTCAAAACAGTTTCATTACAAAATTACACGTACTGATTGGGACTACTATTGGACGTCATATTCTTTTTGACGAAAATGTACACATATAATGGTAAATTCAGCTTTTCGTATGAAACTATCTTATTATTAGCTTTCTATATAACGTTGCTTTGTTATATTATCCTCCGCACACCGGATTTGTTAGCAGACAGAATACATCAGCCAAACTTCGAGGAGAACTACTAACTAACCGTATTAGTCTTATTAATTATATCCCCGGCGTGTTATTGCCGAATGAAAATGAATGGTGGATACAGAATTAAGTAACTGCAAATATATGGCGTTGTGGCTTTTATGCATCATAAATAAGGTTGACGCTATTGCATGGCTTTCCCTATTATAAAATTTTACACTTACTTACATATATTTAGGATGTGTCCTCTTACTTTGCATATATTAACGAGAATAGAATAAAATAGAAAAAAATATTGGTGACACAACACAAGACACAAGAGATGTTATGTTCTGAAAGGGACACCACTTAATATTTGTTGTAGTAATTAAATATGAATGAGGAACCTTTACACGCGTTAACCTAAATGCCTATCTGTTTTAATATTTTTTTCTTTATTGTTGTATAATTGTTATAACTAAGTGTGTATGTTAATAAAGACTTTTCTATTCTATTCTATTCTATTCTATAAAAACGTTGTGATGATGATGATGATTTAGCAATACTTTAACCGCCTTGTGGTCTAGTGGTTAAGACCACCAGTCTGAAACACAGACCACTAGTCTTAAACACAGAGGTTTATACATATTTTCAGCAGGGGGTACATGTTTGCATCCGATTTGGTTAGAGATAGGGCTTGTTTTAAGAACGCCTGGCTTGCTAGCAAATTTTTTTCTAATTACGTCGCCATAACATCAATGTTGTAGTGTTGTTGTGTCCTAAAGTAAGAGATAGGATAGCTCATCAAAGCAAAGCTCTAAAACCAGTTCCTCAGTAGTTGAGGAAATCAGTAAATGAATATAGAATGTTATCACGTTGCAATCAACGTATTAATTAAAGTTCATCAAACGAACCGTATCCATCGCAGACAGAGAAAATAATTTGAAACGCAATATCGGCTAACAGAATTAAGTGGTGCTGCACACTGGCACTACACAGGTAAATGTCTAAATTACGACAAATTCGGTCGGTTTACGTTGTAAATTGGCCATGGCAGGCTGCGGTTTAATAACTGCCCCACTATCATGCGCACATACGTCACTAAATAAGGAGATCGCAGAAGGTAAGCTTCATACAATCGCGCTTGAGCAACGCACACGAAGACAACCTCCCACGGAAACGGAATCTCGCAATATTATGTATATTTATAAAATACAGTGAAAAAATTAAACGCCCACCCGACCCAACCAGGAATCAAAACCTGGGTCTTACGCAATCTGGGCGGCTGCACTGACCGCTATGCTACCGGGAATATTATGTATCTTTGTTATCTCGTATAAAATGTGTTCGATGTGAATTGTTCTTGCTTTGTGTTTTTGTGTATGGTTGCGCTCCCTTCCACACTAAGGTGTTCGCGGAAGACCAGCGGCAGGTTTTCCTATAATCTAGGAGGTCATGACATGGTCTGACATCATGCTGAGCGCACCTTTTAGTGCCACTTACTTATTGTAAAAATGTTATGTAGTAATGTCATTTGTGTTGTGTCACTAATAAATGTTTTCTACTCTAATCTAATATTCTTTTCTATTCTATTCTATTCAGCAGTTGTGCTCGGACTAGATTGAGATGGTCCAAGATTCTGTGTCTAAGTGAGGGTCTACGTGTGATAAGATTAGATAAGATAAATAAAATTTATTGTACACCAAAAATAAAACATTTGACAAAAAAATACTACATAAAAATACACGTACAAAGGGCGGTCTTATCGCTAAGAGTGAACTACTTCCAGACAACCTGTGCATTGCTCAAACGCGGTATGTATTAAGCTTACCTTCTGGGGTATTCTTATTTCGTGTATACGTGCAGCACTCTGATTTAATTATCCGACTGTACCTGTTTGATTGGCCGGTATCGGATTTTTGTTTAAAGTATTCCTCTTTTTGCCGGGTGGTATTTCGTATTGAGGAAGCGGGTTGGAGCTGATATTTTTATTACAGAGATTTTTGTACAAAGAGTAGTTTATTTACGCTTACGCTGTACGCTGTGAAGCTTATTTACATACACGTGTTTTTGTAATGTGTTACGAGTTTCACTCTGTGTTCTCAAACAAAGATATGACGAGAAACGGATATTGGTCTGAGATTTCATTTTTGACTTCCTATACAATTACTATGAGCGGTAAAAATTAAGAAGCCTTCGTTGCCTAACTCTCATTCAGAAAAGTGGGAGTGGCTGAAAACCGGCGTTGCCTGGGATCTTATTCCTAGGGCAGCACACGCTGACTGCTAAGCTGTTTCCATTGCTTTATGTTTCAAATGTTATGTACGATAAACTGTGTAATTCTTGTTTAAGTAATAAATGTTTTACTTACATACTTAAATACGTGTACAGTAACATTTTATGCTAACAATATTTATCTGACATCTTTATTATTTACTAATTTAAAAAAAAATCTTGCTAGATACCTATTATAATCAAATTAAACGATGGTGATCTTATAGTAGGGTTTATTAATGTAGTACTGTTTAAAAAGTACTTGATATACGCAGATAGGTACAGTGCTATAATGGTAGCTGATGTAGCTGAAATAAAATGCATTTTTGTTTAGCCAACAATGTCGTTACAAATGTTTGTATAAATTATAAAACGGATAACAAAACAACTAATGTGTAATAAATAAATGTGTCAAAAACTAATGTGCGTTTGTGAAAATTAAAGAGTTCAGCGGGCGTAGAGGTCGCGCCTGCGACAGATGCGCGCGGACATTCGAGCGCGAAATCGGGGCCGTGCCATGACGCCACGGACGCATCACCACTAGATAAGACGTATTTATAATAATCATAAGAAAGGTTTATTTATGAAATAGTGATCAAAATTTTATATTTTTTTTCCCAGTGACCAATCAGAGACACTGTATTGGGATGGGATTATGGGAATTACTCGCTGCTTCCCTATTAGTTAACAATGATTTCTTACAACATGTAAGCAATTTCAAAAACTATTTTAAATGTTAGTTAGGTAAGAGCATAATTATTGTGTGTGCTTGAGTGTGTGTGTGTGTGTGTGTGTGTGTGTCGTACACACATTTTTTATTTTTTAAATGGCCCCAATTTATGAATTGAATAAATGAATGAATAATAATACTTCAATACGTGTGTCACTGTCACGTGTGTCACATGTCACTGAACTCTTCCTAAGCGGCTGGACAAAATTTTATGAAACTTTTAGTGTGATTTGACTATGTATGTGTTTAGTACAGATACTGAGCAATTTTAATTGATGTGCGCTCTCTGCATTTGGAGGTATTATATGCTGCTGTTAGCAGCTACGACAAAATAACAAAAATACGACCTATTCCAAGAAATATTTAAAAACTAAATAAAAATATTATTTTAATTATTTGTGTATGCTGACTAAATGGTTGTCACTCAGCATAATGATGATCATGTTTATATCATATAGGTATAGTATGCCAGGCACTTTGTTGTTTAGAAAGAGAGAGAGAGAAACGGAGTATTAAAATTTCAAAATCTAATTATTGATTCAGTCACTATGTCAAATTGTATTGATTTTAAGGCATCACTGCGATCTGCCTTATCGGCATACGAAAATAATAAGAAAACAATAGCAATTACTATACATTAACAAAAGGTCAAGTAATTAATTATAGTTAAGTATAATTCAAGACTGTAAGTCATTTGAGAAAATAATATAATGAAAATTAAAAAAACACAAAGGTTAAAATGTAGTGCATGTTATTTACAGCGACAAAGAAACACTAAATAGGTATAGTCATATACATGTTACTCGTAACTCTAACGCAATGAGTCTTGGTCACTTGAACGTAATGAATATTCTGTTCTATAACGAATCCGTACCACACAATATATAAGCACGCAGATAGGTGTCGTTAGATGCGGTTAGTAACAAAACCTTATCATTAGTTTCCACCTCAATACGAAAATTAAGTTGGTCCCTTTCGTTGGGCCCTCTGTGTTTGTCTGGCTAAATTAAGTTGAAAATTTATTCCGTATCTGTAGTGTAGCCCTTAATGTCAACGTGGAATTTATAATTTTAGGGACAAAACTAATATCAGACCGAATTAATTACTTTTTGATAGTAATAGTTAGTTTAAAGTTTGGTTTGGTTTGGTTTATCGTTTTGCATACGAGTACACTATCATCAGTCGCAATGGGACTTAATAGTTCCAGTTAGCTAAACACAGACTTTCTTTCCAACAATATTTTTCCATGTAGGAATATCATATTTTTATTGATAAGACAGCAATAAGACAAATAAATAAATAATAGCGACATATTTAGATAAGAAGGTGGTAGCTACTTAAAACCAGCCCTACTACCAACCAATCGAGTAGAAACATGTAAACATTAATAGAAACCTTGAACCTGACATCGGTGGTCTTAACCGGTAGACACAGAGGCGGTTATACAATTCAATATTGAACAAAACAACCTTTAAACATTAAAAGTTGTCTAATGGCAGCTGCAGCGGAATAATGCCAATCACAGAATACATTTTGTGGACAATATGCATGAGCGGCGAGCGGGCGGGCTGAATTAATATCGGAGCCGCTTGTGTCACAGGCAGCGTTTACGCATGCCTGGCTATGTCCGTGCCCGTCCTGTTCGTAATAATTTGCTTTAGGGAAGTTGTGATATATATAAAAGTTAATTTCAAACAGACGTTTTTGCTACCGATTACACAGTAAGACCATAAGGGTCTTACAAATAAACAAAGAAAAAGGTCCGAATAGTTATTCCATGTTTTGTCTATTTTACTCTAATTTGAAATGACGTTTACATGCAAGTAACAAAACACGGAATAACTATTCAGACCTTATTCTTTGTTTATTTGTAAGGCACTAAATGGTTAATTTTTTTATTTTCATATTAAGGAAGTAATGATAATGTATAAATCTCTTCTTTCTGAAAGTTGGCAACAACTACAACGGTTGAAAAATCTTAAACAGCTTCTATCTCGTCACAATTTTTGTCAAGACAATGTTTTACATCAATAATAATCATCATCAATCAATCATCAATCAATCAATCAATCATCAATAAATAGCTATACACTGTTCCAGCCTCCATCATTGAAATGTGATTAAAATCATCCGCACAAATAAAGAAATAAGTGTCACGATTAATAAACTGCATGTAGAGTTTCCTTCTAAATTTGTTTTACCAAATATTGTTATTATTATTATTAGCCCTCACAGTCCCATTGGAAGGCCTCTCTCCTTAATTAAAAAAAGTATTATAAACCATATTATTAATGATAAAACTTAATAAAATAACTTTACTTAAATAATACATATATAACGTAACCTTTAAACGCGATAAAATATCGCAGGCTAATTCCGCACAAGCCACCGCACCACCGCGTATCTTCGGTGTTGGTCATCAATTGTCAAAACGACAGCATAAATTAACCTTCCCAGCCGGCCGAGATTAATGCTGGTATTAATCGAGTGACCGCCGCAGACCAGTGCCGGCCCGGAGCCCCCCTAAATAACAGCTTTTAATTAGAAACGCGCGTCACTTGATACTTAATTACAACACGCTATGAGATGTGGGATTGGGTACTTGTTGTGTTCTGTTGCGATGCGTTTCTTTACATAATTAACGATAAATAAATGATTTATAAAAAACAATACTGTTTGAACTATGAAACAACTTTTATGGACCTACTCGCGTTTATTTTGTCGTTTAACATTTTTTGGATTTGAAAGGCCAGGATAAAATTTCACGAAATCAATTTGTAAAATAAACGCAAGTTGATCCGTAATCAAATACTTATTTATACTTATTTAAAAATGGTTATAAATAAATTAATTGTTACCTTCACTTAGTATGATGTAAAATATTAATAAGTAGTGCAAACCTATTGTCATATTTTATTTATTTAAGGGTGACCAAAATAAATAAACATTTAGGAAAGGATTACCAAAACTATAAACAAAAAAATACAAAACAACCAATTATGCATGGCGCCTAGTTACTTTACATAGCATTATGAAAATGTGTGGCTTACTGTGTTGGCACGGATGCTGGGCACGTGGGCGGTCACCGCACATTAGCTTGCGTGGAAGCTCGCCGTCTGCGAGCTACGACGTGTCTTCACGGCGCGGCTAAATTTGCGTGTTACTCATTTAAAATGTAAACAAAAGAGTTACTTATTAATTTTAGAAAGAATTTTTTTTTTTTAAATATTATTACTTTTTCCAGTAAAATTTTATCTTGTTACTATATAATAGCATTGTGAATGCAAAATACAAAATAATAATATTATGACTTTGTTAGCCACTATTAGGTTTTATCGGAAGCTCACAAAATTTAACTATTTTATTTGTTTATTTATTTATAATTGGATTACCAACTTAAGTAACAGTAATTACAAAAATATACAAAAAGTACAATAGATAATTAGCTAACTGTTCTTATATAATTAATCATAGTATATAGATAATATGTTATTTTGAACAATATTGGAAATAAAAACGAAAGAAAGTTCACTTTTAAACAAAACAAACAAAAGAAAATAAAGAGAAATGGCCACTCAAGCTAAGGTACGTCATCAATGGACTTTATACAAGATAAAAAATTGTAAAGACTTTAATTGGAAGAAAGGAATAAAGAAAAATATAATTATTTTTGTATCCAAACTCAGCGGTGTAGCTCTAAGTTTTCAGTCAATTATCAATGTGTATAAGTGAATACCGCTTTTTGTTCGACTTGGCGGGGGCACTGCCGTGCTCCTAGATTTGCAAAAAGTGGCGTTTATTATCCTTCCCACCCACTTAAAACCCACCACACGTTACAAACTAAATTGTTCGGACATCTAGTGCCGTCGACCACTCGCTTCCTCAATTTTTAATCTGCACCGAATATTTTTATTTTCTAATCCCATAATCTCATTATTGCAGTAACTCACAGAAATAGTAAGTACTACATCATTGTACTGTATCCCTGTAAGTACAAAATGATCTATGATATTTCATTCAACTCTTTTTACCACGTAACTATTAAACTAAATAGATAATGTACAACACAAGTGTACCGCTCAATTCCAGTTGAGTATTTGTTCAGCCGCACAAACTTATCAGCCATCGCCGCCACTCGCCGGCAGGCCCACCGACAATGGCATTTAATGTAATTTAATTTCCTCAAACCCTATTTTATCGTCGGATTATTTGATCAAAGGGCTAATCGAGTCCACATACCTACAGTTTAGCCAAAGATAAACTCGCGACATGCGGGCGTCTGTGCGTGTTTAACTAATGACCGAGTGATGGGGGCTATCGGCCGGTGGGGTCTGATGGGGAGTGGGGTCCAGCGGTATCATTAGCCGCAGATGCCGCTGCCAGTGCCCGGTATAAATACATTAAGTGCCTCGTCAAACTGTTAAAGCCCGCTCCGGACGTAGTTTTGAGCAGAGATTTTCCACTAGAACTGATGTTTGTTTACCTCCGTTTCGGCCGTTTCATTTGTTCGGAAGCGGGTTAATCTCATTTATTCATTCGTTTAGGTTAGCGTGTGTTCTCAAGTTTGAGCTGAAAATTATTTTTGTGTCTTATATACGTAGTTTGTTTGAATTGATTAAGTACTGATATTTACATTAAAACAATATTATTTTGCTTAAGTATTATTTTGTTCCACAACGAAAAAGCGCTCTATCTGTACCTCAGCTAAGGGTATAAATGACGATAAAGTTGAAGGTAGAAGCGTCCGATCCGATCCGAACCCTTCGGAGAATCTAGTAGGGCACGGGGACGCGCACTTGTGCGCGATGCCGTTCCCTCTAGATAACCTCTGAAGGTGATTCGTTTCACACGGCTTGAGGGACCCTTTACGTTCCTCGCCGCCCCCAAAAAGCCCGGTGAAGCTGAAAATGCCGCAGCGGCAATCAGCAATATCTCAAAAAAAAAAAAAAAAAAAAAAGGTAGAAGCGCACTTCATACGGTTTACTCGAGTGCTGAGGAACTGGCAATTTTGTCTTTAAATATCTTTTAATATATACCTATATATAATATTTTGCCTTTGATCGGGTATGGCGTGAAGGCCTTCACGCCATACAAAACAAGAAAAGTCCTGTACAAAATAAGAAAATACTTTCCACACAGCTACTTTCCGTTGCTTAAGTTCTATCTGACGACACGGTCATTCCAAGTCAAAGAGGGTCGCAACGCAACATCAAGTTTCTATGAAATCAAGGCAGGTGTCCCACAGGGTTCAGTCCTGGGACCTGTGCTCTATACATTGCAGATATCCCCAACATACCAGGGGTTACCATTGCTACTTATGCTGATGACATAGCTATTTTGGCTAGCGAATTCACGCTAGTACCTTAAAAACAGTTCACACAACGTTTGCCTTGAGGCAGGGAAACTGCCCGTCTGTCCGGCTTGATAGCTCTACACTTCCACACAGCGATTATGTAAAATATTTGGGTCTACACCTTGATCGACGGCTGACCTGGAAACCCCATGTTAAAGCAAAAAAGAGGAACTAAAATTGAAATATAAAAACTTGTATTGGCTAGTTGGATGAAACACCAAACTGTCTACAGACATAAGCTGCATATATATAAGAGAATATTGAAGCCAGTATGGACCTATGGTATCCAACTGTGGGGAAGTGCCTGTGATTCCAATATATCCATAATACAAATAATGCAAAATACTATTCTACGCAGTATAGCTAATGTTCCCTGGTATATCACGAATGCAGAAATTCATAAACACTTAGATATGAACACAGTGAAGGATGAAATCCGATGCACTTCCTTAAAATATTTCAACCGTCTTGAAAATCACCCTAATAAATTAGCAACACAGCTGACTAGTCGCAGCTACAACAAAAGACTAAAAAGGAAAGACATTATATTATAACTGAAGAGATGTCTTCAGATCTGAAGGGGAAGAAGCTCTCAGTGGAAGGCTCACCTACGACGACATAATGACCATCAACGCATCTGATTATAGTATAACTGATTGCAGATAAAACCTAGGAAAAAAATACACAACAATAGCTTTTGTTATAACGTTGATAAACCTAAACATTTGCTAAAACAAGCCCTGCGATTACCCAATAATGTGTTTCCCGCAAAGTGTAACCACTAAACTACAGAGGCGAGACAAAATAATTAAAACTGTAATACTTATAATAACATTATCAAATAATAACAATACCGCCGTGACTCTTATGCTCATACCTGCAAATCTATAAACTGCTAGCCCCATTCAATATTTCTAACGCCTACCCTACGTAACCGATAATAAACTGACAGTTCCCAGAGAAAAACTGTCCCGGCAGGCAGTTAAACGGCCGTCCGCATCAAAATCAATAGACAATGAAAAACAGCGGCCACTGCATGGGATATGGCGCCATAAAATTCTATAAACCCAATAAAATTCGTGCGCCGCGTCAGAACGTCCACATAAAATCTTAAAGTACATAAACATATCATAAGAGGGGATGTAGACCTAGTTATCCTCACAAAGAGTTTCGGAGGGATCAGTGTTGCTTTCCGCTGATGGTTATTTTATACAGCGACTCGATTTAACGTCTGGATTTTTCCTGTAGAGCCGTAGCTGCTACGAGCGTACGCTACGGTGATGTAGCGAACTGATATAATAGCCGCATGACTATTCTTATGTGAACAGTTTACCTATAAGTAATGGCATTTGCGGTCTACATTTACATACTATTTAAAATTTTATCAAAAAGGCTTATTTCACACAAGTGTATAAAAAATATGCGGAAATAAATTAAGTAACCTGCATAAAAAGATGTAGCAGAAATTATTACAAGTAGATCATCTCATGCAAACATTGTCAAAAGTCGATAACTTTACTAATTTGGAGAGGCACCCCTCTTATTCACAGAAATAAGTCTTCCCCGTACTAGCGTTTATTTAACATATTATTTCAACACAGACAGCTCATATATATATTAATAGCGTAAGCCGATTTTTGTCCCAGTGATTATGGGACGATAGCTGCACATAAAAAATCGGTTATGGTCTTATTTTGAAGAGCTCCAGCCGTAGATTTGCAGAAGAATAAAGAAACCTGTCATAGATTTCGAAATTCTTAAAAAAATCTGTTGAATAAACGTGATGTTTTGCGGGCGTCCCACTAGTTTAGTGTAAATTTTAAAGCACATTTTGACGCGTGGTTATTATAATACCACAGTCTATCTAACCTCTTTACGCTGTGATAATACTATATCGTGGCGTAAAAGAAAAACAAAAGAAGGAAACATGAGTACACAAGCGAGACGTGTGCGAGTCATCGAAGTTCCAAGATAGGGCAACAACATAAAAAAGTTGATAACAGTTTATTTAGTGTGGCAATTCCTCCTCGTTTACAGCGATATAAATCGGTGACTAGATATGATTTATCAGCGCATCACTCCTGGTTAGGTGGGAGTTATTTCCCACCGTTATTGCGGCGTTATAAATGTTTGTAATAATGTTTTTTGCACGAATGTTGCGTACGATTGATCAACACTTTGTTGTTATTTTGGTGAAGATAAATTTCAGAAAATGGGTATTTTTACACGGTATTATTTTTTTACCAAAAAACTGATTGTAGGAAATGTATTTTTTAGTTTAATGAGGCAATCGTAAAATGTACTATCTTTTTTTTTGTAAATTGTAAATTACTTGTATTGGACCATTTATTAAAATTTGTTTTAGAGCATTTAATGCCAAACTTTAGTAATGTATTAAATAAGTATGGCATTATAACACTATAATGACGTAAATTTCAGAATAAAAAGCTATACACTCGTACTATGGGATTTCACCTGATCAGCTAGATGCCGGATTGTAATCAGCCGGCATTTAGTTGATCAGGTGATCATATCAGCTGATCATGCCCCGTTTGAAAGACTCCATGTTGTAGAAAGAAAGATATAGATTATTTGATGCAGAAACATACACGAGCAATATTACATGCAAAAGCATTACCGAATTTTGTATAATTATTATTTATTTATTAAAAAGGCACGGCTACAAACAAAAAACAACAAAATTATGATTATTTACATATAGTTTTACGCAAATATTGTTGCCAACAAATTAAAAATTGAAAAAATACAAAGAGTTGAAAAAATTCGACGAGCGGGATTCGAACACGCACCCCATGACATGCCGGGTCAGGACGATGATGACGTAGTTGTCGACATTGAATAGGGCTCCTTTGGCTTAAAGAGTAAGAGTAGATAGTGATGATTAACAACAAAATTATCAATAAACAATATTTTAGAGCCGAAATGTATTTATTTCTTAAAATCATTATATTTTTAATCAGTAAATTCCATGCTTCTCTTACATAGAATGGTTATATTTCCAATCAGTAAATTCCACGTTACTCTGCGTTGGCTATGAAAGCCAGTTCTTAGACCGTAAAATTAAGTGGCTAACAGGGATTTATTGCTCCCAAACACATTGATAAACTGAAATTCCCCGTTATATTATTACTGGCCGGTGCGTGAACATATTTCTTTTCATAATCGTTCACAATGACATACCGATATTTATTTGTATTTGGAAAACCGAAAAAGGGTATTATTTACGTATAATTACAAAACAAAAAACGGTCAAATGCCCGATAGCCCATAGGTACGGCTGACTTGAAATATATTACCATACGCGAGGGACTGTCACCCTTTGTGAGGTGACATCGAGTTTCAAATTGAAATGGATCGGATGGAAGAGTCCATCCATCATGGTCTTGGCCCAGGGTCTAATGGTTTTTTAATAATTCGACTCGGACCGAGTCATTAGAAATAAGAGTGAAGTGTGATCGAGTGTCGGTTGTTCAAATATGACAGTCGATTGACGGTACGCGATTCAGTCGTATAATGAAGGCAATGCTCTAATGGAATACTTATTACTATACGATTTATTTGTAAATTTATCAATATTTATTTATATAATTTATTTATCTTTATAAGGGTAATCATCATCAATACAATCATCCAAAATATTTACCGCAAAGTATCTTATAAGCTTAATTATAAGCATTTGGAGACATTGTAAAACTTATGTGTTAGAAAGCACATGAACAAGTCACGAGATCAGTGTATGGCCCAAGATACTGGACAACTGAACTGATCAACCGCTTATTAAGTCTAGATTAATACTTAAAAGTGAATCCTGAATATTTGTGTTTTTGTATTAACACTAATTGAAGTACAGTCGGCAAAAAACAGCTTTCGCTTCTGGTTGCAAATTAAAAATAAATAATAACAACTTAATTATATTAATAAAACACAATAAAATTATATTAATAAATTTTTTTTGAGAGAGATTGCTGATTGCCTCACATGGCATTTTCAGCTTCACCGGGCTTGGTTTGGTTGCGGCGAGGAACGTAAAGGGTTCCTCACGCCGTGTGAAACGAATCACCTTCGGAGGTTTTCTAGAGGGAACGGCATCGCGCACTAGTGCGCGTCCCCGTGCCCTACTAAATTCTCCGAAGGGTTCGGATCGGATAGGGGATTAAAAAACGAGCTTACTTGGCCGGCAACGCATCTGAGATCTTGGTGTCTATAGGCGGCGGTGATTGCTCTCCTTTAAATGACCATATATTAGTTACCACCATATAAAGTCCATATAAAGTTATATTTATAACAAAGAAAATACTCCGAGCAAAACGATCATCAAAACAACACAGAAACATTGTACAACACATTGCTCTCTCAATCCAAAGCAGGGCAATAACATTTTAAACGCAAAACCTACCATTGCAACTCCAACTATTCGCATAGCAATGCTTTGTCCAACATTTAGAATATATCATACCAGTGTCATAAGCGGAAAGTAAGACAATAAAGGTCCGAAGACAGGAATGCGAGGGGGCTGACCGCTATAAACAACGGCAACTATGCGAGAGCACCTTTATATTTCATGCAAATCCGCCGGCCGCAAGGAAACAGTTTTATGGAATAACCCTATTGCGTGATAAACGGGCGGGTGACAAAGGCTCATCGGTTTTATAGTTTATCTTGTGACATTTACTTTGTTGAATGAACTTGGTCACGTATCGTGGGAGCTCGGCACCCCTTTGGCATCGTCGTTTGGTTTTTCTATTTTAATTACGACCCAGACACACAGATTTTTGAACACTTTACTGATTTCAAAATAAAAATGCCTTTTAAAGTTATATTAAGTTATATTTAGTAATTATTAAGTGTAAGGTGTAAGTAGTACAGATTCATTAAAGTTATTCTAAAAATTTGTAAATTTTAATCGTCTTGTGTCAAAACGAATTAAAATAAAAATTTTTTTTAATGTAAATAATGTAGTAAAAAATATAAATATTGCAAAGTATAAGTTATTTCGCTATCAAGTAACCAAGCATACAGCGTAAGCAAATTTTGACTATGTTTCATAATTAAGCAAAAATTTATAAAATGTAGGAATAATAATAACTTGTGAGTAGATACATAAGAACTCATAATAACAAAAAAAAACAAAAAAGAAGAACAGTTATTAAACTTCCGGATTTTTCCGGACTTCCGATACAAAAACACAAATGTTGAATTTCCACGAGCAGGATTTGAACCTGCACCCTTCTTACTGGGTCAGGTGCTCTCCCAATTGAGCTATCGTGGTTCTAGCCAACCCGCCGAAATTATTTAACACTTTTTACTTTTTTACTTTGAAAGCCAAAAGCGCCCATTCCCTTCTGACATACCGGGTCAGGGTGCAGGTTCAAATCCTGCTCGTGGAAATTTTTTCAACATTTGTGTTTTTGTAATTTGTTTCGCAACAAAATTTGCGTTAAAATTATATAAACAAAACAAAAATATTTTAATCAGATCAAACTTAGTTAAAGTCCGAAATTAAATTAAATTAAATTAGTAAATGTGTTATTAAGGTTTGAGTGAATCGACGCGAGCTTTAGAAACAAATATACACGTCTTTTTAGAGAAATTTAAAAACATTCACTTACAACGGCACTTTACATAAACATAACGACACGTGATACGGAACGCTTATCAAGAGACGCATCATTGAGCGCTCCCGCTATAAACGTTACAAATAACCACGAAACGCCACGTCATTAAATAATATCGCCGAGATAAGTGCAGATTAATGTGCTTTTTATATCGATACGTCTTTTCAAACACCCTTTTGTATACTAAAAGCGAGCTATCGAGCGGTATATGCGATTCCGAATTATGATACACCCCGATATCTATGCAAACATATCTAAAAATGACGCGTCTGTAAATTTTAATAGCAATTATTCCTGTTAGATTATCATTTTGGGGTGAATAATTATGTTACTTTAAATTTATTGTCGATTTTATATATTTTTTTGAATACACGTACAGTTTTTTTATTACAAAAACACAAATGTTGAAAAAACCTCCACGAGCAGGATCCGAACCCGCACCCTTCTGACATACCGGGTCAGGCGCTCTTCCAATTGAGCTATCGTGGTTCTAACCAGCCCGCCGAAATTATTCAACACTATTTACTTTTTTACTTTGAAAGCCAAAGGCGCCAATTCAATGTCAACAACTACCGTCATTAACATTTGATCATAATATTTTTACAAATACTAAAGATCAGTTCAGTAGTAGGCAAGCTATTTATAAAATGTTTTTGTTTTTGTTTATATAATTATAACGCAAATTTTGTTGCGAAGCAAATTACAAAAACACAAATGTCGAAAAAACTTCCACGAGCAGGATTTATAATAATCTAGAATAATCGATCTGTGACCTGAGACAGCTGTTACGAACATGCGAGGAATATGCTTGTGGGCACGGCTTAGTGTATAATGTAAAAAAAAGTCAATGTATGGTTTTTGAGACTACCGGCGCAAAATGTTTTGGGAGCATGCCTGCGGTTAAGCTCAAAGCTGTTCCTCTGGAAAGAGTTGAACAATTTAAATACCTAGGGCATGTTCTAACTGTTAACCTCAAGGACCACGCAGATATGGAACGGGAACGTAGGGCGTTGTCGGTAAGAGCTAATATGGCAATAATATGATAATATGGCAGCCTGCAGATTTGCGCGATGCTCAAAAGATGTTAAAATTACGCTCTTTCGTGCGTACTGTACATTACTCTACTCGTGCAGCTTGTAGGCTGATTACACTCAGAGAAATTACAATGCCCTCCGTGTCCAATACAATAACGCCTTCAGGGCGGTGGTGGGGCTGCCCCGATACTGCAGTGCCTCAGGCTCATGTTCGCGGAGGCGCGCCAGGACTGCTTTATGCGACTATGCGCAAGCGCGCCGCCATGGTGCACAGAGTGCGGGCCAGCTCCAACACCGTCCTGGAGATGATCGCGGGAATGCTGGACTGCCCATTCATCCGCCATTGTTCCGGTAGGCATGTCGCCGTCCCGGTGCCTGAGAGACGGTATTGACAGCCGCTTGAACATATGTTGTCTCATCTTAATTATGTTTTCTATGACATTCTATTAATTTTTGTTTTATTTGATTTATTGGTTAATTTGTTATAAATATTAATTGATTGATTATTTTAAGCATTTATTATTTTTTTAATCTCTGTGATATTTTATTAATTATTTTATTGAATATTATTTTCTAAAGGTTATCTATTGGTATCTATTGGTCTATTGGTTCGAAACGTCAAAACTAATGTGTAAAATAAATGCGAGTAGATCCGTAAAAGTTGTTTTATTTTAATGAATTTAGATTTTTCGATTTTAAGTTATTTTAATTTTAATTTTGATTTTTATTCTGCTTTTTGATTTTATTTTGTTAGTGTGATACTTTTTTATTGTAAATTTGTATGGGTGTAACTTATCTGAATAAATAAAATTTATTATTATTCTCTTTATTAAATATATTTCTTAAGATTTTTTTTTACAATATTTTATAAAAAAAACATACTTATTTACAATATAAAATATTATAAAAAACTTAACCAATTACTTACTTAATTGTTATTATAATAACATACACTTTAAAACTTTCGCGATCCATTACTTACACTTCTTGGATACCCCAAGGCATCCCATTTTTTAATACCCCACACGTTAGAGACCGAGTTGCACCGGCCGAGGTCACGGGTTGACTGATCTTTTTTGCTACTATACCTGATACCTATAGGTACTAAAAAGTTTGCGTTCAACTGTTATACATTTTATTAGGAAAAGCGTTAATGAAAGAAAAAAACAGTCCGGAATCCTCAACTACCGAGGCGCTGGCTAACTGACGTAACACAAAAATGCTACTAACATTAATGATTTAGCGACATATTTAGATAAGGTGGTGGTAACTAGCCAGACGGACTCATCATGCTTTACGACTTACGAAACCGAATACAAACATGTACCCCCGCTGGGAATCAAATCTGGGAACTCTGGGTCTACACAGGGTGTTAAAAAAGTGTGGTTGGTAGTTGTGTATACAATGTAAATAAGACAAACCAATACAAAAAAAACATAAGGACTCGTAAAACCTTACAATAAGAACGATATTATTTGACACTCATATTTCAGATGTATGAAAAAGTTTGCCCCACCTACGTAAATAATATTGGAAGGGCAAGCATAGCATCTGTGCAGAAATCACCCGGTCACTAGAATATTGTTTTCACTATATTAGAAACGTGCTCGCAATTTTTAAGAGAGAAAAAAATCCATTTCAAGAGTGAACTGACGTTGGGTTATTTGATTATACGCCGGAGTGTATCCGTTTTACAGTGTTATAAAGCGAACGATATTGGAGAACTTTTATGATTCGATTTACATGCGATATTGAAATGTTCACTGACGAATTTAAATTTTAGTGACCTCCGATTAAATGCGTCTGTCTGTATTTTGATGAAGGATATGAATTTGCTGTAATAAAAAATACACAATAAAACATTTGTTTTGACTTGGCTTCATATATTATATTTTGGCCTAATGTGAATTTACGTGCTGTGAATAGCGTGTATAGTGAGAAGCGAGTTGAGCTAGTAACGAGTTGACGAAAAATTATTTTTAAGAATGGTTACTTTTGCTCGCCTTTTTAGGGTGTCGAGAATCTTGACGTGGATAAACAAATGAACGAACGTAGCGAAGAAGGCTACTGTGACCGATCATGTGTTTATCAAAGTATGCAACGCTTGCTTAATTTTACGATATTTAGAAACGAAACGTTCTGTACATCAACAAGATGGTTTATTCTGTGCAGTGTTCCTTATGATTTTCATCACATCACTTGTTGGTGATGATGATGAAACAAGGGCAGTTAAGGCATAAGTTCTGATAAAGGAAACTAAATGATTAATTTGTACGCACCTGGTTACGACATGTCAAAACAATGCCACATTTGGTAAAATTGATTACGACCAAAGCCGACCTGTGCCGGCTAAATTAACAGGGCTGTCAGCGTGTAGCCGAGCGGCCACGGCTGAGGTGGAGCCTGCCTGCCCCGCGCAGATATCACGGGTTTAGCATTCAATTGCTGCAACCCTAATTGAAATTATGAGACGGCAGACGTGGTTGTATAATAGTGGTTACAATTTCATGGTGGCTGAATAGACAGTTGTATTAATAAGGTTCACGCTATATTTAAGCTCTTATGAAAGTCATTACGCCATCGAGTCGTAAGCACGAAACTCAGCAAGGGCATTTATTTTGTAAGGGTAACTAGTTGGTGATAGATAGAATGTGTTAAAATTCGGATAGCTGCAGAAGCATATTTTAAAATTGCCGGCCGATTTCAAGACATTTCGCATTGGTAGTGATGAAATACTAGATATACTTATAGCTAACTAGATAACATCTACTTATAGTCAAATCATAATTCATGTCAGGCTACAATTGAGCTTTGCTTTTATGAGTCACTACGCCATCGGTGAATGCATTTACAGTAATATTACATTGTATCTAGTATTGTTGATAAGAAATAACTATAATAGCATAAGTAAACACTGTCGATCGGTTATCATTGTACCCAAGAAACTGTTTTCTGGCCCGCACATCCGCCCTTCAAACGGAATAGTGACGTGTGCGCAGAACACCCCGCAGGAAATTAATATAACGCGATAACGAACAACCACTGTCTTATTGGTGTTGTCGTTCATAGAGTAGGTAGTGTCTTAAGGTGGTGATACACTTGAGCTTTTACTTGTAATGTAACGTCCTAATAGTAAAATGCAAGCCGACCTAAAAAATCATGATGTTCGAAACGATGTTCAATGTTAAGGTTAAATAGACTGTGGTAATACGAGCATTTAATTATAGCATTTCTTTCTGTTTTGCGTTTCCTTTTTGTGTAAGTATGAGTAAAAACTTTATATTTTAATACAACGCGATAATGACCAACCACTTCGCCACCATCTTATTGAAGTTGTCGTTCATAGAGTAGTAGAATGTTTACATGTAAATGCTCTAATGTGTCATCACTTACTAATACCTACCCGGCCAATGTTTTAACGTTTTTTTTGTTTTTTTTTATAGCCTATGTCGCTCCCACAGTCAAAACAAATCTAACGACACACTCGAATGTTAAAATCCACCATACCGTTTGGGCTGTAGGGCGTGCCAAAGAAACAGACATACAAACATACAAACATACAAACATACAAACATACAAACATACAAACATACATACATACATACATACATACATACATACATACATACATACATACATACATACATACATACATACATACTTACATACATACATACATACATACATACATACATATATACACTCGAAAAACATAACCCTCCTTCTGACTCAGTCGGGTAAAAAGAAAACAAGAGACAGTTCACAGTTAGAAAAATATAAAAGTATATATTTACAAAAGAGTATCAATCTACGTAAATAGAGTAAGTATCTACTCCGTAACAAATACAAAATCGTATTTTTTATTATTTTACTTTAGCTGAATAAATAGTACGTAAAAGTATTATCAGTAGTTATTGTTTGGTATATTTGGCAATACTAATAAAAGTGCTTAATCAAGAGATAAATAGTATTTGGCATAGTTGTAGCAATAAATTTTGCAACGTGCTGCTCAAACTTTAGACAAATTAGGGTTAATTATGTTGTTGGCCGATCAGAAATCAATATCGGTACGGTTTGTTAGTTTAAAGTTGGCTTGCTACACCTTGTTGTGTTTTAGTTTGTGTATAACTTATGCTTAAGCAGGGGGTTACACAAATCCTCGTTTAATATAGTATATTTAGGAGCTTCGTGATGAATTGCTGATTTATGACATATCTTTATATGTGAAATTAATTGTTTGAAATTACCAATGTTTGTTGCAGCGACATTGCTATGGACAACATGTTAATGGCAAAGGATATGGATTACTAATTTTTTTTTAATAACAGCATAGAATAAACGTCGTTTTCAAATGTATTACATGGAGTAGCGTACCAAAGAGTTAAGGTATAATCAGCAGAGAAGTCGCTGATCACTTTAGCACTTTCTCAAACCAACTAAATAAACACGCCTTTGTCTTGCCTACCTGCCGTTTTAATTTTTGTTTATATGGATTATGTCTGAAATATTTTTTTTATTTCTAAAGTGGTCATCGACTTCCAATGCTGACCCTACTTACGAGTAATCCTCTACGCTTGACAGTACAAGACCGATTATACCTACTTGTCCACTTATCTATCCCCAAGTTATTCGCTACAAAACTCTTTCGTTCCACAAAAATGCGCGAACACAAAACATTAGTAGCGAGGCCGAAGTTCCTGTCTGTATGTGGTGAGACAGCGGCGGCGGTTGAAACGGAAACCTTACCACGTGAAAAGTAACCGGTTGCGAAAACATCGCACGAACTGATCACCGCACAAATTTTAACCTAATTATATTTTAAAAAAAATCGCTTTATTATCCTATCTCTGCATATTTATTATCCTATCTATCATTGTTCGTGTGGGACGGCCTGAGACCAGCAGTAGGACTTTTTTTTAAAGAGGGTTAGCTGTTTGCGGACTTTTTAGGGACGGCGAGAAACTTAAAATTCTCCAAGCTGTAATGTCGTGTCAGCTTTGATTAATATTGTACTGAATTTTAGAACAGTGAGCTTGTTTTTTATTATTTTACAACGGGAAAGAGCGTGAACTTTGTCTGACTAGATGTTAAGTGACGAAAAGGGCAAAGTTGGAAGTTTAAAAGAAGTCTGTCAGTAGCAGCAGTTTCATAATGCCAACGAAAGCTGCATATAGCTATATAGCCATTGGTTGCAATTTATTTATTGTTCTAAGTTATTATTTTGCATTCAAAATGTTGTATTTTAATCGTATAAGTGAAAGTAGAACATGGAAAAAGACAACTTGCCTCACCTGGCTAGGATTGCGAAAGGTTGTGGGCGTGGGTTCAATATTAATAATAACTTTGCGTTGTGGTCTTCCTTAAGCCGTTCGTAAGTGACAAGTGTCATAAATTTCATTTGAAATGTCTTCAAATATGTATTTGATGCCGCGAGGCTATACTAATTTTGTATGGGGAATTTAAGGTGCTTAATGAATAATAATAATTTAAACAACCGCTTTATAAATCGAAAATGTGAGACGGATGATTTGTAGTTTAGACATTGGTATTTGTTTAGACAAACTCAGAGGTACAATAATTTAGATAAACTATAAGATATCAACGAAACGCCGCCACTCGTTTTCATGATTTTTGCCCCACTTTAAGTGATATTGTAGAAAAAACTATAGAGTGTTATGAATTTATGGATTGTACTAATTGTAAACACGTTCCCTTTGATAACATTTAGTATATTCATACATTTTGTTTACAACTTAACCGTGACTGCACTTTTGGCTTTTTTGGTCAGCGCACCTTTAACTTAAATAAATGCATAAAGTAAATTTGGGTATCGCAACCGGTCGCTTAGTAGTGAAAAGCGTAGGTTCCTATTCGCTTTTCTTAGTTCGCTTTCCGTACGGAAGTCGTTGCGGGTTCCGTTCGCTCTCTTGCTTCGCAGGAAACTTCGACTCGACTCCGCTCTGGTGAAAGAAATACTTGGTCGACTTGTGCACTAAATAAGAAGACCCAGAAGGTTAGCTTAATACATACCGCGTACACATAAACCCTCTCACGGACAAGAATCTCGCTGGTCGGTACCACAGACCTTTAGTAACATAGATCACGCAAGTACACCTACTTCAAGTGTTTCGGATGTGCCCATCTGTGCTCAACTGATCGCTGCTTATATTCAGTCCGCGATTGACATTATCTAGGGAGACATCTGTCAAAAACACGAAAAATGCCTCAATGTTCTGTTATAAATTGTAAAAACACTTCATCTGTAAGTAGCCAATAAGTAGAACACGATGCCTTCCGACGGAAATTAATTTAATGATACAAATATTCGTAATTAATTTTAAAATAATTTATTTTGATTTTATCACAGTTTTGAGATAATCTAGAGTATGTCGCATGGTTCGTCATACATTGCGGCTTTACTTAGCTCTATACATGTGGGTAGTGTATTGTATAAACAGGCAATGAACATCAAACAATAGTTTTGTACTTCGCGTCAGTTTCGAGGCACAGTCGCTTTTGTCATTTTTCTGTCAAATTTTCTATTAGTGTCGTTTACTCTATAAAACGTCTATTCGATTCTAACCGCTTACGAAATTATGATGATTAAAAAAAAGAAATTATATTTTGAAAATAATTCAAAATCTCTAAGAGGCTTTTTTAAACCTATTTACCTCCACAAAATGATATCCAAAGATTCTGGGGATTTTTTTCACACCTATGCAGTTTAATTATATAGTTAAAAAAATTGAAATAAAAATAAGGTAAATTAAAAGCACGTTACGTATCGAAACTGTATTATTTCCGCAAGAAATATACAGTTAAATCGGGAAGTTATTTTGGCATCGACATAATTTGTCGGTCGTTGGCCTAATGCTGTCATTATTTGTGATTATTTTCTAATGCCGTATATATTTTCGTTGAATACGTTGTTTAAACCGAAATGTCTCTATTTGTTATATTTAGATACTGGGGGGCGATTTTTAATCTCACTGGTGATCTCGAATTATAAGTTAAATTAAATACATTATGAAATATCATATCTTATAATATTTTTCCATTATATACAATTTGATTACTAAGATGCATACAGTTCAAGAATTTTTGGTGTCGAAGATAAGTTACCAGTGACCTTGAATAAGAGAAAAAGGAGCACTCGTTCGTAATTGATATCATAGCGTGAGAGTTGGTCACCGGTTCAAAAATCAACCGCTGGTCTTTATTTTTATTGAACGTCCTGACGTCATATGCGCTGCAAGAATCTAGGTAGCGTTTCCATTCAACAATTAGTTAAATCACCACACATAAATTGCGCTATTGATTATTTCTTAATAAAATTTAAAAATAAAACTTCTTTTTAATATAATTTATATTCGCTTTGCTTTCGATATAAATCGATCACAAAATTGATTACCGAATTTATGTAATAAAATCGTTTGCAACGCGGCATTTTTAAATCGATTTGGCGCGTAAGGTGGTTTCCATCACTAAATAGCGCTTGTAATCATACTATGTCAAAAAAATGTGGCACGCTTGGTTTTGATACAAATCTTGACACATGCGTCGTCTATCTAAATATTTGGTCTGTGTTCGGAACAGTCCGAGAGTAACTGTAACGAGATTCCGTGTCCGTGAGAAGTTGTGTGAGTTGCTCGAGCGTTTGTATGGAGCTTACCTCCTGAAGTCCGTATTTTGTGACTTGTGCGCGATTTCTTTATTGGTCTTTGGACGCGGTGTAACTATGTTGTCGGACAAACTTGACGTATCCGTTGTGACTAGCTAAGGGAAGTTGTATAGACGTTCATAATAACTTTACTCTCCATTAAGAATGTTACTGCTAAGATTATGGTTATATATCATTTCACGCAAATTTTGTTGCGAACAAATTACAATTTGAAAAAAGGCAAAGTGTTGAAAAGTGTTTCCAATATAGTTGTTATACCACGATAGCAAAGTTGGTAGTACACCTGACCCAGCACGTCATGGGGTGCGGGTATGAATCCCGTTCATGGACAACACTTTGTCTTTTTTCAAAATGTTACTGCTACTTTTTGTTTTCTCTTTAAACCTAGCCTAATGCGAGTTATTATTTGAGAGGAGAGTTAAAATTTTACCGTACTGATTCTCGTTTTTGTTAACATAAAGTTTGAGCTGTATTCAGTTAGTGCTGGCGTAGTTCTAGCTAGTGTGTTCAGTTTGTGAAAAATAAGCAACTCCACAACGCCGGGTAATAGGATGGTTAAAGAAATAAAATATCTCGAGCTCCTCCGTGCGTTCAAAAACTTGTATCGGTGGACGGTTGTGGCTTACCTACAATTGAAACCAACTAGCTAATAATTATGAAACCCAAAAGACAGCAATCGTTTAAAATCCCACCACCAGTATAGTATGTGAGCTAGTTTTGTTTGTATATTAATTTGGCATAGACTCTAGACTTACATAAAAAACAGACCTAATTCAAATGACTAGATTTTTAACATAGCAGTTCAAAAGTAAATACCAGTTAAACAGTGCCTTTATCTTCAGACATTGGCCGGCTGGAAGGCTTAGTTGCAAACTAAGCTTGATTTAATTTTAAAGCGGCCCCGACGCGCGCCTGTAGCCTCAATAAATCTGCTACTTACCAACGTCCGGGGTTCGATTCCCGGGGGCGGTCACGAATTAACTTGTTAGCTTTATACTGGTCAAACGGAAGTCGAGTAACTTTGTACTGCCAAGAATTTGTCGGGGAAATACTTGAGGTAGTACGTTTAATTTAACGAATGGGAAGGTATATTACGGTACTGTTTACGAAGTCTACTAAGTAAATTGAACTTTCCATCATCTTTAATCACCTCTGTGGTCTAGTGGCTAAGACCACCGGTTTAGACCCAGAGGTCCCGGGTTCGATTCCCAGAACGTCATTATAGTAATATAAACATGAGGTTGTAGTAGTTATTTATGTAAACAACTAGTAAACTCTGGCCGATAGTTGATTATTGTCGACAGTATTAATACGAAAATCAAGTGTTGAAATTTTCCAGGACCGGGATTCGAACCCACACTCTCTGACAACAAAATTTGCGTAAAATTATAGAAAAAAAATGAACGAGCCTTAGTAGTCGCATATGATGTGTAACATTTGACATCTCACTATACAATTTTAACATTAATTCTGAAATCAATGACGTATATTTTTTTACAAATCTTAAAGAGAATGCAGTGAGTAATTACTGCTATTAGCTTACTTAGTAGGGCACCTGATCCAGATTGTTATCTCCTACGGGTTCAATCTCCCTCGTAACGAGTGTGATTTTTTTTTACGAGCGACTCGTTGCAATTTTTCAAACCTTTCTGAACTATTTTTGTTCCTTTTAAAATTTGCGTAAAATGTAATGTGCAGTCACGAGCATTAACATGTATACACTTTTAACGAATTCAGAGTCTTATTTAATTGTATTAAGAGTTACATTGTTTACATGTTGATGCACGTGACTGTACCTAGTCTATACTTTTTCTGGAACACCACTCGTTATATTTGGATTTTGATTTGATTAAATATTTATTCACAATCCTACCTAACAGTTAGCTCACTATTTAAACACAAGTTCAGTTTAGGAATCAACGTGAGCTACTGAAATACTTAAGCTGTCCAACTTCAGTTGAGTTTAGTATCAGACGGGCGCAGTTGGCGCAGTAACAGATTCGAGGGCCCTCCGCCCCTGGCATTGCCGGGCCACTCTCCAATTCAATTAATCATAGTTCGGATTAGTTCGCTTTGACGGACCGCACGTCTTCGCCTGTTTCGATCAGTGTTGCTTAAAATTGATATTTAATTAATAGTTACTTAAGCAAGTTATTGAACGGTGAGCACGTAATCTGCTATAATGTTTTATAACAATTATAAAGTAATTATAAGTTCTTGGGTTTGATTAATAAAAGTACTTTTCAGATGCCATTTCTCTCAGGTGGACAGGATTGGGCCAGTCAACGTGGTGGTTCATAGCCTTTCTTATTGCTCATATAGGAAGGTCTCGTCCAACATTGTGGGATGTTTAGTAGGCCGATGTGATGATTTATGATATGATTTCATTAATATTTTTTTATTTGCACTGTATTTTTATGGATCCTGAACCTGAGGTAAAGATTCTTAATATCTTTTTTTATGAGGACTTCATGCGAGTTTTGAGGTTTAAAGAAGCTACTTTCGCAGAGGTCTTTGACTAACTCATTTTGGTTGCCAACAACAATTATAAAGCAAAATTGCCATACTGTCGTTCCTTTGAAGACCAATAACTATACAAGTGTTGTTTGGACCCTAATAATGGATGGTCTTAATTAAAGCGTTACTAAGGAAGTCGGCCCGCATCTGGTCAGCGCTCGCTTTAACAGGGGTCGCCGCAATAGGGAATAGGGCTTAAGTTTTTGATAGTTTGAACGGCTTCAGTATTTACTGGTTAAGTTGTGGGTCGGCTCGCGACAGCTGTGTAGTGGGTACGTCTTCGGGGAAAACTGGGGTTGCGTGGGTACGTGGTCAGTAAGATGGCCGGCTAATGTTATTTACGGACTGTAACATAAAGTTTTACAGACTATAAAGGGAAATATGCTCTTTACTCGTACATGCATTATAAAATGAGGGACACAGGAAAATAAAACTGGGAAATCCTGAATGATAATAATGTGTTCTATGTGAAATCAGGGGTTTGAGTCTCTGAGGTACTCATCTGTTTACAAGTCTTCTTTTAGTTTTGTTATAGGTACCTAAACATATCACTGTGAATGCGAAATGGCAATTTAAAATATATATTTTTTTAATTCATTGAAGATATTTATGAATCTGTCAAATACGTTTAATATTATAAAACTTATCCGTATCAGAGCGCCCAGAGTGGTTCTGTTTACTATCCGTTTTCATTCGATTACGTTTACGAAAACGAAAATTTTAACTCTTCTGGCATGTCTCTAGTAGGTGCTGCCGGCATTGGCATACTAATTCTCGTTTTAATTAACGAGATCGAGTGTCAAAAATAACTTACAATATGCCTTATGTACTTCATGCTATCAGCATCGTACATATTACATACGTACCTATAGTATATCTTTGGCGATATTGTTCGGGTTCCGTACTGCAATATCAGAAAACAATGTGTGCATCAACCATTTAGATGCAACTGGCATTCGTCGCAGCCAGTTCGGAGTCGCGACAACACGCCCGAAGACGAATGGCCGGCGCGTGCCCTTACAAACGGGCATCTACTGTAACTTTAAAACGTATTAGGTGCACAAGAAAAAGCTATTCGAATTCGATATAGCGTTTGAAAGATGCATGCTACAAAGTTTTACTAAAATAACGTTGAGCGTTTCGTCGTCCGCCGTGAATACAGACACAGTAGAATTTGTAATTGTTTGGCGGTGCTAATCAGCCCTCGCGCATATGAAAGGTTAAAAAGTAACGTTTTAAACTACCGTTTGAGTAAGACCAACCTCAAGATATTTTATATAGTATGAAAATGTGATCTTTTATAAAAATAATTAAATACCTCGTGTGCGAATGCAAAGTTTTTGTAGGAGTAACAAGGTTATGAAATCCTTTACCAAATAGGTTACGGCCATGCCTTCATGGGTTAAATCACGTTGTTATTTAATGAAACTAAGCCATTCACAATTAACTAAGGCTAAAGCGTCCTAGGTAATTTGAGTGCGAGTATTATTCACCTTTCGAACGAAAACGAGAATTTGTAGTTATATAATTTAAGCAGCGTTTCCTCCTGGAGTTATGTTTTACATTCGAACCGAGAATTTGAATGGCATTGGAGCAGCTGACAGAATGGTACATAAAATTCGTACTCTGAAGCCGCTGCCTCAATACCAAGCAAATGCTCGTTTGCGTTAACTCGGATAGTAAATAAGTAGCAAACCTAAGCGTTAACGATACACATGACCGTATAACATAATTGCAATTCGGAAACACAGATAGCAGTTTAGCATCGCTCACGTCGTATTAATGAGTGTTTGTTTAGGCACGCGCGCGGCGTGTCCGAACTGTTGACTCGGGGACATTAGCCGCATCGATGGTACACCGCCCTATCGATATGATTTGTTGTGTTTCCAAATGTAGTTTACCTGATAAAGTAATGCATGTTTTTTTAATTTGTTTTACATATTCAACACAATGTATTTTGTTTTTTGCCGTTTTGTGGATTTTGTATTTTTTCATCATTATGTCCGATTTTTTGAAAACTACCGCCTGATATATTTTTATTCAATAGAAATGATACTTCTTCGTCATTTCATCGTTCACTGCCGGATGTACGCCTCTCTTGTCCTCCATGCTTGGAGGACAAGATTAGTAACAGTGATTTCTTACTTCTTTAATGATTGTCATTTATTAAGAAACGTATATGGCGTAATATCGCAGCATAACGACTGTTTGGTTGGGCGGTCGCACAGCGGTGATCTATTGACTCGTCTGGCGAAGGCTACAATTAGGTAGGCACGTGACTTAACTCAGTGATTTGTGCTGGTACAACAGCGAATAGCTGAATGCTTGTTATCAACTCTGAATTTTCAGTAAAATTTACTATCGTTAATAATGTGCTTACGACGGCTTTATTAGAAACGAGTTATGATAAAAAATTGTAAGTGCTAAGAAGTCTCGAAGAGCGTCAGTAAATACTTATTTTTCAATGTTTCATCATCCACTGTCAGACGGTCGCCTCTGCAAAGTGCCTATTGCGAGTTTTATTTCCTATCCGAATTCATTCGACCACGTTAACGAAACTGGACATGTTCATATCAAGATTAACTCAGCTCGATTTATTAGCAAACGAACGTTGCTATGACTATAATGTCATACAATGATGACTGTCATTTAGTAAGAAACGTGTATGCAGTATCCGTGCAGCATAACGACTGTTTGGTTAGGCGGTCGCACAGCGGTGATCTGTTGGCTCGTCTGGCGAAGGCTGCAGCTAGGCGGGCACGTGACTCAACCCGGTGACTTGTGCAAGTACAACAGCGAATAGCTGAATATTTGTTGTTAAATCTGATTTTTGTTGTAAACTTTTATATCACAATTAATCTATAAGTGTATAATCATATAAAAGCATCTCACTACACTGTTCTTATGTTAACGATACCATCATTGCCATCTTATGAGAGTGTACCGATCTCAAGTTTTTTGTTATATGAACAGCAGTAAATGAAGAGTTGTTTTAACCCAATAACCTGGCCCAATGCGGGTTATAACTACTGCCATATTACAAAAAAATCCAGGAACAACCTTTCATTGCACGCATAGAAATTAATTGATTCCTCCTTCCCTGACCCTATGTCCTGTAAACGAGGCGTGAATACCTTGTGGGCTGACAAGGTGAGGGTGACTGATACTGAGCCGTTTTCTGGCTGCACTAAATATTTTTGAGTCTGGACTCCATTTCTACTTAACATCTGAACAAACTAGCTATATAAAAAACAAACAACTTATTGCAAGTAACAAAACAAAAAAGAATAGGATAACAAATGAACAAGTTCACGCGAAAGGATGAAAAAATTTAAATAACCCCAAATTTTAATTGTAATATATTTGAGCAAAATATAAAGTTGTTTGTTATTTCTAAAGCTTCCCCTCCTATTTAAACCAAATATAAATTTGAATAAATGAAATATAAAAACAATATCCTATCCTGATTAACATCTCCTAAAACAATATCTTTATACGAATACAATTAATTCGTAACATGTAATTGGCAAATAAAATATTATTTTAAATAAAAAACATTTCACCTTATTACCTTTATGCATAGTCACGTAGTGGTACAGTCACGTACAACCGACTTTCAACAAGTGCAATAAAGAATCGAGATATTTTTGTACAATATTCTTTTTGAAATAATTGCGACTTTTTTTTCAAATAATCTGTGCTGGTAGAAACGAAATACAATTTTAAAAATTTACTTCTTCCGGTAGAATTCGATTGAACTTTTGGAACCCAGGCTATTTTCTTCCAATTGAGCTTGATGCATTAGTTTTGTTTCGCCAATGTCTTTAGGCATTACACCATTTTTTTCTTAAAGATATACTTTAGAAATAATTTACTATCGATTGAGTTGAAACTGTTGTTTTAGTTAGGCTGTGTGTTTGAAATTTATTTATCCCAAATTGTATTTAACATCTTAACATAAATGTTGTTGGAGAGAGAAAACTGCTTAAGCGCTAAAAATCAATTGGTAGGAAATGCATTTTAAATATTATACTCTAAAGTTATTTTTTCCCACTAATGTCCTTTTGGTGTTTAAGCAGTTTTACCTTTCCACCGACGAATTATGTATAATGACAATGACTAGTGTTTTTAATTTCTTTGTATTGATGTTTTGCAGCTCGATGGCGCAGTGGTTAACGCGCCTGGTCTGCGATTGCTAAGGTTAAGCAACTTTCGCTTAGGCCGGTCATCGGATAAGTGACCAAAAATTTATCATCTCGAGCTCCTCCGTGCTTCGGAAGACACGTAAAGCCGTTGGTCCCCGCTGCATTAGCAGTCGTTAACCACCACCAATCCGCTTTGTCTCGCGTGGTGGTTTATGACCTGTTCTCTCTATCCACCCATAGGGAAGGCTCGTGCCCCAGCAGTGGGGACATAAAATAAGCTGATGATGATGTTTTGCAATTGTAATGTACTGTATTAAAATCTGGTTAAATAGATAAATTAGAAACCTTGAAAAATTTAAAAAAAGTTTGAAAAAGTAAAAGAGTCGCAGCAACAGTTTTCCTTCGCGCAAGTACATGCGGCACTGAGTCAGCGACTGACCGACACGGCAACAAATTCAGCCGGTGGCCGACAACGCGTGTTGTTTTAGGCCGTGGACAAACAGCGCAGCGTGACCGGTGCTAATGCCGTGTTTGCTCTAGATATTTACGGTACGCCCGTCCACTTGTGCCCACACTCCCGAATAATTAGCTCGTTAAAAATCGCGCGACGTTAACTAATCGTGTTTGGTGAGCTATTTAGATCGCGACTGTACGAGCTTAGGAGTGGTCATGTTTTTTGTTTAAAGGATGTTGGGATTGGAATATATGCTGTATGCTGTGTCGTTTTGTGTAAACATATAGGACAGTATCAAGTAAGGTTTTCTTATATAAATGATACATGGCCTGTGTCTTTTAATATATACCTGGAACCAGGTGCAATCTATGTATATATAATAATATAATAAGGTTGAAGAGTTTGTTTTTTGTTTGAACGCGCTAATCTCTAGAAGTACCAGTCGGAAATGATTTTTTTTTTTCATTTTATTGCCCAATTTTTGTGGAAGGTTGTGACCGTTAAAAAAAGTCAGAATAAACGGTAAGCGAATACGAAGTACTAGCGCATTCGGGTGGCGGGTTGCGACGCCGTGGTTTGGGGAACAGCTAGTAGCAGTGTAAAATGTTTGTACAAACGATGAGTATAACATCTTTGAAAGGCTGCTTTTTTAACGTGACGGAAAATTTCAAAAAATATCATCTTTTAGTAAGTATTAGAGAAAAACCGTTTAACCATAGAAAAACCTCAAGTACCACTGGAAAGGATCCAGGATACATCAAACATCCTTGAAAAAACCAACTACGACATAATGAAACTTAACCGGAGTTTCAGGTCGCGCAGTGGCCTGTAACTCAATTTTTCGTTGCCGATATCGCATAACCGGGCCCTAACGGTAGACATATCGACTTTGGCGAGCGGCGACTCAATTAATGACATAACTGGATTAGAGCCCGGTGGCTAAGTGACGCCCGCCGTCCACGTAACTGACCGCTTCTAATTAACGGCACGTAACTATATTTTAATTTACTTACCAGAGAAAATATTATGAAAAATTACATTGCTGCAAAAAAACAATTTTAGGAAAATTTGGCCAAACACTATGTTAATAAATTATTATAAAATATAGTGAAAAAATTAAATGCCTACCCGACCCAGCCAGGAATCGAATCTGGGTCTTCCGCAATCCGGGCGGCTGCACTGACCATTATGCTACCGGGAAGGCTGACGTAAGCACTGAATGTTTTCACTAGGTACACTTTGACTGCTTTTTAGCGGCAGTAGTGCCGTAGTATCTATCCAACGGTTATTGCAACGGTAGGCATTTAATTTTTTTACTATATTTTATAATTATTTAATTCAGCTTAAGTGCAGCAATTAGCACTTTAAAATAAGAAATAAAGTTTACTGTGTTAATACTTTGTATGAAAAAAAAAACTAGTTTTTTTATTAAAAAATTAATTAAGTACATTTTATTTTCTGCATAAGTCTTTTTCCCACGCAAATAATAAAGGAAGTTGGATAGTAATGACGTGGGAGAGTTACAACTAGATAACAGCTGTGATTGTAACCGCGTTCTATTGATTTTAGACTTGAAACAAATGGAAAAATACATCATACCTATAGGTACTTACGTCTGAAAACTTCTTTAACTGCCGTTGGGATATTAGTACCAGTAGTGATAGATGACATACATGTTCGCCAACCTCTCGTTCGTATCTCAATCAGGCAGATGTAACTAAGGGTTTAATGACCCTTTCTAATTGGAGGCTAAGATTTGGGGGCTTTGTCTTACATATTCATAGAGGCCTCAACCTAAGACAGGTAGATCTAATTTATTCAAGAGGCAACGGACATGCAAATTGGTAGGAGGAATATCGGTCATGTAAATGTTAGATTTGAGTGAAAATTATTGCGGATTGGCTTCACGGGGATCGTTCTGATTGTTAGGTAGCCTTGCTCAAAATTATATTAATGGAGCGACAGTAAGCTTGTTATGTATATTAGAACGTTGAGTGATGTTGGTGCCTTTTGAAGAATCTGTTTCAGTGATATCAAGTTTGGTTTCTTGAGATAAATCTGCTATGTCCTTAGATGCTCTAAGGCTATGTCTGATGTGGTGAGGCTTAACAATAAAATCGTTTGAATGGTGCCACCATTTAAAGTTTGTAACGCTTCTGTTACTTATGGCTATTGATACCCTAAAATGTCATCCAGTAGTATAGTTTTTGGAGACTTTTGAGACACTCGATAATACACACTATAAAAAAACGAAGGATCAATATCGTGTAAATCTTATCGTTTAAGCTATTAATTTTACTTCTGTATCAATTATATTATATAATATTTTTCTTGAAAGTCAATGTAATTTTGAATATCAAAATAACTTAAAAATAAGTTTTTAAATCATCTGAATTTTTTTTTAACCCCGTCAGGACGTCTATCTAATAAGCATATTAAAATATTACGTTGAAAAAAAAATGCTTTGTTTGATGTACATCGTAAGTGTATAAAATCAAAATCCCAGAGCACATCGCTAAATTATGTAAGCGATGAAAACAGAAGGAGTTAGAAAGACGTCAGGCTGAACCCTCTTTTGAATTTGTTACTCGTGTGTTCATTAGGTTGATTAGTACACAATGAAATATTCAGTCTTATTAACAACTCATTCTTTAGGTACTTAGTGAATAAAGGCTCTCATAGAATATGCTGTTTACATACACTGAATTTAAATCAGTTATACTTTAACTTGACAATATCAAAAGTTTTACTTATAACCAAAGTATCTAGTCTTTTGTTATCAACTTAAGAATAGTTCCAATGCTTTTGTTTTGTTTATATAATTGTAACGCAAATTTTGTTTTGTTTGTGTTTTTTGTAATAGTTCCAATTTTGGGCTTAGTCCTACATCACAACTGCCACCTTAGAACAACTACCAAGACCAACGGCTTAATATGCCTTTCAAGGAGAAGCTTGAGATTTTTTTGGTCACCTATCCGATTACCTGACACTGCGAACGTTGCATACCTTTCATGATCGCAACCCGAACGCGCTAGCCGCTACAACATCAAACACCTCTACGTAATATGCGACTACGAAAAATGCAAACCTACAACTACTATACAACTATTTAGCTTATAGTAGCAATACGGGTTGAACGAGCGGCCAAGTTTTGACAGTTAAATGTAGCCCGAAGGCTGTAAACACAGCATTTTGACATGTTAAAAGCGCGCTGTTATCTTATACTGAAGAAGATTAGCTGGAACAACAAACGCTTATCTTAAGGAGGAGGCCCTCCCTTGGGACGGCCGACGGCTAAATGAGATACCACTTAAGCAATTATACGAGGTAGCTGTGATATATTACAGGCCTATGTGTGAAATTAACGTTTACTTGTTTGTGTTACCAAATAATGGATTTAAGACATATTGCATATATGTACCTATAGCACAGTATATAAATAAGTATTTATTCTGTGCCTATAGAGTGAGAAATCGATGTTAGTCCAATATTGGAAATGAAAATTATGTTTATTTTTTCATGGAACCGTGTTGTTAATTTTGAAGTGAAGTACATATAATTTTAAATTCTTTTTTTATCAAACTCCATTCGTGATGTCTTCCTGGCTTCCTGTGATGTCTTTAAAAATAATTGCGAAGAGAATGTGTAAACTAATTAAATTATAGAACTTACCAATTTTGACTTATTTAGATATTGATATTTATTTATACTCGTATTACTTAACATACTGCTACAATATAAGTTATGTCAATCCAATTGGCTCTCACATATTTCAGTAACATACGCTAATCCACTTAAACGGCATGGAACCGCAATCGGTTCCTTATGACATTAACGGTAATGACATGAGGGTAACCAGACGGAATGGCATGCTTTGTGTCGAGACTGCGAAGGCGGCTACTATACTGTGCTTACATCAGGTAGACTAACGGCTAACGGTCAAAATTGATCTTTATCTGTACGTAATAAAAGTCATTTCAATCTAACACTGCAGTTCGAGAATGCTTCTGCATTCTATATGCCAAGTTACACCAAACAGAAGCAACTCAGACAGAGAAATTCTGTCAGTTCGTTATAGTTTCAGGTGTATGCTTCAGAGTTATTTGTGTGGTAAGTAATTCATCGTATGAGAAATCTAATCTTAGGAGTCAAAGTCAAAGTAAAAAGTATTTATTGCTATGCATGTTGTAAAAATAGGTGTACATTTAATATTTCTCAAGTACCAAACATGAGCCCTGGTTGAGCACCGCAATATTTTTGTATGTAGTCTAGTTATGCAATATAATATTATTTCCTTTACAAGCCAAACAAATTATATATCCAAAAACTGATACCAAATTAACATTTCTACATTTTCACAAGCATTCAAACAAATTTGATCTAAGCCAGAAAGTTTTAACACTGTGATGATGATGAATTTGTTTTCGCTAACCGTGTACTATACGGAGAGAACGGGCCGCAGCAGCGGCGGCCGGAGAAGTGCCATTCCCCACTTTTTACATGTAGAAATAAAGATGTTCCAACCCCATACTAAAGCATACAAAGCGGGTCAGCAACAAAATTTTTTATCAGAATGGATGCATTTCCATATCCATACATGCGTTAGGTTAGATTAGGAAGTAACACTACATATTAGCACTACATATTATTTCAATTTTTTTTTGTACTTTGGATTTCCGCAAAATAACGCCTAATTTCATTAATAAGATTAGTAAAAAAATATATATAAAAACAACATATTTATATAATTTTATCACTAGTATCATTAACTTAGTAGCATGTCCCTAATCCACCATGAATGTCAGTTTCAATAAAATGCAGATAGCTAGTTGTATCTAAGTTAAATTCTATGCAACAGAAATTTTCCACTTCAGAATGCGCACAAAGCGGTTGCAAATATTTTCCAGTGGCGTCTCGACTCAGGAACAAGCCACTGATGAAGTTAGAAAGCAGAAACTTTATACAGTGCAATTGTTTAGAATCAACTCCGCGGCACAAAGGGAAACTTTCAAGTGCCCCGTAATAGGACCGTTTGTCGATGAATGTCTGTGGCAATTACGGATTTTAAACAATATTAGACTCGTATTACTTATTCGAGATGCAGACGATTGGCGTAACCACATCGTTTTTTGGTGGAACACGGTTTATTTGGACAGCATATTTGTTAACGTATTGTCTTTATCATTGTTTTTTGAAAAAATTTAAATCATAGTAAACATTTTTTTTTAATGTTAAAAGGAGACAAACGAGCAGGTGGGTCACCTGATGGAAAGTAATCACTGCCGCCCGTAACAAGTCATTGGTGATGTACATAGGTAATAAAATATAATTATCGTCTCTTTCCATTAAATGGTAAGCAAAGGTAACAATGACCAGATATAATTTTTATTCCCCTGAATAAAAAAATCACATTCAGATAATTCTGCTTTAATAAGCAATAAATAATTTTGTAATAGGTATTCATATTTAAATTTTAATCACAGACACAAAAAACTCTTTACATAATCTATAATGTTCAAGCTCTCACTAGTGGGCGCTTTACAATTAAAATGTATTTTTACTGCGGAAACATTTTGTTCGTCGTTCTTTTTTATATCCGTTTCCTTATTAGACATATTTTTTGAACTACTGTGTGTAACAAAAAAACGCACAACCAACAACCACCATTGCACTGTACACCTATTGTTGAAATAAAAATAATTTCTTGCACGGATCGCAACCGTTTGTTGTATCTCAAGAGCTTTCGAGAAATAAAGCGTCAACACTAGATTTAAAAACATGACTCCAAAATCAGATACCAAACCGCCGCACGAACCGACTTCGCTACATAAATCACTAGTACCCTAAACTCTACTAGACTTCGAGGGCCCGCAATTAATTCCTGATTGATTCACAAAGCTTGTTGGAATTTCTATCTCCCTCCCCTCCCACCACTCACCTGCCCCCTCATGGTGAGGATCAGACAAAGATACGAAGTTAACGTCAGCTAAGGTTTGTTGTACAAAATTTATATGAGACTTTGCTTCAGAACCGTGAAAGGTGCGGTTTGACTATGTTGAATTATTAAATGTGCTACATAAAATCAAAATATTAAATAAATACTCAGCTGAGTTTCATAAAAAAAACATAGAATTTTAGACATGAAAGTTGAAAGTAGGTGAATGGAGGACTTTTAGCTTTGGAAAGGAAACACCATGTTCAGTTAGATTTTATGCAGACAATCAATTTCATTCAGGAGATCTTCCAAAACGAATGCAATAATCGGTAGTCGAAAACTATTTTACTATATCAGCATCATGTCCAGTAATGTTTTTTATAGATAAACAATTTTATCAATGAGGCTTTACAAATCGAATGTATTAAAGATGTAGTATAATAACAAGATTCAGCGGTGCAAAGCCACACTTCCAGCAAGTGACGTGATAGCGGTACAACTGCTAAGATATTCCGAGACGCAGCGAACGTTCGCGGCCGCCGCTCTATTATGCACGAGCTCCCTATTTGTTCATCTACGAGTACCTCTTTGATACGCTTTTCAATATTAATTAACTGGAAATATTTTGAGATCAAAAATACCCGTGTGGCTTACAAAGTTCGAGTAATCTTAAAAACCTTTTATGTAATGAATTACCACGAAAAGTGTTACGTTACACGTAGCGATAGATTTTTGTAATGTAATTTACGTATTTGGGTAATTCGTCGTTATGTCACTATCTATTTATTGAAATGATTTTGAGATCACTCGCCTGACAGACATGGCCGGCACCGATTCCGTACTTTACGAACTACGGTGGTGCAAAGCCCGTCTCGAAACATTATGAAATGTTTATGTGATGATACTATAGAACTTATTACTTTTAAAACTTAAAATTTACTTTGTTATTTAAAAAGAAAAATTTGTTAATAAAATATAGAAACGCTTAGAAGCGCTATTAAAAAAATTAAATTTGAATAAAATTACGGTAAAATGTTATCTTCTAAAACATAGTATCTTAATGTAATAAGCTCGATCGCGCAGTGTGCACGTTCGAATTGCGATCTTGTAAGTCAAGCAAATTTCTCAATGTCGAGTTAAGGAAGACCTAATAAATATCCTTTGGAAGGCACGTAGAGTCGTTGTTGGCTCCGGTTGTTGTCGTAAGTAGGTTATCATTTAAATCCATCAAAAAGCGAGGTGGGTTATTCGAGTCCTTTTTGTTCATATCATTAGGCTTACAATGTTTATTTTATACTGATGAAGAAAATATCAAACCTATAAACTTAGTAAAGATAACAAGATTGTAACCTATAAATAATTCGGGTACATTAACTCCGACGAACGAGTTAATCGTGTAAAGAAAACACCTCTTAGTTTCCCCGGATTAACCCTACAGCTCGCCGCCTCGTTCGGGAATATTTTATTACAGTGAGCACGTCGCGTCGGATTGACTTCGTTACTCGTAGGCGTTGCGCATCGGCGACTTTTTAACTTGATCCGATTTTAACGGTTTCCGTGTTAGCGTCGCGGTCGTGTCGCTATCTATGGAATCTACGCGTAATATGTAACATTATTTTTTAGAACAGCTGTCTGATATGTTTGTTTACACATTGAAATGAAACATACAGATCTACTCGCGTATATTTATATAGACATATTTTTAATTAATGAAAACTCTTTGTTTTGTTTGCTTGCTTATATACAAAAGAAAAGTTAGCTACTAAATTCTTAATTGTTAAAAATAATATAAGTAATAGTTACCAATAAAGTAGCAGCTTAAAACTTGAATAACTCACTAAGTTACTTTACATTCTAAATAAATAACAGCCTGAGAAGCGACAAAAGTAACTCAACGCGATCGTGAAACGACAAAAACTCGTCATTCACACACAGGTGCTTGAAAAAGTTTGAGTTTTGTGTAAATGAGGCGGGTAGGTGCACGCATATGGCGGGAGGAAGCGACAGGCATAAATCTACGCGACGGTGGCGCCGCGGCCGGAAGGGGAAGCTCCGGCGTCGTTTGCCGCATTGTGTTATCGGCCGTCGGGCCGCGTGGACGTCTCTTTGTGAATGCCACTTTATAGCGGCCGCCATTCAAAAGATACGACCGTATCGCACTTTGAGCGCTTTTGTCACGCCACCTTTGCTATCTCTTAGATGTGTTTCGGTGTTGCCTTTTGAAATATGTTCGTAAGGTCATTCTGTTAAATAGGGTTTTGTAAACATTCAATATTAACCGATAAATTGTACCGAACAAATTTAAACATAACAACAAGAATATATGTAAGAAAAAAAAACGAGCCTTACACCTGTCGCACATGATTGACATTTGGCATCTCACCTTAGTAATAAGCATTTTTAACATTATATTCTGAAAAAAATGGGTATATTTGAAATGATTTTTCATAACAAAGAATAATTATTTTTAATGAAAATTTTATTTTATATAATTGACACTAAGAGTAATGCAATACCGCGCGCTCATTCGTCCAATCAAAAGGCGCGCGCTTCCCCGATTGGTTGGTACCATCTGCATCCGATGGCCAACTCTACCACCGCGCGCTCATTTGTCAAATCAAATGGCGCGCGCTTGCGCGCTTACCCGACTTCCTGTTACACACATCCATACCATTTCATGAAATCAATTCTTTATTCGATTTTGATCTGTTTGTCAAGGTTGGCGGTGACGTGCCTGATAATAACCTCCTCCATGTCAACAAATAAGATGCACTGCTAAAAATGTTATTCCTATAGACTTAATAAGGCCCAAGGACTTCAACTGAAAATGTTCCTAATTAGGTTACTTTTATGCTAAATATATTATTTCAGTTACTAAATAGCATTACCAAATCGTGTTTTATTGAAAAACATAAATAAAATGTACTGTACTGTTAATGTTGCTATAGTCTTGATAAGGTCCATCACTTCGATTTTTATTAATTTACAGGTTATTCTTTCTGGAATGACTCAAGCAATTGCAACATTATACTGACACATCGAAATTAAATAATAAAACTATATGTTTTCGGAAGTATCTATGAAATAGAAACGACCCTTATTAAGATCACTATTCTTAATAAGGCCCATTGACAAGCTTTTAAAAACGATTATATTCACAAAATTAAATTTGATACGTGATTATTATTCGACTTTTTCGTATCAAATATGAGGACATTGTATAATTAGGAGCTGTGCTCTATAGAAATTCATCTTAAATCAGATTTATAAGAATTAACAAAAACGTGGTCTTTATTGAAATACGTGGTTTTTATGATATACAAATAAAAATAAAAAAAACAGCAATAATCACAACACAGTAGATAGGAGTTAATCAGGCAGGACCCCGCCACACCTTTATGCGAACGAGTCGTATGCGTATTGCAACAACGCTGGTAGTAGTGCGCGGTGCAAAAACATATAATTCAACATTAAACACATACATTAACATTTATATGATATTTAAGCCTAATACAGTCTCTCCAAGATTTACATTTAGGAGAAGCCAAATTTAGACACAAACTTCAGCGTTATACCTTTGCATCTTGGTAATCTAACACCGTAGGCGTATGGGTAACGAGATTACAGGTGCTTTGTGTAACCAATTTGGATGTCCCGACGTGATACTGCAAACCTGAGTCGTCCTAAATATCCGTTACAGATTTACTATCAGATTTCTCTTGGCCAATATTGAGATTCCGTAAAATAACAGGCTCTGATCCTCGACTAAATTATTATTAGAAATGCATTGGTTCGAATTTGTGTTGTAATGTTAATTGTTAATACAAGAATCGAATGAAATGATAAAAAATCAGTAAAATGTTTGTTAAGATAATCGTTCTACTTGTTTCAAAATATTTAGCGTTTTAAATAGTGTTTTGGGTGTGAGTTGCCCCTAATGACAATTTTTATGGGACACGCCGGTTGATATTTAGTAACGACTACTATAACTCTTTATGTTACTCAGTTGAAGACTCATATATAGTAGGAAGTAAACTGAGTTAGTCTTCAAGATAAAAATATACAAAGTTAAATCATAAAAATAGTTTTTTTGCTGATAGAAAGGCACAACAAAACCTATAGTGAAAGCGCACTTTGTCTGGAATCGTCAACCACCAAGAAACTGAGTGTCTTATCTCAAATTTTCGAAACAGAACAATGGTTCTAACATTATTATGGCGGCAAACTTATACAAGATGCCTAAAATAATACTCCTGGAAATCTAATCTACTGAATATAGGACTAGGATGACTAACTAGCACTAGTACTGCTAGACCTCAAAGGTAGTCGTTAAGTATTCAACTCAGCTTTTAAAATAAATACTAATGTAAGATGGTAGAAATCCCCTCAAGTTAATACGTTTTGAGCATTGGATCATGGATTCACGTCGGTAGTCTAACGCGGCTTTGGGGATTGAATCATGATATTTCACTTTTGACTCCAATAACCTGTGAAGCTAGTATATTATATTTGTTAATATTTATCTATAAATAAGTAATATATTTTTTTGCAATATCAATCCGGTATGTCATAATACGATTCGAATCTAGCTTGTTAAAAAAAAATTTACACTTTTCCAGGAAATAATATTATTTATGCGAAATATTCACCAAACAAATATTAGTGTAACTTGTCGTGAAAGAGAAAATCGGAAAAGCAAAAAAATAGTTTTTCATTCAACTACAAACGCGTTTTTAAATAATCATGTCTCTACCATCGATAAAAAGTTTTCATGCGATTTCCTTTTACAACCTTACTTAAAAACGTTCGCCTATCACTTTTAATTCTCGTTTCGTGCCGCCCGCCCACAAATAGTGCGTTATCTGGGACATCAGGAGCCCGATGCCCAGCTAAAGGCTATTTGCATAAGCGTTTATCGCGTCGGTTTTGTTTCGCTTTTTGTTTGGGGGATGCCGATTTTTTATTGTCAAGTTGAAATTAAGCGGACAGGTAATTAAAACAAACGAACTCCGACATGAGGGGTGGAAAATTGCGGCTACTGAAATTGTTATGCGAAACTATTGCTACGCTTGCTTGCTTGCGAAGTGCAAAGTAATTAGAAATATAATAATTATATTGAATGGTAGTAGTAAAAAATAGTAAAAAATATCGTTAATTTATAAAATATTTCTGTTTTTGTTTACATCATTTTAACGCAAATTTTTTCAACATTTGTGTTTTTGTGATTTGTTTCGCAACAAAATTTGCGTTAAAAATAAACAAAAACATTTTATAAACAGCTTGCCTAATTGATCTTTAGTATTTGTAAAAATATTATGATGGGATGTTAATGACGGTAGTTGTTGACATTGAATGGGCGTCTTTGGCTTTCAAAGTAAAAAAGTAAATAGTGTTCAACACTATTTACTTTTTTTAATTTCGGCTGGCTGGTTAGAACCACGATAGCTCAATTGGAAGAGCACCTGACCCGGTGCTGTTCAGGGTGCAGGGTGCAGGTTCAAATCCTGCTCGTGGATTTTTTTTCAACATTTGTGTTTTTTATCGTTAATTTACTTTTTAAACATAGTTGCATTATACATACGTTTTCATAAAAAATATTTATAGAAGTAAGTTATTTTATTATCAATTTTTAATCATACGTAATTGTTGTAATTTTGTATCGAAAATTATGAAAAGACGTGTTATTTCATGTTTGTTTATTATTGAAGTAAGGTTACCTAGTTACAGTTATTTGTTTTACATAATGTAGACATAAAGCCAATATTATCTCAACAGTAACGACTAATTTGTATTTATAAATATCTTTAATCTCACATGTCGATCATACAGTTGAGGCCAGGCTTTCTCACATGAAAAACATTGCTTTTAAAATACATATAATACAATAAAATACTTGGACTCACTTCACTTCACGGTAAGTCACGATACGACTGAAGGTGCCTCAAAAGCGGGCTCAAAAGGCAGACTGTGTGCTAATCTTCCCATAAAACCTGAGCCCTGAGCTTATTGTTAATAATAAGACATAACTGTTGCTGTTGATTAATGTAATGAACCCTACAAAATCATCTCTGCAAAACTGACAAAAAGGTGCTACGTATATTCTCCACTGTTTGGGTCGAATATTTTTGATTTAATTCATGCATCGCACGCCGCGAACCGCACCGCACGCAACAGTTTGGCCGTTGTTGATGTCCAGCCGTCCGCAATAACACCAGAGCGGATGGTGTACGGAATGAATGTGACAGCGCCCGTTACCAAAGCGACAGACGTGGACGTTTTCACAATAGCTCGGCTCACTTACTTTTTATGTATTAATGCTTTATTTTACATAGAAAACACGCGTTGCACATTAGTCGTGACATACAGAAGTGGGCCTCTAGGAGAGATCTTTCAAGTCAACTCTAGCTGTGGCGTGATAGAAAAGTCTGCAGGACCAATTTTAATATATATTTTTTCATAAGTAACACTATATGTACGGTTGGGGTTGTACCAAGTCTGGTTTAATATTGTGCAAATAAATGTTTGACTTTGCCTTTGACTATTTCTATTGCATAAACATATACAAACACATGTAGGTACATATAACTAATCTAACTAAACAACTAATTATGATTACATGTTTTTGGAAACGATTGTAATTTTGTTACAGCTTCATATTGTTTTGTATTCATATATTTTAACACGGAGGGAGCGCTTCATTTAACTGTCTTCAAGAAACGCGTCTTCTATTACTCACAATGGATAAAATTGTCTGACCTTTGGGCGCTATACAATCAACGCCCAGCTACAGCAGAAATAGGGTGACCACCCGTAGACAGACAGATCCAGTGATGGTTGCGGAAACTCCGCAACCATGTAAACATGTTCAAACACATGAAACTCAGACAAAAATTCCGTCTTTACCTCACAAAACAACTTACACTCCAAGTCGGTCTGCGTTTGGCGAAAGCTGCAGCGCTCACTAAACTATCGCGCAGCGTGAGCCCACCTCAATATTTATGAAAGGAAACTTTCTGCAACCGCCATCAATCACCAAGTTATAAATAAAACAATAAAAGGTAAAAAGTTGGGAAGTCTCGCGAGGGTCGGCCACTCCACTCCGGAGCGCAATATTGCCAGCTATACCCACTTATTGGAATAATATGTAGATTGCAATGATATTAGAAATGTTGTGAGACCATCGGAGGGACTCGTCGATACTTTATGGTTTTGAGTCCGTTGCTCTTTAATAATGTTCAGCGGTATCTGCTGATGCCCATAATACCTATTTATAAACGATCAATGTTCCCCGTATTTGGTAATACATATATCAGACTGGTTGAACACAATATAAATGCCCATGGCAATGTTCTGTAATCCTCATCTTCTTTTGGCTTTAGCCGTATCGCAAGCGATTGTTAACCGATTCAATGATTCAAACCAGAGGTGCCGGATAGGAATCTCGGTAAGGGGTAGGTATAATATTGTACACGCTATGGTTGGTGGTATGGGTTGTACCAAGTATAGCTGGCTACCACCAATTTATCAAAGTCTACTGCGATCATGAACAACAATGAAATATAAATAGAAAAACATTTATCCAATATCACAAAATAACACATTAATACAAATAAAACATTCATATTAAATAGTATATGATACTGAAAAGGCATCTTCTCAGCATATGTCATAGCACTTTACTAATGCCACGACGACGCTGGTCTTCCGAAGATGACAAGACTAAAATTAAATAATAGAATTAAACACTGCTACTCACACTACTTAAATCATAGAATATGTAAAAAAACCCTGACCGATCGCAAAGGGGTGCATAGGTATACACATAACAATAACAAAATAGATAATAAAAAATAATTATTATTCATGAAAATAAAAGAGTTATCGCAAGTTTTTTGTACCGAAATTGCTCAAATTACCCCAAAATCTAGCTAATTTTACAAATGTGACCACACTTTCCATCAATGGCGGCGGCGCCAAAGGTCCTACCTACCGAAGTGTCGACAAAAGTATTGCCTTGTATGTTTTGTCATTTAACAAAATTTTTATTAGGGTAAATTTTTAACACTTATTATTTTAAAATAATTACGTAAATAGAACTGAATCTCGATACCTAATAACACCTTTACGGATCGGACAGAGTTTTTTTACACTATGTAGATGCCTTTCGCGGTCCAGCGACCACTCTTCAGTAGGAATATTTTTTATTTCAAAAGTAGATAAGTAACTTAAAGTTAGTAGTACTGTAAAAAAGAAAATGATACATCGTTTCTAAAAACCAAACCATAGTTAACTTTTAAAACACCCTCGGTGTAAATGTGTGTACCAGTGTGTAAATATTTTAAACCGCAATCTTATAGCTACGATCTCATTCAAAAACATAATTTCCTTTATCCAAACGTTTGCCGCACAAACCGCACAATAGTTTCTCAAATGGATTCCGAATAACTTATTTATGTGGTGCACCGTAAATCATTTTTGCGAACGCCCCGCGCGATAAAAGTGGCGAATAAAGTTTGGTGGGATTCGCGCACGAGATACCGCGCCGAGCGAACTTCGCCGCCGCGCCGCCGTACCACGAAAGAATTTATGGACGCACCACGGTTAACACATTGGTATATGTTTGCAGCTTTGCAAAGTTGAAAACCTATGAAGAAAACTGAAAATATTTAACATTTTGTTATGAAAAACGTATACAACGTAGGTAGTAAGTATAATGATTTTTTCAATGGTGTGTCTTATCAAAATAGTTAACTAAATATACCGTGAATGAAATATACCCAATTTAAGCGCTCTGATTACTGGGAAAAAGTTTATTAATTATTTAATAAGCCCAAATACAATACCGATACAAACTGAAAAAGCTAAATAATGATGCTTTAATTTTATATTTATGTTAATACATTATTTTTCTCTATAAAGGTAATCCTTTACAGAGAAAAATAATTAGTAAATGTGCAAGCTTAGGCTATCAAAGTTGGATGACAAATTATACAACAATATAGTCGTATATACTCAGAAAGTTTTGCGAAAAAATTATGTATAAGGGACTGGCTACTTGTAATTATTTTGAAAAATTTGGTTACTTAAAAGTAAAAATACCATTGTTCGAATTTTGAATTTCCCTCCACAGTTTTTCGAGAGCCAAATTAAATTATCGTGTCTCATTTAAAAATGAATCTGCATCGAAAACATTTTTGTGCGATGATTTTCTAGGATTTTAAATGTGGCCTAAAACCTGATGAGTCATTTGATCGACTTCAAATTACTTTTATGGACCTTAAAAGCAACCGTCTACCGATAGCATAGCGAGTTCGAGCGCGGTCGCCTTACTTATGTGGATGAACAAAGGAGTTGTCGTCCTACGACGGCTGTCACAGAAGAAAGTGTGTAAAAAATTTAATTCAAGAAAACAGGCGAATTAAATACGAAGAGATTCAGCATACACTGCAGATTGGTTCGGGAAGCGTTCACAAGATTCTACACGAGCACCTTCGCGTGAGGAGGATAGGTTTCGCGCTGGGTGCCGCACAGCCTCACCGAAGCTCAGGAGCAAGCCCAAGTGGAGTGGTGCCGTGATATGATTCAAAAATTTGAAGCAGGCTCGTCTCGGCGCCTTTACGACATTGTGACGAATCCTGGATTTATCAATACGATCCAGAAACAAAGCGTCAGTCGACAGTTTAGCTGTTTCAAAACGAACCAACGCCTACGAAAGTGGAGCGATCGAGAAGTGCAAGGAAAATTTTGATCGCTAGTTTCTTCACTTTGACGGGGTATCTGGTTTTAATTCCATTACGAGACCAAAGCAGCATCAACGCTAAATGGTATACCACAAAATGCCTGCCAGAAATTTTGTCTGCAATGAGCAACAAGCGACCGGGCTCCGCGGGGTACTGCTTCACCATGACAACGCGCCTGTGCAATCGGCGCTCATAACGAGGGACTTCCTGGATATCACACAAGTATTGGGTCACCCTTCTTACAGTCCTGATCTGGCACAGTGGGAGTTTTTTTTATTTCCTAAAATAAAAAAATCAGCTAAAAGGAATACAGTTTTCATCGCCAGAAGACGCGCTAGTAGCGCTCAAGAAGGCCGTGGAAGAGATGACTGCGGCGGACTGGAAAAAATCAGAGGTGGAAAGTACAAAAACTTTTTTGTTTTTCAAAAGTTTCTGAGTGTCCCACGTATATTTAAAAAGATTATAAATTGCGCTCTAAAAACTATTTAAAATATAAAGTCTTACTATGCATTACTTTTTAATATTAAATCCCACAAAAGTCTTAGTAAGGCAACGGTGCGAACAAACTAATTCCTATTACTATAATGTAACATATCCACAAATAGTTGTTCTCCATCAAACTACTCAGTACACAAAGAACTCCCGACAACGCAAATGAAACCGAACGTTTTTTTTTGCTCCATCTTCCGGCCTATATGCCACTTGTAATGCGTTTAATATTTCATGATATCGCTCGCTCGTATCTCCTCGCCCATAAATAAGCGGCAAAAAGCGAGCGGACGCGAGGGGCGCGCCAAATCAAAGCTATCAATATAATATTAGGCCTGTTCCAATGTCTCCGTTACGAAGTGTCGAACTTCATTTTATTTACTGACTGGAGAAAAACCACCAAAGGATAACCATCTGTAATGTTTCTTTCTGTAATGGCTTTAGCTGTGTATTTTGTCAAAGCGATGCAATGTATAGATTTTTAAATATATTTTTTGTCAGTTTTTTATTTTTACACCACAAAGCAAGTATTTGACCGCAATTTTACTTGGCGGTAAGTGAGGATGAAGCATACTCGTACTTGTCTAGAAGATGCTTATTTAGATATAATTTTTAATAATACAGCAAGTGCTACCATAAAGTTGGTTAACTTAAAAAAGGGAACATGGCTCTTACTCTCACAGCTTAATTGGATAAATTTATGTTTTGTTCTGAAATGGCTTTGGCCGTTTTATTTGACACGAGTTATTTTTTTTGTTAAATTATTTTAAAAACACAGTATCTGTTAGCAAATGATTTGGTCAAAAAGCAGAATCTCCTTATTACCCTCATAGCTGTTTTATGTGGCCGAGGAACAACCGCCTCTGTGGTCTAATGGTTAAGGCCACCGGTCTCAGACCCAGAGTACCGGGTTCGATTCCCAGCGGTGAGTACATTTTTGTGTAAGTACTCGGTTTAGTTGGTGGTCCGCTGGCTAGCTGCCACCATCTTATATAAATAAAACAAGATAAAGTAACTACCAAGGAATTATAATTTGGTAAAAATAGTTCTTTCAGAATTATACAACGATAAATATATTAGGTTTTTTAGAAAACTCGAAGTTGTAAAATAGTTATCTTTATTTTATCAAGGGTTAAATGTCAAGTGCTTTCCCGTAAGTAATAACAATAATAATTATTAAAAAAATAGGGAAATAGTTACTGTCGGGTGGATATGGTAGTTCACTCCTAAAGTTAGTTCAAGTCAGTTTCTATCATTATCAAAAAATAGAGGAAAAACTTAAAATTCTACAAAAATTCGATGTTTAAGTAAACATCTAAAGCAACAGATACTAAACGACCACAATCAACCGTTACTAAAGCATACACGGTCAACTCAACGGCCGCTCCCGTCCGGGATCGGTAAAATGCGAATTTATCGCGTGTTTCCGATTTGAATCGGCAAATTAACGACATTGCGGCGCGACCGCCTATTTACCGGATTTATTCGCGCCACCCGCCCTCCTGTTGCCATTTACGCGAAAACTATTGTGCCGTTTAGTTGGGCATTGGTCGGGAGCTGATAGTGAAAATTGATGGAACCATTAACGACCGCAATGAGTTCAACCGAAAGATTTTCATATCAGCTTTAGTTACGTGAAGTGATGTAAAACAGTTACACTTTCATTGATGATATATTTTTTATTCCACCTCGGGTTACTTTACCCAGAATTCTCAACTTTTTTTTTCATACTTAGCACGGCAAATGACTCCACACCACCTGATGCTAAGTGGAAATGGAGTCCAGACGCGAAGACAACTGGTGCAGCGTGAAAACAACGCAGCATCAGTCAACTTCACTCTGCCGGCCCACAAGGTGCTTCTTCACGCCTCGTTTAAAGGACCCTATATCATAATAGACTATTCCATCTTTTGGAGGTGCGACAAAGAAACGAATCACCAAATTTCTTTGTGCGCGATGGGATATGTGTGACAGTGAAGCGATGACACCGGAGAGCAGCACGTGTACTCCTATGGAGGAAGGGAGAAGGTGGCATAAGGTCAAAGAGTTCTTCAGAGCACTCGCCGTGATATAAGCGATAGAAGACGCTGAGTGACGCTATATCTCTACGCAATTGCAGGTGTTCGAGAGTATTAGTTAATCACACATTATCTGTAACTATTACGCTTAATACGATAACGTAAGGTGTTACTTATCACCTATAATACAATAGTCCCTAATAATCATGAACATCAAAGATACTAACAAATCATTATTCCTTAGAGACGTCTCTGAGTAGGAACGGCAGTTACTAACTTAAAGTGAAAACGGTAAAAATCCTAAAACAGGTGAAAATATTTTTTTTTATGAAATTTGCGCGTACCTCAATGTTTGTTAGATAAAAAGTCTCTTTCCCAATGTAATACCTACACTGACTCCGGTGTGTTTACAGACCTAATGTTAATTGCAGATTTTTTGGTGTTTTCCTAATCATAGCTCTATGATGTTATCTACCGCTTTAACTGACGCGAATATTTCTCGGCGTTCAGCGAAGTCTCACTGCGGCGCACGTTATCGCGGCCGCTCGCGTCAGTAGCCGTGGATAGGGCTATGGCGCAAGTTTCACGACATTTTGATTATAGAAAAATTGTCAAATCAGGCCACCACCTATGATTGTGGACGGTCTAAAATAGCAGAAACGAGGCCCAGGTGCCAAACCACTAGAACACAGAGGCGATAATATCGTGATGACTGTATAAACATCATCTTTGCGTTTGTGAAGTAAGTGTTTTGCTCAAAATGTAACTAATACAATAAATTCTACTCCTAATCATAGCTCTATGATGTTATCTACCGCTTTAGCTGACATATAATACGCGAAACTTTCTCGGCGTTCAACGAAGCCTCACTGTGGCGCACGTTATCGCGCTCGCTCGCGTCAGTAGCCGTGAATAGGCTCCCGGCGCAAGTTTCGCGACGTTTTGTGCGGAATTACCCGGCTAATTAAAGTTGTTACATTTGTATTATTGCATTAAATAAGTACCTACTTTTCAGGGAACTGGCGGTAAGAAATTACCGAGGTTGGCCAGCAAACTGTGACGTTAATTGGCTGTTTGTGCTGGTACGACTACGTCGAATTTTTTTATCGGTAAATAAATGCATGTTTTGAGCTGGTATTTAAAAACGAACCATTTTATTATGTTTGTGGTACGTTTTGTTTTGTAATGAAAAAGCGTTTATTACCTATGTCATAAATTATATTTCTTTTAGTAAACTCGTTTATGGTGATTTTGCTGTTACATGATAGGACAGAGTAGAATCGAGGTCCTCTTTAGGAGTAGGACATTAAAAATCAACCACTTTTTATAAAACTTTTTTGTGCAAACACAGTTTGCGTACACATCCATTAAAAAAAAGCCATATTATCCTTTCTCTTCTCGAATCTGGTAAAAACAAAAGCGGGATCAGCTGTGCGTCTGACAGCTCATTGCGATTTACGTGCACAAATCAAACATTTGGTCGGCTGTAAATCAGGCAATCCCAGAATTTATGGCGCGATACCTTGTTATAAAAACAAGCGCGTTGTACGAGGATCATTTCAGTTATAAGTAAGGAAATGTTTGTCAACACGCATCTCTATTTTGTTTTTTTTTACGATATGAGAAAAGTGAGTTCAGTTGAATGAGAGAAGCCGAAGATCGGACTCAGTAGCATGCATTTGGAGATGCCTATGTCCAGTAAATGCACTGATATGGTTTAAATTATTTAAATTATTTGGGTTAAATTTCGGTATGTGTTTGATAAACGTTAATATCGTTAATAACTTTATCTTTGTCTATATTTAGTAATATTATTTTTTAATGTTAACCGAACGAGGCTGGAGCCTATTTGACCGTTAATTCTTCTCATGTTATATTCAAATTCATATTCATAACTTTATTGCAGGTCACAACATGTTACATAATTTTAATTTAACAATAAGTATTGTAGGTACACACGGCGGCAGATCAATCTACCCAAAACTGTCAAATTTCTAAAATCAATTTTGATATTTATCGTTTGGTTATAAGGATCAATATTAATTGCAGAAATTTGACAAGTTTGGGTAGGTTGATCTGCCGCCGTGTGTGTACACACGGCGGCACTAAGGTAAGTGACACTGGTGTGTTAACAAGTGTTAACTGTAGGTATCTATTTTTACTTTATTCCTGACTTGTTATCTATTAGTTTCTCTTTTTTATGTGTTTTCATGTTCGTGGGTGTGCCAATACATGTTTATTTTTTTTCTTTTTCATATTTAATTTAGAATTGGCGCGGCCTTTCAATCGGGTGTACATCATTCAATTACAGTTACCATACGCTTTTGTATACAAAAGCGTGTACTTAATGGTTTTTTAAATATCGCAGCGAGTAGCGTGGCTTCCACACGTCGGTGAACAATGGAAAGGGGGAAACATAATTTATTTTCGAGTTAAATCTTTTGTGGAAATAATATGACATTTCTATTTGAAGCTGGGTGATTTATCGGTTGTTCCGCTCTCCTGCTGACGTCACCGTTCGTATTGGTGGCGCCCGCAACTTGAAATGGTGTAGACTTATTTAATTTGAAGGAATTGACCGCTATAACAATTACGTAATAGCATTTACATACATTTGGTTATGATAAATCACTTAAAATCACATAAAATCACTTTTGTTGTATAGGAGTTTATTTTATTCTGTTTTTTAGTATTATTTTGTTGTTATAGCGGCAATAGAAATGCATCATCTGTGAAAATTTCAACTGTCTAACTATCACGGTTCATGAGATACAGTCTGGTGACAGACGGACGGACAGACAGACAGACAGACAGACAGACGGACGGACAGCGGAGTCTTAGTAATAGGGCCCCGTTTTACCCTTTGGGTACGGAACGCTACATATTGTCAATTTAAAACATGCGACATTTTAATCGGACATTTGTTTTTACGTTTCTTAGTTTTAATCGCTAATCAAACGATCTTATAATAAATAAATAAAATCATAAGTATAATACGGAACATACGTAAGTTAAAATCTGAAAACAAATTTTGAAAAGGTCACATTATTACAATGGAACATAATTATCCCAGTAATTAACGAAGAAAGAAAAAAATTAATAGAATATTCAGAGTAATGCATGTAAACGGGCTATGTATGAAATTAATTAATTAATGCTACGTAATTAAGCTTAAACAACGTCACCTGCCGCCGAATCACTCTGCTAAAATAAAAGTTTACTAAAAATTATTTAATACTTTCAAAAATATTTGGAAAAAGAACTTTTCCACAAACAGAACATTAGCTCGCAACAACAAACTAAAAAAAGTCATCGCACATATTTTTGCAGAGTGCCGGTACGTGTGCGACAATCTCCACTCAGAGACGGGAAACATTTTTCAATTTTCGCGCAACTTTGAGCCTGATGCACATTCTCAATACAAAGCTGAACGTTGGAAACTCCATCGAGTACTTACTGCGAACGGTAATTCAAAAAGTTGTTTTCATTAAACGATTTCGCGGTGCACGGGTTTAATCCTTGAGCCGGTAGATTTTACGAATTATAATGGAGTGCACAAATTTTTGTGCAATCAATGTTGAAAGCCGCGTTTATTAATCAATTACAAAACTTTACAAATTTATTACACTTTGTTATCGCTAATATTTTAAAGACAAGTTAAATATATGAAAAATAAAATAAACTAATATGGTAAGCAATACCAAAATGCTTTGGCCAGCGTGGTACGTTATGGCCCGAACGAACCTTGTTCTATGTTTTTGTGTTCGTGGTATCCAGGTAACCAACTAACTATTTCGATTTTCTTACACATGTTCAATTGTCGATAGTGATTGTAAGCGCTCTCTTCCAATAGAGAGCTTTCTACTAGTTGATGTATTGTTTCATGATGTTCGCGCGGGTGACTCGCATAAAGCTCTGGCTAGGAAAAGAATTCAAAGTGGAAGTGGAGTGAGCAAAAAATGCGACAGTCGCGGGATAAAGCTAGTAGCAACAATTGCTACATTCCAGCCTGGAACGGTTTGTGACCGCTCCGTCACAAAGTAAGGACACCCCAGAAGGTAAGCTTGATACAACATAAACCCGAGCCGATCTTCCCTCTAGAAAACGGTGCTTCGTTTCACATGGCTTGAGGAACTCTTAAAGTTCGTCGCCACCCACAAAAAAGCCCTTTCTCAAAAAAAAAAAAGCACATGTGGTCACGAAATGATTTGTTTGTTTTGTTTTAAGTACATAAGTTTATACTGTGTTCTAATAATACATATTTAATTTCATTTCATTTCAAAATCTCAGAACAGCTCGGAACAGTCTGAGCGTAGCTGTTACGAGACTCCTTGTCCGTGAGAGGTTGTCAATGTGTGCGTTTCTCAAGCGCGTTTGTATGAAGCTTACCGTCTGCAGTCTCTTTATTTTGTGGCTCCGTGCTGCCTTGGTGGCGGTTCTACAGTGGCCCCAACGGAAATTTCATTAACTTAATACCTATGCATTGTGTGTTAAGTAAAAACGGCGGTTAAACTAAAGCTTTTTTACACATCACTAGACAGTTGCTTGGCCTTATCTCCGTGACAAAAATTACCTGATGATAAACCTAAGTAACGCCTAAATATTTATAAAATTTATAAAAAACAGTGAAAAAATTAAACGCCCACCCGACCCAACCAGGAATCGAACCTGGGTCTTCCGTAATCCGGGCGGCTGCACTGACCGCTATGTTACCAGAAAGACTGGCGTAAACGCTGAATTTTGTCACTGCTTTTTAATTGCAACACAACAACACAACAATGCTTTTAACATTGTATTGGCAACAAACTTAAGTAACTAGTCTTAGTAAAACATTTTGCTAGTAATTTGTCATTCGCCTTGTTAAGATTTTATTCTCATTCGTTGGAAATTAATAAAGTGTCTGACTTTGTAATCAATGGAAAAAAGCAGACATGAAATTGTGGCCATTGTAGAACTGTCGACAGAGTTGGCAAAGCTTTGGACAACTAACTCGCAGTTTTCTTTTTGCGAGGACAGTCGCCTCTGGTGCAATCTCTACAAAAAATGTTAGCATTGTTCGATTGTTATGAAGCTAATATATTACATTACGCATTGTTCCAGGGGAAAGGGATTTAAAATGTTTCAGGAAAAATGTCTGTCTTGGGTACGTTCTGTTGTTTCTGTTCGAAAAGTGTTTTAAAACGCTTGATGACTAATACGTTTGTTATTCATTCTACCTATTCTGTGTCTCCTCCTCTACCGACTAGACAGTCGTTAGATCACCGGTCACAGATTCAAAAGTCCTGAGTTCGATTCTCACTGAGAGTACTTATTGAGTTCAATTTCCAGAAGTTGTACAAATAATTTTACTCAATTTGGTTGTGGGTGGTGCTTGTTTTAAGTCCGCCTGACAATATCAGTAGAATTGTTGAGTTCTTACAGTTAAAGATAAGATAGTCATTTCCAGATTCTAAACAAAGTGTCTTTCTATCTCTGACCTTACCGTCTTTGAATGAGATAAAGGCCAGTCCATCCATAGGTAGAAAGAATGTAAAATTGGAATCGTAATATCCAGAAATATTTTATCCTGTGTTTTGTTCTGTGTTTGTTTTGTGATAGCGATTATGTATTGTAGCGTTCGCCACATTCGACCTTTTTTTATTATTTCCGCATAAGGATTTTTTTTCACTGACTTTTAGCCTATGGATTAGTCTTTTGAATTTGTCAGATTAGATGGAGTTTTTTGGTGGGGCTTCTTGGCGGGAAAGTGAAGAGTCATGTCTGTGGTTTTGTTTTATTTTCAAAAATTGGTGTTATGTCGAATATTAATGTGAAATAATGGTGGATTATTAACCGTTAAGGGTCCGTGAGTGTGCATGAGTGTTGGCAAATGAAACAAAACAGTGCAACATCACTTTTCAAAGTCTCTCAAGAAGTCTGCGTGAGGACTTAGTAAAGCCCCACATCGTTACTGAGATACTCGAGGGGTTGGAGGGTAATATCATTTCTCACTTCACATTTCTATTATCATTCATCATCATCAATATTGTTTATTTATGTATTACATAAGAAGATAGAACGAACGAATAGGCTTGATGGAATTCATACGGAGCTGTAAAACAATACAAAAAAAAAGTTTTTTGGTGAATTGGATTAAGATTTTAAAGAATTGTTTTTTTTTTTATTCGCAAGGTCGAATTCCCTTTTTCTTTTCCATCATCCTTACCATACCCTCAGCGGTGGGAGTGTGCTATTTTCTCATTTACCAAACACATATTCTACGCTTGGAATACATTTGGTGTGCAGTGAAGTTGATGCTCATGTTTCACGGGCTAGAGCTAGCGTTCGCTATTCTCTTCATCTTGACAGTGTGTTAAAACCAAAAGTTTGAATTGATTTAGTTTAAAAGTACTTCATTGCCAAAGAGATACTGATGCCAAATTACGTGAACTGAAATATTATACATTCAAGCCTTTTAGACTATTTGATTATAGTGTTGTTCAATGTTATCACTTATTAATATTCACAAAAGTTTCATCTACACTCCAAGTGAAATAGAAAATAGCTTACAACATTGAACCACACTATAATCAAATAGTCTAAAAGGCTGGAACGTTTAATATTTCAGTTCACGTAACTTGGTTCAATTATTACTTTAGTAATATCTTAGCGCTGATATGATAGCTTTTATCAGCAGTGTCTAGGGTTTATTCCCGGGAATACTCGTACTGGGAATTTCCGGGAAATTTTAGGTCCTTGTTCCCGGAAAATTCGGCTCGAGAAGTCGAGAAATCTCAAATTAACTTACAGTCTTGAGAAAATACATAATCGCTAAACACACAACAAACTGCTACTTCCAATCCTTTGAACGTGATAAAAATAAAATAATACAACAATATTCAAATGAAAGCATTCGGAAAATTGGAGGTATGAATTGTGACATTTTTTCTCAAAGCGGACCCAAAACTGCAGCCGGGCGTCACGCACCCGCGCCCAAAATTAAAGGATTCCACCCGTCCAAAACAAATACGGGGTTTATTTTTTATATTTTATTTTTGTTTAATAACAAAATCCCGGGAAAACGGAGCTACTACGCAGGCAGGTGGGAATTCAAATAATCTGACAGGGATTAAAAGGAGGAATATCAGCTTTATGCCATCGTGGCCAGGCCAGATTATCCACATTACCTTATGTTACGTTTTGTAAACGCGCTTTTGTAATTTAAATGAGCAAACGGTTAATGTTTTGCAGATCTTTTTTATGGATATGGCGGATGAAATATACGTAACATTTTGAATTTAAATGTGAATTGTTTCGTTTTTCTAACTTGTTTTATGTAGGTGAACTTTTCGATAGGCTGCCAATCTAGCTAGCAAAACTATTGATGTTTGATATGTGGCCTCAAAAAGATTTCACTAAACTTGCTTTGCTATCTGTGTCAGTCATGACTAGCTGTCAGTCCGTGACTATGTACGCGAATATTTCGCGTACATAGTATTTTGTTAGATTTGAAAATGTAAGTCAGTTTTTATCTTCATCATCATCATCATCATCATCTTTATCCTACAAACGCCCCACCACTGGTGGGTCTTGGCCATCCTACATGAATATGGGCAGACCTAGTCCACCCCATCATGTTCGATGCGTGTTGTTAGTTTATGACCTTTGTTGTTGTGTTGTGTTTTTAAAGACTGCCATTTTTCTACTACAACCGCGACCAAAATGGCCTAACGTTACTCCCGAAGTTTGACAACAGACAATACGTCAGTCATTATAACCAAGTTGATATATACAGGATGTTGGATCAAAATATTAAATGAAGGCCAAAAGTCATGACTGTACAATTATGCAGAAGAGTCTTAACAAAAGGGAGCGTTATCTCTGCTAAAATTAAACAGCCAAGATCTGGCTGAGACCTCAAACCAATGCATAAATTGCGGCGCGGCGGCGGTTAGTTAGATCTAACCAGCCGTCAAGTTGATTAATCGTTTGTTCCCCCACGTTATTAACATGGTAATGGTCCGCGAATCGCTTTCTTAGCGATACTTAATGATGCAGGATTTGCAGGATGATTGTGCAGTGTCCGGGATAAGTCCGACGCTCGAGGCCACCTCACGGCCAAGGGTGGTGTGCGAATTAAAAATTCAATGGACAACCCTCCTTACGTAGTAGACAGTTCTACAGTCAGCTATAAAAATACCATTACAGTTAACTAATGAAGTAATTTTTTTGTTGACATAAATTAAGGCTTCTTTGGCTAACAATATTTAAACAATATATAATATAATAAATATTTTTTTCAAATCCTGCTCGTGGAAAATTTGACAATATTTTCCACAACATGCGTAAAATTGTTTATTAATATTATTTTAATTAAAATTCTTAGGTCATAACTGCGAATGTGGGTTTATTCATGTCACAATGTAACTAAGTAACTCAGGTACTTTTGAGCTTTTGAGGCTTTTTATAATTCTCGGTTGTCGAAAACCAAATCAGAAACCTTTGCGGCCGTGTGCACAACAATTTACTATCAGTGTAATCCGATTATGTTACTTATTCGTGTATGGATATTATGATGCGAATATCAGACAAATAATATAACACCATGTAGTGTGTGCACACTGTACATAACACACACGCACCTCACTCAATATATACATATAATCATGTAGCCGTAGTTACGAGTATTAGAGACAGATCAAAATAGACCCTTTAACCATCAAGTGCATTATAATTCCGTTGCGCTGCAAGCATTTTTACATATAAAGATGAAAGCAAATGCGTGAAAAGCTGCCAGTTTAACACTTCTTACTTTTCCCAGTTAAACAACGGCTCTATTCCAGTAATATTTGTTAAGCTCGTCACTCAGTGGAAGGTGGTCGGCCGCTAAAATATTTGTTCACCTATCCTCGTCCCGGAGGAGTGTTGTTCTATGAATAAAATAACAATTATAAGTGATCCCGTGTCCCTCCGGCGCGTGCTTAATTCCGTTTGAAACAATATTCATCTGGCGATTTACTTGTGGGACACACTGGCGCTGCGTTCGGTTACCTTTGTAAAGTGACAAATCGAATAAAAAAACATAATTATTATATAAATATTATTGAATTCATTTGTTTAATATAACAATTTTTATAGATTCGTATATTTTATAACATTATATTTCCTAAGTAATAATGAAATAAACGAAAAAAATAATAAATAATATAATAATCAGTATAAAGATTCGTGTATTTTCAATTATAAAATTTATGCAACAATATAATTGATGTAATACGAACAAGACAGGTATGTGCTGCTCAAATAAAATATTTTTCCATAATGTGGTCTTCGGAAATTTTGTCACACAAAAATCACTTTACTTCAAGCTAAAAAGTCAATAGCAGATTAATGTAATTTAGAGGCTGTTAGCAAAGTATCCAGTTCACGAGATATTATTTTATTTTTAAAAGCGGGTTTGTTTAACGTCAACTTTATCAGTGAACCCACTGTATGTATGACTGACTACCATATTCAATAACGTTTATTGAACACATTCTGGAGTTATTCGGCAATAAGAACTACGTATAAGCAATAACATAGTCAACAATCGCTCTTTTAAAGAAAGAAAACAAGAAGAAACATATATTAACAACACAAATTGATACTATATTAAAAAAAAAGAAGTGACAGACAATACACTTTGCATTGTCGAGCGTAAAATTGAGAGATACCTTGGTATGTTTATAAAAAAGCTTCGTGCACCGAGCTCCCGTGTGTCACCTTCCTGCCTCCCTTCCCGAGCATGTGAAGTTTGTTCTGGTCGTCATTACTCCCGTTATTTGATGTGGGATTGCGTCTCGTCGCGGAAATTTAGTTTTGATGGCGCCCACGACGATAAGTGGCAGTGGGATTCGCCGTCTTTTAAATAGACAGCCGGTTGGCTCTGCCTTATGACTTGGTTTCCGCTTCACTTTGTACTGTTACATTTGCTATTACGATTACGAAATAACGTAAAACAAAACAAAAACCTAAAACGTCAAACTGAAAGTAGAACCACAGAATTTTGTCTGTGATGTTATTTGAAATCTCAGAACGATAATCTAGTTATTATTCTGAGTCCGATATAATATTTTTAAGAAATAGTTTCGTTAATGACAGTTGAATTTTGTGACTGGTTTTGGTTTTTACTCTACGGCGTCATTACGGCTACATATTTAAATGTTAGCAGATGATTGTCATCGTATTTACGATACTGAACGCATAAAAAATAAAATAAAGAATAGATCACGTTATAGTATTGTTACATTTGGAGACATTTATTGTTACGGTTGAAGTGGTGTAGATGGTATGATTAAACCTTTGCAACATACATTACATGGCTGACTCAACGCCTGAGTGATTTTTGTTCTTCTGTGGAACCAGAGAAAGTTTCTAATTATTGTAACTTATTTTCGATCAATTGAATTTGTTTTTTTCTTTTTCATTACTGTATTATCTCTACTTTACAGTTCTGCTCAATCAGTCTCCATAACAAAAAACGTGAAGTATTAAATAAAATGTCTATCAGTTTATTTTTTTATTGAAATATTATTAATATTTTCAAACAATTATCCACAAACAACACAAACGAAACATGACGATTGTTTGTACACCTCCACTTTAACGGCAGCCAACCACAAAGTCACTGAATTAAAAAAATAAATAAACAGCTCACAAAAGCGTGTCTGCACCGCAACGTTTGTAATGAAGCCGTATCTAATAGCCGCGATAAGGCCTAATGTTTGCCCGCACGCCAAATAATAAGCGATCATTTGCGGCAGAGCTCGGAGGGGCGTCAGAGAGAAAAGAAATGCCACAAAATAAGCAGAAAGTATGCTTCAAACGTACGCGCTCGAAAAACGCATACATAGACATAACCCCTTTAACGGCCACTGGGTACTATCTATCCCAAACCGAAAATGCCGTAGAACGGCCATGGGTACTAATACCCAAACAATCTTGCGTCCGTAAAAGTTCTTCTTGTCTTCGTTTTCCCTAATTTTTAAATAATTCTGTATTAAATTCCCAACCTTTTTTACTACAGGAACACTCCAATAAAAATAAGTGTAGTACATTGTTAGAATGCCTTTTAAATGCAGTATTTAATGATGTTATTGTTGTATTTATTTAATTTCAAATATATACGTAGATAAATAGATATATACGTAGATATATACGTAGGTAAATATTCGTAAATATTTACGAAGTAACTTTTTTTTTTGAACCTGTCTTTAAAATTACATAATTTAGTAATCTTTTAATAGATCTTGCTCATTTTTACAAATCTGATAAAGTATTTAATAATCTTAATGGTGATATTATTATTTCAGTAGTTCATTGTAAAATGCATTACTTAAATTTGAGCACAACGCAACATAACACCTCTCGGGCACGGAAACTCGCACCTGCTGCGCTCAGACTAGTGCGAGTTGTTTCAAGCTTCCGTGTCGAGTCTATGTGTATGTTGCTCGAGCGCGGTATGTATCCTTACCTATGAAATCAACGTTTTTTTTCTCACTTGTTAATAGGTGTATTACTTCTAAAAGTCAACACCGTTTGTTAATATTGTTATACACCTTTAATTAGGACTATGTTACTTATGCTTCAGTAATAACAATGATTATTAATTTTGTGTCTTTATCGCCCAATTTTTAGTCAAATTGTCTACTTTTTTTGTTCGCGGAATTGTCCTTTTGTTTCGTAGTAGCTTTGAAGGGACTTGATTTTTTTTCTTTTTAATGTCTGCTATATTTACCTAGTCTAACAAACACACTACTCTACAATTTTTATATTGTTAACATAAATAGATGCTAAAAAAAAACGTTAGTATGAGAAATTAAATTTTATAAAAAACCTTGATACAAAACGTCAATTTCATAGGTAAGGACCTAATATAAAGCTTACCTTCTGCAGTCTCCTTATTTTGTGGAAATGCTGTGATGTCTACCGCTATCGAACAAGATAGCGGTTGGAAATTGAATCAGATTTGATGGTATGACGGACTGCTACGTTGAGTGATGAGGTCCTGTTAGCGAGTCCACATAGTTTTAGTTATAGCAATGATGTTTTATGAGGATAAGTTTTAAGATACAGCGAACCATGTATAAATGTATGGCTATGGCCGAATAACAGGGCTGCAGTCACTGAGCCATTTTTCATATTACTATTTCTTTAACTTTTTTTGTAAGGCAATTAAAGTTATTTATATTTTTTATTATTATTAGTCTGTACCGTAGTTGAGCATCTTTAAGATGATATGCATTGTTCATCATCATCATTATCTTTAAGCTACTATCCTAATCTACGATTTGGTGGGTCTCAACTATTAAACGTCTGAACGTGCTTTTGCAAGCACAGAATTTACCGATCCATTGTTACTCATAAGTTGCCGGTATTTCTGCTACTTTTACTGCAAGATTTAAATACAGTAAACGGTTTTTTTTTCATCTCAACGAAGATGTCTTTTCATCTACGATGATTTTTCATCAGTCCGAAGTTGGAACCAATACGTCCGGAATCGTCAACCACCTTACAACTGCAATAGATATTTGTCAATTAAGTCGGAAATATACAACTTTAGTCTACGTTTTGAATTAACAGGGTGAGTCCGAGCATGGTTGAATACAGTAATCGAACACTAGTAAGAAGCCCAATATCAACATCCTCAGGTAAATAGCCCCCAAAGCGGCCATCAAAAGTTCTCCTTACTTCGTCTTGAGGCTTGGCTTTATCCAAACATCCCTCGCCTGATTGGCAGTTAACTCCACTGATAACAGATGCGTACCGTTCAGAGGGAGGCTATTATGGAACATCGTAACATCAAACTTCGATGGAGCTGGGTCCGTGATACTAAAATAAGCAATTCTTATATCGAAGGAACGTTTTTCGAAGTGAGTTTGGCTTACTTACGTTAGTATCGTTCGTAAAATCGTAAATTTACCATTTTGTAGCATTGATCCAACTCTTTTTCTTGTTAACGAGTATTTTTTTTGTAAAGGCCATACGTTTAATAACACGCTTGTAAATGTAGTATGAATTAAACAACTCATTGTATTATATCTGTAAAAATATAACTTGTCTTCACAACAGTAAAGTCTTTTTTAGCAGTACCGTGACCTTGAACATTATGCGTGTACTTATTAGAAGTCAAAAACCTTTGGCCAGTGTTGATTAGAATAATCAGACTTTGAGTGTATTTTTGACACTTAAGGAAATGTCATAATTGGGATGATAGCTAGGAAGCAGGTGGTATGTATTCAATAGGGTATTTGACAGGTTTTTAGAAAAATATGTCTAATGGTTCATTATACTACTGTAAACGAGCAGGTGACGTCACTTCAGATTCAGCCAAATCCCGTGCGTTTTCGATCACGTGGTCAATCATAAAAATGTAATTTATTAATATTTTTTTATAAAAATCATACTTGTTTTAAAATCATGTGTTGGCTAAATTGGTTTAAAAAATGTTTACTGTTAAGTTAACAACAGTTTGATCTATATTTTCATTGTAGTCAAATACCCTATTGTTGCTGTATATTCAAATCCCCGCCCGATCCTCTAAATGACACTACACATTTACAGAATACACTAAACATGCACACTAGTTTAGGCCCAAGACACCGAACTCGTAAAACAAGGGTACGAAGAACCGGTTCACACGCGCTCTACACCAGGTACAGACATGTACCTTGGCGCTTCTCTCCTCCTCCACGGCCCGGTCATCCCGAGCCGAGGTCCAAATCTTTTGAGGCGCCTTCGGGTTGCTCCGCTCCCCGATCCGATCCCAACCCTTCGGAGAATCTAGTAGGGCACGGGGACGCGCACTAGTGCGCGATGCCGTTCCCTCAAGAAAACCTCCGAAGGTGATTCGTTTCACACGGCTTGAGGGACCCTTTACGTTCCTCGCCGCCCCCAATAAAGCCCGGTGAAGCTGAAAATGCAGTCTAAGGTAATCAGCAATCTCTCTCAAAAAAAAAAAATTAAAAACAGTTGCTGATCCCTACTTTTAATGAAACAAAAATGTGAATCACTTTTTTTTGTCGAACACTGGTGCCACTCCGTGCCACTAATGTTATTAAGTTAGGGTTACATTACATCGTACGAATATATCTATGGACAACAAATTTAGCCAGGTTTCTCCAAAACGTGCTTACATCAGCGACTATGGCGGCACACATAAAATAATCGTTACATCGATTTTCGTAGTAGCTCCTAAGATATCGGCTATCGTTCGACAAACTCTTTACGGTTATACCCCAATAAAAGCGAGTTTAGTAAAAACAACTTTACAGCCGAAGCTTTATGGCCCGTTTTATGTTGGGTGGTTATGTTTGATGCTATTGCATCATCGTGTCATAATTGTTTTATCGTCTACCTAATTTATTGAAATTTTCTTTTCTTTTTATATCACTTAAGGCACCATATAATAATAGGGTCCACCTGAAAGCGAAAAGCGATCTACGCAGCTCATAGCCGCTTTCACCGCCAGGTTACCTATGATCTTACAAAATGCTCTAGCTAAAAGAATCGGTATCTATAAGGTATAGATACCGTAGTGACATTAATTAAAGCAACAATTTTGGAGCTTCGTCTGAATGATGCTGAAATTCAGAATTTTTATTTGATCATTCGTGCGTTGCCAATACTGTAGGTAAATGCTGTACTTTGTCTATATTATCTAATACTATTGGCTAAACGTGCCTAAACGTGGAAGACTCAATTTATGATATAACTTAGTCACCTATCCGGGGACATAGCTGAAAGAAAGTTGCTCAGTATTCACAATTGTAATCCGAACACGCAACACGCTATACCGCTGTGTTTATTTAAGTTGTCGACTGTTTTTTTTTTTGTAAATTTATATGAATTTCGACGTATTTATAGTTTAGCAACCATCGCAATTTTACCTGAACTGATTACTTACTAACGTGGATATGTATAAACAAAATAATATAATATCATCATATCATGTGTTTAAAGCATACAAGTGGATTAGTATAGGCTGATGATGATGATGATGATGAAAGCGTACAAATGTAAAGCGTTGATCTGTTCAACTGCTTTATAACAATATATTAAAATATTTGGAAAAAAGGTTCAGCTTAAGGACTCTACATAAGTAATTCAAATGGTAGGTACGGTGGTGGCATAAAATGGTAATGTTGAAAACGTTACAAAAGAGCGTACTAAAGTCAGTTGTAAGTGAATGCCGGTATTTATTGTGCTAAACGGGTCGTTTTACGTCATTTTTACGTCCCCCACACAGCCATTTAGATAAAAACGCTGTGTCTCATTTCCAGACGGCAGCAAACGAATGCTTATGACACTTTTTTGCATTGGACGAAAAACGCTAGCAAATTATAAATTGTGTAAGTCATTCTCGTGGAAATTTGTATTTTGTTTAAATTTCATGATTGTGAAGTTTTATTTTAAGATAAGTTTGTATTTAGTTACGACTCATTAATTATAATTTCCACTGCCGTAGTTTATATTTTAAGTCTGAAAAGCACTGCTAATGTCCGTTTTTACTTAATTAAATGTATATTTGTGTGCACGTAGTTGAGTTTATGTTTGATGTTACGATTACACACTAGGGACTATTGCAAGAATGACCTATTAGCTAAGAGCAGCAAGCTACAAAAGCAAAACACATTTTTATTTGTAATTAAACATAGATTATATATAACTCCTTCGTTATTAAAAAAGGTGAATGAACCACGAGTAAGTGAAATGGAAAGTCTATCTGTAAAGGTTAAAAACTTTACGCGATCACTACTTACAAATTGAAATGGAACAACTGTCATTTATACATTGCTGTCATTTAATTTCATCGTGACGAATGCCAGACCAAAAGATACCACCTATGAGCTTCGGTTAAAATAAACAAGCAAGTTACAAAATAATTAATAATAAGACGAGCAAAACTTCATTTCCCTATGACCACGAGCCCTGCGAAGGGTTCGAAACGTCAGGATAAAACTAAATAGCGTCATGTGAAATAAACGGTTAGATTCGTAAACGATGTTTCATTTCAATTTGTAAAAAAATGTTTTAAATATAGTGTGTACAGTCGTCATCACCAATCAACTCGCATCCTGACAGTATAGTGGGCGAGTTCTGTGCCCGGAAGTGCGGCACAAATTTAATCGGCAAATAACGACGAGCGTTTACCCAAAGGATCTAGGATCAGATTAATGTATGCAGTGATTCTTTTATATTTAAATATTTATCATGTGAGGGGCTCGATGGCGCAGTGAATAACGCGCCCGTTCTGCGGTTGCTGGCGTTAAGCAACTTTCGCAAGGGCCGGTCATCGGAGGGGTGAACAAAAATTTATCATCTTGCTTCTCCGTGCTTCGGAAGGCACGTAAAGCCGTTGGTCCCGGCTGCATTAGCAGTCGTTAACAACCAATAATCCGCACTGGGCCCGCGTGGTGGTTTATGGCCCGTTCTCTCAATCCATCCATAGGGAAGGCTAGTGCCCGAGCAGTGGGGACATATAATGAGCTGGTGATGATGATGATGATGATTATCATGTTAACCGTGAGTGCCAGCCGCTAATTCACCGGCGGGACTGAATAAAGGAGTGTACATAATGTGTGACGTCATGCAGGGTCGGGGGAAATGAGGTGGAATCTTTCAGATAACGCACACACGCGCGTGTGTAACGGACCTTGTATGAAATACGCTGGGCCGTATTCAGGACACTGTTAGATTGGCTTGTACTTATATTACAACAGTGTATATTTTGATTATAAAGACGTATAGGTCCCATATAATCAATGTTGTAGCCTTATAAAATTAAAGTTTAAAGGAACAAGTTGGTATTGTTTATGTCTATAAAAGTTTCCTATATAATATATCACTTTTTCTCTAGCAGAAAAAACATAAAACTAATTTTTCTAACTTAAAAACTTAGTAAATTATTATGGTTTATCTAAATTATAGACTTTCTCATTAGATCACTGATAAATTGAGCTACATTTTCATAGGTTTACTGTGATGACGACACAATCATCCTTCATTTTTCTACAAACTGTTGACTTTAAACTAAAGATGTTGCTGATTAATGCTGATGCAACTCGGAATACGGATGTTTTCAGTTCTACCCTGTACCCAAAATATCGTGTCGCGGTTCATAATGTATGTAGGTGACATCGATAATTCGTCGTAATGGGACACAAGTGCTAAATTGAATGAGCACAACTTGAGGGTACATTGTTTGTGACGCGACCCTCATATTACAGGTGATTAAATGTTGGCTTACACTCACAATGGTTGTGGCGGTGTTATCGTGATAAGAAACCTTCATCAATCAATGCTACGGAAAAATTTAGCACATTCACCCTATTAGTCTGAAAACGTTGGAACCAAACTTAATATGGTTTAATCTAAGAACCAAATTAAACTAAATATAAATACAAATAGATAAATAGATACTTTGTTTATTGCAACAGCTTAAACATAATAAAGTTACAATTTCAGTCCTAAAATTTTAAAGCAATATCTTCCATACAACCGACGATACAAATGATTCAACAGATACTTTTTTTTTTTGAAAGAATAAATATTATGGTAAATTTTGTCCTACTAATAAGCACATTAATTTTACAACATTGTATTTCAGAATCGTGTCTTGAAATAAAACGCAATTTATAAATTGTATTTTCTCTCGCTTTGTAGAAGTTCTTTACTTTGATTTCTTTTTTCCTTTTATACGGTCCACTACTATTTTCATAATGTCTTCTTTTTTCGGCCAAATTGCACCGGCCGTAGTTACGGGCTGACTGAATTCAGGCCTGTTTGCGCCTCGTTAAATATGTTAGTTAAAATGGAACGCACAAGTTTAAATGTTTACATTTTATAGTAGCTTCTGTCTGTAAGTTATACTCGCGGTAAGTGCGATTTGCCGCAAAGGCCTTTATCGTGTGCCCCGGGAACTTAGTATTTGACCGCAAATGTTTTAGGGAACCGTTTTTAGTTATTGTTCTGAGGGAACCTCCAACTACCTCTGTGCAAAAAGTCGCCTCGGTCCAAAACATCGGGAAATAGTTAAAATATAAAGAAATTATTGGGTACCTATGTTAATTTTCGACTCTATGTCAGTAATAAATGGTTTATTTATTGCACTTAAATTCTTAGCTCTTTTAACTTATGTTTTTTTTATGCTAAGTGGCAACGTTTTGGTAGGCAACACAAAATAAAGAACCATCAAATATTGTTCTCCCCAAAGATTTCCCGTAAAGAATTATTAATAGACATCTTAATCTGGTATAGATAGCGAACCTCCCTTAGTATTAATCAATCATTCATTACCGTTTTCTTTAGGTGTGGTTAGTAATGAACTTCACACGAGATAAGCCCGAGTCTATTTATGAGGTATCATCAATCATAGTGTTGCCAGTTTTGGAGGAGAATCCTATTGATAGTGGGAAAGAAAGAACATACATTATCTATCAACAGTAGCAGCTTTCGATATTGAAGTGTTTTCTGTGTGTCTCAACATTTCTTAGTTGTCAACACACAATTGCAAACAGCGCTCGACCCGATACCCGAAGGTCCCGCGTTCAATTCCCAGGTCGGACAAAGTGTGTTTCGTATTTTTGGATGCATAGCCCGGATTCGTGACCAACCCACATTCGAAAAGCGTGGCGATTAAGCCAATACCCATCAATTGTAGTAATGACGTGATTTCAATGATGGAGGCCTTTGCCCATTAGTGGGACAGTCATAGGCTAATAACTTGCTATACTGTATTTACAAATTTATTTTTTGATGGTACTACCAACACTACCATTTCAACAAAATAACGAAAATAGAGTCACCCTGTATACACGGTGCCTTGTTAAGGTTTTGAAACGAGATTTGAACGAACAATTAGATTCTTATTTCAATGTGTGTTCGAGGAAACTTTAGAAAAAAAATACCCGTATGTCGTTTGCTTTTTTTATATTTTTTATTTTCCGAAAGTAGAGGCCACGTTTATACCCGGCCTGTAATTACTTTGATATTTGAAACGACTATTTCGGCTTCAGTTTAGGTTCGTTAAAAGTGTGGACGTACTATTTTCACAAACGGAATTACTAGTACAAAAGTTATGAAATGTTTTTATACAGATCCTAACTTCTACTGTTTTCTTTCTTTATCAGATCTGTTGCTTATATTTATTAACTGTAAAACTCAAACAAAAGGCATCTAGACAAAAGAAATAAAATTTATCTCAAGCAAAACACCCCATAAAACGGAATTGTTCCGAGAACTTTATAAACGCGATAACGACCAAAGTTGTCCGGAGCTTTGTTCCAACGCTTACATAAACGGGACCGATTCGGCGAGAGCCGCCTTGTCCCGCCGCTAGTCACTGTTGTCGTAGTTGGAAGCGGTTTTGTTGGAAATGTGAAAGGTCTTCGGTGAATGGACGTCGTGTAGCTAGATACGCGGCAAGGTAAAAAAGAGGACTCCAAGGAGTGTCTGCGGCTGGCCCCGCCTCCCTCGCGACACGCCCATCTACTTCGCCTCGCAGTCCGAGATATTCTTCACTTTTCCTCCAACATCAACATAGATGAGAGTATACATGGAGCTGAGAGCTCGCCCTCTACTATGTTAGTGTGGGCGCTCTAGACTTGGCACACAACGATTGTTCAATTAAGTTGTATTTGTTGACGCACACATACTTGGTCCCAAGTAAGAGATAAGCGTGTGAGGATGGTAAATATCTAGACGATCAATAAGTTTCTATTATGTATATAAGTTACATAGTCAATTATACGACGCTTGCGAAATTTAATCAATTTCTGAAACAAAGAGATGCCATATTAGAAAATTATACGAATGTTTTTTCACATCTTGGAACCTCCACACGATTGTACTAGAAAACGAGTTTAAAATTTTGAACAGCGTTCAATGGTTTAAGTTCATAATTTTTTTTTTGTTTTTGAATATTTTGTGTAGGTTGAAAACGATGTTAGTTGTTAGTTCATACTAGCACAGTTTTTATAATCTACCACTACCTCTGGTAATAGATAATGTAGGTACATCATTGTAATATAGTTACAATATGTATATTAAACGTTTTTACTTACTTTACTTTTTATTTACTTTTTTTTTTACTTTGAAAGCCAAAGGCGCCAATTCAATGTCAACAACTACCATCATTAACATCTGATTATAATATTTTTACAAATACTAAAGATCATATTTATTAAATTCAAATCAATTTTAATAAATATGCGGTTCTGTTTCTAGATAATCGTATCAATTCTATAATCGTTTAAAACATCAAAAATGTTTAAACAGTTAAAAATTTTACAAAGACACTTATTTCAATTATCACTACTAAACTATTAATATGAACATCAGTTTAACAGTGAGATATTATTGTGTGCATAATTTTGCAAACTATTGACGAAGTTAACTAAGAGAGAAAGACTCTATCAAAGGGAAATAGAAGGCACTAAACCACTAACGTCAATCTGGTCAAACACTGGATGTTCTATCTAACAACTAAGGGCTTGTAATGTATGCAGCATCTTTAGAACTTCTGAAAACGAAGAATTGAACTGTTTGAACTGATAAAAAAGTCCTATGGTTTATTTATAACATCTTTTTCTGCTTCAAAAAAGGTTGACATTAGTCAGTCACTTTGGAAACATGAGTTGTATTCCAATGAGTTCCTCCCGTAATAACACGTGTTGTGAGACTCCATTTTAATTTTAATTCGTACAATTGTATTCTTACTACTAATAATAATAAAAAATACTTGTAATTGGCTAAAGGCTAAACGCGAAGCCATTTATTAAGATAATTAATTAATTGTATTCCAACTTCGAATCGGAATAACAGACATGATCGGTTAGTAACTTTGTTGTTTGGCTATTTTCTGTTTTGTTAATAGGCTCTTAAATTGACAACTTGTAACGCAGCTTAATGTTGTATACACGCAAGGCATACCTACCTATACCGCAAGTTGAGATAACATGCCTTTTTTAACAATTTAGATGTGTTATGTTTCAGAATAATAAGTTTGTAAAAGTATTAAAAGATTTTAAATAATTTATTCATTACCCTTTGTTTACTTTTATCAAGGCTTTTACACGTTCAAATAACGACTAACAGCGCAACCAAAACAGGCAATGCGAAGCGGTGTCCGGAAACGGATCCTTTTTAATTTTTAATTCGCTCGGCTGCGACGCGGCGCTGTCGTCGGCGTCTTCCTGCCCCGCGCTTCCGGTCGCCACAACTCCTTTTTTTAAACGGTGTATTTCCGGTTCAGCACAGGAGTCGGAGGCTCGACTAATCGTGCTATGAAGTCTTTATTTACTTTAATTTTTAGGCCCCTTTGTTAACAAGGTAAGATAAGGTAGAATTACAAAAAAAACACAAATGTTGAAAAATTTCCACGAGCAGGATTTGAACCTGCACCCTTCTCACATACCGAGTCAGGTGCTCTTCCTCTTGAACTATCGTGGTTCTAACCAGCCCGCCGAAATTATTCAACACTATTCACTTTTTACTTTGAAAGCCAAAGCCACCCATTCAATGTCAACAAATACCGTTATTAACACCCGATCATAATATTTTTACAAATACTAAAGATCAGTTAAGAAGTATGCAAGCTATTTATAAAAGTTTTTGTTTTGTTTATAATATTTTAACGCAAATTTTGTTGCGAAACAAATTACAAAAACACAAATGTTGAAAGTAAATAGTGTTGAATAATTTCGGCGGGCTGGTTAGAACAACGATAGCTCAATTGGAAGAGCACCTGACCCGGTATGTCAGAAGGGTGCAGGTTCGAATCCTGCTCGTGGAAATTTTTTCAACATTTGTGTTTTTGTAATTTGTTTCGCAACAAAATTTGCGTTAAAATTATATAAACAAAACAAAACATTTTAAGGTAAGAGATATTTATATTAGTTACATACTATTTTTTTTTTGTAATCGTGACATTACTTCAGAATTATTAGACAGATAGAAAACGCTTTGACAGCTTTGGTGCAATAAGACCACCTGATACAGATTTAGAAGGACGAAATACCTACTTATAGTAAATCGTCGGCTTACTTCAAGAACTCATTAGTTGACATAAAGAATACTTTGTGAAATCTATTATATATATTCTTTTGATGGATAGGTATTCAATAAGTTAATGTCGTTATAATAATGGGAGATTAAAAAAAAATTACACACATTCTTATGATAGCACTAGCGGCCCGTCCCGGCTTTGCATGGGTGAACATTCCTTTTTAATATAGCCTATGTTACTCTGCGCTAATGTAGCATTCTAATGGTGAAAAAATTTTTTAAAATTGGTCCAGTAGTTTTTGAATTTTTGTTGCAAACATACAAAAACACAAGACATAAAAATACAAAACTTTCCTCTTTATAATATTAGTATAGATAAAGCATCTAATACCAAATAGTTATTAATGTCATTTATTAAGTTCCGACGAAATTTTAAAATTTATTCTACCATATCCTTAGTGCATTCTACAATGTTACGAAGAACGTTAAACACAAGCCGTATCTATTGACGCCCGCGTTCCGTCGCCATCATAAATGACTAAGGACCTTTTCGCGATTATTTTTCCGCCGCGCGCATTTTTTGCCACGTCCGATGAAAAATCCTCATCTGCCGGATATTATCATTAATAATGGATCGGCCGTCGCCATCGCTGGCTGAACTTTATAAATTGCCGAGACAACCGTGAACAAGCCTGAATAGACTAGGCATTCAATTTTTTTGCGTGTTAGTTAAAATCGTAACTTTATATATATTTTGTTTGAAGTCGGGAAGGTTTGTCTATTTGCAGTTTTTTACTTAAATGATTTTATGACGTGAGAAAAAACTATATTTTTTGGAGTTCATTATTATCATAATAATCAGTCAATAATAATACTTAACAAAAAATAAATAATTTATAAAGTTACAATTTGGCGGTCTTATCATTTTCAAGCGATTTCTTCCAGACAACCAGTCGGATGGAGAGAGCTAATAAACTGTAAGATCAGAGGTGAAACTATTAAAACCTACTAGAATAATCTTTATTTTAAACGAGTATAACAGGTAGGTATATAGATAGATCTATTACAGACTGTTATCTGAGTGCAATCATTCAAAAACGCTTTTACAGTTTGGCAAGATAATTAAAATAAGTAATAGGTAAGTGTTAACATGTCTATAATTATTTACTTTTAGAAAGAAATTGCTAGAGATCCTCTATGGCTTTAACAGCATCACCGGACGTTGTTTCGTAAGAAATAAATAAAACACTTTTTAAAATACAATTAAAACCAAACCCTTCAACTGACCTATCCAAATTAAGTGACAATAAACACCAATTCGTTACCCCAAAACCCCCCTTTGAACACCTCAATCCACAGACAAACGTAAATAAGGTGGTGGGCAATTGATCTCGCGGCACCTTCCACAAATCAAAGCGGTTAAGACAAGGGCCGGACCGCGGTGACCCGACTCGATGGATGGGGTTCTGTTCCCCGTCTCTCGGGGGTAGTAAGAAATATCAACTTAATGTTACAGTTTTAGTTTTTAATTTGAGATTGTACTTAATGTCGTGTTGTGGTCTAGTGGTTAAACTACCAGTTTTAGAGGTCCTGGGATCTATTCCCAATGGGGCCTAAATGATTGTTCTCTACGATTGGCTTCCTACACTACGTTTGGTGGCTGGTACGGTTTGTTTTAAATCTAAAGCTGGGTAGTTAGTACCACTTTATCTAAGTCTGTCGCCGTTATTATCTATACATATAAAAATCAATTGCTGTCCGTTTGTCTCGCTAAAACTCGAAATGGCTGGACCGATTTGGCTAATTTTGATTTTGAAATATTTATGAAAGATCAGGGAAGGTTTAAGCGGTAAGAAACATAAATAATAAGTAACGGAAATTACTAAAAACGACTATTTGATTTTTCAATACAAAATTATTTGTTTGTTTCGTTGTCATGGAAACTGTCAAAGCGGCACTAAGTCCGCCGGGTCAACTAGTAAACAAATAAAACAAATAATTATAAGTAGTAATTGGTTAGATATACCACCAACCACTTCTTCGTTAGTGATTCCGAGTGAAGTGCGCTTTCTGCTTCAGCCTTATCTTCGTAATAAAGCAAGTAAGTACGGTTACTAATGTACACATCAATCGTTATTGTAACTATTACAATTTATTCCTAGTAAGCTACGTGCGTCTCCGTTTGCGTAGACTTTACTTTCTGCATTGTCTAGTTTTCTAATAGCATTAAACCAACCTGGGTTTTTTGTGGGCCCATCGTGGTTTTTCGTGGCACCATCTACCTATGTTTATTTAAGGAGGCCAAACAGTGGGACATGGGCCATAATATATCCCAATTTAATAAAACCGTTAAAGAAGACGAAGAAGAAGAAAAACTATTTATTTTAACACAGTCAAGAGACAATTGGAGTAATAGAAGACGTTAACAAAAAAACACCTTTAAGTGTCTCACGGCTGCGTCAAAGTAGGTGGCCAAATTCAGCGTATGTCAGGTTTATGAAACTTAAAGATAATATTAATGAAAATTGAGTTGTCTTATATCGTTGTAACTACGTTTGTTGAATGATATATACCTACTGTTTGTTTATACGAAGGTCCTAAGATTATCCCGGCACGGCTTGGCCTCAAGAAGACGCCATGATTTGTGTGCCGGGACGTCCCCCGGGCGCTCTCCCGTTTGCTAACAGGGCAAACAATTTATGTCCCGGATTTCGCTGTCCACTTCAAACAAACATTGTGTTAAATTATAATATAGCCGAGATCAAAACGAAATAGTTATGTATGACAGCTTTCAAGTTCTTAGCGTATTGTAGTTTGTTTTTCAGATGAATAAAGTTTTGTAGTGAATTCGGATTGGTGGTTGCGATAATGTTTGTAACCGCCTGTAGGCTGTTTATATGTAAACAAAAGATATTTACATTTTAACAGTACTACTACTTGATATATCTCATGAAATGTTTTTTAACTATCATAGTCGTTCGCAAATAATTATAACAAAATCTTATATACTAAAATATCAAATCAACTACTACTATTCAAGTGTTGCCTTAACTTCGTTAATTATTATAAAGCGGAAGTTTAAAAGTGTACCGCTATATTAACCATAAATTCCGAAAAACAGCACTTTAAGACTACTAGTGTGTCACGTCATAATCTCATGGGGGCCATTAATATCCGTGATCAGAGTCATTAGCCGGCTGGAGGGCTGCGTGAGCACAAAACTTGCGATCGCATAAATCTCACCGCCACTCGTCGATTCCCATACGAAATGATTAACGCATCTTACTGTGTGTGATTTACTTTTATTAGATTGGAAAAACATAATTCTTCGTAATGTAACAGCTAGAGAAGATTGTATCATTATTATTATCATTATACACAATCAAATTGTAGTTAGGGTTTACTTAAACTGTAGTTTGAGCAGAAGGCAAGATATGAACTCTTCTCTTTTGTCACCAGGAGGCGTTGCTCCAATGCTATACAAATTTTGTTTTGAACGTGATTTTAGTGTTTCCAGTAAGGTGCTATTCAATGACACTCAAAAGTTTAGGAAAAATACAGTTTAATGACGATTTAAATGCACACAGAATAATTTAAACGAAAAGGTGAGTGATGTCGCGCTCGGATGGTGGCAGACTCAAAGAACGTTCGCTTTTGAACGAGTGCAACATCATCCACTTCTACATTCAATAAATAAAAACGACGTTTCGTTGTACAAAAGGCACAATTAGATTTTGTGGACATATTGTTGCTAATATTACAAGTAAATATTGTCGCGAATAGAGAATAATTTGGAAAAGAAATTTAGTAAACTAAAATTAACAAATAAAATAAATACAAAAATACAATTTTATATTATTTTGAGCGCGTCGCTTACAGTGATCGAATGACAAATAAAACAGTTTTTTTCAAAAGTTATTTAATTTTATTGAAAGTTATTATTTTAATTAATTATTTTTAGTTTTTATTGCACAATTTTTAATAATAAAATAAATATAAAGTCTTTTTATTCTTTTTCAAAGTGAGCGTTATGAAATGGGAAAATAATAAATGGAATAAATTTAAAATGATCAAATGAGAACATGATGAAATGGGAAAATGACGAAGTGAGAGTAAATCATTCATATCTACACGAGTAAAAGGAAACCGAATTGCACACGACATCGTTTTACCTAAATTTAAAATGCCTTCTGTACCTAAAGTCAAGATTGCTAATAGCTTATTACTTTAGTTTGAAAGATAAGCCAAGCGTTACCTTACGCTAAACCAGTCCTGCACGGCGCGATGCACCGATTTGCAAATCGCCATTATCGTCGAACGGACACCTATAAATAAATATGGTGGCAAAAATGGCCGCCGTTTATCAGCCTCCGGAAGTGGACGCTGGGGAACGGAAGCCGAGTAATAAATGTTATTAGATAGCCGCTGGGCTTAGTTCCGTTGGTTTTTTTACGGACTTCTTTGCCGCCCGGTTTTTGTTAATGCGTCTGGTCGCGGAAATAAATTGCTCGGGACGGATTTAAATGAGCCGCAGTTACGGGTTAAATCAGTTTTTGTTTGGGGTAATTAAGTGTTACGTGTTCTGGGAGGGCTGTGGCGTTGTGTTGGTAGTTTTTGTTGTATGTTTGTTTTGTTTTTTTGTTTCAAATATAGTATTGTGATTGCTACGTCACTTTACTAAACCTATAGATTCCATGCGCAACTTTAATCAGAGGTCTGATTTTCTCCTGTTTCTTTTAGTAATACATTTAAATAAAAATAATAATAATTTAAGCATATCAATCCCATCACCTTACTTTATAACTCGCTGCAAACTCGTTGCCATATTTCAGGGTAAAAAGTTCCATATTTAAATAACAAGACAGATATGGTCCCCGATTCTAACCCCTCGGAGAATCTAGTAGAGCATGGGGACACGCACTAGCGCGTGATGCCGTTCCCTCTAGAAAACCTCCGAAGGTGATTCGTTTCACACGGCTTGAGGAACCCTTTATGTTTCTCGCCGCCCCCAAAAAAGCCCGATGAAGCTGATAATGGCCTCGGATGCCGTCCGAGGCAATCAGTAAACTCTCCCCAAAAAAAAGAGACATGGATTTTTATACTAGCCGGCCGCTGCCCGCGTGTATATGACCAGTACAGCAATTTCAATTTATCACGAAGGAGTTTGTTAAAATAATGACCTCATATGAGAAAAATCAATCAATGATACATAGCATTAGCATTGTGAATAATGTCAAAACAGGGCGTCCAATTGTGTTTGCTGTAAGCATAGCAAAGCATTGCGATGCCATCAATTAGTATAGGTACTATTTCAGAGCTGGTTGTAAATGAAATATCAACGGAAATTATGATTGAACGTTCTAAAGGACAGTAACATGCGTTAGTCCACTTCAGTGGAAACTGTTAATTGGATCCCAATAATCAAATTTCAGTAATTGGAAATTTGCCACATGTAAATATTTTGCGTTAAAATTGAAATAGGTAAAGTTAGTTATGAAATTGATAATTAATAACACTTTTCAACCAAAGTGAATTTATTATGGTTTTATTGTTTGTTCGAAATTTTGCCTTGATTTGGTTTAATGACATTAACTGAAATCCAAATGCTTGCTTAGGTTGTGAAAAAGCTACCTTCTGGAAAAGATCTTCCTGAAAGACTACAACATTTATTTATTTAAATTCAAATGTCCAGCTACTTACATACTTCAAAAAAGTAGTAAAGAGGTTTTTACTGTGTCAGCAATGCGCGAGAATAACTCGGATATCTACTTACCGGCTTTGAAATACATTTTCCATCAGGCCACTAAGTCATACAACAAATAATGTTTTGAGTTATTGTGAAAACATTAATTACCTTTAGCAAATTGGCAAAACAAAAGATAGCTGTATTAAAATCCCATTGAAAACGGCGGGCGATAAAAAAGAGGCAGAGAACATGAAAATAGTTCTGACAAACACTCGATATGTTTGCGCGATACTGGGAGCCTGTCAAAAGTATCGGTAAACGATTCTCATCGGTTATTTACCTGCGACATGAAGTGAGCTACGAATTGGCAGCTGCTGAAATCGCCACGTTTCTTATACATACATTTGCGAGCTTACTGCTTCATAAATAAAGATCATTTTTAAACAGTGGGACAACACTGCCTATGTTGGTCACTGAACGCTTGATTTGACTTCACCATGATAGGGTTATAAAGCTAGTTGCAACTGAATATTTTGTGACGAATCTTTTTCCTCTGCACAATTCACTCGTTCGTAATACTATTATTAGGTGTCACTTCGTACCTGTCATGGCGTATAGAAGATAATTTATCAATATGAATTGGCTGGTTATTTTTATATATACTGTTATTTAACTTTTATTTATTATAGAAAACTAAGCTCTCTTTCAATCAACAATATATATAATAAATTGATAGGTCTAATAAACTAAAACAATTAACATTTTGTATTTTATATGTGCAGTATAAATACATATCTTTAACTTGAATACCTTTGTAATAATTCTTCATTCATTATTCATTCTATAATAAAAACACGTAGAACACAGTCAAAACTCATGTCTAACAATTTATTCAATGTAAGCCCTCACAGGATTATGGACATCTTAAAATATTTAAAATCCTACTAATATAATAAACGCGAAAGTTTGTAAGTATGGATGGATGTTTGTTACTCTTTCACGTAAAAACTACTGAATGGATTTTAATGAAGCTTTCCTCATATACAGACCATAGCCCAGACCAGCATATAGGATACTTTTTTTTTATGGTAGTCTTCGCTAACGAAGTCGCGGGCAACAACTAGTTCCAAATAAATTAATTTTAAATTCGTTTTAAACCAGTCCATGTTTTAAACTAAACCACTGATTCTATCACAACTCCAGATTTGGGACTATGGGTTGTAATTGGGTTTCACATTGAAAAATTGCAATACCTAAAGCGCCCAGTAGAATGTAACTGTGATAGCTACAACATTCAAAACTATTACACAATTCATGCACATTGTTATCGAAATTTGGTAAGTACCTATATATATCGCCAGCAGACAGCGTAAACGATGCCTCTGGCAATGGTGGCCTGTCGTGATAATGCCGATACTGTCAATAATGGCAAACCTCCAAACTCTCATAACAGAGCAATACACATTATACAATTATACGCAGGGTACTTAGATATCAAGCCTCAAGTCTGTTAACTCAATAACGTTTCAATATAGTGTCGGTAGCCTGATTTTGACGTTAGGGCTATGAGAAAATTGTCAAAACCAGACCACTGACATACTATTGTGGACGTTTAAAAATGATGTTTAAAATAGCCCAATCAAACAGAGATGGTGACAATAAAGTCGCATTCTGTTATTAATTGTTACACTCATTGATTCTCAATCAAATTAATTGCGTCGTAACAACCACCTTCGCGGTAACAACTCGCCTAAACGTTTTTTATTTTTTTGGATTTGACGTAAACATGAATTTGTTGTAAAAAATATATAACAATCTATTGAAGGTATACACTGTCTCCCGACCACTCGTACGTGCTACGACTCTACTACGAGTTATCGTAGCGCTTTTCGTAGCACCAATTTTTACGCCTCACAAGTTTGGCGAGCGGTTTTTGCTCAAACAACTTGAAGTAAAATCAAAAATTCACACTTCAGTAGCCGAGGCCCTAAGCTCGTTACGACCGCCACTAATTACGCCCGCAATTCCGTAGCTTAAAATTTGAAACCGTGCCCCATCGTGTTGTCTCTATCTTGCACATGTGGAACAATGTTACTGCATCCGAGGCAGCCTGCGGGCACAGTCAAATACAGATCGGTGAACAAATAAGTTACAAGGATTTTGACATGATCAAAAAATGCTTTAGAAGCCTTACAGTTTAGTCGTTAATCTAATATTTTGTAAGTTATTATTAACACGTTGACTGCCTCAAAACACAAACATTGTATTGTAACTGTTTGTCAGGCACCTTAGCGCTTAAATAGAGAGAAAGCGTATGCTAGATTTGTTTTATGAGCCTAAGGAAAGCTTAGTGCACGCTTTTCACTTCCCAGTTTGGTAGTACTTAGGACACATTCAAAACATTTTCACGCAATAACTTACCCTTGTTATTCCAGAACGAAAACTAAAGTTAATGCCAGATTAATATCGATGCTGTCTTTATCCGCCTTTATTAACTAATATGAGACAGCATCAGTTTTATAGCAGGTTTATCAAAATGCAAAAACGTACAGATTGCTAGAAATATATGAAAAACCTATTGTTGTTTTTATAATTTGTTCTACAATCATGCTGGTCTCAAAAGCTTGAGCGTGCAGTCAGCTTTTGGTCGTGCGCGGGTGCGTGGGTAAAAACTGAGTTAGGCTTTACTGGTTTAAATAAATAATTAAAACCCCTATCAAAAGTGTTATACAGTATTATTTTAAAATATCTTATAATGCAGTAACATATAGTTTACGGTTAACAAATAAAAAAGGAAACAATAAAAAATATTTGTTCATGATTTTGTTCAGCAACCATACTAATTTCAACTTTACTGCGCAGTAAGCTCCTGTGTCCTGCACACACGCACGCACGCACCTGTGTGTGCGTGTGTGCGTGGGTAAACACCGGGTTAAGCCTAACTGGCCTTAATGAATCGTAATGGCCCCTATAATTCGCGGCGTAACTAACTGGCCATGTGGGGCCGCCTCCCTTGGAAGCGAGCCATATCGCGTATGACAGGCGATTCTCTTTTTAAATTTTAGCATAACGGCGGACGGTACCGATTTTCTGTTACGTGCTCAGATTTTGGTGGCTAAAGATGATGTGGAGCGTACTTTGTAATGTTGGTGTTTTGGTGAACGTAATTATGTTAGTGTAATTCTTAGTCCATATGTTACTTGTGAAATGAATGAAGTAGTTACAATCACTAAACAGATCACTGTCATGCATTCTTGGCAAAAATCGTTAAAGCTAAGCTACTTTGGTTAGTAGGTACACGGATGGGCGACCAAAGGTCCTTCTTGCTTTGGATGGGGAAGTAAGTCATTTGTCTCGGCTGCTAAGACATATTACCGAAATTAGACAACGAAATCTTGTATTTGTAAAAGCAAGTTATATCTAAGTTTTTAACGACTGACAACATATTGACAATGCTGTTGTACATTCCATAAAAAAATTTAACGTTTATTTTCAAATGTTTGCCTAATGCTCGTGTAAACTTTATAAATAAAGGCGTAAGATTTATTAAGAACTAACAATTGCGAGTGTAGAAAATAACAAGCTTCCCAACTACCCTGTTGGGTAGAGCTGCTCCGTGTTGAAGCAGCCGGCGCCCCAACTTAAAACTAAAGCCAGAGGAGCTCGTTACTCCTTCTGTAATTTATTTAATTGCTCTGTGGCGGTAATTATTCATGAAATTACGGCAATTACGTCTCGGGAAACAATTATTTATTGTGCAAACTCGACTCTTAACTCACATTTTATTTCATAATGCATCACGAGATAGCGAGTGGACGGAACTGCTCTATTTCAAGACGTTTAATTTGTTTTTTAATTGCGCCTTTTGATATCAGCCTTTAATGTTTTATGCAGGCGACGCGAAATCGGGACTGTAATTTTTAGTAATTTACTATCTCGAATGTTAGCAGAGTTAAAAATATTAAGGTTTGTTTCGTGCCGTGGTATTTTTTTTGTAAATTGTGAATTTTCATTGTAAACATTAAAACAAAATTAAACAGTCACTACACACAACAAACTGCACGACACAACCGACTTAATGTGGCCGCAAACCTTCCAACTTACCGAAAGACATTACAGTCTGAAGCTCTTTCTGGCCACAATAAAACTGTGGTACGGTTTAGAAGGGAAACAACAAGAGCCCGGCTCCGTTACTGTCCTGCATATTAATCACCGGTGGCGCCATCTGGGCGTCCACGAGACTGGACTGTGCAAATTAAAATATTTGGGACTTTTGATAAACATTTAACATTTGGCGGGAATAATCGGGCTGGGGCGCGCCGCTGACCCGTTAATTTGTTTGCGAATATAATTACGATTATGTTAAATAAGGCAAGAAGAGGTAAACATTTTTGCGAAAATAAGCGAGAAATGTTTAACTAAATAATTATGAATGGACAATATGGTTATTACATCAGCTACCTAATTGTTTATTATAACATGATAAATAAAGATTTAAAGTACATTTAAAAAAATACATATTCTTAGTTTGGTGGGAAACAAAATACGGAAAAAAATCACTTAAAGGTCGCTACTGTTAACACCAAAGAGTTTCATTATTTAGTTCAGTTATGTTAGCGAACCACTACTCAAATTTTAAATACGATCTGTTAGAAACAAACATTCACCGAACAAATGACCGATATTGCCCTCGACATAACAAATTGATAGTAAAACCCCGTCTGAGGCAGAACGAACCACGAAACGCAAAACATTTCACTCTACAAGCAGTCTTAAATTCTTTTGTGTTAAGGCTAAAGTTGCGTGCCAAGCGTCGAGTGTAGCGATCTGTCCATTGTACTCATACGTGACAAATTCATTTTTGGGTTAGCTTTAATTTGTTTGCCGGCGCGCCGCTATTTGGAAAATGCCGTTTCTCATTGAACAGATTACCGAGATTACAAATTCATTAGGGAGCCTATATCTTCCTCGTAGGGTCTTGCTTAATTGATATAGCGCACGTGTAGTGTGTGAAAACAATTTAAATGGAGGAAAAGTCGGAAAATTTATTTTCTTATACACGGAAAAAGATTATGGATAAAGTGGAATGTTTGTTAAGTTAGTTTAATAATATAGCGTGTGTTGCTTAAATATTAATAAAGTGGAAATGTGTGGAATTTGTAGTATAAAAATGTGAAAATGATGTGTGTAATTCGTTTACCTACGTTTTATTGTACCAACGTTTTTACAAAGTTTCCTAAAAATTACTTAACTAGCAAATGAACTTGTAAAGAATGGACATGAAGACATGATTGAAAAATAGAGTAAGAAAAAAAAACATAATTGGCACTTTACCTTTTTTTACGTTTACTTATCACTTTACCTTCAAAAGTAGGTTATGTAAGTATTACTTCTCTGGTCAGGTTCTTAGTTGGTATATCACCATGCGCTTAAGAGTGGAGCGGGATGTAGGGACAAGACCACAGCTGCAGCTTGGGAGCACAAGAGTAAACGTCAAGCTTTTTTCTCTTGATCCGAACGCACAACGCTGCAGTAAGCGGCCCCAAAGCAGCGTCATGACTTCACCCCTCACCGTTGACGCCACTGCGAAGGAACAAAAGACCCTTTTAGATGTTTTTCATACGATTACGTGTCCAACATCGTATACCGCGTACCGCAGCATTGTGCATTACGTTATTCCGATAGACGAAAACAATCCTTAGCCATGAACTCGCGTCTTTAGACGCGGCGTGCGTCTTGCGGCGCAGCGGCCGGCTTCATTGTGCGTAAAATGTTACACTACGACAGTCATAGTGAAAGCAACGCAATGAACTAGAAAACCGCTTACCGCGTCGCAAGACGCCTGTGGTCGTGGCAGGGCGGTAAGACTGCATTTTACTTAGTAAACCAAAGAACTAAGAATAAGTCTTACCATCAGCCTAATTTCTATGTAGGGTAATGGCACCAGTATTCGTCAATTTAAGCGCAGGTTCGTCACAGCTTTCATTTTAAAAAAAATAACATTGATTTTCATTAAAATTTTACGAGATGACAGCTAGGAAACAGGTGGAAAAATATGTCTAATGGTTCATTATAGCATAGCAATTTGATTAGTTCGTTGTGAATTTATTTACTTTTTATGAAAATCGCCACTAAAATTCAAATGAATAAAATAGCCGCCACAACGCTGAAGACGCCATGCATGCAGGTCACGTGATGTCATGACGTCACCTGCTTGTAAACAAACTTTTAGCTGTCAAGTCACACCATACAAAACTTCGAGTGACATTTACTGTAAACAAGCAGGTGACGTCACTGCAGATTCAGCCAAATCCCGTGCGTTTTCGATCACGCGGTCAATCATAAAAAATTAATTATGTTATTAATTATTTTTTATAAAAATCATACTTATTTTAGAGTTATGTGCTGGCTAAATTGGTTTAAAAAATGTTTACTGTTAAGTTAACAACAGTTTGATCTATATTTTCATTGTAGACAAATACCCTATTGTTACTACAGACTAAAAATTTATGAAAAAAATGTCGATAACTGGTTCCTGTCGAACACTGGTGCTTCTACCTTATGTCCTTATTGTCCACCTTGGCGACTATGACTGTGCGGATTCCGATCGTGCCCGGACAGCGGAGGCCGCAGCCGCAGCCGCGCGGCGGGCCGGGTAATTAATTGCGGCATGTGTACGATGCGTTGCGGAGAGGCCAACGCTTAAGAGAATTATTACCGGTCTCACCACTTCCTGATATGTGTCAGATAGTCGGCCCGAGGTTTGTCTCTGTCGTTTTGGGTAGGTGAGAAGGTGAAGTCAGCAGGGTCACAAAGTGAAAAACATTTTAGTTATAAGCGATTTTCTCATGCAAAGAGTGCAAATACACATTTGCGTGCAAAGATATAGACCTACAACAGTTTGGACAGTGGCCACGGTCTGCAAAGAGAATCTGTGCAAAGTCAATATTGCTAGGGCAGTGCTAAAGTAAAGTAAGTAAATAGTAAAACCTTTAAAATTGTTATAATTAAAACCAAAGACAGTTGCCAGATTCAAAACTAGAAAAAGTATAAAGGTGTACGTGTGCATTTACAAAAAGTATTTACTCTGTAGCAATTTCCAATTTCCAATTTCCAATTTTTCCAATTTCTGTAACAATAGTTGACCGATTTAAAAAGAAAGTAAAACAAAATAGGGTATATACCTACATACAATTAAAAACAGTATTTTCTCATCAACATTGGACTTCTTGGCGGGAAAATGATGAGTCTCATGTGCCGTTTTATTTTATTTTCTAAAATTTGTGTTAGGTCGAATATTAATGTAAAATAATGGTGGATTATTAACCGTTAAGTGTTCGTGAACGTGCATGAGTGTTGGCAAATGAAATAAAACAGTGCAACATCACTTTTCAAGTCTCTCAATAATTCCTGTTGCACTGTTTTATTTAATTTACTAAGTAGTAAAGCCCCACATCTTTACTGTGATTCTCAAGGGGTTGGGGGTATATCATTTTTCACTTTTCATTTCTATTATCATTCATCATTCACTATCATCTTAAATTAAAAAGAAATATTGTCTATTTATATAACTTGTGAAAAATCCCTTTGACACTGGCTAAATAAGCTAACCGCACGAAGCCATCAATTAAAGAAAAAATATTATGATATTGAGCACATATTTGCTGTTAACATCTTTAGTTAATATATTTAAATAACTACTACGATGATCATACGGCAGGTAACGCATACAGTCTGGAGGACGTAAAGTTTCGTTCGTCCCAATTACTCGTGTGGCGTCGCCGAGTTGCGGTTCGGTGCCCGCGCAGGCCGACCCCTGTCTGCGCCACGTGTTGTCTTCGATACCCCACTGCGCCAACTCGTTAACATGACGCTGAGTTTGTTAATAAACACTATTGCTGATTTAAAGACATTTATATATTTACTTGTAACTGACATGTCCACGTAAATGTTCATATGCCGTCAGAAAGAGTGAGAATTTAAGAAAATAATGTCTTTCTGTACTAACACTCGCCTGCACATCAGACTACCTCAAACTTTTAAACGAGATGTTGAATTTTGTATGGAGAAATTGCCAACACCTTGTACATAATACCGAAAGATGGTTAATAAGCTTATTCAAAATGTTTTTCTTCAAATAAAGTTTTTACGTAAGAAATATTTGAAATAACAAAATATAGCAACTTTCGTGATGGCAAGTGGTATTCTGTCAATGTCAAGTAGCTGTCAAAGCAAAAAGTATGTTTTTGGCTCAGAATAATAACTAAAGCTAGAAAGGAAGGTTAAAATAAAAACAGTGCAACGGTGCTTAGTTCCGTTCTATCTTATGGCTAGAAAAGGAGGTTGGACTGCGACAAATGGTTGACACTTAGTTTTTATAAATTATCAGTCATCAGATGAACTGTCAAAATACGATCTCTGAGCTCTGAGTACTCAGAGCTCAGAATAATAACTAAAGTTATTGTTCTGAGGTTTTTCGGTCAAATAAAAATTATCTTTCTTCTTTTTATTCTGACACATAAATGATACAGCATATTGGGATATTTCTTAATTTAACTCAATACATGTATATTTATACATTTTTTTTATAAAGTGTACTAGGTCTTGGCAAAAAATTAAACATCTCCTTTCCTCAATAGACTTTGAACCTTAAGTTTAAGACACATGGTTGAAAATGTATTGAAGAAATTTGGCAGGTATGGATAGGTTAATGTGCAGGCGTCTGTACATTATAGAGCAAACCTCTGTGAAAATTTTCAGCTTCCTAGGAACAAAGGCTTAGGCTGTGCGTTATATTGTATGTTCGCTGTGACTAGCTCTAGCGCTTAGCCTTCGTCTTTCAAGAATAATAAAAAAAATAAAGCGATTTATTTGAATAAGCTTTTTTTATGCCTTTTCAAATTGAATGGTCAATATTAATTATGCCGAAATGTTATATTTTGTAGAAATGTTCAGATCGGATGTCAATGCGTTAGCTACTGCACATTATCACGTGTGTTAATGTATATATTAATGTATATACAATATAAACAAAGGTATAATGAGGCATGACAATATTTTTTTTAAATCATACTGTTTAAACATTTAGCCAGTGAACATGGATCAAATGAGCAGGCAGCGCATTCCACTCCTTGGCGGTTCGCGTAAAAAAAGAGCTAGCAAACCAAACAAGGAGGAAAAAAAACAACTCAATATTTAACACTTAGCGAACCTGTTTAGCATTTCTCCTCCGAAAGCATCACAGATTCCCTCGGCGTCGCGAAGGCACGCAGCCAATAATCCCCATTGTGATATTAATGCTCAATCAGATAATTCCACACCTTTACCCGCATACCTAATAAAGGTGGTAATCAGTATTCTTGGCAGTCGTTCTGATAAGCCGGGATCCGCGCAGTCGCGATACTGGCGACTAATCGCCGGCTTTACTCGCCGTCTGCAGATAATCCCGGCCAAATTATAGGGGCGCTTATAACGCTCGTATTATTTCGCTGTTGAGGTGAAACTGTCTGAAGACTTAAGCGAAGTATTCTAGGTATTGGAGTATTTTTAAGCGTAACCCTTAGTATGCGTAGCATTTGTTTGGATATGTAAATGCTGAAGGGTCAGACCGGATGGGCAGGATTATGCATAGCCTCTTTGTATGATATGGCAAACGAATATTTTTTTCCGCATTTTAACCGTATATGATATGATAATGAGCAGTTTTAATAAAGTAATGAACAGACGTCCTGAAAAATTGTACAAAGCCACTTTAGAATGTTCAAATTATTTTCTATTAGGCATGATCACCCAGAAATACCAATAACGGACGTATGCGTCCGTTCATGCATAAAGCATGCAAAGTGACTAAAATAAGAGGGAGATAAAAATGAGAGGAATTATGCAAAGATCGTAGCGAGTGGAGGTCCGTTATCTCTGCCACGTGACAGTATATAGTAACGTATTTAACTATAGGATCTTACAAATAAATAAAGAATAAGCTTCGAATAGTTATGCCATGTTTTTTCTCTTTTACTCTAAATTGAAATCACGTTTACATGACAGGAGCAAAACACGGAATAACTATTGCGAGCTTATTCATTGTTTATTTGTAAGGCACGTAGTGTTTAATTAAACCTGCTGATTCAATTGTATGATTTAAAATTTCTATGCACCAGGATTCCAGGATTCGTTCAACTGAACTATGATCTATGATGATTTGAACTATGATCTGATTTTAGATTCCCAATAAAATAGGCAGTTAGTAGACCATTCCTTATTTAAATAATTCTCATCAACAATAAAGTTACTCACGCAAAAAGACAAAACAGTTAAACGAATAGCCACAACACGTAAATAAATACGCCGAAAAATGCAAAGGGAACAAAATAAAAAGAGGAATAATGGCGGGTATAAAAGAGGACAGTTTGCGTCACAAAGCCGCATGCGGGCCTCAGATATTGACAGTAAATTTCATTCATACGGCATTAGTGCCGCGCCATCAGATACAGGGATATCTCCCGCAAACAATGACCTTAGAATCTAGCGAAAAGGACACTAAATATTTATTGCAACTCTTAAAATTGATCACCCAGGTTCTGTCACGCGACTCAGTCCCTGTTGGTCTCCCACAAATCTCTAAGAAACACAAAATAAAAATTTTACAAAAGCGATGCTCAAATTATAGCTTCACATTGTACCTACAAGATTGTTGATAAAGATACAACATAAAAAGTTATACATTAAATGTTAACATTTTTGTAACAGTAAGCACAGAGGATTAGTATCAACAATATTATTAGGTCATGGTTTTATTAGGATTTCAAGAAATATAGCATTGCGATTGCATAGTCACATTTTAAAAATATAACTAATATTTTTCTTAATACGTATTAAATAAAAAAAAGTCCTCATGAACATTTTGCATTCTTGTAATAACTGAATTGAATTTTTACTGAAATATAAAATAAATGATAAATTGTTTCATTTCGATGTGTTCGCGTAATCTTCACATTATATAAAATAACATTAAAATATCGACATACATGATAATGAAAGATTTTGTAATCATATTTAAAAAGGACAGCATACAAGGACAGCTTCCAACGTTAATAGGTCTACGGAACAATGCTACGCCACCCGTAGCGTTACGCTCATCTGCTACGTAGTTACGGCTGTGGGCTAGTTCACAACGACTCCTTGATAAAGGATAAAATTACGATGAAATAAAAAACCTATTAAATAATACAAAGAAAATTCACCGGGATTTAGTTTTTTATTGTGAATCATGTTTGAAAGTACATACAATATTTTTACCAAAATCGATAATTTCAGCAGCACTTCCTAAATATTCCTTTACGCAAAACTATATTTAACAGATACTAAAGAAAAACACTAAAGACGTAATCTGAAACAAAAATAATGGAAAACATAAATCAAATAATCACAGAAAAAACGACTAACATAATAACGCAAGCGACATTGCGAATCAACCGGTCGTTATTTGTACAGTAACAAACACATGTTATTCGTATCAAATCCCGGACGGCGGTCATTCTTCAAGTTAAGCCAATATTTGGCCGGCCGGACGACTTCCGCGAATGTGACCCGGTAATTTATCGTCGGACAAACGGAACTTTATCGAAAGAAGGAGAATAACTTTATTATATAGTGACCGGAACTGGGGAGGCGACGCTCGAGTCTTGGTGTAGTCGCAATCACAAATGTTTAAGCAGAACTATTATATTTTACTTGAAACCACCTTTAGTAAAATGTTACAATTTAAAATGGTTTCTGCAAATATAATATGAATACTTTCATCATCACGTCATCACCAGCTACCACTACGCGGGCCCAGTACCGATTGGTGGTCGTTAACATCTGCAAATGCAGCCGGTACCAACAGTTTTAGGTGCCTTCCAAAGAATGAAGGAGCTTGAGATGATAATTAAAGATGACAATGAAGATGATAAAATAAATTACAAATTTTGTTATAGGATCTCTGAACTCAACAGCATTTTTAATAAATAAATATTTTTATTACAATTATATTAAAAATTATCATTAAAGCATGCTTATTTCTTTGCAAAATAACCTTATCTATCTCATTGACGACCTAAGTAACCCCACCCTTGTTTTATAAAATCATGTTTAAATTTAAAAAAAAGAGTAATTTTCTTGTAAGGATTTCGATATTTAACAGGTTTTTTTAGTAAGTATATTAAAAAACCTTATCTATCATATCTTTAGCTGTAGCTAGGTAACCCCATCCTTACATTTAACCTTTTTTATTCGCTTTTCAATAATTTCCAGCTATTTCTTAGAAGCAAGTATTGTCACAGGGTTCATTGTAAACATATTTCGGAAGTTGCCCAGCGGCCGCCGCCCGCCCGTCGGAAATCGTCTACGTTTAAACGGACATATTTCTTTGTAGTCGGAATGCAATGAATATGAGTGTCATTGCTACCTATGTTTTGTGATATATAACATGATTACGAATACATTTAAGCATAGGGTAAGTGCATCAGTGTTCTACAGGAACCAGTGACCGACCTTTTTTTCTTTTATAAAAACTAGGAGTTCGCAACCGATTTTAGTCTTTAGCCACAATAGAATACTGACCACCTGCTTCCACAAGCTGTCATCTCGTAAAATTTCAATGGAAATCTATGTTATTTCTTGGCGACAAAAACTGGGCTTAAAGTACCGGACACTGGTGCGATTACCCTACATCCTTTTAAAATCTTGTTCTTCGAATTACTAATCTAGTACAAGGTAAAACTGTATATATATATATATATATATATAACATATATAGATAGATAAGTTAGCTTAGCTAATAACAATTCCTACGACATAAGTTTTATGTATAGTCTCCAAACATAATTCCTAAGATATAGTCATTTTATGGACGCGCGGCGAAACGCAGCATTTTCACAGTTAATCGATTGACACATACGCGTTTTTTTGTCAAAATGGCCGGGACGCTGTAGGGGATAATGGTAACGGTATGTCCGTAAATGGACGCACACTTCTTACGGAGTCGTTAACCACTTAAGAACTGACTTTCTTTCCTTTAATAGGTTGTCAGAGTAACTATGTTATGGATGCCTGCATCAGTATTGTGTATACTGTAGTTAATTTAATTTAAAACATCGGAGACTGACTGATGGATCCTTAACTTGAACTCTACAGTAGGCATATATATATTAATTGTTAGAACGGCAAATCCATTCCATTAGATTTTATGTGGAAAAGGAGTGGTGAAGACAACTGGTGCAGCATGAAAACAACGCAGCATCAGTTAACCTCACTCTGTCTATGTTTAATTCTCGTATTCAGAGACGTTCATTACTATAATGATATATATTTTTTTATACGTAGCTCGGCAAATGACTTCACTCCACGTGATGTTATGTGGAAACGGAGTCCAGACGCAAGGACAACTGGTGCAGCGTAAAAACAACGCAACATCAGTCACCCTCAGCCTGCCGGCCCACAAGGTGCCTCTTCACGCCTTGTTTGAAGGACCCCATGTCATAGGAAAGAGGGAAAACGTGTGCTGGTAGACTATTCCATCTCTTGAAAGTGCGATAAAGGAACGAGTCACCAAATTTCTTTGCGCGCGATGGAATGTTCGAGACAGTACAGCGTTGACTCCCGAGAGCAGCACGTGTTACTCCTATGGAGGAAGGGTGAAGGTGGGTTAAGGTCAAAGATGCGGTAGAAGACGCTGAGTGACGCTATATCTCTACGCAATTGCAGGGGCTCGAGAGCATTAGTGACCTCTGCATTACCGATAATGTGTATAGCGCGCTGCTGCAATCTGTCCAAGGCAACGAGAAGGTACTTTGCGTCCGTCCCGTCCCAAGGATGGGAGCAATACTCCACGCAAGACCGCACCTGTGTCTTGTACAAAGGGCACAAATGATCTGGCATGAAGAATCGCTGCACCCTGTTCAGGACACCGAGTTTACGTGACGCTGTTTTTATCACGGATCCGATATAGTCCCTCTGGTTCAGATCGCAGCGAATCTCCATACCGAGCATGTTAATACTGCTCTGCAGGCCGAGTGATGTGTCTTGAAGAGAGGGAAGGGGTAGGAATGGCGAATTTTTTTGCCGTGAACGCGCATACCTGTGTTTTCTTGGCATAGAACTCAACAAGATTATTGGAGTCCAATACCCGATATCTTATAACCTATTTTTTATTATAAGAGACTTCTTTAGAACGAAAAGTCATAGCTGCTAAAAAGTCAGACGTTATGCAAACAAATCTTAAAAGTTCTTAAAAGCAGAACAAAAATTTGTTTTATTACATTACCAATATTTAAATCTTACACCAAAATAAAACATACTTGATACACCACATCCTTTCAAACTGAAATTGTGGGCTAAAGCATCTCTTTGTGACCGCGGCAAAACAATTTTAACATAAACGGGCATCAAAGAAACTAATTTTCCAATGATAGCTACACGCGAGGTAAGTGGGTACAGGGCTCTTGACAAAATTTTCATAGGAGAGGTAGTCGCTCGGGGCGACGGCGGCTCGAGATCACTTTGTAGCATTAAATGGGCCTTTATCGGGCCGGGACTCCTGTCACTGGACTACATCTCAGAGCTAGGACGTAACTGTGCACGTTTTGGAAATACAAGTTTTATATTGAAATAACGTAGTATTACCCTCAGTATCCTTATATACTATTGAATAGTAATAGATACTGAGGTGTTAGTCGTCTTGACATTAATTAGTAACTTACATTTGTTAACCTATGTTATCTTCCAGAAAGGTTATAATTTCCTATCAAGTATTTGTGTCTTCGTTACAAAACATTACAAATTTTAGTTTTCATATGTATATAGCATCAATAAGATATTATCTTTCATTCATACTTTTTACCTTTGAAATTATTTTTTATTATATTTTATTTTATTTGACTTTATTAGTCGTATATTTAATATTTGTTTTATTTTAAGTTATTTTTTGACATAGTTCTTTACATTGTCTAATCGTACAGCAGAGATTAAGCAAATAACTTTTCTTAACACAGTTTGATGATACGCATGCCGATATTAGTTTGGTAAATATAATATGGCTATGCTTCCAGCAGCTACGCAGTCAGTCCCCGTCTCAAGACGTCTCACTGAATGAGCTCAGCGGACCGTGAGCGCACTGACAGTATCATGCCGGGCCGAGTGGACGCAAATGGAACTTTATTGGACGGACTTTCATTTGACGGACCCCGCGTTCCACGCATCTATACAGAGAAATCTCTTTTTGAAGAACGCCTCCTTTGGAACTTGTGTATTAAATATTATTTATTTGTGAATGTATCTGAGCAATCCCGTCTTCTTTGTAATGTTTTACTAGGAGATAGAACCATGTTTTCAAACTATTTTATATCAAATCTAAGCAGTCGATATAGGTAATAATTATGTACTATACTAAATAAAATCTATTTATATGAGTCGACCTCAGTTACCCCTATTACAACAAAACTTGTGACGGGTCAGGACAAACTAATATGTAAAATTAAACGCAACTAGAATCGTTAAAATTGTTTTTTTTTGCCACATTATTAATTGTCTTTTATAGTATGGTCGACATGTTTACGGCTTACAAAGCCTGCCGTATTGGAACCATTTATTGTTTGGAAGAAATTATAAAACACGTAGTCATTCATCGTCACCATTTCTGATAGGATGGAAAGGGAACGACTGGCGCTTTATCGTTGCTTATTCTTTTTCTGATATAAATCGTTTTATATCTAGGAATATCCAATTTGACATTTGAAAGCTATTTAAGAACTTCAATATAATTCACAAGAGTCAGTGAATGCGATCGCGACCATGAAGCTATAGAATCGCGACGCGTTTTTTAATGTTGTTGAATTAACGACCTCGTCAATTTGACATTTATTTGGAATCGTCTATGCAAAATGACAAGCGTAAATACATTTGTGATAGAGTTTGCATTAGACAATAAGCCCCCTGACCCTCCTAGTCAGTCTTTAAAATACTACTTACACTATGTATTTTTTTTTCCTTCAATGAACATTATACTTTCGTTTATTGGAACCTTTAATATTCGATTCCCTACACGTGAAGTAGCGTTTCCACACTTTTGAAAACTTCCGATGATTTAGTTAGACGAGCTCACACAATATAGAGCGCGAACACGTGTTAACAGCCATAACCGTGCCAGTTAACTTCCAAACATACCATTTGTGAAATATGGCGCTGTGTGGAGCGGCCCTTATCGGCGCAGCATTTTACTTTTTAGGGAACTCTATAAGTATGTGATTTTTTTGTGGATATGTAAGAGCTAACCCTTTTTTTCAACCGGTTGAATCTACTATTCCATTATAAAAAATAAAAGACTATATAAATATATGGTATAACGGTTAAATTTATATAACGTAAATACATACACTGAATATGGTCATTATTATGATAAATTTTCCGAATACAGAAATAAAAATAAAAACATATTTTCGATATCCTTACGTAAACATATTTTAATCATGATAGTAGAAACAAAAAAGAATAGAATAAAAGAATAGAAAAAGTTTATTAATGCCATAACTATTACAAATATCGCGATACAAAATAATACAGTACAAAATAAAACAAAACATACAACACAATACAATTTAAGTATGGCACTAAAAGGTGTCATAATGTCAAGTAACCTAAAACAGTAACCTGACGCTGGTCTTCCGCGAACACCTTAGCGTGAGAGCACAGCAGTACGAACCAAACACGCAGTAAGAACTAAATTAAATTACATTTTTTGAACTAATTAAATTACATTTTAAGATTAAACTAATATGAATAACGCATGAACTAGTGACGGACGTATTAAACACAATTTGATAAGAATACATTTAAAATTACTTAATTATTAACCCAAAAACCAAAAAAAGAAGATTGTACAAAATTATATATTTTAATCTATTTTTCTGCAATTCTAGTAGATGCTGTTTGTATTTATCTCTAAATATACGAACGTTACGGGAAATTCTTACGGTGGTGGTAAATTCATCCAACATTTTGTAGCCAAATATCGAAAACTGCCTCGAAACGCAGCAGTGCTGTATCTAGGGCAAACTGGAAGGGTATCCATTGTTACACTTCGCTCTGAAAACTGTAGCTTGTCATTCAAATATGATGGCATACGCGACTGCACAACATCAAAAGTAAGCAAGCAAAATGATGATAACGTCTCGATTCCATCGTTAAAAGACAAGATTGATTGAAGTCACATGAGTCCTGCTTGGGATGAAAAAGCAGTAACGGGCACAAGCATTTTGGACACGTTGAATTAGCCTTTTTGTATAACCATAAATACAGTTTCCTATGATTGTATCAGCATAATTTAACTTGGAGAGTATATAAGATTACAAAGCTTAATCACACACAAAAAATTGCAACACACTATATGAGATTAATGTCTGTCTAAATGTTACACGTTCTATAACAACATAAAGTTAAAAATGTTTTCTGTTGAACTACTATTTGACATACATATAATAAATAAAAAGTTTGTTACAATGTGAAGTAAAGAACACAGCGTGTAGGTCTAAGTTGAAAGTAAGTGTAAGCATCGTAACTTAACGGCAGGTGCTGCAGGATGATCGCAATATATCGCAGGTTTTATATAGAAAGGGTGCGATGGAAAAAGTAAGGTCGTTACCGACGGAGGGACGGTGCCGTTTCACGAGTGTACCATTACCTTTATATTGTACTTAAACTTTTTACTCGCTACGTATGTTAAGTTATATTTTTATTAAACATTCTCCACTTTACTCTTCTGTTAAATACCTCGGAAGTCGCAGATAGTATACTAACAACTTTACGAAGTTTATAAAAAGACAAAGTAGATGGTAGAAGTGAATAAATTACTTCAAAAAGGTTATGCGTGTATTAAAATTAGATGACGAAGTTTGCTAATTATTTGCACTATTGCATTGCATTAAGATAGTGTATTTCAAAAAATCAATATTAGTAAACATTTCTGCTTGCTTTTTATTATAAAAATTAATAGAGCATTAAACCCATGTATGTAACTACAGAGACGTATAGGTAACATTTTATCATAATTTTATTAATGAAATAAATAGTCTATAATTAATATAAAATATTTTTCAAAGAAATTATATTTTCCCAAACCACAATACAAGACCATAATGCGTGAAACGGAACAAAGTTTTGTGTTGTTTATTTACGTTTTTACGTAAATAAATCCGTAGTGAGTCTTAACTTTCGTGAAAACTCTAGAAAACAATACATTCATTAATAAACATTTATAAATAAACATACGAAAGTAACTACTTGTTCATCTCTTCTATTTTTAATACAAAATAAAACGAGCATTTTTACTTTATAACGAGCAATATTTTAATTAATTTCTTACAGCATTTCATCTGCTTCAGTTTCACAAGGGGTTGTAGATTGTTCAATATAAAAAAAAACAAAAGAAAAAGAAAAGTACTTTAATAAGTCAGTTGCGTAATTCGAACGTGCTTCTCGCTTGGCATTTCTTTTTTCAATTATAATTAGTCTTTCTTTAGTCCCGCGTCACACCTATCCGGCTTCCTTGGAACTTTGACCAAGAATCCTGAGCAGTGCGTATTGTGTAACGCGAGCCTTCCTCCTCAGCTTATTCTAGAGGTTTCGTAGTCGGCAAACAAACGATAAGCTTCTATTGTGTTCATCGAGTAGCTGCGCAAATGTTTTGTTTTGGTAAATTGGCTGAAAGTTTTATTAAGTGAAAACCTTTGTAATTATTTAGTTGACGCAATAACGGTAACACATTTAATGTTTTTGTTTATACTGCCTTTTCCATTTCTTTACTGTACTATTGAGATCACTTACTATATTATAATCTGTATTTGTTTATTAGCCATCTTAACTGTTCTTATGTTATATAGTTAGTGAGTAACCTATGTTATGTAATTGGACAATTGAGACACTAAGAGGTGCTGATACATAAGAGGGAAGATGATGCTGGTTTGAATAATGGATTCTGGGTTCGTCAATAAATAATGTGAACCCATTGATAACACTGACATGTAAAAATTAAACCTAGTTTTGTTGTGCTTAATTATTATAGCATTAATGTGCGACATAGACTAGCACAGAAAAACAAACGCATAGTCAAAGTAACAATTTTAAAATGCACCATTTTACAGTATGTTTTATTTTTATTTTGATGAGCCAATTAAGAAGAGCATTTACTGCACACAAACTAATCTTTCGTCTATGTATTTTAACATGCGAGCCAATAAAGCCATACAGGAACAGAACTGTTAACTTTAATCACCTCACATAAATCGCTGCATTAATTTCACAACACAAATGTAACAATTTAGTTGTAGGCAAGTAAGCACTTAGTTATACGCCTTAGGCGGCACCCTAACTTGAGCGGCCCTCCTATACCGCTAAACAAATTTGACAGCTCCAAGTTATACAAAGTTTGTGTATGTCAAAACAAAGTTTTACATACCACCGCTAAAGCACCACTGATCCTTAACTTCATAAATATAAAGTCCAAATTCGCTGTGTTTTTGTTTTCTCTTGTGTACGTGTAATTCAGTATAGAGTATTAAAGTTTCCACGGACTAGTTAGCATTGTACCCACGTTGAAACAAGTTGTCATGATTATTAAGGTATTTAGCGTTAGTCGAAGTTGCCGTATGGTTACTTTGCAAAACTGCTGCTCACTGGCAACGTCTACCTTTTACGGTCTGGGGAGCATCTGACAAGTCAGCCAAAGTACAGTTTCGGGGCTATCCCTAACTGAGGTATATTAAACAGGGTAGACACCAGGGTTTGGCTATCATCGCTCTTCAAAAAGTCAAATTAAAGCGTACTACATTACATACACACACATTACATTAAAGTATACTACATAGTATATTTAAAAAGCTTTGTAAGCCTAAGGTTTTATGTGCCTTTAGGTATATTATACCTTTTGATATCAATAGATACTTTTGTCTCGTCCCAAGCTGGTAGTGGTGATAAGGTCAACACACATTTTATATCCATCAAAGAAAAAGATAAAAATAATTTTCGAAATGCATGTTTAAAGATATATCAATAAAATACATTGTAAGTAGCTACGCTAAAATTCATACAACTCGATTACTGGCTGTTGAGCGTAATTTTTCCAGATTGATTATTAAATAACGACCAAAATTTTCGACGCGGCTACTCGGCAACGGGCGATTCCGAAAAATGCAGGGTTAATTTCGGTTTAAGCTCCGGAGAGCTTTTAAATTGCCGTAAATACTGCATGTCATGGGTAGGCCTCGTCTGCCTTTATCAATTAAGAGAGGGCTACAAATTGTAAGCCATATATGCGAAGCTAAAAACGTTACACGATCGTTTAATATTAACCCGTGCGTGAACATGAGTGCCGCGTGAACCGGTATTGTGGAATGGGGTACTTTGAATCAAATGTAACATTGATGACAGCTGTATGCTTAAAGTGCCTAAAATAACGCTACGGGTGGCGTAGCATTGTTCCGTAGACTTATGCACGTTGGAAGCTGTCCTTGTAAGCTGCCCTTTTTAACCGACTTCAAAAAGGAGGAGGTACGCAATTTCCATGAAATGGGACGGAAGTATGTGTAACAGTGTAACAGGAAGTCGGGATGCGCGCAATAAATTTAAAATCGATATTTTAATAAATAAATAAATAAATAAATTTTATTTATTCAGGTAAGTTACACCCATACAAATTTACAATAAAAAAGTATCACACTAACATAAAATGAAATCAAAATTTAAAATTTGCTTAAAATCGAAAAATCGAACAATCTATATTCAATAAAATAATTAATAAAACGTAACAGAGATTAAAAATATTATGAACATGATATATTATTATTATATGTGACATATTGTGTCATTTGACTATCAAAGGTCATTTTGATATGTCAAATGTCTTCTAATGAGTATTTACCGCATTTATTTTATAGTAAAATGATGTAATACCTGACACATTTTTTTTCAGAATATAATGTTAAAATTGCTTATTACTAAGGTGAGATGTCAAATGTTACACATCATATGCGACAGGTGTAAGGCTCGCTCGTTTTTATTTAAATCCAACTATGATTACAAATTCATTCATCATCATGTATGTCGATATTTTTATGTTATTTTATATATTGTTGTGGAGTTTAAGCGAACACTACACATTGAAATGAAACAATTTATCATTTATTTTTTATTTTGCCTATAGTGGCTACTAACACTCTTCTCGGTAGAGGACTGCATTTCCATGCAGCGTAGCGTCGTATCGTCTTTCATGTAGAAAATTCATAAGAAATCATCATCATCATCAGCTCATTTTATGTCCCCACTGCTGCGCACGAGCCTTCCCCATGGATGGATAGGGAGAACGGGCCATAAACCTCCACGCGGGCCTAGTGCGGATTGGTGGTTGTTAACGACTGCTAATGCAGCCGGGACCAACGGCTTTACGTGCCTTCCGAAGCACGGAGGAGCTCGAGATGATCAATTTTTGGTCATCCATCCGATGACCGGCCTTTGCGAAAGTTGCTTAAACTCAGCACTCGCAGACCGGGCGCGTTAACCACTGCGCTATCGAGCTTTTCATAAGAAATACTGTAATAAAATTGTTATTTACTTCATTACAAACACTAGTCAAATAATTGTTGGAAGTGTTGACTGATGTACAGGGTACCTACTGAATTGTTATGTTTTTAGTGCACTTAAATTTTTAGTTCCAAAAAATATCAGTGCCACAATTAACTACATAACATTAATGACAGAATGCGGTAGAATATCAGACCTTAGTTAAAACAAATAAAACTGAGTCGGAGCCCTTTGGTTGAATATATACCATACAAGCATACATATATACATATGTTATATATATATGCATACATATATATGTTACACAAATAGAGAAGTTGACAAGTCAACTTCTAATAATAACAATAACTAATTCCAGAACATTAATCGAATAAATGACATAACGTAACAGTCCTTTAAAACGTTAACCTGTTTTTTATACGACCTAATCATGAATTACTGTAATCTAAAAAGTTTTTGATAAACACTCAATTATTATTGACGGAACACAATAGTGACGTCATCGTTTGCCATTAACAAACAATTTTATTTAAAGGAATTGTTTTGAGAGTATCTAAAAAAGATTCTCTATTGACTAACAAGTCAGCTTCCCAATTATCTCACTTTGTTATTTTTGGTTTTCCTCTTTTGTCAATGTAACTTTGTGTATGCGTCAAGTGGATACCAAAAAAATTTTATTTATTCATTCATTTATTAATTCATTCACATTACGACTACTTTTTGCACAAGCAAATAATATTTTAAAATAAAACCTAACAGCAAATGTGCGCTTTACCATTTCTGCCAGCACTATTCGGATCAAAGAATCCCGCTCGAATTTCACGATGACACTCCAATGTTCACGAGTGGAAAACTGTGTACCGGTACAGGTTTTATTAAATGTTTCAGGAACCAGGAACAGGGAATGTTCGTGTTACGTTGTATGAGGGTTTGTATTACATACAAAAAGTAACAAAAAACTCTGGATTTCATAAGTGTAGTTTAGTACGTAGCTTGCGTGCTGAAGACGGCAAAAATTAAACAACGTTAGCAATGAGCGGTCCATACTGGGTGGGGTAGAGGCTAGCAAACAAAAGTTGGGTTCTATGACTTACGATCTATATACTACTGTTTACTGTATACTTAATAATCAAATGATAAACTCTAAATGGTTTGATACCTTAAGTTCCACTATGATTCAAAATTAAAATGCAACCATTAGTCCCGGTAGCTGTTATTTACTCTATTACTGTTATTTACTTTTCCTACTTTCTTACGTGACTCCAGCACATTTTTGTTTTTGGTAGATTGATAAAATATATAAGAGCTGCGTCCGCGACTCCACTTCTTTGGATTTTAGCTCCTGCACTATCCGGTTCATTGTCACTAGTCATATATGATTAACATACCATGAGCCGATGTACATTTTAAATAAGAAGTAGGCGAGCCACCTTATAAAGAATAAAACTCCATGCCCAAGAACTAAGTACAGAGTATAGAGGCCTGGATTAAGAACTGAAGCTTCGGGTCTTGGTGTTTGAAGCGTCCATGGATTGTGGTAGCCGCTTTCCAACAGGCGGGCTGCATTTCTCTATGCCAGCTCAAAACATTTTACAAGATCTGGTTTTTCCTTTAAAGATCTCTCTTACAACCATATTGACAACCGACAAGGTGTCCTCGCCTGTGAAACCCCAGCTTAAAGACTACCAATGATAATTCTCAGTAATAACAAAAAACAAGCAACTGTTATTAAAACAAAACATTCGAAATTAACTCGTCGTAAATGCAACCGAAAAGGTTGCTGTTTATGAAATCAGATTGCAGGCGCACTTTGAATTTTGGCATATTACATTAATTACAACTGGCTTAACAAACGAAAAATATTTGCTCATTTGCTGGCGTACATGATAAATTGTAAATTACTTGGAAACAGGCGTTAAGGGAGGCCAGTTTAAAATTTAAAATGGCCGGACAACAGTGGGAAATTCACGGGCAAATAATGAGGGACGAATTAAAAATGCAAAAATTGATTAATGGACCGTTGTCGAGCAAATATGTGTTAAATAACCGTGAGCCGCTGCCGACTGCCTTTTGTCCTGTGTTGTTGTCCTTGTTTGTCGTCTGAATAGGAACCTTATGCACGTTATCGCGGTATCAATATAAAGAAATAGGGTTTTTAAATGTATATATATCAATTTGGTAATTGATAAAAAGATTTGTCGGAATGCTTTCTGTTATTGTTGTGAACATTAGAACACGGATTAACGCGTAATCTTATCGTTTTGAAGTAGATTTTATTTTTACATAGATCATCATCATTTTGTTGTGGAAGAAAATTAGTCAAACATTGCCACAAACAATTTGTTTTCTCTGACTTGGCATTATAAGAATTAAGAACTATATTAAACTGTAAATTTACTAAGCTGATTGTAAAATAGGTACAGTTGTTATTACCGTAGGTACGTAATTACGATTCTATAAATCTTAATTTGATAAACTCCGTAAAATCTAACGTTATTTGTTATTAGCTGATTAAGCGCTCATGGAGCATACAACTGCGCCAAAATATTGGATACTCACATACAACAAAACATAAAATGAAAAAGATAATAAATAATCAAAAGGCAAAAAAAGCTATATTATTTGACTTGCCATAACTGAAAAGTACCGGCAGGCATCTGTTTGTCACTTTGATTTTCGTATAGCCCATGTTCGGTGTACACTGGCCCCAAACGCCACCATTTAATGAAAAACCCGACGTTGCCCGAGGCTGTTTGCCGGCAACTGCGATACAAACGACTTTTCAATCCGTTACAAACTAATTAACACTTATGGTTTTCATGCATTCCATTTTTAGCTCGTGTGTGTTTCCATCGCCATTATTTTATTTAAATACATACAAGGATCAATTATTAATTGAAATGTTAACAGTACTACATGGCTCATTTAGTTGATGTTATTCTGTAACATGTAACCTACTTTTGACGACGTAAGTAATACTCTCTCTCAAATATTACATTGGTTTATCACTAATAATCTGCTGCTTAATGCAAAAAAAAAACTAAATGTGTGAAATTCACGATGCCCAATGTGAAGCAGGTTAATACCAGTATCACTCTGAATGATGAAATAGTTGAAATAGTTCACTCGACAATTTTCCTGGGTGTTACCTTGGATCACAAACTACAAAGGGGTTCTCATATTTCTGCCCTGGCAGGAAGACTTAGCTCAGCTGCCTATGCGATTAGAAAAATAAGGTCACTTACTGATGTAGAAACGGCAAGATTGGTTTACTTTAGTTACTTTCACAGCGTCATGTCATATGGTATTTTATTGTGGGGCTCAGCGGCTGACATTGAAACCATTTTTGTGTTACAGAAAAGAGTCATTCGAGCTATTTATAGCCTTAAGCCCCGGGATACGCTGAGAGAGTTATTTAAGCAGATTAATATTTTAACTGTAGCTTCACAGTATATTTATGAAAATATCGTTTATGTTTATAAAAATTTAGATTAATTCGAAAAAAAGTAACACCCATAATTTTAACACAACAAATAAAAACAAACTTGCCGTTCCAAAACTTAGACTCAATAAGGTTGGTAATTCATTTGTTGGGAAATGTATAAAAATATACAATAAAGTGCCTTTCAAACTAACGGAATTGCCGTGTAGTGGCGTGTAGTGGCAAGTTTAAGACAGAAATAAAACAAGGTCTAATGAAAAAAGGCTACTATAAAATTGATGATTATTTTAATGATAAGAATTTGTGGTCATCTTAGTCTGCTCGCCTGCACATGTTATTTCACATTGTAAGTAGTTACACTTTTATATTATAAAAGGTTATTTATTATACAGACAAAGAATATTAATTTATATAATTTTTAAACTGATGTGATAGCCTTTATCAGCAGTGTCCTACAGTTAACAAACAGCATTGAGTTAAATAGATCATTAGATTTTTTTAGAGTATCTTGAGTGTGTCATGCTCTCTTTATTGTCTCTGCGAAGGTGGCGTGTGTGTCAGGTCGTTACGTTCCCTAAAATATGGTTGAGTGAAGCGATGGCTGATTCATATGTCATACACGTGAACGGGTGCCGGCCGTGGAGGCTGGTCAGCTTTTGCATACTTATCTTATTTTTAGTATCATTCACTATAGTTTGACTTTGTTTTTCTTAAACAATTTTTGCCTTTTATTACAGTACTGTAGTGGTACTGTATGACATTATGGAAATTGAAACTTTTACCTGAGGTAAATTTGTTAATTTAGATTTTTAATTTTGTTTTTTTACATGTGGTTGTCTTCTATTTTTTTTGTGTTTATTTGTGATGGAAAGCGTCCTGCTATAATGGGGCATTTTCCAATATTTTTGACGCTGTAAGGGAGAAAAGAGCTGACACTTGCTGAGTTTCTTGCCGGTTCATCTCAGTACAAGATCTCCCGCCCAGAGTAGACTTACGAACCGATGGCATAGTGACATTCACAAGAGCTACTTGTAGCCTAAACTGAATAAATGTTTTTTTGATTTGATTTGATTTGACTGTGCAGCGGCTAAGTAAACAAAATACAAAAAAATATTAGTGACCCTTATGTTCTTATTCTTAGTTTTTACTCTGACTTCAAGATTTATATTTATCTTAATTACCAATATTTTAAATGAAATTAAATGCATATAAACGGTGAATATTTATTACCTATATCTATAAGGAGAAAAAAATATATAATTTAATAATAATAATAATAATAATAAACTTTAATTGTACACAAAAGAAAAACAATACAGTCAATTTAAAAAAAGAAATAAAAAAATAAAGAGTACAAAATAGGCGGCCTTATTGCTAACAAGCAATCTCTTCCAATACTATTATGAGTACAATAATATATAATTTGATAAACAATACAAATATTTAATGAAATTCTACCGATCATAATCGATAAGAGTTGTATTTCTTACACCCTTAGTTCAGATTGTACCATTTAGATTAAATTATGTATAAATCACAACTTTTTCATTACTATGCAAGGTAAGGAACAATCCTACTCCACAAGTCCACGATGTCAAGCAGGTGAGCTTCACGGACGGTTTTTCGGACGGTGACGGTGACAGTGTTAGACCGAAAAACCTTTGTGTATTGGCCTCGCTTCGGTGACCTCTTTGGGCAAACGGAGGGATTTATCTGTGCAATACAAGACCAGGCTATCAGGACGAACAACTACCGAAAGTACATCATAACGGACGGTACAGTGGACATTTGTCGGGCCTGTCGCCGTCCTGGAGAATCACTCCGCCATTTGGTTTCGGGTTGTTCGGCTCTTGCTAACACCGAGTATCTGCACAGGCATAATCAAGCAGCCAAAATCCTCCATCAAGAGCTCACTCTGAAGTACGGTCTCATCGATCGCAGCCTGCCCTACTATAAATACTCGCTGGACCCAGTACTAGAGAATGACAGTATCCGGCTCTACTGAGATCGGCCCATCATAACTGACATGACTGTTCTTGCCAATAAGCCCGATGCTGATGCTGCTGATGGACCGGGCGCAATCAAAGGTGTTTTTGGTGGACATCACTATCCCTCATGACGAGAACCTCGTGAAGGCCGAGACTGAGAAACAAAGGAAGTACTTAGACCTATTACACGAGGTGACTGAAATGTGGGAGGTGGCGTCCACCGAAATCATCCCGATTTTCATATCAGCGAACGGGGTAATCCCAGCCACGTTGAGTAAACATCTGAAAAGGCTGGAATTCGGCGGCGGTTCGCTTCCAGCGAAAATGCAAAAAGCGGTGGTACTTGATACCGCGCGTATTGTCCACCGATTTCTCTCCCTCGTGCTCTGTCGCCGGCCGACTGTGCCAATGCCGGACTTAACCACCATAGGCGAGAGGTATTTTGCCAATACTGAAACAATAATAATAATAATATAAATATGCACCTGCGTCAGTACTCGAAAATGGTCATGCAACGCTCTACTGGGATCGCTCTATCATTACGGATAGGACTATTGTCGCCAATAAGCCTGATATCGTGGTGGTTGACCGATCCCAGCGCCGGGCAATACTGGTTGATATCACCATACCTCATGATGAGAACCTCGTGAAAGCCGAGAAGGACAAGCTCAGTAAGTACCTTGACTTAGATCACGAGGTGACCGCCATGTGGAATGTTGATTCAACCATTATTGTCCCGATAGTTGTTTCAGCGAACGGTCTGATAACGAAGAGCCTCGACCAACATCTTAAGAGGCTCTCGCTTGATGGTTGGATCAAGGGTCAGATTCAGAAAGCAGTACTCCTTGACACGGCACGTATTGTCAGGAGGTTCCTCACTCTGCAGCCCTGACCACCGGTAGCTTGGGCCCTTCCCCGCTGCTGGTGGTACTCTAGAATTAGGTTTTTATAATGTTTTATTGTTTTTATATTAAAATATTGTAAAAATCTAGTTTTAAGAAAGAAAATAAATAAAGAGTATAATAATATGTGTATATTTATTTCGGACATAGTCCATAAAGTTAGTTAGTTATACCAAAAAACTTACAAAACTATGTTAGGAACACTGAGAGAATTAATTATTTATTTATTTAATTAACTGAGACACGGGTCATGTGTAGTAATCCAGTGTCTCAGTATTGTCACAGCGGTATGCAATCTCACTCAGAAAGCTGTTGTTGTATATCTCACTCCTTTCAGTCCATATATTAGCTTAATTAAAACCGGTATCACCTCGTTGATCGGCCGAATGTGATGGCTGCGATTCCCTCGTTCCAGTTATTAAGGGGAAGCGTTTCAGCAGACTATTAACGCGGCCAAAGTGAACCGCACCGAGTCGCGTGCCAAACGCATATTAGATGTCATAACCGCCCAGCAACGGCCTTACTCAGTTACTCATATGGCGCGCTCCTGGCAGCCACTGTGCATTGATGATTTCTTTTTTAATATTTAGTTACCTATGATAATTTTGTTTATATAATGAAGTCAGTATATTTATGTGTTTTCCCTTGAGATTAAGAATCATATATTTTTATTTAGATAGCTACATATTATGTAAATAAATGAAACCCAAGTAAAAAGGTATTCAAGATAAGCATTGAACACCGATTTTTTTTGGCTAAAACATAAACCTGTAACTAACAATTGTCTAATTTTATACAACTGTATAAGTACTTTTAAACTTCAAAGAATTGCCACAATCTGGATCGTTCTAGTGTGACAATCTCTGGTTACAATTATGGCATGTACGTTTTTTTTTTGAAAATTGTATAGTGTTGGTACTTGTTTCAACATTCAACAATTCAACATGTCAAATTATAAGTATGTTTGTCTTTGTATATTTTATGTATTTATGCTCAAAAGATGTATATCAACAACTGCTGCCAGACGGGAGTAGACCAGACAACCAGTGCATAAACGCTACCATTCCACAGCGCGATCCACCCGATAGCGCTGCGCATGCAACTAAGCCTCTAAACACCGTAAACTTGTGAATTATTAATCTCCTTATCGAGTAGTGAACATGACCAGCACTGTGAAAAATTTAATAAACACCACATAGGATTTATTAAAGACTGTTTTCGTGCTTTCGTATTGTTTTATTGCAATGAAACACGATACTCACCTTATAAATGTTTGCAATGAGGCTTACACTAGACTATTTGTCACCACGCGGTGTCACTTGAAAGAGTAGATTGAGTTCCTAAAACTAAGCTAAGAATAAAAAAATATTTGTTTTACTAAAACTCCCGACTACCGCCAGTTTTTAAACGCAGTCTAAATAGAGAAGAGGCAGACGTAAATGTTGAGAGTGTCTCCTTATACATTTTTTTCGAAGAAGCACGAAGGAGCTCCGGATGATACATTTCAGTCACCCATCTGATGACCGGTGTTTTCGAAAGTGGCTTAACCTTAGCAATCACACATCTTCACGTGCATCCATCGATAACGATTATTATGATAATCTATTTAAAGTCGAGTCATTGTTTGTACAACAATGATTGATTAAGCAATGAAACACTTGTAATAATTATATTTTTGCAATGGGCTTTTGATGACGACAGATAACCGCCGGATATTTATTAAGATAAGACAAAAAGTAAGTAATGAGTAATGTAATGCATGAATACAAAAAAATAGTTTCCTTTCCTGGTTAGATCATGACAAAAGTTTGATGTACCTTTTATTATGAAGTTTGATTAAAACCTAACATTTGATGGAATAAGGATTTTCTTTGTATTATTAAGACTATTTAAATTAACTTAGACTATTAATAGGGATCATGGATAGGGAGGGCTCGTGCCCCAGCAGTAGGGACAAAGACTAAGTTAATGATGATGGTAATTTTTTATATAAGTACAACGTCCATCATAAGTGGTTTAAGATTCGATAATGGTAAACCCCCAATATGGACACGGCTCTGTTATCGTTTGGATTTATTCTTATCGCGTCACAATCGCTTATCTTTTTCGTTTTCACGAATTTTACTAAGCAATATAACAGATATAAAATGAATGTGTCACACTTACAAAATAGATAGTTAATGAATATAACGAATGCTTAAAAACTAGACAGACAATAGCTTTGTTTTGAGTGAACTGATTTATGAAGAGCCTATAAGCGTTTTGATAACTCATACAAAATACAAAGATCCAATTTTTTCAAACCAATAACTAAATTGTAATGAAACTTTTTATTTGATTTTAAGTCTACTCTGGAAAGTTTCATGTCGCCTAAATTCAGTTGAACAAACATTTTTGTTATGTTTCTACTATTTACTTAGTGTTTTTTCTTTAAACATAGAAGTTTCACTATTTTGGCTTATTGGTATGAAAAAAAAGATCTTTTACTATAAAGTATTTATTTTTAAGAAATGAAATAAATTTTCGAAATATATATATGCTACTAAAATCCAGTATATCTTTCCCACTCTACCCTGTGAAATAATATTTTTCCTTGTTGAATGTTTTTGTTTTGTTTATATAATTTTAACGCAAATTTTGTTGCGAAACAAATTACAAAACATAAATGTTGAAAAAATTTCCACGAGCAGGATTTGAACCTGCACCCTTCTGACATACCGGGTCAGGTGCTCTTCCAATTGAGCAATCGTGGTTCTAACCAGCCCGCCGAAATTATTCAATACTATTTACTTTTTTACTTTGAAAGCCAAAGGCGCCAATTCAATGTCAACAACTACCGTCATTAACATGTGATCATAATATTATTACAAATACTAAAGATCAGTTAAGAAGTAGGCAAGCTATTAATAAAATGTTTTTGTTATGTTTATATAATTTTAACGCAAACTTTGTTGCGAAACAAAACCGGTTCCGGTATGTCAGAAGGGTGCAGGTTCAAATCCTGCTCGTGGAAATTTTTTCAACATTTGTGTTTTGTAACTTTCTTGGTTGGTTTCTACCTCAGATCATAAAAGCAAGGAAGCTCTCGATAATGTTCCACTTGTTTTTATGATCTGAGGTTAAGGTCAGCCAGTCGGACGGGTTAAGATTTTAGGTTAGAAGCATATTTAGTCCCTTAGCATAAGCCTCCGGCCTGGTTTTGCGGGTTGGTAGGTATAAGTAAAATAACATTATCCTATCAGCATACTTCAGTAACACGCTCTTATATATCGTAAATGTATTAGCCATAAATACTTAATGAAACAGGAGATTAGATAATGTGTATACTTCGTCATACGTATTTTATCCTTCAGTATCACAAACACATGCAATGAAAACGCGTGTCGAATAGTTCACAAAATGGGTTGTATCCGTGTTTTTATAAAAGTGACTTTGTTTATGATAAATTTGATAGTCATAGTAAGTATAAACATAATATTATTTCCATATTTTAACTAACTACTTTACGCCATATTTTAGTTTCATAATAGTTTTAGTTACTTTAGGTTATTATATTATTGTGAATATATTTTGTTGTTTTTACTACTTTATATGTGTGCATATATTTGACGACCTCCGTAGCCGAGTGGCTTGCACGCCGGACTTTGGGCGGCGCTAACTCTGAGGTCCCGGGTTCGATTCCCGGTCGGGTCAATGTCGAAAACGAACTTATCGATATTGTGTCGGGTCTGGGTGGTTGTGGTACCGTCGTTGTTTCTGATTTCCATGAAACGAGTGCTTTAGCTACTTGCCTTGGGATCAGAACAATGTGTGTGATGTTGTCTCATATTTATTTATTATTATTTATTTATTTATATAAATACCTTTATATCCGAGTCAGTCCGCGACCACCACCGATACAACTAGGTCGAAACGTGCGTCTATGAAACCTATTTAAAGTAGTTTGCGTAAATCCCCGTTATAAACCTTTGGTGAAAATGGAACGCGAAAGTTTATAAGTGTATAACAAACGATTTGACTTTGACTTTGACTTTGTTTTATAACAAATAATTGTGAAAAATGACAAAGTGTTGAAAACGTTCAACAAGCAGGATTCTAACACGCAAAAAAAAAATTTATGATCGGATGTTGCTGACGTAGTTGTCGACATTGAATAAGGGCTCCTTTGGCTTATAAAGTAAAAGTAGATAGTGTTGATTAATTTCGGCGAGTTGTATTGAGCCACAATAGCATAGTTGGCGGTGCACCTGACCCGACATGTCATGGGGTGCGGGTTCGCATCCCGCTCGTGGAACTTTTTCAACACTTTGTCCTTTTTCAAATTGTAATTTGTTCGCAACAATATATGCGTAAAATTATATGTAAATAATAATAAATAATTGTGAGATTCTTTCATTATTTTAATGTCTTTATTTTTGTCTATGTAAATTTTGATATCCCAGTAAACAAATTAGTGTATATAAGTTTTTATGTGGTATAGCAAAGTTTGCATAACTCAATTACGAAGTGGCCACATAAAGTTATATTTTATGTATTTCGTTTCAGATACTTGGTTTACTTTTAGTTGCAGGAGGATCATTTTTGATATATTTAACAAATAATGGTTCTATTAGCGACCAACTTTTAGTGTTAGCAATCATTACGATAGTTGTTGGCTGCATAGTGTTTTCAATTGGATTTTGTGGTTGCTGCGGCTCTATAGCCGATGTACCATGTCTTCTTATAACGGTAAGTGCAATTTGATACGGTTCTCTTTGCAATTTCTTCAAAAAATTTAAATTTATTTTAAAGTTGTCCTGTATCTTGTATCAAACCCAGGATAGCCCCCACAAAAAGATAATAGTAATAATACTTTGATGTATTGTATCTGCCTTGCCGCCACCCATAACGTAATTGTCAATATGCTAAAGTCATTTAGCTCAAGTCGATACGCAAGAAAAAGATCTGTATTATAAAAAGAAATACTTTAAAGTCAGTATTACACACTTATATCATATTGGTGAGTGCTATTATTTTCACTCGTCGATCAGCTTATAGTTTACTACTTTTTGTACTGGATCGAATCAGCGCTACCTAGTGACGAACTTATGAAATCTACATGACGAAACTTGTAAACTCAGCCAGATAGTATAGAAACTCTTACCTACCCAGTTGATTTAAAGTGATTACGATTAATTTAAGATTACGCACATATACAGTGAAGCCCAATAACTTTATGCACTTTTGTACAGTCATGACCATATGTTTACACTTTGACTCATATTTTATTATAACAGTTATAATTTTTACAATTATATACTTGCCACTCGGCCACCGAGACAGTATAGGCGAGGGTAGCCTATACTGTTGAGTTATTATTGGACTCGACGTATTTCCTGCTTTCATCTACATAGTTTCAATTGATTCATTTTTTATTTCAGTATGGCATATTTATTATTCTACTGGCTGCACTAAATATTTATATTATTGTAATACTATTTGGCCACCAGTCCAGTACATCGAATTCTATATCGGACACATTAGATGAACTATTTAAAGATTCTGACATGAGGGAAACCTTTTACTTCCTGGAATACTATGTAAGTATTAAAATAATGCTTATCCTCATTAACCATCTCACTGATGGGCCCAGGTCTTCCTACTTGGGTGGACAATGGGGATATGAGGTTTTAACGTGCCTTGGGCTCGGAAGCGTCGATATTTTTACTTTGTTCACCCATTCGCACGCTTGGCGTTGAGATATCTTCTTAACTTGTACGAACACAATCCGAATGCCACTGCGTTACGGGGCTATAAACATTAAAATGCTGAAGAGTCACCAGCGTCTTAACATAAACAGATTTTGGATTTCATCAGTACCTACTGTATGAAATTGTATAATTATTACGTCATGACATTTGTATCTATTATACATATTATGATGACATTACTCGTCATCATTAGCTCATATCATGCTGGAGCACGAGCCTTCCCTATGGATGGATGGGGAGCACGGGCCATAAACCACCACGCGGACCCAGTGCGGATTTGTGGTTGCTAACGACTGTTAATGCAAAATTTTTTTGTCACCCATCCGATGACCGGCCTTTACGAAAGTTGCTTAACCTCAGAACTCGCAGACCGAGCGCGTAAACCACTGCCCCATCGAGCTCTTCCGAGTACGTGATGTAAATTAGAATTAATTTGTATGTTTGTAATGGAAGGTGTCCTATGGAGGCAATTTTTCAATATTCTGACGCTGTAGACTTATGAATCGCATTGTATATTTTGTAAGCCCTATTAAAATTAATAGGTAGATAACTTTTAACAACATAGTGTGATAGCGACATAATATTTATTTGAATTGCTTAAAAACAATTTGTTTTATCCACTTACCTGTGTGTTGTTTTTGTAAAAAAATTGCGATACCGTACCGGGAACCGGTATTACCACTAACGCGGAATAGAATATAATAGAATAGAATAGAATAGAATAGAATAGAATAAAACTTTATTGCATTACTGTTACATTTTTGTTTGCTAGGTCACATTGCATTAAAGTAAGAACAGTTACCCTTAACGGGCATACAATAGAAAAAACTCATTCAACAATTAAATAATTTTAAATTAAACAATTTCACTCATATTTTATTATTATACATTACAAACAAATTAAATATTGTTAATTATCATTATTGTTAATTATTACTATTATTAATAATATAATATTCATGCATGCTTAATCAATTAATTATTAATATCATAATATTCATTAACATTATAAAATGCTTTATTAATTAGCCACTCTTTCAACATTCTTGTAAATTTATAATCGGGATGGCACTTTAAGTCAATAGGCAATTTATTGTAAATACGTATAGCAGACACACAAGTACTCTTTCCAAAAATCATAGAATTGATTCGCGGTAGTTGCAAAGCATCGAAGCGCCTCAAAGGAGCTTGTCTTATTCTTGTATCTGATATTTTTGGAAACAAGGACATATGATTTCTCACGAAATGAGAACGATGATGACGATTATTTGATTATTCATTCTTTCTTCGTGTAATTATGTTTAATGTGGCCACAAAATACCAACGGCATGGCATGTCAATGTCATGGCATGAGTGGCGATCGTCTGGCTTCTGACATGTATATCTGTTTCAGTACAGCTGCTGCGGCACGACAGGGTCCGATTCATATTTAGAGATACAAGTCGTTATACCTCCGACATGCTGTAAAAACTTTGAGGTACCGGACATTCAAGACATTGAGGAAATAATTAACAACCTCAACGATACCAATTTGGACTACTGCTTACCCACGGACACGTATGAAGGCTGCACGAAAATAATAGTGGATTTCCTTTTAAGTGTTTTATCCATTGTCGCCTATGTTTTCATTGGGCTATTAGTGGTAGAGGTAATTATTAAAAACTTATACTATATAAGCTAATTTTTATTTTAAATCACCAAAAATGCTACTTTATATGTAAGTGTTAGGTATTTCTTTGACTAGAGTTTAGCGCAACGGTTTCAGGTTTTTAATTCATTGTCGCAGAGGCATCATTTCACTTTCACTGTATTTGATAAACATTCAGAGTCAGCGCAGCAATTAGCACTTTTAAAAATAATTTAATTAATCATTATTTTTGTTCCTGAAACATACTCATTACACAAAATCATTTAATAATTTAAGATAATGTGGTTCTAATTTAAAATAAAGTAAAAAGCAGTTCCAATGATTTTCGTTTAAAATCTATTGTATGATACATACCAATAACGTCGTATATAAATCCTATTATAAAATAACTAATTAACAATCGTGCAATTACCGATTAACATTTATTTTGATAAAGATAAATATATAGGAGTACAAACGCGAAAATGGAACGAGTCATCAAAATTAATATAGCAGGAATGTTAATAACATCTTTACATTTGGCTTACGTGCATTAAGTGTCAATGAATTAATAAGCCGAGCTAATTAAAAAAAAAACATCATAAGCATTTGAAATATTGCTTGACAACAATCGTTTTAATTTTGCAACAATTTTCATTTAAAGTCCAAAATTATTGTTGATCATGATGTTGATGATGACGATGGTGATGATGATGCGTCCGCTGCACACAATGGCATGGCTTACTTCAAAAATTTCCATAAAGAGTTCCACCGTAGATTGGTGTATCAACTGTACCTCGTTGATACTCCAAGCCTCCTTACAAAGGATTTTACGAAGGATTTGCCAATTTGTTGCTTATGCAAACAGCTAAGAAGTGAAATTGCGCTGCCTGCTCCATTGGTAATCGTTGTGATTAAACCAACAGTTACCTAACTTGATTTTAATGATTGAGGCCTTTGCCCAGCTGTAGGACCGTAAATAGGCTATTAACTTATTTACTTATATTTTTTAATTTTGCATTTATAATGCTATAGATATATAGTTGCAAGCTAAAATTTAAATACATAAAAGTTAAAAAATATATATCTTGTAACTTATTTACTTATATTTATTTGACTAAATATAGATTAATCACTTAAACGACTACGAGTATTAATCAACTTTATTTTTCAGGTTCTCGCCATTATATCTGCCTTCTATCTAGTCTATCAGATAAGAAGAAAAAGAGCAAAGGCATTGCAGAGAACGCAGCCAGTGTATATCTACCCCGGTGATCCCAGACAGTATCGGTACTAACATCAATAGTGCCTACTAGAGTAATTATTAACGGGATTCTTACCATGTTTGATCAATTGTTTGACAATTACAGTAATGACAGTTATTCCGTGATCATGGCGCATGCAACTGTGCCGTAATATCGGATACTTACAAATAATAAACATGGTAAGAATCCCGTTAATAATTAATCTATTGCAAGTGACCATGATAGTTTAAATAGTTTGTTCCCGTGGTCGAGGTATGTGCGATTGAGACGATGGATGACCATGACCCATGACGATGGTAAATAACGACTGCGTCTCTCTATGTGATGTTGTATATTTACAGTGACTACGTTGTGACTAACTTATTATCTAAGCCTTACATGACTATTTATACAATATAAATTATGTAGACGTTGGAGGGAGGATGCCGTGTCTTATCTTTATCAGATCTACACGCGATTAGGAATGCGTTTTCAAACTCTTTAACCATACGTGAGGATAAGAAATTATGTGGCGGCCTTGGATAAATGCATAACTTGCTACTGATGACAATGACAGTTTGAAGTTATAATAGTGCGTTGTTTATTTATAATTAAACATGAAAACCTCAATTACATCTCATTATGAGTATTATAAATCGTTTAAATTAACTTGGTATACATTTAAGGCCTTTGTCCAGCAGTGGGATGTCTTTTGGCTGAGATGATAATGATGAAGATGATGATACGTAAATAATAAGAAATTTTGCCTATACACTGTCTTCATATTATGTTTTATATGTACCTAAATAAAGATTTGTTTTTAAACAATGTCGTTTAAATCCTTTTAAAGACCAAAATCATCTTTTTTTCGGCTGAGGGTAGTTTCCAAGTCAACAACGAAAATAGTTAGCTCCTCTTATTATTTTATTTTAAATTAGTAAATTTAAGTTATTTATAGTGTCTTATGTGCACAACAATAAAGCATAAAGTAGTGCTACTCGCCTGCAGTTTATCTTCTCCTCTGTAAACACTTCTATATTGCACAACTAAGTATTAACATGGATTACTCGCAATTGTAGGTCAATATGAACAAAATGGCCAAGATGTTTGAGACCAAAATGACAGAGTTCCAGGCTGAGCTCAACCAGGCTAATTCTTCTTCACGTAAGAATCCAAACACTATTGCTGGGCTGAACTCTGAGTTCCTGGCTTTTAAGACTTTTGTCTGCAACGGACTGGCTTTGCTTCGCTCTGAAATGGATGCCTTGCGAAGGGGCATGGACAGAATTGAGATGCGTTTCTGCAGTAAGATATTTTTTTTTTTATATTAGAAGGATTGCCGCTAGTTATCGCATGGGCAAACTGGCTACCGGTAACAGCAAGCCCCGGCCCATTGTGGTTAAATTATCTGATGCCACGGTGCGCGCGGCTTTGTGGAGAGGCAAGACTGCACTAAACGGCTCTAAAATTACAATTTCCGAGTTTCTTACAAAGACGCGTCATGAAGTTTTCATGGCTACTAGAGCTAAATTCGGCGTTGCCAACTGCTAGACTGCGGAAGGCGTAATTTCATCAAGATTCCGGATGGTAACAGGCGCAAATTATATTAATGAGTCCATGGCTGAGTTTCTCCTAATTGCTGCGGGTAACTCATCTAACAAAAGATAGCACACTTTTTTTAAACTATTGACAATCGATACCCACAATTTGTTTGTTCTGTTTTTAATTATACCATCATAGCCACAGACCAAATAATAGGGGTTAAAGTATGAAATTGCCGTTTTATTGTATTAGGCACTTTGAATTGACATAGAACTTTCATGGTTTGAGATTTTTGAGTGCAACTTTTTTCACATGGTACCTATGAAGTTCTTCTTTTAAAAAATGTGCAACATTCGATTATCGACTTTCAGTTGTTTTTTTATTCAGCTTAGACAAGAAAGATGGATTCTTCGAAAATTAGAGTTATTTTTGAATACGAGTTCCGACGCGGAACTAACGCGGCAGAAACAGCTCGCAATATCAATGTTGCGTTTGGAGAGGGGACTGCTAATGAACGCACCGTGCGATTTTGGTTTAAACGCTTTCGTGATGGAAACTTTGATTTGAAGAACGAACCACGTGGAAGACCGCCCACACAGGTAAATAACAATGAATTGAAAGTGTTGGTGGAAGCCGATCCGAGCCAAACTACCCAGGAATTAGCGGCATGGTTTAACGTTACCTTACCAACTATATTGACTCATTTGCGTCAAATCAATAAAATAAAAAAATATGAGAAATGGGTGCCTCATGATTTTATTGATCTGCAGAAAGAAACACGTGTTGAAACTTGTGTTGCCTTGTTGAATCGATACAGAAATGAAGGAATATTGGATCGAATTGTGACATGTGATGAAAAGTGGATTCTTTACGATAACCGTAAGCGAAAAATGCAATGGCTGACCCCAGGTCAAACGCCGCAACAGTGTCCTAAATCAATGCTTACCCATAAAAAGGTAATGGTAACTGTTTGGTGGTCTCAGCATGGTGTTATTCACTATAGCTTTCTCCGATCTGGTCAAGCAATAACGGCAGATTTCTTCTGTGCCGAACTTCGAACAATGATAGCAAAACTAGCAGTGAAACAGCCCCGACTCATGAATCGATCTTCACCATTATTGCTCTATGATAACGCGAGACCTCATACAGCACGAGAAACCGTTTTAACTCTACAGGAACTGCAATCAGAAACAATTCGTCACCCTCCATATTCGCCAGACCTTGCTCCAACGGACTACAATTTTTTTCGTGATTTGGACAATTTTCTACGTGATAAAAAGTTTTCTTCTCAGGAGGCAGTACAAAATGCTTTCACACAGTTTGTCGAATCTAGATCACGAGAGTTCTATCGCAAAGGCATAAATGACCTTCCTATTAGATGGCAGCAATGTATCGATAATAATGGTAATTATTTTGATTAAATAAATATGTTAAATTAAAAAAAAAACGAATTTAAATTTTTCAGTACACACCGGCAATTTCATACTTTAACCCCTAATATTTAGATAGACGCCGCATGTGTCACGATTTGTATGAAAACCAAGCGTGCCACATTTTTTTTAACATACTATGATTTGACAAGCGCTATTTAGTGATGGAGACCACCTTATGCGCCAAACCGATTTAAAATGCCGCGTTGCGAACGATTTTAATACATAAATTCGTTCATCGATTTTGTCATCGATTAATATCAAAAGCAAAGCAATTATAAATTAACTTATTAAAAAATTTTATTTTATTATTTAAATTTTATTTAGAAATAATGAATGGCACAATAAATGTGTGGTGATTGAACGAATTGTTGAATGGAAACGCTACCTAGATTCTTGCAGCGCATATGCCGTCACGTCGTTCAATAAAAAGAAAAGCCAGCGGTTGATTTTTGAACCGGTGACCAACTCTCGCGCTATGATATTAATTACGATCCTTTTTCTCTTATTCAAGGTCTCTGGTTACTTATCTTTGACACCGATTCTTGAACGGTAAGTATCTTAGTAATCAAATTGTATATAATGGAAAAATTATGATATTTCATAGTATATTTTATTTTCTTTTTAATTTTTAAGTGTTAATTTGCTGCACTTATGCTGAATTAAATATTTATAAAATATAGTGAAAAAACGACTACTATTCTAAAGACATTAGTTTCCCTGACGAAATTTTAAAGTAAGTACTTCTATAAAACAGTGTGTTGTTTTTGCAATGTTTAGCCTGTCTGTCGTCGGTCTGTCGGTATGTCTTAAACCTCTGATTAAACAAGCACCTAAAAAACTTGACAGGGAAAATAAAGGCACAGTCTCAGAACAGATCTCGCCCGGATTGGTCCTGGGTTAGAGTCCTAGAGTCAGGTCATTTTAAACATTTCTTCTTCATATTTTGTACTATGGGGGTCTCTTCCGCATAGTACATGTACATAAGCTAATAATTTCAATGCATTTAATTAGGGTTACCATGATGTATACACATACATTACCGGCATAGCATAATATTCAGTCATTGTATAAAATATTTTATCAATCGAAATGTTTTTGCGTACCTTTAGCACCTTGTACCTGTATATTGGTCGTCGACTCAAGCTAGCAGGGGTGGTAGCCAAAGTAACATTAAGAAAACGATAGCGAAATACGAAAAGAACAAAATGTATGGGATTGACATAAGCCGCGCTTAATCACGTGGTCAATCTTATGTCAATCCCACATGCACAGGTACAGGTATGCATGCACTCAAAGTACATACTAATACTACTTAATCCAACACATTTGGTCTTTGAGAAAATAAGTAACTCTGGCGTCCTAGGGATGTGGCCAAGCGCTCTGCCTGTTAACTGCAATTCTGCAGGATCTAGTTTAAATTCGCTGGTTGGTAAAAATGCGATCGGATTTTTCATTACATAGCCTGGGTTGGGCCACCAACCCGCATTTACCAGTATCCATCAGTTATAGCGATGACTTAATTTCAATGATGGGGTATTTGCAAAGCAATGGGACAGTATGTAGCATGAGGGCTATTTACTTTCACTCTTGATGGTAACACGATAACACTAGATAGATGACGCAGAAATAAAGGTCCATGCGAATTAAATACGAAGCTATAGCCTACACTCAACGAACAGAGCTAAATAAGCTCTATGCTCCTCTATGCCATGTCATGAAATACGGCTGAAACGTAAAAACAGTTGTTATGATTCTCTGAATACTAAATGACTGTTATAAAAAAATTCCGTGAAAACGAGACCACTTTAATGTTATCACGTATGATATGCCCGAGAAAAACAGGATGATGACAAATTTATTTTTCACTTTTTTCAAAATTATGTCGATTTTGTTGATTTCCGTTTTTATATATTTGCGTCACAAACATACAATTTGGATGCCTGAAATAATTAAATTTATTTAGACTTGCATCTCCTCTGTATTTAGGTGTGATTGTAATAATTTTCCATATCACTAATACATTTTTTCAATTGTTGTTAGCAACTGGCAAGTGATTTAAGTCGAATCAAAAAGTTTTTAAGGTTAACTATTTATATATAAATATTTGAAATTTGCTTTTGTTTATTTACTTGACAAATATTTTTTAGTTGAAAATATATTTATAAGAGTAAGCATTTTACGTGCTGTGAAACAAGTTTTATGTTAACCAACGCACCCATAATATATTCTTAAAAAAATATATTAAAAATATACAAAAATTATCTTTCCACAAAAATATCGTATTATTTGTATGTACACACGCCTGCACATCAACCCACCACAAACTGTCAATTTTCCTTAATAGACTTTGTACTTTATCACTAAGTTATATGGTTGAAAATGTATTGAAGAAATTTAACAATTTTGGATAGATTGATGTGCAGGCGTCTGTAAGTTGCTGCTACAGTACGAGTATTACTGATTATACGATGAATACAATCTATCTAAACTATCTGTACTATAATACTTAATATTATAAAGCTGATGATTTTGTTTGTTTGTTTGTTTGATTGAACGCGCTAATCTCAGGAACTACTGGTTCGAATTGAAAAAATATTTTTATGTTGAATAGTCCATTTTTTGAGGAAGGATATAGGCTATATTACAACACGCTATGACTAATAGAAGTGGAGCAGCAATGAAAAATGTTGCAAAAACGGGAAAAAAAAGTTTTTGAGAGCTTTCCTTGCGTGCTCTGCGTAAACGGTATATAAAAAATATATTCCCCCTTTTAAAGGAACTCTTAAAGGGGAACATATTAAATATGTTCTCCTTTAAAAGTTATAAAAAAAATTCGCGACAGCATATATTTAGCTTTTAAGGTTGACTACTATAACCTTTTTTATGGTAATCAAATTAGTTCTAAAATAATAAGCGATAAGACCGCCAAATTGTAACTTTGTAATTATTTTTATTTTTCTTTTGTTCATGTTTATGTTTTTTAGGGTTGCAATTAAAGTATTATCTATCTATCTATCTATCTATCATATTTATCATAGTTTTAAAATATTACTATATGTGATCATAGTGTCATGTTCTTAAAATAGTTTTTTAATAGATTGTTCGCTAATTAACGCGGGTGAAACCGTGGGACACAGTTAGTTATGGATAAAATATAAATGACAAAAAAATATAAAAATAAAAACACCCTGTAAGCTTTTACGCATCGTGCATTAATATCATTGATCAAGCATAGATTAACCGTTTATTTAGCTGTCGACATACTTACGTATAGAAGCTATGTTTTTCACGAAAATACTTAATGAGTAATCATAGTTGTGAATAAACCGAATAATGGGTTGCACAGATTTTGTAGTCAAATACTCGTTGTTTATTGTGAATGGATGCTATGCTGTAAGTACTTCACTTTATCTCTCTCTCCTCCAGCTCATTTTTATGTCCCCGTGTCTGGGGCACGGGTCTTTCATATGGATGGAAACACCACAGAACGGGCCATGATCCTCCACGTGGGCCCAGTGTGGATCGGTGGTCGTTAGCAACCACCGATCCACACTGCTAATGCAGCCGGGACCAACAGCTTAACGTGCCTTCCGAAACATTACAACCACCAATCCGCACCGAGCCCGCGTGGTGGTTTATGACCCGCTCTCCCTATCCATCCATGGGGAATGCTCGTGCCCCAACAGTGAGGACATAAAATGAGCTGATGATGATGATGATGATGTCGCAAAAGCAGGAATGTTGCTATCACTACAATTACCTTTATACTTGCAGATTTTTGGTATATTTTTAATAGTCGCTGGGTCAATACTTATATCATACACAAAAGCAGTATCTGAGATAGTGCCAGAGATTGACACAGAGGTGCCGATCCTAATGACTTTGGTCGGCTGTATAATATTCCTTATATCATCTTGTGGATGCTGTGGGGCAGTAGCGCAGAAGCCAGTCCTGCTTAATATGGTAAGTTACTTATTTGTCAGCAACACCATTCATTCATGTGAGACATAGTCGCATAGGCTCCATTTTGACCATGTCAATCGAATGAGGAAGCATGTCTACATGGGAGTACCTTGAAAGCCGGTTGGGTGACTTATGAACCGCTGGAAGGACTTGGTTTTCAAAGAATTGCTAGAGCTTCGGGAAACGTGTGACTGGCAAGAGATCGCACAGGACAGAATGCAGTGTCGTTATCAGTGAAGTAAATAGGCAAACTTATTTATCTTTTTGGTAACCATGAGGGTGGCCATCGTGGCTACATTATCTGGATTGTGGCGGTCCTTGGTGTCAAACTCAAATCAACCACTGTGGGCGGAAAAAGTAGACAATTTCATGTCCTCAGACCCCTGTGCCGTCCCAGAGGTCAGGTAATGTTGGTGGTGTTTAAGAAACGTGTGAGGGGCAGGTTGTAGAATGGAACGTAAGGAGCAAGTGAATGCCAAAGGATGTAATATATAAACGAAATAATTAAAGACGAACGACCTAGTTTGGACTCTTTATTTCATAAAGACGAACGATCTTGTTTGGACTCTGTATTTAATTAATTCGTTTATGTAAATTAAAACACTTTATACGTTTACGCTGCACAACCCTGTTTTAAATTTTCAACCAATTTGGGACCTCGTCTATATTTTTAACCCGGGATCTCTGCGAAACCTTAACGTAATTAGTGTATTTTGTACTCTGTCTGTTTTTATGATGACGTCATAAAGTAAATATAATAATAACTTTTATGGATGACGTTGATGCTGTTTACTGTCAAATCAATAATGGCGCCAAGTGGCACATATAAAAATTAAAACATTTTCATGTTAATTTCAGTATGCGTTCTCCTTGCTTGTGCTATCTGGCTTTCAACTGTACATTGTGATCCTGGTTCATCGATTAATAAGCATAACGGAAAATCTACTAAACCAACCCATTGATGAAATTTTGGCACTGCCTGAGTTTGTGGATGGTATTCCCGTGTTTGAAGCTGCTGTAAGTACTTATGCCAATTGAAAACAAACAATAAATGGACTGTTAGAAATATAGATATATGTGTATATATTTCATGATTGGTACAGCTTATGAAAGCTGTGTGATGTGACGACACTATGTCCCCGTCTATTAAATCATCATCATCAACACGGAATTAAGAGAGATAGAGATATCAACACGGACTGAGATTATTCAGGTTATAATTATAATCTGAATGATCTGAGACCACAATTAAAGGCAACCTGTTGTATATTTGTACATAGGGTTTCAGGTTATTTAGGACGTCTATGTATTTAACATAAGGCCTAAATATAATTTGCTATACGTATGTGTAGTAAAGTTTCAATAGTATTGTAATTATAAAATTCATCCAGAATCGAACCCAACTAAGACCCCAAAGTGAGGGTAACGTCACAGTGACGTAATACCGCTGGCTTGCAGCGTAAAATCACAAAGTACTAGAAAAAAATCAACGAGTCTTCTGGGGTCATCCAAGGGTCGTGGTTTCGATTCCCACTCGAGCTTCTTGATACTGGTTGATTTTTTCTAGTAAAATTTTATATTGCAACCGTATATGGCATTGTGAATACAAAAATTAAAATAATTAAAAAAAGTATTATAATTAACAATAATTATTTGTTAATTTTTTTCCAGTTTCAATGTTGTGGAATAACAGGCTCCGATTCATACGAGTTGGTTCAAATGGAATTACCACCAACTTGCTGCCCACTCTTGGAAATACCACCAGTAAACGACATTGCAGAAGATCTCCATGCAATTAAAGTGATACTACAAAATATGAATGCTACTTACTATAATTGCACTAATGAAGAATCATTTTCTGGTTGCAAGCCAATTATAAAGTCTTACATGTACTGGGTGTACGGCAATATAATAAGTTTTTGCGTAATTATATTAGCTGCAGAGGTAATAAACTTTTTTTTATCTTCTAAGGGCCGCTTTTTCATTTTTTTTTAAAGGCTGATGTCGTATAATGAATTAATTTATAAAATTGATAATTTTATTTGATGATGAAAAAGTTTGCTCTTATCGTATCATCTCAGCCAAAAAGCCGTCCACTGCTGGACAAAGACCTCCATCAAGGATAAAATCATTTTAAGGGGAATTTGCCATAATCGCCACGCTTGGCAGGCGGGTTGGCGATCGCAGTAAGGTGAGAATAATCACAGAGAGACGCTGCTGCCCATCCTCTGGAATGGTCCCATAGTCGCCTTCTACGACACCCACGGGAAGAGATGGGGTGGTGCAATACTTAATCTCCGGCACCACACGGGGATCTTATCGTATATAATAATGGTTTTATTCAATCAGTATGTTTTGTTCATTATAAATTGTTATTGTTTTCAGCTCATCTCGACGTTTTTCTCCTTTTATCTGTCTCAGCACATCAAAAATGAGAATTTCGCAAAAACTAAGAAATCTTTGCAGGCACGAGCGTAATAAAAATAATTTCTACATTTTTAATTTTGTCAGTAACACCTGACGATATCCAAAGAGTTTTTTTTGCTATGTTTCCGAAGAGTGAATGCAGTGAAAAAAAGAAATTGATGCATCATTTGTGATGAACAAGTCTATTTTGTATTCATGTCGAAGTGTGAATGGGGGGCAACCTTTGCAACTTACTGCCGTACTCAGAGACGTCAATTAAGTTTAATGACAATTAAATGTCTTTCCTTCTCTATTTAGCACTATACATAAGAAAGTGACAGCAAGAGAGTTAATTGTCATTAAAACTTAATTGACGTCTCTGAGTACGGCAGTTAGTCTTCTAATAAAACTACCTTTGCAAACTAAGTTAACTAAAACTAAACTTAAAGCATAACAAAGCACAGCTAGTTCTTTTTTGGTGACTTTATGTTGTTATTAAAACATTATTTATTAATCATATAATGATTTTGTTTATTATTATAACTTTTGTTATGTTCGCAACAATTCAATGGTTTTTGTGTATCAACCATGTCTACTGACATTTTGCTCCCGATCCGATCTGAACCCGGAGAGTTTAGTAGGGAACGGGGATACTCGCTAGTGCGTGATGCCATTCCCTCGAGAAAATCTCTGAGGTTGTTTCATACAGCTTGAGCTCCCTATAAATTTCTCGCTGCCTTCTAAAAATTCGGTAACGCTAAAAATGTCAATCAGCAATCCACTCCAAAATAAAGTTTAAGATGTACGAGCTGTTTAAAACGCCTGGTTATATTTATGTTAGCACTACTCGAATTTTCCATTTTCATAGTGGCATTGCAATACTGAAAAGTTCAGCTTCTCATGCTATCGAACTAAACTTAGATTTTATTATGTTACAACTTTATTTGTATGTGACAACTTGTAAGTATATTTGAAACATATTATTGAAATTTATTTTCTATGAAAATTTAGTAAGATTTATTTTATTAAAACACTAATATAAGATATTTAAATAAATATTTCTATAAAACTACCTCTTGGGTTTCATTGAACATATAGACAGAAATCTTTCGAATTGCCAAAAAAAAGTTAGTTGTTGCTGAGAGGTCAATAAACATACCAACTGTGAGTTATTTTAATAATAATAAAAATAAATAAAAATTTACTTAAAAAGGATTAAGGCTTTTACCTAATTATTGCTTTAAATTAATTAATTTCAACATCTGCTATCGAACCACATGATTTCAGCACGTGGATCTTTAGAAACAGTGGTACGAATATAAAGACCAAACACCACTGAGATGAAGGCAAGTTAATTTTGTCTGGTCAAAATATCCACATAAAATAACTTCAATGTATGCGTGATCATGACGCATGCTGCTATACTAAAATATCAAATAAATAAGGATATGGTAATATTGCCGTTCAATGTTACTTTAACGTTAGTGGCTATGACAGTTTAATAGTATATTACTGCAGCGGCCGGCAAAACAGGCATAGATGGACGAACGTGAAAATGTGGGCCGACTCGCGGAGCCGAGGCACACACGTGAGTCCATCAATGCCTAGTTTTGGCCAAGGCTTGTATAATACATTTCTTAAAATAATGCGCCGAAATTAAAACTAAATATTAGACTAGTAAAATGAACGAGTAGAGTAGAGTAGACCTATCAACTACACTAGAACATTTTGCACGCATCAAATTATACATTTAATTCATTTGTTTCTTTTTTATTAAGAATAGCTTTCAATTTGCAGCCAGTTCTATTTTAAATAAAATATTTGATTAGTTACCTTATTGTTTGACATTGTTTCAGAGTAAAAAGTTCGTTTCATTATTAAATAACACGCCATATACATCAACCCGCATTTGGCAACGGCTTATGGATTTTTATACATACATTGCTGGCCGGCAAACGCAACAGATTAAGATTTTTATACACACACTAGCTGACCGGCGGACTTAGTACTGCTTTGACAGTTTCCATGACAACAAAACAAACAAATCAATCGTCCGCTTAAGAACACCCGTATTAAATGATGGAGCCCTTTTGCAGCGCCATCTACCGGATCCAAAATGTAAATTTAAACCATTCTCGAATCCACTTGAACACATAAAAAAAAATCATCCAAATCGGTCCAGCCGTTTAGAAGGAGTTCAATAACATACACACGCACAGAAAATTTATATATATAAAGATTGCTGGCCGCTGCTCGCGTGTATTTGACCAGTACAGCAATTTCGATTTATCTCAAAGAAGGTTGTCAAAATAATTACCTCATTTCCAAGCATGTTTGAGAAAAAAGTATTATATTCAAATTCAAATTCAAGTAATTTATTTCAGAAAGTAAAAAATCCATAATTGTTAGCAAGATCTTAATCTAAGTGTTAGTAATTAACTGCAAGGGCCATGTAGCCCGAAACATTTCACAATGTGCAGACAGTCAGGCCTGTCTGCTATCGTCTTCAGGATGCTGTTGGAGGCCGCCCTCACCCGCCGCACCAGGGATGCGCGCCGGGATGCGCGCGCTCTCATTATGGCGTAGAAGCAGTCTGTGCGCTTCCGCGAACATCCCTGAGACGCTGCAATAGCGGGGCAGCCCCATCGGCATCCAGAACGCGAAGGGCCCCATACGATCGTTGTGTATACTTAGTCCATAGGCTGCACGAGTAAAAATTGGTACTAAAGGCTTTATAAAGTGTGATTTTTACATCAGTGGAGCAACGTATAAACCTACGGGCGATCATATGCTCGGACCGAAAGAGCCTTCCGCTCACGTTCGATGTCAACATTGTCCTTAAGGTCGGACGAGACAATATGTCCTAAATATTTAAACTCGTTAAATCTCTCAAGAGGAGTAGAGTTCAACGTTATAGAAGGAACTTCGACCGTCTTTTTCGAGCCGACCTCAAAGACCATGTATTGGCTCTTTGCCACGTTGTATTTTAACACGTTGTATTTGTTGATTATCTTCTATTCTATGCTTTCTGTCAAAATGTCAGCACTCTATGAATTATCGTTTGTGATATGGTCGAAATATACAGGTTGTTCTAATAATGGCAATATTAGTTCTATTGAAACATAGTCATACAATTTAAAATCTCAGCTTAGCTTAGACAGCTGAATAGGTTACTTAAAGTAGACCATCACGTTACTGAAAGTTTATTTTCAAATTAGTAGCCATTATTTTTAATGATAAACACATTTAATTTTAAAAAAATTGTTTAAGACATAATTGTTTGTCAAAACATTAAACATTCTATCACTTAGAATAAATATTCATTTTAATTTATATTTAATGAGGTTATTCAATACAGGTCAAGAAATCATTTATCATAATATAATTATATAGTTCATAATTTATTGTATTTATTTTCATTAAAGATAAAAAACGAGCTATATAAAATAACAATAAAATAACAATACAACAAAAAATAACAATATAAAATAAATTCATTCTGTACAAATAACACCGTAATACTAACTCAGAACACCCTATAGCTTAATGTTTGCATAATTTTATCAAAATTAGATAGGTATATAGCAGCGTATTATCTTTTCGTCTGTAAATACATATAATTCGTTAATCATAGTATCAAAACATATAGTTACTTTACCCAAAATGGGTTGTACAGATTTTATTGTGAAATATTTATTATTTATAGTGAATACATGTGTTACAGTAAGTGTTTGCTTCTAGTCTTACAAACCATAAAATTGCTGACTGTTTCAATATGATAGACTATAGCACTAAGATTATATAAAATATGAGACGGACTCAGATGTCCTCTCTCTATCTATCTCTCTCTCTATCTTCAACAAAGTTAGTCGGAAAGAGAAAGAAAAGACAGAAACGTTAGCATCTGTGGTATAGAGGTAAGACCACCGGTCCAAGATCCAATGCTTTCGATTCTTGGCGGCATATAGTGCTCAGTTTGGTTGGTAGATTTCCTTGTTTATAGCCACTTGTCTAGTCATAATCTGTCACCATAAGCAATGCTAATAGCATTACTCGACGCAGCGAGTGGATTCACTTCGCGTTATACTGCGGCAGTAATAGTCTATAGTGATAGAAAGAACGCAATGAACAAGGAATCTACTGCCGCGAGACGCCAGTGGTCGTGGCAGAGCGGGTAGAGTTAGAGAACAAAAATAAGAGGTAGAAGGACCCAGAAGGTTAATCTTAATACAAACCGCGCTCTACCCGACCTTATCCCACCTTCTCCCTTCCTCCATAGGAGTACGCGTGCTGCTCTCCGGATTCACCGCTGTACTGTTTCGAACATTCCATCGCGCACAAAGAAATTTGGTGACTCGTTTCTTTGTCGCACTTCCAAAAGATGGAATCTACCAGCACACGTTTTCCCTCCTTCCTATGACATGAGGTCCTTCAAACGAGGCGTGAAGAGGCACCCTGTGGGCCGGCAGGGTGAGGGTGACTGATCGAGAATACACTTATTAAAAACCTTAATGTGGTTATTAATCGATAGTATTGTTACAGATATATGGCATTATTATAGTAGGAGTAGCATCAGCTATTTTATTATACTCGAAAACGCTATCAGAAGTCCTGCCCGTTATCGACAAAGTCATTCCGATATATTTCATAATCAGTGGCTGTATAATATTTTTGATAGCATTAGTTGGTAGTTGGGGAGCGATTTCAGAAAAGCCATGGCTTCTCAATGTGGTACGTACGAGTATTTTTTTTAACAGCTTGTATCTCATTTTCCTCGTAATTGAAAACACAGTAACTTAATTTACTGATTATAATTGAAATTAAAGTTAACCTTAGACAAACATGCTACCTAAGATCGTCATCATCAACTTAAATATGTTATACGTCTGAACGTAAGACTATCCCTAAAGAGAACGCGAGGTGTTATTGACTGTCATCTATACATATAATAAAGCAAAAGAGGGTCGAAAGTCTGTACATGGAAGATATTCGAAAGTTGGCTGGGGATACTTAGAATCGATAACAGAACACGTCCCAACAGTTTTTAGATTTTTTGTCTGTTTATCTGTTTGTCTGTTTATTTGACCGCGCATCACGTGAAAATAGCTGAACGGATTTTGATGCAAACTTTGCACATAGACAGACCATGACCCGGACTAGGACATAGGATACTTTTTATCTCGGTAACAGGTTCTTGTGGGATACTGTAGTCTTCGCGAACGAAGTCGCGGGCGAAAACTAGTATTTGTATAAAACAGAAGGTGCAACAGCTTTACCTTTTTGGTTGAATGCGGGTCTTGCGGGGCACACAAGACCCACGGGTATGCTTCAAAGTAAACAGATCAAAGTCATTAATGGAACTCGAGACCGGACAAAGTGTTGTGTTCCAGTGTGATAAAATTGAGAAAAATAGTTATATAACCAAAAATATTCGATGTTGTATGATTACGTATAATTGTGTGTATTTGATTCCAGTATGCAGGCTGCATGATCTTTTTGTCAGCCGTGCAGACATTTGTTGTTATTTTCGTCTACGAATTGGTAGGTAAGTGGGAGAAGGAGCAGAACGAAGTTATTGAGCTTATCCTTCAAGATCCCGATTACACAAATGTCGTCAATATTTTCCAAGCTATTGTAAGTATAATTGTAATGACAATGAATCTAAACTTTTGGTCATTTAGCTCTTCGCAGAGTATTAGTGTTTCAGCGCATACGTGCGTAACATACACGCACTGAAACATTGATATTCTGCGATGTAGCTACGATGGAACTACGATCGAGCTACGATGTAGCAACGATGTAGTAATATTCTGAGCGGAGGCTGCATTGCAGTGATGTAGGTACATGCTATTTTTTTAATATCAAAATAAATTCAGAATTATTTTTATTGCGATCATACGTTGTTCAAGACTTGTCTAAAAAAGGCTTATGTTTGGTATGTTTGCACAAATACTATATTATTTTGTATGTTATCACTATATTGCATGCTTTAATGTTATTTTTGGTAGAAAATATTAAATGAACCTACACGTCATCTGAGAATAATTGCAGTTTAGATAGGCCGGTGTCATTGACATGTTTTATACTTTAAAAAATATACAAATATTTATTTATTTATTTAATGGACACCCAACAAGACAAACACAAATACAAGCTATAACTAGATATAAATGCCTATCTAGTTAAATATGCATTTAAATCTTCGCTAAATAAGTTTTAAATATGATAACTTCATTTAATTTTTCTTTATTTTTTTAAATTTATTTTCAGTACCAATGCTGTGGAACAACGGGTTCTGATTCATACGAAATGTTGGAAATATCATTACCGTTTACTTGCTGCCCTGGCTTGGATATACCACCCATAAATGATGTCAACGACATCCCGATTCTTAACGACATTCTCCAGAATATCAATGGAACGGAGCATCTTTGCATTATGGAAGACGCATACCCTGGCTGCAACCCAGTCCTTATCAATCGGCTAAAATACATTTATAATTTAACAGTTTATTTTGCAATACTGCTGATATGTTCAGAGGTGACTATTATTTTCTTTATTTTTACTCAGTAGGCAAACGCACATACAGCCATCACAGCCTTGCGTGTGCACGTGTTCATACACGTGCACACGTTCGAACATGTCCTGAATCTTCAATGCTTAAGCCTCTATGCCCTGTACATCTACTAAATCTTGTATCCTCAAAATATCCACCTTATTCTACCGCCAGACACAAAACAAAAAGATAAATTCAAAATTGCTTGTTTTTATTGTAATTTCTATTATTATGAATGAATGAATCTTATTATATTAATTAAAACTTTATTTTTATACTTTATATAAATTACTTCACAAAATGCTAATATAATTTATGTTAATTATTGAATATTTTATTATTACATATTATTACTACTGTACACTCAATGGGTAAACTGATGGATTTATAGTAATTTTTAAGATCTTTTTTTTTTGTTGAGAGAGATTGCTGATTGCCTCTACGGCATTTTCAGCTTCACCGGGCTTTTTTGGGGGCGGCGAGGAACGTAAAGGGTCCCTCAAGCCGTGTGAAACGAATCACCTTCGGAGGTTATCTAGAGGGAACGGCATCGCGCACTAGTGCGCGTCCCCGTGCCCTACTAGATTCTCCGAAGGGTTCGGATCGGATCGGGGAGCGGAGCAACCCGAGGGCGCCTCTAAAAAAAACAAATTGTGTCTGGCGGTAGAATAAGGTTAAGGCTAGGTTCACCTTAAGTGATCGTCAGCCAGTCTGAATCTGGGAAGAATCCTATCCCCCACACAACTGCTATTAGTTATTTATTTGCAACAGCATTGTAATTTGTAGGCGCTGAGCATTTTTTTCAACAACTACTTCTTCACTGACGACTATGATGACGACTGTCAACAACTGTCGGAGCACAACAATGCTATATTAACATTATTGTTATGGCGACAAATTTAGATCAGATGTTGGCACCGATGACCAGTCCTACCACCAATCAAACTGGTTAAAATATATAGGAGTTGAACCCAGGACGTCTGAGAATAATATAGAGTGTAATAACTAGACCACAGAGGCGTTTAAATGTTCTGAGGTTTTATTTCATACTAAAAATGTAAAAACATTTTTACAATTAGATTTTTGATGTTTCAGCTGACAGTCATCATTTTCGCCTTCTACCTCGCGCAGCACATTCGCAATGAGAAATGCACAGGGAAAAGAGAACGTTTAACCGTACGAGGTTAATTGACGATAAAGTGCAAAATGTGCATATATTATATGTTAAACATTAAATATCTCATAAAACAAAAAACACGATGGAGACTTAAATTTGTTTGAAAACTCAACTACAATATAATATATTTGCATTTATAAAAAAGAACTTGTTTATTTTATTAAGCAATTCCATTATTGACTAAGATTGAAATAAAACATTTTAAACGGATCAATTCGCATTTATATTAAATTTTATTTTATCCTGACGTTTCGAACCCTTTGCAGGGTCCGTGGTCACAGGGAGACTGAGATGTTGGTTGTCTCATCATTAGTTAAGCTTCGGTTTCCTCCAAAAGCGGTGGCATCATAAAGCGGACGCAATATGACGGCCGTAAAAAGACGGCCGTAGACCTGTGGAATGTTCGAGACTTCGACGGCCGTCTTATTACGGAGAACAGACCACAAAGTTAATGTCAATGGTTGCAAATGGACGACATTGATTTAGCGTTACACGTATATTTGGAAGATGAGCAGAAAACGAAAATATTCGTATTGGGGAAAGTGATTTATACAAAGCTAATAATATAATAAAATAAAGTAATATATAACATAATATCCCATAAATCCGCACAAAATCAATTAAAATTTCGTCATCCTCGCAGCTCCAGTTCGAGTTAACATTCATTTTGTACAAAAATATTTTAAAACGGCTTCACCCTCAGACCAATATTTGGTCCGAGGCTTCACCGCACCGCAAAAAAACGTTCACAAACCATCCGACACCGTCAAGACGGCCGTCATACAAATGGCGGCACCGCTTTTTGACGTTACGATTTCAATTACCGCTCTCTAGGAAACCGCGCCAATTTGTTTTCATAGACAACGTTCTATTACGGCCGCTATATGATGGCACCGCTATCCTAAGAAACCAGGCTTTAGGTAGCTTGTATACCCTCATTTAAATTTAATCACGTGCGTTCCGTTTTACGATGAGGTCAAAGGGCTCTTCAGAGCACTCCCCATGGTATAAGCGGTAAAATACGCTTAGTGACACATTGTCTCTAGGTAATTGCAGAATAATGCGTACAGCGCGACGCTGCAATCTGTCCAAGGCATCGAGAAGGTATTTTGCGGAACCGTCCCAGATGTGCGAGCAATACTCCACGCAAGACCGTACCTGTGTCTTGTACAAAAGGCACAACTGGCCAGGCGTAAAGAATCGCCGAACCTTGTTCAGAATACCGAGTTTTCATGAGGCTGTTTTGATCACGGCTTCGATGTAGTCCTTTTGGTTCAGATCGCAGCTAATCGTCATACCGAGCATGTTGATACTGCTCTACAGGCTTAGAGATGTACCCTGAAGAGTAGGAAGGGGAAAGGAAAGGTGACTTTTTTGCCGTGAACGCACACACCTGTGTTTTCTTGGCATTAAACTCAACAAGATTATTGGAGAATAATCTTGTTCTTGGGGCTCCCCCCATTTAGATATGAGATCCAATACCCAATTGAGCTCAATGACAAGATTCACTCGTTTGACTTCGGTTTCAACCCGCCCTGCCGCTGGGTGACCGTTATATCCTCCATGCACTGTGCTATCATCTGCATAGCAATGAATATTTCCAAGTGGAAACATATCATTGATATGCAGAAGAAACAACGTGGGGGACAGAACGGAACCTTGGGGGACACCAGTGTTCATTGACATGAACCGCGAAGCGCATTCATCAGACAGGACACGGATCTACGCTCATGCAGGAAGCCAGCGACCCAGTTGCAGAACTGAGCAGGCAGACCGTATGCCGGCAGCTTGGAGAGAACAACTTTGTGGCGGACCCGATTAAAAACCTTGGCTATGTCAAGGCTAATAGCCACTGTCTCGCCACGCTTGTCAATAGCCTCACCCCAGAGATGTGCAACGTGTGCTAGAAGATCACCCGTTGACCGTTTACTGAAAATAAACCATTTACTTATTCGAAAAGATTGAAAAAATATATGTAAATTAAACGAGTGTTAATTCGTAAAAAGTGTTTTGTTTTTATGTTTATGTAATGTTTGTATAAACTTTAGAAAACAGTAGAGACGAGAAACTTAGGAAAAGCTTAAACAAAATTTAGTCGATATGTCCTCTTAGCTCCCACAACAATACGATATACGTATCTTTTATGTGTGTAATGACCGCCACTTCAGTTTATCGCCTATATTCAACTTACAGGATGATCTTTTTTATAAGTTTTCGTTATAATAGGAACTTTTTATAAGCCAAGTGAAAATGCACTACACTACGAAGCCGGATCTGTCTGGCTCGAGATATTAAATAATACAGACATTGTTAAAGCGGAGCTGTTTGAAATTTGATAATAAAGACAATAATGACTTAAGCACGCAGCTTCCTTGCTTCAATAGGAACAGGCTTACCTAGATTGCTACCACGAGTCAAACTGAGTACATGAGATTTAAAGTATTGACTAAGGGAATCACAGATGTACTCAAGAACAGCAAAAACATATACAAATAAACCCGTTAAAGCATTACCCATCAATTTTAGTGATGACTTGATTTTAATGATGGAGGCCTTTGCCGGGCAGTGGGACAAAGAAAGAAAGAAAGAAAGAAAGAAAGAAAAAACATTTATTGGCTCTCACATACACAGACACAAAGACATGAAATACAAGACACAAAAAATAAATAAAATAAAAATAAAAATAAATAAATAATTAACAAATAAAAGAACACAAGTATGAGGAGCCAATCAGGACCCCACCTCAGCATATGTCGCTACGGTGTGACAAAACCACATCGCAACGACGCTGGTATTCTGGCAGGGCCTGTACGAGGTGACGGATAGTTAAATAAAGGCTGTTTGCTTACTTACTCACTTAAATATCATCGCCAAAAGACTTCCACTGCTAGAGAAAGGCCTCCCCCAACAATATAAATATCTTTATATATACTACTCAAAACAAAATAAGGGCCACGAGGTATTTTGTCTGTACCATGAAAATAATAAAACCAATATTAATTTTTTTGTCTCCATAACGAAAACTAATGTTGTTTTTACCGTGTAGACCAATAAATTTATTCCAATAATATTGATTAAAAAGTTTATTTGCTTTTGAAAGAAAAAACACATTTAAGGTTAAAAATAAAAACAATGTAAAGTTACTGAAAACAAAAGAAAATACTCCATGCTCATCTTTTAGAAACGGGTATGCCCCCCTCGTTTCGTTACGCACTCCTGAAGCCTGGAGTGCATGCTCTCAATCAAATGCCTGACATTTTCCATTGGAATCTCTTCCCAGGCCCTTTTAACAGCGTTGATGAGTTGCTGTTGGTTGTGGATTTCCTGATCACCGTCTCTAACTCTTCGTTTCAACTGATCCCACATGTGCTCTATTGGATTTAAGTCCGGACTGTTCGCCGGCCACGGCAAGACTTGAATTTGAGACGCTTCCAGTGCAAACCGAGTCGCTTGAGCCGTGTGTGCACGAGCATTGTCTTGCATCAAGATGAATCCAGGACCCACTCGCTGGGCAAATGGGATCACATGTGGTCTGACGACTTCCTCAATATACCGCTGAGCAGTAACAGTACCCTCATTTAAAATAGCGAGCTCAGTTTTGCCGTGTAAGCTTATCCCGCCCCAAATCATTACATTTGGACCACCAAAACGATCGACTTCATGGATGCAGGCTTCTGATAATCTCTCGCCGCGTTTTCTCCATACTCTAATACGCCGATCGTCGTTAAAAAATTTAACTTTGCATTCGTCTGTGAAGAGCACCATGCCCCATTGGTTTATGTCCCAGTCCAAATGTTGACGGGAAAATCTTAAACGATTTGCACGATGATTTCTGGTTAATGGAATACGGACCACTCGCCTTCTTGATGCCTGCTGGTCTTCATGCAATCGATTACGAATAGTTTGGTCACTGACACGAGTACCCGTTGTGAGCCGTAAACGATTTTGCAGCTTGCGGGCCGTCGTTGTGCGATCTCGGCGCGCACTTAATCGAATGTAACGATCCTCTTGAGCTGTTGTAATGCGAACTCTGCCCGAACCAGGTCTTCTTCTAACACTGCCGGTCTCTTGGAAACGATTCCATAGATTTTGAATAGCTCTTCGAGAAAATCCCAATTGCAAACCCACAGATCGCTGCGAATGACCTTCTTCAATCATTGTAACGGCTCTGGTTGCTGTCAGCGAGTCCATATGACGCCTGCGTGCTTGTGGCATATTGCAAAAGATGTTTCTGACTCGAGATATCAATGAACTCTGATAATTTCTAATAAACCAAGAAGCTAAGGAAAGCAAAACGTCAAAGAAAATGGAATCAAAATTTTCAAAAATAATTTTAAATCAAATTTTATTTAAAATTGTTGCCAGCATTAGATGAATAGTACAATATTAAAAAGTTTAGGTATCAAAGAGTTTGTATACTCAATATTTTACTACTTTCAATATGTAAATGTTTAATAATTTACACCAAAATGAAAAAATACCTCGTGGCCCTTATTTTGTTTTGAGTAGTATATATAAATCTTCTGTGCGTGTGTATATTACTGAACTCCTTCTAAACGGCTGGACCGATTTGGATGAAATTTTCTGTGTGTGTTCAAGTGGATTCGAGAATGGTTAAGATTTACAATTGGACCCGGTACGTGGCGCTGCTATAGGGGTCCATCATGGGATACGGGTGTTCTTAAGCGGTCGAATGATTTGTTTGTTTTTTTGTCATGGAAACTGTCAAAGTGGTACGAAGTCCGCCTGTCAGCTAGTTATATTTAAGAATATAAATATAATATAATAATAATATACTTTAAAGTAATTAATCACCACACTTGCTAAATGCAGGTTGGAGATCACAAACCCGGACTATGCATCGAAAAATCCCAAAACGCCCTGGGAGTTGAACCCGGGACCTTCGGGTATCGGGCCGAGCGCTTTGCCACTCGGCCACGGAGGTGATATTTAAAGTATCATTGAAATCCATTTACGATATTTTGAATCACCCTGTGTGTCGTTTGCATAATCAGTTGAGATTAGAAGCTATTTACTATGCATCAGTGTTAGCAAGGCAATTTAATACTTCGTATCCGATATTCGTATCGGAGTATATCGTTTCAAACAAAAAAATGGGTTGTGTAGATTTTATAATAAAATACATATTGTTCATTGAGAACTTTCTAGTCACTGTTAGTATCCTAGTATATATGTGAAAGTGTGTTTGTTGTACATCCTCGTCAAAACGGAGAAACGGATCGCAGTGATTTATTGCATCGATGTACTTTCCACTGATGAAATTAAAATAACCTGTTTTCTTACAGATTATTGGTTTGGTGATGATCGGATTAGGTTCGATGTTTGTATATTACAGAAACAGATTGAGTGATATACTTCCAGATAATATTTTGAATGACGCAACATGGATTACAATAGTTGGATGTGTTATTTTTACTATAGCCATTATTGGATGCTCAGGTGCAGTCGGTGAAATTCCATATCTTCTTAATATGGTAAATGAGTAAATATTTATTAATTTGAATTTCTTACTTAATAAATTAGGAATAATTGTCATCATGATCGTCACATAAACGTACCACAGCTGATCTCAGGCCTGCCCACATGGCCATGTAGCCATTAGCACGTTGGACGATCAGGTAATCTAATAAGCCAGCCCAACGCGGGTTAGTGGGATAACTTCTATCTCACAATAATACCCTGGTGCAATGACATGCCTCCTGAAGCACGGGCTTCTCCGTCTCTCCTCCGAGATATTTAACATTCGCATCCCATCCAATGACACAACATTGTGAAAGTTGCCTAACTTCCAAGATCGTAACCCGAGGAACATCAACCCCTTTTGTTTCTGGAATGAAATTGCTGTTGGCCGCTAATGGTCTTTACCGCGCAACTGAACTTTTAGGGGGCGGGTGGCGAGAAACTAAAGGTTTCCTCAAGCTGTAGTGATCGAACATCCTCAGACAGTATCTACATCACGCAATCGTCTCACCATCTACTTGGTTCACCGAGACGTTCGGATCGAAAAAGAGAGCGGAACAACCCGAGGGCGCCCGAAGTCGTGGTGGGGGTGTGGAAAAGCAAGGCATATGTCTGTACATGGAACAGCGCGCGTGTAAACACGGTCTTCGTTTTCTTGTTCTACGTACATACGCCATTGAGCTACTCATTTACTCATTATTATTTTTTTTTCCAGTATGGCACGTTACTGTTACTACTATCCGCTTTCAAAATGTATATAGTCGTGAAATTATATAAGGAAATATTTAATATGGAAGCTGCATTGGCAAAAAGACTTTACAGCATATTCAATGATCCGGAGGCGAGAAGAGCTTTCTTTATAATTGAAGTAATTGTAAGTATCGTTTTAAGTAATGTTAGTAACATCTATCAATCATTATACATTTTGCACTTTGATTGTCACTTTTTTCGTCAATACCCATTTTGCACTTTGATTGTCACTTTTTTTTGTCAATACCGCTATAGTTACATGTTCTGCGCTGTAATACTATAATTTCAAACAAAATACAAAATAAGTCATAATTCGGCTTATACCTAGATGCAAAACTTCTGTACAATAAGGTGCAACTCATTGAAAGAAAATATATTAATATGTTGGCTTGTTAGCCATTAGTAAAGTAAATTACCAATGACTGTCCCACAGCTGAGCAAAGGCCTTCATCATTAAAATTAAGTCATCACAATAATTTATTGGTATAGCTTAATCACCACGCTTGCCAAATGCGTTGGTTTGGGTTGGTTATCACAAACCCGGGCTATTCATCGAAAAATCCGAAACACACTATGCCCGACCAGGGAACAGTGTGTTTCGGATTCAGTGTGTTTCGCACCCGGGACCTTTGCCACTCGGACACCGATATATATTCAATACTAATACCAAGATTAAGAGCACCTGACCCGGTATGCCAGAAGGGTGCAGGTTCAAATCCTGCTCGTGGAAATTTTTTCAACATTTGTGTTTTTGTAACTAAGATTAATTTAAATACTTAATACTAAGATAAATTTAGACCATTCAGGGTGTTTATTGTAAAAAAAATATTAGAATAGTCCCTCTACTGAATCTCTATGAAGTTTAGTCATATTAGTGATATTTTGTAATATAAATCACATTATATTTTCTATACATTATTTCAGTTCAAATGCTGCGGTCCGTTAAGTGCGGAATCATACAAATGGCTGGACCTCCCCCTTCCTCCCAACTGCTGTCCCGCCTTCGACGTGCCGCCCATCAACAATATAGACGACATATACGTGGCTCAAGACCTCATCTTGAGTTACAACGGAACCGATTTGTGCACGATCAGAGACGCTTATGGTGGCTGCGTGGCTCAAGCATTGGGCTCGGTGTACATGTTCTCTAATTCTATCGCTAATTCGTGTCTAGTGGCCATTGTTATCGAGGTATTTACGATATTCATGTTTATAAGATGATAAGATACTTTACTAGCAAGGTATTTTGAATTTTAGCTTTATAAACTATCAATAATCCCTTAGAGGAGCTCGGTGGCACAGTGGTTAACGTGCCCGGTAAGCGAGTACTGAGGTTAAGCAATTTTTGCAAAGGCCGGTCATGGGATGGGTGACCAAAAATTTATCATCTCAAACTACTCAGTGCTTCCGAAGCCCTTGATCCCGGCTGCATTAGCAGTCGTTAATAACCACCAATCCCCATTGGGCTTGCGTGGTGGTTTATGGCCCGTTCTTCCTATCCATCCATAGGGAAGGCTCGTGTCCCAGCAGTGGGAACATTTCATCAGCTGATGATGAATCATTCATTTTACGTAAGTTTGGACGTTGATATTAAAACTTTGTGATCTTTGCCTACGCCTATGTGTGACAGGCGTGACTATATGAATGTTTGTATATTAAAATCTTGCAATGTATTTGTACAATTTATACTAAGCAAATGCCTACAATATTGTATTTATTTCTTTCAGTTAATTGCCATGGTGTTCGCCTTTTACCTCGCTCAGCACTACAGGAATGAAAAGGAAGATGCACCACGGAGACGTAACAGAATAAACGCACAAAATTTGGCATAAGAAAATGGATTATTTTGTACAACTGTCTTCATTTAATTAAAACACTTTAAAAGGATTAACTAGCTTTTAAAATTAGCTTTAGCCGGACGTATTGAAACCTTTTGCAAGGTCAAGTTTAGTCCCACTGCTGGGATCAGCTTAATTGGATAATATTTTATGAGTAGATGCTATGCTGATTTTGGGTTATAGTAACTGCCATCTAACAACACAATAATATGCTTTAGTAATGTTTACACAAATTTTAATTCATTAGAAATAACGTAACATTTGCATAGTTATCAAATTACTTAGACTTATTTTCACTTATTTCATTGGTCACCAATCAAGTGTCTTAATATGTTTAATCCATAATTTTATTTGCCATAAATGCAAGCAAGCATGTAGCACGCATGCAATCATGCAGCATGCAGCAATCATGCAACACGCACGCAATCACGCAGCATGCCAGCCAACATGCAGCAAAGCAAGCATGCAAACAAGCAATTTTACGCTACGCTCGCTCCACTGCGCTTGTCTAACCAACTATAAGTCTAACCCACTAATAGGTTTTCTTCACAAGGAAACATGCAACATGCAAACATTTAATATTATGAGATTGTATATTATGTAAAGTGTCAATTATGTAAAATGATATTTATAGAAACTAATAATTATGTCATTTGGTATTATGGCACCTAATTTTATGGCAAATGAAAGTTATGGCTAACAAATTGTATGTCATGCGTTTTTGGTAGAAATGATAATAGTGTAAATCAATATTATGACCGAGGATCATTACGGCAAATTAAAATAGTGCAAATAATATTACGGAAAACAAAACAATACCAAATAATATATATTGTAGCTATTTTATAATAGTATTACACTGATTTTATTATTTTAAGACACTCAAGCTAGGAATAGCTGTTACTTAATAATATTGAGATGACGAACTGTCCTCACTTCTAATATTATTCTGCTGCAGTGCCAAACTCTTAATTATAAACAACATTTTAGTTCAAATAAAGATTAATAAAATCAAGTCAATTTACTTGAGCCGTTAAAATATTCTAAAGAAATTAATACCTTAAATGGCCGCCCACGAAATTAATGAATAATAAACTTCAGATTTATGGCTTAGAAAGGAAATGTCGCAATCGAAATTTACAAACTCCACAAAGGAGATATTCGGACCGCTTTTCTCATAAATTAGAGTAAAAAGTGGCAACCCTTTACCAAAAGCGGGGAGATGGGAAAGCAAGCGAATTCGCTAATTTTCTGGGGACTGTTCCACGGAATAAAGATATATTAGCGGTCCTAACAAGATAAAGGAATAAATTGTGGACGCGATAAATCATCTGGGTATGCACGGTTCTAATAACTCGTTTAGAAAACAATTAGTGCGATGCACGAATTTGTTATTGCAAATTAACATATTTTAAGTGTAGATATAAAATACACTAAATACATATAGCATAATGTTTATATTTTTAATTATTTATTGTTTATTTAGTATGTCGACAATCGGATTTAAAAGTATCAAATTACGTAAAGTTGATTTTGATTGGATTACTTAATCATTTTTACTCACTATCATTCCAATAATGTTACCATTTTATTTACCGCCATATGTTAGAATATGCCCCTCACCCAACCAGTCACACTGTCTAATTGAAGCTATGTATGTGCTTAAAATGCTACCAAGCATATCTAAAACTTACCTTAATTAGCATACTCCGGACCCCAGCCCTAGCGATTATAGCCCACGGCCATTGCACCACGCCTGCGTGCTTGTTACGTGCACTATGCAATCAGTTGCTGATTTTTATGGCTATGCAGTTAACTTGTTAGTTTTAGTGTAAAAAAGTCAAACACTTTCATTGAAAAAAAAAACACTTTAATCATAACGACACTTGATAAGTTTTTTTTTGTATCCTCATATTTTATTGTATTTAATGTAGTAACGCAGGTTAACATACAATTGTATGTTCATCATATCTAAGTTAAACCTCAATCTAAAAATATTATATAAGGAAAATAAAGATGAGATAAAAGAAATAATTTCAGTGTGACTCCCAACAGAGGTACAATTTATTTTCAATGTGAGTTGGTCATATGACTTGTTCTTAGTTCGACTGGTTAACTAAGTCCATTGCAACATTAGTAAGTAGCATTGTAGAGGTCGCATTTGAAGCTAAGCAATCATTTTCCTCAGGGGTTGAGGATAATATTTGAATATAGATATTTCGAGTGAAGTGAAATTCAATTTTCGCTCTTATTGTCAGTAACAGACAGTAAAGCTCAGTATTCACAAACAGTCTTAAAAGATTTAAAAATAAAAAATACAGAATCATGCTAAAACAGTCCTACAAAACCAAAAGTATTGAGAAACTTAAAAAATCCACCCACTTCACAGAATCAAATCAAAAAGACAAGAATAAACGTAAAGCCGTCTGCCAACCCTATACAAGAAGACAAGTAGCGAAAGAAAAAATACATCTCACAAAGTAAAGTGGTCGCATTACACGCATCAAAAATCCAAAATCTCGCTTTGACTCAAGAGCTACCAGTGTTATTTTAATTATCAACATTATTTACCTTAATTAGAGTTTTTGCGAGAGCGCTCGTGTCCGCAGGAGGCGGCAAATTGGCAGCACACTTTGAATAAACCGTTAAAAGGATGACCCTCATGCTATTATTATTTAGGAATTATAATAATTATATTTCCACAACATTTTACAACATTCTTTATATAGCATGTGAATTGGGTAACGTTGTTTCCCTTAAATAGAAAAGCACAAAATTGCGTTTTAAAATTTTGTTGGTGTTCTGTTGTATTTCATGTATGTTGGCAATCCTTTACAAACAATAAATAAATAAATATTCTAGAGCTCACTGGCAAACAGGCTTGCGTGTTCTAGTTGCGATGTTCCAAGGTTATAGTATCTTTTGCAATTCTAGGTCATGCGCCTCAAATTCTGCTAGTTTAAATCAACCACAATCGTGCCTTAGTAGCTTAATTTTCAGCCTGATTTCAGCCCCCCACTCCTGCCGAATGTTAATAACAAATTTAAAATATTTGTAGTTATTATTTATTTGTAGTATATATATTACTTGTAGTTTATAATATCTAAAATAAATACGTACGTAAATAAATATAAATATCGAATTATTTTTTATAACACAATCTGATGTGGCGATAATTAAAATAGCACTTGATACAAAACTTGCTTCAAGGTGTCACTTGAACCCATGACCAGTCAGTGTTATTGTAAATGCACAGTTTACTTTTTTCACGACATAAAATCATTTAATAATGTTAAGTCCATTTAGTAAAAGATATAAATAATTTATCATAATATTGTCCCTTATTTTCTATGAGATAGTATGGCCAACCTAGCTATTCACGTAATTGGGGTGCAGTTTTAGCAAGGCTCGAGTGGCGCATGTATGCCAACTGTATGCGATGGAAGCCTTCAAAAGGCCTGCAATTAAATCGCGGAATAAATGAAACCGCTATTGAGGATGAGAAGGATTTATGACGTAATTAGCTGGTATGACGTCTAAACCATAGCAAGGATGCCTCATATCAAATTTTTCTTTAGCGTAACATTGAGTAAAGGGTAAAAAGATTTTTTAGGGTTGTTGGACAAATTTGAGCAATTAAAAACAAAAGCCGATGCGGTGCAGACACAACAATTTGGTCGTATTAAAATATCAAAGTTAATTCCTTGTTTTTTTTTTTTCAAAAACCAAATAGTTCATCTTGTATCTCTTTTAATACATTATTAAAAAGTCCTATTAACCCATTCAGAAAGGTGATACGCTTGTTTTAAGGTAAGGGTTTACCTCAGTAGTCTTACATAGCTTACAAAACGAACCACTATTTCTCGCATTCAACCCAAGCATTGATCCGTTCGGCTACCGAAGCTTTTAAGATCAGAAACAAACAAAAGAAATAGTAATAATTATAATGGTTGAAAACTGCTTTAGTTGGGCAAAGTAGTATTAGATACAAACGTTCACATTACGTGACTTTTTCACCACCTTGACGTGTCACCATAAGTTTGAAACCAAACAGTCACGAAACAGCATATCACGTGTAAAAATATTTAAACAATTGTGACTATTAATAATAAACAACTTTATAACTTAATTACATTTTACATATAGTATTGAGACACCACAGAAACAGAGATGACGCTCTCTTTCCCAGTAGAAAAAAGCATAGTGTGCGAGGGTGTGGGGGTGTGTGTATGTGTGTGTGGGGGTGTGTGTGGGAGTGTGAGGGTGTGTATGTGAGTTTTGGGTATATGTATGTTATACTTTTATTGCAACACCTTAGAATTAACAATTAACTAAAAATAAATTATAATTAAAAAACAAGTTACAATTTACAAAAACACAAATGTTGAAAAAATTTCCACGAGCAGGATTTGAACCTGCACCCTTCTGACATACCGGGTCAGGTGCTCTTCCAATTGAGCTATCGTGGTTCTAACCAGCCCGCCGAAACTATTTAACACTATTTATTTTTTAATTTGAAAGCCAAAGGCGCCAATTCAATGTCAACAACTACCGTCATTAACATACACAAGTTACAATTTGGCAGTCTTATCGCTTTAGAGCAATCTCTTCGAGACAACCAGTCGGATGGAGAGAACTAATAAACTGCACTACATATTTGTGCTCGTGAGTGTACATTCATCACTGCATGGCCCACTAATTTTATAATTACGGCTGAACTTGCCAGGTTTGTTTGCTAATTAAATGTTGCTGTGTTAGCATTTTCATCAGTCGTGATTGCAGAGCGCGAGTCAATACTGACCGCCCGCTGGGTCAATCGGGCGGATATTAAAACTGCTATTACATTTGTGTTGGTATTAATACATTACGTGTGTGGATGTGTGTGGAAGACGATTTTGTGGGTAATTGAATTGTCAGTTTTGTTATATACAGGTTGTGGTTTTGAACAGTTGCCAAATTTAAGGAGGCGATTATGTTAATGTAACTGATAATAAATCCATTAAAAAAAAATACGTAAAAAAAAATACGAAAAAGATTTTGTTTCTGTTGCATATCATTCTTTTGAATATACTACGCTGTGCTACTACTTTGGCTCTGCGCTAGGTGCGTAAAACAAATGCCTACAAATGCCGCCGCTTGCGCCGGCTTTTGTCGGCTAGCCGCCACCCGCTCAAAGCGGGAACCGACGACGATTCAACGGTCGCCGCTCGCTCAGTCTCCCGCTAACCGCGAGCGCGCGCACACGTTTGACAAAAAAAATCCGGGCCGTTTTCAAACGTAGGTACGATGTCGCGTTATTCTAATCACGACTACGTTGAAATGGTGCGGATGTATGCCCTCGCCGGTAACAGCTTGAGGGGTGCAGTGCAGATGTTCGCGGAGAGGTGGCCAGACCGACCAACGCCGTCCCGAACGACGATGCTGGCTGCTACACAACGCCTACTGGATTACGGGCAGTTCAGAATCCCAGCGCACGCCAGTGGTCGAGGCAACGTGGGCCTGCCCGTCGACTTACAGGAGCAGATCTTGCAGTTCTTCGACGACGAGCCACGCGCCAGTACACGTGATGCTGTGCGGCACTTTGGCCTTGATCACACCATAGTTTGGCGCTTGTTGAAGAAGAACCAGCAGCACCCATTCCATTTTCGACGAGTTCAGGATTTGCTTCCCACTGACCAGTCCAGCCGAGTCGAGTTTTGTACGTGGCTCCTCGAACATCAGCACATTAATATTCTGTGGACTGACGAGGCGCAGTTCACAAGGGTCGGCGTCTACAACGTGCATAATGAGCATTGGTGGGCACACAGAGAACAGAACCCTCATGTCACAAAAAAAGACTCCTTCCAAAGACGTTTCAGCCTAAATGTTTGGGCTGGTATTATTGGCCCTTATTTACTGGGGCCTTATTTCATTGAAGGTCATCTCAACAGCCTTACCTACCTAGATCTGCTGCACCACGTTGTAGATGAGCTGTTGATGGACATTCCACTGGCATTCCACAGAGACCTCTTCTACCAGCAGGATGGTGCTCCACCACATTATGGACAAGTAGTGCGCAGCTACCTAAACGATACATTTGGATCGCAGTGGGTGGGACGTGGCGGTCCAGTGTCTTGGCCTCCTCGCTCCCCGGACCTAACACCGCTAGATTTTTATTTGTGGGGTGATGTAAAAAGGCTAGTGTATTCTGAGGAGGTTACAAGTGTAGTGCAATTGCGTACGCGAGTGGTGTCCGCTTTTGAAACGGTGAGAGAAAACATTTACGTTCTCAACCAATTAAAAGAAAATTCTCGGCGTCGTGCTGCTTTGTGTATCGCTCGTAATGGGGCACATTTTGAACACTTGTTACGAGTAACATAGGTAAGTCAAAGTTTTGCTTAAGCACATTTTCATTTCATTTCATTTCCATACCTACATACTAATAGCATAGGTACGTAGTTTATTTTTTTCTGAATCGAGTAATTCTGTCGAGTAACTGGGAATCGAACCAAGAAACTTTTAATAGGAAGTGGCTAAGTAACATTCATACCTAACGACTAGACTAGACTAAATAACGTAGGTACCTATTTAGTTTCTAGGATGTAGTAGCGTTAAATAGCCACGACAGCAATGTTTGTTTAAGTTAACGGTCGTTGACCTCGGAGTAGTACATGTAAATTTCGAATAGAAACGTGAGATGTTACGAAAGATATAGGACACCAACCAATAGGTAATATTTTTTTTTAATATTTTTATTTAAATTATAAGTATTTGTTCTACACTTGTGTACAATATGGCGACTGTTCAAAACCACAACCTGTATATGTTATATATCCTTCGAAAGTGATAAAAATTGTACATTCTCATTTTATTTATTTGCTATAGAACATTAATCAATTACGTTTTATTGATAATTTTCTTAGATCAATGAAATAAAATATAAGTGCTTACATTTCAAAATGCCTCTACCAGTGTTTTAGGAACTATTCTATTAACCAAGCAAAAGGTAGCAAGAACCTCAGCACATTATATAAACGTTGTTATAAAGAGGTTCCTTTCTTTAATAATTATTAAATTTGACATTTTAATTTTAATTATCAATCCAATTTTTACAATTTAGTTTTAATGTATACAATTTTATTTTATTTGAAACTATTATTAAGTACATAACATTGTAATTTTAATTAATTTTGTATGCTCTTGAGGCAGATCATGTAGAGGCTCTGATTTGATTGGGTAAGACCACATAAATATGATACCTGTGTTTTACAAATTAAATAAAATTTGAATTTTGTTTTTTACTTTCAACGTTTACTAATGTCAAGCGACAGCAGTTACTAACCAGAGAACATGTTCAAGTGGAACGCGGTATAACTATAATTGAATTTAAAAACTAAAAGGAAAAACAAATGAACGATCACAAATCTATTGAAACTGAATACGTAAGGGTACTTTATAGTTAGTTTATAGTACTTAGGTGTAACAGTTAGCTTTAAAATAGGTAATAATAGCAGCGTACTGCAAACAAAGAACAGCCTCATAATGGGCTCTCCAGCGATAAGCGTGAGCAAGGTGGGTCTTGACCGACCCTCTATCGCGCACGCTAACTCACCGCCGGCGCCTATTTACAACGAGAAGCCATCGGTTACCACTAAATTGTTAGGGTAACATAGTACTGCTATCATTCTTTGAAGATAAATGATAACCTTTCCGTGTAAGAATCATCAGACACTTATTTTGTATAATATTTATTAAAGGAAAGACGTTTGCAAGAAATAATTGGTTAAGACTTTGACTCAGCAGTGGTATCTATACTATTGATTACTAATTAAACTAAGGCTTATTGGTTGAAAAATAAACTATAAAGTAATGTATCAGATATCGAAATGTATAAATGCTCTTAATTACGAGGGGTGTTCAATAAAAAGTAATAATGGCATAAACTCCTTGAACAACCAAAAAAGTAAATACTGGTAGGTAAACTCCAGACATTTGAAAAAAAAATATATTGGTTTTTTTTTTTATTTTAAAAATAGAAGTCATTTGGTTTCGTCCTGTCGGAGCGTGCGTACACATAATGGATAAAATTGAAATTCGCGCCGTAATAAAATATCTCTGCCTGAAAAAAATTACTACCGAGCAAGTAAATCTAGACTTGAAAGGAACATTAGGGGTTAATGCTCCTCCGTATTCTACGGTTGCGCGGTGGCGATGGCGTGCCGAGCTTAAGAGAGGAAGAACTTCAACTAAAGACGACCCGAGCTCGGGACGCCCTACGACGGCAGTTACCTAACAAATGATAAAAAAGTTGAAAAAATTGTTTTGGCAGATCATGGTGTTTCTGTTCATTTTGTAGCCGAAGAACTAAAGATTTCGATAGGAAGAATCCATAGTATTATAGGCACATGAACATTTGGGCATGAAAAAAGTATCAGCGCGCTGGGTGCCAAGAGCGCTTACAGACGAGCATAAACAAACAAGACTGAGAATTTCTCAAATCAATTTTTAATTGTTACAACAAAATCATGACCTATTTTTGGCTCGCTTCGTAACTATGGATGAAACATGGCTCCACCATTATGATCCTGAAACGAAACAACAATCCATGATTTGGAAGAGGCCGTCATCTCCAACGTCTAAGAAGTTTAAGGCATTTCCATCCGCCGGTAACATTATGGGCTCTCTTTTCTGGGACAGTCAGGGGGTGATAAGGATTGAATATCTCAATCATAGAGTCACTATTACGAGGGCCTCATACGCAGAACAAATAAAAAAGTGCGTCAGGAAATACGCGAAATCCGCCGCGGCAAAGTTGCTAAAGATGTGTTGTTTCACCAAGATAACGCCCCCGCACACAAGTCCCGAGTTGCGATGACTGCTATCCAAGATGCTGGATTTGAATTGATGGAACATCCTCCATACTCACCTGACCTTGCGCCTAGTGATTTCTACCTGTTACCGCGGTTAAAAGAAATCTGAGAGGTCACAAATATGGCAATGATGAAGAAGTGATTGCCGCAGTACATGATTTTTGAAACAAATTACAAAAACGCAAATGTTGAAAAAATTTCCTAGTAAGATCATTAGATAAATTACATAATTTAATGTCTGTATTTTGACCTTCAACAGTTAAAAACACCTTTAGTACATGTAAACTTTTTTTTATTTATTTATTTATTTATTTACTAAACTTGCTTCTTTATACAAAACATTCAATACAGAAACTTCGTCAACAAATCGATATTACTTCTTGCTACGAGCTACAAATCGTAGCAAGCGTTACGTCTAGCTGTGTAGCTACAGTGCCGCTACGAAAATCTCAAACATTTTTCACTCTCTTTTAAAATAAAATTCTCGATTACATTTTCTCATCAATTTAGTGCAGTTTTAATTAAGGTGTTAAAAGGCCATTATCTGTGTACACGTGCGGCGCTCTCGCGGCCACATAAATCAGCCGGGGAGACAATGCTAATGCGGCAGAATTAAAAAATACTCAGGCCCACTGAAATAAGGGACTTAGCGCAATCTTTGCGGACGGTTAATGAATTACTTTTGCTAATTTCTCACAGAGGGACGTATTTGGGGAATGCTTTCTGGTTTTTCTTTTGGTTTCTATTGTTATTATTATTATTTTATTTCAGTGAGCCGGGAAACGAGGAAGCTGGTGGAATTCGGCCACCGCAACCCACAGACAAAGGCAGCACACACGCATTGCCTTCCTCTTAACTTTAGTTCTTAGGACTTGTAACTTCACTTGATCTAGTACCCTTAACCGAACCACAGCAATGCAAAAAAAAAGTAATAAAAGCTAAACTTATTAAAGGTAAAATCATAAGGGTGTCGAATAAGTTATAGACAACTAAACATGTCACGTCATTTCAACATTAAGATTTTAATATTTTTTTTCATTAAAAAACCCATCCATGCGAGCTAGAATTAGTAAAAAGTGCCTCACACAAAACAACGTAATAAAGATCATTAGTAATATAGTCCGTTTTGAAACCTCCTGTACAAATTGTCATCCCCTACTTCAGGGATCATTTGCGAAAAATCCTGAAACACTAATAATAATTTCTAACCAGGCCAAATACCGAAATTTAAGGAATGACAGATTTCTATAGAAACCTCTCGAGGGATGATTTTTCGAAAAATGCTAAAACACGTCATTATTTATTTCCTTTTGAAAAATCTACAGCTCGATTAAACTATTCATTTTTATAGTCTTTAAAAATAACAATTTCCCTAAAAAAACCTTTTTCCATTTTTTACTCCTTTAAAGGAAAATAAACAAATTCCTGAGACAAGTAATTTTTTATTTCTCTTCAAAAACCCAAATACCAATTTTCATGCATTTTACTTCAAAACAAGTACTTACACAAATTTTTACCCCTTATTTGATCCCTTTAGGATATGATTTTCGTAAAATCCTTTCTTAGTGGTTGGTTACGTCACTCAATTAACCTAACGTCCAAATTTAAATCTGATTCAGTCAGTCAGGGTATTCGATGTTACACTCTTCAAAGACAGGTATCACACTCCATTAGATGTTTAAAGATTAATTCAAGCAATTTTTTGATACGTAATTTTTATCTACTAAATAATAGGATACAACATTAAAATAGTCCCAAATACTTACATTTAAATAGTAATAAAATAATATGATACACTCTTTCCCACACCGCCCTCTGCTCAGTGCCTAATTAATCACGACAGATTAGACGCAGTCTGATAACCAGCAGAGGGAGTTTATAAAACAAAAAGCTATGCAAATGCATTTGGGCCAGACTGAAGCGACAAAAAAATAATGGTTGGCAAGAAAATTACAGAGTTGTGGTGAAATTTATGTTATATGCTTACCGTCCTCTTTTCTTATCCTCCTTCAAAAAGAAACAGGACTTCCAAATATGTTTGTATGTAATTTTATAGTTTATTTTTGCGAATATTTCCCCTATTTTGTTTTTTACTTATTTTTGAACTTATTAAGAAAGGCATTTCTTTTTCAACTGTATGGCAATACATTACTGGCTTACTGTTACTTGGTTTAAATCAGATTGATAGTGTTTTTGACAAAACACTATCAAAATGTTTCATAGCATTATGTAATGTACTAGATGTATCTACTAGTATGTACTAGAATGCTAAGTGAAGATGGCCTATATGGGTCTCAAACCATTTCGGCCGAGTGCGATTTGTTGTGTGTTAACAACACCTATCATGATCAACGACGATGTTTTTTGTTGTGTGTGAGTATCCGATATTACGGTACAATTGCATGCGCCATGGTCATGGAGTACATTAGAATAATTGTTATTACAAACGGGATTATTACCATGCTTTTTGTTGTGTAAGTTTTCTGATATTTTGGCAGTTTCCTAGTACATCCGTGATGATGACGCATGCAACTGTGCTGAAATATCGGTAACACAAAAAAAACATGGTAATAATTTCGGTAACACCTTAACCGCCATTTGACCGACAAACAATTGAATTTCTAATATGTCTGGGCCTGGCGGTAGTCAACTTGTTAATAATAATTATTCTAATTTAAGTGACCTTATATATTTTGGTATTCTATACAGACTTCAAAGATCAAAATTTTCTAAACCATAACTTAATTTTGATGATATTTTCTATAAGAGAGAGGGGAGAGATCTAGAAAGTTAGAAGAAAACATTAACAAAACCGTTTATCATCTTACTTAAGAAAAAAAAAATTTAAGCATACTGACAGCAGCTTTACTTGCATAATCGCAAACAAACCTTTTAAACTTTTTCGGAAGCTATTTCTGGTCATCACCTTAAAGCTTTTTCTCGCGGGCTTCGAATGTTTTAAAACCGTGTTCAACATTAGAATATTCAACGAAATATACAGACTACGCGCCGTCAAATTAAATGCTCAAAGTAACGGTGGAATACCGAATAGCTTGAACGGAGTTATAAAATAAGCATTAAAGAGATAACTTGAAACCAACATGGACGTAGACTGGAAACTGAGAAGACAGTTTCAAAAATCCATTCAATGAAGTAGATCTGAGTATTTTATATTTTAGCAGTGGTGTACTTAGTTATAATGAGGCTAGTTTTATTTATTTAGTTTTTTAAGGTTTACATGGATACATGCATTTCCAGCACACCAGCAAGTTACAAAACAACAAGTTTAAGACAACAGTCTAATGTCAAAGTTACAAAAATAAAAAGCATATTAAAATGATATAGTTTTAAATATTACCTACCACATTAAAATATTTAAACATTACATGGGTTTTATTTATGCTGCTTTCCTGATTGCCTACTGACAAGTTTTATGTGTTGTAAGCTTTTTTACTCAATTATTTATCTTTGATCGTAGTTTAATCTGGTTTCAAATCGATGCGAATCCTACATGCCTTTTGTTAACAAAAACTGAGACAGCGTCAGTTTTAAACCAGGCTTATTACGAGTCCAAGTTTTGAACTGAGAGGGTATGTAAAATGTGTAACCCGGGTTATTATAAGTATTAATACTTTGTGGAACAAGCTAGGATAAATATTCAAATTCTGGGATAAATTGTACTATTGTTAATGATCTGAAATATCTGAATAATATAACTGTGTGTGGAAACGCCATTGCATACTTATAGTATACAATAAGTATGCAATGTTGTTTCCACATAACTTAAGACGTTATTGCTTTTATATTATAACGTTGCCAGGTACTCGAGTTTCGCTATGACATGAACTTACTCTAAGAGGCTACTTACATTAAGTTGGTACCAAAACCGTCCATTTATTATATACTCTAATAATTGTAATTTCAAGACTTATATGATAAGGTTATATGATTAAAGTACCTTGACGTAAAACAGTAGTAAATATACTGGAGTAAAAAAGTGAAGTCATCTACATTGACATGTTCACTTCGCTACAGCCTCACAAGGGTATCATACCACACGACGCTTCGAACCCAACTGAGACGTGACGAGTGGGCGTGGCTTTCGGTGGGCGGGTCCCTCCCATCGCTGGCCCCGCCCTCGCGTCGCCCCGCCCCTTTCACTGACAGGTGGGCGGTAAAGAATCGTCGTTAAGGACACTTTGCCAAGTAATTTGTTCCCAGCTGAGTTTAAAATTCGCTGTAAATCGTTGTCGATAGCTATTAATTTGAATGGCATGGCTCGAGTTGGTTTGTTTCAATAACAAAATGTTTGTGTAGCCATACTATAAGCCATATAAAACTGTACGATGTATCGTAGTATGAATACATACCCACATTTTTTATTTATTGGTTTATCAGTCATTGTTAAAATGTATTATATAATACCCATAATATATTATGGTATACAACTGGTGAGTAAGGAAGGCTTTTTAAAAGAGTGTCTCGCTAAAAATTATATCATAAAATAGCAAACAAGTACTTTTGTATTAAATTTTCACCAGAATAAAAGCATTAAAAGTTACCTAAAGCGCTTGTTTCATAAATACCACTTTATAAAACACATTGGTACTAAAATACATTGGATAGATAGATAAATTCTTTATTGCTCACACACAAATGGAAACAAAAGGAAAACAACAATTAACCAAAAAATATAAAGCTAGTATAAGGGCTGCAAATGCGGCCTCATCGCTACAAGCCATCTCTTCTAGGCAACCTAACATTAGTAGCACATCTTTTCAAATTATTAAACTCAGCATGTTTTTTTTTTCGAACTTAAAACGACAAGACGATTTCCAGCATCACACTGTTCTAAAACGCAAGTACGCAAGAGATAAAATTCTTAACAAATAAAGACTTTTATCTCTTACCGTCTAAAGACAAAATGCTACCAGCGTTCACGTTTTTGTATACATAATAAACAAAGCAAGTATTTGGAAATAAACATAATTAATAAATAACTAAACTTAGTAGGTACGAAAGGCAGAGTGACGTAAAAAAAAGAGCTCAAAAGTAAAAATAAGAAATTAATATGACAATCCTTTCTAAAACAAATTTAAGAAATTAATATGACAAGAATTCTTTTTAAACAAAATAAACTAACTAAATTTTTAAAACAAAAATACCTGCGCAGTAACGTTGTTCTGTGAAATTATAATAATGCTGTATTAAAAGACTCACATTTCAGTCATCTCAAAAATTCCGACAGTAAAAATTTCAAAAATCTTAAAGAGTTATCGGAGCGCTACAAAGCGGTGGCTATGGCAGGAATCTCTTGGAAAATGTTAGTACGGGCGCGCCACCTCGCATACCTCAGCGAAGCAGCGCTGCGCGGTAAGTAACCGGATGACTTACTAATTATAATGTTAGAGAAATATTATTACAATAAGTATAAATTATTTGCAAAATATAAAAATGTCGAGGAGGAGGAGGAGCTCGATGGCGCAGTGGTTAACGCGCCCGGTCTGTGATTGCTGAGGTTAAGCAGCTTTCGCAAAGGCCGGTCACCGGATGGGTGACCAAAAGTTTATCATCACGAGCTCCTCCGTACTTCGGAAGGCACGTAAAGCCGTTGGTCCCGGCTGCATTAGCGTTAACAACCTCCAATCCGCACATGGCCCGCGTGGTGGTTTATAGCCCGTTCTACCTATCCATCCATGGGGAAGGCTCGTGCCCCAGCAGTGGCGTAGAAAGTGAGCTGATGATAATGATAAAAATGTCATGTAAAGATATCAGCATGCAGCGAATTTAATTACTACGGAGTTTGTGTATATGTTTGTGTTAATTCACTGAGAATCATGATATACGGGTTTTGTTTATTTATTTATGGTTTGCCAATGTTTTCACGCAGTATTAATTAATATAAACACAAGCCACAATTTCCTTAGCCTTACACAAGCCGGCGCTGCAGTCTTATTACTCTTATTGGCCCCGCCCGATCCTCTAAATGACAGCACACATTTACAGAATACACTAAACATGTACACCAGTTTAGGCCCAAGACACCGTACTCGTAGAACAAGTGTACGAAGAACCGGTTCACACTCGCTCTACACCAGGTACAGACATGTACCTGGGCGGTTCTCTCCTCCTCCACGGCCCGGTCAATCAGAGCCGAGGTCCGTGCCTTTAGAGGCGCCCTCGGGTTGCTCCGCTCCCCGATCCGATCCGAACCCTTCGGAGAATCTAGTAGGGCACGGGGACGCGCACTAGTGCGCGATGCCGTTCCCTCTAGATAACCTCTGAAGGTGATTCGTTTCACACGGCTTGAGGGACCCTTTACGTTCCTCGCCGCCCCCAAAAAAGCCCGGTGAAGCTGAAAATGCCGCAGAGGCAATCAGCAATCTCTCTCAAAAAAAAAAAAAGTCTTATTGGTTACGTTTATATTAATATGTTTTCCTAATAAAAATAAATATTAGTACATTTTATTCGAACACTTGAACACAGATGTTTACCTTTTAATTTTACGGATCAACTCGCGTTTATTTTGTTTAATTAACAATATTGTTGCCAGTATCAATTTGACAACACACTTACCCCACAACAACCAGGTGTCATGTGCCTGAAAGCAGGTATTCCAACCCTTGGCAAGACTTGCAATTGAGACCCGCTTTGATGTAGCTGAGTTGGCTCCGATTATTCGGGCGACATTTTAGTCTTTGCCGAAGTACAGGAGCGGCGATAGAGTCACATAAACGATAGGCTTGATTGAAAACTATATGAATTATCGGAACGAAACATTAAGTGGCTGTCAGTTAAGTCCTTTTTAATTATTGTCTCCGTTCGATGAGTTTTAGATAATGTTTTTAAAAAATATATATTTTATCTTGTTATAGATAAGTTCTAAATTAAAAAAAGTTTTAAGTTAAAGCATATACTCGTGTTCACTGAATAAAACTCGTGTTAATAAAATTTGTTTATTTCGTGATCACATCGGATTTTTTTTCCGTTTTAAAGATCAAACCTAACAAATTTAATAATTGGTTGAAACCATGACATTTAAAATGGTCTGAACAATAATTTCATCGTTGTTTCTTAAATGAACTTAATAAACTTTGAGACGATTACAAACATTATTCGTACAATAGTGTAATGCCCTTCTTTTAAACAATCAGGCTTATGACTTAATTTTCTAACATGATAGAACTTGGTCTTCATCTTACTTGATGGTAAGTGATCAGTGATATAAACACTTGACCACAGCAGCATTTTGAAAAAAAAGTTTTGAAGAAATTCCCATCACGATTTAAATTCAACGTTATCAACCGAAGTCTATAGTTGTTGTGGTGACAAAGTACTCAAGTAGCTCGAGTCCGTGGTATGAGATGCCTTAACATTCCACAACTGCATACATGGCTAATTAATCTAAACCCCTATTACATTACGATTTGATTAACCTTAATCAGTGACACGTTAATGCGATCAATGGCGAAGCCAATCCAATACTCAGCCAATTAATGGTAGATATCACCAGGTTCAGCACAAACAGCATAACTTGAAAAACGTTTTAAGTCCGCCATCTTATCTTAGTATATTACCTAAACAACGCGTTAGTATCATTGATACTTTTCGACAGTTAGAGATAAGATAGCCAGGTCCTCACTGGTTGAGGATTCCAAGTCTACTGCGATTACCTACTACTTCGGTCTTACCTTATATCTTCTTTAGTGATAAAAGAACATATAACTTACAAATAAGTAGATATTTGTGACTAAATTTAATCGATCAGGATACAGCCACGATAGCTTAATTAAGTACGAGGCTTCTGACCTGGATTGCTACAAGGTGCGAGTTGAAATTCCACTTGTCAATTTTACATCACTATATCTGTCTGAATCTCTTACATTCTAAAGGTGAAGGTCGCCTGTTATACTCGAATACTATATAAGTTGTAAAAAAAAGTTTAATGCGTTAAGTACTTAATACCAAATCAACAAAGACACCTACATAGCTGAACGCCTACATCTGTGTGGGTAATCAGGCTTGACTGCGATGTATCTAACAGCCTCCGTCGCAAACGATTAGCCAAATGAACAGTGACTGATTAATGCGTGAAACAAGCTGATCCGGTCCTACATTAACCCCGTTTATGATTACTTATAGGTACATATTTGGACAATACCCTCATGCAAATAGATGGAAAAAAAACAGTATAATAAATGTTTATTATCGTATGTCATATTTCATGCTGTGGTGTTTCTTGCGCCCATTCTTCTCCACAGCTAAAAAATAGACGTCCTGAATGGGTAGTAGGTAAAAAAATGCAAATGATTCAAAAGCAATTTTCTTAAGTTTATTCAATAAATAAATGTCGACTTTTGAAAATTTTAAACTTAAATTATTTTTTTTGAGAAACCGATTCAGTGTTATCACGGTAAACTAAAACATGGTAATAATCCCGGTAATTAATATTCTCCATATAATAGTAAATACATATCTCTTAATAAGGTTTAATTTAATAAAATACGTTTAAAAAGATGTTACTACTAATGGCGAGGTTTATTATGCTTATAGGCTATATATTTCCATAGCAATTGACTTACCTATATATAAAAAAACACAAATGTTGAAAAAAAATCCACGCGCAGGATTTGAATCTACACCATTCCGACATACCGGGTCACGTGCTCTCCCAATTGAGCTATCGTGTTTTTGTAATTTGTTTCGCAACAAAATTTGCGTTAAAAATTATATAAACATAACAAAAACATTTTACCTATATATTATTAAATTTATTGATTGTTAATGTTAATTTATTGGCGTCTTGTTGTGTCAGAGGCCAAGATCCACAACGGTTCGCCGCTGTGCCAGCGGAGAAAGAGTAAGTAAGTACTTATCAATAAATTAAATTAAATTTGCCATCCCAGATAAAAAAATAGAACATGGAAAGATATCAGGTCATACATACTCCACTACGCTAGCCCAATCCGAGCTAGGTTTTAACGACTACAGTTTCACGGAACAACCGGGAACAACAGCTCTGATTTGCACAGACATTAAAATCTACGCATAAAATTTTACAGCAAAATCAAAACTCACATTGGAACCATTCACAGTTCAAAAAGCTTAATCTCTTTCACTTGAAGGTAGCAGAAACATTGTTTAATTAAATAAGACAAAAGATACACTTGCGACAGCAGATGGATTAAGGGCATTTGTAGTTATTTATCGCGCGGTACCAGCTAATTCCATCACACGGCTCGATGGCACCCAGCTATGTTTTGCTTAGGTGATATATAAAATACTTTATACGAGAATTAATTAAATTGGACCGGCTGTCACACAAAAGGAAAGGGTTTTGATCCGACGCTCGCGTGGCGTACAAAAGACAGCACGAAATATAAAGGCGATTGCACTAACAGAGTTTCTTTATACTGTAACGATTTAGAAATAAAAAGATGATTATAAGCAGGAATAAGCTAGCTGTAACGGGAGGAGGCGAAAAGGAAACAGGTTAGACAGTAAGAAGAAAAGGGAAGGCAATATCAAATGTAAGAAGTAAAACTACAGGAAAACATACCAATATTTAACAACGACGATAACAAGGCTGTAGAGCGAAAAACAAAACAAAAGAAAGAAAAAATAAGTAATTATAAAAAAAAGTATAATTACTCCGTAACACTAGCTTTAATTTATGCCCTATAAGAGCTGGATGAGAGTAGCCGCGGATCGTGCTCGGTGGCGTGCACTTGGAGAGGCCTATGTCCAGCAGTGGACTAGTATAGGCTGCTGACGATGATGAAGTGCAGTGGATCAAGCCCTACACAACGGATTACAGCAATTCAAAACATTGCTGCATAGCGGCAGAAATAGGTAATAGAGTAGTCACCATCCACTATCCAGTCAGATTCTAGGAAGAAGGTTACCACACTAACGCAATATAAATGCAAAGCATCTTTTATTTCTTTAAGATATGAAAATTAAAAAAAAGACATTTGCTCTTTCACTGGTGACATACCATCCAGCACTCGGCATGGTCTCACAAATCAACATGAAATAAATTAAATTGACCTCAAACTATAACAAGCAATTTGTCAAATACCAAATCTCCGCGTTAAGCACATTGCCAGCCGGGCTATCATTGATTATTGGCTGATTGTGCACTAATTAGACGTTAATGACTGGCTGCGGGTGAGCCGTGACGTCATTGTGGCGTCAGCATTAATACACTGCCGGCCGGGGTCTTGATGTAATCGGACTTCCACATTGACCATATACACATAATGATGAGTCGCTTGCCGGTGTTAGTTTAGTACCGAAATTATGACCCAATTTGACCACTAAACGAGTCAACGTTATAAAACCAAGAAAAAATATCTTGAGTTTTCTTTTCAGATTTGGTTCGGACAACGATCAATTTAAAAGTATACATTTAATAACAATATTGTTGTGCCATTAATAATTAGAATATTCAAGTAATCGTGCGCTTACGGACATTCGCTATCGACGGTATTCATTCTTTCACGCAAGCCGTATTAAAATTTTATCCAAACCTTCCTTCCAAAGCCGCGAACATCTTAACTCTGAAATCGAGAGTACTCTGGCCAGAGCATTCACAGTGAACAAAATCATTTGTTTCTTTTAAAAAAAAGTACAAAACAATGGCTTTCACCGGCTTGGTAACGTCCGAGCGTTTAATTACTGGTGTCTTAACCGTTTACAGGTTATATATACCACTTTCCATCAGGCGGACCGTACTTTTCTTTTCTACTGTAGTAGGTAAGTATTTAAAGAAAAACTCATTAGACAACGAAGGATTGACTATTTATCATCACAATTTATTGCGTCATTCGCTCCATGACGTGTCGTGACGCAGCGTGTGCGTCATTTGTGACGGACGTCGATCGGTGGTGATTAGTGCACCGTGATTACGCATTGATCGCTCGTTACTGTCTATTTGCCATGCGAGCCTCCGCAGTCCTCGGTACAAATGAGCTATCTATCAAAACACACGTGTTTGTTATGGTACGGAGTCACGTCTCAAATTGATGAAGCTCGCAATTAGGTAATACCTATATAATATCTCGTATATAATGTGCCTGCACAAACTTGTAAATGAACATACTTGTTGAAATAGGTAGAGATAATTTTTATACGAACTTATATCATAATAATGCTCTTTAGTATCTATTTACAAGACGTAATTTTTTTCATAATATAACATTTTTCACAGATTTACAATAAAAAAACACAATATGCACAATATTTTTCCATAAAAAAAATATCCCTGCCGTCATACGCTTTCGTTTATAGTGCATTATTAATCTCAGTCTCTTAATCCTTCCACCCTGCCAAAGTATGAACTAGTGCCGCCATAAAAAACTGTCATAAAAGCATTACATAGGCGGGCGTGCGAATAAACGGCGCGTTTGTCGTAAAACTGTCGAAACGAATGACCGGTCCAATCGACCGGCTGCGAACACGTTCGGCTGATAAACAGCTTCCTGCAAAAACAGGTTATTCTCTTCTTTGCCTAAACAAATGAAAGAAGAAAAATTTTTGTTCATATCTTTCAAAAAAAGAGAGGTGATTTATCTATTCTGTGCTTTTGACCCTGGCATCCGATTTTTTGTTTATGGAAGATAAAAACTGTATTGAATATTCGACTGTCTAGTGATTATCCATGATTGTGGTGTTATACATTGGTTCATGAGCCTCACATATTTAACTGAAAAACTTCATCCTAAAAAAACGTCAGTAGTGGTCGTGCACTTAAAAGTGGAAATCTACACTGGCATTTATAAAATTGCTGGTGAATGAGGGAAATATGGCGCGGGAGCACGCCAACAATGTTTGTGTAGCTGATACCACAAGGCGTATCCACACGGGACACTTTTGTGCTCTACTAACTTGGTAAAGAACACCTTTTCACTGTCACTGTCACTGTCAGTCAGTACATCTTATATGTTTAATTGTGTGTTTGTAATGTGATTCCAATAAAAGTTAATTCTTCTTTCTTTTTCTTTCTTACCTTATCAAGTGGCCGCAAAGTAAAAATTTTTTGGTCAACCATAAAAAAAATACTAGCAAAGAGTGTGTAACCACAGTGCCTTCGATATTCATCTGACACATTTTTTTCTTTATTTTGAATAAGCGAGCAACTACTGACAACTACATCTACCTATATTAGTAACAAGATCAAATGTGGTCAAATGGTAGTGAGTGCCAGTGCACAAATAAATCTATAAAACTGAGAAGGAGGTATGCTGTATCAGATGCGAATCTTTACACAATATCTCGTAGGCGTTAGACTTTGCATGTGCATTTTGCACTGCACGTCAAAGCGACACTATTTTATTTAAATAACGACCTAAGTGTGCAGAATAAACGTAATCTATAAAGTAATGGGGAATGTTAAATGGTGTGAGTAACTGTTTGCATGCACGCCGTTTAATGAACGCGTATGGCTTTATAAGGAATTTGATTTATTCGCCTTACTAGAACTTACAGAACTATTTTAATTTTTGCCTATCGGATGTCCGTAACTTCGTTTGCATGTTATTTGGGAATAATTTTGTTTATTATTTGTCATCATCGGCGGTCTTTACACTTTATAATGTTGGGATCAGACCTTATTATATGAACGCACGAAGGGATTTATACCTTTATGTATATATGTTATGGACCAAGTAACAAATTGGTAAAAAGTAATAAGCTACTTAGAGCGAAGTAAATAATTATAATTTACACTTCCCATTTATCACATTTATTACATTGCCAAGACATTACAAATATTGCCATGTGGCTATCGGGCAATCTGATAATACCCTCTGTATTTTACATTGCACGGGGTGCGGGGAGGAGAACAAGGGGTTCTATACTGTTTAGCGCACAATTAATTAGCCAATTTTCATTCCACAAGCAACATTTGTCAACGTTTCATTTCACAAACTATTGCTTTAACAATGACATCAAAACATAAACATTCAAATAAGTAAGCTGTAATTTTATAAATTATCATTTTGTTTTATTTTAAAAGATAAACTGACGTGTCAACATTTTTCAGAAAACAAAAGGTAAGTTTTACAAATAATCTTCAAAAGTTGGTTTCTTTGTTTTGGTCACTGATCTTTTTTTTTTTTTTTTTTTTTTGACCCAGGGGAACTCATTACGAGTACGAGGACCTTGAAGAGGCCCAAGTTATGTGGGACTCACCCGTCCGCCTTTCCACACCCACTGACGAGGAGAGAAGCTCCAAGTCAGCTGCCAGGGACCCGGCTGGGAGGGCGAGACGGAGGGGGATACCGCACTAAACCCCTGGAGGTCTGCAATCCGAGTACTAAGGTAAGGCGACGGCACGGGACGTGTCCGAAGATTATGACCGCGACCGCCACCCTGCGCCCGTGCACCGACCTGCAGCCATCTCCACACACTCATTCCCGTGTTGCACGGGAACCCATGTGCTTTGACGGCCGCGCGCCAGGGCACGGGCACGTACTGTTGACACACAGCAATATGAAAGAACAAGAAAATAAGAAAGCCAGCGCGCACCCCCCACAGACAGGGTGCAGCGCTAGCACCTCAACCAGAGGCGCACGTCCATTGGGACAGTGCGGCCTCAACCACCGACCAAACTTTGACACGCATACACACACAAGTGCACACACACACGAACGACAAGCAAACAAAATTCACAGACGACACAAAGTACATTACAACCACAAACAACACAAGATAAAATAACAATTTAAATATATACAGAAGGTAGGTGCGGGACGGGACAGAACCCGACGCCGGCCTTGCCTATGTCAAGTCCGGGTTTAGGGGGGATTGAGGTCTGCACCTCTCCTCCTCCTTCTTCTCCTCCTCCTTCGGGCGGGGGCGGCGTCGACCGCGAGCTCGCGCTGCCTCTCTGCCTCCTCCTTGAGGGACATCACCTCCTGGCAGAAGCGCGCCACTGCGGTCCAGCTGTTCTCGCTCTCCAACATTGCCTCCACAACGTTTGGAAGAGCGAGACTGCCCCTACCGCCCAGCTCCATCTCAAGAGTGCGTCGCTGCGAGGCAAAAGCACAACACACCTGGAGAGTGTGCCGCGCATTGTCCTCAGCAGCTCCGCACTCATGACACACGGAGCTCTCCTCCTTCCCAATGCGACAGAGGTAGCTGCCGAAGCATCCGTGGTTGGACAACACCTGGGTCATGTGGTAGGAAATGTGCCCATGGGTTCGCTCCACCCACTCCGAAAGTACCGGCCGTATGGCCTCAATGGTGCGCGAACCGGCGACTGGGGACTCAAGGTCGCGCTCCCATTGCCACACCGCCATTTCCCTCGCCGCTCGCCTCGCCGCCTGGATCTCCTCCAGGGCTAGGCGCTCCCCTCTCGCAGCCGCCTCCGTGCGGAGCTCAAAGACTTCGGTCAGGACCTTAGCCTCGAGCTCCCACGGGATCATCCCGGCTAGAGCCGTCGCCGCCGTCCACGACACTGTCCGGTAGGCTCGTACTGCCCTCACCGCAGCCACCCTCTGTGGCCGTCGCAAGAGTGCGACTGTTTTGCGGGAGAGCGAGTCCGACCAGACAGGTGCGCCGTAGAGTGCCATGGAGCGCAGCACTCCGGCGTACAGCCTGCGACAGCTTTCGCCAGGTCCTCCGATGTTCGGGAGGACACGCGATAGCGCCATTGCCGCCTTCACTATCCGAGGCGCCATCTCGGAAAAGTGCGGCAGGAATGTCCAGCGGCTATCCAGCGTCAGGCCCAGGTACCTCATCTGGGACCCAACTGCGATCACGACTCCGTCGACCGTGACAGTGAGGTTGCCACGGGGTCTTCCTCTGGGGCCATGAAAAATCATGGCTTCGGTCTTGGGGAGAGCTACCTCCATCCCCAGTTGCCGAATTCTCGATATGGTCCAAGTGGCTGCTATCGACGCGAGACGCGCCGCACGTTGGTAGTCACCGCCCCGTGCGGTGACTAGGGTGTCATCTGCGTAACAGATGACCCCCGACCCGGGGAGACAGTGCCCCCGCAGGACCCAATTGTATCCGATGTTCCACAGGAGTGGTCCTAGGACCGACCCCTGCGGAACACCGCACACCATACGGCGAGATGTGATCCGCCTCGCGCCCTTCTCCAGGTACAGGATGAACCTGTCCTGGAGGTAGTCCCAAAGGACCCGTCGCAGATACCAGGGCACCCGGTGGTAAGCCAGGGCCTGGTTAATGCAACTGAAGGGGAGGGTGTTAAATGCATTGGAGATATCCAACGAGACTGCTAACACCCTCTCCCCTTTGGCGATTGCCTCTTCGGTAACGTACCTAAGGGCAAGTATCGCATCGACGGTGGACCTGCCCCGACGGAACCCGTACTGAGTTGCCTCAATGTTGGGCCCGTCGGCGCCCAAATGCTCGACGATGCGGGCCGCGAGCACACGCTCAAACAGCTTGCCCGCCTCGTCCAGCAGGACGATGGGCCTATAGGCCGATGGCATGTCCACCGGTCGATCGTCCTTCTTCAGGAGTACCAGCCGGCCCTCTTTCCACACCTTGGGAAACCTCCCTTGGCGCAGACAGCAGTCGAGAAGGCCAACTAGTCTTCCCCGCAGATGTTCGAGGGCAATGTCCAACACCGTGCCATGGACCCCGTCCGGCCCGGGCGCCTTGCGCTTCAGCCGGAGGCGGTCAACGGCGTGGTCAACTTCCTCATCTGCGATCGAGGGAATTGTCAAGTCCGGTGGGGCATCGTCTGTTTCTGGCAGCTCAAACGGGACCGCAGTAAAAACGCGGTCCGGGAACAGGCCGTTGACGATGCGGCTGAGGAGCTCTGGCTCGAATGACTCCGTTGGGGGGGCCGAGTTGCGAAACTTGTTCCGCACGGTGCGATAGGGCCTCCCCCACGGGTCTCTGTCCAAATCGGCCAGAAACTCGTTCCAAGCCGAGGTTTTCGCGTCCAGGACTTTGATCTGTAGCGCCTTTCGGGCCGCTCGGAAGAGGGCGTACAGATCTTCCTCTTCATCTGCGGTATGCCTCCGCCTTCGGCAGTGCTGGTGCTCGAGTCGCGCCGTGATACTGGCGGTACGCAGGTCGGCTATCCCTTGCGACCACCAGTACACCGACCGTTGGTGGGGATGATCCCCGACCTTCGGCATGCTGGCACTGCAGACCCGAGTCAGCGAACGCCGGAACTTCTCCGCCTGGAGGTCAGCGCACATGGAGGCTGGTGGGTCCCGGAACCAGGTCTCTACGAGGGCCGCTTCGTCGGCCGCCTCGCGGTTTAGGCGTGAGAGCGCCCACCTCTGGAACCGGGCCGTGCGCACTCCTGCAGCAGGACGGAGGTTTGTCAAGTCCGGGGATATGGACATCGCTATGTAGAGGTGGTCAGAGAGGGATTCCGCCTCCTCCAAGACTCGCCAGTCCGTAATTCGCGATGCGATGGGGGGGGGTTGCGAACGAAACGTCCACGATGGACTCCCCCTGCCATCGGACGCAGGTACTGGCGGCACCTCTATTGAGGAGAACGAGACCACTCTCTACAGCGAAGTCCTCGACTTCGGTCCCTCTGTGGTCCGTTCGAGGGCAGCCCCATGTGGTCGACTTCGCGTTCCAATCGCCCGCTACGATGGTCTGTAGCGGGGACAAACGCCGCACCACGGTCAGGAGCCGCGCCAGGAACGACCGGAACTCATTCAGGGGCCTGTTAGGGGAAAAGTAAACGGCCACTAGAGCCACGTCGCCCCAGGTCACGGCGACGTAGCCATCGCCCCTCTCCTTCAACATCAACGGGGCTGCGGATCGTGAGGAGGTGGTGATGAGCGCAAGCCCCTCCGAATCCCCTAGCCAGTTTGCACCTGTTGGCACGGAATTAGGCTCCGACACCAAGGCTACGTCGACCTCCCACTCCGCCATCTGCTGCACCAGCAGGTTCTGTGCGGCGGCGGAGCGGTTGAGGTTTACTTGGACGAGGCTCCAGTTAGGCCGTACTGGCATTGGGGTCCGTAGGCGCTACATCCATTGGCTCCTGTGGCAGAGCACTAGTCGAGGGAGCCGGGGGGACCGCTCTCCAGAGCGGAGTGGCACTGTTAGTGGGGGGTGGGCGACAGCCCCTGCCTCCCATTATGTGTTTGGCCGGCAACTTGGCGGCCGCACACACCATGCAATGGGCCTCCTGGGCCGAACACTCTTGGACCTTATGGCCCTCCTTGCCACACTTGAAGCAGTGGGCACTGCGGTCCTCCTTCGATGGGCAGGAGTACCTTGTGTGCCCGATCCCCAGGCACCGGAAGCAACGTGTCGGGGACTGCTCCAGGACGGTCAGGTGCACCTCCGACCACCCAATCTTCACATGGCCCTTATCGGCCAGCACCTTGGCCACTGGAATCGGGCACCTGACCAACGTGTATTTGGGGCCCCAGCCGAGTCCCTGCCGGATGGGGGCCACCGCCACGTCGTTGATGCCGCAGCCTCCTTGCTGTGCCACAGTTGTCCCTATCATGGCTATCGACATGTAGTCGTCGATGCCCGAGAGCTTGAACTCCGCCCGTTTGGTCGGGCGGCTCACGTGCACCTCGTCACCCACGACTTCACGGATTTTGGCCGCCAGGGCGTCCGCTTTCGGGCCGCTTGTGGTTCCGCCAACCTCCAGTTTTCGGCCTCCATTGGCCGTGCTTTTGACTCTCAGAGAGGTCAGGCCGATGTCCTCGAGCCGGATGGCTCCCACGACCTTGGTCATGACCGCGGCATAGGTGGCGCCTTTGGCCACGGCCTCCTTGCTCAGTGTCATGGTCACCACCGACGAGCGTGGCACGACCAGTTTCACTGGCATTTTCGCCGAAGCAGAAGCAGGAGCAGCCGCACATTCAGAGTCAGCATTGGCTCGCTTCTTTGCTCTGCGTCTTTTTTTCCTGCTTCCAGCACTTCTCCACTCGTTGGCCGGCGTTGCAGCGGCGGCACCGAGTGCCGGTTCGCCTGCCGGAGCAGGAGCGACTGGGGCAGGAGCAGACCCGGGAGCAGCACCTCTACGCATCGGAGCAGCCTGGTAAGTACGTAGGCCACTACTAACCCTTTCTTTTTCCTTTTCAGGTACCATCGCGGCTACAGGGGCCCGGGAGGGCCCTGCGACAGCACCATCTCTAGCAGCGGCGGAGTACGACGGAGCGGCGGCGGCGACACGGGACGCGGCGACAGCAGAAGCGGTAGCGGCGCGTGACGGATCGACGGCGGCGGCGTGAGACGGAGCAGCAACGGCGGCGGCAGCGGCGGCGGCGGCGGCGGCGGCGGATCTCCTCTTGTCAGCGGCTAGCGGAGGTCTGAGCACAGGCTCCGGACCAAGGCGCTGGTCGATTCCGCTTTTGACGGCGTCAAACATGTTGCGCATGCTGGCCATCGCCTCGGCCTGTTTGCGCTCCATTTCACCCGTCATTCTCGACATCAGCTCTTCCCCCAGGGTCCTGACCAGGATTTCCACATTTGCCCCCTCCACGACAATGGGGGGCGATGGGGTCCGCAGTTGGTTGTTGGCTTGGTTTGAGTTCTCCAAACCTTCCTGGAGGGCGCGTACGTTGTCCTTCAGCTGAGCGATCTCACCCATCATCAGCTCATTCCGCCTCGTCAGACGCCGTACTTCCTCATCGGGACTCATGTGCCTGAAGGCACCAACCATCCTGGCCAAGTAGATCGCAGCGGCATTAATCCGCCCGTGTACCTCCCCCTTGAGGTTCCCTGATCTCTTGGCCGCATTGAAAATGGCCATTATGGCCCCTTCGACCTCCGTCAGGAGGTCAGACCTGGTGGCGTCCTCGTCATCCGCAACAGTAACGAGCCTCTTCCCTTTTTTCCTGCGGATCTGCTCTATGTCGACGCTGGAGCTGTCCGACTTCTCCGCGGCGCTGTGGCTCCGCAGGTATGACGAGCGTCCAGGGACGTCGATCTCCTCAAAATCGTTCTCCGACTCCGGTGGGGGGGGAGACTCCGCATACCGGCCAACATCTTTGGCCACGAGTCTCTTACTCGCCCTTCGCGTAGCCGGGTCCTGATTCCTCATCAGGCCCACCAGTGCATCGCCCTGGAGGTTCGCCATGTCAGCGTACTCGTCGTCACTAAGGCTCTTCAGCCTCCTTTTGCCCTCCATGACGCCGATGTACACTCCGGAGCGGGTTAAGCCCTTCGTGCCCTTGCCTTTCCCCCTCTGGGAAGTGCCGCATTTGAGCGGAGGGGCCTCCTCGACCTGCTCCTCATCATCAAAACCGCGAGGCCTTTTGCCTCCCACTGAGGAGGCCGCGCTCTCCGAGTCCATTTCCAAATCCGGAGCCGGCACCAAATCCGGTCCTAGCTCCAGTTCCGTCGTCTCCCGAAATTCGCCCGAACCAGGCACGTCATTTGGCGTTTTCCGATTTTTTCCGGATTTTTTCGGAACCTTTTCGTCGGAACCGGAACCGGCCTCGGATCCACCCTTAGAGACCCGGATGACCTCTACGGCCTTTCTCGCTCCAAGCGTGAGCGTCAACCCTGATCTCAGCACTATGGGATCCTTTGTCCCCTTCTCGCGCCGAACCTCCATAAAACTTCCAGAAGTATTAGCACTCCTTGGGGCCTGGTTGCCTACCCCAAGAAGCGTGTCGGACGAGTCCGATAATGAAAGCGCAGTTTTGCCCCCCCCAGAGACGGTGGGGCAGCCTGGGTCCAGAGAACTGGGCCCAGGGAGGGATTCTCCCGCCTCCCGGCGGGTACCCTCCTGGGGTAATACTATTTTAGGCTGTGCTTCCATTATAATCGACATTTTATGGGATGTCTCCCAAACAATTTTAGGGTTGTAATCCCCCTGGCACTTTGGAGCTGCCGATCCCTGAAGAGGCAACAACCAACACCCGTGCGAAGCCCAATCGCTAGGGGCGCCCTACATACCCACGGAGGACGGGAGGTGTCCGCGGGGTTTTACCGACTTTTCCTTGTCATCGCCCATAAGGGCTGCGGGACTGAACCCAGACCACCACGTACCCAGCTTATGCCAGGGCTGGGGTCGTTGTGGCGGCCGGGACAGAACCCGCGACACTGCGACAGCAGCTACGACAGCCGGCATGAAGCCATCGCTCACACATCCTTGTGCGCACAGAAGCGCTTGAAAGGCACCCAGAAGAGGCGCCGAACTACCCTTTCCCCCCCGTGTAACGACGTCCAGAAGGGGCGCCGGCAAAACTCCTCTCAAAGCCACTCAGAAGGAGCGGCGAGTGTGCGACCCAAAGTGAGCACGCACTGGAGGTGCAGGGCCCAGAAGGGGCTCCCGCCTGTGTCGAGTTGTTCGCCGGCCAGTCTCAAGGAGACTCCTCATGAAGAGGAGGATGTTGAAGCTGCCCGTTGCCCAGAGTGTACCACGAAGAGGTCACCCAACACACACCCCTTGGTCACTGATCTAACCTAACCTAACCAAACCACTCTAAACCTAACCAACCCTCACCTTTCTGTTCTGTGACGGATAGCTGCGTCCCTCGAGCCCCTCTAGTGGGGGGCTGCGCCCCATGCTCTCCGTTCTTCGTGCCCAAAACCTGGCCAAAACCTGGTTTTAATTACTTTGCCCTATTAGTGATAATTTATCACCTATTTATCACTGACAAACATTATAAATAATATCCGGACAATTTGATTATTTATCCATAACATATATTATCATCATCATCATCATCTCAGCTAAAAGACGTCCACTGCTGGACATATTTATCCTATATGTCCTTTATATATTTATTGTAATCTAATTAATATAGTAAATACTTTTCAAAAAAAAAAGTTATAATGTCAAAAGTTTTATTTTTTAAATACTAGATACGTATTGAACAAATATCAAATACAACGTATATATATTTGACGAAACTCAATTTCGATAATTCGAACTTCACAATAGGCAACCCGGTCCTAAACGAATCGATATTTTACCATCTCACTTCTGCCCTGGACGTAACCCTTCTCCGGTGTAGCATGAAATCAGGTGCGGGTGGGATCATGTGAGCATTAATAATGATAAATTCGTGTCATTAATTCCCGCGGATTAGTCTCGGAGGCCGAGTGCGCGCCGCCGATAACCAAATATTAACTCAATTAGTGCGGAGACGCGGCGGGCCCGCATTCAAATGTCTGCTAACCCTAGGCGCCGACTGTCGGAATTAGAATGGGACATGGATTTGGCGCACCGTCGCCGTACCTAGTTACCTATGAGTACATGCTTTTTGTACTAATAATACTGAAATGCTACAAGTTTTCGTAGACTTTTTCTTTGGGTTATGTTACGGTGCTATTTTCATTATAATCAATGCCATTAAAAACTTGATGTATCGCTATGCGTTTATAAGCGCTGACGATTCGTTTCTTTACATTTGTCGGTTTAAAACCCATTCCTTACTTACTTACTTAGTTTATTTAACCTTTTCAAAAAAAACCTTATTTTTCTGATATGATAACCTATTCACTAAAACTCCAAACTAAAGAAGGTGGAACAATTGAAAAGGTATTACTAGGAAACTTTAATACCAAATGAGTACATTGAAACACTTCATATAGTAAATACAACATTCATCTATAGAACAACCTAATTTGAAAGTTTGAGTCGTGACACCTTTAAAAAGAAAGTCCGTATGCTCTTTTTGGATAAAACCTTGGCAGAATCATCTCAGTAACTTACTATTTATAAATTGTGTATTAATTTTTTTTTGTAGTATATTTATGTAATAATATACATTATATTTGTTTATTTAAGTACTTATTAATTCTAAAATTGTTGTCCCACCCAATTGCATCTAACTTGTTATTTCTGCACCACTCTATGGTTGACTGGCAGAGAATGCCTCAGGCATTAAGTCCGCCATGTAATATATGTTGCAAAATTTTAAATAAATAAATAAAGTCTTTAAATTTTACTAATAACTATGGATTTACGAATTTATTACTAACAGAAAAATGTTTAAAGCAAACTCTTTGGAAACACGAAACCAATAATCAGCGCTAACACCTAACTAATAGGAACACCACATTACACGTGAGTGAAGGGCCGGCTAATTGCATTAATCCAATTAATAGTAGCCAATTGCAGACAAACGCATTGTTAGTCATGACCAGTCATGACAGATCGCATGCGGGATGACGGTGACGGGTCGCATTTATCAACACCGTGTGACTGAATAAGCAGTTTGGACACAGTAATACAACCTGCTTTAAATTAATTACGTACTGGTAGAACCGTGTTGGTAGAACTGGCCTTTACTAGCTTTAAACTATCGGTGCGGTGTCAGGTGTCAGACCCAGAAATCTCATATCAAGTTATATTAACATTTCACTTGGTCTCTTTTGTGATATGGTTTGTTTTCAGTCCGAATGGCTAGCATATACCATCTTATTCACCGATATCTAAGTCATATATGGCAGTGACGGGCTGCACACTGCACTGAATAAGCAGTTTGGACACAGAACTACAACCTGCTTTAAATCTATTACCTTTAAAGAACCGTGTTGGTAGAACTGGTATTTGGTTTTGTATAGTTTACGGCAAACTTTGTTGCGATCAATCACGCTCGTGGAGTTTTTTTTATTTTCAAAATGTTATTTTTTACATATTGAACAAGTTAGACCGTTTCTTTGGTATACACCAATGTCAGTGTGTCAGTGTCAGTCCCAGAAGTCCCAAGTTCGATTCCCATGTGGAGGTTACATATTATTACTCGGTTTGGTCAATTGTTAGCTGGCTAGCTTATCCGCATCTTATCTAAGTCAGGTGACGGTGACGGACCGCTTATTAAAAGACTGTGTGACTGAATAAGCAGTTTGGACACAGTAATACAACTTGCTTTAAATCAATTACCTATATAGAACTGTGTTGGTAGAACTGGTCTTTGTTCTACAAATTAGAGCGTTACACCACCGGTATCTAGAGGTTCAATTTAGGATTCCCAGCGGAGATTACATATCATTGAATTCGACATATTTGATGATAGGATTTATTTTCAGCCGCCTGGCTAGCGTATCTATCCATCTTATAACACCATCTTATCTAAACCTGACGCTATGACGTCATATAAACGTTTTTTATTTGCTATTTGTTTGTTTTGTGTTTTTTTTTATTCTTGACTACGATATTTTCACGTTTTAATTTAAAACAACCAAAATGTTTAACTTACTTTTTGAAAAGCAAAAGAATAACCATATTATAATACCGAGAAATCGAATTACAAGAATTGCAACATTAAAAATTTAACCTTTTGTGTTCTTAACAACCATAATAAAAGCTCGCCTTTATTCAATCCGATTTTAAAGCAAACGTATCGGACAAAATGCAAACTCAATCCGAGCGGCGTCTCAACTCGACTAAGACGGTTCAAACAAATTATTTGACATAATATCGTTAATTAGAAACCCTCCTTTGTAACAGGGGTGGGGTAATTAGGTTCGAATGCTCTGAATGGGACCTTTTTCTGCTCGTTACGGCTGAAACAAAGGGGCAAAGAAGTAAACAGACCGTATTCAGCCAAGGATTTGCATAGAGCCCGACAATGAGTTCGACTTTATTAAGGTTACCAATCTTGCGTTTGGTGACTATGTCGTCTGGAAATTCAATGATTTTTAAAAGACAATTTTTACTGTTGGCTTATAATTGTTTTATCTAGCTGCACCAATTAATGACTGATTTATTAGTTTGGTGTTTGGTGGGTTATCATTGGGATCTTGATGAAATATCATCTGGTGGCCAGACACGTTGTAAGTGATTAAAAAAAATACCTACCATAGATTAAAATAACTTATGTTATGAAAGAAAGCTAAGATTTCTATGACGCCTTTTTGACTTTTTCACTTTTGCGGTTCTTCGTAAGAAAACTATTTTACGTGTCTTAACGCAATCTACTTGGTATAGGCATATACTAATATTGGTCCATGGTTCAGAATAATAACTAAAGCTAGTTATTGTTCTGAGATCCATGGTGTAGGTAAATTTGTAACTTATTGAAGCTTCGGCTGATTTGCGTCGATTGCGGTCATGAGCTCAGTAGGCTTTGAAAAGTAATGCCTAAAATAATCAGTTTCGCATTCACCCTACTTAATATTCCACTCATTAAAAATAAAAATAAAGTTTTACTAAGACTTTTACTAAAAAAAATAATCCTAGAAGTAGAGTTTTCTTCCGCCCCAAGTCGCGGGCTAAGAAGCCCCTCGCGATTTAATTGCACCGCCATTGTTCCGGCTGATTTGATTCTGTATCTCTCTATAGGGCACAATCATAATAACGGGCTTAGCGGTCCGATGCTCGCGACTCAGGTTAATGTAACTGAATTCTTATTTGCTCTATATGTCACATATTTACTTCACGCGCTGTCAAAAATAAATATATTATATGAAAATAGTCATCTTTATTACAAACATCTTACACCCTGTCTGTGTATTGCACCGTAGTATTTTAAAAGTGGACACTAACAATGGCAAATATTATTTTTAAGAAAATCTACGGCAGTTTTACTTATACGTATTATACATCATATATAAAAAAACAATATTTTTTTCTCTTAATTAGTTTTAAATAAATATTTATAAATTTTTATTTTTTAAAAAAAAGCCGCTAAAAAGCAGTAAAAAATCAAAAAGCAGTGAAGAAATTCAGTGGTTACGTCAGCGTTCCCGATAGCATAATGGTCAGTGCAGCCGCCCGAATTGCGGAAGACCCAGGTTCGATTCCTGGTTGGGTCGGGAACGCATTTAATATTTTTCACTATATTTTATAAATATTTAAATATTTATAGATATTTTTTACTGAAAAAAATCTACAGCTCTCATTACCATAAAAATATATTTGATATTATGCTTCGATACAACGTAATCACAAAGTTATAAAAGTCACTAATTTGGTTCAAACGATTTACCACGCTTAGTTACTGGTAATAATGCTCCATTCTTCCCGTGCCATATATGACAGTGACTTAAGCAGTGGGACGTATTTGACTTCAGTTCTGTTTACAGGCTGACGAAGGACCTTGATTATTGCGTGGGAGACCCCAGCTGACAAATATCAGATGCGTGCATTTCCGTGCGGAGCGGCGTGTCATACACACTCTTTCCCTGACAATTTCAACAAACAACAACTTGCCTAATTGTGTTTGCGATTCCTTTAGAAAGCTCTTTTGACTCCACTCCAATTGTGAAAACTCGTTTAGGAACGACGTTAAATACGACTGAATTTCAGATAATTAACTCAGATTACTGCTATAATTCGGTCCTTCTGCGTATAATTCGGTTTCATTGTATAAAATTTGAGAGGTAAAGCGAGTAAAGCCTCCTTTTACGACTGGAGAGATGTGAGCGAACATTTGGAACTAATAAATCGGATTGGTGTTAAAAACAATAGTGCGACCGCACCGTGCGAATATCGAATATCGAACAACTGAAGCCCGATGCAAATTCGGAAAACCCCATTATAATCTGCATCGCACACCGTTGGACGCTCTTTTCATTCGATGCCTTTTGTTAACTGATTCAATTAAGTTTACAGCGGCGTCGAGGTCAGTTAATAAAAACCGAAGCCTACAAAAATTGGCGCGTAAATCAAATTGAATAAAGTGGTGCACAATGGGCGCGGAGAGGGCATCGGAAAATGTCCGCGTCAAACAATGCCGCCGGATTGTGCGCCAATCACTTATATCGACTCGATAATTTTGCACCTTCGCTGCAGGGGTGAAGCTAACTACTTATCCCGATATGCTATTTGCATTAAATGCGTCTCTTGTGGTCTAGCCGTCAGTGATCCATTTAGTTTAAACCTAGTAAATGACAGCAAAATACGAACAATAACAAGAATTGCTTTTTTTTGTTTTGTTTATTAAATTTTTAACGCAAGTTTTGTTGCGAAACAAATAACAAAAACACAAATGTTGAAAAAAAATCCACGAGCGGGATTTGATTTTTTTTTTCGCAACAAAATTTGCGTTAAAACTTATATAAACAAAACAAAAAAAAACATTTTATAAATAGCTTGCCTACTTCTTCACTAATCTTTAGTATTTGTAAAAATATTATGATCAGATGTTAATGACGGTAGTTGTTGACATTGAATGGGCGCTTTTGGCTTTCAAAGTAAAAAGTAAATAGTGTTAAATAATTTCGGCGGGCTGGTTAGAACCACGATAGCTCAATTGGGAGAGCACCTGACCCGGTATGTCAGAAGGGTAAGAATAAGAAAAAGCTGGTTCAAATAAAAAGAAAAAGCTGGTTCAAAAATAGTATTATAGTATGATAATGATCGTGAATAACTTCTACCTTTCCATTTAACCCTGTCCTGCTACAAAGCTGCTATATCCGCTACTTTCCTACCTGAGAATACTTGTATGTTTAAGTAGGTTTATTTATCTTCTTTATACATATAATGACTTGTCCTGACTGACTGACTCATCATCGCCGAGCCTAACCCGCTGAAGCTAATTAGATAAAATTTGGAATGTAGGATAATTGAGTGACGTAACCAGCCACTAAGAAAGTATTTTACGGAAATCACACCCTAAGGGGGTCAAATAGGGGGTGAAAGTTTGTATGAAAGTCCGTCAGTTTTGAAGTTAAATACATGAAAATTGGTATTTGGCTTTTTGAAAAGAAATAAAGAATGACGTGTCTCAGGAATTTTCTTTATTTTCCTTTTAAGGGGAAAAAAAGGGAAGAACGTTTTATTTTTTTCGTGGAAATCGTAATTTTTAACGTATAGAAGAACTATAAAAATGAATTATTTAATCGATCTTTAGATTTTCAATTAAAATAAAGAATGACGTGTTTAAACATTTTTCGAAAAACCTTCCCTAGAGAGGTGAAATAGGGGTGGAAAGTTAGTATGGAAATCTGTCATTTTAAAAGTTAAATCCTTCGGTATTTGGACTGGTTAGAAATTATGAAGTGTTTCAGGATTATCCTTACAGATATTTATCTTTAATAAGTTTGACTTTTATTAAAAAGAAATACAAGTCGTGTAGCCCATGAGAGCAAAGCCGCGAGCAAAAGCTAATATATATATATGTTGTATGTTTTAATAGCTTCACCTCTGCTCCTACAGTTTATTAGCTCTCTCCATTCGAGTGGTAGTCTGGAAGAAATCGCTTTAAAGCGATAAGACCGCAAAATTATAACTTTGTAAATTATTTGTATTTATTGTTCATGTTTATGTTTCATGGTATTGCAATAAAAGTTTTATCTATCTATCTATAATAATAATGTCTTTCATAACTTGACAGCATAAAATTTGACAAAAATAAAATTAACATAACAAAACATAATAATATAATACATAGGACAAGTAATAATATTTACATAGGACTGCATACCTATGTAAACTGACTTCCGCCATATGCAACTCCTACTAAACTCTTTCAGGCAATGCATACTAACGAGCATGTTTTGTTATCTTGAGTACACTTGGAGATATTATGTGTCGCAACGATGCTATGTAACTTATTGCACGATTCAATATAACATAATATGTTTAAATCGTTTAAATCGACCGATAATAAACTTGAATCAGCTTTGACGTTTGGTTAAGTTAGATTAGAGCCAGTTACGCCAGCGGCTGAAAAGGTGCCAGACCCGAAGTAAAAGCAGTGTTTATGTTACGAAAAATTAACTAATAAACAAGTGTAAAATGGCCAATAATGCAGTTAACTGAGAGTAGCTGGCGAAACAAAAAGTTGCAAAATAAAATAAGGGAACTCAAATTGTTCGACACTTTCGTCGAAGGCGAAGTCGACGAAGTCTTGGCTTGCTACGTAGTTTCATCTCTTCAGTAAAGCTTACTATTTAAGTTTGTTTCTTATTATATTTTTGCAGATCTGAAGTAGGTAGTTTTGAAGATTTTTATTATAATATTTGTTCAAGATCTGTTCAAGATCTGTTCCGGAATTTTCTTGTATGAGAATACAAGGAAATTCCGGGCAATTTAGAGAGATCTAAAGCTTAGGTACCTTTGGCGGGCTCTTTTTTATAATAATTAGTTTCAGATCTTCCACATTATTGACGTGTCACAGTTTTCCGCTCGCCTTCTATATATACAATTTGTGGGAGTGATTTCGTAGAAATGGGACGGAAGTACCGTAACATCTAGATCCGTAACACTGTGATCCGCTCGCTTTCTACATATACAATAATATGTGGGAGTGATTTCATAGAAAAAGTAACAGTAACAGTGTGGCATGCATTTGTGTGAAGCTTAACTTCAGCAGTCTCCTTATTACAATTATTGGGAGTGATTTCGTAAAAAAAGTAACAGTAACGGTATCAGTGAGACTGAAGCTTACCTTCAGCAGTCTCTTTGTTTTTGAAGTAAGCCATTGCATGAAATATAAATATATCTCAGTCAGCAGTTCGTTTGTGAGTTTGCTAGCGAAATAAAAAAAAATAAAAAGAAAATAAAAAAAAGAGAAAAAAATATACGTCATTGTAAACTCTATATTCTATTTTCAATTGTAATATTGATTTCAAAAAGGTAGATGTCAAAAATGTTACACATCATATGCGACTACTGTAAGGCTCGTTCGTTTTTTTTTGACTTCTTTTAGTACATACCGTCGGAACTAAAACACAAATACGGAATATATTTATAGTCCATTTCAACTGGGATGATCCCGGTGACAGTTCGATTTCGACAATTGTAGAGATGTCCTACAATAAAATAATTTCGATTGTTTCTGGTAATCGATAATACTATATATGGAAATGAAATCGATTTTACTTTACTAACAATACTTTAAATATGATTTGTGTTTATGTATTATATTGAAAGTTTATTGTTCATAAATGCATTAAATGTATGTTTTACACAGTGTTATTCGGTAAAATGAAACAGAAGGGAGAGAATTTGAAAAGAGTAAATTTTTTATTCAGTAAGTATCTGAAAAATCACTGTCAGAATCGCTTGAAGAGTCGCTATCGCCGACATTTATTATAAGTTGGTCTTTCCACCGATCTATTCTGACGTACATCTCCCAGTCCTCTAATATAGTATTTTGACGTGACAACGTCTTATAAATTGGTTTGCCGGGTGACACTTCAAGAAACTGCGTTACGCTCCGCTCACGTTATGCGCTCACAATGAGAGCGAGTGAGAGGCACGCGTCCCTTCCACTCGGGCATGGTTAGCCCGCCTAAGAGCGAGAGAGACAGACATAAAAAGTGAAAGGTAAATACGTATGTATGTGTAAAGGTAAAAATAAAATTTTGTTAATATGAAATTCAGTGCGAGATTCTTTGTATAAATTAATGTTTTAAATATAATTCTTTGTATAAATAAATGTTTTAATTTGTTACTATTATTTCATCCTTCTTCCTACTATACGAATGAATATTCACATTAAAATTATTTTACCACTCAAAGTCGTTGTCACGTAAAACTTTCGCCCGTATATCGACTTTACAGGCAACCAATTTTTTTTGTCTTTTCGACTACTTTCGCCCAATTTTCACCAGTGACGTGTTGGCTGGTTACATATATATATATATATATATATATACTGTTTTTGTTTTATAAGTTTAAGATGTTTCATTTTAATATTTTTCGTAATGACGCCGCAATAAAATGAAAAAATGTAGACTAATCTACATGTTCACATAAAAAAAGAGTAACAAATTAATTAATACAGCTAGAATGAAAAATACAAAGTAAAACTTAATTGATTAGTTATTGAATGTCAATTGAACTTCACTTGGTTTACTATCCCAACACTAGTATTTCTTTGTAGTGAAATGACCTTGTGAAGGGGTACGTTTTTTTATTATATTGTTTTAAAGTTGTGATAAATGTGTGTTATGCGAGAGTTTATTGAGACAAACCTAATCTAAAGTAAAAAATAGAATTATAAAAAGTAATTGTAGTATATTTAGTGATGGATTATATAAAAATATGTTATTTTGATGTAGTGAAATAAGTTCATACGCTTTTACAAAGTCACGTCTTCGTTATTGATGACATCTGTCACCGGGATCATCCTAGTTGAAATGGACTATAATTATTATTACTACCGAATAAAATGTAGGTGTTTGCGTAAATATCTTGACATAGCTTCCGAATGGAAACCCGTCAGCGTCACCCTTTCTTATTAAGTATTCCCGTCCACCTTTCCACGTCCTCGAATTAATCGCCCGAAAACCTCTCTATTAAAGTTTCTTTGCGAGTTGTTTAAGAGGCTCAAGTGCCTTAAAACTCCGCAGATAATGTTAAACATTCATTTAAGTGCGCGAAGTCCGACCAACTTTCATATCGTCGCATAAATCTCCTAATACTTTCACCGTTTAATATTCATGTCACCGTTCGACGAGGAAACTGCGGAAACGATTTACTGAAATAAGGGAGTTTTCTTATATATAATTTAATGTACAAATGCATAACTACATTTGGGAGGAACTAAACAATACATGACGTGTGCAATATAACGGCCTATATGCACCTATACTAAGTTTGAACCAGAACAAAAAATTGTTTTGTAATGTCCCGTGGCAAGTATCTAATAATATAAGCTAGTATAAATCGCTGGTGAAGTATCAAGTGAAATGATGGCCAAGCGCTTCCCTGGTAAATATTTTAAAAAAAAGCAGAAGTATACTTCTCTATTCTTTGATTAATGTTGTTTTTAAGTTTCTCCCTCTATCCCCCCCTACATATCAACCCATAATTTGTAAAATTGACAACCAACATTTTGTCAATTATTATTGGTGTACATTATTATTACCAGCTGATTAACATTATTATGGCAAGACAAATCAAATGATCTAACTACACCCTAAACAAAATAAACTGTTACTGCAACACAACAAACAACACCCGTATCGAACAAAAACTACAAACAAACTGTTAACATTATAAGTTGCTAATTCCATCCCAAGTCCCGCAGCGGTTTCCTTGAGCACGGGGCCCAACAGCCAATGTTCATATTAGGTGTACGATAAAATAAAATTTGAATGGCATCGCAGTCCCATTACCATTCCGGCGCGATAGGCCCCAGGAGGCGGGGTAACCCGGAGTAGCGGGCTCTCCAACTTCACTGAGAAAGAAATGAAACTGAAAATGTGTGCTTCAAGTTGGTTTTACTTCACTTTTATGAATGTAAATTGTTTTTTTAATAATAATACATCAAAATAGTTTGTTTCAGTGTTTAGAACCAGCCTAGTAGGCGTTCTGGAATGCCTTTTCAAGAGGCTCTTATAAAACATAGTCATACAAAACATTAGATAGGCAATACAATATATCTCATAGTACATTAAGTTATGTTCCATACAGTATAATTAAATCAATGTGCAGTATTTTTCTATGCTCTGGTGCATGACTATGATGGGTCAGTGTTAAAAAAAACACAAAATTATTGATTTACTGAAAATTACAAAAATGTTTATATAAATAATAAAACATCACGCTTGGTTGTTATCAATTACCAAAGCACTGCGGCACTTTATGCTTTCAGACCAAACAATAAAATCGACCACTGTGACAAATGGTTTCCATACACGCTCAATCGGTTTCCTAAAAAACCATTGAATGGCTGAAACACTGAATAAAAGTGCTTTAAAAGTATCAAAAACTTCCACAGGCTACTCATAGGAAGTATATAGCAATTGTGGGAAGCCGCCAAAACACGTAGCTCGTTCATTCGAGTCGTTACGCTTAAACCGAATCTTGAGGACCTCCGCTGCGGTTACAATTGGGTAGAGAATTTTTCAATTGAGTTGAAGGTTGTGTGCTCTGAAAGCTCTCGGTGGACTGGTCATGTTATAGACGTCTGAGCAAGTCGTTCGTGGGTCGCCGCATCAGCGGTTCGGTGCAATCCCCACGTTCATTTGCGGCCGTCACAACGTTAGTGCTCCTCCAAACGGTGTTGAACACAAATCGTTAATGTTACTTAGTAACGGTTGGGATTTACAATGAGATAATATTGAATGTCTCAATTAGATACGTAGACATATGAAGTTCTACAGAAGAGATCCCAATAAGTAATATTTTTGTTTAGTTTAGGTTATTGATACACATTAAAAGTGAGTATACGATAATTAAAACTTAGAACTAAATTAATTAATTTCATGTAAAGAAGGAAATGACCTAAATAAATTTTGTCCACCGCGAATTGTAGCGCGTGAATATCTTTCTGAAACTATTATTACTTATTTTTATCCTATAACAGCGCTTGGCTTTCATCAAACCTATTAGTGATGGTCACTGATAACGATACGACTGAAAATGGAAGCACACTACACTTGGCTTCCTCAGCCACTAATACGTTACTGGCTATCTTATTTGTGACAGATTAAACTATACCAATGACGATACTGTCAACATCACTCTTAAGCCATTCGTCCACGCGTCGACTTGCTCACGATTCAAGTATGATATGGGTAGCATCATACGTGCCGCTCGGAAGTTTCCGTCATATATTTTCGGCAATGTTCGTAGACGCGTCGACGGGACGATGAAGCTGTTATCTACAGTTTCATGGACGGGACACGCTCTCGACGCAACGCGTCAGATACCAGGGGCCCGACCGCCTAACCGATCGCTTTGGCTACGTGTATAGTTTATGACGTAATCTTGTCATCTAGCTAATAGGTATAGGCAAATATCGAAAGATATAGCCTATAGCTATAGATATTGCTTTCATAGGCGGTATGAAATGACAAGAAGACGTCATAAACTATACACGTAGCTAAAGCAATCGGTTAGGCGGTCGGGGGGCAGTTCTGCGCGACTTGTTGTGCTCGTCGCATGCAGAGTATCATACAAATGACGCGAAGCAATTATGGTGGAACAAAATAATATATTATTTGTGCAAGAAGTGGAGAAACATGCATGCATAATCCAAAATTTTCTTTTATTTTTTGTTTTAATGGCTCTTTTATAAGCAATATAAAGTAGTAAAATTTCCTCTTCTGAATCAAACATCCAAAACGGTGGGAATATCGCGAATATCTAGGTCGATGCGAGTACGAGTATTGGTTGAGAACCAGTAGCATAAACGAAGTAGACTGTCAGTCGCGTATGAAACGAGTCAAAGACGAGTCGACGCGTCGACGAAGGGCCTAACGATGATAGTTACCGTGGTAATATCGAACCAGACAAACTTAAGACGACACCTCGATTTGTGAACATTCAAAAGGGCTGATCCTTACTATCGCTGGCTTAAGGTCGAAAATACGTAGCGCCTGCGACAATTAAGACAATTAAGACCGCAAATTAACAGAATCTTTAAAATATATTTTTTTTTAAAACAGTTTAGTTTTCAAAATATGCAGCTACTAAATTACGAATATTGATGTTATCAATATATTTGAGTGATTTCCAAGCATCTAAATTAAGTAATTTTGTTGTAACTTCAACAATAGTGATTTTTTAAAGGTGTTTTCGAAAATAATTATGATCGAGTCAAAATTATACAAAAACAAGAACCACCACCAACCAAAACGAGCACATATATATATATATATTGTGCCCGGGTTCAAGTCTAGGCAGGGCTATGCTATATATGACTTGAACCCGGGAGCCAATGCAATTACCACTACACCAGAGAAGTTTTATGCGCATTTTTACAAAATTATATAACATATCATCATCAATCATAATACTAAAACATTTTAAGTTCCTGAGCAATTTGGTCCTACTAGGACACTAATAAATAACTAACTAACTAATAATAACATTGTAACATTTATGTTCCTCAATTTAGATTTGTATCTGATTTTAAATCGGTAAAGACACAGTTCAGCCGCCCCGCCCAAATCGTGTTCCCGTCCGCGCCATTTTAAAATAAACGACAATTTTTAAACACTGCATATTTCTTAAAATTCAACGTCGCTCCGGGCGTACTAATATGAGCTCTTAAACACCCCTTGCATGAATAATTAGGCGTTTCCCTGATTTATCCTTGTTATTATCACCGTAACATGCGTTTGAATTCGCTTACTCATTTTTTTCGCTTTATTAGGATAATACGTCTCAGCCCCGATGCGATTCTGATTAATGCGTTCAGCTTAAGCCGGTGCAACTTTGTCAGAGATAGCGGAGAAAAATAAAGGGACGTGACTCGACTAATTCGCTTTTTACGACACCGAAAGGTAAAAGAGTAATGGCACTTTTAAATTATTCTCCGTGCAAAGAGTTTAGCACCGTTTTGTAACAATCCTCTTTTTCCACGTCCCGCCGTGAATGAGTCAATATTTTAAAAAGTCGCATATTCTTCTTTTGAAATCTGAATTGTCAGTAAAAACCTTTATTTGGGACGTCACTCATTTAATTTTCTTACTATAATTTTTATGATTTTGTCCTGAAAATATGAAAATAAGTCTTATAATAACACTGTGTTGTGGTAAGTTAACGAGTTTATATTAATTGTAAATGAAAAATCAATATAATACTAAAACAGTGTTCAACATTTTGCAGTTTTTTTTCTGATTGGCCAAGTATTAGCCGAAGGTGACAATGATATCAAAAAAGGTGTATTCCCCTTCATGGTGAGTTTGCTATATTTAGATTCGCTATGTAGGCATAATTTAGTACATATTTTCGAGATTTATTTTATTTGCCGCAAATAAGTGATGTTGCATTATCAACTAACTCTAAAGCAATTTTATTTTTATTAACTCAGTATCGCATTGATCAATGCAACATAAGTGATAAAAACAAACTTTTAAAAAAACCGTATAGTATGAGATTGGAGTACATTTTTGTGTGACACTATCAACATTTTTATTCATTTTCATACTATTAATTTTTTTTCACAAATGTGAAAATGTGCTCACTGTACATTACAATGTGTCAGTGATGCAAAGAGGTGAACTTGATGAAAATAAACATTTGACTTAATAACGAAAATCCACAGGCTTATATATACTACCCAGATGAGAGAGTCGTAGAAGCGACTGAAGGCAGATTCCTCCGAGCAGCGGTACTGGTGAAGCCTAATTGGCTTGTAACCTCGTCTGTGGGGGCTGCGACCGTCAACGACTTACCCCACGGATTCCCACGCAAAACCCTGCTGGCCAGACTTGGGGCTGTCGCTATTGATTCTAAATTCACGATCAGTGAAGAAGAAGATGAGCAGGAGAGAGAGGTTTGATAACATATTACAAGTTTTTGCAATGTTATTTGCGAGGCTTTTAATAGCAACATTAAAGATCTTTCAGTGAATGTATCAACGTCCCTACTTTTTCGAATTAGTGAGAGGTACCGCTTAATATTTATTTTATTAACTGTTACGACCTGCAGTAGAATGAAAAAAGTAAAGATTGTCATTTGTATTTCAATAGTAATGCAAGTAACATTAGCAAAACTAAAAGAGTAAGGCAAAGTCTTTGATACTAAAAAAAGTTTTAAATTAGCACATGGACACCTTGGCCTGAAAGACTTCTGGTTTCTAAATAAAGAATTTTAATTAAAAAATTGGTGAATTATGTGGTCTTTTTTAAATTTTAACGTTATACCTTTTAAATTTTGTTTCAGATCATTCAAATAGTGCGTCCATTTAACCAAAGCTCGACCCAATGGTGGCGCACGGACATCACCCTGTTAAAAACTCTGCTGCCCTTCAATATCACTGATTTCGTTAGCCCGGGAACACTCCGCCAAAAATATAGCGTCAATGACACTAGCTGCTTCATTCTCGTTTACATTGTAACTCTATTTTTATATTTGCACTTTTTCTCCTCTGTTCTTACGTTCAAACAATTTATTGATCACGACTTCAAATACTGTATGTTTTGGTTTTTAGATGGACCAATATCAATAATATCGTGTGTTTTATTTAAACCTTTATGACACCCCAAAAGTGCTTTTCGGATCTTTGTATAATTTAAGAACTAGGAAGTCGTTAAGCTAATTTGTACACATTTGGACGTTTCCAGAGGAGGTCGGGCAACTCGAGTGAAGACAGACTGCTGACACAGTTTTATGTAGATGTGCTAACTGAAGGCTCTTTGAGCTGCGGGAACCACTTTTCCGAGGAGACTATGCTGTGTGCCAATGATAATGATGAAAACAAAGCCTTGGCTGCTGATCCTGGATCCTGCAATGTGAGTGCGCTTATAGTATTACACAGTCCTATTTTTTTAATTTCGACTATTACACTCTATTGCTGTTTTATGACGGACGGTAGGTATAAGTACAAAATCAACATCACCATTACTTACGAAATAGTGAACCAAAGAAATAATGTAGAATTGCCTAGTTTTGTTTTTACATTCTGGCAATCCAATAGCCAATTTTTACCTATCGCCAGAGTGAACGAAAGTGCGGCAACAGTGCCGTGACCTTGAATCGACGTACCGAGCTGTACCTACCGGCTTGGGTTGAATCACACATAGTTAATTTATTATTGTGTGAATTTGGGTGTCTTTTATATTGTAAACTTACCTTGTTATATAGGTCGGCAAAGTAAAAAAGGACAAACTGGGATTATGGTTGTGTGTGTTGAGACATCCTCATACACAACTCGCAATCGCGACACCCAAACCAAAAAAATACGTGTATACTGATCGGCAGCGCTCAGTGACATACTTGTTATTCTCCGTTACTACAGCAACATACGTTGCCCGATCCGCGTTTGCGGGGACAGCCCGCGTCATCGCGTACTCCTTTCCCGTGCTTTTTTCTGTGTGCTAATGTAAGTGAACTACGAGCTTGTGTGCGTGCGTTTCGGAGCGCTCGTATGAAGTTGCCGCACTCTCGTTCACTCTGCTATTGCTGCCGATATACAACGGTCGTAAGCAGTAGATACTGTTGAAAGTGAAAATTATTGGGATTTATTGTAAAGCTAAGTTAGGGTGCGTTTAGGTTAAATAATAATTTGTTATTTATTACAGGGATTTAGTGGCGGACCACTTATTTGTGAAAATGAAATTACTGGAATACAGACTTACATAGAAAACAATTGTAAGCAACCGCATTTGTATCAGAACTTAGCTGCATGGGACAGTTTCATTCAATGCGGCATAGAGGACAAGTGCCAAGAAGGTGCGTGTTCGCAGATGTGCATTGTAACCAACAAAGATGACCCTTCCAAAGAAGAAATTAATACTGAAGATCCCACATCAAGTACAGTTCCACAGGATGTTTTTACGTTTACTGAAGAAATTACTATGCCATCTTCAACGAACAAATTTGTTCTTTATGACGATCTCTTTTCGACTCCGACTTCAACTAGTACAACAACACAGACTGTTAAAGAAGAACCACCTACTACATCGACTACTGACCCTAAAGCTGATCTTACGAAAGACGAGACTGAACAGACCTCGTCGTGGCCAAAAGAGAAATATCCCCAACCAGAAGCTTCATTAGATGAAGAAAACAAGAAAATCGAGAGAAAAACCAATGTTGAAGCGCAACAGCACGACATCAAGACCAAAGCAAAGAGTGCCGCTGCGGAGAGCATGTGTTACCTCCCAAGTTTATTTAGTGTGTTTATTCTGGCTAGCATAGTCTAGTATTTGATATTATTGTTTGAAAAATAAAAAAGTTAATTTTTGTTTATACAGTTTGTTTCTACATTAAGGGCATCGGCAATAGCTTAATTGGATATTATGTAAATTTCGGTCATGGGTCGTTGTCCACCTGTTAAGTTCACCTGGGTGGACCACGGTCACTTTTTCTTGTCTGTGATCCACCTCATTGACTTATAATTTTAAAACTTCTATGGGCCGTGGTACACTAATAAGGTGGTAAGCACGTGATTCATCTGGGGTGTTCCACGGGCACTTTATCTTTCGCGTAGTACACCTAAGTGATAATGTCTAATTAATTTTATCATTCTGTTCATTAGCTTCGTCTTTGCATAAAAGGTAACTCTGCTTTTCCCATTGGCTTTATTGATGGCCAGTCTAGTAAAACTAAAATAATAATAGGTCTTCTTCTACATATGAAATTGGAGAAAAATCTGACTATTATATATGATAATCTTTTTTTTTATTTCTTTTTTTTTTGATAAAATTATTCCTCTTATAACAGAACAAAGGTCATAAGAAAAGAGATTGCAAAATCATTTTAATGTGTTATTATAAAGGTGGGTCACAGACAAGAAAAAGTGCCCGTGGTCCACCAAGGTGTACTGAAGGTGGGTCACAGACAAGAAAAAGTGCCCGTGGTCCTCCCAGGTGAACTAAACAAGTGGACAACGACCCATGACCGGTAAATTTATCCCAACAGTAATTAACTAATTTTCTTTCCTAACAGTAGCGGTGCTTGCAGTTACGTAGCATAAAATTGAACAGACTTCAGTATTTTATAACTTTGTTACAAATTATTCGAGCCTCGCAGACTTGCAAGTTAAGTGTACTTAACCACGACTTGTGAGAATGGAAATTGTGTCCCGTCCCGTCCGATCCTAGGGGATTATAGCGTCACCGCCACCCGATATGCTAATGACTTCTTGCTACCTCTGCGAATTTGTAACTTATATTTTAATTGCTGCTGAAGATTTTAAAATACATTGTTGAAAACTCTTAACTAGTAATAATATTGAATTTAAAATGAGTAGTACGAAATTAAAAAAGCAAAAAAGAAAATTGATCCCTTCAAGGGTTTCTCGATGTTCTAAGAACCAAACAAATTCTATAAAAGTTGAAATGGTTGCTTTTTAGTTGAAAAATGAAGAGCTTAGTGCAAAACAATATGATACAACACTGTAAACTAAAATGCATGTTCACCATTCATTCAAAGGAGAAATTAAATTTTAATTTTACTTAGTTTTGAACACTTCGTTCGGATCTTAAGTAGCGGGATGCACAAATATTCGCTCAATACGGTCTGGAAACTTGTTAATGCTATTAGAGCACGCTGCGGAGGCGCTAAGCTGCAACCTTACTTAATTTTACTTATTCAGAAAACTTTGTCATGGTTCCAAACTTTGCTTACAACAAAGCAACCAATGTGGCAAGTCATTCAATGAAATTTTAAAGTGTAGGCAAACACAGGGCACTTTATTATTTATTACCTATATCTAATTATATAGGTAACAATATTTAAATTCGCTAAACTACTACTTTTTTATGGTAAAACATTTTATTTTAAACGGTAAACGGTTTATTTTAAACTCTCGATAAATGTCAAATAAAGAATCAATTATTTTCCCGACATTCATTTGTTTTCCCGACATTCATTTGTTTTCCCGACATTCATTTGTTTTTCCGAAAATCACATTCATTGTATTTTTATTGAAATTGGAAAAATATGTTTACTTGAACTTAGTGGAATAGGTGAATTTAGTCTACTAAAGGTGAACGTTTTCCTTCAGTAGACTTAATTCACCCATTTGCAGGTAATAAGTATACTATTTGGTAGACTTAATGCACCCAGGTGATATCAGCCAGGTGAATTAAGTGTACTAAAACGTATTTTCATTTATATTCATTGTTGTCGTTATTTTCACATTTCTCTATTGGTAACCGCTTCACTTATTCTTCCTAGAACCTTAAATAATACTTTACTATTGTCGTCAGCATCTAATTTTGTAAAGTCGCCTCTATTTAAAATTAAAATTTGTGCCTAATCTTTTTTTTCTCCATTAAAATATTCCCAAGCAACCGTCATGTTTCTAACTTATTGAACGCAACAATTTAGACAAACAAACTTTTAGTAAGCCGAACAGAAGAGCCGTCGGTAAATACTTAAGCAAATTTGCAAGCTCCCGCACCTCCAACTTTAACACCCTTATATATTCGATACTACCCTTGCATACTCGATACTGTTACAACGGCGTTTATTCGGTATTTATTATTACCTAATCATTTGACTGATCATCAATAGTTTATAGATTTTTCACTGCCGGACACAAGCTTTTTCTACTTCAATGAAATTACAAAGGGAGTTTGGGTCATAACAAAAACAACACATTAGATAAACCAAAAGAAAAAAATATATATATTGTTAAAAATCAACTGCCTGGAGTCATGACATGCTCGACCCATTTAGGCTAATTTATTTTTATTGTGGTACGACCACCTTGGGGTCACCATCATGGGGTACGCGTGTTCTCAAGCGGACAAAGTTGCGAGCGGGCCACTAGTATATTATAAATTATGAATATGTTTTGAAGCATATCATTTAAATCCATCATACAGTTATTTATTTAAATACAAATCATCTAAAGCCCAAGGAGGTAATCTGCAGATCACAAACATCACTTAAACGGGACATAGGAGAGTTAACTCGAGTGTTCTTAAACGAATTCTCTTCCCGAACTTTTCGAGCGCACTGAATCGAAATGTATCTTAATACGACTAGATGTGTTTATATTCCGAATGGGGATCGCATCGGAAAACTGTTATGCATATTTTAAAATTAAATTTACTTACGTACCCACGACGGGAACGAGGCGTTCAGCGCCAATATCTCTTTTGAGAACTTTAAAATGTTTTATGATATTCGGCGGACGTGATAATGTTGGATTCGTGAATAACCCACTCGATTGAAATGAATAGAAAGCGGGCGCATTTGAATTTATCTAAGGTGAGGTCTGCACAGCACGCCTGTCCGTAGCTAGACGGCAAACTGGCTTCAACCTCCCTTACTGTGGCAATTTCAACAGCCGTATGGAGTACAACCACAGAGTAAGATAGATCTCCGAAATTAAAAATACTGATATTATTTCAAATGGTTAACATACGAAATTGCAGATGGCATGATCAGGATAATTTAAGATTAAAAATACAATTTCAACTAATAAAATTATTGAAAAATATATATATATATGTGATCCAAGTTTTATAATATGCAACGGAAACATACAAGACTTTTAAAACAACTACATCATATACACATACTTCATACAACATTTTGATTGCATAACAACTTCATTACGTTTGTTATTGTTTCCATTTACTTAATTATGTTTCCTTTGCTGCTTATTCAACCCGGCCTTAACAATTATAAATTATGACAGTTAACAAACAAAAATAATTAATTCAACAATCTCATAAAAAGAAATAAGCAGTTCATAAAACTTTAATAATTAAAACTCAAATAAAAAATTCGTAGCTCGTGGGATCAAACGGCCGGTGTAGAAAGAGCCAAGTTTTGTTGAAACAAGTTGTTTATTGTACGCAAGGGTTTGTTGGCGCGATGTTTTTCGAGGGCTCTTTGTATAATGGTCTTTGTGTACGAATCATTTTCCCTAGCCGGGGGAGTAGAGTAACTGATAACTGTCGTTAACTGGTCCTGACCGGGTATTAAGAAGTGTAAACAGGGGTACACCGTAAAAATAATATCATCGCTATTTATTATTTGAACTGTTAAATTTTTTTTTTGTTCATCATATTTTTTTTATTTCTTTTGACGAAATAATAATTATTTTGTAGATTAGGGCTTTATGACCCGGTATTGTTAAAAGAGACTACGTTTAAATAATATTAATAACTAGTCATCCTTCCTTTGTAAGACCGTGCTCTCCATTTATTTATGGTAATGGTATAATAATCATTCATTATACAGGTTGTGGTTTTGAACAGTTGCCAAATTCAAGGAGGCGATTATGTTAATGTAACTGATAATAAATCCATTAAAAAAAAATACGTAAAAAAAATACGAAAAAGATTTTGTTTCTGTTGCATGTCATTCTTTTGAAAATACTACGCTGTGCTACTACTTTGGCTCTGCGCTAGGTGCGCAAAACAAATGCCTACAAATGCCGCCGCTTGCGCTGGCTTTTGTCGGCTAGCCGCCACCCGCTCAAAGCGGGAACCTACGACGATTCAACGGTCGCCGCTCGCTCAGTCTCCCGCTAACCGCGAGCGCGCGCGCACACGTTTGACAAAAAAAATCCGGGCCGTTTTCAAACGTAGGTACGATGTCGCGTTATTTTAATCACGACTACGTTGAAATGGTGCGGATGTATGGCCTCGCCGGTAACAGCTTGAGGGGTGCAGTGCAGATGTTCGCGGAGAGGTGGCCAGACCGACCAACGCCGTCCCGAACGACGATGCTGGCTGCTACACAACGCCTACTGGATTACGGGCAGTTCAGTATCCCAGCGCACGCCAGTGGTCGAGGCAACGTGGGCCTGCCCGTCGACTTACAGGAGCAGATCTTGCAGTTCTTCGACGACGAGCCACGCGCCAGTACACGTGATGCTGGGCGGCACTTTGGCCTTGATCACACCATCGTTTGGCGCTTGTTGAAGAAGAACCAGCAGCACCCATTCCATTTTCGACGAGTTCAGGATTTGCTTCCCACTGACCAGTCCAGCCGAGTCGAGTTTTGTACGTGGCTCCTCGAACATCAGCACGTTAATATTCTGTGGACTGACGAGGCGCAGTTCACAAGGGTCGGCGTCTACAACGTGTATAATGAGCATTGGTGGGCACACAGAGAACAGAACCCTCATGTCACAAAAAAAGACTCCTTCCAAAGACGTTTTCAGCCTATATGTTTGGGCTGGTATTATTGGCCCTTATTTACTGGGGCCTTATTTCATTGAAGGTCATCTCAACAGCCTTACCTACCTAGATCTGCTGCACCACGTTGTAGATGAGCTTTTGATGGACATTCCACTGGCATTCCACAGAGACCTCTTCTACCAGCAGGATGGTGCTCCACCACATTATGGACAAGTAGTGCGCAGCTACCTAAACGATACATTTGGATCGCAGTGGGTGGGACGTGGCGGTCCAGTGTCTTGGCCTCCTCGCTCCCCGGACCTAACACCGCTAGATTTTTATTTGTGGGGTGATGTAAAAAGGCTAGTGTATTCGGAGGAGGTTACAACTGTAGTGCAATTGCGTACGCGAGTGGTGTCCGCTTTTGAAACGGTGAGAGAAAACATTTACGTTCTCAACCAATTAAAAGAAAATTCTCGGCGTCGTGCTGCTTTGTGTATCGCTCGTAATGGGGCACATTTTGAACACTTGTTACGAGTAACATAGGTAAGTCAAAGTTTTGCTTAAGCACATTTTCATTTCATTTCATTTCCATACCTACATACTAATAGCATAGGTACGTAGTTTATTTTTTTCTGAATCGAGTAATTCTGTCGAGTAACTGGGAATCGAACCATGAAAATTTTAATAGGAAGTGGCTAATTAACATTCATACCTAACGACTAGACTAGACTAAATAACGTAGGTACCTATTTAGTTTCTAGGATGTAGTAGCGTTAAATAGCCACGACAGCAATGTTTGTTTAAGTTAACGGTCGTTGACCTCGGAGTAGTACATGTGAATTTCGAATAGAAACGTGAGATGTTACGAAAGATATAGGACACCAACCAATAGGTAATATTTTTTTTTAATATTTTTAGGTAAATTATAAGTATTTAAATATTCATAAAATTTTATAAAATACAGTGAAAAAATTAAACGCCCACCCGACCGATAAGTATTTGTTCTACACTTGTGTACAATATGGCGACTGTTCAAAACCACAACCTGTATATTATTTAGTACGGAATCCGAAAATGGTTAATATGTATTGTCTTGCTTTGGGCCAAATAGTAAAATTAAAACAAATAATTGTATTGTGCTGTTGAGCTTTTATTACCTACTAGCTTCTGCTCGTGACTTCGTCCGCGTAGATTTCGATTATCGTTATTCCCTCGGGAAGTTTAAAATTTTCCGGGTTGAAATGTAACCTATGTGTTAATCAAGGGTATAAAGCTATCTCCTTTTCAAATTTCATCCAAATCCATCCAGCCGTTTGCAGCGTGAATTCATTAATTTATAATATTAGTAGGATATTATAAATGATTAGAATTTACGTTATTTTTTTTTAATTTGTTAATTTATTTATTTTTTATTTTTTTTTATTTATTCCTTTATATTTATATTATATTTATATATATTTAGCTAGAACTTCACGTAATAGACGTTCAAGAAGCTAGACATTCACGGAATGGACGTTCGAAGCAATAGACTTTAGAGTTTACCGGGCTTATCAGAAACTGGTCCTAAGAGCCCGAAAGTTTGTGATTTACTTCTATGGGCAGATTTTAATATTTTGTATTGAAACATGAAACATGTAATTGGATAATTAATTTTATTTAATTTCGGAAGTGAAATAATCCTCGTCATCTCTCGAGTCTATAGCCATGAATGTCATCTGCCTGGTAAAAGGATTCTGCCCAGAATCTGACTGGATAACGGCCACCCTTACTTATCTATATTTTCCCCCTTTAGTAATGTCATATGGGTGTGGCGTTAAATTACAAGTACACATGAACTTGAAAACATTGATGTTGTTGAAACTGTAATGATCAAAGTTTATCTTCAAGTCACTAGACTTAATACTAATTAATAATAACATTCAACTTAAAATAGTACATCTACACAATATCAATTTTCGGTAAGTTAATAGTAAATAAACAAACGAAAAGTTCATATTGCAAGTGGCATATCTATAATGAGGAAGGGAATCGTCCGTGTACACAACACAAGACGCTGAATAATAACCAGGTCGTGAAATCCGCGACGCCCGCCGTCTGTAGGCAATTTTCAATCTCTTTCCTATTTGTGACAGTAATAAAGCGGCCGGGAAAAGTCAACAATCAATTTTGTATTTCAATTTATTCCCAACCATCCTAGTTCGTGCGGTGATAAGAAAAAGAAAAACGCGATCATTGAAAACGGAAATTATTGCAAGAAGCCATCAGTGGTGTGCGCCGGCATCCTACGCTGTTTTTTATGGTTTTTTTATTCCCATTTTTTTGTTGATCGCTTCTCTGGTTTGATTTGTGGGCCGTCTCCTGGTGAAACCGTGAGGCAATTTTCACGTGTCTCATTGTGTATAGTTCTCGTTCGAGGCTGTCGACTTGCATAGGCGCCTTGCATAGGCATTCGCATAGAACGCATAGAACCGATGACATAGTGACATTCATAAGAGTTATTTTGTAGATTAACGGAATAAATAATTATGAATTTTGAATTTAGGTGCAAAGGCGGCTGTGACAATATTACTCGAAATGAATTGTGTGATTGTTACTATTTACTACAATTAAGGTCGGTGAAAAATATATATTGCAGCAAAACATAAATTTATTTATTTTGAGAAAAAAAAAATACAAATCAAACAATACAATACAAACAATACAATCAAATCAAATCAAATGCACCGCCAACTTCCCTATCAACGAATCAGCTTATCAAAATATCTTATCAGCTTAGTAAAATTATTATTAGTTTAGTAAATAATTAGTAAATAATTGTTAGCTTAGTAAGACCGATCTAATCCGAACTCCTCGGAGAATCTAGGAACCGGGACACGCACTTGCGCGTGCATCACGTTCCCTCTAGAAAATCTTTGACAGTGTTTCGTTTCATACGGCTTGAGGAACCCAAAAAGCTTTGGCAGTCCCCCAAAAAATTCGAAAAAGCCGCCTGAAGCAATCAGCAAACATTCCAAAAAAGAATTAGATTCATAAGAGGCGCTGTCGCCTGTATTGTAAAAGGTTGTGGGTTTCTTATCCCACCACCATAAATAAAGCATTATGAGTGTAAAATATTAGTAAAATAGTAAAATAATATATAGTACATAGCTTTTAATAGTATTATGTTATCTTTAAATAATTGGGTATTTTTGACACCGTTTTAATTTAAGTAAAAATAAATAAATAAATAAATAAATAAATAAAACTAAAATTTTAATACAAACAGCATCATAGAACTTGACAAAAACAATATGCTAATTCAATTGAAGTTACTATCAATAACTAATTATAAATCACAATAATAATTTGGCGTTCGAAGCTCACGCTCTATATAAGTAGGTACCAAATTACTTTATTATTGGTCTCGTATGTCATAATGTGTTACTGTAAATCACCTTTAAGCAATCACGTCCAAGGTCCCTGGTGTAGTGGTTGATATGGATAGACCAAAAAACATGCATTCATCTAAATCGATCAAAATCGTTGAACTAGTTGCATGATTGTGAAAGATCTTGGGTTCGAGTCTCATCTAAGGCATTCATTCAGTGCTATTTATTATCAGTTACAGTATAAATATAGGATTAGTATGTAAAATATATAATATATTATAATGTAAAATAACAGTTTAGTGTTACACAGTTACAGTTATATATATAACAGTTATATTTAGTGTGTTTTTTGTATAATTTTAAGAAATGCTTTTACCCTTATTGAAACACTTTATTTATTGTGTTTATTGGGACAATCAAAACGACAAACTAATACAAGCAGTTCAGGTACTAGGTAGAACATGATAATTATACTTTTTTAACAAAGACTTCTACGGCGTGCAATATGTTGTAAATTGTTTTTTATTTTTTAACGATTGAAATTATTTTTATCACTGTCCTCCATCACTATTCGATTGGTGTGTTCATGAGAACTAGTAAATAGAGCTCGTGATGTCACTGGTACATTGTTGTATGGATTTGAGAACTGGTGGTGCCACGAGTCCGAATCCAAGTTCACCCCCAGGGGTGTCTTCCAGGGGTGCCTTGGGTCCGGAATGAAATCCATGAGTAGGTAACGCTTTAATGCTCTAAGAAGTAACGCGATGTATCGGGTGTTTGCCGTGGCGAAATTAAAGATGGCATCGATAACAATTCTATCAGGCTGCGCCGCCGACAATAAAGGCGGGCGGGGAGGGGAAATTGGGGTGATTTTTCTCCTCTGTACACGTCCGCTCAGTAAGTACAGTAGGCAAATTTGATACATACATACTCTTGCTCGAACTTCGGACAGGATCCTTTAACGGCACGTGTTAGTAATGCGGATGTGAAGACCTATCTTTTACTAACGTACTTTTTTAGTTTGCCGTCTGAGGTGTACTGTGTCGTTACGGCTGTCATCGAACGTTAAAGCGAAAGGGGGGAGGGGGAAGATTGTTCGTTTTAGGGAAATAATACTTTTGTTTTATAATTTTATTTAGAGTATCTTGAGTATGTCATGCTCTCTTTATTTGTCTCTGCGGTGGTGGCGTGTGCGTCGGGTCGTTACGTTCCCTAAAATATGGTTGAGCGAAGCGATGGCTGATTCATATGTCATACTCGTGAACGGGTGCTGCCTGTGGAGGCTGGTCTGCTCTTGCATACTTATCTTATTTTTAATATTATTTACTGTAGTTTGACTTGGTTTTTCTTAACCAATTTTTTTTTTTTTAGAGTACTGTAGTGGTATTGTATGACATTGTGGAAATTAAAACTTTTACCTGATGTAAATTTGTTAACTTAGTTTTTTTATTTTTTTTATTTTGTGATATTTTTGTTTTTTATTTACATGTTGTGGTTGTCTTCTATAATTTTGTGTTTATTTGTAATGGAAAGTGTCCTGCTATGATAGGGCATTTTCCAATATTTTTGACGCTGTAAGGGAGAAAAGAGCTGGACACTTGCTGAGTTTCTTGCCGGTTCTTCTCAGTACAAGATCTCGCGCCCAGAGTAGACTTACGAACCGATGGCATAGTGACATTCACAAGAGCTACTTGTAGCCTAAACTGAATAAATGATTTTGAATTTTGAATTTAATATATTTGCGATTGCAAGATTACGTGAAGGTTCCGTGATACAATTCTAATCACTCGCGTTCCTATTTCAAATATTTTTAACAGGTTTTAATGTGAACTGATTACTTTCTGTATTCTAGGCATACCATAATACTATAAATAGGTAGTCTAATGTGTATCAGTTTTTTTGTACTTTGTGCCAAGATTTACAAGTAGCTACTTACTATCACTTAACTTTAAATTGTAGCACCAGAACCAAGCATAAGCACCAGAGTCGGCAATCACAGTAATCTTATTTTCGTTAAACTTAAAATCTTACCATCTAAAATGTTTTTGTTTTGTTTATATAATTTTAACGCAAAATGATTGGCGCCTTTGGCTTTCAAAGTAAAAAAGTAAATAGTGTTGAATAATTTCGGCGGGCTGGTTAAAACCACGATAGCTCAATTGGAAGAGCACCTGACCCGGTATGTCAGAAGGGTGCAGGTTCAAATCCTGCTCGTGGAAATTTTTTCAACATTGTGTTTTTGTAATCTTACCATCTCTTTTATGAAACTTACTTATGTCACTGACAAGCAGGACGCAAATTACTGTTTTGAAATGTAGTAGTACTCTAGTGGTTTTAGACTACAATAAACACTGGATCCTAATCGAATCGTAATTTTCAAACATAAAAAGATCCTGTTGTTCTAACCTTTACACGCATCTTTCTATTTTCTGGATCACATTATAGGCTAGATTGTCGGGGACCACAAGACCAAATTGTGGTCTATTTTTATTAACATTTTGAGGCGCAATTAGGTGATGCAAAATATTTCCAGTTAATACATAACTAGACAACCAAACTTGTTATTATTTTGTACTTGTTTCAATAAAATAAACCTCAATTACCTAAAGTCACCTTACCATCTTGATGGATGGCGGTCTACTACTGTGCGTTTCTCGCGTAATTTTTTACCACGAACTACAGTGCTGTGGAACCAGCTCTCGGCGGCGGTATTTCCGGACCATTACGACTTAGGGATCTTCAAGAAACGAGCCTATTCCTTCCTTAAAGGCCGGCAACGCATCTGCGATTCCTCTGGTTTTGTGGGTGTCCATGGGCGGCGGTGATTGCTTCCCATCAGGTGACCCGCCTGCTCGTTTGCCTCCTACAAAAAGGTCCCTAAAAAAGTCTCTCAAAAATGTATAATCAACTGATTATTGAATGTCTCCAAACATTATGTAGTGCCGTCGAACTGGTCAAGTAGATTGGTGAAATGGTATAGGTAATATAAATATTTATAACACAACGAAATACTTTATTTTTTTTGTGAATAATAGATTTATTAAAAGACATTTGAAAACTCACTATTGTATAAGCCGCCAATATTTTTTTCTACAATCTCAACAGATTTTTTTTATTAAGTTATGAGTAGCTTGCGTGCTGACGCTACCGTCGAGGTTCATAAGGTGTACTTCTCAGGTGCTATCAGCGAGTGATACAATGGTTCGCCGGTCGACATCTTTATGCCTCGATACGAGCCCCTGCACCCATTATGGCTCACCGCTAGGACCTTTTCAAATTTCCGCTCACCTTACCGAATGATAACGTTTTTCTTTCATTGAACTTTTTATTGCGCATTTTGTTGAGATCGGATATTCAACAGCTTGGAGGGCTCCGCAGGTTTCCTGTTCTATAAATCAGCCCTTATCTACTGAACTATTAAGTGTCAGATTGTAAAGACTTATATGTGTTCGAGTAGTCAATTTGTTTGAATTTTGCTGTCGATGTCTATTAAAGCCATGGCCGCGTGACGATCCGTGTTACAAAGCAATAATGTAACAAATTTTACTAAAAAATTAGGTAAGTAAATACATATTTTTAAAAAGCTCCTAAACTAATTAGATTTAAAGTACCTTTTCATCTATATGTATAAGTCTAAAAATGTGGGAAACTTGTAATTTGCTAATATATAACTACTTCCTTAATTTATATTATTATAATAGCAATAAGTTATACTAAAAAAAAAGCAACATAATTAAGTTTTTTTTTTAAATATTTTGACAATCTTTAGTGTTTTAGTTTCCAATATTTTTTTTATGAATATTCACGCAATCAACATATATTCACTTATCATATATTTAAAGATCGCAAACTCAGACCACTGACATGGCTCACTGGAATCTTCTAATCGCCGCACGCAGTAAAACCTAGGACAAACTTTAGGCCACCCAAAACCGCTTTTAAAATGACAACTTTTATCGAGCACATCATTCTATCTTATTCGCTGGCTAAAGATGTAATTGTGACATACCTATTTAATATGTATCAAATCATACATGTAGTAGAATAAGCAAGCGATAGATTGGTTATGGGCCGATTACTTTATTTTATTTATTCAATACGAGGAGATTCTTGAGGCGTCTCATTTGACTTTAAGTGATGATAAGGCCGAAGGTGGTAGCCCTCATTACCCGAACTACTGAGGATTAGCTACTATTAGATTACTAGCTTCTGTGTTCTGTTAGATCTATTACATTAATTAATATTTAAGAAAATTTCGTAAGTAAAATTTAAACACTGAAAAAAGACGACAACCTCAGGCGGGAATCGAACCACGCACCTTCCGCATTCCGGGCGGCTGCCTTAACCACTTGGCTACCGAGGTCTGGCTTTCACCCGTCGAAATTTTTCAGTGCTTGATGCTTATGTTTTTTAGTCAACATTGCTTCATCAATCTTAGAAGTTTCGTAAGTCAATAGAATAGCAGTGGATGAATACAGCCTATGGGGTATCAAATTATAAAATAAAAATCAAGGTACTTTTGGATAAGGCTTTAATGCGCTACATCTTTGGTCGTAATCATTGGTTGAAAAGAACCTGACACATTTATATTTATACAAATGCGTGTGCCTACAGTTGTACTGTTACGGAGAATAATACAAAGCTTACCGATAGTACTGAACATTATAGAAGGAGACAAATCTTACGTCATTAATAAAGCCGGAAGAAAATTCGTCGTAACTGACTCTCTACCTCGTATTAGAGATCGTAAGTCAGCTGTGGAGTCTGAATATAGATATCAGGCCAGATCATGCTAGCAAGGAACATATATATATATATAGAGAAGTTGTACCGTATTTCACTACTCAATCCAATCGTCCAAAATCACTGACTTCAATCTAAGACAGTCCAATAACTTGTCTCCAATTATAATAATCAATTTATTATAGTGACGAAGAAGGCATAGCGTGTATTTTTCATATTGCACAAACACAAATTAAAAGTATTTAACCATAGTTGGGCACATTGTTTTCGAGGACGCATAATTATCATTATTTATTATAAAATCAAAAAAGGAAGCGTGATATGATGTTGTACAATGTTTCAGGGAATGCTCTTTGCTAATTAAATTTTAACCAGATGTAACAATATGACCGTGACACTAAGAAACATGTTATCGTTTAACACACCTATATAATATGAAAAATGTGCTACAGTTGACCACTGTATATCTATATAAATGCAGAAAAAATATAAAAATTAAAAACCACAAAAATATTGCTAAAAGAAACTAATTTGAACTATTTTGAATCATATATTTTCACATTTTTACTATTTATTTCAAATATTTTTACTGATGTTTAATAGATACTTACTTACAAATATTCTACTTACAGCAAAAATTTTATTTACATGAATAATACAAACATTACAACAATGTTCACAGAAAACTTAACAATTAATATACAATATAAGTTCAAAACGAAATAACAAAGAGAGAATTCTGAAACTAATCAATTCTCCAAAGAGGCTTCGCCAAATAATAATTTACATTAAAAATAACTATGAAATTTGATCAAGTTATGTCACATAATAATAAGCAATTACAAATAAGTATTGTGTGTTATTTTATTATATACTTAAATATAATGTTTTTAACTCAATACACGAGACTGTACAAAATTGTATACACTGTCCGAACATATTTGATACTTGTCCAACATTTATTTTATATGACATTCTTTAAATAAAATTTAATGAAAACAATTCTAATTGCTGTACATACCCTATACCTATACCTTGAGATTGAGAGTGATCATGAATTAGTATTTACATTAACATTTATGGTTTTTTTGATTAAATAAAATCCATATTTTCCCGTGAAACTTTCAGGCAGTCTTAAAACCCGCACTCGCCTAGGCTTGAGTTAAGCTGAGAATATACATTTACTATAATTTAATTTACTATCTCTAAGCATAATACGTACAGTTAACAGCACATTGCACCATTCACATTCGTGACAACAACATAGAAAATTTAAATTCAAAGTGTCATCCTTGATTTGCTGTCAACTGTACCAAATGTACCTTTCATTTCATCAACGAGAAACATTATGGAAGGTACATTTCTTCACACATTAACTATACTACCAGCGAAGTGCATGTCTGAGATCAACTTATGAGATTTTTAAAACTAAACACATTTGCAGGCAGCAATGAAACGAGCTTAACATTTTAACGTAGTAAGTTAAACAAGTTCAACTGCTGACCACATAGCCCTAATTACATCATATTTTACGAAGAAGATTCGAAACACGCGGATTGGCCACGTTGCATCATAACAATCAATGTGGACTAACTACAGTTTGGCATTTGCTTTGCTTTTATGACTACACAATTATTTGAAACACATTGCGAGTTCGTATGTCCATGAGTAGTCCGAGTTGACGGATCGTATGTCCTAGTACTTCTAGCGTCCGCAGTATAGTGCGTCCGACTAGTTTTGGTACTTGGCGTACGGATGGGCCGAATCTCAGACGCGGTAGTCTCAGCTGGACGCTGACAGGCCCAGGGGCTTGAGGTGCGGGGGCGCTGCGAACGGGGCCGGCGATGCACCCGACATGTTATTGTTCAAATCGCCGGAGCGACTTGAGCCATTTATCATGGCGCCCATTGCATTGCTCGTCTGTTGAAGAAAAGTATCGATGTTTTATTCGGCTTTTTTAACGTATACCTATACGTACATAGACTCTCCTCCTCACATTTTTTTTTTATTATTTACATATAATATTATGTGTAATACAACATATATAATATTATTTATATTTGACTGGTCCATACAAAAACAGAACGCGTTGCGGCATGATCTTATCTGGCGTTATAGTGTGAGAGTGAGAGAGAAAGTTATAGAGTGTGAGTTAGTTTGCTTGCGCAGGGACATCTGGCATTGCTTGTTTAACATTAACGTTAACGCACTCCTAGCATCTCCCGATGACGACAGAGAGACTCTGATGAGAAAGATGATAGAAATTATGTACTTCTTACACAAACATACGTACCGGTGGCGGTGGTAGGTGCGTGGTCTGCCGCTTCAGGTGCGCCAGTGGTGGCGGATTGTACGCCATGTTTGCGAACACGAGACGCTCTTCATAGTCGTACTCGCACAGAATCTTGTTCTCGCACAAGTAGAAGCGATCGCCCACGCAAAATCTGTTTGAAAAAAGTTAGGTTGATAAAGTCGATTTAACACATCATGTTTGTGACATATGAAGACATTTAAAAAAAGAATCTGAAACTCAATTAGATTTAAAAGCGGTACAAATATGTGTTTGTAAGGAAAAGAAAGCTCTTTGCCGAAAATACAAGAAATTAAACGCAGAGGTGAAGAAACAAAGAGTGAGCATTCACTGCTCATTCCTGTTATCACTTGCAGTACCTTAGTTTGTCATTTTCAATAAAAAAGGCTTATTTTTTCCACTAATTAGATCATTTAATTTTAAGCAAATAGCATTCTAGCTCACGACGCATACAATGCAATATCGTATTACATCCATTGCACAAGTCTGATTCAGTTACGAAGTGGGTTGGCTGCAGAAAGATCCAATTAACGATTCTTCATGGAACTCGAGCCAACACTAACGACCTACGCACCTATCGAGGCCAGCTCTGTGCAAATAAAATGATTTAGGTACGCTTCTTTTTTACGCTGCCTAGTACAACGCTACCGGTCCGATATAATCCCCGAGGTTTAGATTTAATCGGGAGGTGAAACAGTGAAATGTCTAAGAAACGAAATTTACTATCACTAGTTGAAAGGTCAACGTGAAGAGGGGTGCGATAACGTCACGCGAGCGCGCGTCCCTCAATGTGGCAAAAACAAAAGGTATCGCCTTCGACTCGCCACTGGCCGCCCGGAACCAGTGTGATAACGCAACCTTATCTCCCCCGGCCCCGTCTTCCACCCGTCTCCAACCCCCCCACCCCTCGCCAACTCTTTTGTTTCACTTGTCACAAAAATTAAGCGCAATAGCTCCGCTACAAATGTCTCTTTTTTAAGGGGCCAATTTCCACCGCAACTCAGTCGATTTCACCGCTCTTAATTAACTTTATTTCCTGTTCTCTCCGTTTCCCGACTTTTGTTTTTGGGGAGTTGTCCTTTTTATTTTTGCTATTTTTTGTCTGCAACCGCGTAATGGAAAAGATGTAGAACGAAATTTTAATGACTGCGCAAGTAAAGCTTTGTGCGGATCGCCATTGTGTCGGGCGATACCGACGCCGAGTTTGACGTTTAACGCGCCTATTGACTGTATACCACCCCTCTGAAACAATGACATTTAGGAGAAACTGACTCCACCGACTGCTTTGAGAATTTGAACGACACTCGATATCTCGTGTGCATACAAAGTTAATGTACTCATCTGATAGGACCTCAACTAAAATACAACTAGGTTATAAATCCCTAATCTGTTGGTTAAATATTCACTATTTATGTGCTTCGGTTTCGAGCTACCGTAAGTTTCGAAATCAATCAAAATGCAGTTTAAACTGACGGGGACGACACGATTAATATTTTGACGTCAAAATTCATGGTTATTTGACGCACCGACTGAAACATATTTATTGGAGAACATCCACTAGGGCTGCCACTCTACTTCAACGTAGCCTTCATCATCTGCCTATACAGTTTTACGACATATATCCCTCTGTTGTTCGGCCTTGCCATGTGGCTATCCAAGGTAACTGCTCAGTGAAGATCATCACTGAGCAGTTACCATTGACAACTTAGAATCATGTTTTGTGAATCGAGGCCGTTTTGGTCAGAGCTGTGTGTGTCATTTTGCGCAAGACTGGAACAGTCCAACTTCAACTTTTTCTTGAATTTGTTGTAATTTTTTTATAATATACATCGATACCTACTTATTGGTGATATGTAACGGAAAATGTATGAATTCTCAACTCAATAGGTTCGTCAGTTGATTCGCAAGCAAGTTCTCAAGTATGTTCACCTTAATGTATTGAATTAAAGGTGTGTGTGTGTATATATATCGAGTCAAATATTTTTATACCTCTCTTTCTCTTATTACTAGTTTCTCTTCACTAGCGAGCAAGCGAGCATAGCGAGCGAGGTAAGCGGCGCCCGGTGGCACGGAAGCCGCGGGCGCCACAGATTGCCACTAAATTATTTAGCCGTTTAGCGATATTCGCCCGTGATATCTGCTCATCCGCCGCGATCGGACAGCTTGCAAATTGGATTCAGATTTCTGCCGCCAGTGGAAATTGATTTGTCCGTGATATTTAATAGTATGTGCACTATGTTGTTTGGCGAACACGTGCGATAATTGGGCAATGTTGTACCTATGCGTTACAGAGAGTCAATTTTTTTACTTTATAACTGAGTTCGGTAGTAGTACAAAGCTATTTTTATACTACGACAACCAAAGCTATTGAGATAGGTACACGATTTAGTCCCAACATACTAGGTATTTATTACTTGATATTTAAGTACTCCTAAATGTTCTAAAAGTTATAAAGCTTTTTAAAGTCATATTTAGGTAGTAGTTATAAAACAGTCGCGGAGCTTTAAAAAGCTCAGTAAATAAAAGCTAAGATTTAAAGGGTGATCGTTTTAAATTCCTGAAACCAACTAACCGCAATAAAAAGTTGTTATAAAAGTTCCAGTTTAAAGTGAAATTCTAATTTCTTGTTGTGATAAAAGACTCTCTGAGAACAAAAGCACACCAACTAACTTACTGCCACGGGCAACAGAAACACGAGAATAGTTTCTTGAAAACAATCAAATCTCTGTAGCAGTGTCTAAAACGGTTATTCAACAGTTGTACCCAGATCGGAGGGGTCGTCAAATGAATATATAATTGGAAGAGTTGTCGCCTGCTAACGGTGAAAAGGTCCGTCGGCGGCGAATAAACCACCCGAGAGGTACCAATCTTCGCGCCTCTCTATTATTTAGGCGGACGCGGCACACGAAGATTGCGGGCTTTATTCTGAATAGTTTTGCTTCTGAATAAAAGTTTGGTACTATTCCAAGCTTGTTGTAGATATAAATAGACGCTTGAAAGAAAATATTGACAAGCTAGAGTAGTAGAGAGTAGTTTAAAGTTCGTATTTTAGAAATAAAGTCGTATAACTTCATAATGCTTAGTCAATATTTCCTTTCAAGCGTTAAAATATTTAACTAAAATAGTATTATTATTATCTTTTTTTAGAGAGAGTTTTTCTGGTTGTTTCAGACGGCATTTTTAGCATCACTGGACTTTTTTGGGGGCAGTGATTAACTTCACCATCAGGTTATACAGTCCCAATGTTGGGCTCAGTACTTCCCTTATGAACGACATCACATGGGGATATCGGTTGATAACCCACCACCCTGGCTAATGCGGCTTAGTGGGTTTCAAGGACTGCCATATCAACAACAGCCGGGAGTAACGGCTTGACGTGTTATCAGAAACTCGAAGGAGTCGACATGTTTATGTTTGGTCACCCTCATCATGTTAGTCGACATTATGAAGGTTGCTAAACTTGCAAGATCACAACAGACCACAAAACGTTGTGCTATTGTGCTTTTCCATCAACTATCAGGTAAAATATTTTTTTATAAGTGTAAAAACAGGATTTAGTCATTATCATCATCAGTCTATAAACGTCTCTTCGCTGTTCTCAGGCATTTCCAAATCGCACATGGAAAAGACCGTAACCCACCCCTTTGGCGCTGGCCCAATGCGGCTTGGTGTTAGAAATTTTTTTAAACTATTAACTACTATGTAAATACAACTAAATTAAGTTTCCGAAATATTTAATGTTTTATTGAAGACTTTCGTTTTTATTACAGCAATCTTCTGGAATAGGGACGCTTGAGACCGTTTTGTGACAATGCCTTACAAGATACGATTGGATTGCATAAAATAGTAATCACTTTTATTATAACAAATATATGAAAGTCATATCAACTTTTAATTTGACAAACGAACAATAATATTATTGTATTATGCATTGTTAAAAAATGGTTATAAATAAAGAAACAATATCATTACACGCTAAGATAAAATAAATCCAGAATCTACATATGTGTTTAAATAAAATTTAAATTAAGCCGTAAAATTAAAATCAAATTTGTGATATTTCATCTGCAAAGATGAATCTGCATAGCCATCGGTCGCAATAACCGTTGGATAGATGGCGCACTATGCCGCTATTATCACTCAAAAAATTAAAAAGCAAATTCAGCGCTTACATCAGCTTTCCCGGTAGCATAGCGGTCAGTGCAGCCGCCCGGATTGCGGAAGACCCAGGTTCGATTCCTGGCTGGGTCGGGTGGGGGTTTAATTTTTCCACTGTATTTTATAAATATTTAATTTAGCTTTAGTGCAGCAAGCACGTAAAAAAAATTAAAATAAATAAAAATAAAAATTATTCAATACCGGTCGGTGTGAAGTTCTTGGGAGAGGTCTTTGTCCAGCAGTGGCTGTGTTTTTGCTGAGATGATGATGATGATGCTGCGTAAAATACGCAAACATCCCAATATACATTGTGGTTATAACGACTAATTCTATTCAAAGAAAACTTGTACCTAAAGGTCTTACAAATAAACAAAGAGTAAGGTCCGAATAGTTGTTCCGTGTTTTGTATCTTTTACTCTAATTTCAAATGACGTTTACATGACAGGAACAAAACACGGAATAACTATTCGGACCTTATTCTTTGTTTATTTGTAAGGGGGAGTGTCTAACAAATAAACAAAGAATAAGGTCCAAATAGTTATTCCGTGTTTTTTCTCTTTTACTCTAAATTGAAAGGAAGTTTACTTGACAGGAAGAAAACACGGAATAACTATTCGAACCTTATTCTTTGTTTATTTGTTAGGGACTTAATGTTTAAGCTATGTCTTATCACTCTGTAATAAATGCTGTTTTTGAGATTTTTTCTAAATCCTAGACCGTGTTTTAAGCGTTTTCCTTTCACGTAATACATGAGTGCCAATATCCCAATCGTTTCTATTGCTTAAAGCGTTTTAAAACCTAATACGTTTTCTTCTCTGTGTGACTTTATTATGTAGCGGAAAATTTAATCGTACTCTTTGTTTGCCGTCCGTGAGATGAATAAACAATACAAAATCTCACTACAGGAGTTTCATGTCCCCTTTACACTTGATACTTTTCGCATGTTACCTCTCTTTCTTTTTATAAGAGTCCCCTGTTGACTCGGATTCAATATAGCTCGGCCCCTTTCTGATTCCGGTGGCGCGACCACGTTTGACATGCGATTAAAGATTAGCGCATAATGGAAGTTGTTGCAGCATCACGTGGGTGGATAGGAGAGGTTTGCATTTGATAGAACGTTAGTACAGTAAAGGACGTACATGTTTTAACAACGACGTACTAAGAAGAAGAGTACTTTAAATAGGAAAATAGGGAGGAAATGGTAGCAGCAAAGCCAAGAAATCCCAGGTCGTATGAGCAGTAGTGTTCCTCACGCTTTTAGACGCTGCCTGCAAAGACGTGGACCCTCAGGAAACTAGATAAAGATGGAAAATTCTTTTAAGAGTTATTGCTGGAGAATTCGGGGTGTTATTCCAAACAAAGGTAGGATATGATCAAGAACGCTATATCAAGTAGTATCTTATATGGTTTGGGGTAGAATCATGCATCATATTGGGGATATCAGGGGCAGAGTGACGCAAGAAACTTGCAGACACAAACATTAACATATTTAAAGCAACTATATTTTCAAACAATTAAAAACGACAATTTTAACCAATCCAATCGTATCTTGCAATGCATTTAGTTTGGACATAACTGTCTCAAACGTACCCTTTTCTAGAAAATGACTTAAATAAAAATAAAGGCCCTAATGTTTATTTAATAAATAGTTGCTAACTAAAACACAAAATAACTGACTAAAGAGAAGAGCGACTACGAGTTGTTATTTACATAACAACCGTCTCTAAAAGCCTATCGTGTAGTCATTGAAAGCATGAATGAGAGCATATGTGACTCATCTCATGCTATCTTAAATTAGTCACTATAAACTCGACGAAACAATTTCCGAATGTCGTATAACTATTATGTAACGATATTGATACATTGTCATGCAGAAAGAGAGCGAGCACGTATTGTAAAAAAGTTCTTTGTTCTGCATTTTAATTAAATAATTGAGAAATTCACTACATGACTTCAGATAAATCATGAGTTACCCTGCAGCATATTATCATAGAAATAATAGTGTGAATTTGTAACAGGATAACATTTGCATAGTGAAAATGGTCTACGTAATTTATCGAAGGCTAATAATAAATTTAATAAAATATTATCTATCTAGGTATCTATCTTATTTTTATTTTTTATTTAGTATAAGTATAATTCTATTTCAGTATAAGGTTTTCCACTAGCTTCACAAACTATATAGTAAAACAAAAATTAAAACAAGTGTTGATACTTATTCTTTTACGTACAGACGCCAGCACATCAACCTATCCAAAACTGTCAAAATTCTTCAATAGATTTTCAACCATATCTTAAGGCATAAAGTTCTAAGTCTATTGAGGAAATTTGACAGTTTGTGGTAGGTTGATGTGCAGGCGTGTGTACTTATAGGTATATATTATAGAAAGTTGGAAGTTTTCGATATTACGAGAAAAATCATAGACTATATTTTTTTTTTATTATTGAGATGCAAGCTTTCAATACAAATGTTAGTGGCCTTGTGTTTTTTATTAAAGGTACACAATTTTTAATCAATTTTGAGTTTTTTTTTTAAATCAAAATTTGTTAAAGAGAGAGAGAAAGAGAAATGAGTAATTTGCATGGTCGGCAATGCATGAGTGATACCTCTGGTGTTGCAAATGCAAACGGCTATAGGCTACGGTTACCACTTACCATCGGGCGGTATTTAATGTATGATTGACAACTTTGTGACCGCGGCACAAAAAATAGGAAAATTACAATAGTTGCGTTATTAATTCCTACCTGTGGTTGCACTGTTGACATGCAAAGCATTCAAGATGATAAACATTGCTGCGAGCGCGCATCACCATTTCAAAGGCTGGGATCACTTTATTGCATGCCGCGCAGTATCCGGTGTTGCCAAATAACCTGAAAACAAACAGACAGTTTAATAACTCCATCGATACCTACGCCCAAGCTTTTATACGCCTGAGTAAATTACATGGATTTTTGGAGAGAATTAATGGAATCGTGATAGAGTACTCGGAAAATGGTAAAAAATTTAGTAGGAGATAAGTGCTATACGTCCAAAAGATGGAATAGTCTAACAGTACACGTTTTCCCTACTTCTCATGACATGGGTCCTTCAAACGAGGCGTTAAAAGGCGCCTTGTGGGGCCTTCAGGGTGAGGGTCACTGATGCTGCGATGTTTTCGCGCTGCACCAGTGGTCTTCTAGTCTGGACTCTATTTCTATGTAACATCAGGTTGAATGGAGTCATTTGCCGGGCAATGTATTAAAAAATATCTTTATCTAATAAGCTAATAATAAACTATTGCACTTAAACAATAAGAAAAACTTCGAAATAGGAGCTTTGACATCGGTTTGCAAATTACTAAAGACCCTATACCATGAAGTACTATCAACAAACTCAGAAAACCCTCATAGCCTCTAAGAAGGTGGTGAGCGATACAGACCTCAGATAGTCCCGTTTGCAGAGTATGAGGTTGGCGCGGGTGTAGAGCGTGTGGCCGACCTCGCCGAGCCGGCAGTCGCAGCAGCCGCACTTCAGGCAGTCCTCATGCCATAGCTGGTCCAACGCCTTCAGCAAATACCGCTCCGTGATCACCTTGCTGCACCCGGCGCATATCTGTTCAAGAAATATACTTATGTCAGATTAGTCTTGTTATTTTCAGGGTAGCAGAGTATTAGAACTATTTACAGTTGTTACAAAAGATGACAGATATACCTACGAGTAGACTAGATTCCAATCAATCCAATTGCAGCATATAGATCATGCGACTTAATCTTGTGAAGAGAAAATTATGAATCCTAAAGTCCATCAATGCGTTTATCATTCTTGTATCGTGAACGACAAATGTGATTCGCATGTCGTTTTTTGTTCTTCACAACGGTGCAACGATTGGTCAGCTCCTCACTTGGTGTAAACGAGGATAGTCGCTGGAAGCGCTCTTCACTAAGACTCCTCAATTAGCATGGAGCGAGTAATTTATCTTCAACTGTGTCGGAAGAAAACAAACCGAGCCTCCTCGGTCAGCGAGGTGCTTGGTTGGTTGGTTACATAAGGGGAAGCCGGGCATAAGTTCTACGCCTCTTCGGGCACATCTTTGACTTACATATGAGGGAGGCCGGAACTGCCAATCTAAAATTAAAGCCTTTACCTGCGGCTGCGGCTACTGCGCCGAGGGCGCGGTGGGCTGCTGCGCAGACGCCGGCAATGGCGACGTACGCGCTTCCTTGATTATATCCATAGCTAACATTTGGAGGACGACGGGACTCCCAATGCCAAGATTAGAGCTCTTACCTGCGGCTGCGGCTGTTGCGATGAGGGCGCGGCGGGCTGCTGCGCGGACGCCGGTAAAGGCGACGCGCGCGCCTCCTTGGTCACATCCATGGCTAACATTTGGGGGAGGCCGGGACTGCCGCCGCTAGCCTGCTGCGGCGTTCGCCTCTCGCACTGCAACCAATAGAAAAACAATATATAAATAATTTATTGCTTATAGAAGTACAATCAAGAAGTAACACAGGGCATTTTTATTTATTTCAAGAAAGAAGAATTTTATCTCTCGAAGAGATCTGTTTTACCCAACCCTAGCTATGTTCTTACTAATACATGTTTTCATAAACATGCTTAAGCTGAGAGTTATTTGTTAGTACAGTATAATGTTCTTTATTTATAAGTTTTTAATGATAACACACCACCCAATCAGTCAATATCCATAAGTTACAGCAATAAAATCGGCATAGTGCGACAATTCATAGGCAGGGTTTTATGTTACCGCATAAAATCCAGCACCATGAAATTTATCGCCTGTAATATTTCTCGAAAAAATTAGCACAACTACTCAAGCGATTAATGAGAACGTGAAACACGACTCGCTGTTTCCGAACTATAGCAAATTATGTACCCTAAATATCGATTGAATAGCGAAAAAGAAACACCGCGACTGAGATCGTGTCGTCGAAAAAATCGCCCGTGAGCGAGTGCGAGTAGGCAGCGGTCACGGCTAATTAGTAATTTTAATCAATCGTCAACATCAACGTCAGTATTGAACTAATATTTGAGGAGAAATAATATTAACAGAAAAAGAAAGTGTACACTGCAAAAAGGGAATTCTCACTTATTTATTTCTTAAGATCATCGATTAACAACAAGTAGGTATATCGATTATTAAAACATCGTTTAATTGTACATCATGTCTTTAACTTACCTAGTGACTGTCAGTCGTCATAAAAACTTAAGTCAATCGTTAAATTGCTTATGTTTTCATAAACCAATTTCCCTTTACAGTTTTTATAGTACAAAGAGCCGGGGAGCAGGAAAGCGAGAGGAACAATGCCGGCATTGTACGGCTCGTGACGAATGGTTTGCGTCTCTCATTTTTGTGTGTTTTGGTGTGCGTCCGATCGGCCGCCATAAATAATAGCCGAACGGATATCGGGCGGAAGCATGCACCGCACCAAATTGTGTCAACGACTGTTTGTTTACGCGACGAAGGAAGTTAATGAACTAGCTACACTGGCAATACTGGCATACACAACGCTCGTAAAAGGTACCATGACAAATCACTTAATTACATTGTTTTAAAATATAATGGTTTATTTGTTCTGTGCCTTAACAAAAACCTGCTGCATCGCAGCTCGTATTTCACAGCGACGCGTGCACGTAACTGCTAATTAGTGGTAATAATACTTTAATTAGTGATTATAAATCGTGGTGAGACCCACCCCTCTAGCGTATGATACGTGATTGCGCGAATATTCTATTAGGTTACTTTCATAGAAATAATTAGGTGTACTCATAACATTTTTGTTAGTTGGGGCAAACGCAGATCATAAATTCTCCGTCGAAGGACTTAGGTAGAAGGTGGGCTTCGTTTATTAATTAACAAAAGTAGTTTAATTCAGTGTACGAATATAGGTACTAAGTTTTAACTACTTTATTTTTTAGGTATATTGTAAGTATGATGATATTAATTATTATTATCTACCTAGTTAGGTACACTAGGAGTAGTTACTCCTAGTGTTAGAGACTCCTTTTGATAGAAATCTTTACAAGATACAATACTTTAATCTTTCTAACTATTTGCCTGTAATACTAATGTTGTAGTAACTTAGGTTTTGTCTTTAGATGACAATCATTAAAACCCGCTCACCCACATTGAATAATTTCTGTTATTCTATTGGGGTATATTGGGCTATATCCCACCGTGCTGGCCGACAGTGGTACGTTCATAGATTGCTAATTATAAATAATAATAATTAGAGTGGCGGTGGTGATGATGATGATGACAGGGATGTTGACAGGGACAGGAATGATGACAGGGATTGTTATGATAATGAAAATATAGAAATTTTATACATCGTAAAGTACCTACTATTCATATCTACCTACCTAGGTACTTTCACATCGCAATAATCGCATTTAGGCGTTTCCATTAGCCATTCGTAAGTACGCTTAAATGGGTACGTAAAAGTTATAACAAAGCAAGTCGGAGTCAATAGTACGGCGGGGCACGTCCGCGCGACATTTTTTTCCAAATGGCCGTTCGGTAGGCCGCGGCCTGACACGTCACGAGCGACGCGAATAAGCGGAACGATGGTACGCCTTATTATTTACGCGTAATATTTGGAGATTTGATATGGGATAAAACCTTTTTTTTGGCAAAACACGGTAAAAGACATAATGTTAGTGGTTATAAAATATGAAAAAGGTAGAGCATGCTTTAACGAGCATGGAATTTTTTATGTATTTTATGCCACTTATAGATAGTAATATTATTGGTTTTTTGAAGCTCATCAGCAACAAAAAGCTTAAAGAAAACGTTTGAAGCTCATCAGCAGCATTAAACAGTTCTCAGCTAGATAATTAGAATAAATCTTTTGAAGAGTCTCTAACATGCAAAGAGAGTAAAGTGCACCTATGGATCAACATTGAAAGGTTATTAAGGCTAACCAGAGGAAGGGATTTAAAACGGTGTTTGGCTGCCAAAAACAAAAGACGTTTTCACTACCATTTCGACCTTGTTACGATCAGACAAGCCAACCAATACAACAATTCAAATAGAAAACGCCACTCATATCCGTAAAGAGAACCGCTTTTATGACACACCATGGAGGTACGTCACAAATCGATCAAGTTATCCTGTTTCGCATCGATTGTCGATTAAACTATACTGTCCGCCCGCTCTCATTCGCGGCTCGACCGTGACGCGAGTGTTCGTGAATAATTACCGATCGGTGACAGCGACACGGCCCGCCACTCGGAAAACAACCCGTGGCGAATGCAGCCACCGAGATTAGACGCCGAGCAAAAAATCCCAAGCCTTCCATTAACACTGACTTTCCAAATGTCAATACGCACGAATTAGGACTCAGCGGACGTCAATCGAAACGAATAAAAACTATGCGATCGTAATGTCGACGTCGAAACAAAGAGTTAAGAGGATTATAGCGACGCCATCGCCATGGCGAAATGGATTTTAATTTATGTATTAGTGGTATGGCTATTATTTTGAAGATGATGGTTAGGGCTTTACAATAGGTAGTAGTTGATAATACTCTAAAAATATAACTGTGCGACCGTCTTACGCTAGTAGAACGTACTTGGTAAAACCCGATCGGTTTTTAGAACAGACGGTACAAATAGGCACTTCAAGAAAATAACACTATTAGAAACAGAGCAACTGGGTGGCGTCAGTCGTTACGAAACTAGATTCCCATAGGTAGTGAAGTCCGAGTCTAAATTGAAGGATAGGTACTTCGGCCGCATGGGAGCTGGAGTCCAGAGCACATTAATGATTAACACCGGCGCAGACCGAGACCAATTACGTCTGCCACCACCATTCCAAATTAGAAACTATTTTCACCCATTAGCGACCAACTTCATAATCAATTACACGTTAAAATTTCACAGCGCCCGTTTCGTGTTTGGATAATCGGAGTTTGTGGTCCCACGGCGAGCCATAACGCACACCACCTCCCATAAAGGTTTTTCGCTGGACTGTCCGAAAATTTTAATGCACGTTCCAAATGCATTTTGGTTGAGGTAAGTTTATTAAGGCAAATTAGTTGTAGCCGAATAATTCCCGACGGCGGTGTAGAGCGCGTTTCAAATGCAACGGTTAAACGGAGTAAATACTTTATGCGGTTGATGCGGGCAAAACAAGTATGTCTAAACATTTTGCACTAAGATATTACTATCGTTGAGTTACGTTAAGTACGTTCCATGTTTACCTAAACCAAAGCCAATATTTTAGCAAACCCATATATTTGTGTTGAAATTAACAGCAGCAGTGTCTGAATCGTAATAACGTAATTACCAAATATAGTAGACGCGGGAAGCGTAGTATCAAAAACAAAAGCAAATCTTCGGCAACATTCAGGCAACACTAATAGGATTGAGTGCACTCTGCTAATCATAATTCATCAGCGAGATTAAAGAATAAGCGCCGCTGTGGGGAGACGCGCCCCCCGTGCAGAGACAATATGATTGCCACACCTGCGGAAACGCCGGCTAAAGTAACGAGACGAGAGGCTAAATAATTCAAACCACCGCAATCGTCTCGAAAAAACCTCCACATTACTTTATTGTTTTTTGTTTTTTTTTTCTTAACGTCAAATTATTATTGCTTATTTGTTTTCTCGTAATGTATGGAAAAAGGATAGGTATAGTTAAAAGTTAAAAGTTTTCTTATTTGAATAATCAAATAAGAAAACAGAATCAACGAGTAAATTACATAACTGAATGAGTAGTACTAAAACTTAAAAACAAAAATATTTATATATTTCTTATCTGAAGTGAGCGGTTATATAAATGTATTTACTTATAATATTTAATGAGGTAGGTAAGTAAACAGTGTAATAGAAATGAAATAATCCCAAGGCATAAATAACCCTTAAATAAAATAGATATTTATATATTGAACGATTATAAAATGTCGGTATTTGAACGAAAATTATTTAATTATAGAGAAAATAACCAGAGTTTGGGATACTCGTATTCAAGAAAAAAGGACACCTCAAATCTATCATATGGAAATATGGGAATAATGTTTTCGGGCATACGTCAAATATATAACGTATTATACAATAAAATCATTCATTCTTGATAAACAGTATTCGGAGATATGAATTCTGGTAATACAATATGCCACTTTGATTAGTTAACAAAGTAACAATTTTAAGATATTACACAAGCCAATGATTTGTTTTTGTTTATTTTATCAATGTTTTGATGATGACGATGAACTCTGTTTTTGCAATTGAGTTTTGAGCTTACGGAATAACTTCCCGGAGGCGTCGCAATATTTAATTAGGCCCCTGTCCAAACTATCATGAATAACCTATATAGATCTAAATATATATAGAACAAAACTCAGTATACATTTTCTTTATTACAAAAATTTTTCCGTCTAGCTGAGCGGCATTCCGTGCAACATCACTCAGAGGCACTTATTTAGCAGATTGCTTTCCTTTAAGTTGTTCTTTAATCTAGCGATGGGCTTACACCCACCCCCGCCTACTGCATTGTGGGTCCTCCGGCCACAAAGAGCCGTTTGTTCCCACGCGTCAGGTGTGATGTACGCATCCGAGTAAAAAAGTTGCAATAGTAAAAACAACGGTCTCTCAAGGTTTCAAATGATGTGAGTATTTTTTTTTGGTTTTTCTACTCATATTGCCGGAAGTTAAGCTAAGTGGCATTTTTTGAATTGGTGCAACGTACAATAGATTTAATGTGTTAGATGATAAAGTAGGTAAAGAAACAAAGATTCAAAGATAGAATAAGGATCGAATGCATAAGAGTTATTTATTGATGTATGGTTAAAATACGTAAACATAGACCTAAAACAAATAGACAGAAAAATAATAATAATTCCACTTTATTACCTGAATGTAATTACGGAAACGATAAATTGAGTATTATATTATTCAAATGGCTAATATGGAATTGCTTTAGTCATCTGATTTGAAACTTCCGATCGACCCAGGGCCCATCGATCAATCCAGGTAAAACGTACTCAGTGAGATATAAGGACTGTAGGTAACTTCGCGAGACCGTCGCGCAATTTTGTTAATACCGACCCATATTGGATTACTGCCGGCACCGACACGCCGCAATAATATAACGAAATTCAAACATTAATAGGCTCAAACACAATCACGGATGGCCGCATAATCGAGTTAGCTGCTATTCGGTTAAGCCCCTATCGCGTAATCTGCCCCATTGTCTGACAGTCGTTCCGCTGATCATGACGTCGATTATTGTGGCAATTTCATGTATATTGTTTTCAGGTGTCTCCACGTCTGGGGGCACAATGCATGATTCGAACTCAATCTTATCTTAACGCGGTCCGTCTCCTGTAATGTTCGCATGAACGTTTATGGCACCTAAAATCGCAGACGATCGTTCATTGAAGTAGAAAATTCTTGTTCGAAAGTATGTTTTAAAAGATTTTGAATGCGTCATTGTAAACTCCATTGACTGGTTAATCTTTGACGATAAATTTTAAAACGCAATTTTACCAAGACTAAGGTTTAAAGCACGAAATAAATATGAAACTCTTTAGGTGTCCATTTTGCCAAAAAGTTTGACATACCTCTATTTAAAGTTAGATAAACTCTGCTATCTGTAAATGTCCGAGGGAAATGCCAATAAACCGACCGACCAACAATGGAATAACAAAGTGCAGTAGCAGATAATAAACAAACTCCCGGAGTCCAAAGTAAGTGATTCTCAGGTGGAATATACGTCGGGAAGTTAAAAGTTTCGCTTTGGTTAGATGCAGCTGAAGGAACAAATAAGTAGATAGAAGCAGTGTCAAAACTGCCAAAAACAAAACTATAAAGTTTGCTTTATAACGGGCAGATTCCGCTTTATCTGTTTGAGATGTCTGACTCAATTTGGATCAGATCTTCTTTTATAACTTGCACTGGCTTGTCTAGATCTTGCTCTTGTAACTTTACGCGTTATTGCTATCCAATCAACTAGCTGTTATTTCAAATGAGACGTAACAGCCGCTACTATTTTATATGTCCCGTCTAATGGAACATTTAATTAAAACTGGTAAAGTAGTGGCGAAGTAATTACTTAGAAATTCATTGACATTCGTTAAAAGTTGTCACCTAATTGCTTTGACCAAGATCGACAACATCAAATTAAACGTTTAATTCTATTAGCGGGCTTGGACTGGTTACCTCTACTTAGTATCGAGAGGTGATAAAAACGAAAGCGTTTTATGATTACTAAAACGTATAACGCGTGTTAACGTCACGCGTTGTAACGTCGCCCTTAGCTGATTCAGCTCGTGTTTTATTATATTGTAAAACAAACGTATCGCATTAATTATGGGAAGAGATGCAGTCACATCGCTATTGATCGTAAAGAATCTTTTTGATGGCAGCTGTAAAATGTTCCAAATCGTTGTCGTCATAATTTATGAACCATGTTAATGGACGGATTTATGACAATATCTGTCTGTTCTGTTGAATTAATCTCTACATAATGTTGAATAATAACTCGAAATGGGTAATTTACAAACAAATCAAAAGATCTTTTATTAACAATTATTATAATGTTCTGTCAATATAAAGTAGGTATATGAAAAAACTTTTCTGTCAATATAGCTCTCTTGGAGACTCAAAGAAGATTCTTTCTAAGATATCATGGTTACGGTAAACATGTAAGTAAAGAATTGTGCGGGAAGGTACAAGTAAATTAAGCCGAGCCTATTACATGAAGTGAGTTATAAAATAAAGCCGAGGCGAGCAACTTCATACATTACAAGCCGATAACCAGACGAGACTTCTGAGACACAAACCAGTCCCTTTTAGTGAAATTGAAAACTTTTTCTGTTACTCATACAGCGACCACGACACCGCTCCTTTTAAATCAATTGCCTTTTATAATTAACTTAGCCGGTTATTGGAGTGCACTCTCTCGTTGACTCGATTAAAATTCAATCGAGGTGTAAATCTATTGAGCATCGAGTTTTTCTGGCAGATGTAATCAAGTGAATTGTTATCGATGCGAGTGGCCGGCCACTTAATGTGTCGCTAATTGCTCCCCGATTACCATATCTGTTATTATATGACGTTTTAAGTTTATATCACTTTTATAAATGTGTTATTGTCTCCTTTATTATTATCTTTGTTATATTTGAAAGTTAACTTGCTAATGAGCAATCCTAATTACAATTGCCATGATTTATTTTACGTAATAATAGGATATAAAGCTTTACAAATCTGGTTAATAAAAATTTTTAATTTTTCTTTTATAAACTAATAGACATGTCTTAGTGTAGGTAGTATGTTGAATGTATAAATTAACTAATATTTGTTTATGTTTTTATTTCTGGAGGAGGTACACGTAAGTAATGGCAAAACATGCACTGCTCTGCTCATACATAGACATACTATGTGTATTTAGGCAAATCAATAGCTGAGCCCATGACCTTTTTGATTTGCTACAGCACACACATATACATTTCGTTTTTTTGCTGTTGTGCGTATTTGGTTTTATTTTTATTTTATTCTTTGTTTTTTCTGTATAATGTCTACTGTTTGTGTTTTTATCTCTGTAAAAGGTGAGTGTGTATCAAATAAAGTTGCTGTTTACCGGCCTTTTATAGTAAAACATTAGTAAGTGATGTTCTTTTATTTATTTCGATGGGTCCATTAAATAGATTATATTTCAGAGGCAGGGTGCTCCAGGCATGTGTCAATGCCGACATTATGCAGCCCTCACCGCGACCCCGGCTTTCCCTGGGAGTGCCACTTTTACCTAATTTCTATTAAACATTTATTACGTTAGACCAGAGCCATCGGAGTATCGCCCGCCATGTTTTATTTATTACCGCCCGTGGGTTTGTATCTATCTACGTTATTAAACAATCTGTGAAGTGTTCCTGATATTATTGGAACTTGTAAGACGTTATAACAATAGATTTCTATTTTGAGATTAAGAAAAATGCTCTAAGTTTATGCGTACAATTGGTTTTGTAAAATATAAATCTGGATTTTGTTAGTAAGTAAATAACTTATATAATAATAAGTAGGTATGTTTACGTTCAAAGCAATGAACAGCAAAGCAAGACAAACGAACCACTACTCTGGTTTATATTTTGTATTTTTTTTATTAAATCTATTTTATGGATGATGATGACGTAACTCGCTTCGCGTGATGTACAAACTATTAACCTTATAAGTTAAAACAAATCTTATGTTATTAAAAAGACGATATAATATATTTAGTTAATTATTCATTTCATTAATTTCGATTACTTGGAATCTTATATAACTTATATTTGGTACTTTTGTTGGGACCACAGCCGAATATACTTTTTATTCGAGATAATGTGCCGAACAATATTATTATTGTTACTGCTTGTGCCTCAGCAGTGGGGACATAAAAAATAATAAATAATAACCTATAAATAGCTTAATGATGTTTTTTATGTTACCATAGAGACAATTATTATTTATTTCGGCTCAGTAATAAGTATAAGTTCGCCTAATTTAGTTAAATAAAACAAAAAAGTTTGAAGGACCTACATGAGAGAAGAAGGCTCAAACTTATTTTTCGTTGAATTTGTAGCATGCCAGATACAGCGGGTAAAGCTAATTTATTTAGCGAAATATGAAATAAACTTACCTACAAGTAATGAAATAAAAGCATCTATAAAAAAATCCGGTATCTTTAACTTACCTATCTTAACCTACCTAACTTACCTAACTTACCTAACTTATCTAATCAAAACAATAAAATAATACACATAAAAAACATTAAAGTAATTTTTAGCACTGATGAATATACTACTAATTTGCTCTAATATTACGACATAATGAACATATCAGTCGCATCATTCGAGTGATTTTTAAGTATGCAAATCCACCTCATCGATAATCGTTATGTTGCCTAAACAATTCGGTCAAAGGTGGCAAGGTAAAGATTTTAAAAAAAAGTAACGATGTTATAATAACAGCAACAAGGCCTGGCATTTGACAATAACTAGGTATAACACAATTCCTAATACCTAAACGTCTTCTTTCCAATAAACCCAATTCTAGAATATGCATTTTAGGATCGATGCTTCTGATCTTAGCATTCCTCGGTTCGATCCGACCAAAATAGTTTAATCAGAGTTATGCGACCCATTAATTAAATTACTTGCTGGGCGGGCTATAAGAAAATTGCTTTTATTTGTGGGAGTCATTCAATTACACATTCATTCATTTGCGGCCCATCGAGTGGCATCCATTACATTTCATTATAATTTGGGCCTGGGCATTATAAGTTGTATTGATTGATCTAAGTGTATTTTATTATACTGGAATCGCTACGATCAACATAGCATAACCATTATTATTAATAATTAGTCTACATACTGTCCTACTGCTGGGCAAAGACTCTCATCATTGAAATCATGCAGTCGTCATCATGGAATTGAAGAGATGAGCCATTTACCCACCTATGTATAAGGAAATATATCAAGTCATCGCTACAATTATGCTTGCCAGATACAAAATTTTGGCGAAATGTCCTTTAAGCTCTTTGACATTTTAAGTGTCAACATGTTGGTGATGATAAAACCTGCGTTATGCATCCGAATCTAAAAAAAAACTGTCTTTGCCTGACCTGGGATTTGAACTCAGGACCTCCGGATGTCGAGTCAAGCGTTATGCCACTCGGCACCCGAGTTACACATATAATAATTGCTTTTCATTGAAAAGCATTGAAAAGCAATATTGAACTTTCAGATAAATGCTCTCACTGTAACGATGATGCAGAAATTTTAGCTTGAACAGTTCCGGGAAATGTAGTTGATGCGTGTATGTTGAAAATGCAGTTCAATATAACTAAAAATAAAATGTTCACAAACACAGAACAATGACGGAAACATTTATATAATAATATCAAGTCTGCGCTCCCGCATTATAGCCTTTTTCTCAACAGTGCTCGAGGCCGTCCCTCCTTACAATAACAAACAGCTTTTTTTTAAATAATTAGTTTGTTATTCTCAGGATAATAAATGTTACTTTCTTTTCATTGTAAACATTTTCCACATAATTTACTACACGGCTACCGTACTGTTACCAATTGAATAATGCACTCTATCCACATAATTATATTCGACTATTAACTTTATTAAAAACTCCGACGATTAACATAGGCAAATTAATTACTCCCGCTTTATGAAGTAATCAAGTCTGTTTTATTTAATTATTCTATGTGTTGATATTACGGGAGGCCTTAATAAAACCTATTACACAAATTAAATTCTTACAAACTTGTTAATTTTTAATGGTCGATAAGTTTTAATGGGCTCGGCTTTTTTGATGTCCCCGATTTAGCGAAAGGTGTACGTTAAATCTTATTTTAATTAATTAGCTGACTTTAAAATAGGAAACGAGTACGATGGTGGTTTCACTGGAGCCCACACGCACAAAGGCTTGTTAAGATAGTGTTTAAGTAGGCTTTTTAATGATTATATTAAATTAACTTTAAGATAACAACCGAAGCATAATAATTGTACGACGTCACCGAGTATCGGTGGAGTATACGAGTTAAGACCACCGGCTATGAGACTCATTAGAACGGCTTATTAATTAATTTTAAATGCTTTTTTGCGTGGACGACTCAGACAAAGAATTACAAAGTTATAAAAAATAAATAAACAATATAAATGGTACATTTAAATACTTGGATCTATATAATTTTAACAGTACTTACCTAAATTAAATTAAAAAAAATAAAAAGTTAAAATAAATCTGAATTTTAAATAAAAACCAATAAAGGTTTAAATCATTCTGTTTCATTTTATCACTTACACTTATGGAATACTTGATAATAATTGAAATATTCTATTACTCACCATCTAACACTTCCTTTTATTGATGCGAAATCCGAGAAAAACAAAAGTAACTAACTGGTCCAACATAAATACGATAAAACTAATTTCTTACACGAGAATGCTTTAATATTTATTTTAGTTTAAAGAGTATGTAGGATAGAAGCCGCGCTTAAGTTTAAATAAAGAACGAATTGTCATTTTGTTTTTCTTTTCTGTCCATAGAGGCGTGTAAACAAAACGGAATCCTTGTAAAAACTAAATGAATTAGTGAATGGAATGAACGACACTATCGCTGGTTTCCTGTCTGCCGCGATAACACAACACCCTCGCGTAACGCGTATAATGAGCTCTCCGTGGCCATATTATCGTCGTTAGTATTGACCGAACAATGTGCCCTAATGATAAATGCTAATTGTTTAATACTCCAGAAGCTCACTTATTATTAGGCACGTGCAAAGTGAAAACAATACTATAGTAAAAAATAAAACCTCACTCAAAAATTTTCAACACGTTATTAAGTACAAGTATAACAAAAAAGAGGGGTCTTGCCTAAAAATCTAAATGGGAATCGAAGAATCATAGTTTATTTTCGAGATTGCTTCCACGTACGGTAGGAAAAAAAGGGTAATATTATTTTTCAATTCCCATACAAAGGTGGTCGGCTGCGGCGGCAAATTGGTTGTATTGTCAATTTGGGCAGTGCGTGCCGAGGTGCAGGCCGAATGTTTATTTTCAATTTCCACCATTTTCCCGCTGCGCACCAGGATTAGGACGGAACAAACACTATTTTAAACGATAGTTTTGAAAAATCATAAAAGGTTGGACGCTTTTAAATGGAGTATAGAGAAGATTCAAGTGTAAAGAATTATGTAAAGCTTGCTGGATTTTTTAAATTGGCTTTATTTTTCACAAATCCTTTTTATCTTTTAATCCGTTTATATTTTTTTTTTTTTTTGTATTAATTAATTCGTTTATTTTAAATAATTACCTACAAACTACATTTGTTTAGCACTTCAAACTAACAAACCTTACCGTTTATAACACATTTCAACATCGACCAGCGTTTTATCTCTGTCTCTACTATGAACTTTAATTAAGCAACCAGGCGCAGCTTATAATACCAGCTAATACCACCACTCCCCTATTAATTCCTACGTGGTACATAAAATATTGGACACCGTATTAATGCAAGTTATTGGGCAGGTTAATCTCTCGCACCGCAATTACAGGCGATGCGGACAGCCGCGACCGATCGCAACCGAACCGATAATGACACACGAATAAATCCGTCATCCACCATGCATGGGGCAAAAGGGTTATATGAAAAGTTTGGGATATAATATAAGGTAAGTATAATTAAAAAGGAGGGACCATATGACGTGAGGTTAGTGAGAAAGGTCCAAACCAGCCAGTGCTGGTTTCACAATGCTGGTGTCACTAGATTTCCAACTTAAATTAACTTTAAAAACTTAAATTAAATTAAGACATACTTTCTTATTGTGGTTTAAGAGATGTCTCTCTAAAATAATAACAAATAACTTATATTATGTTTACAAAAAAACCGGACAAGTGGGAGTCGGACTTGCCCACCGAGGGTTCCGTGTAAATGGTATGGGTATCGAAAACTATACATCATAAAAATAATAAAAAATCTGTTTTAGCTTGTACAAATGAAGCCCTTTCATACGATACCCCACATGAAACGGTTAACTTACTTCAAAATTTAGACCCCCGTTCCTTGCATAAAGACCCTGTTTTAACGATATCATTTGCCAAATTTCATATTTCTACGTCAACGGCAAGTACTCTATGAATTTTAATTCCCTTGAGAGTATCGGAAATATACGTTTTTTGCGACATAAATAGCCGTATCTTTTTTTCGGTTACTTAGAAGTTTGTTTTTTTCGCAACTTCAAGGGATCACAGGCCTGAGCATATGGTTTTAATTTTTCAGTTCGATACCTCCACGCGTTCCCGAGATAAAGGGTCTTGACAGACAGACAGACGAAAAGACGGACAAAAAAGTGATCCTATAAGGGTTCCGTTTTTTTCCTTTTGAGGTACGGAACCCTAAAAATAAAATAGATGTGGTCTTACTACATGAACGAGCTATTAAGTGACTAACAAAAAATAATCAAAAATATATATATGTTTTATTTACATTCATAAGAAGTACTTAAACATTTGTTTGACCGCAAACTGATTGCCGTTTGTTAGCCATTCTAGTATTCAGTATAGGTGGCGATAATTTACTTAAATTTATGGGAGAAGGCTATAACCACCAAAAATTACAAATATTTTAAGGAAACTTTACAAAGATTTTTAACATAAAAAAACCAATTTCCAATCATAAACAAGATAGGGGAATTCGCAAATTGCGAACGAGACGAATCCGTGACGTAATTACCATACATTCACAAATGCTTTTACGGCTATAACTCGATTTGCAAAGTGCGATTTAGCCTTTCGACGCTGTACGGACTTCCCGGGCCAGGCAAAGCGGCGCAAATCGTATGAGAAATGTATAATTGCGTTTAATCGCCCCTGATGACACGTATGTATTACACGTTTTCAATTGCCCATGTATACATGACAGCATGACAATTGTACCACATTCAATTCGAGAGCTATAAAGTACCAACCTCACGAAGCCATTAAAAAAAGTACCCACCCATACAGTTTTAGCACTAGAAGTGAAATGAAATGAAATTATTTTATTTGCGTATGAATAGGGTACATGGGGAGATGTGACAATTCTACGCTTATCCCTTTCCTCATTCATCCCCAGCCAACCACAGTGGCATGCAAAAATACATTAAAATTAAAATTCAATACAATAAAATTGAAAATAATCTAAAAGACTTACATAATTAAATTAATAAATTAAAAGACAACTAAATCAGCCAAAAGAAGCCACTTTGAGGCTGTATAGTGCAGCTCCTCTGCCTTATTTGTACATCAAGGTTACAAAAAACAAAAAACAAAACGTATTGGTTGTGAAGTTGAAACAAAGTTTAAAAAAGTCATACCTAGCCCCCCATCAAGAAATTGAATAAATGCATAAATAATATGTCGATTGCCCTAATTACTAATACAATTAAAAATTAAGTCATATAAATAAAATAAAATTACAGTCGGTATACAATTTAAAATTAGAAAATAATATGTCAATGCGCACAATTAAACAATTTGGTACAACAACGAATCAATGCAAAGATTTTACTAGTCTTTCGAAATACAATTTATAATGGCCAGTTGCAAACGTATTTTTTACTTTTTCGTTAATGGAGGAAACAGTAGTTTTAGTCGTTCAAATTCATTCGTCTTTAAACTGAAGGCGTAAAACTGCTTTTGTACATTAAATAGGAGTGCTGATAACTGTAACAATTAATCCAAATCATTCAAACGACATTACGTAACAGCTTTACAAAACATTAAATTATTGTTTGACTCATACAAAATCTGTACCTAAATATTGTGTTTAATAAACACTCAATTTCCATTCATGGAAAATTATAATGACGTTATAGTTTCCTACTCCCATATTATTTGTATGAAAGAATATAGTTTTGACAAATGCTAATTAGTTTTTATACTTACGGCACGGGTACTGACACCGCAAATTAGCACTACACCTAATATTTATTTCTTTCTTTTAATTATCTTAATTAATGGCTTCGCGTTTAGCTTTTAGCCAATTTCAAGTATTTTTATTATTATTAGTAGTAAGAGTACGGTAGATAGAAATTAAAATGAAGTCTCACAACACGTGTTATTACGGCAAGAACTCTGGTGAAACTCCTTTCTTTAGTTGATGGCTTCGTGCGATTAGCACATTTAGCCCGTGTCAAAGTAATTTTTCTTACAAGTAATACATAAGTATACAATATGATGATGATGAATGATAATAGAAATGGGAAGTGAGAAATGATATACCCCCAACCCCTCGAGTGTCTCAGTAAAGATGTGGGGTTTTACTAAGTCCTCACGCAGACTTCTAGAGAGAATTTGAAAAGTGACGTTGCACTGCTTTGTTTCATTTACCAACACTTATGCACACTCACGAACACTTAACGGTTAATAATCCACCAATGTTTCACATTAATATTCGACATAACACAAATTTTAGAAAATAAAACAAAACCGCAGACATGACTCTTCACTTTCCCGCCAAGAAGTCTACCTAATATTTTCTCGAAAGTGAGTTTTATTTTGTGGGTATCAAGACTGGCAACTAATTAAGCAATGTTGCTATAGATGTCGCCAAATTAGAAACACCGAAACGTACTGGGGATCTATTTTTGAATCGCACGTATGACATTGTGTTGTCGCATGCAACTTAAGTCATACTCGTCTTCGAAGTCGCATGACGTCGATTTTCCGTATTTTTGTATCGTTGACACAACCCATTGATTTTGACGGTTATTCTATCAATCGCTTTGTGTCGCTCGACTGCAACGAGTGGGTGAGGGCACTCGTTGCGGTCGAGCAATTCAAAAATATGGAAAGGCAAATGTCGAACGAAAATCAGTAGAAAACAAACGCTCGACTCGAGGCGAAGGAATCAAAAAAAGAGCTTGGTCATCGTCACATGTCAATCTGTGCTCTAACATTACGCCTTTGTATGAACTCTCTGCGTATTTGACACCACCCTTGTTAGTGCCCTTAGTGCAAGTCGACATTTCTCGGAATAACTAAAGTCTAGATCAGATCTGATAATTCTGAGAATTCTAATAACAAACATTTCCGGGAAATAAATGGTGTTCGCAGAGGCGAATTCTACACTATTCTGCAGATTATTAATGGAACTGTAAACTGTTGTGTACCGAATTATGTGATGAACGGCTTAATGCTGAGTGGCCTTTTTGATACAATCCTTACTCTAAGTTATTTTTTTTGTATGTGTATTGTTTTTGTATAAAAAAACATTTTTCTATTCTATTCTATTCTATTCTATTCTATTCTATTCTATTCTATTCTATTCTATTCTTGAATGGAAATATTCCAGCAAATGCTGACTTAATATTTCATAACAGCAATTGCAAATTTTCTTGCTGTCGTTTGTTATTTGTCTTGTGTTATTACAAGTTAAATATATTAACTTAAAATTTTATACTATTTTATCTTCCTGTCTCTTATATTTGATCTAAAATAAAGTTTTGATTTGATTGGAAGTTTTGATACACGGGTAATGCTACCTATTTCATTTTACTATAATATTTTTCTAAACGCATTCTTATTTCACTGTCTTAGTTCAGTTTGATTGTGGACAGAAAGCCTCCTTGGTGGCGGGAAACTTAAATAATAGAAGGAAATTTTCCGATGTTTGCGCCCAGCTTCCTTTGTGAAGCAGCTCAGTGCCGTTTGCATAGATAAAGGGTTAGTAACGGTAGAAGTTGGCGGGATCCACAGACGTGAAACCGCCAGACATAGGGAGAACTCTGTGCTTGACGAATGAAAGAGTTAAAGTTAAATTCATGTTTAAAAAATTACAATTGCTCAGTTTCAGAGAAATAAATTTATTTTGTTAGGATATTTTGCGATACGGAGATTTGTTATCATGATGTTTATCTGAAAAAGTCATTGTAGTGTAAAAGGGGGCAGCTCAAAGTGGAGAAATAATACGACGCAAGTGTTGTTGTCAGCTCGGAGGCCGTTATAATAATCAAAGTTCAAAATGGACGACGCCGTCTTTTATACATTCCAACGTAATTCAATCAAATTAATAATACTGCACAAATTTAATACAAATAGGTTTTCTAAATTAATGTTTCAATTACTAGAGTATTAAAAGTAGTGAAAAGGATTTTAGGGTCTTAATAAAACATAATAATCATATTGTACGGAACGGAAGTGAAAAATAGAATAAGATTAACAAACATTTGAAGTATCGATAATTAGCAACATATTTCATTTACTTACTGATCAAATAACAATAATCAATTAAAATTAAGATATTAATCAGCAATGATCTAATCAATAATTAACTTAAGGATTACTAGCGAGGGACAGGAAGCGGGACTTGTAACAGTAGACTGTTTTTACTTATAAATTACGATAAAAACATTTATAGGTGATTCCTGTTTTATTATATACTAGCACTTCTACCAACAACTTCATCTTCGTAGATTTGAGATTTAAAAATAAATAATTTTTTATTAAAATAAAATATAGCCTATGTTACCCACAAAGTATATAACATTCTATTAGTGAAAAAGTTGTTGGTATTGGACCAGGTAGTTCCAGAGATTAGCCCCGACATACGAACAAACAAAAGTAGTCACAAACGTTACCTCTTTATTAATAGTATAGAATAGATAAATATATATTTTACCAAACAGGTTGAAGACAAATACCTGAAACAAATAAAAACGAATTGATCAATTACAATTAATACATTATATTCAAGACAAATGAAGTACTAGTCAAAACATCAAACAAATATAAACGCAAGTACAGACCTATTCGAAACTGTCAAATTTCTTCAAAACATTTTCAACCATATTGCTTAGCTCTAAAGTTCTAGTCTACTCCTACTAAGTACTAGTCAAAACATCAAACAAAAATAAACGCAAGTACAGACCTATTCAAAACTGTCAAATTTCTTCAAAACATTTTCAACCATATTGCTTAGCACTAAAGTTCTAGTCTACTACTACTAAGTACTAGTCAAAACATCAAACAAAAAATAAATGCAAGTACATACCTATTCAAAACTGTCAAATTTCTTCAAAACATTTTCAACCATATTGCTTAGCATTAAAGTTCAAAGTCTATTGAGGAAATTTGACAGTTTGTGGTAGGTTGATGTGCAGACGTGTGTACATCCGAATAAAGCGTGATAATAAATAAAAAATGTAAATACATTGTTATAGGTACGTATAAAAATTTATATGTCAATATTAACTTAACAACAAAGTTAACTTCGTAAGTCATAGCAAACGGCGCGGCGTACCACCATTATTTACTATTCTTCGCCGTCTGTGTGTTCACAAAGAGCATGCATCAACAGTAGTTTCGCTTGACATTCTGTTCATAAAGGCCCTTCGACAATTGCATGTCATTTGAGGACAAGAAAGGTCGGTGTTCATTATTGTCGCTGCTACGATGCCACAGTGCAAGTGGAGTAGCCATCCACCACATTACGTAGCGGGCTTGCACAACATTCTTGCAAAAAGATAATTTAAATTTTTCGTATATTTTTTTAATATCAATATTGTTGTTATTGTTAATGTTATTGTTATACAGCATCGACATCATTATCACCCTTTCACCTCGGTCGTGCGCTAATTTTAATATCAATATAGGTAAATGTATATAATTTACTTACTATATAACATAAAACAAAGTTGTATAATCAAATATTTATTCTTTATGAAGTTTTAGATGTTGTTTATTTATATGAGGCCCCACAGTATTGAATTTAATATCAAATTAAATGGATATTAGAAAGCAAGTGTAGCATGAACAACATGAATTTTAATTGTTACACTGAAACCTATTCCACTGAATGTCTATATAAAAGTAAAAAAATAAAGTGACTAATAAGATCAGAGCTGCCAGCCCTGCGTCGCAAGTGGTATAAAGGACAGTAATAATGGGCAATTTGTCTGAACACTGACGACGTATTATCGACCGAGCGATTTAGATAATGAATAACTTGCGCCTCTATTATTCGACAAAAGGTAACTTACATATTCTCTTTTAATCATCCACGTAAACGTGCTTCTACGAAATTCAGTAAACAATTAATATTGTTCGTAAATGCAAACTTCTCTAATTAATAGATGACGTTATTTTACATACAAGTACATTTCATATATTTAGGCGAAAGAAGTTCCGCTCCTGATTCTTAGACTTTCTTAGCAATGTGATTTATTTTTAAGCAACTTCAAAAATTACTACGAATTAACCATTTAAAGATAATTAAAAAAAACACGAAAATAATTAACTATCGCTATAAGTATAACGTTGAAAACATGTTAAATATTGTGCAGAACACGAACATTAATAATCGAAAACTAAGACAGTGTATTAGAACAGTACATCATCGGCACCAAATTAAATGACGACCGAGCAACGCCAAGCATGTGCGAATGCCGACGCGTCACGGGCATACCGGGAGTCCTCGGCGAGCTTATTAACTCCCTACATTAATTAAATTATTAGAAATCTCGAGCTGGACTAATTAATGAAGAATTCCAAAATTTCAGTCCACCTATCGGGCCTTAATTAAAATTGACAAAGCCGCGAGTGTGTGAGAGCGCTCGCCAAATATCGCCTCTATTAACGCAACGATCACTCGAAACTAATTAAATTGTGGAGGTAATGGTGCATGCTAGTGATACCGGCTCCGCTGGGTTCTGACAACGCTGTTACACCTGCGGGTGGCAATGACCAGTCGTTGCGATGCGAGAGTTTTGGTAGAATAATAAAAAAAATACTAAGCTTAGAGGCATAGGCTGAGCTACAAGGAGGGGTGCAAACAGCGTAAACGCGGTAGGTCCAGAAAGAAGTAGCAAGACGAGCTTGATTATTTTGAAAAAAGTGTTGATAAAGTTTTTTCACGAACGGGATTATGACCTTATGACATGCCGTCAATTGCATTATTTCAATTATTTTCTCAGAAACTGACCTCAGACTGCAATGGATTGATATAAGTGGAAGGAGGGAATACGGCGCGACATTAATATCGTGTTTTGTTTAACTAACCAACAATGCGTGACCTTTTCTTGAAACCGACACGCCTTCTCCTAGTATACAGATTGTTTGGAAAATGTCAGAATCGAAAGTCGCGGAGCACTTAATCTTGTCATGATAGCTGTAAACCTAAGTAGTTAACTAGTAACTAGCTAACTAGTAATAGTTAAGTAGTTGACAAGCGCCTGTTAGTCTATTTTGTTGGTTTAACAAGGTGCTAAAGTTTTCAGTTACTTTTGCTATTGAGAAAAAGATGAAACAACCACTTCAATTTAAGTAATTTCGGTCAAGTAGGTTATTAATAAATTTAAATTGTTATTATTGAAACTGAAAATAGCAGCAATTGAAAAATATACGAGTTTCCTTAGGTGGGACTTGACTACTTAAGCCGTGCAAGGTCGTGGGTTAGAGTCGGACAAAATTTTCTACAGCAATTTTAAGTTTAGGTTATTAATAACTTTTTAATCTATAATAAACAACGGGATTCATACCAAGTTGTTTTTTATTGTCCAATATAGTGTAGGCACAGTTGCATGCGCCATAATCACGGATGAACATCCGTATCATGATGTATAGTTACAATTAAAAACATGGTGTCCCGTTAATAATTACCTACTCCAGGCTATTATTAATACTGTATGAAACAGTTGTTTAGTTTTCTCGATTTTGAAGTTGATCCCCATTGTAAAAGTTGCTTAAAATAAAATAAATAGATAAAATCATTTATTGCAGTAGGATACATATCGTTAAAACTTAAGGTACAGGTATATTGTAGCTTAAGATTATGATGTTAGATGAAAATAAAGTTATTTATTATTATTTTCTTGATTTATTTTTTGTCATATAAATTTACATTTTTAAATATTAAACAAAATAAATAAAACATTTAAAAACATAAAAAATAGGCATCAAAAAAAATAAAAAAAATATTATTATTATTATTATTTGTATAAAGCAAACTTGTATACTCTCAGCATGTACAGTGAGAGAGCAATAGCAATGATGTTGTCCGCACAGCAGTGAATTTCAGAATACCCTTTTTAAGCTGGGAACAACCGGGTTAGGTAGTCTGCTAACGCTTAACATGACGCTTTAACCGTTTATGTACTTATAATAAATTCAATATATTTATGATTTTATATTAATGTTATATTTGGCTTTTTATCCTTTTTCGGGATGTTACACGCTTTTCTAAACACCTGTGTAGAACAAATGGGTGCACCCTCCGTTATAGCTTTGTTGCGGGCTCGCACGGCATCGTAGGCGCAGCGACATTAAAATGAGTAATTATAATAAAGCTGATATGTTCTCATAATTAACTAAGCCTGATGAAGAGTGCTTTGACTAGCTAGGCACCGACCAGCGAAAAAAGCGCTTCATTAACGTAATTAATTATACTTACATAATTAAAAAAAAATACTAGCTTTAGACTTAAGATGAGAATTTTAATGCTAAAAACGCAGAAAGAAGGAAAACTGTAAATGTTTTCGTCAAATAAATTGCACTTAAATTTAAAAGTGTAAATTTTTAATTAACAATCTGCGATAACGCAAACGTACCCATTACTCATCCATTCATTGGCGTAATACTATGTTATAGTTTTGTTAGATTTCGCTAGTTATAATCCAATGCTAAGGTCATAATAGAACTTAAGTAATCCCATTCTGAGAGTCTAGTGGCTGCCTAGAAAATCTTGACATAAAATTATAGCAGCCTTTTATGACGCTTCATTGTAGCGCTAAAGCGCTTAGCGGCACTCACCAGCAGTAGTGCTAATTAGAGTGACAACCCACTCCTGCCATAAAGCGCTGCAGATTTATCGCCGCAGATTATTTATATTATGTTTATTAGGCCCCGCCCTGCGCCCTCCCTGCCTTACCGCTAATTGAATTGCCGGGATTTTTATACGTAACAACACCTGAGGAGTTTATTAGTCGGGCCTCATGACCCTTGGCATAATATAAATGACTTTGTTTGAGTTACATCATATTGCCAAGGCAATTGTTTTTTTCATATTCTCTTTAAGATAGGACTTGTGTTATCTTTTAAGAGTTTTGACAGTTCTGAACGTATTATCTATTCTGTGGGTCAGGCTAACAACGAATTTGTACAGTAGTGTCTACGGCTTTGGAACTTCAATGTAGTGCTTAACCCGCCCAAGAAAAAATATTCACTTACTCATGCAATTGTAAAAACTAATTAATCAAGCAGATTTCACTATAGTTAATTACTTATAATGACACAGATAAAGCTTAATTAACCACTAGCGTGAAGACTTATTAATCTTGCAGCAGGAGGTAATGTCCGACAATCTTGTGCTCTCGACTTCCTGACAAGTGACAGACGTTGGCGGGCACGTGACGATGGAGCGGATGTGACGCCATACCAGCTATAGCCACATATATTTTAATAAAAAATATAATAAAATATAAAATGTGATAGATATGCCAATGTATCTCGCTATAAGTCTCTACTGCCAATAGGAGTATACAAACCGTGGCCATCGATTTTATTTTTCTTATTTTACCCTAAAAGAATCGATACAACATAAAATTAACATTACAATAAAAAAAATTACAATTATCAATAACCACTATGTAGAATCTACTTATTAAGGGAACTCAAAACAGTTAGGACAAAGGCTGTCAAAAACTTGTGAACATTTCAAGTGTTGAATTTTTAACACTTATGTGCTATACTTGACCTAGCTCCCACCAAAAGAGGTCGTCTACATAAAATAATTGCTAAAGTCTACAACTTGAGCCGCTAATTAAGCTAGTGACCAAAACGAGACGTTAGCAATTAACGTACCAACAGCATAAATCATCTAGAAACACAAGTTATTTTGGCAATAGCTTGTTATGACGAACAGTCCCTCCCGTTACAAAGATAAATCGACATCGAAAATAAACTCTGTTTTATAACAGTTTCCAATCCACTCTCGGTTAAGGATGGGCGGAGATCGGAACTCGAAATGGGAATTCCAACGAAACATTCGATGATATACACGAGTAGTATGTTCGGTAATGAGGTGAGATGAGGTGAACATTTAATTTGAATGCAGCACATTTACCCCCTTACATATAAACTGAGTATAAGCTTGGAATAGATTTTCCGTGTTCTGTTTTCGTTTATTTCAAATTAGAGTATACGAAACAAAACACGCTACAACTATTTGAAGTAAACTAATAAGTAATAGTGCGAAGGTTAAAGTATAACTTATCACCAGCAGCCTATATTTGTCTCACTGCTGGGCTCAGCCTCCCGACCGCCTAACTCTATCGCCATCGCTCTCGCTATCGCGCTCTATAGTTTACGGCGTCATCTTGTCATTTTGAAAGCGATATGAAAGCATTAAGAATGCAATATCGAAAGCTCTAACCTATAGCTTTCGATATTGCTTTTATATCGCTTTCGAAATGACAAGATTACGCCATAAACTATAGAGCGCGATAGCGAGAGCGATAGCAATAGAGTTAAGCGGTAGGCCCCCAGCCCCCCTAACCGATCGCTTTGACTACGTGTATAGTTTATGACGTCATCTTGTCATTTCGTACTGCCTATGAAAGCAATATCGAAATCTATAGGCTATAGCTATAGATATATGCCTATACCTATTAGCTAGATGACAAGATGACGTCATAAACTATACACGTAGCCAAAGCAATCGGTTAGGCGGTCGGGCCCCAGGTCTTACCACCTTAACGATAGCACATGGGGAGGTCTGGCCTTAGCTCACCACGCTGGCTAATGCGGGTTGGTGGGTTTTAAAGACTGCCGTCTTACAGCAATTTGGTCAGCCGTCCGGTGGCCCATCATTGCAAGAGAAAAACGAAACTATGAATCAGCAGTTGTCAACTGGAACATAGTTTGTTTAAGCGACTTAAGACTGAACACAGCTGTCCCTGCTTAAATGGTTTTACGATTATACCACTAAGGTGGCAATAAGGCATATACGGCCCGTCTGATGGTGAGCAGTTAGCGTAGCCTATAGACGTTGCAACCAGAGGTATTACTCACACGTTGTCGACCCTGTTCTTTATTGAAGAACCTCATGTAGATAGATATCGGATATTAAATCTGTTTTGTAAGTTTGTAATCCGCCCCCGGTGAATAAGCAGAGTCGCTACGCTACTTATCTTAGATGGCTTCCGTTTCTTGTTAATCACACAACATTCACGCACAACACACATTCAAACTACACTATTCTACAGTTTCACATTTCTCTTTTAGCATAACATATTAGGGTTGTAGTCAAGTGGCTCAACTACATTCTAGACTTGTCGACTTTCCGACGTAACGGCACCATCCCTTCACTGTTCGTAACTAAGGAGACACCACTCATTAAGCGCCGTCCGTATGAATATTCTGTCACGACGAGACGTCACACGAAAAGTCAATTAGTACAACGGCACAGGGCTATTTTATCCAGGTGTACCATCAAAAACAAATATTTATACATATTGAAAGTCTACTATAATGATGTTTATTTAAAAAATGGAATAAAGTTCATTGCCCAAAAGACGTAAAACAAATGCCATATATATAAACAAATGAATAGCGCGAAGCATTTATTTTGTATTCCAAACACAAAAGAACTATTGTAGCCCTTTTGTAACCTGAACTACTATAAGCGCAACTTAAAATTAATAGCTTAAACTTGCAAGATATTAAAAACACATGTCCCAACTAGAAATTAAATGTACGTTATCCTTTACTTAAGCGTTTCAGTATAAATATTGGTGCTCCACGCAATTTGGGGCTTTATAAATATTAAACGAAGAGTCGCTTTTCCAGGGTAAGATTTGTGCGTCGGTCTTGTCCACGGCCAATGCTATCCGGGTTGTATCTTCGTTGATTTGTTACTTCGGTTTGCGGAGTGTGTTCTGAAGCTAATTAATTTTAATTGGCCTGGATTGCGAGGCGTCTATTGTGCGCCTTTCGGTCCTTGCGCGGTGGACAGACTTGCTGTTTTAATGAACAATTTTATGTGCGATATGATTGTTAATATGTTATTATTATTAAATATATTTTATTTTTATTATTCACGACAATGCGGCCTATTGATTGACCTTCACCCTTATGGCAAGATACATTAAGGCCGAAAATGTAAGTGCATTTCACAGCAGCGACCGTCAACTACAGTGGAACTTCGGCAATTTTATTTTCAACTGACGAACAATCGTGCCACCAATCAAACTGAGTACAATATGTATTTTATGCTGATAATCGAAACTGGGTAGTCTGGGTTTGCCAGCCACCTGTTATCAGCCACGGAAGCGGTAGAGTTGCTCACAAAAAAAATCAGGACATTTTTTTCAACATTAATTAAAATAAGATATTTAATTAATGTTGTGCAAAAAATCTAAAATCGCCAAAATATCAGTCATTTATAATTATATTGACCATACCTTAAGAGTAACTTTTTATGCAACAATGTTTTTTATATGCAACAATGTTTTTTATATGCAACAATGTTTTTATATGCAACTAGCTGACCAGCGGACTTCGTACCGCTTTGACAGTTTCCATGACAACAAAACAAACAAATCATTCGTCCACTTAAGAACACCCGTATCCCATGATGGACCCCTATAGCAGCGTCACTTACCGGGTCCAATTTTGAATCTAAACCATTCTCGAATCCACTTGAACACACACAGCAAATTTCATACAAATCGGTCCAGCCGTTTAGAAGGAGTTCAATAACATACACACGCACAGAAGATTTATATAAAGATAGATAAGTCACATTCAATTACTTAATTATTTATTTGAAGATTAATGGCGGAACCACTTCAATCAGCACAATAATAATCAAGTCAATGTATTCATGTCAATTAGGGATCAGTTTGACATCAATCTGGATCCGATTCTGGATGCACTCCTTATCCGGCGCCCTAACCCGCTTAGGGCTGCCCCGCGTCCGCGGAATAGACCCTTGTACATAAAGTGTCAAATTTCTTCAATAAATGTTCAACCATATGCTATGGAAATAAAGTTTAAAGTATATTGAGGAAATTTGACAGTTCGTGGTATATGTGCACGAGTGTGTACAATCTTATTTAATTTTATGCATCCCTGCTATCTGAATGAGTTATTGTCGCTTTGCTATAATTAAAAGCGATAGGAAAGGCGTTCATACTGATAGAGTCGTGGATCCAAAATAGTAGAAAAATGGACATGGCCACGATGGCGTAATTCAAAGTGACCTGACCTGATATGTGCCTGCGGGTGCGCGTTTAAATCCAATCCGTACATTATTTTTGTCACTTTTCCTAACAATTGAAGAATTTAAAAGTACTTATTAATAGATTTTTCCGGGCTCACTGTAAATTTATAAAAGTTTTATTATTATATTTAAAAATTTGACAATAGTGTTGTCCGTAAAATTAAGTCAACAATTTAAAAAAGTTGATACAGTATGATACAAAATATAATAATTTTGATTGTCAATGAACGGCGCTGCTTATACAATCGCATTTAATTTTACGCTCGTGCGCCCTTCTTCTGAATGACTTATTGTCGCGTTGCAGTAACTAAAACCCATAGGGATTTTGTTAATAGATTTGACAATCTAAAATAAGTGAAAAGCATTGAATGTCCCGAGCAAAAAGGAGCTAGCTACAGTTTGAGAACGAACGACTTATTAGAATTTGGCACATTATGCAACTTCTCTTTAAAAACCAGATGGTTTGTTTTTTATACATAACTACACGTATCTATCATTATTTCAATAGCATACAACCACAACAGTTAAATATATCTATTCCTTGCATACAGCCCACAGTAAACTGTTCTGAATAATTTATACTTTAAGTTCTAGGAAAATGTTATTAAGCCTGTTGATAGGACGGGTCGTTTATATTTAGACATTTATCGATCCCTGCTACTGCAGCACTACAACCTTCACATTTCCTATGTCCGACATAACAATCTACGGACTACTTAGTTATTTTTCTTTAACATATTGCACTTAAAAATGGAATAACAGATGTTTTTATGAACAATTGTTTGTAGATAAAATATATACTATTATAGTTAATCAAAATCATTCAATTGAAAGGCTCCATGTTCGACTACAGAACTTATTTTGTATTTCGATCCAGTTATGATTGGATATGGTTGACTTCGTCATAATCAGTTTGCTCTATTAAGCGAAATACTTTTTGCTAAAGCTTGCAAGTCAATCGAATCTTCTCGTTAGACTCATATTACGCGGATCAAATGTACGAAAATAATTTAAAATAATAAATTATATCCCTGGTAAACTTATCCACTAGACAAACTTGTGGAGATATCCACATTAATCACGCATGTCAAATCCATCATATTGAGTACACGCATTGGCAGCGCACAAAAGGTCGCACTCGCATGCATACTATTTGAAAAAGGAACAGAATGAAATAACGCTGCTCGCTTGTTTAATCTCATGAGCAGGCTAATTGTCCGCGGCAGTGACGATGACAGTCGCGCCCGGGGTGCGGGGCGCGGGACACGTGACCCGTCACTCGCAGGGAAATTAAAACATTCCGTTATTATTTTCATTTTGCTAGTGCGCGGTAGGGCCGTCGTCGACGAAATAATAAAAACGTATACAATGACAATGTCGAGAGCGGCTGTGATTGCAAGGGCCACTTTAAGTGCAGTGAGAGAAATGCTAAACAAACATTGATTTATAGCAGGCTAAAAATGTTGTTAAAAAAATATAATATCATCATTTGCTTACCCTGTTCACAACCTTAAATTGGGATCAGCGCAATATTCACTTAAAACGAACATTAAGAACTTTAATACTAAAATTCATATACGTTGAAACTACGTGTAGGCACTATAAATGTCCAATGTAGTTTGCGTATAGTCCCCCATTTGGAATTTTGTCGGATCAATTTCATTATACAATTAAAGAATCGAAGAATCGACAAATTAAAAAAAAACGAACGTGGCTTACAGTCACAAGCTTACAGCAGTCACATGATGTGTAACATTTGACATCTCACCTTTTGAAATCAATATTACAATAGAAAATAGAATATAGAAATAATAAACGTAAATAACAATAACGAATTTTTTTTTAATCATAAAGAGAATGCAGTAAATACTCATTAGAATACATTTGACATACTTGGATTTTTTATCAATGATCTGCACTTTATTGAGACTTATTAACAACAGTAAATTTTTTTTAATTTAGTTTAAAAGTCTATTACACACGAAATGGTTGAAATGAATAGAAAATTGAAATCATTAAGAAAGCAGTAAATACTCATTAAAAGACATTTGACATATCAAAATGATGACACAATATGTCACACATAACAATTATATGTCATGTTCATAATATCGATTTTAAATTCACAAAATGGCGCGTGCTTGCGCGCTTCCCCGACTTCCTGTTACGAACTTCCGTCCCTTTTCTACGAAATCACTCCCAATCCACAAATTGTATATATAGAAGGCGAGCGGAAAGATGTTACACATCAAAAACTTCCTCCGACAGAGAGATCACCTAACAATACACGATATTACGGATTAACAAATCAAAGCAATGTGTGCACGTAATGGGCAGCAATATCGCGGGACCCCATATCAAAGTTATATTGGCAGACGCCGCCGTCGGCGTAGAAATTTTAATAATTAAAAATCACCCCAACCTGACATGAAGGGGTCTACACACTGCAATAATGTGTAACGTTATATTTTTTAATTAAAATTCTCGGCACAACCAACTATCACGATAAAACTTTTTCTACTTTGTTACTCATTTACGTGAAAGCTTTTAATGATAAATTAAGTATCACATATGATTCCATCGAAATAATTAATATAATTAGCGAGCAAAGAAAGACCTACCGTAACGAAACAATATACAATTGTTACTATTAATTAAAAACGAGACAGCAATGATTACATTCATCTTCATTAGATTAATAATGTACAGGAAAAAAAAATACATAATGTATGTCTGTTCTCTAACAAGTAAACAAGTTATTCTATTACGTTCAAAAACTTTTTACTCATTCGTTTACCCCGAATACGTATCGTTAATTAAAACATGAGTTTCAACATTTTGTTTCATTTAGCATGATGCATACCACCACAAAAATGCTCATACGAGTGAAACGTTATTAAAATCGCAAACATTACAGAGCGTGATTTCAATGACATTTAATAATACTGTTTATGTAAACGAAATTTTATTGCAATGTCTTAATTAAAATGGCGGCCATCATTCCACATGAGTGCAAATTAAATTTTCCATTCGACTCGACAGTGCGTTCGGGCAATATAGAAAAAATAGCAAACATTCATAGCGATTCCAATAGGCTAATCGTGAGTTATTAAACCCCTCGCGCCCACCTGATAGCCTCCCAGATATAATAGAAATACCGGGGACTTATTATTAAAATTGCTGCTAAATTGCTCCCTTCGCCCGTCGGATTTCGTAGATCTCACTTATTGACGTTATATTGTTGTCGTTATAATATAAATTTTGCATTGTGTGTTGACTTGTAGATTGTACCATTTGATGGTAGTTGGATAAAATCAATCAGTCGACAAGCGGGTCTTACTACAAATTGACAATGTTTTATAGTGGAGCACCCCTTGTGCTTATTGTACTCTGTTAAAATCATCGTCTCCACAATAGGCGGCCCATTGCTGGTCGTAACTAGGCGTTTTAGATGTAATATGCTGTAAAATGCCAGACATATTGTTTGTTTGGTTCAGAAGAACTTTCTTTGTTTCTAGTAGGTATATAAAAATATTTTTGAGGACTCGCGATTTCGCGAGTTTTAATTCGGTATGTCGTTAATTAATTAAAGTCTTTATCGTATGCCTGTTGTGTCTTATATAAATAAAAGGTGATCCATATTACTCGGGGATAGTAAAGCTTTTCATTAGTGAAAGATTATTTTGAATTAGGTAGTTTTGGAGATTTAGCTTCTAACATACAGTCAAACATAGAAACAAAATGTACACTTTTATAATATTAGTGTACCTATTTAGTAGTATTCACTTATTATGTAATAAATTATAAGAGCTAATATACCGTGACTTTCACATTCTATTGACTAACAACAGCTATTTAAAGTGCACCTACATTGTCTAGATAAATTATAAAATAATCAAATTAACCTTGAACCCACAAAACGTTTCGTATTCAGTAATTAAATTATGCATTAGCCGGTATTGTGTGTAAGGTAACCCAATCAGTCAGTGGCACTACAATAACAACAGTATTGTAGCACGCGGATATTAATTAGGTAAGTACGCGGTACACGTCAGTTTAATTAATTGAGCGTTTATTGGCGCATTGGTGCATTACCTAACCGGTGCGGTTTCGATAGGAGCTTACTACCACCGTGACTCACCTCGCAAGCTGACTCACTCAGCATTACAATGGGATAGATATTTTACACCTTTTCGTCATTGGTCATTTGTCTTTTTTAGTTGAATTAGGTATAATTTAAGGGTCTTCTTACATTTTGATAAGCAGCAATTTTTTTAAAACAATAACACATTTTTTATGAAACTTTTTCTGCCTAAAGTAGATACAGAGATCGAAATAGTTGGTGGAAATTTTTAAATGAGTTTATGCGATTTACAATTTTCCATAGTAAACTTTAAAACGCATAAATTCAGTAGAAGAAACATTTTCAAAACTTTTTTTTAATGTTGTCTACTTACTATTTAGTTCTCAGTATCTACTAAGTTTATATGGGATATCGAAATGTTTAAAGGCTCTTATCAATAAATACAAGTATTAAAATATTATTTGGCTATTAAAATTACTGTAAGACGAGTGCCACTTCCTAAGTGAATGAGGATTCCGAGTGAAGTGCGCTTCCTCTGTCTTATCGTCTATATTTACCATTAGAAGGTCAAGCACTTTCAGTTAAATTATTGAGTTAGTTAATTGTTGATCTATCACACATACTGAATTTGATGTAAACAAAATAAGCGTTATTATCACTCAACTTCAATCGAAGACCTATAGAATATCAGATAAAGCGTTCATAATATCATATTAAACTGTTACAAATTGCAATAATAAATTGACGAGAACAATACACCCGATTAATAATAAATAATTGTACATGTACAATTGTAAACCACATGTACATACAATTATACGTGCACTTTTAACTCTGAAACAAAACATATCAAGTGGCAACCGCAATATTAAACTGTAAATATTATTATGTAACAACTAAATGCAGCCTGTCTTTATATTGTTACATGAAACTTCTTCTTTGTCCGTATTGTAAGTAAATTCGAAGATTCTTGGTAATTGTTATATTTTTCTAAAATATATTAAGTATATGTATTAGGTACACATAGTAATTGTGTCATGAATTAGGTTAGGTATGAAAGACCTTTATTCTCATACGAAATTACATTTTACTTGTAATGAGATATAAATAATATATAAATTACAGTATACAAATTGTCACTGTGTGGTACTCGTTGCGATATGCAGTTTAAGTTAATTTTAAAACATGTATATAGTCTCACAAGTTTTCACTTCATAACCTATTAAACAGCTGTGCTCCCTCAAACAGAATTGTTTTTTTTTTTCATATTTAGTCCTAGGTGTAATTAATTTGAGTTTGTTTTTGAGTCGGAGATTAAGCGTATATTTTTTTTAATCTAATTGATTAATATTTATTTTTTTTTATTAGAATGCATGTTGTATATTTAAGTAGTTGGGATAGGTTAATTAGTTTAGTTTTATCGTACAATTGTTTAGTTGGTGTAAGAAATGGATAATGGAACAATGTCTTCATTATTTTATTTTAATATCTCTGTAGCGACTTTAGGTTAGTTGGTGCGGCTGATCCCCAGATTTCAATTAGGTATTTTAAATGTTATTTTATTAATGAATTGTTTATTTTTATTTATTTATTTATTTTAGGATAGCTAACAGCTTGCAATTGAAAAAAGATAACAACAAAAATGATAACTATAAGCTATTGATATATAATATGATATATAATAGGTTTTACTTTTTTTGGTATGCAGTGTGCTATTTTACGAAGTATTTACGTATTTATAATTAATATTATAAATACGTACAAATAACTTTTTGTTGATAACGTAAATTCTTGAATATTTTTACTATAAGCTCACTTTTACTGTTTCTTTAAAACTCGAGTAAATTAATTTGCTTCGATATACAATAATATACTTTTTAATGTGTAACATCTTTCCGCTCGCTTTCTATATAAGCATTTGTGGGAGTGATTTCGTGAAATGGGATGGAAGTATGTGTAACAGTGTAACAGGAAGTCGGGGAAGCGCGCAAGCACGCGCCAATTTGTAAATTTAAAATCGATATCACGAACATGACATATTATTATTATATGTGACATATTGTGTCATTTGACTATCAAAGGCTTAGGAGCATGGTTTAATGCTCTAAGATCAAAGGTCATTTTGATATGTCAAATGTCTTCTAATGAGTATTTACTGAGCATTTATTTTATAAATTTTTAAGTCAATCACATTTTTTTCAGAATATAATGTTAAAATTATTTATTACTAAGGTGTTACACATCATATGCGACTACTGTAAGGCTCGCTCGTTTTTTTTTATTTATGCTCTTTCTCTCTCTTTCTTGGAAACTGTAAAGCCTACAATAGTTGTTCTGGCACTATGGAAAGTTTATATAGCGTGAAGTTACGTGAAGTGTATGCATGTAGTTATTGGACTAAGAAAGGAGTTTTCTTATTCCCTCGGAATCATGAGATACTTACGTTCTCGCGGAGGAGGTCGCGTAGGTTTGATAATTACTTAACTTCTTTTTTTTAACTAAGTAAAACGCTTTGCGCATACACCGGGGCTACGAGCGACCACGGGTTAGGTCGGACTCTCCTCCTTTACTTCCGTCCAGCCACTAAAGCTCGACAAGGGGAGGGAGGTATACCCACTTAAAAACTTAATAGTATACCTTCTCTGCCACGGGGATGGCATGGGATCTCGAATACCAATCACCAAATTCATAGTTACTTCGTACTTAATAGCTACTTACTTACTTACAGTTACTACCCCGCATAGCTACCTAACTCCTAACACTTTTTTAACTCCACTAGCATTAATCGCAAATAAACAAATTCATTAGTAAATAGATTTGTAAATCACAACTCACAGACAGCAGGCTAAACTGTGGTAACAACGCACTGTCTACCCACTGATTGACAACGTATGGAACCCACTAAACATGTTAAATTAAACGAATCGTATCCCGCCTAATCTCCAATGAGTTTAGTGTGCGGTAGGGCTGTCAAGAGCCCGTTACTTTAACTTTAAATGTACAGTGAACTTTAAGTCGTTGTTTTACATATTGTTTTCTAAAGTTTACGCGAACACAACACATTGAAATGAAACAACTTTTACGGATCTACTCGCGTTTATTTTCGAAACGTTTATGGGTTCGAAACGTCAGAATAAATTAAAACTAATGTGTAAAATAAACGCAAGTGGATCCGTAAAAGTTGTTTCATTTCGTTGTTTTGCCTTAAGATGGTTTACCTATACTCGTTCCTACTCATGAATAGGGACAACTTGTTGTACTGGACCAACACTGAAATCGCTGCTGTTCTATACATTGCAATAAACCCTATTCACCCAGATTTTTTTAAGGATTTCGGAGTTGGTTCAGTACAGACAGTAAAGTTGTTCCTATTTTTTTGTACTGTTACCTGCTTAAGGAAAAACAAGGACTTAAATCTCACGGTGTATGTATTGTTAGATAATGTTGTGGAGATAAGTATTGCTTTTGTTTTCTACGACACTTTAAAATAAAACACTTTTCTACGGGTTAGTTAAGTACATATTTTTATTTAACCCGATGTTATGAACCTATTCGAATATTTATGCTGCGTATCACGCACACCAAAAAAAGGTAACGGTAGCCAGTTACAAATTAATTTTGAGACGACCAACACCGCCACCATTATATCAGTATTTTTTTTACTATACAAGCTTACTTTATTTACATAATACAATACATATTATGTTTAAGTGTATCAATAATTCAATCTAAATTAATATTTATAGCTAGACAATTTGCTATGTTATTTTTTATTTATTTTTTTTTTTTTTTTATAGGTACACAGACAGATTACCATCAATACAATTTTAGTTAGTAAAGCTAATAAGTTGAGAGGGCTAGACAATAATCCAAAAGAGTGTACACAACATGATTGAAAAAAATATAAAATTATAAAGTACTTAAACACTAATAAAATACACAACAAAAGATTTGGAACAATGATTATGAGTTTAAGGAGAAGAAAAGGATTGCTCATTTTTAAAGACGTCCGATACAAACTTTTTGTATCGTATAAAACTGGCGTTATAAATATCAATGTCTTTGCTACTACGCGCCATTTCATTATAACAACGGCACATAGGCACATTCACTCTCAGCAGTAGCAACCATGGCCGCGCATAGCGCCACTGATTAATTGAGTGCATAACATGCATTACAGATGCGGATAATCGCACTGTAATGCGATCGTTTGTTGCCTGACCTAATCCTTATTGATTCCTACCGATACACTCATTATTATATCGCATCAGTCGCCAAGTGATGAAAAACACATAAAGCCGTTGGACTCGGCTGCATTAGTAGTCGATAAGAACCACCAATCGCACTGTGCCCGCGTGGTGGTTTATAACACGTTCTCCCAGTGGTGTTTCCATCCTTAAAGAAGCGTGCCCAAGCAGTGGAGACAAAAAAGCTGGTGGTGGTGGTAGAGTGACTAGATCACAAGTACCACATTCAGAATTTTTATTCTCAGTGGGTGGTAGGTAGGGTTACAACCTTTTTATTGGTTATTAAAGTAGAATAAAAAACTACAGTGTGAAATGAAACAACTTTTACGGATCTACTCGGCGTTTGTTTTACACATTACTTTTAATTAATGTTTATACTGACGTTTCAACGGACAAAGGGTTCGAAATGTGTAGTGTTCGCGTAAACTTTAGAAAACAATAAAAGTACACTGTGTCAAAACAAAGTACGATTATTTATTTCGCTTAAATACATATTTGTCATTGCTTTTAGCAACTTTTAACAATTAATTATTACTGCTAAATAGCTGCACAGCAACTTTTTAGCCGACTGCGTCAGAAGGAGGGATATTTGTGTGTTATATGTAAAAATAATCCCAGAAAACTGAAATATATGAATATAAATAGGGATCCTTTGGCTTACAGTCTGTCTTTTTCATACATAAATATGTGAAATAAAGTATTTTCGCGTACTTTATTGTTCTCATAAAATATAGAGTACAATGACTCGAAATAACGTACAATACTTTATATTAAAGTACGGGTCGGTAGGGCTTATTCACATAATCCACCACGTACCTAGTAACGAGGTTGAGCTTGAGGTTGAGGTTGAGTCTAGGCTCAATGTGGTTGTCCTACGACTTCAACCAATGCCAAAACCTTAACGTACCTTCTGACGCATGGGAGAGTTGGAGATATTTTAAATTGGTATACAACAATACACTACACAAAATTCAAAATTCAAAATCATTATTCAATTGCAACTATTTCAAGTCAATAATGATAAACACAATAGTATATATTCACTGATGTATTGACGCTCTGTGGTTCAAAAGAAACCTTAGTAAGTAACTTAGCGACTACTAAAAGAATCTAATTACCTTCACGTATAGTTTGAAGTCCTATGATATTGTTTAATTGAGTCAAACACAAACACGACATTTAGAACGCTTAAGTATATTTATTATTTTATTTTTTACTGTGATATTAAATTACATGGCCCATATAAAGATTTTATTTAAAAGCTGTAACTTAATTATAAATTGTATAGTACGCCATTATCGTTCATTAATAAATAAACAGCATGGCATGCATTAAATTATATCATAGAGCGGATTTCAGCTAGCAAAAAGTTTATTAAAAATTTTGCTAACTGTAGCAGCCATTTTATTAATCCTAATTATGAATTAACTCGGTGCTCCGTTAAATTAATGAGTACCGATTACAGTATTAAATTGAATTGATTTTCTCTTACGCTTTATAGCTTTATCAAGACAGACAAGTTTGAAAACAATTGCGATTTTTTTTTAATTACACAGAATATGGCAAAAGAGTAAGTAGAAAGCTCAACCTCTTAGCTCTAACTAAATGCTTAAAGTGTCTAAATTAACTTACATGTGTATCTTCACTATTATCAATAATTATTATTAGGTATATACACTAGTATCATAATTTAGCTTGTTCATTATATATTGTTTTCTAAAGTTTACGCGAACACTACACATTGAAATGAAACAACTTTTACTGTACAAAACAAAAGATACTGTAAGCTCTTTCTGCGTAAAACGGAACGCACCTAATTAAATTTAAATGAGGGTATACAAGCTACTAACTAATTATGAGACGACCAACACGTCAGTCTCCCTGTGACCACGGACCCTGCAAAGGGTTCGAAACGTCAGGATAAACATTGATTAAAACTAATGTGTAAAATAAACGCGAGTAGATCCGTAAATGTTGTTCATTATAGAAAAAATCAATATTTTTAATATTATTATTTAAAGTTTTTGCAAAAACTAACGCCAATTTTTTTATTTAACTTACATTTATTTAATAACTAGTTGTTGCCCGCAACTTCGTTTCGCGAACGAAGTTGCGGGCAACAACTCTAGTCTACAGTAAAAAAAAAAGTATCCTATATGCTGGTCTGGGTCATGGTCTGTGTATGAGGAAAGTTTCATTAAAATCTATTTAGTAGTTTTTACGTGAAAGAGTAACAAACATCCATCCATACTTACAAACTTTCGCGTATTATTATATTATTTATTCGCGTATTAGTATATTAGTAGGATAAATAATAATAATACAATTACAATTAATAATACAGGTACAATTAGTAATAAAATAGATAGGTGTTATGTTATTGAAACTCGGTAACACACAATTGTCGTTATATTAGTATTTTTTATTTAAAAAAATTTTTGATAATTTTATCTGGACCAAAGAGATATTGATTGAGTGTAAATTCGATGATATGAGTAGGTATATCTAGATGAGGATGACGACCAGCTATTGAGAGAAGTAAACGTGTTTCATGTGTAGTACCTACCCACAACATGAGCAAACTTGGAGGCCTGAGATCATGCTGAGCCTGAGAAACAGTTTCTTTTTGCTTTTGCTTTTTTCTTTCTGTTGTCTAATCAAAAAAAATAAACTCGAAGTTCAAGACAATCGCTACGCTGCGCGGTTGTCTTAAATTTCTAACCTATCACGTGACCTACAGGAGTAGGGCAGCTAGTATTGCAAGAAATTGAAAGATAAAATAAATATATAGGTATATATTGTGATAGTTATGAATTTCAAACTTAGACTAGTTGATTATTATGTAAACAAGGGTTAATCGTTTTTCAGCTGTAGGTATATAAATCTTTGAGATTTTATACTTTCGGTCTTTTGAACTTTCGATTTTTTAAACATTAATAATATTCGACCTTCCATTCCTAGGTCTTATGAAATTCGGTATTATAATACGTACCCATCTATATATCTAACTTAATAACACAGAGGGTAATAATAACAAAACCCCTAGGACGGACGTATACGATTTTTCAACCGTGAAAATGCATAATAGCCTAATTGGTTCGCAAGTCACCGACGCAACCAAACAAACTCAACAAATCCAACAGTTTATAAACGAATACAGAGGCCAGCTGAGCAAACACCACCATGCGTGGAACATTCTAAGCAAATATTGGCCCATCATTGGAACATATTCAAAGTCAATTGGTCGTAAAAACTACTGAGGCAGTCATCGAACGAGCCAAAAGCATTATGCCAGACCTGCCTATGAATGTCTCACGTATATTTTTCACGGTAATTAAACTTGAAAACCATTTAATTTTATCCTACGGTTATTTAAGCTCTTAAATATGTTTATTTAAGAGCTTATTGATTTAAACTCTTTTGTTATCTTTAAGGAATCGGTCATTTCTAAACTTTGCTGGTGACTATAAAAAGACGCAATATTAGACGTATTTACGAGCAGAAACATGTAAACAATGGAACTCCACTACAATCTCTAATACAATTAAATAAGAATCAAAACTGTATACATGTTAATACTCGAGACTGTACTACATCGACTGTTTTTGCCGCAAATAGGTGATTTAAAAAAATCTTGCCAGTTTTTCTCGGTTATAGTTATGCATTCACAAGTTATAGTATATTGTTTCAAAATCACTGAATGCAACAAAAAGCACAGTCAATTACAACATTACATACAACTTTAAACAATAAACTACGAAATTTTAAATCTTTTCTTCACTTAAATTGCATCTCGTTCTTGTGCACATTGTTCACTACATAGACCTTAAAATAACATCAGAAGGTCTATTTTCATGACTTTGACAACAATCCTTCAAACGTCTCATCATCATCATCAGCTCATTTTATGTCCCCACTGCTGGGGCACGAGCCTTCCCTATGGATGGATAGGGAGAACGGGCCATAAACCACACGGGCCCAGTGCGGTTTGGTGGTTGTTAACGACTGCTAATGCAGCCGGGACCAACGGATTTTCGTGCCGGAAGCACGGATGAGTTCGAGCCCATCCGATGACCGGCCTTTGCAAAAGTTGCTTAACCTCAGCACTCGCAGACCGGGCGCGTTAACCACTGCGCCATCGAGCTCCTCATAAAAACTTTACAGTATCTTAATATCAAAGTCACAATACAAACAGACCAAATTGGCTATTAAATATTCAGAAACAATAGTCCATACGAAACATACGCGCGTAATTCGACAATGGCAGCCTAATTCAATTTGAATCACACACAATATTCTATTAATAGTGACGGACAGGTGTAATCAATCCGCTCAGCTAGTGATGTCCCGTGTCACATTAAAATCATGCGAACAATTAGCATTTACTCATACCACAGCACCGCAATGCATTAGTTTATTTCAGATTGTGTTCTAATTTATCTGTCCATAATTAATAGTGACTGTTTAGCCATAGCATTAATTTACGGTGTAGCGATATTGTGTATCATGTTTAACATTATTTTGATAATTATTGAAAGTTAGGTAGACAAAATACATTTAGGTTTTCGTGTATGTTCGGTGTATGAAAGGAAACGAGCCACTTTGTTTGAGACTATTTATTTATTTATTTATTTCTAGGAAGATTTACAGACAAATAACATCTATAGTTAAGGTTAATAAATAGACATATATATATATATATACCTATAGACATATGTTACCATGACTTTAAGACATATGTTACCTGTTTTTTAATATGACTCTTTAATGAAACATTAACTTGGTTTAATGTTTATCCTGACGTTTCGAACCCTTTGCAGGGAACGCACATGATTAAAACTAAACGAGAGTATAAAAGCTACCAAACTTATTATAAGACGACCAACACCTCAGTCTCCCTGTGACCACGGAACCTGCAAATGGTACGAAACGTCAGGATAAACATTAAATCAAATTAATGTAAGTATAAAATATACGCGAGAATGTTTTCATATTAGTTTTAACTTCATAATTAGATAAGCCAAACCGGTCCAGCCATTCTCGAGTTTTAGCGAGACAAACGAACAGCAATTAATGTTTATATATATATATATAGATTTAGGATGTCAAAAAAATTAAAATTTGGTTTCTCAACACCAAAATCTAAATTTTCCACAGAACATTGTGGATTCGCGCGAACCCTAGCTCTACGAAAGGGTCTGATTGTTATCAAGGGTGGCAGGAGCCAACCTTCTGCCTATCTGTTTTGAGGCACGTGATCTATGTTTTGATATATTTATGCGCAGTCAACGCGCAAAAATTTGCAAATATTGTTTAAAAAACACAACGTTATAATGCGTTCAAAACAAATTTACAGACGCTTCTAGATTAGTTGTTCTGTGCTTCTAGTCCAAATTTAACGTCCTTAATTAAATTTAATTTTTTAAAAGGCATTCATTTTATATGTTGATAATAGTTAAACTATACCAATGAGTCGCAATTACGCACCAGTTTGCTTATGGCACCTACCATACCATAAAACTCTTGACAAAAATAACCTTGAATTAGATTACAGGGTCAAAGACTTTTTTTTATCAATAATGAATAAAATAAATGATACAATCAAATTGCTGTGACCATTTAAATTACATTTTAATGGCAACATTGAAACAAATAAAAAATATAACTTGCAACTTTAGCAGATGCTTTCACAAATACCACTAATGAATAAATAATCGAAACAAACAGATAACAAGAGATGCCAATTAAACAATACACTAATTAATTCCAAACATCGGTGTAGTGGACTTAATTAGAGCGGGCAACATTATCAAACGAGCAGTGCACACAGACATAGATAGATACATATATCTATAAAAAATAGGGTGATGTTTGTGTTATCTGTTCCTTAACTGAGTATTTGTTGAGATACATTAAAAAAACATTGTTCATTTAAGTCTTCAAAGTCTCTCTTCTGTAATTCATTAACAAAGTTTAATCTCAACGAGAATTTTATTTATTTTACCGATAGACGTATTGTATTTGAAATATCCATTACTTTACACGAACAAAACGTTACTTTAGAGCCAGAGACAATCTGTAATTTTTGAATCTTCAATCGATTTAATCAGTCACCAAAGTAAGTGAGCTAAACGCCGCAGACCAACTCCCACGAACTCAAGAAACAAAACTCCTTTACGACAATCTCATAAAAGAAGCCACATTAAGTAGACAGGCCCTTTTTAATATCGAGGCGAGAGCCGGCCGCACTGTCCCACGAAACATTTTCCATTAATAAAACGCGAAAAAGGAATATTACATATGAAAAAGACATATATCCGTATCGGCGGACCCGTCGCTATCTCCTTGGAAGGTAATAACTTCTTTACAAGTCCAAAGTCCGAGGGATTGAAAAGCAATTTCAGCAGGACACCCCGCACGAGTGCGGGCCGGACTCAACATATTTCTTTTTCGCCGCTACTGTAATTCGCCTTTGATTTAATCTCGAGAAACAAATCTTTGAATGTGAAACTTTAGTGATAGGCATCAGTGGAACTAGTTTCGTTGATTGGATTCCATCCCCGCTTGCGCCCCGGCCTTTCCTACAATTTGAATTGGTCAGTGTAGATACCCTATTTGTCTGATTCCACTGGTAGATTGCATTCCTTATTTTTTAGGAGCCGAGTTTTTTTGTCCGATTCGTGTCGTCGTTTAGCCTGGTTTTACCGTACTATATTCAAATAAGTTACTACGCTATGCTTCTTGTAAGAACAAATTATGTTAGTATAAAAGGTTACTACTTTGACTGCTACAAAAGCAGAGAAAATCATAGAAATTGTTTGTCGGTAACTGGGTGTAGTGGCTGAGTTTTTTTACCTTTCGATTACGTTTACAACAATTTGTATATAGCAATATTGCAACTCGTCTTGTTCGTCAACAGGAGTCGCTGATTAAATAGCATACCTACCATACAAAAACTAAGCTCAGCAACTCTGGGGACCACCATGGTGATTGAATATAATCTTTCAAACTATGAACTAAGTCGCTCCTGATTTTGCATACTCTAGATCATATTACGGGTTGTGTGAATTTTATTAATTTGCACGGTTCAAAGAAGAGGTAACCAAACAGCCTGTTGACTACACGTTCCACTTCAAAATAATAATATCCAGTGTCAACGGATCAATTTGTATCGTATCAGTAAATGCAGAAACGTAACTTTAGACCCGTAGCCGTAGGCGGCGATGCATCCACACAGTAGGGTTGGCACGCTTCTAATGAAATTCAATACACTTTCTACTGTTTTTATCAGTCAAACAAGTCTTTTTAGACATTGAAAAGGTTTGCCTTTACATTAGTAAAGATATCATATTCATTATAGTTAATGTAAGAAATATCCAATAACCTAAAATATGAGTATTTCTTAAAATCTTATTAAAATTTAGGCCTATATTGGAATGGAATACTTTTACATGAACCTAGTTTATTTGATGTCACTCACCTTTTTGTCATTATTATTTTATTTCAACATTTAGCTTTAACGTAGCCTTAACGTATTTAGCATTTAACATGAACCTTAGGAGACGCGTGTATCTACGCTGCTATGCGCGTCTCGATGCCATAACTCCAATAATATTGTAAGGCTCCACCGCCCTATGCAGAGGTGCTAAATTATAAACACCATATTAACAGTTCGTTTTATTTATACTACAATAAGAAGATATTAAATATAAGTAACTAAATAGTTGAAAAAATAATAATAAATAGCATTGTTAATGCAAAATTCAAAATAATAAAAAAAAATACAATATCAATATACTAGACTAAATTGTTGTCTAAAGATTACGCGAACACTAAAAACATTGAAAAAACACTATTTAATTTAACTTAAATGGCCTAACCGTCAACCCTGCGCGCACGATAGCACTCATATCACATTTCTGCGGTGCTGACCGCAACATATACATTACAATTACCAAGAATCACACTCCAAATACGTTTTGTTTCGCAAATTTATTTGTCGGTTATTACTTCGGTGTAGAGTTCGTTTGTTATTAATTGACGAAAATAATACGAGTGTATTAATACAATTTAAAGCATGTACTGTAGCTAAATAGTAGTGATATTATTTAAACCCAAGCGCGAACGATCTACAAATGTTTGGGTAAACTTTTAGGTACGTTAACTATTGAATTGATGGTAGAGCTTATTTAAAATCCGCCTAGCTAGCTACTATCACTTTATTTAACATATCGCCACAATATCAGTGTTAGTAGCACTCTTATATTTTGAAAGACAGAGATAAGATAAGTAAGTTCTTCAGTATTCCGGGTGCAGTGCGTTTTTAATTTCGACCTTTTTATCACTGGACATCGAGTAAGGCAAAGAACTTAAAACGTAAAATTATGACAATGTTTTCAAGTCAAAGAATGCCCATTTCAAATGTATCTGTACAGAGAAAACGGATATCTCTAATTTCAATTCCTTTATTTTGCATATATAACTCTTTTGTAGCCAACCCGTCGCAGTGAAAACGAAAAAATCTTACTAAGCCCAACTCAATTGGAGAGAGAGCCCTGTCCGTCCGCAGATCGCTATCGCGTAAACTATAAGGGCTGCCTTATTTATATAATCTGACTATTTGTGATTGTGAGGGACAAACGCCCCATACGATGTTATTCCTTTTTCCTCATCTTGAGGGATTACATATTCGCGACACAACTGTTTGGTCGTTAGTAAAATGGCCATCGTAAAAATTGTGTTACCTCAATCTTCCAACTTCCATAGAGGTTAAGATTAAATAAAAGACTTGTTTTTTTTGTGAACACCTATTAGAATTTAATTTTTTTTTTATAATTTTGTAATGCGAAATATTTTTATTCTTATTATCAACTAGCGGCCCGCTCGCGTCTTCATCCGCTTGAGTGAATACTCGTATCCTATACCCTAAAGCAGCGTTCTACCGGGTCCAATTATATGCATGTATTATACATATAAACCTTCCCCTTGAATCACTCTATCTATAAAAAAAACTTTATCAAAATCCGTTGCGTAGTTTTAGAGATCTAGGCATACATAGGGACAAACAGACAGCGGGAAGCGACTTTGTTGTATAATATGTAGTGATATTTAGCTAAGTAGTCAAGTCATGAAATACTTAGTAATATGTGATGAGTATTCCATGACGTTATTAGGTTATATCTTCTAAAAACTTGTTACATTTACCGAACACTGAATTTTTATCACCAAAAATAATAAATACTAAAAAGCTGCTTTGTGAACGCTCTCGAACAGGTCCTATAGGTAAAACTATTTCCTTCGCCGGCTGACCGCACGTCGACTTATGATTCAATTTAGATAAGTATTACAATATTATTTGCACTTTCCTCATTCCTCCATTTAACTGACTACACTACGGGTGCATGAATAACATAACACATAAAGTTTATTTAAAATTCAACAAATATTTGGTTTATCAAACTAATAATAGGTAAGTATTGGTAAACCTTCATAGAACCAGTGTAATGGGTTTAGACCCAATCTTCCCATTTGTCATTGTTTATGTATGGAAACTGTTTAGAAATGAGCCCGGCAATAGGACCACTGATGATGCTTATGATATATTTTTGACGAAAAAAGTATGTCTACAACTGTCCCGGCCAAGTCTGACTAGCAGACAATGCAAACGCTTCATACCCGTAGGTAGATAGATAGATAGATAAATTCTTTATTGCTCACACACAAATGTAAACAAAAGGAAAACAACAGTTAAACAAAAATTTAAAGCAAGTATATGGGCTAAGGCGCTCTTATCGCTACAAGCGATCTCTTCCACACAACCTTTGGTTAGAGAATCCAAGAAAGAGATAGAGGAAGTGCGATAACATTAAATAAATAAGTACAAATAATACCCTTCATCACATACATACATACTTAAACAGAATATATATACTTATATATAATACTCGTAGACATTTAGGTACTTATTCGGTTAGAATTCGCGGCGTCCGCGCAAGCCGCATGGGCCATTTGCCGCTGTTTTCAATTTGGCGCCGGCGGCCGTACATCAGGCACGCACCATGCGGCCTGCCAACATGTGAACATAGTCCAAGGATGACAGTACACACAAAAATAATGGTTTTTATTATGTCGGTAATTAACATCCCTAGCGCAAACCATAGAGTATAGAGCTGTCGTGGTTAGAGCGAGCGATTAACGCTCAATGCTTGTACATTACCTTTAATTTAACTTCTGAAATAGGTCTCTTGGCGGGAAAGTGAAGAGTCATGTCTGCGGTTTTGTTTTATTTTCTAAAATTTGTGTTATGTCGAATATTAATGTGAAATAATGGTGAATTATTAACCGTTAAGTGTTCGTGAGTGTGCGTGAGTGTTAGCAAATAAAACAAAACAGTGCAACGGCACTTTTCAAATTCTCTCGAGAAGTCTGCGTAAGGACTTAGTAAAGCCCCACATCTTTACTGAGATACTCGAGGGGTTGGGGGGTATATCATTTCTCACTTCTCATTTCTATTATCATTCATCATCATCATACTGGAAGGAAATATTGTTTATGTATTACTTGTAAGAAAAATTACTTTGACACTGGCTAAATGTGCTAATAGCACGAAGCCATCAACTAAAAGAAAAAAAAACATCTGAAATCGATCGGACCCCATCATCATCATCATAATCATCATTTTCATCAACTAAACTTTGTGTTTGTGATTTACTTATGCTTATTTAAAAAAGTCTGCAGGTACTAAAACCTGGTCACCTATGCTGGGGATTATCAAGTAATCGTCAGTAATTAGACTTCTAGGAGAAGTCTAATTACTGACGATAATTTTTATATGTGGACTTCTTAAGATGCACCAAGAAAGTCGTAGCTATACCAACTTTAAATTGAACGTTAAATTCTTTATTGTTTTAACAATGAAGAATTTAACGTTCGCGTACCTGTATAGATATCAAAAACTTAAAACTGTTTATCAACTTTTATTAATTGTTATTTTATTTTTAAATGTAGATGTCTTTAAGAACTAAGCAAGTTGAAGTTATAACAACTTTAAGCATTTATAGATATCGAAAACTTTAAACCGTTAATCATCTCGCGAAAATATAAGAAAACCATAGTGATATTAACTGCTGCGTGTCCGTTCACTGGCCACCGCATGTATAATACACATGCGGTTGACATTTTTCCAGTCATTATACATTCTCCATTCTGCTAAACCGATTCTGTAAATACCAGTAAGTCGATGCGACTGTTCTCAGAAACGAAACTATTATGCTGCATAAACATTTTTAAGTATGCACGCTGCCCCACGTAATATTGTCTATAACAAGCGGCGATACGAACGGAAAACAATTTGTTGTCGATCAACAAATTAAATAGATTGTTCAAGGGAACGGAAAGTAAACTACATAAGACGGAAAAACAACTTTTTGTGTTATTGTGTTTGTTTTGTGTCTTAATGTCATTCTGTCCATCAAGTGCAATAAAGGGTTAATGTTATTTATTTCACTTTTACTTCACTTTTTGACGATATAAATAATAGTCAATATAGCTACTTAAACTACGATAACTGTGTGTGACAGTTTTATAGATACATATACAAAGGTATATATAAAACGTTACCCTACTCAACTACTATACTCAGTTACTATAATCAAAAGTTTACCCTACAGTAGTAGGTATAAAAAACGGTAATGAAATTGATTATACTATTACTTAACAGTTTACCACAAATCTAACTTCTCAATTAATTTTAAAATAACGTAAATTCCTTTTGCAGTGTACACTAATCTAAACCATTTATCGGTTCACTGAATTCCCAGGAAATTAATAAATCGTGTTTCCAGATTTGTCTCGCTGTTAACAAATTTAAAATGGCTAGCGGAAATTAGAACTTTCGCGCTCTAAGAAAACTGCTTTATAATGGCAAAGCACCGATCGCAATGGCCATCACCATCACCTTTACCTCAATGTGTACACAACCTATTATTCCAGTTCCATGCTTTTATTCATGCCGTCAAGCTTTTAAACCGATCCAAAGTTAATTCAACTTTTGACAGTGTCCATTACAAGCAACTAATGGTTGTTTTAAATCATTATCAAAGTCCTACCCTTAGCCTTGACATTGTCTTTCGAGCTATATGCATCGCCAATCGAATAACGAATAAAAGCAATTCCACCAAACAACTGAGTTCACAAAGAAGTAGTGAAATAGATTGAAGAGCTACCGGAACATAACAACAATAACGGAGTCCAAACTATTGATATTGATATTATTCAGAGGGAGCTCATTAGTACGTAAGTATTTAGCAATCATTAGGCGCGCTTCTAGACGGGACTGATACGCTCAACATAGCGTCATAATTGGCCCGGGCCACTCCTTGTTTGAAGAACGCCTATACTGTTTGACAAACATTTAAACGAACTCGCATTTTGGATCCCTGTATTTGGATTGATCTATATTGTAGGTGTTACTTTTAATAGGATGTAGAAATAGGCAGTGTAATCACTATTACAATTGACAACATACATAGGTACATTGTTCTGATCCCAAGGTAAGTAGTTAAAGCACTCGTATTACGGAAATCAGAATCAACGACGGTACCACAACCACCTAGACCCGACACAATATCGAAAAGTTCGTTTTCGACATTGACCCGACCGGGAATCGAACCCGGGACCTCAGAGTTAGCATCGCGCAAAGTCTGGTGTGCAAGCCACTCGGCTACGGAGGTCGTGAAATTTCTAGATGCATACATCGATCTATTATCATCGTAAAATGTCACATAGACTATTTGGTTAAGGTCCCACGGAGTTTATCGAACTGCAACATTCCATCATAACAATATTTGTAATCAAAACAACAAACAAAAACGAAAAACCTTCAGAGCAATCACATAAAAATACTTTGTATGGGTACTCTGCTTTGCGAGATTCACAATTTTATGAAGGTAATCTGAACTCTGTTTTCAATTCAATTTTTTTTCTTAATATTGTCATCAAACGGACAACTCATTAGTGAATATTACACGAGCTATAATCGGACAGCAGTGCTTCAGTCGACTCGCATCGAGTTTCAATTCAACGGAATTAATAATGCTACAAATCTGACTCCACACCGACCGCACAAACAAGCACTAATAAACCAATCCGATATACTCGGTGCATGTATGACTGTTTAATAACGGCTCATATGTTATCATGTGACTAGGAATTCGAGGAAGCAGCTAATTACAAATATTCTAAGTTTACTATTGAAATTTGTACAGAATCGCTCATTTGCAAATTTCTCACCAGTGAGCCTACCTCACTGAGGAAGCTAATTCATCGAACCGAAAATTTCCAATTGTTTTTTTAATAAAAAAACACCATTTCTAATTTTGTTTAAATTTAACATAGACTTTTAACTACCGAACCTACTTAATATAATAAGAATGTTAATAGGTGTGCAAAATCACTTATTGTGTCATTGTGTCACTATCACTTTTGTGTATACAAATACATTTGTGACGTGACCGCGTGTGACGTCATTTTCCAACGCACCGCGTAGTCGCTAGTTGCAGTAGGTATCTTGCGGCGTGTTTTTATTTGTTTCATCGCTTCCAGACCTTCCAGTTGTGTGTATTTAATTAAAAATGGATGAAAGATTCGAAAAAGGACAATCGGATAATTTACCTAAAGTAGATGGACTCATGGTTGCTCATTATTTAGCGACAGTGATTTCTTTGCCGTCGAAATGCGAGGCGTAAAAATGCAAAGGTAAGTTACCTTCTTAAAATAAAACTCTTTCGAAAATATTAAATATGTTTGAAAAAGACAAAGTGTTGAAAAAACTCCACGAGCGGGACTCGAACCTGCACCCCATGACATGCCGGGTCAGGTGCACTACCAACTATACCCGGCATGTCATGGGGTGCGGGAATTATAAATATATATATATATATATATATATGTTCTATATTTTTTTATTTACTTCAAATACCCAACTAACTTGATTTCGCAACGCAAGTAGCTATAAATAGGTATCAAACCTTTTAAGTTTTAGGTGGTAGGTGTAGGTATAGCTCAACTTTTCCGGCGCACTGATGGTTGTACATTTATGCACAACACATGATTTTCTAGTTTTTGAATTGGACATTTTTTTAAATATTCATATACTAGTGAAACGTAACGCAACGGTACGGAGCGAGTGTTGTACTGTGACGTCACGCGCATGGAGAGCGGGCCGGCCGCCGCCCGCTCATTTAAAATTCAATATCTTGGAAACTAATTGACGTATCGAAATAATAATAATTCTTTCACGTGAATTTTTTATTTTCAACAGAGAATACAGAAAGCTAAAATTCAAAATTGGTTAACATTCTTAAAGCACAGAAGCGTAGGTTGTCTCTCAAGAACATTTGAAAACATGTTGAGGTCACAATCTAAACCTGTCTACAAAATAATAAAGCTTGTCCAACTCTTATTTGCCATTTAATATTACGTAAATAAACGTTTAATTAACATTGTTTACCATTACGTATCTCCACGATCACAAGTGCGGTTGCAAAGTAGGAAGAATTTCGTTCAACGACCCGTCGATACTTAACGTAGGCGCACATAGGCGACACGCGACTGCGACAGCTCGGCGACTAGACGCGACGAGGCTGCGGCCGACAATTTTCATATATTTAGTTCAAAGCTCTGCACACTTGGCGTCAGAGTCGCAGAGTCGCAATGACAAGCTAGGGGAGTCGCACGCGCTCGCTACTTGTCGCCGCGTCTAGTCGCGTTGTGCACGCGCACACACGACGATAGTCGTGCGACAGTCGTGAGCCTCAGTTTCGCTTAGGGATGCATGATTTTTCTCTTTGAATCGTTTTTTTGGATCGTACCTCTGTAGCAGGACTTTGGGCGGCGCTAACTCTGAAGTCCCGAGTTTAATTCCCGGTCGGGTCAATATATTGATAGATAGATAGATAGATAACACTTTTATTGCAACACTATAAAACATAAACATGAACAAAAGAAAATAATAATAATAATTACAAAGTTACAATTTGGCGGTCTTATCGCTTTCAAGCGATTTCTTCCAGACAACCAGTATTGTGTCGGGTCTGGGCAGTTGTGGTACCGTCGTTTTTTTCTGATTTCCATGAAACAAGTGCTGTAGCTACTTACCTTGGGATCAGAACAATGTACCTACTTATGTGATGTTGTCTAATATATATTTATAAAAATCAATTGAACAACGAACGACACGGCCGTCTCTCTCGAATACTCTACTACTAATGATCGCTTCATGCACGACACGACGTCCGTCGTAACGAGTAGTCGCCGACGCAAGCGACAGCTCCGCGTCTATAGTCGCAGCGACAAGATGCCATTGCAAACGACAACGCCGAGACTAGACGCGGCGACTAGACGCAGCGACGAGTCGTCCAGTTTGCGATGGCTAGTAGGTACAGTCTCTAAACCTTGCGCGCCAAAATTGCTATCGCCTTTGAACTAAAGCGATGACCACCGTTTCTAGAGCGTGGCAGCAATATACACATATATCTGCTTATAACAATAAGCTTGTTCTGAGTATTTCAGCAAAAGTAGAGACAAGAATTGACACCTGCCCTAACATTTATACGAAGAACTTCGTATAACGACCTTATTACCGCAATTATAGATATTTGAAATTAGCTACTTCCACATTACAAACAATAAATACCAATCTTCTCTAAAGCTTGAATCCCTTTCCCGAAATCATAAAACAGGAACACTGAAAGCTAATTTTGAACGCTAATTGATTTTCTAGATGGATTAATTGAGCGAAGTGTTGTTCAGACTACTCAAGCAAAGTATAATATTATGATACGAATATTAACCTAACAATATTTGAATCTTATTCGCAATATTATGTAGGTAAGTAGTCTCATTTGTATATTGCACGATGACTAATTTGAATTGACTTAATGTAAAAAAAATACGAATTTATTCTTTATTGCAAAAGACGAACCTCAGATTAAGAAAAAAATAAATTGCAGATTTTTTTTTTGAGTTGTGTATAATTTTGTTCTTACATGAAATATCAATTCGTCAATCGTATTGCAATAAGAGTAATAGAATGGGAGACAACTCCAGAACGATGAACAAAAGTTTTAAGAAGAAGGCTGCTTTAAAATAAAATATTACGATGATTAAGACACCGAGGAGCTGAAATAAAAAAAAAATCTAGGTTTAAGTATTATAAGGATCTAAAATAATCTAGAAAAGCCTACAAGCTACTTTTAGATTTTGGCATGAACAAATCACGATTTGTTTACACCTAAACCAAACCTACCTAGCAAGCTATTCATATGTTTTTTTTTTTTTTCATAAAACGAACATGCTATTAAATACGCTTAGAGATGATGGATTCACCCATTTACAATTCTGGTAGATGTATCAGGATGTGACGTCTTCTGTTTTGTTGTTGTAACAAAACTATTAATATCTCAAAACTAGTTACGTCATACAAAATTATTGACACAATTTCTTTCGCAGATTAGTTGCGCCATATCAAACAATAACAACACTAGAGCTGACCAATTTGCTCATGCTAAGTATCAGCAAAATACGTGCGATACAAATTTTCGTTTCAATTTTCGAAGGAACTTCGAAACATCGCGGCTCGGCTAATATCGAGTGGTCATTTCGAGGGCCGTTGGTGCGCGCCGGCTCACTGACTGTTTAAATTGGCGTGCCTCTCATTACAGCGCAGTGTTTGCCACAGTGCGATGCAAACTTTATGGCGGTCGTGAAGTGAGGTGCAAGTCCCGTCGCAGTAACAAACTGTGGTTGTCAACCAATCAGCGAGGTGTGCGTGTGTCCGCGACTTGCCGCTCGCACTAACTTCATAGCCGCAATAAAGTTTGTACGCAACGAATCAAGTGCTGACGAAATGAACTGCTCCCGTAGACCGGTGCAAGGAACTTCCAGTTTCATTAACGACTGGTTCGTCGGAACACCTTTGAGCCGCTCGTATTGGTACACATCCGATCCGTTTGACTGTCGAGCTTGCTAATGGAAGCCAACTTCAACCGATGACGGATCAGTGTTTGACGGAATTTAAAGAAATTTGATTTGTAAACTTCACGAAAACACCAAATATAGATATGAAGCGCTTCATGCGGATCTAGCCGGGTTTATTTGTTACTAACGGCCTGTCCCGGCTTTGCACGGGTGGACATTTATTTTTTATTTATATAGCCTATGTTACTCAGCGCTAATGTAGCATTCTAATGACAGAATTGTAATGGTGAAAGAATATTTGAAATCGGTCCAGTAGTTTTTGAGTTTATTCGTTGCAAACATACAAAAATACAAAGTAATAAAAAATAAAAAAAAATAAACAAAATAAAAAAATATTTCAGACCGAGATCCATATAAAAGTGTTAGTATACATGATATCTTATAAACTATGTTTATATACAATCCTGGTGTTAGTATTAATTATTTTAATTTAATATTTAACATTAGTTGGGGTGGTGATCACTTTATAATATTAGTATAGATACAGATATTTCTGACTTTTCAAACCATTTGAATTTCGAATAATTATGTTTTTTTTTAAATCGAACACTACCTGCTTCCATGTCTGTATTAAATGTTCTGTTAGTGTTTTAATATAAGACTCATTTAAGAGTCTTAAAAGTAAAGTAGTAAAACACGAGCAGTTGGTTCCCCTTCTTAATGTTAACTTGCCATAATTTGCATAAAATCTGGCGAGTTACAAACTTTTCGGCTGTATTTTATAAGTACTAAAAATCGAAATTGCTAATAAATGAGCGACCCGACCCTACTTTCGCGCTGGCATCTTTGATCGCTTATTTATAAACGCTCGTTAAATTTTTAATATTAATCGTTGGTTTTTTCGTCTTGTGCGGTGCCGTTGCTACATATTTTTATTGCTTTATATCGAATTTGATACCGTTGCGGTTTCGTGTGAACGATCCTTCAAAATGACCCAATATGGTCCTCAAACTTTTCTCATATCGCCTCCAAATTACAGCCGAAAGGGAAGAATATCGATGGTCACTTCAAAGTTTCCGTTTCATTAGCTTTTTCGATTATACATTAATATAGCTACGGATGATTCAGATTAAATTAAAATATATTCACTGTCAAAAAGTCGTAAAAAACAACAATGTAATAAACCATAAACGGTAAGCTCTTAGTATTGTCACTGAATAAGTATTGTATTCGGACTTCTTGGCGGGAAAGTGAAGAGTCATGTCTGCGGTTTTGTTTTATTTTAAAAAAATTGTGTTATGTCGAATATTAATGTGAAATAATGGTGGATTATTATATATCACTTCTCATTTTTATTATCATTCATCATCATTCACCATCATACTGACTGCAAGGAAATATTGTATATTTATGTATAACTTGTAAGAAAAATTACTTTGACTAATGTGCTAATCGCACGAAGCCATCAACTAAAAGAAAGAAAGAAGTATTGTATTCATACATTGCAAACATTATTGAACAAAAAGTTTTGTCCTTGTCCTACACTATCATATCTTTATTAATACGCACAGAAAGCAATCATAGTTATGTCTTTTAAATGACGTCAACACATCTAATTAGTTTATTTATCATAAAAATTATTACGTAAATACTGTATCAAACTTATGAGCTCAAAAGTTTATCTCTTCAGTTAATAGCAATAAAGAAAATTATGATACCAATGCACTGCACTTATTACTTATTGATTAGTTAATGATTACAAATTAATATCGATATCGACTTATGCTCCGAGTTCTTCAATCATTTTTTTTTAATAATTAATAAGTTTTTAATTACAGAAACACAAATGTTGAAAAAAATTCCACGAGCAGGATTTGAACCTGCACCCTTCTGACATACCGGGTCAGGTATCCCCCAATTGAGCTATCGTGCTTCTAACCAGCCCGCCGAAATTATTCAACACTATTTACTTTTTTACTTTGAAAGCCAAGGGCGCCTATTCAATATCGACCACTACAGTCATAAAGTTTTTAATTATTACATAAAAAACTACCTAACTGAAGAACTAAGGACTTATCGAAGCACGGAAGAGTTCGAGACACATACATTTTGGCCTTCGAGCTCCTCTAATTTGCTTTAAATTAATTCCAAGCCTTTATAATTAGGTGCTTATTTCATTCCGGTATATTTTCAAAACAATTATTTCTAAGAAACAGCTGTTTGCCTCTCATCCTCAGTTGAGGTCTAAGTTGAATGCTGATTTTTGATCGATAAAGGTTTTGCTAATAATTTGCTTTCAACTTCGTGAAAATGCAGTTGTATTTTCATGTAGCACAAACGTTTTAATAATATATGCTTTAACTACAGAGGGACGGCACTACTTTACTTACTTTAGTGGTACTGAAACGTAGAGAACAATTCTATAATTTTTACAACTGCAATAAGAACTCGTGGTTACCCCCCTGAAGACTGGTTAGATCTTACCTGAAAGAATAACTTCAGCGGACATCATACCAAAACACAGCAAAGCTTGGTTAGGCGTAGATTATTGTATTTTATAAAATTCATATTAATATAGTAGAGTATTTCTGAACTCTCACCTGTGTTTAAATCTTATAAAGGCACTTTTAAATTTTAATTTTTTTAAAGCGTCACTATTTTTATGCCTGACATATTCAGCATTGCATGCATTTTTAACTCGGACATCATCTACGAAAAGGGGTGTTGTTGTTACGCTAATAACATACCGAGACGACACCCAAATCCCAAAATCACCGGTCATTATCTCCTTCCCCGGATGATAATGCGCCCACGCTTGACGTCAATTGGTCGTTCGCTAATCAGGTGACCGCTAGAGTCGCCGGCCAGCCAACCACAGGTCTCGTGTGGCCGTGCGAAATGTTGCGATCCTTGTCTTTTATACGAAACAATGGCGGCGATGTCTTTTATAGATCCCGCCAGGCGGCGCTAGGGAGCGTAAAGGTTTGTCTTGCAGCAAATATTTGAAACATACAAAACGTAAAGTGGTTGACGGGGTTTAATGCTATTACTTTTTACATCGGTACATGTTGAGGTCTTCGGTCGATACAAGTTTTCAAATAGATTTATTTAAACTTTTTGAAAACGTCAGGTAGGTACTTAGAGTTACATCCAGTCAAAAAATTACTATAGATAAATAGGTAAAGTTTGTTTGTTTGTTTGTTTGTTTGTATAACATCTACAATTAATGGTCTTTTTATTTTCCTCTTGTCTTATGTAAGATTAACTAAGTCATAGAGATACAACTGTAGCACTTAATAGTAATAGTAATAATCTTTATTTGCCATAAAAAAACTAACATACTATTTGACAATAATGTAAACCAATAACAATGGGTTTATGAGAAAACAAGAGAGTACCATGCCAAAAAATTAAGTTGCCCACGGTTTCCAAACTAGGACGAGCCTGACTTGTGGCAAACCAACGTAGACATGATGCTACCTTTAAAATAGATAATAGATTTTAAATTAATAACATAATAATAGGCATGTTGATACACTGACGTGAATAAATCTAATTGAGCTAATGAAGGAGGAATTTCTTAATTAGTGGTGTTTCGAACGAACCATAGGCACATGTACTCTACCGAAACGGGTTAATTACCGCCGATAACTCTTTAATTAACCCACCTAATAACAGAGTATTTGCATTCGAGCCGCCAATGTAAGACCAATTAGGCAGATCAATACAAAATTGTTTAGCTCCAACTCTGTTAACTACGGCGAACAGCGGATGCACGGTTTGAGACCATTTCATTGTTACACTAATAGCGTATATCGTGTTTTGGTACATTTTCGTATATTGTAACATTTGGTAGTATTTACATCGAAATAAGTGAATTATCTTACTTGTAAACCACATGTTACATGATAAGCGCACTCCAAAAATAGTTTGTTGAGAATCGATTTCAGTTATTTTTCATTTATGTAACTAAGGTTTTTTTTCTTAACAAAATAGTATAAAGTAAATATAAAATGGCTAAAATTGAAGCAGCAGCTAATTTGCTTTCTGAAAGTGCGTTAATTACGTATCATATTGTGAAAACAAAATAATCAATCAATAATCAAAACAACTGATTTTCTCCATAAAAAAAATACACATTTTTTTTTTCTCGGAAACTATTAACTTTTCGATGAATTGTGTAAAACAAAATGTTGTTTGTATTACTATTATCTATAATGAAAAAAAAAATCAAAAATCAAAATTCGGACTTTTGATGCTACGTCCACCTATTTTAAAACTGGAACCACCGTGTGCCGCGGTGTTTTTTTTTATATATATATATTCGAAGGAGGCAAACGAGCAGGCGGGTCACCTGATGGGAAACAATCACCGCCGCCCATGGACATCCGCAAAACCAGAGGAATCGCAGATGCGTTGCCGGCCTTTAACAATATGACGTAGTACAAATACAAATTACGAAAATACGACAAATTTTATTAATATTATTCAATAAGACTAATCTAAAATTTGTCGTTACGGTAAAAAACATTATTGTGCCTAAAGCTATAATGAAAGAATATGTCGCTATAGTGTAAGACTATAGCGACAGAAATACCTTTGACGGTGCACTAACTAGTTCTTAGAATGTTGAGCAGATAATGGAAATCCTTTACGTCAACATCTTTAAGAAAAACAAGACGTCGTTATATTTTTTTAAATACTATTGCAAAACAAAACGAGTCTTTGGAATATAAGAGTAATACATTTACTCTACGGCAAATCACTGGGCCCGAGTGGTGGTTTATGGTGGAAGCTGTGGTATTTCCATCCATAGGGAAGGCTCGTGCCTTAGCAGTGAGGACATACAATACAATGAGCTGACGATGATGATGATCGTAAACTTAATGCAAAAATAGCAGACATTGACACCGAAGAATCGACGTAATTGGAGACGTCAATGCATACGACAATTGGTCCACGATTGCATCCAAAATTGGTTTTGATTGATCCATTATACCGCAGTTAAGTCTCGTTCAAGTCCAGAATGCAACCGGCTTTAGTTGTATGATAGGCAGCCGTTTTGAATGCCGCATTGTGCGTCGCTTCAGATTTCCTTTATGGCAATTCGTGTAGACACTCGTAACCTAAACCGAATTCCATGAAAATTTTTTTTAGACAATGAAACCATTTATTTTTTTGACTGAGACTCTCACATTGCATAAACAGGTTAAATCTAAATAGCTAAGGGCTTTACTTAAATACAGAGCTTAGAATAGATATTCCGCGTTTTGTTCCCAACTTAGTGACATTCATAAGTGTTATTTACAGCCTAAATGGAATAAATAATTATGAATTTTTGATTTTCAAATTAGAGGAAAAGATGCAAAACACTGAATAACTATTCGAATCTCATCTCTTTTTGACCTATCAAATGACAGTATATGTAGTACAATACAATACAGTATATACAATATCAGTGTATACCATAAATGAAGTGGGTGATGAAATAATGATGATGAGTCGATAAGTAAGCGTATAGTCTGCCAGATGGTACCCAATAGATTTTATAGGTACCCGTAACGTCTTTAGTTGTCTCTCCTGTTTTGTGACTTACCTATACATCTATACATCTTCTATACAAATAAATAAAATTGGAGTGTCTGTTTGTAATATTAAAATAACTGCTTTTTACTAAATGCATATGGATGTATACACGGTACATATACCAAAATAACATATTTTACAAGTTTTGCCTGTTTGTCTGTCTGTCTGTCTGATCGTTTGTTCCGGCTAATCTCTGAAACGGCAGGCCCGATTTTGACGGGACTTTCACTGACAGATAGCTGATATAATAAGGAGTAACCTAGGCTACTTTTATTTAAGAAAATTATTTATTTTTATATTAATATAATATAAATAAATAATAAAAATTACTATTCCGCGTGGACGAAGTCGCTGGCACAGCTAGTGCTAGCATAATGAATCAGAAGTTCGATTTCCTAGAATGTTTATATTGGTAACTAATTACACGTCAGGTCATAAGTATTGTCACACAGTAAAAACTTTTCTTTTAGTATGCTGGCCACAAAAAGATTATTGAATTCGAATTTCGAATTGTTCATGAAAATAAAAATGTATACCTTTTAGAATTTTACTCATTTTTAAATATGGAGTGGACGCTTAAAGAAGACCGTGTTGCAGTTATTGCGTTGCATCGTTGCGGTTACGCGCCAATCCAAATTTTTGATATACTGAAAAATTTTAATTTAACCAAATGATTCGTTTATCGTACCATCAAACGATACAATGAAGACTCTAGTGTAGATGACAGGTCGAGAAGTGTTCGCCCTCGGTCTGTTAGGACTCCAGCAGTGATAAAAGCTGTGAAGGCGCGAATTCAAAGAAATCCCAAACGTAAGCAGAAACTGTTGGCCCTTCAGATGGGGTTAAGCAGAACCACGGTGAACAGGGTGACAAATGAAGACTTAGGGCTTCGGGCATATCGAAGAAAAACAGGACATCGTTTGAATGCTCGTCTAATGGACCTGAGACTGAAGAGATGCCGCACTTTGTTGAAGCGGTACGCGGGAAAAAAATATCGGGAAATTCTTTTTTCGGATGAAAAAATTTTTACCGTATAAGAGAGCTACAACAAACAAAATGATAAGGTGTATGCACACAGTAGTGAAGAAGCGAGCAACCGTATTCCGCGTGTTCAACGAGGTCATTTTCCATCCTCGCTCATGGTATGGTTGGGAGTTTCTTATTGGGGCTTATCAGAGGTACATTTTTGTGAGAAAGGTGTAAAAAAGAATGCAGTTGTGTATCAAAATACAGTCCTGACGAACCTTGTGGAACCTGTTTCTCATACCATGTTCAATAACAGGCACTGGGTATTCCAACAAGATTCGGCGCCAGCTTATAGAGCGAAGAGCACACAAGACTGGCTGGCGGCGCGTGAAATCGACTTCATCCGGCACGAAGACTGGCCCTCCTCCAGTCCATATTTGAGTCCGTTAGATTACAAGATATGGCAACACTTGGAGGAAAAGGCGTGCTCAAAGCCTCATCCCAATTTGGAGTCACTCAAGACATCCTTGATTAAGGCAGCCGCCGATATTGACATGGACCTCGTTCGTGCTGCGATAGACGACTGGCCGCGCAGATTGAAGGCCTGTATTCAAAATCACGGAGGTCATTTTGAATAAACTTTATTGTCATAAGAATCTATGTTTTGTTAAATTCATTTTGGTATATAAATGGTTACATAATGAATAAACTTGTCTCAATTATTTTATATTAAACATGTGACAGAATTTATGACCTGACTGTGTATATGCCTAACCAATTAATGTCGCCGAGTACCGTATGTCATCCGTCAATAATAACGAATTTAGAAAGCCACATTAACCTTATTTTCATCGTAGGGGCGCGCAGATAACCTCCAACATTGACGTGCGTAGACGCAAGCACACACGCATACGGCGGTTACCTACGACGGCTTCGAGAGAAATTATTAATTGGAGATAAAGTTTATAGTTTTATTGCAAACTTAATGTATATGCTACAAATGAAACAAGAAAAAGAATCTCGTTAGTAAAAAATAAAAGTCTCCTCGTTCAATAAAACATGCACAAGGCTCTGATATAATAGTATAAAGATTTATAAAAAAAAGACGCAAGATTAGATCCATACTAATTGTTTCATAATTAATTGACAAGTCATGTAAAATAATGTGAAAAAAGCTGCTTATATAAATAAAAGAAAATTACATTTTGGCGGCTAAGTAATTAAGAACCTAATCCTTAAATTTAAGCACCAGATTATATATAGTTTACACGAACACCACTCAGTAATTGTATGTCATCAGTGTAATTTGGTTGAATTCCATTGTTTTTGTTTTAGCTAGCTTTTGTAGACTTTATAAGTATTTTTGTGTGATATTGCGTTTATAAGCACGTCAAAGTATTCAAGTATATAAATGAACGGCACGGGCAAACACGCCAGCAGCGGCCCTAATTCAATAGGAAGCGGATGCCCGCTTTTCCTTTAGGGATACCACCTTCATTTTTATTAACGAAAAACTGGTATGTTTACATAACGACTATTTATGTTAAGTGTAGCTGCTTATTATGAAAAATGAAAAAAATGTTAATACATAAAAGCTGAGATGGTTTGGCCATGTCGAGAGAATGGATGAAGAACGATTGACGAAAAAAGTGTATAAGGCGAGTGTGAATGAAAGTGTTGGTAGGGGTAGACCTAGGCGGACGTTTCGAGATCAAATCAGGGACGTCTTAAAAAAAGGCCAGGTCAAGAGTACCCTAAACCGAAGAGCATGTATGAAGGGAATAATGAAAGTGGACGAAGCGAAACATGTATGTAAGGATCGTAGCAAGTGGAAAGAAGTGGTCTCTGCCTACCCCTACGGGAAAGAGACGTGATTATATGTATGTATGTATAAAAGCAGGATTAAATGCTACATATTCTAAAGGAGCAGTTAAGTGCAGGAAAACTGAAGAAAAATAATTGCTTTCTCTGATCGCTATGAAAATCATTTTATACAACACAGCTCGTAGATTTTAGCGAACAAACTATGTAGCTTACACGGTTTCGGAAAATTACTAAATAAGTAGGTACATGTCCAGTATGTTGAATGTTAATGCAAACCGCTATTCTATTTATTAAATTACTGGAAGTAGCAATTATAATAACATATTGAATAATAATGTACGTGAATTAGCGATTTAAAATGTAATAATTATTTTTGAATATTGGGTATTTATATAAACGGTAAATTCATTAACGGGCGCCTGAAGGCAGAACTTTTAACTTTTGATAAGTCACTTTGCTTAGAATCTACAGTAACTTCAGTACTACTACTGGTTCAGTTACGACCGCTCAAATCAGAATGGAACTATCGCAGTTGTTCTCGTTTTTTTAAAATATGCCCATCAAAATTCAACAGATTTCACTGACAGGTACGATACTGAAAACAAATTGAATTTGCAAATTAAGCCGTTTCGGTGAATGGAGTACAAGTTTTTTCGCAAATTGTTCAATATAGTTAAATGCTTATCGGTCCCAGTCTTGTCAGACAATTAACATTTTAGGATTATTCGTAATATAAGTATGAACAATGTATTTGGCATCTATGCAACATTTTTAATACGAAGCTGTTGTTGTTGGCACTCTATGCGCATATTATTTGGAAAAATAAATTAAAGACAAATATTTTATACAAAAAAGCAGCAACAGAATTGATTGTTTGAAAAATGTTTGCGTTGTAATCTAGTCTAGCATAACGTAACAATATCGAGTAAAGATTGTCACAGCGATATTATTTACAATTATACTGTGCATTGTGAGGCTACGGATTCTTTGTTATTATCATCAAAATCATACTTTCTCCTTTAAATTTACAATTTCTATAGTTGCTATATAAAATCAAAATCATGTTATACATTTGACAATATCACATATCATTACATAAAGATATAGAACGTACTCAGTGATGGACTAAATTGCCGCAATTGCCGGTCATTTACGTACTTACATTTCATCAAAGTCAAATTTATTTGATTATCATGAAGGCTCCTTTTCAATAATGTTAACTAGATCTCTCTTTAAATTCGTATGTACTAGTAATATACTATAAGTTAACTGATATGAGTTTTTTTAATTTACTATTTTTACGTTGTCCTGACAACCCTACAAGCCGCAACGCAGAGTATCGAATCCTCAGAATAATTTGCCTGTTGCGGGAAGAGTGCAGCGGGCCAATTAGGGAGCCCGGCAGCCAGCGTCGTGACAACTGTGTCACATATAACTGACTTTTTGGGGCGCACCTCCCCTTACTCTAATTTACCGAGAAATATTTTCAGAGAACGCGCCTTCAGTTTAATGACGCAGAAACTCGTAATTAGAACAATAACGATCCTCAACCTTACATCGGATTTAAATAGTCGTCATGTTTTCAGTTTTTGTAACAATTTAATCGCTTGATATTTCATATTTTTTTAAATACGATACACCTACGTAAGTTTCATTAATAGGAAACTTTTGATTGATACGTAATCAATAAAAATATCATTATAGAGTCTATTATAAGGCATTAAAGCTTTTTAAGCCTGCTAAAGATAACGCTACTATTACTCTTTTATTAAGCTCTTTTATTTGAGGGCACGCCCTTTCAGCCGGTTATAGAATTCCCGCACAGACCCCCTATTTCTGCCATCAAGAATTAGTGTCCAGTTGGCTTTGTAAAGGTTCGAAAAAAGAAACTGAAGAGTTGACTAATTAAAGAGCAAATTATGTGTGTTATCTTATAAATAGTACCTACTGGCGTTCCACATGGTTCTTTTTTAGTTCCACAGTTGTTTCTAATATAGATCCACGATTAGTCAAACATTACGTCACAGTAGTCCATTTTATTTGAAAACGACATAACCTTTTCTTATTTTAGAAGAGGCGTTAGGCGTACAGTTTTCTACATTTGTAAAAATAATAATTATGATCGTGTTATTCAAACTATTTTTAAGATAACGAACTCATGTAGATAGAATTATAAGATTTGAGAAAAGCTTCCTATATTTATAAGTATTGCCACTTTATGTGCTAAGTTCTCGTTGACTTGAGCCAATATTAGACAAAGTAATAGCTGTCTAAATAGTGGTTCCTACGCAAACGTAACAGTCTGCATCAAAATACGTATGGTAAATTTAGAGCACGGTTTAATTAAAATTGCTCTATCTCTCGTCACTGTCTAAATATAGCTCGTACAATAAAAAAAGTCGAAAAAAAGCTTTTTAATAGGCCGACAGCCCTGGAAAGCTTTGAAGGTGGGCGCTCCGCTAATTTGTTTGCTAAAAAGTGCACATAGCCAATTTAGTGGGCAACCCTACACCTCGCGAGGGCCAAGCGATATTTTAAAACCTTTGCTTTTAAAAAACACAACGGCTTAATTATTATTTTTATCTGCCCCAAATCTTTCATATTATGTTAATTTCATAAGACAATTTTTTTTAAATGATTTTATGAGCGTGTTGAAATTTGATGTATAAGGCTGTACAAATATGTAACATATCCTGTTACTCTTAAGCTTGGAGGCCGGATTTATAACAGCATCTTCAACTTTGTAACTGATCTTTGGTGCAATTAGTAATCTAATACAAAAATTAATAACGATGCTGACCGCATCTAACTACGTACCACATATGCGTAAAGTTCATAAGTACAAAACGATAAAAAAAGACAATCGTAAATAGTATTGAAAAAAGAGATTAAGTACTTTAAAACGGTTGAAGTTTTATTCTATGCCACCAAAAAGTTTGCATTTCTAAGAACGCTATTAATATTCTCAGGTGTATTCTTACCTAATTAGAAGTTTATTATGAACAAAAAGAATAGGTTAAAACTAAATGCCGTTGACCAAGTATTTCACATTATTAAAACTGCTCGTTAGTTTAAAATGTATTTAGAGGACTCCGCCACACCGGACCAATCAGCCCTGATTAATTTATCATAACACCCTCATTGTTATAGCCTGTGTATTAATAACCAAAGTTAATTACCTAATGGAAATGCAGTGGCTTATATGCGGGTTTACTATCCATAGCGACACAGAGTCTACAAACACAAAAACGAATAAAACTGTACTAAAGTTGCAATTTTGAGATGAAAGTTTTTAATCACTCCTTTATTTTTTATATCTTTATTTAAAATCGTTCAATATATTCGAGGATCAAGAAGTTTGGTAGCGCGCAGTTAACGTGTTCTGGTTACAATCTTGTAAATTAAGCTACTTTCGCAAAGCCCGATCAACGGAAAGGTGACCTAATTTTAATATAACAATCTACTCCGTGTTTTGGAAGGCACGACGCTGAGTCTTCAAGCTTTTTTATTTCGTGATGGGATCGCATCATCTCGCATCGGACCGTCTCGTGCTACTCTTAATTATGGTATTGCTGATGCGGAAGGTCTGACCAGCAGTGGAACGTTTTTAATAGGCTTGTGATAATGAACCAAAAAGCTCGTTTTATCTGACGATTTGATGGTAACGTATCACTGTGAAACAGAATTATTTTAAACGATGCTTGCTTCGATTATTATATATTAACCTTTGATATGCCGGAACGTGGATCCACTGTGCCAAACAATTAAAATTGTATTGTGTCTGGTATTCCGGCATACTAAAGGTTAATATTATGATGCTTCGGTTTTAGATTTACTATTTTCATATATTACCAATTGTTTTTCAAATTAAAGTATCATTAGCGGAATACAGAAGTGTCTTTTTTATAAATCCGAGAGTTGTCTTAAAACAACTTCGATTAAAACCAGGAGTGAATCTACACCTAATAAAAATACTTGTACACTAGACGGATCTAACATAACTGGATATACCATAACGTTGCCATGCGAAAACTAATCATCAAAACAAGGGAAACAAGGTAAGCAGCAATTAATTATAACGAACCGTATTATCCTAAAATTCATATAATTGGTTCGGACGTTAATCCAGGCTCGTACAAACGCTCATTATGCTCGAGAAAAACAATAAAATGTTGACCATTAATTGTGTCCAGTAATTATAAGAACAGAAAGTAGGTACACTGTTTATAATTAAAGCGAATGAAGCGTTGCAGCCCGCGTGTAGTAAGGTCTAATGAGCCACTTGCTAATTAGAGAATAAACAAGCCTGGTACCGGATTCTAATTGGCATTTGGGATGTCGCTCGTGGCTTATGGTTACGTAGTTTTGTTTTAGTCAATTGAAACATGAACCCACTCTGCTTTCGGGGTAATACGAGTTATTGACATTTCGCAATTTATTTAAAGCTTTATGAGATAATATTGAACGTGAAAAACGCATGTCAAACCACTAGTTACAATAGATAAAAGATAATCCTTTATTGTAGGTTCTGTTTTGGTTCAAAATATTTTATTGTTTTTGAAAGCAATGTTGAAGTTGTAGCTGATTTGCGTTGTAAAATTTTGCAGTTAGTAATACAGGTAGCTTTAAAATATTATTTGTTTGCAAAATAATTATATTGATTTTTGTATTAAAATATTTAGCAAAAAGCATTAACAAAGTAAGTTATTTCAATTAAACAAATTTAAATTTAAAATTAAACAATTTTAGGCACTTTTTAATCGGATTTACTTGCGTTTACATAATAATTTTATCTTGACGATACTTTTTTGTTTTCTAAACTTTTGTCAAAATTCATTTTAGGTGATTTGTGAAGCCACTAAGGAGGAATTTCTTCACGTGCAGCCAGTAATGTACCCCACGAATTTGTAAACGCAAAATTTTTCGGATCCTGTATTATCGAATGTGTTATTTAATCAAGTTTGTTTATAATCAATTAACATGTATTGTATTTTTTCTGATGTGAGCACAGTTTTAGTGCAAACTTTTTTTATTTTATTTGTCAAGACAGTTTCTGTACGCTGCACTGTATCTTTTGCACATTCAAATTAAAAGTTTAAAATAAAAAGACGCCTATTATTTGAAGATAACATAAACGCCATGCATTATTAGAAATAAAAACTTATGTAAAATCACAATCCGCTCGCTCTTTCAATAGTTTACCAAAGGAGTCGCTACATCACCGTGGAGATCATTAAGCGGACTCTTCAAAGCTGTCGCCGCATTACACTAATTGACGCAATTAGAGGGATTGCCGAACGGAAATAAAAGTCGGCTCACCTTCATGAAACGCCGGGCCAGCCAATTAGCTTACTCGTAATTAGCCTCTTCAGTACACTTGTGACCGATTAGTCTTTACACGGTTACCAAAAAATCACAGCACAATCGAAACGCTAACGTTCATGACACGATATACAAGTCGCAGCACTGAAAAAGTTTTGTCGCGATCGCGTGCGGAAGCTTTGTGGGAGCGACGTGAAGACGTACGCTCGCCGCCACCGCTTACAAGCGAATGAGCTGTTCTATCTAGAGAGAGAAGTAACTAATGCGAGGCGGGGTATGCTTTCCCTTTCCCGTCCGAAAGCTTTGCCGTTGCGGTGCTTTTCGCACAAAGCTCACGGCGCACATACGACCTTTCAATGTTAGAGCGACGACGCTTAACTCTGTAAGTGGGCAGATTCTGTGCGGCATTGCATTTAGGCCTAAAAAATTATGATGAATCAAAATGCGTACGCTTTTTTTAACATTTTAATTGAATAGTGAACAGTGTAAAATCTCAGCGAGTACCTATGGTTTATTTCTGTACTTTAGCATTATCCAATCAAATAACATTAAAGTTTTTCATAGGTATAGAGATTTATAGCTTTTATAAACTACATATAAAATTAATAAGACTTAAATAATAAACAATTACTTTGTTATGACTATCATAAAATAGGCGGAATTCGTACAATTCTAGGCTGGAATAAACAAATACTTGGTAAAATATAAACATCAACCTGTATATTTAAAAGGAAGTAGGTAAATAAACGTGTTTGGTACTAAACCTGCAACCGCAGTCATGATCGCTGACTGCAATGCTTTCAAAGTAATCTTATTCATTTAATAAAATTGCATTGCGAAGGGCATTGGACCATCCATCAATGATAAAACCAGTCGTGGACACCTCATTCACCGCATTGTTCCATCTACAATGGGGGTGAGAAATACGGGGCACAATACAATTACGCAGTAAGAAACATGATTGAACTCAAGAAATGCGTAACGATATTCATTACAGTTAACTAACCGGGATTAAGAAATACAATAGCGATGCGCAAAATACATTGTCATCTTTTGTAGTAAAATTAATGTTGTTATACGAGTAGAAGAGACATTTTTAAATTTTTATTTGCGACCGGATAGATCTATTGATAATTAAGTATTTACAATATACTCGAAAATAATCGCTCTTTGTAAATATGTATGTAATAAAATATTTTGTTCTTTTACTTTACACGAACGAATATGACTCATGATTTGGATCCTGAACGTTTGGGCATCTTTACAGGTCACGGGGAGACTTGGGATGAGTGTTCGTAACATAATTAATTTGTTACTGGCATACCGTCAATTATTTTTATTTAAAGCGTTTCGTTTTACGCAAAATGACCAATATTTTTTTTTAAATATATTTAAAAAAACAACAGCGTGATAGGTGCAAAGCTAATTGGGTGGACTTCTTGGCGGGAAAGTGAAGAGTCATGTCTGCGGTTTTGTTTTATTTTCTAAAATTTGTGTTATGTCGAATATTAATGTGAAATAATGGTGGATTATTAACCGTTAAGTGTTCGTGAGTATGCATGAGTGTTGGCAAATGAAACAAAACAGTGTAACGTCACTTTTCAAATTCTTTCAAGAAGTCTGCGTGAGGGCTTAGTAAAGCCCCACATCTTTACTGAGATACTCGAGGGGTTGGGGGGTATATCATTTCTCATTTCATTTTTATTATCATTCATCATCATCATACTGACTGGAAGGAAATATTGTATATTTATGTATTACTTGTAAGAAAAATTACTTTGACACTGGCTAAATGTGCTAATCGCACGAAGCCATCAACTAAAAGAAAGAAAGAAAAAGCTAATTGGGTATGACTGGTTAGTCAATATAGAAACTTTGTAACAACTGTCAAAACGATTATTTTTAATAGAAATCGTAAGGGATTAGCAAACTATGACGTCACTATTTTTTTCCGTCAATTGAGTGTTTATTAATAACTTTCTAGGTTACAGAAATTCATGCTTAAGTCAAATATAAAATTGGCTAATGTTTTATAAAACTGTTACGTGATTTCATTTATACGTTTATTGTTCTGGAATTAATTGTTGTTGTTGTCAACTACCCAAGGGAAACCTATGCTGTATGTTTTTAGCTATATTCACCGAAAGCGCATTGTGATATTGATTATTACTACATCTCCTCATAAACTAAAACCCTTGCCTAACTGTGGGACGTTTATAGGCTGGTGATGATTATTCATAAATTGTATTACTTGACCATCATAATTTACAGATCTACCCTTCCCTACCATCCACAGTCCAAATTCACCTCACCTTCACTTGAACTGAGTACAGGCCTCCCTAACACCATCTACCCTCTTTACACCCATCCCCATAGAATCATAGAAATGTTATAAATCCTGTAAGTGCATAACAATGATGGCCCATGGATTGCTGTCTTGTTATCCATCTTTTCTTATACAAGCGGACTATTGAACCAATTACGAGCCAGTGAAAGGGGTGCAATAAAGCATGATTTATATATACCCTTATAATGGATTTTAATTAATATTTTAAAGGGCGCATGTGGAACTAGCACGACTGAGTTTCAGAATGATTTTGATTAGTTGCGTTTGAGTGTGTGCCGCTGCGCATCAGCAGTTTTTTTTTGTAATGTTTACGTTGTAGGCAAGGCGTGATATACTTACCCATGATACATAACGATTTTGGTTTTCGTAGAAGTTCTTTAACCCGTAAATAACTAGCAACAATATGTTCGGTTCAGAAATCAAAGCACTGCAACACTACCTAGTTGCTTTTTTAAATAACAAGAATTATTAAAAAAATTTAAGGGTAGTTATTTATTATTATTATTATTATTATTATTTATTTTCAGCGTATATCGTCCCACTGCAGGGCAAAGGCCTCCCTATTTTTTGAGGGTAGTTATGAAAAAAAAAAGTTTGGCATTCGGTTAGTTCTTTCTTACAGACTACATAGATCGTAACGAGCTAGATTAACTAAAAACAAGCAATATTATATACTACCAGTAAATCTTATTAGGCGGACCGTGGGTTTGTATATCGGCTGCTAACATACTTATAAAAAAATATACAATAATTTCTGTACTGACACAAATATCTCATTTCGTAATCGGTGGTGTAGCGTTAATGATTTTCTTAACTACTTATAACATGTAGAGCGTAGGTACCTAATTTAGTAACTATTTAGATTGACCTAGACAGAAGTTCTATAGGTAAAGAAGGAAACATTCCAGTCCAATCACCTATCCCAAACCTTTTATAACAAACATATTGACAAATAGAACAATGCCCCCTTTGATTCGCCGGTTCGCACAGAATGGCACAATTTAGCAGTACCAACATGACATGAATAAGCAAAAATTCCTAAATAAATCGAAGGGAATGCTTTACGTTTCTACATCAATTTGGGCACCATTCAACGCTGGTCCTGCAAAAAAAACAAGGATGAGACACTTTTTGTTGTAACGATTTCATGTTAACAGTGCTAAACGAAAAATGTCAAATTTACTTGTGTATTATTCTATATTTGTCATAGTAGCTGCATCTGTGAATGAATTAACCTCTTAGTCGTCGTTTGTAACGCTTATTTTACTTCATCATCTCAGTCAAAAGACGTCCACTGCTGGACAAAGGCCTCCCCCAAGGATCGCCACTGCGACCGGTTTTGTGCTGCTCGCATCCAGCGGCTTCCCGCGACCTTCATATTTTACTTGCATCATCTTATCAATTTATCAGTTAATTGTAACCACAGATTTTTTGACATTTACTTGCTGTCAAATATCTATATACGATCTGTTTAGGTATTTGTTAACGGGATTACACGTTTCGTTGTTATTTTTAAGTACAACAAGATAAGTACGAGATACACAGAACATAAAAATCCCGTTAGTACTTAATTAGTGATATCCTGTTAGTGATAATTGTAATAATTGTATAAGCGGGCTCTTCAAAGTTTCTAATTGTAAATATTGTATGATTTGGTAACGACATACTTACTTTTTATTTTGTAAATGTCGTCACTTCTATTAAAGCTGTAGAGTTTGTTGCGCCCATTCTTCTCCACAGCTAATAAATAGACGTCCTGAATGGGTAGTAGGTAAAAAAGGGATGGACGATTCAAAAGCACTTTTCGTAAGTTTATTTGAATACAAAATATTGACTTTGACTTTGATAATGATTTAGAAGCTAACGTCAAAATAAATTATTTTTAGCATCCACAATCCACACGCCTTTAATCATTGCAATAATACCAGATTATTTTAATTAAGACGAACAAGGCGATATCTCACATCTCCGGAACATTCATCATTACAACGTGGCCCCACCTTGTCAAATGAGAGCAAACAGATTACGAAACGCGTTACAACATCGATAAATCAATTGTACATCACTAAGGGACTGCGATCCGGCCTACATTGGTACATTTTCTACGTTTATTTTCAATAGCTCTTTAATTTATCGCTGTGTAACCCAAGACATATTCGCTCACAAATCATCTTACCGAGTGCACGTTTTCGGAGTTGAACCCTCGGTGGACGGGTTGTCAACGCCTTGGAAGGGTTTGGCACGAAGAAACGTGTATGTCTGAAACCACCATATTGAAGACACAACGTTGGTACAAGCACTTTTTAAGTAAAGGAAATCATAAGACCTGAGAAACGTTGTTTCTAAAAAAGTATGCTTCTTTCTTACTTCATCCAATAGTTTACGTATGACTAAATTTTTTTTATGAAATTAGTGTTTCGATTTTTGTGTTATTAATGTATACAATATTTGATATTGTTCTGAAAAGTCTGATTATCTGTTTTTTTTTCTTTGTACCTATGAAGATAATCTAAACCTAATTAATTTTAAAATCGACAGTGAAGCGAATGTCTCGTTAATTCAATTGGCAGAATGGTAGTTAGGGTTTCGATTTTTTGTGTTATTTCGTTAACCTGTCTGAAATAAAACTTGGACTACACTATAGAATCATTTGGTGCCTTTTAATAATAAATCCTATTTCTTTAACAAAATAGAGTTGAATTTTTAATAACATCACTTCTGTTGTGCATATAATTTGCGACCCCAACACATTCTCCTTGATTTCTTTGAATAGACTTTAATTTCCATTTTCTCCTAGTGTCACTTAGAGCGGAACCTGTTTCTATTTGAAGCGTCATCCCTTTATTAAACTTCATTTGGTTTGGCACAGACGTTCTTTTGTTGCATGATTGCGTTTTCATAAAAGGATTGCATTACTCAATGATATTCAATCCTTATTCAATACAGTCGTGATTAATAAATAAGTTACCTACTTCCTGATTGTAACCCCATTGCTTATTAAACGAATTCGTGCATGCATATAGACATGGGCATTGTGTATAAATGGTTAATGTATATTATTATAAGTGAAATAATTGAATGGCGGGAAAACAAATGAACCAGCGATTATTCAAAAAGAATGACGATTATAGTGACGTTGAATAAACTGTAGAACAGTGACCTTTTTATTAAAGAGAGTTTGGTAATGACCTCGTAGCACCGGCCTTGTCCGCATTAGCGTCTCTGGATTTCGGAGGGGCGGCGAGATCCTTAAAGGGTTCCTCAAGCCGTGTGATCGGAAACCGTCAGGAAGAAAAAGCATCAGCGTGTCCCCGTTCCCTAATAGATGGTACTAGGGGTTCAAATCGGATCCGATGAAACAGTGACCACTAAAATGTCATTGTCAATGAATCTGCTAGCACAATAGAAACCAGGCGGGAGACGACTTGGTCGCTATTGTGCTTTAAGGATTTTACTTTGTGTTGGTACTAAGTTCATATGTAGGTTCAGGTCACAGGACGGGCCACCGCAGGCGTAGGGCGAAGCTGTTTAAGCAGCGAGCCGAGGAGGAGCAGGCTGCGGTGGAACGCTCTAAGCGGCAGAGGGAGGTCAGCAGTGAGAGCCAGGCGGCGGCGCTTGATGCTAAACGCGTTAAGACTCACGGGTCTTACGCGGGAGCAGTGAGTGCCTTTAAGATGGCCATCATTGCTGATGACTACCCGGCAACCATGCTAGGGGAGAGTCACTATGTGGCCATCCAAGGAACCATTTGGGACCTGCTGGAGGACACACCTGACCCCCTCCCAGTAGTTAATATGGGAGGCATTTCGTCGGGAGCCATACTCTTCACATGTGAGGGGAGTGGCTCGGCGAAATGGCTTCGAGCTCAGGACGGCCTAACCGTCGAAGGCGTGCTACTCAGGGTGGTTGATGCCAAGGACCTTCCAAAGCCAGTAAAGATGGCATGGAAGTCCCGAAACGTCAGCCGCCTTGACACGGGCAGAGTCTTGAGGATGATGCAGAGGTGCCATCCCGGTTTGAAGACCTCGGGCTGGAAGATCGTCGACACTAAGGTCGAGGGTCTGACAGTACGGAGGGTCATACTGATGGATGGTGCCTCTGCAGCATTCATCAAGGCGGAGGGCTATTGCCTTAACACGGGCGTCGACAGGAGCGTCTTTAAGCTTCTGGAGGAGAAGCTTACGGGCGAGCCTGTCGATGCCCAAGGCGATGGTGATGGAGTCGTGGCGGGAGTGACTGGGGGTGAGTGCTCCCAGAGCGCACCAGTGGTGAGGGTGCAACCAGGACTGGGTGCTCCTGTTGCTGCTGTAGGGGATGTTGGAGAGGAGATGACACCAATGGAAGGTGGTGGGATCTCCTCCCCAAGATCTGAAGACGTTGTGGGGGGGCTCACTCTAGATGAGCTCCTTCTGGGAGGGTCCTCTCCGTTGGGCGTGCAAGCGCACACGGATGGAGAGCTCGGCTCGGAGGATGGCCACTAAACAGCAGAAATGGCGGGTTTAAGGTGTGTACAGATTAATTTGCACCACTCTAAGGCTGCAACTGCCCTTCTGGCACGCGAGCTTAAAATGAACAAGTTCGATATTGCCCTAATTCAGGAACCCTACCTTTATGGGGGACTGAAAAAGGGCTTAGGTGGAGCTCCGGGTACTCTTTTTCACAACTGTTCCACTAATGATATGAGGACTTGCATTTATGTCAGAAATGACATACATGCAATGCCTTTAATCAAGTTCTGTTGCAGGGATCTGACAGTTGTCAGGATCCACACAGGGGAGGGGGGGACTAAGCGAACGGTAATCTTATCGTCAGCTTATCTCCCTTACGAGAAGGCAGACCCAGTATCACCACAGATACGGGATCTGGTAACCTACGGCAGCCGAGAAAACTCAGATGTCATCATCGGCTGCGACGCGAACGCGCATCATGTCGTTTGGGGCAGCTCAGACACCAATGAAAGGGGGGAGAAGCTTCTGGAATATCTGGTAAGTTCACCCATGCAATTACTTAACAAAGGTAGCAAGCCTACATTTTTCAACGCCCGCAGGGCACAGGTGATCGACATAACCATTGCTAACAATAGAGCGGTAAGGAACATCACAAACTGGCATGTGTCGGATGAGGTCTCCCTTTCCGATCATAACTACATATGCTTTAGGTACAGACTAGGTGTAACCATAGAAACTGTGCGTAGGAAGAACCCTAGGAACACTAACTGGGAGGGCTTCAAAAAGGACCTCAGAATGGATCTGGATGGTCCTAGCTGTAAACTAAACTCAGCCTTGGACATAGAGTTTGAAGCTGACAGAGTTACAGAAGCACTGATGACGGCCTGGCAAAATAACTGTCCAGAGACGAAATCAGTGGCAAAGAGGGTACCATGGTGGAACCCGGAGCTGGCTCGAATTAGAAGAGCTACACGACAGGCGTTCAATGAAGCGAAAGCAAGGAACGACTTTAGCGACTACAAGGAGGCCTTAACGCGGTATAGTAGTGCGGTACGTAAGGCAAAGAGATCTGCCTGGAGGAAACATTGTGACCAGATTCAATCTGTTCCGGAAGCAATGAGACTAACCAAGGCTATCTCTACAACAAAGGCGATTCCATTAACCACGGTAAGGAAGGAAGATGGAGTACGTACAGAGACAGGGAGTGAGACATTGAAGGTTATGTTCGACACTCATTTCCCTGGATCAGAAGTCATCCAAGACGATCATGATCCAGTCAGCTGGAAGGAGCAGCAGAGAAGAACCTCCAAATATGACTGGATAATAGCGAAAAGGGTAGTAGATGAATGTAAGGTTAAATGGGCTCTGGGGAGTTTCCAACCGTTCAAAGCGCCAGGACCTGACAACATTTATCCCATTCTACTACAGCAGGGCGCCTCCATCTTGGGACCCCATCTCTGCAGGCTGTATAAAGCATGCATAGCTTTTGGACACATTCCCAGAACATGGAGGCGTGTTAAGGTAATCTTCATACCCAAAACGGGAAAACCAGATTACGAAGAACCCAAAGCCTTTAGGCCTATAAGTCTACAATCTTTTCTCCTGAAGACCCTGGAGAAAATGGTAGACAAATACATCAGAGCGGGTCCACTGAAAAGATTCCCACTCCATGGACTTCAATGTGCATATCAGGCAGGGAAGTCAACAGAAACTGCTCTTCATCATGTGGTGAGTCGAGCGGAATTTGCGCTGGAAAACAAAGAGATTTGCGTCTGCACATTCGTAGATATCGAAGGTGCATTTGATCGCACTACCTTTGAATCCATCAAGGTTGCAGCCAAGAACCATGGTGTGCCACAACCGATCTGTAATTGGATTGAATGCATGTTAAAGGGTAGAATTATCAACTCTGAACTGCTAGGAGACAATCTTATTGCACGAACAACCAGAGGATGCCCGCAAGGAGGGGTTCTCTCGCCTCTTCTGTGGAGCCTTGTGGTTGATTCAATTGTGGTAAGGTTGAATAAAGGACCATTCTATACGGTTGGTTATGCGGATGATCTGGTCATCTCAGTCAGTGGGAAATTTCCCTCTACGGTATCGGGGTTAATGCAACGTGCCTTGGGTCTGCTAGAGGAATGGTGTAATGACCATCACCTCTCTGTAAACCCGGGGAAAACGACAGCCATCCCCTTTACAAGAATGAGAAACACTACGGGACTAGGTAACCTAACACTCTATGGCACCCGGCTTTCTTGGTCCAAAGAAGTGAAATATCTAGGTTTAACGCTAGATAGGGAACTTACTTGGAAACAGCATGTGGACACGACCATAGCCAAGGCTTACAGAGTCTTTGGCATGTGTCGGTCTACATATGGCAAGATGTGGGGACTCAACCCCAGGATCATTAGGTGGATCTACATGACGATGGTGAGACCGATCCTCACATATGGCAGCATCGTCTGGTGGCCCAGAACCAGGCTGAAGATCTGTAAGAATGCTCTTAGCAAACTTCAGAGAACAGCTTGTCTGGCAATCACTGGTGCCTTTCGAACCACTCCAACGGCAGCGCTGGAAGTCCTCACAGACCTTTCACCACTGCACATTGTGATAGAAACAGAGGCAAAGAAAGCGTTACATAGACTAAAGGTGGCCGGACTATGGGACGCATCTAAACCTCTGACCAGACACACAAAATGGGATCCAAGTGATATTCCTGACAGGGTCATGGAAATGGGGTGCGATAAAATATCCCCCATATTCATGTTCGAAAAGAAATTCAAAGTTTATGTCCCAACCAGGGACGAATGGAAACGAGGGCCACCGTCTCCGGAGAAAGATAGCCTAATCTGGTATACTGACGGATCAAAAATGAAGTCGGGCACAGGAGCAGGCGTCTATAATAATGACTTTAAGCATAGTCAAAGCATGGGAAAACTTGCTACTGTTTACCAAGCAGAAACTTTTGCAATTCTCCTATGCGCAAAGCAGAATATAGAGTTAGCTATGAAAAAGCGAAATATATTCATCCTGAGTGACAGCCAGGCTGCGCTCAAGTCACTCATATCGCCCAGAATCGATTCTGGCCTTGTTCTAGAAACCACTAAAGCTCTAAACAAGCTAGGTAGACATAACAAGGTGCGATTGATCTGGGTCCCAGGCCATATGGGAATCCACGGTAACGAGATGGCGGATGCGCTTGCCAGGGAAGGCTCGGAGACCCAGCTCATTGGTCCTGAGCCGTTCGTGGCACTTGCACCAAGTACCATTAACAAGGCCTTTAAAGATTACATCAAAAACAGGCACGGCATCGAATGGAAAGAGCAGCCGGGTATGAAACACTCCAAATCCTTCCTTGGCGAAAACGCCTTAGGACGGAGTAAGTTCATATGTGGAGGCGGTAGACGGCAGGCCCGACTAACCATCGGTGCCTTGACAGGGCACTATGCCACAAAACAAATGCTTCATAGAATGCACCTTTCAACAAATAGTTTGTGTAGGGCGTGTGGAGAGGAAACGGAGTCGATGCAGCACCTACTGTGTGACTGCGACTCTCTGGCTAGGAAAAGAATGGGACTCCTGGGGTCGGCCTATCCGAAACCGGAGGACTTCAGGCTCTTCGCTCATAAAGATGTTGCCAAACTTATGGCCTCTATCTTTACAGAGGAGGAAGAGTGAAAGGATGGGGTTGCACAAAAGATCCCGATGGGTCGAGGTGTTACTGCGAGAGGGAAACCTCGGCAGGCCCCACTAAGATAAGATAAGATAAGAAGTTCATATGTATGTATATGAGTTAAAAAACGACTTTATTCCTAAAAACGGAGTGGTTAAAGATTCCGATAGAAGTTTACATAAATAAATATTTTACTAATTCATCTGAATCTAATAAGCTATTTCTTAAAAAATATAATATAATAACTATCTAAAATATATTATTAAAAGGACCTTTTTGCTATTTCTTTAAAAAGCTTTATAGCGCTAGGACCGCACGGACCAAGGGTCTCGACACCGAATGGGATAAAATCATATTCGGAGCCTAGACCCCCGTATTTTCATCTTCTTTATTAAGCAGAACCATAATTCACAAAAAAAATGCGTGTTATTTGGTCAAGGTGTGTATTTTATTCACAAAAAAAATTAAAGAGAAGATTCAAATTATTCAATGTCAACACTTTTTTGTCGTTGACGTTACGCCCGGTTATGTCTCCGAAGTCCGAATGATTTTCGTCATTTCGAACAATCGGCAGGCACCGGATGCAAACTTTTCGGGATTTATTACCGAACGACTTAAGTCAGCTTATCCGTCGGAGTAAAGAATCGGTGTTTCGTAACGCTTTCATTGAATTCGGTTTAACCAATTAATCACTCTTATCGGTTCGTTCTCCAGGGTTCTTTCGGCTGGGGCCCGACGGCTGACCGTTGAGCCGTTGTTAGGGTAAACGGGCCTATTGTGAACCTAATGCCATTGTGGAGCGTGGATCGTGGCAATTGTTGCCATTGTGAACTAGACTGATGGTGGAGGCGACCGCTAAGAGTAAGATGGCGATTAGTCTGTTGAAACTTAATGACGACTGTGGTAACTAATGAAATGCTGATGTAATTATATGAGAATTGTTTTATGTGACTCTAGAGTTAAACATTATGACGTGTAAATCATGTTCATCCTATTAACGCTCTAATACTAGGGTCGGGCCTTTAAAACGGACAATAGTTAATGGGGATGGGGCGATATACGACCATGCTTACCCAATGCTAGTAAGTGGCTGTTATCTGCCATCTTACGATAACATCCAAGACTAACGGCTTAACGTACTAAAAGCACAGAAGATTTTTTTTTATTTGATCACCAATCTGAACTTAGCTTTACGAAAACTACTCAACTTTTACGATCGCAACCCGAACGCGCTTTCCTCTTCTTAACCAATCATCAACAATAGTAAATGTTTTATACACACTATATACAAAGAACCCTAACCAAGGACTCTGCAAAGAAGTCTAAACGTCAGAATAAACATTCAATCATATTAATGTGTATATAAACACAAGTAGATCCGTAAAAGTAGTTTCATTTCAAAGCTTGTACACATTTATTATTGTTATCAATATCATATTATTTAACCGGAGCACTGTCCCATAACATAATGCAAACAACAATTGATTTAACCATTACTTTATTTTGGACTGTGAACCTGTGAAACGAATTATTGATTTGCTGATAAATTGGCTAATTACGATTGGTAGTTACTGTAACAATAAAAATAATGAGACACACCAAACGCATGTCATGAGAAATTATAATAGACAAAGCCCGGCCGAATTTTACAAGCTTGTAAGTTGTAACGCCTCAATCGTAGGGGACTACGCTCAACTAATAATAATAATATATTTATTGAATACTAGCGGCCCGTCCCGGCTTCGCACGGGTAAACATTTTTTTTTTAATATAGCCTATGTTACTCAACGCTAATGTAGCATTCTAATGGTGAAAGAATTTTTTAAATCGGCTCAGTAGTTTTTGAGTTTATTCGTTACAAACATACAAAAATACAAAGCTTTATAATATTAATAAGAAAACAACATTTGTTGGAGCACGGACGGACGCCTTCGGGAGGCATCGGTTCCAGTCGTCGCAAGATACCATTTTTTGTAAAAAAAAATTAACATACAAATTAATTAATTAAATTAAATTGAATTAAGATAATTACTTACGAAGATAAATTTCATTTCATTAAATTTATTATAACTATCTCATTAGTACCCCGATTCGGTGTTTCAGTATTGAATAATACATTTTATCTGCTATGGTGGGTAGCGCTTCTACGGCATTCGGTCCAGCTTCGAGTGTCGTGGGAGTATTTTTGCTGAGACAGGGTCCTTATTGGCCTCACAAACACTTTTTTTATATTTTTCACTTGTAATATTTTTTTGTGTTTTTTGTTTATATTGTTTTATTTTCTGTTTTGTACACGTTATTCGTTACCTACTGTATTGTTACTGTTTTTTATGTCACTTTTTGCACATTTCTCTAATTTATGTATAAGTGTCAATTCAATGTTTTTCTATTCTATTCTACATTCTATTCTATGGTAGTAAGAATATTGTTGCTACGAAATTATTATTATTATTAGAATTATTATTGATATTGATTATTATTGATAGGGCCGTTTTTGAAGCACTGGAATACCATCCATGTCAAGCCCTCGAACCTAGCTGCATATTAAAAAAATATTTTTTTTCTTGCGTTTGCGTTTTTTATTGTATACTAACACAGTTTTATGTTATAAATGTAACTCAAATTAAATTAATATTTATTATCATTATTGTTACAAATTTAAATTTGTTAATTTTACTAATACTAGTTTAAGATCATTGTTACTAACACTATTATAGGATCTGCCTGAAATAAACGTATAATTGTTATTATTGATTTAACGAATTATAGATAAGCTAATAAATTAGGATTGGTAGTTACTATAATAATGAAAATAATAACACCCACCAAACGCGTGCCAGGAGACATTACAATTAGCCAAAGCACGGTGGAAGTTTACGAGTTTATAACGCCTCACTTGCCCGACTTCCCCACCCTGGCTCAGCTAAGAAAACAACCAAATAGGAATTAGCATAAATTACAGAGAACCACCTTTCGCCACTTCACAAAGTGTGTTAATGACGGCCGACGGGGTGCGGGGCTCACGCCAACTGGCTGCCTAGTGCGAGTTACATTTGACTAAGAAAACAGGAATTTGTGTGACATTGATGGCATCGCCTTCTAGTGACAAACGAGAGATAAATTTTGCCATACGAAATCTCGATTTTGTTTACGCGATCGAATAAAACTTACATTAGCCTTAGGCACCCTGATTCTGTATCGCATTACGTCACTTCCGTTTAACTCCGGCGAAGTGTATCAAAACACCACGCCAAATCATTATTGTCGATATTCTTACGTCCCTCTTGTAATTGAGAATTAGGACAACTTATGTTTTGTTAATTGGCGTTATTGGAAATAAAAGTAGTCCTGATTGATTTTATAAATCGGTTTAATGAATTAGGTAGGTATTAGATCATCATTCATCCATTTTCAACCCGGGAAATGTGTGACGTAAATATTTCCGCTAGGGTCACCCGTGGTTTATGTGGGACTCTCCCTGAAGGGATCTAATTGCTAAAACCCATTTACTGTAAAATTAACAGTATTTATGTAGGAATTCTTTATTTTAAATATATGCCAATACGGTTATAACCGAATATTAAGTCATCAACAGTGATTTCTTTTTTGTAACTATTAAATCGACTTAACAAAGAAGATTATAATCAGAATAATAGGTTATCAACTTATTTTGATCCATTAATCCTAGGTAAGTACTTAAAACAAAGGTTCTCAATCGGTTTTCTATACCATACGATACGTAGACGATGTTAATGTTCGCTTTTTACAATTTTTTCTGAAAAAGGTTTTTTTTTTTGTATATTTTTTCAAGAGTTTGTTTATAGTAGTTTGTGTAACATAAATATTAATATTTCATAACAATTTTCATCGGCTCCAAACTTAAATATATTTACATAATATTACATTTAAGTGTCATACTTGGTTTGTGAGTTGTTATTGTGTCATAAATAAATTAAAAAAAACCGCAAATGTTGCAACGCTTCTTGTATCATCCAATAATTCACTGCCAACCATCACCAGCTCACTATATTATTATGTCTCCACTGCTGGGGCACGAGACTTCCTTATGATTAGATAGGGAGAACGGGCCATAAACCACCAAGAGGGCCCAGTGCGGGTTGGTGGTTGTTAACGACTGCTAATGCAGCCGGGACCAATGGCTTTACGTGCCTTCCAGTGCACGGAGGAGCTCGAGATGATATATTTTTGGTGACCCATCCGATTACCGACCTTCGCGAAAGTTGCTTAACCTCAGCATTCGCAGACCGGGCGCGTTCCGTAAACTCTACAATATACAACAGAGAAAGTATATATTGAAACAATATAATGACATGTAAAACTGTAACCAAATTTTGTGCTCATTTAAATTTTGTTTACTCAAGTTGTTTTAATAAAGCTCGGAATAAAGCGGAGTTTAATCGCCGCCATTATAATATCATCTTAAGAGCAAGCGATTCGGAAATTATACCCGCCATAATTACTACGCATCCGAGTTTATTTCGCAACTTATAGACCTCAAGATTATAATAACCGGTGTTATTTTCAATTGTGAACTCTCAAAGTTTTTATTAAAACGCAACTGATTCTTAATTACGATTACATGATAGAACTACTACTATTTTTCATTACAATGTAGAACAGAACTGTACCGTGTAGTCATAGTAAATAATTTGTATATCTTCATGTATTCCCGGGTTCGATTCCCAGCGGGGGGAACATGTTTGTGTACTCGGTTTGGTTGGTGGTAGGGCATGTTTATCCGCCTGGCTAGCTACCACCATCTTATCTAAATATGTCGCCATAACATCAATGTTTGTAGCATTGTTGTGTTCCGGCAGCTAGAGATAAGATAGCCAGTGCCTCACTAGCTGAGGTTCCCGGGTGAAGTGTGCTTCCATCATTGGCCTTATCATCACTTAACATCAGGTGAGATCAATGCACAGTGCTTACCCGTAATATATATTTTGAAAAAAGAACAGCTTAATAGAATACTTTTTTTATTATGTCTTCAAAACAGCCCTGTGAAGACACCAGAATAATATGTTATCAAACACGCATAAAGAATTATTACATAATTAAAATATTAAATATTAGGTACAGCAACAAACCTCAGTGTTTGAATCCAAGGCAGTACCAAATATATCGTAGGTACCCAATATAGATGAGCTCGATGGCGGGAAGCTCAGTGGTTAACGTAACGCGCTTGGTTTGCGATTGCTGATTATGCAACTTTCGCAAAGGCCGGTCATCGGACGGGTGACCAAAAATTCATCATCTCGAGCTCCTCCGTGCTTCGGAAGGCACGTTAAGCTGTTGGTCCCGGCTGCATTAGCAGTCGTTAACAACCACTAATATGCACTGGGTCCGCATGGTGGTTTATGGACCATTCCCCTATCCATCCATAGGGAAGGCTCGTGCCCCAGCAGTGGGGACATATAATGAGCTGATGATGAGATGATGAATACCCAATATATCAGCTGAGTTGCACCGGGCCGTGGATGAGAGTTGACTGAAAATACACATTACTTTACCTACACGTAGGTAGGAACAACAGCGGTTTTTATATTTATTTTAATTTGCTATATGTTTGTTGTAGCGTAGTAATTAGGCCAATACCCATCAATTGTAGTTGTAGCGATAACTTCAATAATGGAGACCTTGGCCCAGCAGTGGGATAGTATATAGGCTATTTACTTTACTACTACCTTTCTATTTTTGTTATGCGCTATGCCTGGGTTAGTACACACGCCTGCACATGAACCTACCACAAACTGTCAAATTTCCTTAATAGACTTTGAACTTTAGAATTAAGCAATATGGTTGAAGGCGTCTGTACAAAGTTAAGATTTTAAAATTACTGTGAACCATATTAATAATGTTATTATTAAACTTTCCTATACTCACACAAATTATCTTGCCCAAGAGAAGCTTACGTTATGAAACTCGTTAAAATACTTAAATACATACTTATTATACATAGAAAACACCCAGACCCGGGTCAAATTAGAAAAACAATAATTTCTAAATTGGCCCGACCGGGGATCTAACCCGGGACCTCAGAGATGGCGACACCACGAAAACCGGTGTACAAAACACTCGACTAAGGAGGTCGTCATATTGCTTGTAACAATTCATTTTAAAACTAAAAACGAGGTACCTATCTACTTTAATAAATTAGCTTTAGTACCCGACTAAAACTCTTGAAAGAAACTTGAAAGTACCTACTTCCTCGAAAGACGTAATCTGGTTTGGTCATCCCACATACCAACACTGCAAGAGATGCTTAGCTTTCACGATTGCGATCGTAGCCCGATAGCGCTAACCTCCCCACTTCCTAATTACTTCTCTTTTTTTGTGTAAACCAATAGACAATCCAGACAATGCCTTTACACATCACAGTGATCTCAATCTCAGTGGAAAGCAAAATTATCGGCAAATAAAAAAACCCGCAATTAAAAAACAAGGTCAAAACAAAATTATCACAGCTACGAATGCTCAATGCGATAAACTGTTCGTTCGATAAACTGTTGGGTGTAAAACAACTCTTCATAGGGTTGTAGCCACCCGGTACAAAACACAAATAAATATATGAAACCCTTCACAGTTCATCAAACCTATAATGTAATAGTAATGAAACACTGAGTTGCTAGCGATTGTTATGATATGATACTATTATCCTTTGCCGCTCGCGCTTCGCGCTTCGCGCTTCGCGCTTTGCCAGCGCGCGATACCTTTGTTTATTGTTTTTTCGTTTAAAATTCAACTTAATAACGCGTAGTGAGCTAGAGGAGCTCGATGGCGCATTGGTTAACGCACTTCGTCTGCGATTGCTGAAGTTAAGCAACTTTCGCCAAGGCAGGTCGTCGGATAGGTGACCAAAAATGTATCATCTCGAGCTCCTCTGTGCTTCGGAAGGCTATCGTCCCATGGATCCCGGCTGCATTAGCAGTCGTTAACAACCACCAATCCGCACTGGGCCCGCGTGGTGGTTTGGCCCGTTCTCCCTATCCATCTATAGGAAAGGCTCGCGTCCCAACAGTGGGGACATAAAATGAGCTGATGATGATGAGCTAGAAACTTGCTTGCCGTGCCGCGCATAGAGTGTCTAGTGCGAATTTTATTTGTTATTTGATCATAAAAACGTAAATTTATATGGCTAAATCGCAACTTCGCTTCGACTTTGGGGAAACTGTCAGTAATAGGCCACTGAGACACAATCGTATCATCATCATCATCATCATCATCATCTCAGTTCATTTTATGTCCCCACTGTTGGGGCACGAGCCTTCCCTATGGATGGATAGGGAGAACAATTGTACACGTTTTAAATAGCATAATCCAGGCTTAGGAGACGATGCTTAGATATCTTAGAAATCTTAATTTCAAATGGTGAATAAAACTCTTGCTAAGCCTTCTGTAGTGGAGCCAGTCAACAGCCCTATTCTTAATTTCGGTGTTGCCATAGGCGAGCAAAAACGCACTTGCAATGGGCGCGCGTGCGAAACGACCGTGAACTTATTGTTGGCTTTATTACAGATTAAGTAACTGAATTGACACCCAGTTTCTAAATGATTAAGATGTTAGAGACTTTCTTAGAACAAAAAGCAGTTATGCAAAATCAAGTGATAGGTATAGTACCTAAACCACAACATTGTTATAGTATCACAAACAATTTTATTGAAAATACGGTTAATCAGTAGAATAAACTTTTGCAGCTTTGCAAATATAGACATTTTGCTAGTACTATTAGTTATTCTATGGTTTTGCTTCCATGCTTTAGGTTCTCGAACTCGTATGTATTATGGCCCTCGATTTCCCCATTTGATCAATATGCGCAAGCCGTTGGTTGGGCGAAGGGGCTCTTAAATAAATAGTATTTTAAAATTGTATTTATGTTATTTTATACGGACAACAAAACAGATAACAACCAATTAACATTTAAAGACATACTTTACAAAGTTCTGTACTAGATTGTGATCCCACTTATGTTGACAAATCATTTTAGCAACAACAAAGTTCCACTCGTCTGAAAACGTAATTAATTGAATTCAGTGACTAAAATCGATAACGATAAACTATAAGTATAAAATCAATTGACTTGCCCATATTCATTTAATATTTTTTGTCTAAGTTACGTTATTTAAATAAGTTATTATAATCCAATGAAAGCCACAGTATACGAGAATTTCTGTCGACCCTTTTGAAATATTATAGTAAATGGAAAAACAAAATCACTAATTTAACGCTACAGTAGGTTTTCATCGGCCGGCCTTACTTTTTTTAATCTCTACCTAACAAAGAGTCACGCTTAATTACGCCAACTTAAAATAGATTTTTATACCTGTTTTTTACTAGCAGCGACTATTACCAATTATAAAAACCAATTAGTACGGATTATTTTAAGACAACCAACATCTCAGCACTACAGACATACACTGTAAGGATTAGATACACTGTAAGATAATATGTAAAATGAGAGTGTACAGTCTTTATATTTTAATACGAGTATTCCTAACAATATACCAAGCGAGCTTGTTGTAGTTAAACAAGGTATGATTCCATTTCAGGTATAATTTGAGAAATATATAAAATCGATTACCTACTGGACGACAATAATTATAATTTACACCTTAATTTTTATTTTAAGTTTAAAAAATGTTTGTTGTTAATTTAAGCCTTGTATAATTGGGTGATATTTCAACTTCCTAAGAATTCAAGCGGATCATAATGCCGGCAGCAACGTGACAAATCGTGAAATTATCTATGCGGCTTAAAATAACGAGATCAGAGCTTCCCCGATCAAACATGTTGCCATGGGAAATGTAAACACAGGGGAACCAGCGGCATTATACCTATGCTAATCCACAAATTAGTCGATAAACGGTCGACCGACGACGACGACGACGCGCCGTAAAAATACGACCCTTCCTTTTTTTCTGACACTTCTATAGTCGTGCAACTCTGTGGTTTGTCGCTACTTAACCACTAGTTCGAATCATAATTACTACAAAATAATCTCCGCCTCTATAACCGCCTCTGTGGTCTAGTGGCTAAGACCACCGGCTTAGACCCAGAGGTCCCGGATTCGATTCCCAGCGGGGGGTACATGTTTGTGTACTCGGTTTGGTTGGTGGTATGGCTTGTTTGTCCGCCTGGCTAGCTACCACCATCTTATCTAAATATGTCGCCATAACATCAATGTTTGTAGTATTGTTGTGTTGTTCTGGCAGCTAGAGATAAGATAGCCAGTACCTCACTAGTTGAGGAACCCGGGTGAAGTGCGCTTCCATCATTGGCCTTATCATCACTTAACATCAGGTGAGATCAAAACACTGTGCTTACACCGTAAATATAAAAAAAACAATACTTGTAAAATTATTAATATGTATTATATGATTGAATTATTAGTATAATTTTTAATGACTTTTTTTAGTGGTACCTACTAAGTTTTTTTTAAGTAAAAAAGACTAACAGCCGTATTTTTGTAATACTATAAAAAAGAGCCATAAAAAAACTCCCTGTCTCGTAAAAAAAATCATTAACAACTAAATCACTCTTTTTCATAAAAAAAAAACTAGACAACTCGCCACTTTAACAGAAAAACACCCAACATAATCCCTACTGTGTTTCTTACGGAGAAACAAACGCAAAATAAATGGATGTCAAAGAAGGAACACGGTATTATGTTAACCCCAACGTCAGCGGTGCCCAATCGGCCATTCAGCACGCGGCGCGGCCATAAAATTAAATTAATCCGTTATTTTTCAGGCTGAGGAAGCCCAGCCGCGGTCAATCGGCCGGCACGATAACGGCCCGCATTTATAAAGATTTCGGTGGGCTGTGCCGCCGGAGACTATTCGCTGAACTAGTGGCCATACGTTGATGTGCACCTAAGAATTTATAGAAGTGCTCATTTGATTTTAATAAACGCTTTGAATTTTAAAAAAATTAAGTTGTTGTCTTATTAAAAGCAGTGCTAGTATCAAGCACATGAGTAAATGCCCGAACAGAGCCCAAGCTTCCTTATGGCGCGCACTTTGGTGGGGCTGTCACATGAGGATAAGATTATGGCAGATCAAATGTACAGTCATTGTACACGTTCTAAGATTTCAGTGCCAACATTTATAATGTTTGCTATAAGATCGAAGTGTTCGTGAGAGTACGTAAAATAGGCAATATTTTTATATTTCTAGCATTTTTCTTACAGTAAGCCACTCTAATTTAAATCAAACACAACTAAACCTCAAATAATTACAATATTTCACGAGCGGGGACAGTTCACAACACGAAACACGCGTGTGACACTCACCGAGATTGTCCGCTGGCTGTCACGGTTTTAAAAAAAATTCGACTTTCCGTACTAACTCGGTCAGCTGATGGGTCATTTTGTATGGAGTCGAAAATTTTTTTTTACAAAATCCATTTTCTGACTTTGGCATAGTATTATATAGACATGTTAACGTGAGTACGTTTCGGGAATATATACATATTACCAAACATCCTGTATACCTAGTAATAGTATAATACCACTAACTGTTTTATTGACATGACATCACCACATAACAAGGAATAGTTTTTAATAAGAAGACAAAGCAAATTTAAATATGGGTGTTATTTAAACGGTTAGCAAAGTATTCGTATTTTTGTTAGCAAAAAAATGTAATCGGTTAGCTAAAACAGCTAGTTGGGCAGCAACTTATGGTCAGCAAATATTTCTAAATTAGTCAAAATTCAAAATTCAAAATTCAAAATCATTTATTCAGTTTAGGCTACAAATAGCTCTTATGAACGTCATTATGCCAGCGGTTCGTAAGTCTACTCTGGGCGGGAGATCTTGTACTGAGAAGAACCGGCAAGAAACTCAGCAAGTGTCCAGCTCTTTTCTCCCTTACAGCGTCAAAAATATTGGAAATCATACCATCATAAAAGGACACTTTCCATCACAAATAAAACACAAAATAGGATCATCACAAGATGTAAAAAACAACATAAAAAAGAAAAAATAAATAAATTAAACATTTAAGTTTGCAAAAACATCATTTACCAGTTTAGTTTTTACAATGTCATACAGTACTAGTAAAAGTCAAAACCTGTCTAAGAAAAAAAAACAATGTTAAACTATAGTTAATAATAATAAAAATAAGACAAGTATGCAAGAGCAGACCAGCCTCCACCAGGCGGCACCCGTTCACGAGTATGACATATGAATCAGCCATCGCTTCGCTCAACCATATTTTAGGAAATGTAACGACCCGACGCACACACATGCCACCACCGCAGAGACAATAAAGAGAGCATGACACACCCAAGCTACTCTAAATCAAAACTAATTGAAATGTTCAACGCAACGTTATTTGTTATTTGTAGTACATTGTTTATAAAGGCTCTTATTCTCTTCTATAAAGGTTTATCATATCAGTATAATTTTTTATTACAAAAAGTAAAGTATGCGTTTTTTATTATAGCCAGGCTATTTTGTTATCTAAATATTCTTTGACTGTATAATAACCTTTTTTAAGTAAAGAAGAGTTTACATGTTTTTTAAACTTATCTAAAGGTAAATCAAGTACAGTATTTGGTATTTTATTGTAATAGTGTATACCTTGCCCCAAGAAAGAACCAAGAACCTTTTGCAATCTAAGTTTGTCTTACTTCTAGTATTAAAATTGTGTACGTCACTGTGTTTAGTAAATGAGTTGATATTGCAAAAAACTATACAATTATAAATAAATTGAGAAGCCACTGTCAAGACACCAATCTCTATAAAAAGATTTCTTAAAGAAGAAAGTCTGCAACTTATATCATTCTGAACAGCAGTCTTATGCCGCTCCCCCCTTCCGTGACTGGCCCTCGCTACGCTGCGCTTCGCTGGGAAATTTTTTTTTAGCTTAACCTAACCAACAGTAAGGATTTCTTATGCTGACCGATTGTATAATTCTGCTGACCAAATAATAATTTTGCGTTACAACTATTTATTTTGAAAACACATAATTTATTTTCCTTTAAATATCTTATGATATCAAAAGTTTAAAATGTTTTTATAAGAATAAGCGTAGTCTGCAAGTCAAAGGTTTTATAACGGAAATTAACGCAAACTTCTCTATGTATAGGTAGCATAGACATACCTTTATTTACACCCAACGTTTCGACCGAGTTGCATCGGTCGTGATCGCGGGCTGACTAAAAGTGTATAAGTCTGCAAGTCTTTCTTATTCCGGCAAACAAAGATTAAAATGTAGTATGAGTTATCCTTTGTAAGAGCAAGAGCATAAAATTCTTACAAACTAAACTAACTAATATTTTTTTCATATTCTCATAGTTTTATAAAGTTTAAGCGAACACTACACATTTAAGTGAAACGTGAGTAGATGAGTGCAAAGTATGCAATTTCACTGTCATAAGTTTTTTAAGCATGCCGCCTCTAGTCGTTTCGTAAGTTCACCTCAATCATCAGGCACGCACTAGTACGGCTAAGCCACGAATAAATGAAAATTGATTTTAAGATTGCGCTGCCCTGCCGGCCGCCGCCGTTTGACAAATAACTCGGGCTGAGCCCTGCCTAGCGGTCGGTCGGCACCATTACGTGTACCTTCATATAGATTTTGTTTTCTTTTATTCAGCTTAAGGGAAATTGCATTGCTACGTGCGTTAGGTGGCCAGTTTGTTGTTTTATACCATAATTAAATTAGTAATAGGGTTATACAGATAATGTAAAAATGTACGTATATCCGGAAACAGATGATAAAGACAAAGAAATATGTCAGTAGGTATTTCTCAAAAAATCTGATGAAAATATAAATAGTCTGAGTGATTACTTTAGGCATCAAACACTTTTCACATTTAGAATAAGTTAAGATTCGAAACCATATACGAGTATGACTCTTAAAATAAGAGAATTTAACTAATATGTAGAGCAAAGCACTGATCAGATAAATAATATATGTTGCAAGTTGCAAGGCTCGGAGTTCCGTAGAGTTTCAAGACGCCAAGATTTCCAATTAAATAATACATATGTATTCAATAACTAAAATTTCACAATAGAACCATAGCTAATAAAACCAGTCATAAAGTCGTGATCCACATTTGAAGATTCACACCAGCTTCGCTACGCAAAAATTTAACAAAAAACTGTCGACCGAGGACGCCAATTAGTAACGGGAGCGGGGGGAGGGGGGCACCGCTACACGTGACGTCACTCATCTGCATCACAACCACGGCTGATGCAAATTTAAACTGGCCTTTTTGCGTCGCTTAATTTTTCCATTTTGCACATCAGTCCGCCACCGATGTTACAGAAAATCGTTTTTTAATCTGTCGTTTTATAATACACAACACGTAACGTAATAAACGCACACCATGAAATCACTGTATAATACTGTATAAAACTTATTCTGTGATGGAAGTGATTTGTTAAAAAGTCAGTGAGCGAAACGGAAGCTCGGGTTGAATGCGAGAAATGGCGGTCATCCCCAAGATATGTTAGACTGACGTGAACTCAAACTGAACACATAGGTTTTAGCTCCCAGCAGCATTAAATATACGTATCGTCTGTAAATGTTATTTATTATACATATTATATATTTTTTTAAAGTACTTCACTTATAAAAAGTGCAATTTATATGCCTAAATTGAATATCTTTTCATTTCAAACACATTTTTAGACAGGTAAGATTTTCTAATAAAATAAAAATTAAGTCAATTACCGTGACTCCTTCGATGAACAGTCGAAATAAACAAAAGTAAAGTTGGACCAGTGTTATGATGGGTTATCTCCTGACCTCCCCGGGTGCTAGACTGCTAATGAAACTCAAAATCTATTCTACATTGCAAAATTTTTTCCAGTACCACATCTCCATTGAAATAGAAATATAGGACAGTAAAAATCGGACACAAAAAAAAAATATATTCAATTTCAAAATTAGAACCACCAATACAATGCGTTCATGAATGAAGGTGAATTATGCAGCGTGAACGCATTATCTAGCAAGCTTACGGTCGCGAATATTAATTAATTCATAAAAAATGCTTCGTGGGAAATTGAAGACATGTAATGAGTAGTGAACGATTTTTTTTAACTATTTGATATTGTAAAGCGAGAGGGATGTGATTAAGTTTGGGGTTTAATATCCGGCGGGGATGAGCAAGACGTAATGCATTTTTGGCTCATAGATAGGGGTTTCACAATGACTACGACTACCACAACATAATCTATTCTTAATAATTATATACCTTTAAATATTAACACTGTTCTATTGGGATATTGCGGTACTAAGATAGCCTATTGATAGGATACCTAGCCCAGTTAGAAAATTAATATAAAATATTGTAAAACAATACACGTTTATTTAATTAAAGCAGTTTTCTGGCTCAATGACTATTGTAATTTTTTTATTGTTTTTTGTTAGTAAAAAGAACAAATGAGGTTGATGAGCTGTAGGTTATCGACGTTTACATTCATTCTGTTATTTAATTACTAAGAATGTATAGCATTTTGTATTTTATGTATTTTTATTCCAACATTAGGCTCATAATTAGTACCGCTTCAATAAATATTTCGATATATAATATCGGAACTCAGGACATTTATAATTAATAAAAGATGTTTTAATTACGACCAAGTTTAATTATCAATAAATTATTTCAAAAATAAAAGCTAAAGGTGACATTATATTTACTTTTACGATTTTGAGAAAGAGAAATATAAAACCTTCACTGGGATCATTAAACTATACGATTGATGCATGCGGAAATCAAAAAAAGCAATTAAAAATATTCCTTTGACCTTCTTAAGAAAAGGACTAGTTAATCCTTAATCACGCATCGATCATGGTTATGGACCGATCTCGATATGTATTCTATTTTCTTCTATATTATTATATTTCTCTATATTCTAAACTCTATCGTATCGGAATATGTACCAACCCTACTAATTTGCTACATCGACTGGCCACGGTGGCCAGTAGCGAATAGAATACGACCGGCGAAACAGTAGGGACGCATGGCAGCTATAGAAACACAACTGTGCCGTCGAACTTGGGCTTGCTTATCAATTCTGAGCTTTATTCCAAGTGAGTAAGATCTCTACAAAAGAGATAGTAATTTTGTTATAAAGAAAAATATGTTTGCAGAACAGTTAGCAAGGGAGGGACGTGTGTATGACGTTATAAAATAAAATTGAAGCCGCAAGGGCGCTCCACACGGATCTAATTAAATGATAAGTGTGATCTAAGATTAATGTCCTCAACTAAAGAGATGGTAGACTAGAGCTCTTAATATTTCGCATTTACATCTAGGTCCTATGATAATGACCGGCTCATTAAAACTAATATAAATTGTCGGTCTTTTGTAGAGAGCTAAGGTATTTCAAAAACAGGCAAAGTAAACGAGCCTATCTTTAGTTGCAATTTTTTCAATACAACATTCGTAGAACACCTACATTGCTATATAGCTGCCACCAACTTTTCTAAGTCTGCCGCCGTAACAATTAGGGATAAGATAGTCAGTTCAGTAAGTTGATCATTCCGGATGAACATCGCTTCCACTTTCGGCGTTATCTTCACTTACCATCAGGGGACACCAAGGCCACGTATAACACGTTGTGGAGTATATAACAGACTTCTACTGGTATTCTGACTTAGCTTTTAACAAAGTCAATGACTATATGAAATACACATACCAACTGATTAACAGTACAATCGCATTATTCCCCACAATAACATCGATCAATCATCGATTACGAGAACCTGAAAATAGCATTGCATTCGTCACTTACACCCACAAAACAGATTCACCCTCTCACAGTGACACAAGCAAAACGCAGTACGCGTGATTCCCTAGTATTGTTTGCGCAGTTCTTTCTCACGACACTTAACCAATCGTTATATTAATCCTTATTTATTTTACGGTATAGCGGACGCCACACTTAATGGAGCATAATCTCGGTTTAACATTAACACTGTGATAAAGATTAGGGGGCTCAAAGTGCAGCGTAATATCGTATTAGTGGTCGCGTTTAATATGCGCTGGGAATCGACAGTTTTTTTGCTAAGACATTTATGAAAATTTACCGAACTGAATTGAAGCGGAGGGGGTGGCATACAGGCAAAGCGTTTTCCCGTGAAAATCAGTTTCCTAATAAGCTAATCTTGTTCTGTTACGCCTGATTTATCTAACACTGAAAAAAACATCAGTACGAGTACAAAACTGAAAAGTGCACTTTGCAATAGGTACTAAGAATTTGAAAAAGTATAACTACAAGAACTCGAACTTTACGAGGTAATAGCGTCGGGTTTTTTATTATTTTATTTACTGTAATACCATACACAAATTACAATGGATATACATTAACATTTATAACAAATACAAAGTAACAGTCTGGCCGTCTTATCGCTTCAAAGAGAGAGAGAGAGAGAGAACTAAAATGTGACCTTAGTTGGTACCTATTGAAGAGTATCGGAACTATTTCAACAGGCATAGACAATCATAAATACTATGGTGATACTCGTATTATCTTTGCTAAAGCAGTCGTGACCGTAGCTTTCAGAGTCAACATTAGAGATCCTTTGACAAGAATCAATTGCTCGGATCGCACGTTAACCCGATACGTCTATGAGCGTCCGTGGTTGGCGCATCAAAAGCGGCACGTTTGTCATTAGCCCCATTACCGCGGATTTGTGCTGCCAATGGCAATGCCGCATGGCGGTATTGCGCGACAGGGTTGGTGTCGCCCGCAGACGTCAGATTGTGTGACACGCGTTAAATGATCGCGTACTTCCATTCCGAGGCACACTTTATGTCATAGAGTTAACAATGTACGAGAGTGGCAAATGAAATGCTTAACAATACTTTTTTTAATAATAACTCTTATTATTATTTTTTTATATTAACGGGTAAGCGCAGTGCCTTGATCTCACCTGATGTTAAGTGATGATAAGGCCAATGATGGAAGCGCACTTCACCCGGAAACCTTAACTACTAGTTAAGGTTAACTTATAGGCACTGGCTAACTTATCTCTAGCTGCCGGAACACAATAATGCTACAAACATTGATGTTATGGCGACATATTTAGATAAGATGGTGGTAGCTAGCCAGGCGGACAAACAAGCCCTACCACCATCCAAACCGAGTACACAAACATGTACCCCCCGCTGGGAATCGAACCCGGGACCTCTGGGTCTAAACCGGTGGTCTTATCCACTAGACCACAGAGGCGGTTAAAACTTCACACCTCACACCAATGTTACTGTTTTCTTTTGTTTTAATAATCATATATTATTTAATTATATGATGTTGTTAATGTATAACATGGACTTAACGTTTATAACGTTAAAAAGTTAGCGTTTTTGCAAAATGTTGCGTCACGTAAAGGTTATTCTATTTTAAAATAAACCTCTAAAACTACCTAATCCTATCTTTACTCTTATGCAGGAGTTATTATAGATTTATAAAATTGTTTACAAATGACCAGATTTTGATTTAAACTTGCAATAGGTTATAATTTACTCTACGGATCATAAAATTGTATCTTTTTGTAATGTGACTTGCAATATGTCGTGAGCCACTTATATTATTATGTGCATAGTCAGTAGTTTACAGAAACTTGTACTATTTCAATACATAATGTGATAACATAATTAATATTTTAACTTTTCACATACCTACTAAAATATTAAATTTAAAACCTACAGTGATTCAGTTACACAACAATGTACACATGATAAGCATTTTCATGTTGTGAAACACAGTAAAAAAGTAAAAACGTGTGTGTATATTTGCTTTCTAATTTCGGCAAATGTATTACGGTTTATTTATACGGTAGCATAGCATAATTACAGAGATAAACAGAAAGAAAACCACATTAAAAACTAAATCAAACATTAATATACTTGTTACACGTAACCTATGTGTCTATATGTAATAGCAGTTTGTTATTTTTTATATTAAGTTCTACACTTTCTTCGGTCTGCGGCAGTGAAATGGCCGCACGCGCCGGCCACGCGCCTCGCGGTTATGCTTTATCTCGGTTTATCTATCAGAAGTAACGAACGCATACGTAAATAAATAACCTATGACTGCTACCAATTTATAACCTTATCCCTATGACCAATACTGGCACTTAAGCTTTTGACATCAATGATTTGAAATTAACACTTTCGAACATAAAATTGCCGATAGTAGGGGTCGAGCACAGGCGTTGGTTGAGTCGAGTTTTGTTCATCATTACCTACGGTGACGAAAACGAAATATAATAAAAATATTTAATTCAGCTTTCAGTGCCGCAATTAGCACTTTTAAAATAAAAAAAGTACTTTGCGGTTTAAGTTTAAGGACTTCAAATCTCAAAAGAATTTTACATTCACTTAAAAATGAGAAATTCAAACATAATTATACAAATTATATAAACATTGTCGCATGAATAGCGCAAAATGCGAAAGCATAGGTTAGGGAAACTTTTACGAGTGCATTGATAATAAATAGATCTTTACGTTGCTATACGCGAGTGTAGAGTCGCTACGCTACGCTAAATTGTTATGTCACAGTATAATAATGAGTACTGCGTATTATGCCGTCTCTTTTTTTAGCTTAATTCAAAAACACTTAGAAGAGGTTCATTTAAAGTCAATGTGATTTTGAGAGGGAAGCGTTCGTTGTTATAAAGACTTGATGCCAATAAAGCAGAGAGCGACAGATAGCCCGCCAGATCTCAATAACCCGTACCGTAAATACCTGCATTGTGAGCGCTCTACGAAGCTCATTTGTACTGCCGACATTTTAATAACCGCATATTTTTATATGAGCCGCAGGCAGTTTTTAAATAAGACATTTTGCGAAATTTCCGATTTCTTTTCTAAATTAGTTACTTTTGTGTTAATAAAATGTTTGACACGGTTTAATCGAAACTGGTTCGTTTAGGTGGGTAGGCATATTTTTTTAACTTCTTGACGTTCCCGTTTTATCTAAATTAACAGGTTGCTAAGGTACATTTTATTTATTAGTAATGGATCGCGAAAGTTTTAGTTTCACTGTATTAAATGTGAAAAATAGTAGGTATATTAATTTAGGTTAGGTTAGGGCAATCTTACAACTAACTAACTAATAAATAGTAGGATGCCGTATAACAAAATTAGTTCTTAAAACTGCAAATTGCACATTTCTAAGGTTTAGTGCATAAAATACTTTTGCTTTAAGGACACTAATAATAAACGTTCGTAAATGGTAATTAAAAATTAAGAGATATTTAGAGTTATATTATCCAAAAATATCACTCTCACAGGTCTAAGTCAGTTACACCAGTTTAATTTTTTTACCAGACGATTATAAGTCGACCATTTCTAAACATTTCATAAAATGTCGAGTCTCGCATAGGAGCTACAGCACCAGTCGTCCCGCATCCCGCCCCGCCGTGTCTTTAGAATTTTAATTAAATTGTTCATTGGCTCAATTAAATCGATTATTAAAAGCGTAGAGTCGCGTAATGTTGCCAACGCCTTGCATCGTGAACATCGCTTGTTTAATGTGTTTATACAGGATTGTGTGTGTTTTACCTTTTTACACGTCTTTATTTTAACACAGGTGTATTCGATTCAATGCTTTGTTTTGCTGAAAATATAAAGTAATTTTTCGGGCAGTTATGCTGAAAAAAATGTATTATAAAGTTTTTCACTGTAATTTTTCGAGCAGTTATGATTGAAATTTGTTTTTTTTTATTAAATCATATACGGAAGCCACATCCTCATAAACACTATGCTTTTTAAGGTTAATTGTTGTTTTTAATTCGATAAAAAATATTTACCGTTATGGTTATCTGTCTAGCAACGACAGTTAGGGATAAATTAGCCAGGTCCACAGTAGTTACAGATGAAACGCCGAAGTAATGAATTTCTTACTCCGTTTATACTTTATGGGGGAGATGTAGGTACCACACCTATCAAATGCAAGGCTTTTGCTTGCACGTCAACGCAATACTGTTTAAGAACGCCAAAATTAATAAAAACACCGATACGCAGCACGTAGGTAGTATGAGAAAATGTAAGTAATTACAAAATAAGCAACAACGTTCCCGTGATAGTGCCACACGAGCTTTGAAAGCAGCTTCCGCAAAATAAATTTCCTCGCTAATTGCCTATTGCTAGATCGTGTTACAGCCCACACAGACAATTAAATTATACTGCAAATGCTCCGTAAAATAGTTACGAGGAAATTTACTTATAATATGTACCCGAAGGTTGTTACTTTGTGTTTTTTGGAGTATATGCGGTTTTATGGTTTCGTAGTAAATTTTGAAACCTCCATAATTTCGTCAAATACAAAAAAAAAAACTAAACAACTAAACTAAACTAAACCACCCTACGAATGTTCATTATCATCATCATGCTTTTTTTCATTCGATCACTCTAACGAAAACTAGAATTTGCAGTGGCAAAACTGCAACTCACCATTATTATCACACAGCCATACAAATTCCCATTTTCGTTAACATGATCGAATGGTGAATACTAAACAATCGAATGGCAAAATGAAAGTTGCACTTGGCCACCTGATCTGAAACATTCAATGGCAAACATCATAATAAAATTTGAATGAAATAAAAAAACGGAATCACTTGTTTGCTGCAGTGGTATTAGGAAATTATAATAAGGAGCAAGAAATACAAGTTTCTTTTAACTTCACCTTTGAATATTTCCCTAATTGGTCCTTCACAATATTGCTCTTTATGACGAGATAAGTCTGTTTATATTGCAGCAGTATTAAGGGCTATTATCACTATGGTTATAAATTGCTATATCGACGCTCAGTGGAGGGCTCCCCAGGGCGTCATCGATGTCTAATTTATTGCCTTTCTTGCGAATGGTTAGTAATTTAAGATGTCACTGTTGGTGATTGCGGGGATTTACGCGAAATGTGAGCGAGTTTCAGTGTGACATATTATTACCTACATAACGTTGTGCTTTGTATAATCATATTGTTAAATTTTGTTCGTTTTTTACACAGGCTTTCATTTCGTCCGATGGCTAACCATCACCAACCAACCATCACTAATGACGATAAGAAAATGGAAGCGCACTTCAAATTATTCTTTTCCTTTTTTAATTGTAAATCTTACTACGAACTTTCATCTTTGAACGCGTCGAGGTGAACTGTAATATTTTAATAAAAATAACTAAATAGATGTTATTTAAAAAAAACTTTAGCTTACAAAGTAGAATGTTGACTTAGTTTACACGCGTGGTAAAGCTGTCATAAGGTGCGGATTCAAATCCTGCTTGTGGAATTTTGTTTAAAACTTTTATGCCCGTACTATATATTTTTTTGCATGTTAATATTCACAAACTTCAACAAAGCTCGGCGGCTTATGACGTAGCGTTTATAAAGTTTAGGTCACGATCGTGAACGGTAAGTAAGCAATCATTCAAAATGCCTGATTTTCACGGATGGATGAGTAAACACTCAATTACCTTCATGTTGTTTGCGCTCCATTGGGAATAAAATAATAATTTGCTTAGTTTTATAAGCAAGTCATTATAAACAGACACTTTCCCAATGACTGGTCACGATCCCGTATGATAATACCTAATAATAATTATTATTTATTTATTTCGCCAGAGCCTATAATTTTGTCATTACCTAACAATGATCTAATGCTAGTAATAGAATTAATTAAAATTAGCAAATTGAAATTTGTAATGATAATTATAAATATTCATTTATTTTTAGTAACATTTATAACTTATAACTGTGTATATAGTACACAATAAAAACGCAATAAATCAATATAAAAGACTAAATTAATAAAATTTATATGTCAATACTTCAACACAAGATAAAAGTCCAAACTTATACCTAAGCACTGTAACTAAAGTAATAACTAGGTCAAACACTTCATAAATCACAAAAAGCAAGCACCCTTTGGACCTATTAAAATTGGATAAATAACCGTTAGCACAATTCGCACGCTCCTAAGCGTCGTACATTCAAAACGGCTTCAGAACATATGTTCAGAAAAGAAAGTTTAAATACGGGTAGGGCACGATCAATCACCAACAATGGTATCGCAGCAGCACCCTCGGGAAAAAAAGTTGAGCGGGTGTTACTGATTTATCGGTGTAGTTAGAATTATCGCCATTTGCAATTCTTGCGAGTTCGGCAAACAACGAGAGTCGAGATAACGACTTGTGGGCGATGCGACACTGGGATACTTACCATTCTTCGTAGTTTTGAAGCGTAATGGAGAATGTAAGTAATGGGGAAGCCTACTTGTAACATTTCTTTAAAATATTAACCTATATTTTATTTGACCAAAGCATAAATTTCTGTAACCTAAAATTTTTTAATAAACACTCAATATATACACAATAGCATAAAATAATGTTGACACCTTCAGCTTTAGAATCTCGGATTACAGACCTAGTAATCTCAACGTAAAGCAAGTCATTGAATCCCAAGGGAGATAATGTTGTAAACTCCCTTGGGATTAAAGTGTTTTTGAGTTTGGAACATTGAAATTCGTATGAAACTCTTGCACACACTTAGCACACGGGCATAATGCCATTCAAAAAGGAGGCATTTGATTGGTCTACAAAAATCTAGTAGGCTACGGTTTTGACGTACGTTCGCAGCAAATAGGTTAACCTCTTCTTGTGGTTTAGGGTACCTCTAATATCAATGGACATAATAATCTATATAAATAAAAATGAAACGGCTGAACGAATTTGGATGAAACTTTGCACATAGAGAGACCATGACTACATAGAATACTTTCTATCCCGGTAACAGGTTCCTGTGGGATAGTGCTAGTCTTCGCGAACGAAGTCGCAGGCGACAACTAGTAATAGTAGATTATGCACCAAGGGAGTAAAGCAATGTCTTACGTCACGGATGGCATATTGGACCTTGAGCGTAATGAGGGACTCGAGTTAACTCCCGAGCGAAGCGAGAGAGCTATCTATAGGGAGTTATTTAGAGTTCTGAATGAAGCGAGGGGTTTAAGCCGCCCAAGACGAAGGCATGCTTTATCCCGAGGCATGCTCTACTTTTCACACCGTCTGCGAGAGAATAAAAGCCAGAGTTTATATACAAAAAAAAAACAAATTAAAAGTTAATATTAATATTGGATACATTAGTCCAATAATAGGGTATTTGACTACAGTGAAAATATAGATCAAACTGTTGTTAACTTAACAGTAAACATTTTTTTAAACCAATTTAACCAGCACCTTAGAATAATAATGCCTAGAAAACGAGCAGGCGCAAGAAAAGTTAGTTCAAACTAAGCCATTCTGGCTCAGTCCGCCCGAACGTTCGTCTGTTGTCAAGGTCAAGCACTAGTGTAAACATCTCCGACAATTAATCGAAATATGACGGTTTGTGTAGTTAATGGGTGTCACACACAATGCATCGCAAAAGGACAAAAAAGATTCTAACATAACATTTTATACGTAAGTATTAGAAATTAACTTGTATTGTGATAAATATTCACTACTTTTAAAAATAGAATTATAAGCTGCGATATTGTGAAAGTGTCACTAGTAAGAAGAAATTAATTTCCCATTTTTCATTAGTCTATGTTAGCTAAAAAAATAAATCTTATTGAAAATATTTTTTTGAAACCATATATTTTAAGTGTTGCCAGTAAGTAAGATAATAATATCTTTCTCAATATAGTGTAATGGTATAATCTTGAGTAGTGATCGGAATGAAGGTAGCTAATTTACCTAAAGTTGCCGACAAGACAACATTAAGAGTGGTTAATAGCACCAAAATGTTGTTAATTTATTTTTATCGAATCCCAGATCTTGGAAATAGTTTTATTTCTAAGTAGTTTTTCTTCTTAGTACACATGAAATTACTCGTATTGTAGTATTTTATAGCAATTCCAATGTTGGAATAAAAATAAATTGGTTTACAGTAAATGTTACTCGAAGTTTTGTATGGTGTGATTTGACAGCTACAAGTTTGTTTACAAGCAGGTGACGTCACGACATCACGTGATCTGCATGCATCGTTTGGGCGGCTATTTTATTAATTTAAATGTTAATGGCGATTTTCATAAAAAATTAAGAAATTCACAATGAATCAAATTGCAAATATATTATGCTATAACCATTAGACATATTTTTCTAAAACCTGTCAAATACCCTATTATGGAGAGACAGAGTAAGTAATATTCTTGTGAGGCACATTTTTGGATGTTGTAGAAGAATTTATTAGAGTACTAGTACGTATCGGCAAACATAGTGTAGGACGTCCTCAGACTAGGTGGAGCGATGATCTCGGCAAAGTGGCTGGCAAGATCTGCTAGATAAAATCCGCGGATCGTGTTCGGTGGCGTGCAATTGGAAAGGCCTATGTCCAGCAGTGGACTTATGTAGGCTGATGGTGATGATGATGACAACAATTATATATTTTTTAAATAAAGTGAGATTGAATTTTCCCCAAACTATAATGTTTGAGAACCATCAATAGCGGCGATGACGTAGACTTGTGTCACCCACGTGACTATTGACACCGGGAGTGCTATACCTGGCGCAGTATTTTAATATACTATGATGGGTAAACCTATTTGCTGAGAACCTACGTCAAAACCGTAGCCTACTAGATTTTTGTAGACCAATCAAATGACTCCTTTGTGAATGGCAATAAGGCCGTGTGCTAAGAGTTTTCCTAAGTAAGTAGGTAATCTCTTTAAGTCTGTGGTTTTCATTCATACGAATTTCAACGTACCAAACTCAAAAACACTTTAATCCCAAGGGAGTTTCATACAACATTATCTCTCTTGGGATTTAATGACTTGCTTTAGGTACGTTGAGATTACTAGGTCTGTAATGTGTGAAAAGTAGAGTATAGGTTCACCTCGGGATAAAGCATGTCTTCGTCTTGGGCGGCTTGAACCCCTCGCTTCACGCAGGACTCTGAATAGTTAACTAAATAGCTCCCTCGCTTCACTTGGGAGTTAACTCGAGTCCCTCGTTACGCTCGGGGTCCAATATGCCACCCGTGACGTAAGACATTGCTTTACTCCCTTCGTGCATAATACAATTGTGACAATAGTGACTTCATAGTTTGTCATTCCCCTACAAATTCTATTATAATAATCGTTTTGACAGTTGCTAAAATATTTGTCAATGAAAATTGACTAAGCAGTCAACTCTCTACTCGAGCGTGTTCACACTTTGCATTCATTCAAACACCAGTCTCAGACCTAAAGGTTCTGGGCTCAGTTATTTGTTTAATAAAAAACATTTAAAAACTGTTTAGATAACAGTAATAAGTAGTAATCAGTATTCAGTCTAAGCAACTGAATTAAGGTGACTTTGTATAGAGGACCTTATATCGAATAAACTCTATTGAATTAACGTTTTTTATTTTCCTTTAAGCTTTATTGAAACTGCATTATCAAACAAACGCTGCAAACGCTCTCCAGTTTAACCCACAAACTTTCAACATCTATTTTACACTATAGCAGCCCACTCGCGACTTCGTCCGCTTGAGTGAACACCCGTCCTATAAAACCCTATAGCAGCGCAACCTACCGGGTCCAATTATATACATGTTTTAAACATATAAACCTTCCTCTTGAATCACTCTATACCTATTGCTGAAACCGGCATTAAAATCCGTTAAGTGGTTTAAAAGATCTAAGCGTACAGACAACGGGAGCTACTTTGTTTTATACTATGTCAACAAAAGAAGATAAGTAAGTGATTATACTTTTTAGGGTAAGGCAAATCGAAAACCTTCACGTATAAATGTTTTTGAGTGTGTTTTCGAACACCTCTTACAAAATGAAACCAGGAAAACGTGCTATAACTAAAAGCCCTTCGATCTACGAAGTTTCACGCGCTACAGACGATTGCCCAGACAGACGACACCCCGGGGACCACGACTTAGCACCGCGCGAGGTTTACCGTACCTACTTTCCTAACAATCGAATCTTCTTCGAGATAAATCAAATACGTCACTAGACTTCCGGTTGAATAATTGATGACAAAATAATTATTTATCTGTTGTGTATATTGTCACATGAGTAAGTACCTATGTATTGTGTATAAAACTTTCAGCTTTAAATTCTTGAAATTTATAATGTTACAATTAATGGTGTTGTTTGTTTTACGCGTACAGTCCGTTGATAGATAAAAAGGTTACTCGCGTTCGTAGGTTTACCCTTGAGACCCTACACGTGACCCCTGGGTGGTGCTAAATGAGTGACACTGTCTGAGTGGTAGAGCCACGCTGCGTTGCAGCACGAAACGGGCCGGCTCGCTCGGTGTAATACTACCCTCTCACAGAATATCGGCGTGATACAATGGCACTCGTTGCTGTTGTGTTTCGTCCGGTGAGTGAAAGTACCGGAGGCAAATCTCTCCCCTCCCAATTCCTACTCCCTCCTCAAGATCCAACTCCTGCCTCAAGGCTGGCAACGCATCTGCGATTACTTTGGTTTTGCGTGTGTCCATGGGCGGCAGTGATTACTTTCCATCAGGTGACCCGCCTGCTCGTTTGCCTCCTTTTAACTAAAAATAAAACAAACCATACACTCGTAGACAGTACTTACATAAAATCCGAAGCTTACAGGTGGGTAACGCAACACGCAATCACAAACAGTTCCATAGTAATAAATGATCCTAGTGCTGTAATCACCGCTCCTGGGCCCTTAACCCTCCGTCACGTTTACACTACGGTCGTCAAGACCCCAACGACATTAAGGCCCATAACGTCCGTCGGCGAACCTCCTACGGCGATTATCTTAAAGTTAACCCGGTCGTTACGATCCTTATTTGCGGTCACACAGACGGTACTGTTAACATTTAGCTAACGGTGGTAACACGCTGATGGACTTTAGCCAATTTCTATACGGTCCCTCAAACCTGCTTGGTATGTAGGTGCGTGATAAACTAATTTTGAAGTATTTTTCTTTGGAGAAATATTTAACTCGTAAATAACCTTGTCCCTTGGTTAATGTAGGTAATTGGTGTATGAACCGTGTTAATAAAGTAAATTAATAAATAACTTACAGCGAAAAGATAAAATATAATATACAGTTAAAGATATGATTGAAAAACGTAGAAGACTGTAGTCAAAAATTGTCATTTTAACTTCAAAAACTTTGGCCCAGATAGTGTTTAGAATCTTGTAATCTTATTTTCCTTTCATTATTATTTCGGCAGATGTTAAGAAAATAAAAGATTTGTTGTAATTTTTTTTATTATTTGATATGCATAATAAAATTTTTGATGCACGGCTAAAGGATATAAAGGAAGACGCCAAAAAAATTTGTCATATTATCTTTTCTTTCCTGGAGGTTCCATCACATGCATATAGTTTTCTCCTGTACACACTTCTTGGTTGAGAGCTGATATCGAACCATGTAACAGACCGCTCTCGTAATCGCTCATGGGCATATTTCCACAAACACGAATAATTCCTCTTGGGCCGACCATGGCAGGCCCCGCAAAAAACCTTGTGCCATAATGTGGGTTCGCAGAAAAACAGTTGACAACAGTCTCGTAACCGCTAAGGGCTGTCACCATTAGATCAGTGAACTCGGCTATGGACCACGCCATACACAAAATGGACGTCTCTTCGCCGCGCTTGTTGTTCAAAACTTCTGTGCCTGCCTTCCTCACGAGCCTAGTCAACGTTTCAGCTTTGCAAGAATCCACAGTGAAGCTGGATGGCATCAAATTTGAAAACAGAGGAACTATAGTTTCTTCAGAATGTCCGCCGATAACCGGGACTTGCAAATAATAGGGGCTCACTTGAAGAACACTCGCAACAAAATTTCGGCATCTTGCTGTATCTATGTGAGTTATACCACAAATTTTACTAGGATTGTAAGTTCCAAGGCTAAACATTACTGCGCTGACAAAAGGTATTATTGAGTTGAGAGGATTCGTTGATATTGCAAACATGGCGTCCTTGTTTTGATCTGATATAGCTCGGCATAGTCTGTGGACAGCGGGTGCGTTGGCTGCAAGCATTTGGTCTCTGGTAGTGCCGAGCTTTCGAGACGTCCTAGCAACCATCAAAATCAAATTGGAATCACGTAAGGCCAATGGCAGAAAATTCTCTCCTGAAAAAGCAGACACCTTTGTCCCTCTACTGATGGCGGAAAGTTCAAATCCAATACCTTTAACTTTTTCTTCGTCATCATACAAGAGAAGTCTTGATATTTTAGGATTTTGCATCAACAGCAGCGCAACATTGGATCCAATCGGGTTTGCAGCTCCTATAACTGATACTTGGATGTTTCTTACTTGCACATACCTTAGAGTTCTTAAATTTTTCTTTGTCAAGCAAACCGTTGCTATTTTGCGAGTTAACATTGTACCGAAGTTAAACATTTGTTTTACATGTTTCGATCTGTTAAATTATGGACGGTTTGTTTACATATTTACAGCTGTAAGAACGAAATAATTTAACCAATTTTCCAAATAAATAAAGATGGCAATATGCTTTTTGATGCTTGCTGATGTCATGCTGATGTTATAACCACAGATAAATAAAGAATGCGATTAAAATAGACCAAAATCCCAAGGCCACAAGACGTTACTTATTTTCTCAAAGACCAAATGTGTTGAATTAAGTAGTGTTAGTACACACGCCTGCACATCAACCTACCACAAACTGTCAAATTTCCTTAATAGACTTTGAACTTTATGCCTTAATTTCATGTATGTTTTAGAGAATATTGTTAAAAATTAATAATCAATACTGCTACAGACACTTCCCGTGTGCCGTTACTTGCGTCAGACTGACATCCTAAACCAACTTACATCATGGTAACTGGTAACTTTCTATACTATTTCAATCAATGGCTTGCTTAGAGCATTAGTTGGTTTAATGCTCTAAGCTGGCTTGAGAATAATTCGGCGTTTTTATAAAAGTTTGTACATGGCGATTTGATGCTGCCCCGTGTTCAAAATAGCTTTTAATTTAATACTACATTTATTTTTTACAGAAAGTATTAAATATTTATAAAATACAGTGAAATAATTAAACGCCCACCCGACCCAGCCAGGAATCGAACCTGTGTCTTCCGCAATCCCGGCAAGCCTTCCCGGTAGCATAGCGGTCAGTGCAGCCGCCCGGATATAGTAGGATTTTAAAGCATCTTAATGTCTGTATTATTATGTTTTTATTTCATTAATTTTAAGCAAAAAATAGGAATTAATGAATCAATTCGTGTTTTACTACTGACCCATCTTTTTATTTAAAGTTTTGATATTCGTTATTTGAATTTAAAAAAACATTATTTATTAAGTTTAGGTGTTAAAGATCGTCAAATGTTCTTTTGACTTATGTTTGTTTACTATTTGGTTGTAATACAAAATTATCTTAATAACTTGTTTTAATACTAAACCTAAAAATTGGTTATGGTGGAAAATTCCGCTTAGTTACGCAAATATCTCCCAAGGAGCGATTAAATTAAAATCTACTACATTAGTTGTATTTTTTTCAAAAACCCTTTGAAAAAAAAGTGTGCGCCATGCGCTCATTCTTTCAGTTTTGAATTGAAAGTCACAGTTGGTTGTTTTGCGTAGGGAGTGCAGTTACAAAATTCCACTGATTTACGAAGATTACGTGGTAAGTAAGCTTATTTCACTGTTGTATAGATTATTTTTAAGATTTATGGTCTATAATTTCGGTACATAACAGCAATTTTGTCACCGTACAAACTTTTATAAAAATGCCCAATTACTAAAATAAATGCAACTGTGTCACAATATCAAACAAACATCATGGCAAAAATCTCGAAGTAATTTTGGGAAAACTAAAATTTGACCTGATGACTACCCAGTGATTACCTAAAGTGGTGAGACAAAGATTTATAAATAATTGAAAATATTTTTACTTAAAACTGGAAGAACATCCTCCTTGATAATAGCGGTGATCAAAGAAATGTAACCGATTCACAAATACTTGTCAGCTTGTCACCTGTTGCCTAATTTGTTTTGTCGTAAATGTCAACAGTGACAAAAAATACCTCAGTCAGACCCGCAGTCCAATATCTAAAACAAAATACAAAATCACAACTACAGCCCTTCTTTTCTAAATTTTTGTTACCTTTTTTAAATAAATACAGCATAATCAATCTACAAAATATCTAAACTATTTAAAAATGCAAGTATCAAGAAAAATTGTGACACCGTTGCTTTCAAAAGCCATAACCACATTTACAAGAAGTTACAGAGTTACCGTTGTCGGAGGTTCAAGCGAAGTTGGACAAACAGTATGCTTAATGCTTAGAGCTCAACCTTCCATCACCAGACTTAACGTTCACGACACTCTTATTCAGACACCTGGAGTCATATTAGATATATCACATATACCAGCAGAATCATTTCTGAAAGGTTACGTCGGAGAAGAGACGTTAGAAAGAGCATTAAAAGATGCAGACATTGTTGTTGCAACCGGTGGAGTAGTGCGCCGACCAGGAATATCGAAAGATTCATGGCTGGCCACGAACATAAACTTTATAAGGATGTTTGCGAGCAAGGTAGCCAAGACAACCCCTTTGCCAATGGTGGGGATTCTAACGGAGCCTGTCAATGTCCTTGTGCCGATGGCAGCTGAAATCATGCGGAACCACGGAGACTACGACTCTAAAAAACTGTTTGGCATCACCGCCATAGACCATCTTAGAGCCCAGTCCTTATACGCGTTAGAACACAATGTGCCACCCAAAGATTGCGTCGTTCCCGTTATAGGCGGGCGATCGGGAAAAACTGCGCTACCTTTACTGTCTCAAGCGAAACCGGCGTGCCGAATGAACGAGAAATCGATTCAAGAGTTCACAACGAAAATTCGGAAGTGCGATGAACACGTTTTGGAGGCAAAAAAGGGGTGGTCACCGACCCTGTCTGTCGCGTACGGAGCGTTGATGTTCACTCGCTCTGTGATAGACGCGCTGGACGGGCGGCCGGCCAAGGTAGCCGCCTACATTGAGAACAACGACTTTGGCACGCATTACTTCTCAGGCATCGTCAACATCAACCACAACGGAGCCATCGACATGCAAAGGTTCACCGATCTATCTAAATTCGAGGTACATTTACTAGAACGCACCATCGCACACATAAGAAAAGACGTTTCGAAAGGAAAGAGGATTTTGGAGTTAGCGTAGAAGTTCAGTCCCTTTGGTCGTTCCGTTTTAGTTCTATTTAATTTGTTACCATAAGCAAAAAAGTATGGATTACAGTCAAAAAACGCAGTAATAAAAAACTTTTTACCAATCATTAAACTCGTTTATTTACATTTATTTTTTACAAAGTTCTTACTGCTATTAACTAAAGGCAAATCAATTATATCACAGAGAATAATTAAATAAGACTTCATTTTAGTTTTGACTATGAAAATAAGAACAAATTTAGTAACTACCGAAAGATAATTCGAAGAAGGCTTAGTCTAAACTAGGAATCAATACTGAACACTTTTTGGCTATTACTTAGTCAATTCATGTTTCATTAAAAATATAACTTAACGAAACTACCTATATCGATAAAAATGTAGAAAATGATATGAAGATTGGAACATTAAGATGTTGCTTCTATACGATTACTAAATGTTAGATGAAAACATAGGCACAATACATTGTTTATTCGTATTTTAGTGAATTATTTTCAATACACTCATATAAACACATTACCCATACAAAAGATTGAAATGACAATAATTTATTTGTACTACTTTCCAGGTAAGTATGTAAAAAAACTATATTTTTATATTCTTTTAAATAATGAACCTTTTTTTAAAAAAATACAAAATTAATGTAGTTATTTATAAAATAGAAACAAGGGAGATCCATATTAATAATCATAGCTGTTTTTTATGTGTCATAAACAGTACAAATAGTTTATGAAGGTAGTACATGCACTTTGTCTCAACATCGAACAACTAAAGGTACAGTCAGCATCAGTGATGGAAGCAGTAAATTCACTCATATTCCTTCAAAATTGACTAAATCATATATAAGTGTTTTTTATATATTTTAGCGTTTTATTAACGCTTAAATATACTTAAGTAAAATTTAAACACTGAAAAAAGACGACAACCTCAGGCGGGAATCGAACCACGCACCTTCCGCATTCCGGGCGGCTGCCTTAACCACTTGGCTACCGAGGTCTGGCTTTCACCCGTCGAAATTTTTCAGTGCTTGATGCTTATGTTTTTTAGTCAACATTGCTTCATCAATCTTAGAAGTTTTCACCTCTGAGATCCGAAAGAAATATTTTTACAAATATTTGAACATTCGGTTATAGAACATTCGGTTCGGGTACAACCTAGTCATTTTACATAAAATATAATTTAAAATAATTTATAGTTGCTTGTAAAAACTGACAAACACTTGGCAAAAGTGTGAAATTGATAAATCTAACTCTTATTCGAGCCATACTACATTCTACATGTATACTTGATATAAATATCTTTAAACTGATTTTATACCATCTTCAACTTGGTACGCTTTCCTTATAAAAGTTGACTGCTACTTGTATAACATAAAATATAATTCCTCCCTCCTTAATTTTATCTAATATGAGTACAAAGCTAATAACATTAACATAGAAGTAAAATAATTGTAAACTTTGACCTCTTACAATTCCATGAAATCAAAGCAATTTGAATATTGCTACCTCGTGATTTGAGGCAAATTCATTTTTAATAGTATAATTAATATACTTAATTATAATTATATATTCATATAATTAATTATTATATACTAGTAGGACGAATTTTATAACAATACTTTGGACTACTTGCCTCCGAGACCATTGTCTATATATTTTATCACCTCCAAAGGTTCACCAAGAAACACAGAGAAAAGGCCAGACTTTTTCCATCTGAAACAAATTAAATAGGTTCATAAAATATGTTATTATTAAGCTCGGGTTCGAGGAGATGTGATGCGTAAAGACAGCGACTCCTAAAGTGGGTTCCGCGAATATTTTTTATTTTTTCATTAGCCTCGATTGTGTCCCACTGCTGGGCAAAAGCGTCCCCTCTGCGACTCGACTTTACTCTATCCTCGGTCACCTCACACTACTCCGGCAAAAAAGTGGGTTCCGCAGCCTAAAAATAGTCGCTTGCAGCGTGTTTTTTTTTTATATATTAACGGGTAAGCACAGTGCCTTGATCTCACCTGATGTTAAGTGATGATATGTAGGGCCTTAAGTTTACAGAGGCGGCTGTTCAAAGGCAAGTATAATTATATAAATAGACACTTTTCCTTCCAATACTCGATGCTGCCATCTAAAGGATGCACATGCTTTTTAGCAGGTGGATGTTTCGTAGCTAATTTAAAAGGATTTTTTCTACTTAAAATATAAGGTTGTACAAAATTTCTAAATTACATTTCAAACTAGTTAAAAGGCTAACTAGTTAGAGGAGCTCGATGGCGCAGTGGTCAACGCGCCCGGTCTGCGAGTGCTGAGGTTAAGCAACTTTCGCAAAGGCGGGTATCGGATGGGTGACCAAAAATGTATCGTCTCGAGCTCCTCCGTGCTTCGGAAGGCACGTAAAGCCGTGGGTCCCGGCTTCATTAGCAGTCGTTAACAACCACCAATCCGCACTGGGCCCGCGTGGTGGTTTATGGCCCGTTCTCCCTATCCATTCATAGGGAAGGCTTGTGCCCCAGCAGAGGGGACATAAAAATGAGCTGATGATGATGAAAAGGCTCAAAACCGTAAGCCTTATACGCTGGATTAACTTGAGGTTTAATTGAAGTGTAGCTTTGGTGAACTGTAGACTGGACAAAGAACCTATAATTAAATTGCAAGTTTTTTTCACTAATCGGTCAAGTTAAAGCAGGGCTCTGAATACTGTTAAAATCAGGTAACATTACCCTCTACCATATGAAAACAACGGTAAGAGCAAAGGTAACGTTATGCATGGTATCGTTACTTGGGTGGCATTTTACTGGTAAATGAGCTAACTCTACGCGGATTGGCTTAAGCTCATAAGGTAACGAAAAAAATTATGATACTTTTCTAGATAACGTTACCTGCATAACCACTACCAATTTAACTTTATATAAATAACGTTATTTAACCTTACTTATATGGGGAATTTGATAACGGTATCAAGCCCTGAGTTTAAGTTATATTGACACACTTCAACTTGTATGGGACTTGTAAGCAGCGCCAACTAGTAACGAAACGTAGTTGAGAAGTGCGCTCCACCTTCGGCCTTATCATCATTTAGCATCGGGTGTGATGATGGCCAAGTGCTTATCCTAATGGAATTTAAAAAAAACAAATGATGGCCAAGTGCATACCCTAATGGAATTTTAAAAAAAACAACTTGTGTCACAAACTTTTTACTAGGCGGTGCTGCTTCGACCATCATACAAATTAAAGTCAACTTTAATACATTTGAATAGTGAAAAAAATGGCACGCGGGTATTGGTCCTACATGCTTGTCCCGTCTCACTAAACTCCCCCTTAAGGGATAAAGTCACCATAAGCGTATGTATGTATGAATGACAATACATAACAATACTCACACTTCATTCCTCATTACTTTTGCTGATCTCACTCCCCGATTCGCTTACCGATGTGGCGCGCATGTTAATAGACGTCTCTTTGAACTGGCTGATGAAGTCTAGAAGTTTCTGGAGGTTTCGCTGCGTCTTTATCTGGTCGGCCAGCAGCTGTCTCTTTTCCGCATTGTGCTCGTCCAAGTTCTCCTTCAGCGAGGCGGCTCGGGCCTCGAGCTTCCGTAACTCCACGCAGAGCTCGATGTTTCTCTCTTGTAACCGTTTACGTTCAACTAGTTTATCTGTTAAGAAATAACTTATGTTATTCTAATGTCAAAAGTGGAATGGCATCTTCATCATCATAGATTGGCGTTGAAATATATAATAAATTACCCAATGAAGTAAAGGAATGTAATATAAAATTATTTAAAATAAAATTGCGTAAATTGTTAATTGAGCATGAATTTTATAATCTCAAGGAGTTTTTTGACATGAAATAAATATTGTTGTAATTATCCTATTATTAATCTTATTATTATATTGCTTTTGTTTCTAATTAATTAATTTGTAATAAATATTTAATGTAATTAACTTTTCTTTTTTTTTTGTTTTTATTAAAGTTTAATTGGTAATTAATTATATTTGCATGCCAGTTGTAACTTGGTGAAACATGTTTGTACTCATAATTAATATTATTGTCATCTTATTTACCATGTTTGAAGCAAATAAAGAATTTATTTATTTATTTATTTATTTATTTATTTATAGAATGTGATATAATATGGGTTGATTCATAATTATTTTATCTGTCCTACGGACAGTGTTACGGTAAGCAAGCTAGATTAATGCGTCGTGTTTCGTCGCGGACCAAAATGGCGGTTTTGTAGGCGTCATGTGTCAAAGTGCATATATCAGTGATACGTCCCGCGGGCGTGTCTCGTCGACCGCTCTGCGTGCGACAGGTGCCCCGCATCCCGCAGCGCTGCTTTATGAATTTACATGAAACAGCCTGCCCGCGCAGGCACAAAATTACCGCAATGATGTTTGAAAAAAACATTCTCGGTGTTAGAAAATTATTGTACAGCAGACCACCATACACGCCGCACCCATCGCGATGCAACGTCCCGCCGCCGCCCCGCAGCCCGTGTGCTGCCACAGCAAGCACGCCGCGCCCCACGCCGCAGTGTATACGCACCCCGGTACTGGCAGTCCTGCTCGCGGTGCGCGCCGCCGGGCTCGGGCAACGGCGCGCGGCACGCGGAGCAGCGGCCCGCCGCTCCGCAGCCCGTGTGCTGCCACAGCGAGCACGCCGCACACCACGCCAGCAGTGACGGAACATCTGTGGAGACCAGGCACTTGAGCTAGGCAGTTTTAATGTATAATATTATTACTAACTCCTCACACGCACATGCAGCTCTAATTTAGGTTTTAAGCTTAAATAGCGCACAAGTATAAGAGTACAGATTATGTGACCACTTATTGCTTTATTTTACAAAGATTTTTCTTTCTTTTCATATTAGTTTTTGGAACAACAACACGCCCGTCCGCCGGCCGGGCGCATGTTAAATTTACGAAAAAAATCAGCGTGTAGTGGATTTTACAATTCTTTACAGAAATATTAATATATTTGCAGTGCTACAGAAAAAAATAATTAATGTCATCAATATCATAGTCGTATTAAGTTATTTTTTAAAATATATACGAGTATATAAATACTGCTCCCTCATTGTTCAAAAACGAACGTTTTTCTTCAGAACCTTACAAAAAATACTGAAATAATTTAATTTTTTTTTCGATATGCTTACCATTTCTGCCGCAACTATGACACACTTTCTTAGTCGGCGAATAAACTGGCTCCACTGATAGACCCGCGGGCAAAGCCGCAGCCCAGGCAGGCTTGTTACTCCAGGCATCTATAACACAGAACATTAATTGGCTTCTTTCTTTTTTTATTTACTTATAATCAGGAAACTCGTTATTCCGTAGCATTATTGTGATGTGCGTGTGGTCTGAGCGATCTTTTCAAATCACATTTACTAGAGTTATTCACTAAGTCCTATTAAGAATCTAATGGGGCGCAGAGTGGGCGGGCCTCCAACAAGGTAGAACGACGATCTGGTGCTTGGTCGCGGGAAGCTTAGACAGTAGAGATTGCTGGATGCGAGCAGCACAAAACCGGTCGTTGTGGAGGTTCTTGGAGGAGGCCTTTGTCCAGCAGTGGACGTCTTTTGGCTGAGTTGATGATGATGATGATGATGATGAACTGTTGGGTACGCTCTTGGGTGAGACAGGGCGAGACAGCAGTGCATCGATGATTATCGTATCGTACGTACTGTCCGCTTTAAAGAAAATATTTTTTTAAACTAAGCTAAAAAAAAATAAGGTTTTATCATCGAGACAGCAGTGCATCGATGAATATTTTTTTAAACTTAGCTAAAAAAAATAAGGTTTTATCATCACATATACAGTAGTGGTCATATAATTAAGAATGATTTATAAAACAAAGTTTTTGAACAAATCATGTAATATATTTTTGTGTTTTTCTCTGAAATTATTATAGTTTATTATGAAATATTCACATGACCAAAACGAAAGGAATTAGGAGTAAAATGTGTAAAATAATAATGGATTTTTCACAAAAATATCTTTTTTCTGAACAGTAACAATTTTTTTTACAAACAAAGCTAGACAAATAATTATTAAGATCGAACATTGAATTGTTCGAGAATTTATTTTGATGAAACAGAGGCTAAGTAAAAATATGTTAATTATGTGAAATTAGTTTAATAAATATAGTTCAAACTATAATTAATATTTCGTGGCATGGCATGTCCACGGCTCTTAATAACTGATTTGCAGCGGCGAGGCATCGATTCTTTTAATTTCTTACATTTCTCAAAAGAAATTGAGTCCCATTCTTCTAAAAAAAACATTTTATATTATTATAGCTCTCTCAAATTGCGGCATTGTCCATTAGATACACTTTTCTTGACTTCGCACCAAAGATGTTCGATTGGATTTAGATCAGTCTAAAGCAGAAACTGATTGAGATTCGAGAAATTCCTTTATCAGTAAAGGAATTTCTCGAAACATACGGATCATACGTAACATACGTATGTTTAGGATCATTATCGTGCTGAAATATCCAAATTAAAGGAAGAACCTCTTTAGCGGTAACATTGTTGTTTCTAACATATTTTTGTACTGAAGTTGATCCACGTTTCCTTCTACGAGCTTAATAGGTCCGATTCCGTGACCAGAAAAGCACCCCCAAATTTTCACATTTCCACCGCCATGCTATAAGGTTTTTTTTTTGTGAATTTGGGGTCAAATGCTTTTTTCAGAAACGCCACACGTAACGTTTGCCTTTAGAACATACTCTGTTTATTTTGGTTTCATCAGAAACAAAACATTTTTCCACTGTCGAGCTGACCAGTTTTCATACTATCTTGCAAATGCAAGACGGACTTGCCTATGACACTGTTTCAACATGGGTACCTTTCTTGCTATACGTCCGTGCAACTTCTTCTTCTACGAAAAGTCTCCGAATAGTGCGTGCTGAGATCGCTGAAGTCTTCTCCAAAATATGCTTTTCTTATCTTAGACCCCTTAAATGGATCTCGTCTTGCTAAACGAATGATATTTCTCATCTTGTCGCGATGTCTTTCTCTGTTTAGACGCGCGCGGAATATTTGAAGTCGTTTGGTACATATTAAAATGCGTCACAGCATGGTAAACCATCGTTTTCGAACAATGCAGATGATTAGCTTATCTAGAGATTAGCTATATTTTTGTACGACCAATTCTTTTCACGAAGTTTTATTATGACTTCCCTAGTAGATTTGTTGCAACTTTTATTTTTCCCCATTGTTTTTTACGAAAAAATATCGTTTCAATAATATTAATTAACTAAATGGCGCCAACATTAAACTAGAAGTGACATAAACACAGTGTTCGAATCTTTAAATTTCAATAAAAAAATAATTATGTGGCCAGCCAGTTAGTAGTCATGTTATAATCAGTGTAAACTTTACTTTATTGGATGTATAAAATTTATCCGTTTTGTTTTTTAATTAGTCACGTGTGTTAATGAATATATCGATAGTATGAAAACATTTTGCATAAAAATGAATAAAACATGTGTAAGGAGAAAATATGCAAGTGTGTTTGAAAATTAAAAATATGCAAATTCAAATTCAAAATCATTTAATCAGTTTAGGCTACAAGTAGGTCTTGTTAATGTCACTATGCCAACGGTTCGTAAGTCTACTCTGAGCGGGAGATCTTGAACTGAGATGAACCGGCAAAAAACTCAGCAAGTGTCCAGCTCTTTCCTCCCTTACAGAGTCAAAAATATTAGAAAATGCCCTATCATAGCAGGTCACTTTCCATCATAAACAAACGCAAAAAAATATAGAAGACAACCACATGTAAAAAAACAAAATAAAAAATCTAAGTTAACAAATTTACATCAGGTGAAAGTTTCAATGTCATACAGTACCACTACAGTCCTCTCATAAAAGTCAAAAATTGTTGAAGAAAAACAAAGTCAAACTATAGTGAATAATACTAAAAATAAGATAAGTATGCAAGAGCAGACCAGCCTCCACAGGCGGCACCCGTTCACGAGTATGACATACGAATCAGCCATCGCTTCGCTCAACCATATTTTAGGGAACGTAACGACCCGACGCACACGCCACCACCGCAGAGACAATAATGAGAGCATGACACACTCAAGATACTCCAAATAAAAACTTAATGATCTATTTAACTCTATTTAATTATAATAAAATCTTGTATCACACATTAGCGTTCTTAATTGTGTGACCACCACTGTATCTCTGAATATATCTCCGTTTTTAAGAAAATTGTATTGTTGTGGTGTTGACAATTTGCAACATTAAATAAGGTACAAAATTCTTTGTGACTATTTAAATAGAACACAAATTCACTCCACGTACCAATGAAGATAGGCTTTTACCCCCATATTCATATAAACTATTTAAGCATTATTTAGTTAATCATTGTTTTGTCTCTTTTTCTCAAATTCAGAATGACGTTTATATGACGTTGACAAAACAATATATAACTAAATAATGCATAAATAGTTTTTATGTATAAGGGAGCTAGTTGAAATGTGTAGCAACATTCTTTGAGTAAGTATGTAATAATTACTTACTTTTGTTTTCTGTAGATGATCCTGATGGTGAGCCTTCACGCGATGATTTGGGTTGGATCTGTAAAACGTTACATTTTCTTTACTATCTTTATGTATTATTCATTGCAAGTCTACACAAATTTAAAAACAAAAAACATTCTTTCTTTTTATTTTAATTATAAGTTTAAAAAGAAAATAACAAATAGGTATCGCAGTGGCACCAGTGTCCGACATTTTAAATCTGGTGTTCTACACAGTTTTGGTCGCTATATCTATACCACTATATAAATCTGTATGTAGGCTCTGTCTGCACATGCAATTTTTCTGACAAATTTTGGGATAAATATTCGTTTTATGACGCACTGACACCAATTCTACGATTTTTTTAATTTTTGTCTGTATGTCTGTTTGTCTGTCTGTATTGTATGTATTAAGAACATAAGATTGTGCAAGAGATAGACTTCAAAAAAATAAAAATATTTACAGATTATAGCACAGCGAAGGGCGGGTGACGGCTAGTATTTATATAGAATTTCATTGAAATTTTCCTGGGTGACAGGTAAAAAAATTTGTTGAAAAAAAATTAAACATGGGTTAATGAAGTTAAGAAAAATTTTCGGTAACCTGGTTCCTGGCGATCACTGGTGCCACTAGCACTACTCTACTACGGTAATAATTAGGTTTGAGGTTGATAGTGAGAATATTATATATATCTAATCGATTTTGGAATGTGAGTTTATTAGACACAAAACATAACTACAATATTAATTTCTTACCTGTTGCTTACGGAGCTTTGCCGACCGAGTTTGAGGTGGATCATTGTGGCTTTGAAGGTAAGGGAACTGATTGTATTTTCTTCGTTTCTAAAAGGAAGAAGATGCATTATTAAATCAGTGGTCATGCAAATTTCCCTAAGTTATTCATAATTTTTTCAATTAATTTAATGGATAATTTACAGCCTGTTATGACACGTTTTAATTATCAGACGTTTTGTAATACTCATTGCATGACATCAGTTATCATATCAGCCACCTATCGCAAAATTGTGACATGGGCCTTAAGTACCATCATACATTGCCTAATGTTTCAACAAACTGCACCAGTTCATTTTTTTCTCCCTCTGTTGATCAAACCTGGAGATACTGGGTCTGAGACTAATTCTAGTTTATTTAACTTAACTTAATGTTCAAGTAGGCGATGTGTGTGTAATCTGTAAAGTTAAAAACTTTTCTCTCAACTTCAAAACAATGCATAATAATGGCTATCTGTTAAAACATAGAATAAGCATAGAATACTGACACTTATAATTAAATTTGTATTACTTACTGTCATTGCTTCAAAATTTCCGTACAAAAAATCATTCCTGTTTGTACTTATAGTGGATCTTTTGCGCCTTTCATTTCTTTTCTTTTCCAAGTACTCCTTTTGCGTTGGTGTCACTAATCCAATGATCCTGAAAAACAGAAATTCTATGAAGTACAGCAGAGTTTGAGAATCCAAAATCTAATGTACATCTGTTCTGTTTTAAATTAAATCCAACTAACAGAGTAGAGAGAACTATAATATATGATTTACATCCACTCCTTGTTTCTTGAAGGTGCGTGTATGGGTGGTATAAGTGTATAGTAATCTTAGCTCTATGCTTAGACTGTTTGTGCTCATTAATTCAAATACAAAAAATATCTAAATCAAGGGATAGATATTGAAATAATAAAAATAAAAAATATATACTGTTTTTAATAAGTTTGTTGAAGTTGAATGTCACTCACATTAACATGAATTTTATTTCATTTAAAACAATTATTATTAATTTTGTTTTTTACTGAACTTGATGTTGGCTGCTTATGGCTTTTACAGTGTTACTAGAAAAATTATTCTTAAGAATGTAATTGATGTTTGGAGCCAAATACTTCATTTTATAGGAAGTGACAGACAACATATTATTGAGATAAAATAGGTTTTAATAAACACTACTGAACTATTAAAACTGACCTCATGAAAGTCTCCTGGGAAACCGGTTCTCCAGGTTGTGGCAAAGGTGGAGGTGATGGAGTAGGCGAAGGCTCAGCCCCACGAGACGAGTCAGAATCTGACCGCTGCCCCTGCCACCCTTGGTCTTGAAGTTTTTTCTCACTATACAAAACAGATATTGGTATAGCGTAACATTGAATTAATTACATTATAATGAAATAGTGATTGAGTGTATGTAGTCATATAAACAAAATACACAGGAATGAAACAAAAATAAAACACATATAAACAAGCTGATTGGTTATTATTCCCGTAATACAACTAGGTTAATAAAGATTACTATAAATTTTACTTTTTATTTTCAAGTGCTAATTGCTGCACTGAAGCTAAATTAAATTTTTATAAAATACAGTGAAAAAATTAATTGCTAAGTAATTGCAGAATACCCAGGTCCGATTCCTGGCTGGGTTTGGTAGGCGTTTAATTTTTGCACTGTATTTTATAAAAATTTAAAGATCATGATAATCAAGGTACTTACATGAACTGCTCCTTAAATTTATTAAGTGCATTTGCAAAATTGTTTCTGCTCTCATGTACCGATGGCATATGTGAATTATTTCTACATTTTTCTCTGTCATCAGACTCACTGTGATTTGAATTTTCTTTTTCATTGGATGACTTTAATTCATTGTCTGAATCTGATATGTTATCTTTGAAATTGTCATTGTTCTCCGTTTTGACATGGATTTCAGTTAATACGGAAGGTTTTAATAGAGTGCGGTTTCTGTTGCGGTACTGTAGCTGATGGTCTCTCAACTGTTGGGCAACATATCTATTATCATTCTCTATGTTGATTTGCTTATTTCTTGCTTTAAGACGTTGCTGATATAGTTCCAATTCCCTGCGAAGTCTGTCTACAACTAATTTCTGCAAAAAAAAATAATAGATTGTGATACTCAATACCTGTATAATTGTAATGGTTTATGTAAGTAAAAAGTAACATAGGTTTAATGTTCACAAAGTATTGTTTGCATTTGTCAAATTAATAAATTCAATACAATTTAACAATTTACAGGCTTACTTGAGTTTGTCCAATGGTAATAATATCTTTTTCAGCTTCTTTTACTTTAGCAATAAGGTGTAAATTCTGAAACAAAAATTATTATTAATACAGAATTTTAAAACAACTTCCAAAATTTATATTATCAACAATGATTAGGCAGTACTAACATGTTCATCTTCTTGAAGTCGCGCTACCCAAACCTAAAACAAACAAAAAAATGACAAATAAATTCTAAATGCTATAATTTTAGAACTTATGTATACGTTTTATTTACAATCAAAGGCGTTCACTGATTTAAGTCAAATACGATAACATTCTATTTGTGTTTACAAACAATTTATTAATGTTAAATTAAATGGCACTACTAACCTGATGCACACGAATCGCATTTTTCAATTCCGCCTGTGTTTTACGAATATCTTCTTTTATTTCATTAGATACTTCCATGATGAGGAATCACAATGATTAAATCTTTTCTTAATATGTTTTGTAGGCTTATTACATACCTAAAGTAATTTATTTGATATCCATTTCATTATTAAAAAAGTAGAAACATTCGTGAACACAGAGAGGGAAAAAACACTTTGAATTTGAAACTTGTAATGAAAAGCTTTACGAGAACAAATCTTAAATATTATTTTATATTAAAACTGATACATGTATTACATTATTCCGTTGAACATTATCTTCGATTTTATAAAGTTTTAAGCAATCCCAATACGAATTATTTCAAATTCCCTAAAATCACGCAACACAACACAACAACCAACCAAACTACAAGTCCACAACCAAAACTCTGTCTGTGAAAAAAAGCAAAGATGAGATGCGGTGTATTGAAAATATAATGTATTGAAAAGAGACAACATGATCATGTCATGATATTCAAACGATTCAAACAAAAATGCAGCCAAAAATGTAGTAGGATAAAAAGAGACGCAAAGATGTATCCATCTATTTCCATGCCATCCATTCCATGATTACCATGATAAGATACAGCAGATTAAAGCATGTAGTGTAGGTAGTAGTAGCCTTCATGTAGCTATTAGCTATCTGATCTTCTTTCTGAACCTTAAGTTAGGATTTTAGAGATATTACATTCAAATTATAACACACAGTTAATAGTAATTTTAGCAACGGTTGAATCTTACTTAACTAAGTTCTTTCTTATTCTATTATGATGATGTTTAATGTATGAATATTAAATAGTTTTCATTACACACATCACATAGGTATATGTGTTTCCATCACACACAGACTTATATAAACGTCTGCGGTTTCCATTGAACGTATAATTTGCGATGAGCATAATATTACCTTATTTAATTTTAAAAACTAAAATTAAAAAAAATACAAATACTTTATGGCGGGAAAGCTAAATTTTATTTTGTTTTTTTTTGTTTTGTTTTTGGGAGAGATTGTTGATTGCCCCAGACGGCATTTTCAGCTTCACCGGGCTTGTTTATTTTGGTACACATTCGGGTCGGTCTTCCTCTGTCTTACACTGTGTTTTCTACAAAGTTTATTATTGCATAAAAAGAAAAAATAACAGTTAATAACACTGATGGAGAAAAGTTGATTCCATTTGACATTTACATCTTACTAGGTAAGGTTTATTTTTATTTGAATAAAAAATAACTTTAAAGTATTGATTATTGAAAAGGAAGCACAAAAATTAATACTAGCTGCTAAGTTTTTTATTACGTTGATTAAACTTCGACTCGTCGGATGTTAAAATTTTGAATTGCGCATTGCGATTAAGTTTATCATACGTATTCGATAAATTCATTTTTTACTTTCGTTTAAAAATAGTAGGTAGGTACTGTGTGTTTAAAGTGTTGTTTATAAGTTAGATTATTGTTGTAAAATTGTATATAAAATGAGTAGGATAATTCTGTTAAGTAAATTACTGTAAATATATAAATCAGTAAATAAAATAAACAAATATAGCTGGCCGACGACATACAGCTTCTATTTAGGACTTCTTTGAAAAAAGTAATAAAAATGACAAGAGTGCTGTTTGCTTACTATGCTATTTGCTAATTCTACCTTATGTTTATAAAAATTAACTGATGTTGTAGATAACTAATACTTAAATAAACTTGTTTTCACGCTGCACCAGTTATCTTCGCGTCTGGACTCCATTTCCACTTAACATCAGGTGTGATAGAGTCACTGCCGAGCTATCTATAAAAAAATTAAAAGTTAAAAGTGATAAAGTTTTGAAAATCAGCTTTTATTTAAATTTTAACCACTTCTGTGGTCTAGTGGCTAAGCCACCGATCTTACACCCAGAGGTCCTGGGTTCGATTCCCAGCGGGAGGTACATCTTTGTGTAGTACCTACTCAGTTTTGTTGATTGTAGGGCTTGTTAAGTCCACCTGGTCTTTAGTTTTTTAAATAAGTTCTAAGATGCTGTATTTTTTCGCAGACACGTTAATAAGTACTTACCTAAAGTAAAACAAAATTGTTTTTTTTTGTTTTATATTTTAATATGTTTCATGTTTTGTGTTTGTGTTTTAAACGTTTTTTTTATTTATTGATTTATTATATAAGCGTGTTAGCTGAATATTTTGTAAGTAAATAAATAAAATAAATATAAAATAAAATAAATAGTCCTATCCGGGTCTATCTATGTGCAAAATTTCATCTAAATCTGTTCAGCCGGTTCCGCGTGATTGAGTAACAAACAAGTTATAAAAATTTAACCGTCTCTGTGGTCTAGTGGCTAAGCCTCCGGACTTAGACCCAATGTCCCGGGTTCGATTCCCAGCGGTGGCGCGGTCTTGATTTGTTTGGTGGTTGGGCTTGTTAAGTCCGCCTGGCTAGCTACCACCATCTTATCAAATAGGTACTGGCGCCATAACAACAATGTTAAAAGCATTGTTGTATTCCGACAGTTTAGAAATCCTCAGTAGTTGAGGGTTTTGGGTGAAGTGCGCTTCCACCTTCAGCTATCGTCACTTACCACTAGGTAAGATTACCATTTACCATGAAGTAAAAAAAGTAAGAAGAAACTAACTTAAAAACTTTCCTGTTTATATTATATATTATTATATTATATTAGTGGGGACAGAGGGATTTTAGGAGAATATCCATCAAATCCTATTTTAATACCTATCTATGAATATCAATTTTAGACCGTAGCGTAGTAAAAGTGTTAGTTATGTAGGTACACACAAAATTTACCTACGCATCAAAATGATATTGCAGTAACATACACTTATTTTGCAAGAGGTGTTTTCCGCGTTACTATACACAATTTTTGTCTTGTCTTTGCATTGAGCACAAAACACAGGTTTATTGGGTATACTAAATAACGGTAGTATTATTGCAGTTTGGCACATAACAACATTTTTATGATGACGATAAAATGAAACAAAATAAATACGAACGATAAAAAAGTATACAAAATCAAGTATTATTACGGCAGAATGCGCTGCCGTTCGAATCGCGCGGTGGATATTACTATGCCGTCACCGTTTGTCATTTATGGTCTGACTTCAACATTTTTTTTACACAATTTACTGGATTTTAATTACTTTAAGTCTGCATATTTAAAAAAAACATGACTGATCCTCATTAAATTTAGACACATAATTGGTGCCATAAAACATGTGGGTGACGAAGACAGAAAAATGTGGCATGGAAGCGAGCGAGATGTAATGAGCACCAGTAAAGCTTGAGTTCATGGCCGGATAGTGAAAAATCATGTTTGTTTTATTAATTTTTTGACAAAAATATGGGTTTTTTGATAATGAATGATAGTATAGTAATGACGGATTATTAACCTTAAAGTGTTCGTGAATGTCTCATGCGAGTTAAATGAAAAATCAGTGCAACGTAACTTTTCAAGTAGAGTCAGCCAATTTATCAGGTAAGTTTACAACAGATAAAGTCGTGTACACAATTTCTTATTCTTTATGGCATCATTTCAAAATTACCCTCATGCACTTTCACAAACATTTAATGGTTAATGGTCCACCGTTATTACACATTTAAAAAAATACAAATTTTAGGGAATAAAACTTAACTGTAAATTTAATATAAGTCTTCACTTTTCTCCCAAGAATTTAATTAACAATTTTGATTTCATTCCAGTTTTAATTTTTATTTCAAAAATAACTTTATAAAGTGCAGAAACACTTTTGAACATGTCTGTACTTTTACTATGAATAGTACATATTTTTTTATATAGTTCCACGCGAATTAACATAAACTATTTATACTGACAGAGTAAGAATTTCACGCACATAAAACATTCATAAAAGTAAAAGTTGACTTTCTGCACTTCTGTAAGCATTATTAAGGGTACGTCTATTAATGCCAGCTCGAATTGTCATTAATTACAAGTCTTGTTCGATAACTCCGTTCCTTTAAAAGCAATTCTTATGACATTTTGCTTAGCGCGGCACAAAGGCCGCCAAATAAGGCATAAGGCACTAAAAAATACATATTTTTTATACACATGTAAAATTCGTTGACAAGTCGTTTTCGAGAACGGTCATGGTGTACGCCAGCTTGATCGTGATGCCACCGTACACACTAAAAAGGTCTTTATTTCTTAAAATAAAGGGGCACCAATTTGTTTTATGTTTGCAGTAATAAGTAATGCATGAATTACGCTTTAAAAGAGGGCATAACATTAATACATGAATTAGTTAGACCATGTGTACGCAACATTAACGGACACAATAAATTAACAAATTTTTCACACTAAAATAGATTTTTGGACAATCACTCAGTCTTGAATAAAACTATGAAACCACTTCTAACATATCTCGTATATGTACTTTTATTAAACACATGTTCAGAAGTGCTTTTGTAATAGCTCATTCTTATTTAATATTCTCCGCTTCTTTAATTAAACTTTGAACAGCAGTGGGACAGGGAGGGCTAATAATAATAATAAAAATATTTTTGTTTTGGTGTTTTCTTAAATACTATTTGCGCTCTGTTGAAGGGCGTAACTCCGCCGAACATAAAAAATAATAAAGTGTATGCCACCATGGCGCGGCGGCCTTGTTTTACAGAAAAACAAATAAATACAATGAAAGTTTAATAATTTCCCTTTGCTTTGTTACGGGGGGAAAATATTAAAAAGGACAAAATCCGGTTAGAATGACATCTACATCTGTCTAAAATCCGAATCTATCTGTCAAAAAAACTAACTAAACGCGTCGTTACGTTAGTCCAATTAGTCGTTGCGTTGCGTTGCATTAAAGGTAGGTACCTAAGCCGAGTGTGTCGTGCTTTCTTGAGATTCGACAAAATTTATTAAACTTTGCCAAGAGCAAGCTGCTTTACTCATAATCTGGCATTATATCTAAAACGTTATGATTATCTGAACGATTACAATTCGAAAGCTATATTAAATAGCTAAGTGCAAGTACGGCAAGGAACGCGATAAAAGATCACTATGTCTGCAAAAAGAGCTGCAACTACAGAGCTAAACCATGAAAACTGGGATCAAGAAGATCCAGCAGAGCACGAAGAAATGGGCACATTTAGAGCAGCATCCAAAGATGTTTTGGAAAAGCGTGTAATCAGAACTGCTAAAAGACGATCTCAAATCAGCGGCGAAGAGGTAGGTACTAAGTTACATTTACAACAAAAAACTACTAGCACAGCACTTTCTTTTGCTAAAGCCTGTTATCTGTTAGCATAGCTTGTATATTGAAAAGCATATTTTGGAGTATACTTTTCGAAATTATGTACACGCAACTCGGACACGTCTCATCATATTGAATACAAATCGCGACATAGTGTTAGTTATCCTATGACAAATAGGACAATGTGCAAATTAATAAGAATCTGGTTTGGTTACTGTTTTAGTAGTTTTGACAACTTTGCCTAAATAAAAACTAAATGTTTAAGTAAATAAACACAGTTAACTATATTTTTGGGGCTTACTAATTGATTTGCAAACAATTTTGTCTTAATTTATCATAAATATCAATTTTATGATTTACCTGATTTACCTGACCATCAACTGTTTTAAAGTAGGCATGTTTTGTAATAATTAGGACAGACAGTGTTGGTGAAAAACCTATTTATTAAAATATAATAATAATATACTAATATTGTTTTCTAAAGTTTATGTGGACACTACACATTTAAATAAAACAACTTTTACCAATCTACTTGAATTATTTTACACTTATTGATTATGAGACAACCAATGCCTCAGTCTTCGTAAGACCATGGAAAGGATTTGCAAAGGGTTTGAAACTTCAGGATAGAATAATATACATCAATGTGTAAATTAAACTCGAGTAGATCTATAATAGTTGTTTTATTTAAATGTAAACTAATCTAATTCTCTCTGAATCTGATGAATTTTTATTTTTGTTGATAAGAATTGTTTTACTATTGTTTGACACTAGTCACCAATTTACTATTTTAAGTACCAATTCAACTTATTTGTGAATTTATAACTGAATCAACAAGCTTTAAATAAAAAAATAAGTAAATATAATATATTGATGTTGATACTGCAATACTGTGTAACCAACAGTTGCTAATAATGTGGAACTAAAAAAAAAATAATTGAGATTCTGTGTGTATTGGTTCTAAATAGCCATTGGCGTTGTCCTGTGTGCTAAAGTACCTAAATCTTTAGATATATTTATAGTTTAATCAGAAGAAAGACGTTGTAATAAAGAATATAACAGGTTTTTTCGCTCTTCTGTAAAATTGGTCAATACCAAGTTTCGCGGTTTTAACCACTGTTGGTTTCACGATATTGCAGTATCAATGATGATATGCTGTTAGTTACATCTTTACAGCATGTCTTGCCGTTCCAATCTGTATCAAGTTAAAATGCATTCTAACTAGCTAAAATTAGTTTATACCAGATGCGTTTGTTACAGCTAGAATAACTTAATGACAACTAAAATTTACTGCTGCAGTGCAGTAAATGTTGGTAACATTATCTGTGGGCCGAGCATGAACTTCTTTTGAATTCAAATTACTGCGTAAAAGAGGAATGTTGTTTAATAATATTTTTAAATGTTGTATGAAAATTGATACAGCTCCGCAACATGCATATATTGAGCTTACAATTGCCAGCCATAATTTTATAAAACTTATGACATTAGCATGTAGCTAAAGTATTACAAAAATAAGTCTTAAGTTATAAACTTTTATTGTCTCATTTGGTTGATTCATGATCATAAAACTAGGTATAAATTTTGAAATGAGCCCTGCAAGAGCTCTTTATCAAATTAGTGTTATAGTTATAAAACAGCCTTTTTGTCAAAACTCTTTCAACTCAAATTCATTTTACTTACTACTAACTACTAAGGCATCCAGCTATATATATTATTATATTACTTAACACCTGAACTTATATTCTCCCTTTAACTGGTATTGCCATAAATTCCCTTTGTATATTGGAAATTAGGTACCTAAAAGTTAAGACTCAATAATAGAACATTAAGTGGTTTTTAACTGACTTTTTACTAGATTGTAAAACTAAACTTTTTAACCTTATCCATGACATTAAGGTTTTACAATGTGTTAGTTTTCTTAATATAAATTACTAACAACATCAATAAAATTCTGTTTCAGGGCAGTAGAGGAGTATTCAGTGGTTTTGGAGGTTTCAACAAAACACAACCATCATCTTTTGATTTTTTGGCAAATTTGACAAATGGGAACAAAACAAACAGTTCACCCAAAAGTAAAAGCGATACAGCAGTAACTTCAAGTTTTTTCTCAAGTAAATCACTATCAAGTAGTCCAGGTGGAGGAATTTTTGGTGCCACAGGTACCACAACAACAGCAGCATCTGCAACTAAAGCATCGTTTGGCATTCCAACCCAGTCATCATTATTTGGAGTATCTTCGAGTAATACTCAAACTGTTACATCAATATTCACTGCTTCAAAGGCAGATTCAACTGTTGGTGACTCCTCGTTCAAAACACAACCTATATCTAGCACTACAGAAGTAAGCAGGGCAGATATAACTAAGACTACAAATGTTACTTCTAATGTTCCTGGTTCTCAAGTGACTTCCACATTGTTTGGGGTATCTTCAACAAATGTTAGTGCTAGCAAATCATTGTTTTCAAACACTAATAATTCATCACCATTCAAAATGCAACCTGTTTCTAGTTCCACAACGATTCAAAGCAATTTTGGAACAACTTCAACAGCAGCCATGTCTAAACCCAGCTTAACTGAAAGCAACAAAGATACTGAAAGTAATGATAGTAAGTTAAAATATTACACCAAGCTAAAGGGGCTAAATGAATCTGTATCTGACTGGATAAAGAAACATGTTGAAGCAACACCTCTTTGTATTTTAACACCAATTTTTAAGGATTATGACAAGTATTTGAAAGAGATGCAAGAAGAATTCCAAGGCAAACCCGAAGGAAAAGATCAAAATAGCTCTGATGAAGGTACTTCTTTGGAGAAAAAAGCAGACACAGAGAAAGACACAACTCCAAAAGGTTATTCTGCCTTTGCAAGTAATGTCAATAAATCTCCTAAACCAGATTCTCCTAAACTTCCTGTGTTTGGAAGCCAAAATACTACATCTCCTATTGGAGAAAAGTCAAACTTTTCATTTGGCATAAAAGCGACTACTACTTCTTCAAACTTATCAAACACCACAGCAGGTTTTTCATTTGGTATCAGCACCACACCGTCAACCACAACAAATGCAAGTCCATTTTCGGTTACGTCAAATGTGAATGGTGGAACTCCTTTTTCTTTTGGAACAGGAAAGCCATTTAGCTTCAGCTCAAACATTCAAAAATCTACTACAGATATGGCAAATAGCGCTAATGAAGAAGCTAAGGAGGATGAACCACCAAAGGTGGAATATACACCGATTATAGAAGCAAATAGTGTCTTTGAGAAGAAATGCAAAATATTTGTCAAAAAAGATGGAATCTTTGTTGACAATGGTGTGGGAACACTTTATATAAAGAAAATAGAGGAATCTGGCAAACACCAATTGCTAGTTCGAGCCAATACAAGTCTGGGCAATGTGCTTGTTAATTTGGTTTTGGCTTCAGCTATTCCTACTCAACGTATGGGAAAAAACAATGTTATGATGGTGTGTATTCCCACACCAGATTCGAAACCACCACCAACATCCATTCTCATTCGAGTTAAAACTACAGAAGAAGCAGATGAATTGTTAGAGACACTGAACAAATACAAGGCATAAATAATCAATGTAACAATTTTTGTAGATTCCTAATAAATTGAAATCATAATTAGTAATTAAATTACATTTGTGTCAATGTTTCTGTATCTTTAAATTTTCAACCTGATCTTGGTACCTACCAAAATAGTATTTCTGTTAGATCTATTTCGATTCAAAACCCAATAGGCCGCTGTCTGCCGCTGCTGGTTCTATCAAATCCGGCTCAAAGGACCATGTAAAGGCGAAATTCACCAATCACTACTAAGAAGACTTACGTCCGTATGGCGCCATTATTTATTACTTGAGGCAACACTTCGCGATAACGCCGAGCAAGCTATAGCTCTGCTTTATCGCAAAGTGTTGTCACAAAGTAAGAAGACCCCAGAAGGTAAGCTTAACACATACCACGCTCGAGTAGCGGCCACATAGACTTTGTCACTGACACGGATCTCAGAACAGCTCGGAACAGATGGAGGTTCCGTGTCCTTGAGGGGTTGTATGAAGCTTACCTTCTGCAGTCTCCTTCTTTTGTGGTTAAACGCAAACGCTCTACCCACTTCACGTGTAGGGAAGGTAACCAAAAAAAAGTTTTTTTTTTAAATTTTACTTTACCACTTTGTTGGCGTCATTAATATGTATATCCATGCGAAATTACAGCTTTCTACTATCTATAAGAGCCTAGCTCATAGACTATAATAGTCTATGAGCTAAGCTGGGGACAGACAGACAGACGGACATGGCGAAACTATAAGAGTTCCTTGTTGACTACGGAACCCTAAACACTGTCTAGTTTTTGTGGTCCATAACTACAGAGTTCCAGCTAGTGCGCTGCTCGCCAGCGAAGCAGCACCACAAACTGATTTATCTCCGAAACTTCTGACCTTGGCAACTTGTCACGAACTGAAACAACATTGATGACCTAATGAGCCAATAATCATCCATTTCAAAATTAAAGAATGATGCTGCGGGAATCACGCACACCAAATAGCCGCCTCTGGGAAATGGTTAGGGTAACACTCCACTGAAGCGGAGCAGAGCTGTGGTGGAAATCATATAAGAGTCCCTTTATTTTAACGCCTCTTCTTCACTCCGCTCCAGTGGACGTTTGTTAGCACAGCAGACATGAACTGCGTTGTACGTATTTCTAAGGAAAACCACCATGTGTTGCACGAGCTGTGCTTGGTTATTGTTTACCTACTAACGGGAAATTGGAAAACCATCCTGATGCCGTCTTATAGATTTCGGACGCTGCGACACTAGGCTAGGCAGACGCGTCTGACGATGGCTCCCTCAGAAACACAACGCCGCTTTTACTTCAGTGGACCTTCCGCATCTAAGGAGATGCGGATAAAGCTGCTCCGCAGCCAGGGTTGATAAAAATCACGATTTAAAAATTCGAAATAATCGGATTTGTTTAATTTAAATCAGATTGTATGGTGAGATAAACGCCCTCTAGGCAGACCTCAGATGCGCTGGTATAATGACCTGAAGAAGGTGACCGGCTTCAAGTGGATAGAGAGATCACAAAAATTGTAGGAGGCCTACATACACAGGATTGGTTCCCAATTGGCCGAGAAGAGAGAGAAATCAGATTGATTTTGAGAATACCCGAACTGTGTAACCATAACCATAATCATAATATTTATTTGCATCATGTTGTACATACATAGTGGTCTTGCTTGAGTATAAAGTTAACTGCTATAATAACTACTATTATTAATTAGAGATCCAAATTTAAAAACATAACAAACAATCTTAAAAACTTACTTAGGTACTTTCCAAAAAATCGTTTAAATTACAATAACATTTGTCTATTAAATACTTATTTACTCATTTAAAATTCTACAATATAATGTTTCTCTTAGTGGTAGATATCTTAGTATATAGAAGTGAGAGTAGGTAAGTATCTTATGTTTTACAAATTGAGGCCTACAGGTTTCCATGTCTGTAATATAGTTACACATAGCATTATACGTATGTGCATATGAATTGACTGGTCACTGTTACCTAAAATACTTTTTGATGGTTCTGAGCTGTATTTGCAAGACCGTGTCAAAAACTTCGGTGTTATACTTGATAAAAATTTCACTTGGAGCTCTCAAATATAGGAACTAGTAGAAAAATGTTGCCTCTGCGGGATCTTTGAAAAGACTGCGCAATTTCTTCCGACCACCACTAAAATTGTACTTGCACTCTCTTCTTCTTACCATATTATTCCGATGTCAGCTAAATCGATGTTACGGAAGAGCAATTCAATAAGCTTGAGCGACTTTAGAATTTTAGTTTAAGATTCATATTTGGACTTCGCAAATATGATCATGTCTCCGAATTCCGTCCTAAACTCAAGTGGTTGCCAATTCGCCTTCGCCGGAATGCTCATGTGCTCTCCCTGCTTTACAGTACGTAGGTACTTATTCTTTTTAATCCAACCACTCCCTCATATCTTAAGAAACGATTCCAATTCCTGCGCGACTCCCACTCACGATCATTAAGATCGTCGAATAACATGACATAATAATAATAACATTACCAATCCATCCACAAAATATTACAATAAATCTTTTACTGTACTGGCTGCTCGATTGTGGAATGCATTGCCTGTAACAATCAGAAATGCTAAAACGTTAGCAACTTTTAAGAGGCTATTACTGAAGGATCATTACTTGTCCCAAAAACCATCGTCACTGTAATATGCTTTTATATTATATTATATTTTTATGTACTTATAATATAACTGTTATGTTTGTATCAATAGTATATTAAGTATTTATTATTATTTATTGCTGTGATAGTTATACTATAATTATATGGTTTACCGACGCGACGACAAGCCCACTTCAAACTCAAATATTTTTTGTCCATTCAAAGGTTGTCTGGAAGAGATCACTCTCAGTGATAAGACCGCCCTTTGTATTTTTATGTAGTTTTTTTGTCAATTAATTTGTTTTTGGTGTACAATAAAGTTTATTTATCTTATCTTTACCTTATGTGTGCGCCGTTGTTTATGACTGCGAAATCTTTTGACTCTTTTTGTGGTTATTGTTGTATTTAAATTAACTACTAAAAAAAACATGATTTTAATCGTCTCAACCTTGCGCCCAGCTCGGCTCCGCTTCAATGGAGTGTCAGCTCTCTGAACGACGACAGTTTGCCGACGAACGTAAGTAAATGCGCAGGCGCCGCCGCCCGCCGCCCCCCTGTTCCACCTATCCTACCAGGCTATCTCCACTGGTAGGGATAGGTGGATTTTTTTCCACCCGTCCCCACTGGTAGAGATAGGTGGAACCTATTTAGACGCTTTTATTTTAGTGGGGATACGTGGAAATATTATGGCTTTTTATCTCCACTGGTAGGGATAGTTACACAAAATAATTCCACCCATCTATATTAGTAGAACCACGAAGTATTTTATTGAGCTAGACACTTCTTCTTCTTTATAATATTTTATGTAGCTAAGATGATTTTGATTACATACTGGCTGTCTATTTTAATATCATTGTTTTGCCAAGGACAAGTTATGCGACATTAATCAATTTAATTTGATTTACTTCGATAAAATTATAAATCGCGTAATAATGTCGGAAGAACTTGTATTTATATATTACTACTATAATACTTTGCTTCCCCTGTTCCACCTATCCCTACCAGGCTATCTCCACTGGTAGGGGTAGGTATATAGCAAACCCTGTTGTACTGAAGCCCTTATCTCCCTACAAAAATACTAAAAAGTAAAAAAAAAAAAATGCAAATAATTAAAACCTGATAATAAGAAAAAAATTGTTTATAAATAAAAGTGTGTTAGTAGCGTGTTTTTAGTTCTTTTAGTGTGATTTATCTCTCTCTTAATTTAGACAAGTATAATGGTTTTTTATATATTTGAACATGCAGGTTGAGTACCTATTGCAGTTTTTTAGTTCTTAATAAAAATATATAACAACAATGTTGATTAATATGTATGAATGTTGATTAGTTGAATAATACATATATAATTTTTGAAGATGCGTTCTTTCACTCATATACATACTAAGTATAACTATAGGAGATACCTCTTTACCAGTGGAGATAGTCAGGTAGGGGTGGAACAGGGAAGTCCACTTGGCCCTACTAGTAGGGAATAATGGAAAAATAAGTCCATATATCCCTACTTACCAGGGAGGATAGTTCGTAGAGATATATGATTTTTTTTTCCACCTATCTCTACCAGTGGGGACAGGTGGAAAAAAATCCACCTATCCCTACCAGTGGAGATAGCCTGGTAGAGATAGGTGGAACAGGGGGCCCGCCGCCGGCAAATGGCGACTCTTGTACTCTTGTACTCTTGTGGCGTTGCGTCCGCCCGCCGACTCTTGTAGTCGACGTATCGACTTTGAGTCGCTAGCCGAAGACAATGGCCGTCATGTCGACGGTAGAAGCCAAAGGCAACTGCTGTGATCTGTAACTCGGCCGACGTCGTCAACGTGCCGCTCGTGTGCAAGAACCCCGAGACCACTGGTCTTAGAACCTGGTTTCGATTCCCAGCCTTATAGTCAGTTTCTTAGTAGTTGAGGACTGCTGATGAGGTACTTCCACCTTATCTTCACTTAAAATAAGGGGAGATGAAGGCAAAGTATCTGTAGAAAAAAAAGGTTGAAGCATTAATCATTAGCTAAGTGGACCGACGATCTGGTGAAGGTCGCGGGTAGCCCCTGGATGCGAGCAGCACAAAAGCGGTTGTGTTGTTGCCTTTCTCCAGAAATGAAGTCTTTTGGCTGAGATGATGATGACAATGCTTACAACTTAATTAATAAATAAATTAAAAAAAGCAAAATTATTTTTCAATAATTACTAACTTTATTAACTAATAGAAATTTGCTTAAACATTTAAATACAATACAGATACATTATGTATTATTTATTTGTCATTTCCATAAAATTATACATACAGGAAATCTATACACACAAAAGTTGATTAATAATGTGTACCATAATTTAGAACTTGTAGATTGACTGAAAAATTCCTATCGTTGTTTTGAATTACTATGAATAAAACAGTCAACTTCTATTTTCCAATTTCCTTCTATATATTGCTCTATGTACCGGCCATATAACTTCCACAAGACATTAGACCTAGTCCCATTTGTATTCTTTGCATATGAACTTCAACATTGTTTTGGAATAATTTCTGATGGTGAGGTTTTAGTTTCATTTTTATTTGATCCATTGTTCCTTGCAATATACTTAGCTCATAAGCATTTTGATCCGAATCAGATAAACTTTTTACTTGCAACATCAATGCTGTGAGATCAGTTATAAGATCAATGAGACTCTCATCCTTTACTGATCCAATATTATTCTTTGCTACTAACATAGAGGCCTCTTCATTACATTTTTCTCTTAACAGTGAAGGAGCTAACATAGCAGCTAAACTGGGACCTGGAGCTATTTGATGGCAATGAACTTGTATTTCATTTATGCAATCTTGTAAGTCCATGTTCATTCTTTCTAGATCTATTACTATGGCAGCATACTTTCTTTCAAAATCTTCTGGCATCTTTTGTCCAAAGCATTTTCTTTTCTCAGCTTCACTGTTGTATTCTTTCAATCGATTTATTTTGCCTTTCTTTGCATGTAATATTTTAGCGAGTTTGACAATTAATTCAATAAGAGCAAATGGATAATTGCTGCAGCCCACAGATTCCAAATGTTTTTTTAAATCGGCACAGCCAATCATAGGATCACCTTTAGACTGATTATTATTAGGTGTTGATGGCTGATACAAATTGTATATCTCTTGTATAACATGGCGAGGTCTGAACTTTTGAATGATACTGGATAGGCAAATAGTGTCAGGTGGCTCATTCGACAAAACTTCAAAGTCTGGTACTGAGTGTGTGCCTAGTTTAGGCCTTTCAAATGATATTCTGTATGTATTGTTAGAAGTATCAACAGCATCAATGCAACCAGTAAATAACCCGTCTTGTGGCTTTCGTAGCCTGGCTGTCACCTTAGTACCCACAACTAGTTGCATTGGTATTTCATTAGGTAAATCTTTAAGAGATATGTCAGCAGTTTTTCTTTGTTGAATATACCTAATCAACTTTCTTTTTCTTTCAAGTTCTTTCCTCTCTTCAGCAAAGAATGCTTGTGAACACCTTCTAGGTTTTCCCATCATTCTCCTTATTTTAGCCCATTGTACCTGAGTCAGCTTACGATTTGCAAGTTGTGGAAATGATTCTTTCAGACAAATCATGAAGTCATTTTCACCATCAAATAGTGCTTTGTCTATATTACTATAGAAATATTCAAAACAAACCCACTTATGTGCCTTTGGTAGTTTCAATAGGTTTCGGAGTCGCATCCCAATACGTTGCCCGGACTTGCGATCTGGTGAATGACTGCCAACAATTTCAGATTTATCATCATACTTTTCAATATTTCTTTGAACTTTTGATGGTGACTTTTGTTTTTTAGCACTTGTTGGTTTACTAGGTGTTTTTGATAGAATTTTTGGAGTTCTCTTTGGAGATTGCCTGGGTGGTGATGTATTTACAAAGTCATCAACAAATATGAATTTGTTCTTTTTTCTAATCCGAGCAGGCATGCCTCTGGCATTCAGCTTCTGTACTGGTTCACTAGGTGCTGGTTTTGGAGGCAGCTTAGTGCCAACTCTGTGAAGGCCAAGAGCAGCTGGACCAAAAGCTGGTGGTTCTTCCTCTTCCTCTGGTAATTCCATATCCATAGGTTCATCTTTAACTCTGAAGTGCGAATGAAGCAAATTGCTCTCATCATCTTGTTCTCCTAAAAAGATAAAATAGATCGTTACAATAATACAATCGTTATCCAAAATATTGTGGAAAAAAATGTCAGAGGAGATTATACTGCAAAAACCAAGATGACACTACATAGAAATTACGGTTTCATTAAGAGCTAAGTGCAAAATCAGTCATCGTAATTCAAATTTCGATAAATAACACTGACAATTCGTCATGAAATTTGAATTTTTTCAAATTTTGAACCTAGCATACAACATCAAATTCGAAACTCTACTCAAGGATAGTGTTACAAATAGTTTAACTTAGCCGCTATGTACGTGAAAAGTTTGCGATGGTGAGTTTTAAGAGCACAAAAATTTGTATTGTTCGATAATTTTTAAACAAAACTTACTTTCTGATTTATCCGCCATGTTGATGTGGTAAATTTGATTCAATTTGAAGATGAGAGCGCCAAGATCTACAGAAAATTAAACGACAATCTGCTGTCAATCTGTCATCAAAAAGCAGTCCGAATCGATGCGTCAAACAAAGAATTTACAGTATGTCATACGCATTCAGAGACTTTTCTGTCAGCCAATAATATCTCATCGACGATCGACAGAAAAACTATACGCATCTATGCGTAAATAATGCTATGTAGTCTAACATACATACTTGAGGAACAAATAAATAATGTTTTTGGATAAACCTATAAATAATTGACATTTGACTGAGCGTGTAGGAGCACCCTAAAAAAATAAAACAAAAATGATCCAGAGAGAGAGGGGAGAGCGGAGCGAGAGCCTGTTCTTTTCTACATAGTAGGGTGACAAAACGTTATTATGTTTATGGTTTAAAGGATGATTGAACTACTAATGCTCGCTTTGTTTTTTTTAAGTTTAGTTTTAGTCTGGGCATTTTCGAAAGACCAGCGTATTGAGTATCATATTTATATTGTATTATGATTTTTATCCGTACCATATTTGTAGTGATACTGAATAAACATTTTTCTATTTGTAATGGTAGTTTTCTAATCATTCGGCATTGACACGCGTATTTCCTCATTATGCCTCTAAGATAATATTATTACTACATTTATAGCAGACGGCACGAACATTATATTTGCGAAACGTGGTCCAAGCAAAGACCTTATGAAATTAAATTTTATAATATAATAAATATTTTAAATCTTTTTAATAATATAAACAAAAATATCAAATTGAAATAGGTTTTTGTTTTTGAACTAGGTCTGTAACTAGTTCAAAAACAAAAACCTATTTTAATTTGATATTTTTGACCATTATAAAGGCCAGCATTACCATTACCATTACCATTATAAAGGTTGATGTGCAGGCGTCTGTACGCCTGCACATCCTATAAAACTGTCAAAAACTATCAAATTTCTTCAATAAATGTTCAACCATATGTCATAATCATAAAGTTTAAAGTCTATTGAGGAAATTTGTCAGTTTGTGGTAGTCTGATGTGCAGGCGTGTGTATCTAATAATATTAAATACTACTTGCAGATTCCTAAGCTTCATAATTTGATTTGGGAGATTTTAGTGGTGTGTAAATCTGTAAGCCAGGCTCACGAAATTTCTGTTTGTATGGATAAACCAGAATCTATTGGACTTTCTCCAAACAATTTCAAAGTTGTGGATGTCGTTGAGGGAACATTAGTGCATCTTTATTGCAATTACTGGTAAAACTAATCAATACTTAATTCAATTATTAATTTGAAAGATAAGTATGAATTAAATTTTACAATTGGTATTTTGTTGTAGTAACACAACTCAACATGGAAGTGAAGTCAAAGCTTGGTTTTACAGAAAACGAGGGGGAAATATTACAAAACAAATATCAGATACCAGTTCTACAAACAAGAACATATCAATATCTAAACCCTTTTATTCATTAAATATATGTTTTTTAAGCAACAATGATTCAGGGATTTACATTTGTGAGAATTGTAAAGAACATACTGCCAGATTTAAATATTTAATAGATGGTAAGAATTTTTTTTTTAGATAATGTGATTAAGGTTAATTAAGGGTAAAAACTCCTGGGTCCCGGTATTTAACTTCTTAACAGTGTAGGTAGGTACCGGTATTGTCGACGTCGCCATCGGGCCAGACTCGTTATTTTGAGTACTTTACAATTTCTTAACAACTACTTTGTGGTGATAATATATATCGATATCATGGCGGATACGAACATGTACGCCAGAAGACAGTCGATACTCTTGATGTTATATTTTTTTTATATCTTCTATAATGTAAGACAACTTTGGTTCGTTTTGTAATAATTTTATAGTATATGGTTAATCCAAATATTATGATATAACTTGTAATTTTAACATGTTCTTTACTTTCAAGAAATTTTCAATGATCTAGTGGAAATTAGAACTGGTACGGAAAAAATGTGGAAAAAATTTGAAAGATACCAAATCACACATTTGAATAAATTGTTTAATACATCCCAAGAAGAGCCGTTTGTTTCATTAAGAAATGCAAATAAATTATTATTTCAAGTTGCGATTATATGGGAAAGTTGGGGACCATGTATGCCAAAATTAAATGGACACCATGAAGGAATATATCGAAGAATAGGAAAATGTAGATTGCAACCTAGATCAATAGAACATCCAAAGGTAGGAGAAAGTTTTATCAAGGTTTTGTTTATAGTTTTATTAATATATTTATAATGGTCAAAAAAGCTATGGTAAATACTATATTCAAAAAGTTTGTAACGAAAAAAAAGAAAGCAAAAAATATAACACACGACGTACTTAAGAACATAATTTTTCTTTACTTAAGAACATTTCTCACTTTGGTAAAGTGAGAAACTATAAAAATATATGATACAAAAAGTACACACAAAGTAACAAACAAAAACTAACATTAATGCAAGCAACATTTACCAAGCCGCTCATCAAATTGCTTTAGCGCATTTGCGAATGAACGCTGCGCAGTGGTTTATGCCACTTAATACACCTTTATGTTACTTTAATTACCCAGAACACCATAAAATATTGTATTCCTAAAACATTAACTAATAAGTAGTAACTTTAATAAAAGTAAATTACTTTGTTTCTAATAGATCTTGGGATTTTCTTCGCAAACGAAAAACCAGTCTTCATATCATCTAATGGATAATTATGATATTTCTTGCAAATCAAAACAATTATACGAGACGTTCCCATTAATAAGCAAGCTCGTAAGAAAAATACCCGATTATGAAGTTAAAGCACCCTGCATTGTAAACAAAAGTGAGTTACAAGTGAAATTAGGAAAATTAAAACATTATATAAAAACGATTACTATGGTTGTGTAATAAACGTATATAATATATTGATATAAAAATAGAAATACTGTTTTAATTCAATTTAGAGTGTATAAAATAGGCCAGACCAGCAATTCCAGTAAGAGTTTCTATCAAAAGACGTGTCATTGGATATTGGTATGTCGTGATATCTTAGAGATTTAAATTAGCATAGTATTATCTTATTATTGACAATGTTTCAGACACTGCATCAGTTGGAGAAGATAGTGATGTTACTGAAAAAGTGTTAGTTCATATAGCAGAGAATGGTCACTCTACTCTCACATGCACAGAAGGAGAGATTGGCTCTAAAATCGAATGGTATAAATATGACAACCCATTAAACGGTTCATACCGGTGAGTGAAAGTATTTTATTCGTCATCCATCAGTGTCAAAAAGTTAAACAGTGACTGCTTGCCAAAGTAGGTATAGTGTAATGAATTTTCTTTCATCAGAAATAATATGGCTGACAAGAGAGAACCTCATTTGACTATAGATGTCTTTAATACATTATATATATTGCGTGCAACAAAAAATGAAGAAGGGAATTACACATGTACATTAAACGGCATAAAAATACGTGAATTTACTGTTAAAGTAGTTTCGATGGCTAAAATACTAAATCAAGGTAAGTATACAAAATTATAATCATGTAATTTTTTAATTTAACAAGTATAACTTCATTGTAAGATACGATTTGAGTCTTTTGAGGATTGAGTAAGTTACCTTTTAACTAAAAAATCATTATCAGCACATGAACTTAATGCAGTCATAAAAAAACTATCTAATGTGAAGAAATGAGACATGAGTGGGTTAGGGTGTAGGTTGGCATAATACATTGTGCAAAAAATAAAAATTGTGTTATTTTTTGGACTCGGACCCATGAGTGAGACACTTTATTTTATCTTTCTTAATCTTACCTTTTCAGATTTTATACGGTACTCTATGTACTTGGGATTCATACTTTCATTAACTGTTACTTGTTATTGTGCTGGTTTATGTGTTGCTTGGCATCGACGGTCATCCTTTGCCGACCCTCTAAATCTTCAATATAATTATAAACAAAAAGTTTACGATATAAGGAATGGTGAAACTGAAATGCTTTTAAAAGAAATAAATTATCACTAAAGAGTTTAATTGCGTTTTAATTCTAAAATACATTGATAAGTAAGACACGCGAAAAAGCAAATTTGGCAAGTTTTGTAAGTATTTCCTCAAATTCTAATTAAAATTCTACAAATAGGGTAAATAAAAAAGTCGGATGCAGTGCTGTAGGCCGGACATTTTGCCCTAAAAGCCGGACATGGTGTTTGTGGAAGCCCAACACACTATTTTAAAGCCGGACTTACGTTTATCAAGCCAGGCAACAGTTTTACAATGAAAAGCTCAGATTAGGATTATGGTTTTTAAAAATATTATTTATGAATTACACATTCACAATCAGTCTTGGCATTTACACACTTACTAGAAACTTGGAAAAGAAAAAAAAACACCAATCTTAAAATATTCAAAAAAAAACTTATGGGACTTACATAAAATTAAAAATCAACCTTTTATTTGGTGTCCTAGCAATCACCACAAAAAAAGCCTAACAAAAGCCGGGCAGACTGGACACGTAAATATTTGGCCGGACACGACCGTGAAAAGCCAAACATGTCCGGCTACAGCCGGACACCTAACAACCCTAAGTACAACTGCGCTTGCCCGAGAACGGTACGAGATGCTTCCCACGAATTCTTTTACTGCAAACTATTATTTGTTAAAGAATCCTCTCATTAAGCGCATTTGCACTTTGCTGCGCTTTGGCTGCGCTTCCTTCCCCGTTCTTTACTAATTGTAAGTGTGCTCTCTTCTCACGTGATGACAGTTAGTAATGTGTGCAATATCGAGTGCGAGTATAAGTTTATAACAGGGTATATACATATATATAGTTTACTCAAATGGTGCGAACAAACCTCACAGGGTAAGGGTTCAAAGTTCAAATCTCGCTCGTGGAAAAACCTCTTTCCAAATTTTAATCTATGCTAATATGCATGTTTCGGACCGCTCGGTTAAGAGGTGCACAGATTTACTGAGTATTTATGGTAGGTAGGAAGTATGTTTAGCCTGTGGCTCAAACAGAATAATGTCTGTGGTTTGCACCTAAGACTTATTTTTTTTTGTTGATGGCTTTGTGCGACTAGCTCATTAGCCAGTATCTAAGTAAATTTTCATACAAGTTATACCTAAATAAACAATATTTCCTTCCCGTATGATGATGATGAATGATAATAGAAATGAGAAGTGAGAAATGATATACCCCCCAATCCCTCTCTCAGTAAAGATGTGGGTTTTACTAAGTCCTCGGGCGGACTTCTTTTGAGAATTTGAAAAGTCAAATTGCACTGTTTTGTTTCATTTGTCAACACTCATGCATACTCACGAACACTTAACGGTTAATAATCTATTATTATTTCACATTAATATTCGACATAACAAAAATTTTTGAAAATAAAACAAAACCGCAGACATGACATGACTCTTAACTTTCCCGCCAAGAAGACCCACCATACCATAGACTATGTGATTGTGTAGATATTTTTCCGAGGTACAGATATTCGGTATGAATAAAATGACTGCACATGGAAAGGCGGAGAAAGAGAGAGAGAGAGAGAGAGAGAGAGAGAGAGAGAGAGAGAGAGAGAGAATTGAGTGACTATGTGTGTGTAACATACACACGTAGCTATGTGTCGTTATCGTTTTATGAAATCATGATACGAAAACGTTATCCATTTGTAAATAACGTTATTACAACTATCTATTTTTGACAACTATCTATTTCCACAACGTCGTCGAACTGTATGAGTATTATTATGTTGTTAGGTGTGAGTTGTTAGCTACTGTTAAATTAACGTTTTCAATTAACTTTCCTTCGTACTTTACCAGGCTTAGTACTGTCTATATTGCTATATTACAAGTGAAGTCAAAACATAGTTTCGTTCATTCGCTCACGCGTGAACAAACTTATCTATCGTTTTGTCGTTTACTTAAAGTGTATATTCGCTCGGTTATAAAAGTTTACAGCATTGTGGAAAATAGATAGTTTTTTTTGTCGTTGTACAACTAGTTATCATTGTTCAGCCAAATAGATAGTTGTATAACTATCTAAGTTGAATAACGCCCATCGCTAATACACAGTACTAAAGGTGTTAGTCAAAGAGTAGAGTTATATATAGGGGAAAAGAGTTGCAACTCTATGGTAAAATTTGCATGTATGGAAAGTGCTGCCGACAGGCGTGTGTTGGGTGAACTAAATTGTATATTTCGTATATATATATATATATATATATGCCTAGCTATATAGCCTATATCTGGTAGCTTGAAGTTTTAGCCTATAGCTAGGAGTTTTGAAGAAATAAAACAAGATAAATAAATTAATGTATTTTTATTTTATTTAGCTGTTACATACATAACATTTACATACTTTCACAAACATAATTTTAACAAAATATGTACCTACAATATAAGTACGATCAACCATAATAATTAATTAACATTAGGTACATGATAATAATATGGCAAATTTTACGATAAGGCCAAGATTCGGAACGAGATGTGAATGTTATTACCATGAATACCATATTATTATGTACATTGTACATACAAAACTTTCTCAATAGGTGCCTATCATTTGCGAATGACATTTGTTTTATGTTTCATAAAATATTCCAGTGCTGCTTTTTTTATTTTATCATCACCTTCATAGGATATTTTTCCTTCTAATATTCTGTTAACTGATCTGCACCAACTGTAAATAATTATATTTATCGACGTATCAGTAAAATGTTTTTTAAAATCATCTTTGTGTTGTTCGCAATCTAAAAAGTTAAAATCAATAAATAGTTCAAGAAAAGTTTTAATTCTTTCTTTAATATTTTTTTCATGACAATCATCATTAAGAAATGCTGTTGTGGTATTTTGTATATCTTTGAAACAAGCTACTAGGTCGTCTGAAGGATAGCAAAGCCATGTTTTATTATTTTTATATTCTTTGGCTCGTATATATTTGTTTGCTTGATTATCGGCATTACCTAGTAGCTTGTTTTTACAATTTTTGCAGCCTTTGACAACTTTCTGAAGACATTTTGTCAAGGCCCACCCGCAAACATATGCTCTCTGATCAGCCCCGGAATCAGAAATACATCTTGTTTCTTGCATGACATTCAGTGGCTGATCTATTACTATGTGTTGAGATTGCGAGGGAGCACTATTTTTATCTTTATTTTTAATAAAAAACTTTAAAGATTGCAGGCACTTATTACTATCTTCTTCACAGTTTGCATTAATTGCATGGTGGCTGCTAAAATTGTTAAGTAACAATGTTTTAAATGCTCCCTCGAATCCTACACAATTAGGTGCCACATTACGAGCACCCAAACTTCTAATACTTCCAAAGAAGTTTTCAAGTGGGTCTTGATTGAAGTTCCGGGTTAACATTGAATCCACTGAAAATTTCGTTGACAACACTTTCCAAATTTCTTTAAAGCCTTCTATAGTTTTTATAAAATTATTTACGCTTGGTACAGATTTTGTCTCCCCATCACTTTTATTTGACAAAAATTTTACAGATTTTAACATTATTAAAGCTTCTTGCCATAATTTGTGATGAGGAGAATACATTTTCACAGCAGCTCTGTATATTTTTCCGTTTGGTGCAGAAAAACTTGACGCATTAAAACTATCAAATAACTTATCTACTAATAGTAAAAATGGTATTAGATCCCGGCATTCAGAGGGTATATCTCCTCTAGCGGCTAAATTGTCAGTAGCTACTGCCATACTGTAGCTCAATAATTGTACTGCGTTTTTTACTCTCATTTTTTTAATTTTGCTGGGATCTATGTGTTCCTGGGTCAATTTGGGCAAAAGACGCAACTCCCCATGTGACCTGTCTGCTTCGTATACCTGCTGGAAGTATTCCCATTTGATAGTTCTTTCTTTGTTTTCACTAATATATTGCATATTTTTTGTTATTAAATTATTTCTTAATCCTTTAATTAAATGAGGTACGTCAAAGAGCGGGATTATTTCAGATTTATTAATATAAATAATATCTTTTCGCCATTCTTTTCCCGCTCGAAAATATGCAGCCTTAGCTTCAGAAATCAAAGTATTAACAGCACTTACATTTATCGTGCTTTGGTCACAGACAGTTGCTACGATTTTTAGACCAGTAGCTTGTACTTTACTTACAACATCTTTTATAATATTTTTTAATTGAGCACTTGGTAATGATTGCGTAAAGTAATAAGCTACTGGCTGTTTGAAATTCTTTTTTACCCCCTTGACCATGAACACTAATACATGGTTAGCAAATTTTTGCGTTTTTTTGTTGCCATAATTTTCAAAGCCAACAAGATCGTCTGTGTAAACATTGTAGTCAATGTGTGGAGCTATGGACATTTCGTCGAATACTAATGTACACAGACGATCTTGTTGTAACATTTTTCCAACAGTAAGTTTTAACTGTATAAAAATTTTTTCATTAATCCCCGGCGATAATTTAATTTCTGAAAGTAAGCATTTTAATAATTTGATTGATGGTAGTGTAAAATGCTTACACATTAATCTGTAAGATTTAGGGCTCTTCTTATAGAGTGAAAGACATAAAATTTTCTCATCGAGGCTAAATCTCCGACCTTTCTTTTTCTTTTTTCCTTCGACAAATTGCATTCTTGTGAATAATTTTGCTGAGTCCGACATGTTTTTAGTTAGAAGGGTAAAATCTTTTTTGATTGCTTGTTTCTCAGCTACCTTGAGACGCGTTTTCAACTTTAACATTTTTACGCGCAATCGTTGAATTTCGTTCTTCATCTGCAGTCCTTTTCTATTGATCCTTTTAATTTTTTTATTCTGGACAAACTCGGATGTTTTATCTGTAACAATTTTTTTTAGATTAATTTCTACTTATTTCAGCTAAATACACAAATACCAGGGGGTCTCATGTCATTGTCTAAAGCGAAATTTTGATTAATTTCAAATTTGAAAATTAAACATCGAAACAAATAAAAATGTCATATTGGAGAAAGCAAGTAGCCCCCAGTTGAGTTACAAAGTCAAAGATGTTTATTAGTTATTTAGTTGCTACAGTACAAGCTGTACTTGTCACAGAATAGACTTACATAAGAGCTGAATAATTGTTATGAATTAAAAAAATATTAAAATGGAGAAAAGAAACATTACCTGCATCAAATTTTGTCCCTTGAACTTGAGCATGGCATATCTCATTTGAAGAAGGTTGGTTTGTTATATTAGATAGAGGTGTAGTCTGCACAGATTCTGTTCTGGGGCGACAGTAGTCGTTTTTTACCTCCACAAGAGTATCCATTAATTGGCATTCACCTGTAACGTAACATTGGATTAGTATCATAAGCACATTACAAAACAAGTTCCAAAAAGTAATTTATAGATCTTTGTGTATACCTATTAATTATAACTTAATTTTGACATAAACAAACACTTCTGTAAAAATACAGGATAGGTGTAGTAAAAAAACCAGAAAATAATAACATGTAAGTCCATAGGTCACCATTATAAAATAACAATAATTACCTGTACCAATTTTTATCTGTGTAACTTGAGCATGGCACGTCCCACTTGATGTAGGTTGGTTTGTTTTATCAGACAGAGGTGTAGACTGCACAGATTCTCTTCTTGGGCGACAGTAGTTGTGTTCTATCTCTACAATAGTGACCACTGATTGGCGTATACCTGTAACATATTTGAGAACATAATTCATCAGTACTAACACTGATTGAAGCTTTTAAGTGATTGATAGTAAACACATAAAAAATTAGTAAATCAACAATGATTTAGCAACTGACTGGTCAAGTCTGATCTAAGGTCTTATTCGCCATGTGGTTCTAACCATTCCCTTCTTATTTAAATACATTAAGTAGTAATTCTTTGTATGGTTCTGGTCATGTCTTTAATGGGTTCCAAATGTATCAAATGCATTTTCTTTATGTTGGTAAGGATTGTTTAAAACATCTCACATACAACATACACACAAACAATATAAGTAGTAATTATGATTAACACACTCATTACAACATATTAATATTCAATGAGGTTCACTATAAAAAATATGTACCTAATTTAATAATAAAAGCTTGAAGATAATATTGCATGAATTGACTATGTTAAACTTACGGTTGAGAATTGTTGGTACAGCTGACCAAATAAGACGACCAGCAGGAGTTTTAACCTTTGGGTCAAAATGGTGATCACATATTCTCTTGTTTTTATAAATTTTCTTAGGATCACTTTCACTGAGATTCTCGCCAACAGCAGAAACCCAAGCAGAAAACAATTCACCACGCTTCTCAGGATTTGGAAACCGATGAATAGGTACACCGTGTACAACTGAAATAGGAATAACATTTTATGTCATGTTAGGCCTATCCTTTAATCAAATACTATAAATAGGTACATCACTCTTTAAGTGGGGAACTGTTTAGTGTCATTTATCATGCATCTAACAACAACATATTCACTTCAAACAATATTTCTTCGGATAGGTACATTGTTTCTGAAGCCCCATGTAGATGCTTACAGAAACAAATGTTATACAGAATCCATCTCTAGCAGGAAGCATAGAAACACAGAAACAGTTTTTAAACACAGATTTTTTATTCTGTAACACTTGATTTGTAGTGAATATGGCTTTAATCTAAATATTATTATACTATGTTTCGTGAAGAATATAATGTAAGATACTAAATTAAAAAGGCTTACCTGAGCTATCACAGCCAAATAGGCAATATTTTTTCTGGATTCCACGCATGATAAGAAAACAAGTAACCAACAGAAAACAGCAACAAATAACAACTTTAACCAGAAATAACAACAACTTTAACCAAAAACTTAACAGTAACGAGAAAAACAGTAACAAATAACCGAAAATTCAACAAAAACACAGGGAGAAAATCTCAAGAAGCGCATCAACATCGAAAGTCAGTTGACAATGAAGAACTTGTTGACGTTGATGACGTTTTCATTTGGATATTTTGACATAACGGCAAAATGGCCACCTGTTTTTTTTGCAAAACAGGCACTAGATGTCGCTGTCGGCTATGAAAATTACTGTTGTTTGAAGTGTGCCCCCCCTGGTGTTAGTACACATTCCGTATAAGTGTTCTGTGGTATACACACCAGTGAAGACTTACAGTAGTGTGCGTTATGTAAAGTTGACTGACTGGTTGTGGCTGTGTTAACAAAAATGAAATCTCTTAAATGTAAATGTAAAAGCAATTATTAGTCATTTAAACTGTAAACATGAAAATGAACTATCAAGCTATTGTTTTGACTATATTGGTAGGGTTTTTCGTTTTGGAGGAAACATACGGTAAGTTTTAAAATATTTATTGACACGGATGTAAGTGTTTCAAGGCAAAGTGAGAGTTGCTTGTGATGTGAATTGTGAAGTAATAATCAAAGTTTTGTTGTGTTATATTTAGTGCCAAAGAATATTGAAATGTGTTGAGGCAGGAACTTAAGGATTAAGGGTCCGAGTGGATTAGGGACTCTTAAAGGTATAATGGCACTGTTTTTTTTACTTATACTTTTAATTGATTTAATTTATTATGACTAAATTAAATAATTAGTTACATACATAGAAACAAATTGCTGTTATAAACATTTATTAACTTACTCCTGACACTTAAATTTTAACATTACACCTACAACAAATATAATTTAAGTTCAATTAACTTCCCAACTAAGTTTTACAAGTTAAAGTTGGTGGTTCAATATAAGTTTCGCTCTAAATGTACCTAATTGAATAGTTTATTGTCTTAAAAACTTTGTAGATTATTTAAACCTGTGCATTAAGCATATGCATTAAGCTATTAATCAGTAGATAAATAAATAGTATAAGGTTCTAAGTAGTGAAAACTTATTCAAACTGTAAATTGAATTTGATAATCATGGTTTTATTATATAACTTAACATTTCACCACAGGTCTACAGAAGAGATGCCTCAGATGTCGTTCACGGGGTGAGCTGGGTTCCTGTGGGGATCCCTTTCCCTTTAACGTCACAGAACCGGACGCTGTAGTGGGCATCCATGTAGTGGCCTGCCCCTCAGGTTGGTGCGGAAAACTAATACAGGGCACAACTGGCGCTTTCCGATCAGACGGTACATATTTTTGTTCTTATACAGTTTTTAGTTGTTTTGGTACTATTTATTAGGGATTTTTTCTGATTTTTTAAGTACACAGCTTTATTTTAATATCATTGAATTTAATTAGATTACTACATACAAATCTCAATTTATTATTGATATTTGTAACAAAATCATAATGTTTTATTTCAATAACACCTTTTACATCAAAATAATGTGGTTGCTTTTAAATATAGTAATTAGGTATATCTTTTAGGAATATACCACTCTTTTAGCCTAGCCTTTAAAGGAATAAAATAAAATTGGTTACAAATAATCTATATAAAGTATACACATTTCTTTGAACACTTTAATGTCATTGGTTTAACTTTTGTAAGTGGAAGTGTTTTAATAATATGCTTGTTTAATTTTCAGACTATGGTGCTGCTACTCAAAGGATGTGTTTGCAGAGACCACCCAACGACTATGAGGAGAGGTGTGCCTACACAATGTGGAATTACAAAAAGGTTTATATGTGTTTCTGCAACGGTGATCTATGTAATTCGGCTATTAGAATCTCAACATATCCTTTAGCTGCCTTACTAGCAGTGCTTGTAACTGCATACAATTTTACATGGTGACAATTTTTTTGTTTTAACGTTACATCCATACATATCACTGTTAAACAAAAATATCTCTTATGAAATACATATTATTATGTAGATTAAGTTTTACTTTCTTCTAAATGAATATGTGTGTTCTATCAGATAATATTTATTAACTCTGACAGTTATGAAAAGATAATTATTATTGTCTCACAAATACGAGTAGGGACATTATTTTAGAGACAATAACAATTATCTTTTGCATGTCACTCTAAGATTTGTGATATTGCATAAAGAACGAAAGTGCTAATTTGGCATTAAATGATAAGCGCCTTTATTTTTAATTCCAAAACACTGGAGGATTTCTTATTATCGTTGCTTAATTTGCCTCTCGACTTTCTTGCTTGGTGCATCTAGCAATTAGAATGTGTTATGGCCTTTCCTGATCACTACAATGATTAATATAATAAAAGGGATGACACTTTTGCGGACTTTTGTATAGAGATATAACTCTCGGTTAGTAAGGATTTTTCGTTCTTTAAGCTGAAGGTCGTAGAGTTTTATTAAAGTACTTAATTTTTTTAAATTTTACTCAAGATTTACTATGTACTTAATCTTAGATAGTAAAAACTGTGATCAAGCTGAGGTCTGATTGATTAGATAAATATGATCAAATGTAAGCACACCTTTTTGGTGTAGTTGTTCCTTTCGGTACTATCTTTGCTTGTGATATTACCCTATATATCTTTAGATCTGTTATTTAATATGTTTCTATTAAACTTGTCTTATCGATATGCGTTTAAAGTGCTATAAAACTATCATTTAACTAATTACTTAAGCAAATTTTCTAACAGCTTATATACAGACAGTTATCTTTTATGTAATTCATGTAAAAATGAGTTACAAGTGAGTGTTTGTATTCATGTGTGATTTAAATGGAAGATGAAATGTGTTCACTGCTCTTATCCCTATTTCAGTTATTATATTTTGGTAGCCATAGTGGCTAACTGTTTTTTCCCTTTCGAGTTTTGACGAGATTATATTCGAATATTTATTAAATATTTATAAAATAAATTAATAAATAATTTAAAAGGTTGTCAATTTTGTTTACTTATATACAAAATAATTTATTAGAGTTACGATTATTATTATCTAGAGTAAGTTACAACCGCATCAATAATCATAATTACATAAGTGCTATAATGCTTTGCTGGATTTGTATTTTGTAGTGCCAACAACCACAAAGATCTTTGAATACTCTGATAGGTAGAAAGCCAATGTATGTATTTTTCATTCGGATGTGATGTAGGGGTAACCCTACACGGGGAAGCAAAAACTTTGTACCCCTTTTTACGAAAATTACGCAGACGGAGGAGTATGAAATTTCGCACACTTATAAGTTTATATAGAGAAGGAGTGCAGAATGATAATATTTTTTTAAAATATTCATAAAAAATACATTAAACTAAACAAACACGTTTCATACATTTTTCAAAAATTTCGAAAGTGGAAGAGAAGCGGGCGAAATCTGTCAATGCCAATCCAAACTCGCATTCTATCTTTTTTTTAAATTTTTCATTGCATAGGATACAATTCGTGCAGCCTTAATAAAATTACGATTGATTTTTGACCACTGGGCGACCACTAGTAAATATAAATATGTGGATCAACTTTTCTTGATTACACTTAACACTAAGAATCTCAAAAACATTAGAATTAAGAAAACTTTACAAACTGCCAATTTATCTGTAATGGATACTTTATACATTCCATGATTGTTATAAACTCGAATTTATATTAAAGTTAGACTTAAATTAAATAAAAAGCAATTACTGTAGATATACTTTTTTATTCACGAAATGCAATTAGTGAGTTAAGTATAGTAATAATTATGACTTTTATGAGTATTCTTTTTACATATTATATTTTTTGTATAAATATACATAATACTTTTGTAGTAGCGTTGTTTTATTGGAGTTCGCTATGGCCGGTTATATGGCCACGTGTGTCTTATACTGCCGAGCCTGTGTGGTTTCAGTCTGTTCTTTATCCTCAACTCTTGGTTGATGAGTAAAGACGCGATGTGGGGTATCTCGTGGAAGAACAATTCTCCATGGCGATTCGCATTTGTTACGGCAGCTATAGCTTCAGAGCCTTCTAGTAAGTAAGGGTCGAGGTCTTCTTCAAAGTCTGAAATAAAATATTGTTGAGGCATTAGAAAATAAATTATATTTTTGCGCAAAAGTTGTAGCGTAAAAATTGCAATACGGGATTGGAACCTGCACCCTTTGTCAAACCGGATCAGATGCGCTTCCAATTACGCGTTCGTTGTCAGAGGGTGCGGGTTCGATCCCGCTCGTGATTTTTTTTCAATACTTTTCCAAATAATTTAAAGTACTGCCAGACATCATCAATTAACATCAATTATTACTTGGCACAATAGTCTCTAATGTTGACATGTTTGTAAGCATTCTTTTGCAATGTAAGATTTTAATTAACACCAATTAACGTCCCTAACTACGCCAGTTAGTGGCGTGGTTCGGAAGTGACATCATACCAGCACAAAATGAGGAAGGAGACTGCAGAAAGAAGGTAAGCTTCATGCAAACGCGCTCGAGCAACGCACACATAGACAACCTCTCACGGGCACAGAATCTCGCAACAGCTACGCTCTCGGACTGTTCCGAGCTGTTTCGAGATTCCGTGCCCTTGAGAGATTCTATGTGTGCGTTGGTCAAGTGCGTTATGTATCACTCTCCGTCATATCACTTCTCCTCATTTTGTGATACCAGCCAAAGGTGAGCGAGCTGTTGACTTGGAAATTGTATCAATATTGTAATTGTTCAACTTTAGTATTATCATTAGCATTGTATACCGATTAATTAGCGACGGTTGCAGTAACAAATTAGTTAATGGCCAGTTAATCTGTCGCGTACCTACGTACGGTATACTAATATTGTATAGAGGAAATTGACCAACAACAGCTATTCGGTTGTGCCTCGCTGCTGTTTCACGTCATCATCACCTCATTATATGTCAGTGAGGGGCACCCTCAGCCTTCCCTATGGATGGATATAGAGAGCGGGCCATAAACAACCACGCGGGCCCGGTGCGGATTAGTGCTTGTTAACGACCGGGACCAGGCTTTACCTGCCTTCCGAAACACGGAGGAGCTCGAGATGATGAATTTTTGGTCACCCATCCCATAGGGGAGGCTTTTACCCTAGTAGTATTACACAAAATTAGCTGGTGATGTGATGGTGATGATGTGATAACGTAAGACGTATAACTGGTGGAACCGACTAGGACTAGATAAGGTTAGACCAAAGTACGAAAGTGTTTAGCGATTTTCGTTGCTGACACAGACGTCTGCACATCACAAGTTGTCAAATTTTCTCAATAGACTTTGTGAACTTTATGTCTATGGCATATGGTTGAATATTTATTGAAGAAATTTGATAGTTTTGGATAGTCTGATGTACAGGCGTCTGTACCTCACCGGTGTCAGCTCGTGATATGGAGTGACCAAAGCGCGATGGGCCGATCGGAGGCAGGAACAGGCCTTCTGGCCAAAGCGACTCCGGGTCGGGAGAGTCCACCTTATACGGAGACAGCGGCAGCACGGGGATGGAAACATCTGGCGAAAGAGATACATTATAATCAATTTCGGGCACAATTATGCACATATGTGACGTAATTTATTTGTCTATAATAATATCTGTTGGTCTTAATAAAATAAAATAAATAAATAAATAAGTAAAACAAATATATGCTGTGTACTTTAGTTGTGTAGTATTTGTACTTAGCATACTATTATTTATCTAGAGTAAGAACTATATTGCTGTAAAGTTCCAATAAAATCCATTCAGTAGTTTTTGCGTGAAAGAGTATCAAACATCCATCCTCACAAACTTTCGCATTTATAATATTAGTTATTATTAGCTAAATATAATATTACTAATAACAATTAATCAATACATCGCTTCGACGAAAATCCGTTAAAATATGTAGGTACCTTCAAAAATAAGAGTTTTAACTTTTAACCCGATAAAAAGGTAGAACGATATGAAGTATTAGATGCTAATCGCATTTGGAACTGTCAGATTATTTATAAATATTGACAAACGAAACCATAGCGCAATGTAGGAAAGCGACTCACAGCGCCATCGTCGGAGTCCATACATCATTGACTTAGAAACAGTGATGATGTTAAGGGTTTATGAACTAAGCTTGACAGCGAATGGAATTATAGTAATTGAAAAAGATTGTCGGTAGGCGTTTCGGTAGTTTTTCCATGTAGGATACGGAACTAGAATATATAAATATATTCTCTCCGATTCCGATTCTTTATGACATAGGTACGAATAATTTATTTATTTTTTTATACTTTTATTGAGTTCTGGGTTTAAAGATCTTTATTCTCATACGAAATTACATTTCACTTATAATGAGATATAAACAATACATAAATTACAGTATACAAATTGTCACTCTGTGGTTCTCGTTGCGCTGTGCAGTTTAAGTTTATTTTTAAACATGTATATAGTCTCACAAGTTTTCACTTCATCTGGTAACCTATTAAACAGCTGTGCCTCCTCAAACAGAATTGTCTTTTTCCCATATTTAGTCCTAGGTGTAATTAATTTGAGTTTGTTTTTGTGTCGGAGATTATGCGCATATTTTTTTATAACTAATTGTATATTTGATCTAATATGTAGGTACTCTTTGTAATTATTTTTTTTATTAGAATGCTTATATAGTTGTATGATTATGTAGTTGGGATAGGTTGATGGCTGATGCCCAGATTTCAATTAGGTATTCTAAATGTGATTTTATTAATGAATTGCATATAACAGGTTTTACTTTTTTGGTATGCAGTGTGCTATTTTACGAAGTGCTCCCAGTACAGATATCAATTTAGATTTGACGTGCTCAATGTGTGGCCTCCGAGTTAGTTTGTCATCAATCAGCAACCCTAAGTATTTTTCTTGATATGATCTTTGAATAAGTTCATTATTTATTTTAAGTGGGTACTGTATGACACTGACACTGTATGCTGATGACACACGCTTGTTTTACTTCGACCACTCAGTTCATTCCACAATCGCCGACGCCCAAAAAGATCTAGATATCTTAAACCAATGGTTGCTGTCTAATTTGTTAACAATCAATACATCAAAAACATCGTACATGATACTAGCCTCAACAAATCGAGCCGCTAGAGGGTTTGACGAATTTTGCCGCCGCCGCGCCCGCCGACTGCAGCCAACGTGTTGACCCCCCTCCCCCTCCTTTAATTAATTAAATAGATGACGTCTTACCCATATAGCTGTTGTACTGCCACGGCGATATACCGAGGGAGTTGCCGTGACCTATCTCTTCGTCGTTGAAAGGTATGGTGGGACGCCCGCGCGGGTAGCCTCCGCTCTGTGGCTGGGGTGGTCTATATGCCGCCGGCCCTTAAAATATAAATTAATATAAAAAAGCCATTAACCCTTTTACTACAAAACAGTGTTTAAAGTTAAACAATGGCTAAATACGTGTTTAAAATATTGTGTCTTTGTCTAATAATATGAGTTAAAAAGTGACAGCATCTGTTTTGCGCTTTGTCTGGCTTTAGCCATCGTTTTGTGGTAAAGCAGATAGGGTAGTGGTACCAGTGTTGACACTTTAAGACCAGTGTCCGTCACAATTTTAGTCGCTAAAAAATAACATACAATTTCATTGAAATTTTACGGGACGACAGCTAAGAAAGCAGGTTGTCTGCATTCAATTGTTGCTAAGGACTAAAATCAGTTACTGACCCCCTATTTCTAATGATTAAAGGAGAAAAGTCAAAGTGCAAGTCAGACTCGCGCACGAAGGGTTCCGTACCATTATGTATAAAAACGGCAAAAAATCATGTCTGTTGTATGGGAGCCCCCTTAAATATTTATTTTATTATATTAAGCTTATGTACCGTTATTCGAAGCCTACAATATTTGAGAGAAGCACTTCCGTTTCCGCTAGGCATGTCGGTCATGATACTTACGTCATATACTACGTCACGTGCGCTGTCACCTGTGGCGCCGTCTGATTTGCACCATGCACCAGGCAGGCGGACCAGCATGGCAGCTTAGCTCATTGGCATTTCGTTTTCCAAAGCGTTCGGTCGTACCAAAAATCCACGCAGGATTTCTTGGTGAGTATATGGCTTATTAAGCCTTATTTTAACCCGTGTGCATAGTTTAATTGGTTTTTTCAATTTTAAAGACTTGATTAATTATGTTAAAAATAATAACGGTTTTTGCCGTTCGGTTTTCAATGTTTTTCTTTCCTTACGTCACCATTTTACGTATTAGTTTTCTAATTTAAAGACGTTTGCTAATACGTCGTAAAAACGTTTGCTAATACGTCACTGATTTTCAGATTAGTATAGAAAAATGGAGGGGTTTGAATCGTCAAGTTCCTCTTCCTCACCAGAGGAGGATGCTCCGGCACCGGTTGCGGCTGCAGAGTCTTCAAAGAGGAAGGCGCCGGAGACTGCCCCAAGGGCTCACTTGCACAAACGTCGCAGATATAGTGATGCAATCAGAAACATTTCTGAACAGGTCAGTGGTATAATGAACATGCTGTCAAATAATTACCAAAGTTTCCAACCTACTTACCAATCCAGCCCCTATAATGATGGGATGGATGTAGACGTAAGTCGAAATCTGTATTCAGAGCCACAAGCAGGGTCAACTTCCCCCCATTTACCGGATTGTGGTCGGGCTTCCCCAGAACCCACCGGTATAAAAATACCTATAAATACGGTTCTTAAGGAACCTGCGATGCCTAGAACGTCTGATACTTTATTGGCCACAATTAAAGCAATTCAGCATTTTGATTCAGAGAATTGGTCAAACGTTAGATACGTAGATGTTCAAAAGCAGTATTGTTCTTATCCTGGCTATACAGACCTCGAATCTAACGAGGAATTCAAGCCTTATGATAAATATAATAACCTAAGCCTTTGCGAGCGTGGTTTTGCGGCTTTGTCCCAGGCTTTAATCAAACAGACACTGGCTGCTCAGAGTGGCTTTGAAGCTCTCATTTCGTGGTCAAAAACGGCAGAGCTTTCACCACAAGCTATTCAAGCTAAGATTACTGAAATTTTTATCGAGGGAGGTAATTTTCAACAAATATCTAACGATGCTTTACAAATTGCATGTGGCCATCGCGCCGACTTAATACAGCAAAGGCGTGACTGTATTTTAAGGTCAGTTAAAGACAAGTATCTTAGAGCTTCTTTACGAAAAATTCCCCCATCTTGTGAAAATATATTTAGCAAGGATTTGTTATCAGCCGCAATTGAAAAGAATGGTGGGGTATCTAGAACTATGTGGCCGCTCCGTGCGCCATTACAAAGTAAACCTGCTGCGCAAGCTGGTGGCTCTGCTCAGCCATATTTAAACAACAAAAGGCCTGCGCAAGGCTTTTTTGACTCTTTTTATGGAAACAGACCTTTTCCTACTCAACCTCAAGCTTTTCAAAGCTACCAGTTCCCTCAACCATTTCCTGCGCAAGGAAATTTTCGAACTCAAAGACGAAACGGCTCGCATCACAACAAGCCAACACGTCAACAGACTAACCCTCTGGGACCAGAGGGAATCAACTACCCCGGCGGGAGCAGACCCCGAAATAAGTCTAGTGTACCCCGTAAGGACTATCCTCATAAAAGAAAATTTTGACTCGACCAAGTTCCAAGCGGGTCAACTGTTCAAATTTGTAGATCAATGGGAAAAATTGAAGGCCCCTCCTTTTCTGTTGCAAATAATAAAAGGTTTTCGAATACCTTTTCGGTACAAGCCCCCGTTACGCAAACCAGTTTTAAAAGATTTCCAAACACTACCGTCCAAAGAAATGCAAATAGCAGTGACGGAAATGATGAAAATGGGCGTTCTCGAACCTGCAGCCCTAAGCCCCAGCTTCATGTCACCTATGTTTCTGACCCAAAAAACGGACGGCACGTTTCGCCCAATTTTCAATTTAAAAAACTTGAACTTTTATGTTCAGACATGCAAGTTTCATCTGATAAATATGTTCAGAATCCCAGATTTCATACAGTCAGGGGACTGGTTAGTGAAAATAGACCTTTCAAACGCATATTTCCATCTGTCAATAGCAAAAGCTCACAGATGCTTCCTTCGTCTCATGTTCAAAGGTCATCTACTACAAATGACTTGCCTACCACTAGGTCTCTCATGTGCTCCAAAGGTTTTTGCGTGTCTGACCAATTGGGTGGCTCAGATCCTCAGAGAACGTGGAATGCGAATAATAGTTTATTTAGACGATTTTTTATTGGTGAATCAGGACCCTCACACTTTGGAAAGTCAGGCGTACGAAGTAGTGAACACTCTACAAAAACTAGGCTGGCAAATAAATCTAAAGAAATCAATTTTCATTCCTCAAAAGACAATAGAGTTCTTGGGCATTGTGTGGGACCCGCATACAAACCGGAAATACCTTCCTTCCAAAAAACAATTAGATATACGCACGAAAATAGCGTCAATATTTACCCAGAATTTAGCGAGCCTAAGAGAAATTCAAAGCATAGTAGGGTCACTAAACTTCGCCAGCTTCGCCGTTCCACGCGGGCGTCTAAACCATCGACATCTCCTAAAGCATGTCCAGTCATTGCTTTATCAAAATTCCAAGAACCGTTATCCGGTTCCAACGCCTGCATTGGAGGAACTAATTTGGTGGTTCCAAAACATAGGGAACATATCAGTTATACATCACCCACCTGTAACTCATTATCTAGTGACAGACGCATCGGAGCGGGCCTGGGGTGGACAACTGGACAACCTGGTGTTAGCCGGTCATTGGTCGTCAAAGGAGTCGAACCTCCATTCGAACCAAAGAGAAATGTTGGCCGTCCTGTACGCCCTACAAGATCATTGTCAGCGCCTAGCGGGCTCGTCTTTGATGATTCAGACCGACAACACTTCGGTAGTCTCTTACCTCAGGCACGAGGGAGGTACCAAGTCTCGGGGCCTAATGAATCTAACTTACAAAATTTTACACATGTTAGACCTGTACAATATCCACTTGGAAGTTCACCACTTACCAGGCCGCTTCAATTGCGAAGCAGACAAACTGTCCCGGCAAATGGCTCCCCCAGAATGGCATTTGTCGCCGGAGGCAACGAAGATAATCTTTGCAAAATTGGGCCACCCCGAGATCGATCTATTTGCGTCAGCGAAAACTCACGTAGTTCCTACCTACGGGACGCTGGACATAACAGACCCCAAAGCCCAAATCTACGATGCATTCAGTCTGAAGTGGCATTACAGGTTAGCTTGGGTATTCCCTCCCCCGTTTCTCATTCCTCGAGTTCTAGCCCATCTAAATTCTGCATCAGGCCTTTATTTAGTAGTGGCACCGAGGTGGCCGAAAGTGTTCTGGAGGCCAGATCTCAGGAACCGAGCTGTAGCAGCACCATTTACCATTCTCAACCTAGACAAAGTTCTGATAGACGTGTCAACAGGTCTGCCTCCCCCCAATACTCACAACATGATTCTAGAAGTTTGGAAATGTGGGGCTGGACAGAATGCTTACAGTCCTGGTCCCAAGAACAACGAGACTTTTTAAAGTCAAGTTGGCGTGACTCCTCTTTAAAAACATATGAACCAGCTTGGAAAAAATGGTGTCTCTGGTCCAGAGATAACAACATAAACCCTGTCCAACCCCATGGTTCGGACCTTGCTAGGTTTCTTATAGATTTATCGCAAAAAGGCCTGTCATACAATACCGTATTAGTCTATAAGTCGGCGATTTCAACTCTTTGTGACCCCAATTTAGGTGTACGCTTAAGTTCGGATGTCATAGTAAAACATGCCTTAAAAGCAATTTCACTTAAAACCCCTAAAGTTACAAAGCCCCCCATATGGGATACGGACACTTTGACATCATGGCTACAAAACAACGATCAGAATCACGATAGCCTCTATGAATGCTCACAGAGAGCATCAGTATTATTACTATTATGTTCTGGCCGCAGAGTCCACGACCTCACCCTTCTAGATATAAGCCCCGAGAATTGCAGTATTAATGAAAACTCAATTTTGTTTTGGCCAAAATTCGGTTCTAAAACCGACTCTAGTAGTTACAGGCAGTCTGGCTGGCGTTTGTTAGAAAATATTGTAAATAAATCTCTAGACCCTGTTTACTGGACTAAAAGAGTTATATTCTTATCTAAACAAAGAAGAGAACAATGTAAAAGTAATAATTTGTTTCTAACTACTTGTGGTTCCCCTAAAACAGCTACACGAACAGTAATTGCAAATTGGGTTAAGAAGCTACTACTGCGGGCAGGTATACATTCCAGTCCTGGTAGCATCCGGCCTGCAGTCGCATCAAAGAGCTGGATTCAAAATTGTAACCTGGAAGATATACTTGCTCGAGGTAACTGGCGGTCAGAAAATACTTTTAAGAAGTATTACTGTCGAGAAATCATACCTATTACTCGGCTAGAAGGAAGTAATATATCTAATTGCTTTACTCCTGTTGATCTGATTTAAAAGCTTAAATCAAATTGAAATGTTTTGTACCTTTGTTTTGTAAATATTACTCTGTACTTGAAGGTTTTTAAAAGCTTATTTTACATTGTGCTTGTAATAACAAAATAAATATTGTTTTTTCTCAATGAAGAAGAATTTGCTATGTTGTGTTATATTATGATTTTAGTATATTTATGGTTCTAGAGACTTTTTATGATTATTTGTATTACAATTACAATTAAGACAATTTTCCAGACATGTTCCGTTCCTTTGTCTTTATTGATAGACTTATTGTGTGACTTTTATACTTATCGTATTTTTTTGTAAAAGTAATAAAACAAGTTAATTAATTTTAATTTGTTTATTTTATTTTATTTGTTTAATGCCATATTTAGTTTATCACCTTTGCTAACTTTTAAAATAAAAGTTGTGTCTGTATTAAAGACACAATTATAACAATTGGTACATTTACATACATATCAAAGAATATTAACACTAACTTTCTTTTAATTCACATTGGCAATTCCATTTATCTGTCAAGTAGCACCAGGCGATAACAAACAGATCTCAAATATTGTAGGCTTCGAATAACGGTACATAAGCTTAATATCAGCGTTTTACCTACAAATAAAACGCTTATTAAGCGTGTTACCTTATTCGAAGCCTACAAGTTCACTTCTGCCTGGTTTCTTAGTTGTCGGGTATGACATTTTCACTTATTCCATTTTCAGTAATTTTGAAAATTTTACACCTTGTTTACACAATCACTAAAAAGTTTTTTTTTGGACTCGTACCCTTATAAAATATTTGAGGCTCAATGAGCTAAGCTGCCATGCTGGTCCGCCTGCCTGGTGCATGGTGCAAATCAGACGGCGCCACAGGTGACAGCGCACGTGACGTAGTATATGACGTAAGTATCATGACCGACATGCCTAGCGGAAACGGAAGTGCTTCTCTCAAATATTGTAGGCTTCGAATAAGGTAACACGCTTAATAAGCGTTTTATTTGTAGGTAAAACGCTGATATTAATGTTTTATTTGTTGTTTTAGCGGCAACAGCAATACATCATCTGTGAAAATTTCAACTGTCTGACTATCACGGTTCATGAGATACAGCCTGGTGACAGACGGACAGACGGGCAGACGGACGGACGGACAGTCTTAGTAATAGGGTACCCGTTTGATTTTTAGGGTACGAAACCTTAAAAATCATCATGGTTCCTGTCGTACACTGATGCAAAAATCAATTAGGGTATTGATTTTACATTGAATACAGGCAACTATCAGCTGTTCCAACTGCTGCTTGAATTACCTTTAATAATAATAATAACAATTATAAAACCCTAAAATAAAAATAAAAGATAAATAACCGCCCTTGTAGTTTAGTGGTTCAGACCTAGAGAACCCAGGTTCAATTCCTATTAGGCATTTACTTCACCGAGTTTAGTCTACCGCATTGTTGTGTTCCGTCAGACAGTTATTAGGCCATAATTACCAGTTTCTCAGCTAACGATGAACTCAGAAGAAAACCGTAGCCTTCTGGAGTCGCTTTATCGTTAGTTGAAATCAGATGAGATTAAGGTCAAGCGTTTCTAGTTATGACTTTATTATGAAAAAATAGTTGGTTGTATTTACAAGACAAGAAGGACTAACGATAAAAAATAAGCGAATATGCCATATTCACTTATAATAGCAAAGTTAAAAAAAAATTGTGCAATTTAAAAAAAATGCCTTTTTTTTCTTCAATATTTTTTGTTTTGGTAAGTTAAAACAATCGCTTTACCTTTATGATTATTTTTTATTTTATATTTCTTAATACGGTGCCCCGCAGTGGAACAAAATAGGTAAAAAAACACAATAATAAAATTAATTAAATTAAATGGTCCTTTGTCTAATGGTATTTTCCAATGGTATAATAGGTGCCCCTCTAGTGTTATACCATAGGTTTACATGTAGAAGACTACTTCAAAGAATAGTGATCAATACTTAATTCATAAGTAAAACCCCGTTGTACTGTAGCTACATTTACTTACACACTTGTGTGCACAGTTATTTAAAATAAAAAATAAAAAACTTATAAGTTCTTATATTAGTTTATCTTTAATGGGATTGACATGCCAAGAGGCAAAAGTCCTTTAAAAAAGTTCTTACTTCTCAAGTTTCTGTAAGAATTCCTTTGTGGCGCATAAGCTCGCCTGCTGAGTGAGGATATGGGGTCGCCCACTCCGTGCGTGAAGCTCCTGGCTGGTGTGTTGACGGTCACGTGGGATGTGAACTGAGTGCCGGCCAGCGCTTGTGTGCACAACTGTACGAGGCAGAGCGCGACGCTGCACAGCGTCGCCTGACGGTTGACGTTGACGGTTCTGCTCGTTCGTTTCTGTAAAGAGTTTGGAAAAGCTCGTTAAACTTTATTTTTGTAGAGTTATTGAATTGAAGATACATACATAAAGTATTTTTTAATTTAGTTTGATAGACAACAAGTTCAGTATAAATTGACGTTTTATGAATTTGCCTTATTCGCTCAGGATAGACTAAGCAAAGTCTGTCAGTAGCATATTACTTTGCTTTTGACTTCTGAATTTCATTAAAATTTTACTGGATGACAAGCGGTGGTCTGTACTATTCAATTGTTGCTAGAGTAAAAAATCAGATCATCATCATCAGCTCATTTTATGTATCCACTGCTGGGGCACGAGCCTTCCCTATGGACAGATAGGGAGAACGGGCCATAAACCACCACGCTTATCCAGTGCGAGTTGGTGGTTATTAACAACTGCTAATGCAGCCGGGACCAACGGCTTTACGTGCCTTCCGAAGCACGATACGGTCCTCCGTATCGTGCTCGAGGTGATACATTTTTGGTCAGATGAATTAGTCATGAGAAAAATTAGATGCAGACTAATATTTCGAATGATTAAAGGAAAAAGTGTAGAGCACTAGCTCCTGACGAACAGTAGTTCCACTACCCTAGTATGCGTTAAATCCCTTAATTTAAAATGAAACGCCGATTCCTAAAGTGTACAACATTGTTGTTATAGCGACAGATTTAAATAAGCTGGTGATAGCTAGCCTGCCTAGCGTTTACCTTTTGAATTTGTAAAAATGCTGTCTTACGTAGTATACACCAGGGCCAAGGGCGAACATAGGCTAATGTGGGGTTCTCATCCTCTTCCTTCGTCCAGCCACGAAAAACTTGACGGGAAGAGATGAGGGGAGGCTAATCCTCTATAAACCAAGTACCATTCCTTTGCTTCGACGTAGATAGCTCGTTAAAGCTCTACTTGATCTGCGTAATAATTAGTTAACACTCCAGTAATTCATTTGTAATGATCACTCACTTACAACAATGTTGTAAAAGCTTTCCCATGATCCTATTCACAGTGTATCCGTGCCAAGTCTACAGGACAATAGATAATGCTTCACGTTGCGTGGTAGACCGCCCCATGCGTATTTTTTGTTCAAATATAGTCATAAATACAAGTCTGTAAGGTAGTCTATTCCATGGGCCTATATATATTTTACCATCTTGTACACTTGTTGTTGGTTGTTGCCTGAAATAAATAAATCTATTCTATTCTAAATAATATGTTCTATGGCCAGGATTGTCAAGAACCAGTCGATTTTGGTTATATTTTAATCAAGTGTAGAAACACTTTATTTGTAACTAATACATCACACACATTAAAAAAAACTATTAAAAATAACAATAATAATAAGAAATATAAATTTTATACATGTGTGCTGCAGAAGCACAAAAGGGCGATAGCTCAGTGGCTGGCATTTTGCTTAAACACAAAAATACATAAGTGTTTAAGCAAAGCACTGGATTCTGCTATTAGCCTATTACCCAGAAGAGGGTTGACAAAAAAACAAAATCAAAAATATAGGCACTAAACGGCACAATAATAAAAACGAATAACTATTAACCTTATTCTTTGTTTATTTGTAAGGCACTTTAAGTTTCTCGCCGACCGGCGACCTCCAAAAAGTCCGCTGTAAATGCCGCAAGAGGTAATCTTTCCAAAAAATCCTAATAATGTTTATGAATCTTTCTGTAGGTACCTACGAGTATTTACAAACCATATATCAGCACACGCTGTAAGGTTATATCTCTGTAATAAGGTCTGAAGTACTACAACATCCACATGGGATGGGCAGAGCAGACGATCTTGCGCTACATTTAAACAAATTACACATTGACACACACGCGTAATTTTCGAACGAAAAAAGTGTCGAAACTCATAACTCTATTTCGTTAACTTACCTACTGACATACCTACTTATAAAATATTAGATACCAAGAAACTTCAAAGATAATAGCCGTGTAATCATCGCATTAGATCAACAGCGCGCGTGACGTCTCGCTAGTCGCTAAGAAGAGCGACGAATTGCGATTTTCCAAAAAAGTGGGCATAGCGATCGCAATTCTCCAATCAAGATTCGTGAACGTACAAAAATGTTAAGCGATCGCAATCTCCATGATGCTGGCACATTAATCGACGTGGCTGGTAACAATGGTAGGGTAGGTACGCGGACTTAGGAACATTAGGGACGAATCAGAGGCGACGCGGCTGCGTTTCAAGATACGATGAATTTAGTTTAAGTACATTTTTTTTTGTGCCTCCTGCCTAATATCAAACTTAGCAAAGATTTTATTATAGGCACATAATTTCTATTTTTGACTATTTATGACTGAATATTACAGTTATTATAGGTGTACGTACAGACCCTGCTTGGGTCCATACAATGAAGTAAATTTTAAGTCTGCCAATTTTTTTAGAATTTGTTGTTGAGATTGAGATAATAAATAGACCCATTAATTTTAGTGATGACTTGATTTCAAAAATGGAGGTCTTTGCCAGTATTGGTACAGTCACTTACTTATCACCGGACATAAATTTGATCAAATAGTAAAAAAATTAAAACTCACAGTGCCTAGTGTAAGTTTAAACTACCATTCGATCACGTTAATGAGGCAAAGCAGCGCCTCCTAGTGGAAAACTAGGAGAGTTACAGTTTGTCCATAGAAATTCTTGTTTTCGTTAACTCGATCGAATGGTTACTAAAATTCTTACTCAGCACTCTGTGTGCCTATTGCTAGTTTTATCGCCCATCAGTCTAGTCACTTCTACTAATTGTACCTATTGTATCAAAGGAGCGTCATCTGTGGTGCTTTGTCACATACAAAGAGTATTAACGTCAACTCGATCGAATGGTTTATAAACGCGCCCTCAACATTATGGATATATATTTAGCTAAAACAGCAAGACGCCGTGAGACATGGTCATCATCACCACCAGCTCATTTATTGTCCCCACTGCTGGAGCACTGCCTTCTCTTTAGATACATAAGGAGAGCGGGCTATAAACCACCATGCGAGCCCAGTGCGGGTTGGTGGTTCTAGTGACTTTACCTACCTTCTAAAGCACCGTAGGAGCTTAGGGAGACACATTTTTGGTTAGCCATTCAATGACCGGCCTTTGCGAAAGTTGCTTAACCTTAGCAATAGCCTTAGATCGCGTTAACCACTGCGCCATCAAGCTCATATAAAACATGATGACAAAAACATGATGACATACAGCCAAATTGCGTTTTTTTTGCGTTAAGGGCCATATAGCGTGCTGCCAATATGCATAAAACTTAGCGGCCTATTATAAAACGGCCCTTAGAAGTACAGCGGTCCATCCATTCCACTCCGCGTGCTCTCACGCGGCCGCGGGTGCAGTTGCGCCATTGTGTCTGTCGTCTGAATTGGACTGGTGGCGAAATGTTGATGAGTAGTGTCTCACCGGCATTATACTCGCGCCCGCGCCGCCGCTGTGTGACCGCGAATAATCGAAAATGGTTACATTCACAGTGCCTAGTGCAGGTTTCATTTGCAATTCGATCACGTTAATATGAGTTCTTTCTTTACATCGTACGGGTAAGCACTTGGTTTCAACTTCAACTTCAACTTCAACTTCAACTTCGTTTATTGCATGTCATAAATTATATTACATTTGTACAAAGGTGGTAGGTCTTCATTTCACCTGATGCTAAGTGATGATAAAGCCGAAGGTGGAAGTGCACTTCACCGTCCAAAATACGTCCAAATACGTCGCCATAACATCAATATGTTATGGCGACGTATATGGTGGTGAGATAAGATGGTGGTAGTTAGCCAGGCGGGCAAACAAGCCCTACCACCAACCAAACCGAGTACACAAACATGTACCCCCCGCTGGTCTTAACCACTAGACCACAGAGGCGATTAAAATGTATGGCATTAACATGGTAATTTTTATGGCAATGAAGCATTGCCTCCTGACTGGTGAAAGAGACGAGGGGAAGCTTACAAATCTTAGAGTCTTACAAATTCTCGTTTACGTTTACGTTATCAAATGGTGGATAAATCTCGCATGTAGCTCTCTGAATAGGTACTGGAAAGTAAGCGACATGTGGTGTAAAATCATTCATAAGTTAAAAGGAGATCTAATGTAATTCCATGAATGTTCATCTCACCTTATGGACTTAGAATATATTCAGATCTACCACTGACTAAACCGAGTACCATAATATTGGTAATGCTGGTAATACTGCTGGGAATCAAATATTAGTCCTTGGAGCCTGACAACAGTGGGTCTACATAGAAACCTATGACCACAGACCAATTATGATATGCCTATGACAGAACACATCAATTAAGATTTCATCTTTGAAAACAGATTGCGTATAACTATTTATTTCTTTAATGTATTTGTATATTAACACTATCAAAATGATAACGATAACGGAACATTTTAATTTGGTTTTCAATTAAAGTTATAATCTGATTAAATAAAATATCAACCGGGCATGTTTTTATCTTTATAATATCTCAGACGGTTTTGTCAATTATGTATGACCATAGACAAAATTGTATAAAGAATAACGTTGTTTGGTATCTGTGATGCAGATGCGTCAGAAATATTTTATCTCTAATTAATGACCGATCATCATGACCGCAACGGTTGATTCTTCTTCTTTGGTAACATGAGCTCGTCACAGAGGCACCATCAATACTTCGTAGGTTATTTGAAGCAATAACTTAAATTGGACTATATCGTCGGACATGTATTTTATTCGTATTAGGAAATCGTTGATTACATTAAATTTTTGAAAACAACTAACGGAAACGTACGTATTCGAATAAAAATCTATCGAGTAAATATCCTTGTTACAAAACGTTATTATTTAAATGTACACACGCCTGCACGTCAACCTACCACAATCTGTCAAATTCCTTTAATAGACTTTGAACTTTATGCCTTAAATATATGGTTGAAAATGTATTAAAGAAATTTGTCAGTTTTGGATAGGTTGATGCGCAGGCGTCTGTACTTTACATGTAGGTATACATTACAAATAATCAATAATCATGCTTAGGAAAATGAATGAATAAAGCAAGATTAAAATCTATAGTAATGCAAAACTCTTAGCTATGACGATTTAAGTGTACACTTATCACATCCAAAGCAATTAATCTGGCTATCATGGAAACTATCTAACCGTTATATATATTAACTGCCCAATTCAGTTATTATTGTGATTATTGGGGCGGAATTAATATTTATAATAATGTTATAAAACGCAATTTTTATTTTATTTTATAATTGCTCGAGTGAGAACTTCAAGTTATTAAGTGGTGTTGAGTGTGTAGTAATTAAATCATATAATGTCTATAAATTACTGTGTATTGGAAGTTATAAGTAACATAATATTAAATCACAGATTAGCATTTTTACTCCAATAGTACAGTATTAGTATTTTCTATCCCAAGCTGGTCTGGGTCGTGAAAATAATTTATCAGTTGCTTAACTTCCCGTGCATATCGTAGGAGCCGACTAAGGGACAAAGGTTCCGAGTTACTTGCACTTTGGGCGGTCGGCTAGCAACCCATCACTGATGTTATCTATTTACCTCGAAACCCTACTTTGTTTATACTAAATATGGCGTCAGGTCACTAATGGCGAATGACTCAAAATGGATGATTTCGATGCTCTGTGCTGTCTAGTCTACCTCTTTTTTTGAGAAGGACGCGAGAGTATGTATGTGTGGATGTATTAATCGCTATTTAATAATTTTGACTGTAACATGAATAAGTACTCGACACACAAGTACTCCTTAAATTGAACAAGAGCACACTTAAAGTGCTACTATAAACATTCTCACAGATGATAATGGGCTGATCCACATTAGTCATGACTCCATGATACTCAGATGTTTCAATAAACAGTGACCTTTCATAATCGACCTTGTGTACCTTTGTTTACGTTCGGATGTTCTAATTTTTGACACTACAACATTTCAATGGCACTGTAAGAGAAATGATGAAACTCTCGCTTAGGGCCATGACCTTACGTGGCCGTAATAAATAGATCTCTTAACGATCCAAGCCACTAATGGAGTCATGTGAGCTGATCATTACACCAAGGTGAGACGCCATCAGATCAACGTTGTAGCCGTGAAGACAAAGCACACGGATACATTTGAATGGGATCCAGTGATCCGGAATAAAAAATGGATTAAATCCAAAGTAATCACGATCGAGGATGTCAAATGGTTTACATCGTGTGTCTACGTAATCAGTAAAGCTCAAACCAAAAAAGACATGTTGTTATGCAAATGTTTTTTTAGCAAACGTTTGATCGACAAAGAAGTGTAGATACTACAGCCTAGTAATTGAGTCGTGGTAGCTTATTGTACTTGAATTTGATTTGCAATCTTACCAAGAACTTGACTTTTTTTCTACCTTACTTTTATGGGATCTAACTATCTCACGGATATGTGTAACGCAGGATTCAGCGTCTTTGAATACACCTATTCAGTCCACTATACAACGTGTAACAGAAAGGTGTGGTCAAAATGAAAAGATCAAAAGTGTATCCGATCTAGATCTTGTATGTGTTGTACCTGAGACATATTATTAACTATAATTTGTCATGCAATTGTTAATTAACAATTTGACGACCTCCGTAGCCGAGTGGCTTGCACGCCGGACTTTGGGCGGCGCTAACCCTGAGGTCCCGGGTTCGATTCCCGGTCGGGTCAATGTCGAAAACGAACTTTTCGATATTGTGTCGAGTCTGGGTGGTTGTGGTACCGTCGTTGTTTCTGATTGCCATGAAACGAGTGCTTTAGCTACTTACCTTGGGATCAGAACAATGTATGTGATGTTGTCTCATATTTATAAAAAGTAAATAGTGTTGAATAATATCGGCGGGCTGGTTAGAACCACGATAGCTCAATTGGAAGAGCACCTGACCCGGTATGTCAGAAGGGTGCAGGTTCAAATCCTGCTCGTGGAAATTTTTTCAACATTGTGTTTTTGTAATTTGTTTCGCAACAAAATTTGCGTTAAAATTATATAAACAAAAACAAAAACATTTATTGAAGAAATGTGATGATGATGATGATGTGTTCGATAGGCTGATGCGCAGGCGTCTGTACAATTGATGGGCTTGGCTAAATCGCAACGCTTGCCAAAACCGAGTTGGTTGTAACAAACCCGGGCTATCGAAAATTCCGATACTCTGCTCGACTTGGGAATTGAATCCAGGACCTCCGGATTTAACCAAGACGATCTTACATAACGACTTAATACTAATATGACAAAAACACGTCACGGATTAACGCCAGTGACAGTGGGTACTTAAAATTGAAACGTTTTGTCTACAAGCGACACGACGACAGAAAATAATCTGATAATTTCTTTAATGATAGTAAGTGCTTACTTATTATGAGTCTCTCAATGACACTACTCATTCAGCCCGACAGTAGATAGTCGTGATCCAGTGAGCGCTTCATTGTTCTGCCAACATATAATCAATCTATCAGTTGTCAAAAGATGCTCTTACGATAGTTACGATGAACAGAACGTGACTGCAGACAAGACTACTAATTTATCGATTCAACGAGCTGTTTACTATAGTGGTTTACGGTTACAAAATTCGATTTTCGATTGCGGCGGGAGGCGCTCCGGTCCGAATCGTTTAGGCACGAAATAAGGAAAACCCAGAAGTAAAGCTTAATACGTACCACGCTCCAGCAACGTACACAGACCCTCTCACGGACATGTTATCTCGGACCTCGTGAGAGGGTCTGTGTACGTTGCTGGAGCGCGGTATGTATTACTTACCTTCTGCAGTCTCCTTATTTTGTGGTTTAGGGATGGCGATGGCGATGGCGTTGCGCCTGCGCAGGGGAACCGATCCGTCACGACCGTACCGAGTCATGTTGGCGTGAACGGTCACGATTTCGGACAAGGATATCAAGGACGTTCCAACCATTGTGTGGTTGATTGATTCTTTTACATTTTTCTTAGTATCACTTAGAAAACCCTTTAAAATCTCTAGTTTTTTTTTACAAGGAAATGTCGTTATCACTTTTAACCGCCTATTTGTATTGTGGTTAAACAAACTGTCTTAGACGTAGTAGTTCCTAGGTTCACTTGTATATTACATACATAAAACTCATACGTACTCATATGGAATTGCGCCTTGGTAATTTTATAAGTAGAATGTAAAATCTGTATGCTCATACTAACACTAGAATAAGAAAATTGTTACTAACAAAATGGATAATATGTCTGAAATAAAAGAATTATTATTATTATTATCTGTATTTCTTTTATTTCTTAGCCTAGGTTTGTTATAATTTTAATATAAAAGTAAAATACAAAAGCACATACAAACCATAAAAATATTATAAAAAACCTAGCCTAGGGTAATAATATTATTATTATTATTATTATTATTATTATAAAAGTGCACTCGCTTTGATTGGAAGTAGGACATTGTGTTCTGGCAAGCTACTTCCATCTTATGTCTGTCGTCAGACAACATCAATCAAACTGGCATGGTTTGTTATAGCATCAATGAAAATAGTATCGATAAAATCAACGTTTCCCTGATGCGTAATAAAAAAGCAGTCATTTGACGTTTCCAACAGATAATTTAAAATAAAAAGATAATGTTATTATGTAGTACCTAGATATATATATTATTTTATATTTTTATATTTTAGTTTTGTAATAGTATTATTGCCAAATGTTACTTTTATATGTAAATATCCTTCTCCCTTGTAACTCTCTAAATAAATAATGTATTCTTTTTTTTAAAGATATCCAAAGGTCCCGGGTTCAATTCCCAAGTCGGACAAACTGTGCTTCGGATTTTTCGATGCATAAACTACGACGACCTACGACCTACGACCTACGACGACCTACGATCTACGACCCACTAAAAACCTACCCCGTCTACCGCTAGGGCGGGATCCCAGGAACTCTAAGGAGTCGTTCACGACCCGCCACGGTAGTCCCTTTGACATGTCTGCTAATAAGGCGCCTCACCCCCTGCATGTGGGGGGATGTCTATACACCTTGAGGAGTTTATGTGGAGAGTGTGGAGAGCGTGGGGAGAATGGTGTTCCCGCAGTGCGACTAAGACGGGTGCAGCCGCCTCTTCCGAAAATAATGACGACCTCCGTAGCCGAGCGGCTTGCACGCCGGACTTTGGGCGGCGCTAACTCTGAGGTCCCAGGTTCGATTCCCGGTTGGGTCAATGTCGAAAGCGAACTTTTATATATTGTGTCGGGTATGCGTGGTTGTGGTACCGTCGTTGATTCTGATTTCCATAATACGAGTGCTTGAGCTATTTTCTAATATTGTGTAATGTCTTAATGTATCCTAGAACTTTACATATCTATTATAAAAATCAACCAAAAAAATTGATTTTGACATTCAGTAACAAATGTAAGCCTGAGCTTATGTTCCGAAATGTCAAAATTCCATTGTATTTTGACATTCTTCCATTGTGTTTTTAACCGTGAGATCACGAGTTATTTTTTTATCTCAACAGCGGCCTTAAGAACTACAATTTCACCTATGCACTAAAACGGGGTTTGGTAAATCAAGGTTATTTATTTTATGTTCAAGGGTAACATTGTCAGTAGATATAATCCTTAAGATTTTCTTTTACACAATATAACAGCGCTTGGCTATCATCTCATCTGATGGTACTGGAAACCTCAGCTAATAAGAACTTTCACACAACAAGTTAGTAAAATTGTTGTTATGACCACGGACTTAGATAATAATTAGTGGTAGCTAGATCCAGGCGGACTTAAAACAAGCCATAATACCAGCCAAACCGAGTTCAATGTATCCTCCGCTGGGAATTGAAACCGCAATTTCTGGGTTTACATGGGTGGTGGGTCTGACCACTACACCACGGAGGCTGCTCGAGCTGCCGCAGCTACTACAAAGATATTCCTAGCGTCCTAAGTACGGAAATCAACCAACTTGGTGCTGTAATTAATGTTGCGCTTGATAGAACAGAGATCCGGTCTTCGGTTACCTGAGACAGTAGAAACTCCCCGTCATGACTTACGCTAGTGTAGTTTTCGCGCATACCGCGCCCTCCTATTTGTATCCCTTATAAACCCTCCAAAATCGTTTCATGCGTGGTGCCACGGGTCGCCCGTGGTACTATCGCAATGTCTACGCCTCCACCGTGATCTTGATTTTTTACACTATCAAAGATTTTATCAAGGATGTTTCCATACGTTACTTTGATAACGCCCCCCATCACCCTAACCCGCTTGTTGCGGCGGCCGCCAACTATAATGTTGGAAGCCTTCCACCAACAAGACGGTTCACATCTAGGCGTTCTAAACACGTCCTAGATGACCCCGACGATCCCATAACTGTGTCCCTATCTACTGACCCTGATGGATAGGGTATGGCAGTTGGAACTACGGGTCCGGCTGTCTTTTCAAGGGTACCACGGGAGTTCGGATCCTAGGCCCCTTGCTGGTTATGCCTTCGCGGGCGTCTCCGGCAGGTCCCGGACATGGGTTGGACTCGTGGTGGCTAGGTGGTTACTTGTAGAAGTGGGAATGTTCGTCTGCCTGGTTGAGGTCTGGCCAAGCTTCCATTTCGTGCACAGCGAGCGGGTCCTAGTAGCGGTCTGGGTGGGGCCTGAACCGAAAGAATCTGCGGGGCACGTGCGTTATCCATAGTTGGTTGTTCTGCTTGGTGGTTTTTATTAAGTAGGCTTTCAACATCTCCGGTACTAGTCTGGATAACTAGCAGAGGCGCCCGCTAGATGCAAAGTCTCCGGTTGAATCAGCCGCGTAGGATTTTTGGAACTGATGAGGTGCCTGGATGGGTACTGAGAAGTGGGTGGGCTTACAACTCCGCCACCAAAGAGGGCATTTGGTAGTCGGCTTTAGAGTTGACGATCCGAGCAGTGGAACTGCGAGTTGTGCTTATGGTGCAACGAGAAGTGAGCCAGCTTATAGCTCCGGCAACCTACCTATCACTAGTCTTAAAAGTACCGGATGAAGAATGCGATCTGGCGTTATGACCTGACGTAGATGGTCCCATGTGTTTGCGTATGGATATCTGACACTACTTTTGTAACCGCTAGTTGGTAAGGGGTGTCCACAGAACACAAGAAAGAGGTATAAACTTTAAAGTCTTGTGTAGCGGGGTGATCCCATAACTGTTGCGAACGCCCCCCCCCCCCCCCCTATCCTCTAAATGCCACTACACATTTACAGAATACACTAAACATGCACACTAGTTTAGACCCAAGACACCGTACTCGTAGAACAAGGGTACGAAAAACCGGTTCACACGCGCTTTACACAGGTACAGACATGTACCTGGGCGCTTCTCTCCTCCACCACGGCCCGGTCAACCCGAGCCGAGGTCCGAGCCTTTAGAGGCGCCCTCGGGTTGTTCCGCTCCCCAATCCGATCCGAACTCTTCGGAGAATCTAGTAGGGCACGGGAACGCGCACTAGTGCGCGATGCCGTTCTCTCTAGAAAATCTCTGAAGGTGATTCGTTTCACACGGCTTGAGGGACACCCTTTACGTTACTCGCCGCCCCCAAACAAGCCCGGTGAAGCTGAAAATGCCGTCTGAGGCAAACAGCAATCTCTCTCAAAAAAAAATAACAGTAGAAGGTAAATAAAATAACTTTCTTGTAAATCACATAAAATGTAATTAAGGACAAATATAGAGCCAGACAACAATGCGAAACTTAACTTTAACACAAAGAGGAAGTAAGTAATAAAAAAAGAAACAACTACAAATGAAATTAAGTAAATATATTTCATGATCTATCATGCATGCGAAGGAACAAAACACTAAAGCTCTTTATTTTCGCTATGCCACATTATGTTGTAATGAAAAGAACACCATACCATACTGTACTTAGATTCTAAAATTAAGGTCAAGCGGCTCAGCGCTGAATTTTCACAACAAAGTGAAATAATAACAGGTCTTATAGGTGTTTGAAAAGTTAAAACTGGATCGTTAACGTCGAACTTGACCGAGTTTCCTAGTGGTTGCGTTGCGTACTTGTCAAACACGCAGTTGGCTTAAACAATGGCCCGCAAAATAAAAATAAAAAAGATAACGGATAAATGGTCACGCGCTTTTTGCACGCACTCATTGTTCATATATAATATTATCTGGTAAACGGTTATGCTAAATAATTCATGTGAATTCCAAAGATTCTGTAGTTAACTCTTAACTCATGTTATTCATAATGTCTTCATTATTCTGAGTACTAGTCTAGTGTGCTGTCTACAACAAGTTATTTTAGCTCAAATGGGAGCACTAACCACATTATGCCTGTATTAGACTTGTTGCTGAAATAAACTATTTTGTATTTTTTTGTAGTGTTGCGTACTAGCTATTTGGTATATTACAGCAAGTTTTTCTTTTGAGAGATTTTTCTGGTGTCCTCATGCGGCTTTTTTAGCCTCACCGGACTTTATTGTGGGTGGCAAAAAACTTAAAGGGTTCCTACAATGTGGATTGAAACACCGTCAGAGGATTTTTAAAGGGAATGGCATTGTACAAGCGTCGTCACGCACGAAGGGAAAGGAGACCCTTTCCATAGCCCTTTCCCTTATAGATTCTCCAAGGGATAAAGCAAGTGATTATTACAAAAACACAAATGTTGGAAAAATTTCCTCGAGCAGGATTTGAACCTGCACCCTTCTGACATACCGGGTCTGGTGCTCTCCCAATTGAGCTATCGTGGTTCTAACCAGCCCGCCGAAATTATTCAACACTACTTACTTTTTTACTTTGAAAACCAAAGGCGCCCATTCAATGTCAACAACTACCGTCATTAACACCCGATCATAATATTTTTACAAATACTAAAGATCAGTTAAAGTATCAATAATCAGTTAATTTATAAAATGTTTTTGTTTTGTTTATATAATTTTAACGCAAATTTTGTTGCGAAACAAATTACAAAAACACAAATCTTGAAAAACTTTCCACGAGCAGGATTTGAACCTGCACCCTTCTGACATACCGGGTCAGGTGTTATCCCAATTGAGCTATCATGGTTCTAACCAGCCCGCCGAAATTATTCAACATTACCTATTTACTTTTTTACTTTGAAAGCCAAAGGCGCCCATTCAATGTCAACACCACGACCAAGATATATGTGGAAAATCTAAGTAGGATTGGACGCGGTGTGTCCTTAACTCATGGATTAAGCGCAAACATGGAGCGCTAACATTTCGTCTGGTGCAGGTACTGTCAGGACACGGATGTTTTTTGAAGTACCTGCATTAGATCGCTTAGAGAGAGGCAAGCCCATTATGCCACCATTATACCGGAAGACTGCCACATATACTGCTCAGCATTGCCTGCAAGAGCGTACGACTTGGGAGGAGAAACGCCGCACCCTAACGGCGGTGATTGGCTCCGATCTGTCGCACGCCAACGTAAAGTTGAGCATTTTGTTTAAGAGTTTAAATTTTTATTGGATGTGATCTATCCTGAGTTTTAGGTTCGAAACTGTTTCTATAATAATTCTATTTTTTGATTTGGGAAACGTAGTAAATATTTATTTATTTACGAAAAAATACGAAGACGAAGTCGCGGGCAAACTGCTAATCTGTAAAAAATGCTATTAGAATGAAAACTAATATTTATATATTGTTTTAAGACACTTAGCAATATAATATTTGCATGTGAAGTAGAGCAGCGACAGGACGTGATTAAATGCGACACTAAGATATTCACGAATGCTAAGACTCGTGTTAACACCGATATTGATACGCACGGAACTATAGTATTACTATACGTTCATGAACACAATCACTGAACTCTTCGCAAAAGCTACAAATTAATGTTAATTTCAATCATAAAACTACGGAGTAGACGATTCGTAATTAAATGTTTTTTTTACGGTGAACAAAACTGTGTCTGTGTTTTCCGACGGGTAAGATACTTACTGTTTGTATTTATAAGTAATAGTTACTTAGTTAAAATAATAGATATAAATATATTTTTCAGTCTCCTACAGCTCATACTGCAAGGAAAAATACAATTCCAGAGAAGACCAGGGGGCCTACCGCCTAACTCTATCGCTATCGATCTCGCTATCGCGCTCTATAGTTTATGGCGTCATCTTGTCATAAACTATAGAGCGCGATAGCGAGAGTGATGGCGATAGAGTTAGGCGGTCGGGGGGCAGGTCGTAGAAAGGAGCAATGGCTACAGAACCTCGCCGAGTGGTACAATCTGAGTACTTCAAAGCTTTTCCGAGCCGCAACATCACGGGCCCAAGTGGCCATAATGATAGCCGACCTCCGATAGGAGATGGCACATGAAGAAGAAGGAGATAGTTCAAAGAAGGTAATTTGTAATTTAGTTTTATGCGATTTGTCTTTCAACCGGTAAGACCACCGGTTAAAACCCAGAGGTCCCGGGTTCGATTCCCATCAGCGGGGGGTACATGTTTGTGTACTTGGTTTGGTTGGTGGTAGGCCATGTTTGTCCGCCTGGCTAACTACCACCAACTTATCTAAATATTTTACCATTACAATTATTATTATTATTGAATTATTTATCACAATGTCAGTCAATATTTTGTTTACTTACGTTGCCAAGCCAAAGTTTCACAAGATGCCATTTCACCGATTAAACGGTCAATATGTAATGTAGTGAATAGGAACCGACGACGCTTTCTCTGAATGTTATTAGTGACGTAAAAGATATACATATTTGTGTAGTGTTAGTTTGCCTCAACGTAATTATGGAGCAACGGAAAGGCAAAGAGAAGTCGAAGGACATATAATTTCTTCAATGTCTTTTCTGAGTTAAAATATATAAAATAGAGGTTTTCTACTAAAGAATTAGTATTTTTATGTAGCTCAGAAAATCTATATTACATATAATATAGATTTATTATATAATATTTATAAATGATGATATTATTTATATAACTATGCTATGCTAGGCTATATAAATGCGAAAGTTTGTGTGTATGTGTGTATATATGTGTTTGTGTATATTTGTTGCTTCTTTACGCTGCAACGGATGGATGGATATGGATGAAATTCGGCATATAGATAGTTTATAACCTGGATTAACACATAGGATAAGAGTTTTTATTCCGATATTCCCACGGGAATGAAATTTATACCTTTTCTCTATATTTGGTTCCACAATTTACTACTTAGGTCTGGATGTGATGTTGGGAATAGAACCTATTCGAATATGTTGATGTTAGTTTCGTATTTATCACAAATTAACAAAAAAAATACAGTTCTTTAAAAGATACTCTACTAAAGCTGACGACGTTCTCCACAGTGATTAGTTGTATATAGTTTTGTTCGGTTTTCCGGGTGAAAGTATAGGAGCGGCCATCAATGACTGATTGGGAGGACATCGATCCAACCATAACGGGCCGACCTTCTACGTACTTGATGACGTCACAACAATTTAAATACTATAAATATACATTATGATTAATAATACTTGTTATACGTAATATCAGTGTTGTAGGTGTTCATGCTGCAGCAGGTGCTGAGTGGGGTTCTTTTTGGTTTCACTTTTATATATATATTTTTTTGTTGTATTGTTTTTAATTTTTATGTAATACTGAATAAAAAGTTTTGGTTTGATTTACTTTCGTTTATTGTTGTTTTAACCACAACTTACACGGCGGCGGAACATAGCACAATTATTATTAGAAATTACACAAACATAGTGAAGACGTTTATAGCGTTTACGTAACAAACCGTTTTCACAAACACCTAGCTCACTTTTGTTCCTAATGAGTAAAATAAATATCTCACGAACACGTTCTGTGCATGACCCCATAATTGATGTAATGTCATCATTCATCGAATGGGGTTTATGGTTTGTTGGACATCTGTAGCTGCACAGATTCGCAGTGGATTGCTTTAAGTACCTATGTCAACCAAATAGTTTTGTTTCATAGAAAGCCTCTGTGGTTGAGTGGCAAAGCGCTACGTATAAAAATTAGATTAGTGCAGTGCATTAGTTTTTGTATGTTTGTTTTTGTCACCGATATTAACTTGTAATGACGCGCACGCTGCGCACCCTTAACCAAATAGCCTTAAGAACAGACATTTTTTCTTGTTCTTTGAACGAATTTACAAGAGTTGCATTATTTATAATATGTTATTGTACTTAGTACCTACCTAGTGCTTTTCTATCGTATTGGTGTTACACTGTAAAGATAGATTTAAGCTAAGATGAATAAATAAATAAAATAAATAAATAAATAAAAATTAAAAATGTAACTAACGGTGCTAAAAAACTTACATCCAGAGTTTTCTTTAATATTTTTTATTATTATTTTAGTTGTGTAAGATTACCTATTACATATAGGTTGTCTATTAACTTATTCAAAGTAGTACAATTATGAGGTTATCTTAATCGAGTATTTTATCAGACTGCTTTTTATTCTCTCAATACCTTAACGCTATGATAGGCAATACTTTAAGGTATTAAGTCCTTTGCAGTATTTTTGCAATAAACAATAAAACAAATATCGTTTAGTCCTGGCCTTGGTAACTCATCGGCATATAAAAGGATAGCTAATGGTCTCCAAAGAGTTGCATCTCAGTGTGTGGGTGTGCACGTCCGAACTGCACAGTTAATAGATTGTGCTCCAAATAGTCGCTCCACAATGGTAGGTATTTTGCTGAGATGCGGCCCGATTTGTTGCAACACCGACCTTCGCACAAATACCTAGTCCCGTTCTATATTATTGTCTGAGCCACACTTGGCTATAAAAGTCTTGACGACATGCGACTTGATGAATAGGAAAAAGGCTTCGTTTGTCTCTTCTGAAATGTTTAGCTATTTGATGTTAGCAACAAAAGCTTCTCTTAAATAAAAACTGTGTAACCATTATTTATATAAACGCAGTAAAATTTTCTGGTCTTTTTTGATTTTTGATATTTGGTTCTCATTTAAAAACAAAATAGGCGACATTATATAAAATTATATAATATAATTTTGTAAATGTCGTTACTTTTATTAAAGCTGTGGAGATTCTTGCGCTCATTCTTTTCCACAGCTAAAAAATATGTAGACGTCCTGATTGAGTAGTAGGTAAAAAAAGTGTGGACGATTCAAAAGCCCTTTTTAAAAGATTATTTTCACTTCTGAAAGAAGAAGAAGAAAGAAGAAGGCTGCATAAAATGGGTTTTATGCTCTTGTGCATAAAGTAATTTCTTCTTTTAAGACTAGGACAATTAGGCCTTACAGCCACATACACAAGCCACATATTCATTTTATTGATAGATTTTTATGAGATTTAGGTTATATCTAAATTTAATTACGACATATTATGTATTTCTATCTAAATACAAATTTACGATTAATAAGGGCGAGCATTTACGTAAAAAAAATATAACGCAAATATTTATAATACTAACTTGGCATTACGGATCACACCATAGTCAAACGTCACATAGTTAAAAAATTAAAAAAAAATTAAGAAAAATTGTGTGGCGGGTAGCTAATTAATCGTCAAACAAAACTAGAAACTAGCTAAATTTGTTGTGTTGCGGTTGAAAATTCAATAAGTTATTTGTAAGTTGTTAAACAATGTCTCTTCGAGTAGTGATAGTGACGATCAAATAATGATTTCACCTGAGACTTAAATGGAAAGAAGTGCGAAAAATGTAATTGAGCAGATATTGCCGCCTAAATCGAAGAAAATCTATCTCAACATTTTTATGCGTGAACGTAACATTTTAATGACATTTTCTTGTATATGCTTAATCCTTGTTTTATTTCCTTGCAATCGAAGTGAAAAGCAGAGTGTAAAACTCGAGTATAAAACCCATTTTACTCTTTACGTGACTATCCAGCCTCGCCGTACCGGCTCGGGTGGCTAATGCCCGTCTCGGGCAAAATGGCTCGTTTTATGCTCTTGCTGTACAATCTACTATTAAATAAAAAAAATTGACGTTGACTTTATTTTAATGATTTCGTAATTTAAAATAATACTAACAGTTTTACATAATTTAACAAATTTTTAGCTTAGCTTATTGATGATATAATTCTGTCTTTAAAATAAGCACCAGTTTAAATAGTGTTGTGTCTCAGACGCCTTCATTGCTTTTGTGTTGATTTCAAACAATTTTTATTGAAATTTCATGGTTAGCTTATAAAACCTGCCCATATGGACAATAGCACTTTGAATGGCTAGGCCTTAACTTACAACGCTGGCCGGTAACCCGTATTAGGTTATGATAAATATGCATTAGATAGAAAGAAGAATATAATACGTTTTTATTGGACTGACACTTAAAACCAAAAATAAAGGAATCAAAAGTTAGTTAAATTATAAATGTAAATGTAACTAATGGAAAACAACATAAAAAATAAAAAAAATACATTTCTAATGATTACATATGTTGCTGCATTCACGCATGCAACATGCGAGATATACGTTTTATTATTTAAAAAGCAAATATTGATGCATTCACAATGTCTACACCAAAATAATATTAGGTATAACTTTCATAAATTTTAATAACCAATAAAAATAAACCAATTACACTAATATTAATAATGCTGGAATAAAAATTTTATAACAAGACCTTCATATTCATCAATTAATTGTCTATGCCAACAAACTCTATTTACCACATCTAAGGTCAAATATTTATGACTATTCTAATAAATGATCAATCAACACAAGTGTTTACAATCATTCAAATAAAAAAAAGTCCCTAATCAATCAAACCGTTGGCGGATATTGTTAATTTAAATACTTGTCTAAATTGCCAATCAAGAAATCGCCACCTTACGGGCCATAAAGTAAATGAAGAGCAACTTTTAAAGTCTGATTTATAAATAAAACATGAAGAATGCAATGTGATTTTTTATAAAAATGTTTAGGTGTGTATTAGCATCAATTTGAAGTGATGTGTAGTACTTACACCAATAAAGATAATAGAACCGGCAAGGTTAAAACTTAATTGCGATCGAATACATTTATCACCATCAATGGAGATCACGGCATGCGTGGTACAGATATTCGGCAGCCATTATATTTCTACGAGTATATATCTATACGAAACATTAACAGTTCATGGCCAACGCACGTCCTACCTTAATGATGATATTCGTTATCAGCTTAATTAATGACAGTCCGGATGCAATCATTCGATATAACATCGATATGTTCCGATTAATTTGCATATTTCATTTTAGGAAGACACTTTGTTTGATGATTGCACCTGTTGGACTAGCGCATCACGATCGCCCGTTGCTTAGCTATGTAATCAAATTATACTGTTAATTAAAGTGAAATAAATTTAACCGTAATTCAAAACGATAGATCATGGCTTCCTCGTATCTAGTCATCAAAAATAATTCCCAACCCATGTTTATATTTCACAAACTTTGCAATTGGATGTTTATGTTCAAAATGAAGATGATGAATTCATTTATTATCATCCTACATCGGTTCTCTGTTCGATAAAGATCACCTATATGGCACTACAGAGCACAATCCTCAGTTTTCATAGCCAATACCGAAGATCCTAGCGGATCTCGTCGCTGTGACAAAATTAAACAAGAAGAAGATGTATACTATACATTGTACATAGGTATGGGTTTATAACCACCATAGTCCCAATCACATAGGGAAACACATTAGTCAATAACTCATCAGGTTAACGTGAATAGCACTGCGATGGCATAGTGACATTCACAAGTGCTTCTTGTAGCCTAAACTGAATAAATGATTTTTGAATTTGAATTTGAATTTGAATTTGAATAGAACCGTGTTTTAACCAAAGCTAAGCTATGTATGCCTAAAAATGTATCTGCCACTGGGATGGATGACCATAAATATATTGAGCTATCTCTTTGCCATGAAAAGTAAGTCAATCTTTGGTTATTATCAAAAGGAGGGTCTTAATGCTCATCGACACATAATAAGCATAAGCTTCTCCAAAGTCTAATATTAAAGTTATAATGAAGTTTCAATCAAATAAATTAAAAGGGCAATTTTATAAACGCGTTTAAGTCTTTTCTATGGGAAGAACATTTTCATTGGTTTTTATTGTGGTAAGTTTTTTAAATCTTTTTCTCAGATGATATTTCTATATTTAATATAAATTGCCCTTTATTAATTACAAACAGATTGGCTTAACTTTATAGTGATAATTAATGTGTAATTTTAAAATGAAGTAGTTTGAACTAGACTAATGTGGCCTTATGTCTAGAATTTACAGTTACAATTACAAATCTTTCTTATGCTTATTTAAGTTTTTATGCTAATAAGGAAGCCAAAAAGTTTAATCTCAATGTAATAATATTTCATAAACGATTGATTTAAAACAAAAGCAGTCAGAAACCGGGTCTTTTTACAATAAGGGGGAAGCTTTTTTTAAAATCGAATCTGTTCTTAGAATATATTTCTTTATGTGTGAACGGTACTTTTTTGTTTGCGCTGTTCATTAATATGATGCAATGCAAAGTAATCAGTGGGTGCAAATAACATCAGTAATGCTCCTCTTAGGACCACACAAGATGTTAACTGCCACAACTTTATCACATTGGCGATTCAAATAAAACTATACTTATATGTTCGTTGGAAATATTGGTGACGTAAGCCCCAGGTGCGGTTCATTTCAGTTGTTACCTTTTAAACAAAATAATAAACATTATTATGGATATTACAGTTTTGCAAGTAACTGATAGTTTTGTGTTGTCGTAACACTTTTTCTATATAAGTGTGGTGCTTATTTTGCACTCGAAACTTTAATGTCATGTAAAATTTTGAATTGGTTTCACCATACCTATATACCTATGAAAGCACCATTTGCTTAGACAGGTATCATTATTTTGGTATTTAAGGCAAAAGTCCATTGTAACTTTGTTGAAATTTAATGATATATTTTTTTAAAGTAGTTTCTCCTTATACTTGAAAGCACAATCTCTTTATTCAGAGGTTTCGCGTTCGATTCTCAGCAGAGGATACAAATTGTACTCGGTTTAGTAGGTGGTAGGATTTGTATTAAGATAGTGGTAACCATCTTGTTTAATAAATGTTGGTAGCATTGTAGATTTCGATTAGTTAAAGGTAAGATAGTCAGTTCAGGCAAAGTGAGGTTCCATCATCAGCTCTATCAAAATTTACCATTATGTGAGATGAAGGCATCAGACATACAAATACATACAAATACATACAAATCTTATTCTATGCTAAAAATATGTTCTTATTGAAATGGGTATTTATATTATAATGACTTGAATTTGAATGAATGAATTTATTTTATAATAACATACGTGACATATAAATAGAATTGTTTTTAGCACCCTACTATACAATACGCCTAATTAAATTAAACAACAAAAAATACTACATTAAATGAAGAAGCTAATTGTATTTGGGCTCACTGTCAATCAGTCAATATGTTTAATTTCTTTGTAGGTACGGTCGCGAGAAAAATTAGTACCTAATGATAAAACATCGCCTAGAAACCGAGAGTTGTTCGTTTACTCGACCGAAAATCTCAGTGGTCCAATATTAAGAATCGAATCCTTTAATTTCTCATCTCCATCTTTCATGACCACATTACCCACCTAACCTCTTCCTGGAAAAAATAAATAATAGAAACCCTTATGGTACAGACGCCTGCACATCAACCTATACAAAATGAGAACTGACACTTCAACAAAAGAGTTTGGACTTTTCTAATCCTAGTTTTTTGACAGATGTTACGCAAACTGCTTAGTACAGTTATCGTAGGCATACCTTTAAAACGGGTATAAGCTGGTATTAAAGATATGCCTATAATATTCATATTAAGTTGTTATGCGTCACACACTGTTACATTTTTTTCTTTGAAATGGGACGCGAAATTTTTTTATTTAATAAATATCTTAAAACTTCATTTACTTTTGTTTGTGATTGTACTCTATATGTAAGTAAATAAGCTTGATGAAAAGCGTTTTTGCGCCCGTAAATTTTTATAAGTAATGAGCAGTAATATCATTCAACCATGAGATTATTAATTAAGCTACATTCTAATGGCAAAGTGTTGTAGTGGAGTTTGCTTTATCCAAGGCGTTCGAGATGTTTGAGATCTAATTAGTAAGTACATCTGTGTGCATAGATGACATCAATATTGCATAGTTATTCGGTGAAGGGAGCGAAATATCGCACGGTTGGTAATATCGCACGATTTTTATGAGACAGACGATTTCATAAGCTACCAAATAGGTAGTTAAATTGATAAACAAAGAGTACTCATATGAAAATTGCCTTCTAATAAAATGTATGTTAATAAATATTAATGAATATCTGCTGCGACTGTGTTGGTAATGTTACTATCAGAGTACATAGTCTAGTGCAAGTTTTATTGGGCATTGAATAATGGTTTTTTTATATATATTTTTTTTGGGTAAGCGCAGTGCCTTAATCTCACCTGATGTTAAGTGATGATAAGGCCAATGATGGGAGCGCACTTCACCCGGGATCCTCAACTAGTGAGGCACTGGCTATCTTATCTCATAACAAACACACATCACAAACATGTACCCCCCGCTGGGAATCTAACCCGGGACCTCTGGGTCTAAATCGGTGGTCTTAACAACTAGACCACAGAGGCAGTAAACGGTAAATGGTCACGAAAACGAGAAACTGAGAAACGAAAATGGCATTGTGAAGCATCGCCTCCTAGTAAACGAGGTAATGTTGCTCTATTAGCCATGAAAAATTATATAGTGTGGCTTTTTAAAATAAGCTATTGGTTGTGTTGTGTAATAATAATAATAACTTAAATATAGTTAGTTGAGTAAAAAAATAAAATAAATAAATAAAATGAATAGGTAAGTTTGGTAAATTAGGTGGGTAGGTTCAAAGGGCAGGTAAAGGTAGGTGGGGTCAGTTTAACATTTACTGAAGCTTTTTGTTTATCTAAAAAGTACGAGCGAACCAGTGCTTTGTACCTGTACAAAGACATAGGCTCCCGTAAGGGGGGAGGCAAGTTATTCCACACTTTGCCCGCTGCAAACTTGAACCCCCCTCTGAACAACGTAGTTCGGTGTTTCGGAACTATGAGACAGGTTTCACTGTGTTTTCGTAGTGATTTCGTATGAGAGTCCTTCACCCATTTTAACTTTTCAAAGAGATACTCTGGTCTTATAAATTAAATTATTTTGCGAGTAGCAAGTGCTAAATAAAGACGCAAATCTGTTGCAGAACCCTATTATTAAATATTTAAGGAAAAAAGAGTCCATCTCTAGTACGGTTTATAGCCTGCCTATTAGTGAACAAGGAGGTTAGTTGTAATTTGCGATACAAAAGTCGTTTTCGCTAACGTGATCGAATAGTAAAATAAAGGCCTTTATTAATGGTTAAAGGAAAAAATTGTTGATCACTTCCTCTGGACCACAGGGGGTGACTTTTGATACTCACCGGTGTCCCCGAAATAAAAGTAACATGAAAATAAGATACATACCGTTCGTTCAAGACATTTTCAGTGTCAAAACCGGTTTCTTTGTATTTTTATAGTAAGGTTGGTAAATGACTCCGCTCTACGTATTATTAAACAGAAGCAGAGTCCAGATGCTTGGCGTTCTTTATTCTATTTCTATTAAATAAAAGTGTATATAAGTGTATATGTATGTAAGTGTAATTTAACGGTACAAATTATGGTTTTCGTTAACGTGATCGAATAGAGAAATGAACTCGCAGTAGGCACTCTGGGCGCCTCGTGTGAGTTTATACATATTTTTTATTTGGTATTCATAAAATAAATCACAGGTAGTCAGAGCAAAACGTCAGGGAAAAAATAATATTAAGAAAAATGAACGCTACAAATGCATAATCAATTCAATGATGACAGTTAACGCTTTCTTATGGAGTGTTTGCACTTGTTTTCGTTATAATTTTTAATTGAGTTAATTATTGAACGCGTCTTTCTACTTTCAATAAATATAATTTAATTATGAATGTGTAAATTATGAATAGAGTAGTTAAGTTCATTGATGTATGTAGGTAAAAGAAATATCATTTCTACAGTTTCGAAGTTTTTGAAGTACATACATAGTGTCCAAGTACGTTATTTTAGAATCAAGTGTAATGTTATGTTAAGTAACGAAATACTTTTTTTTTTGCAAATGTCGTTACTACTATTAAAGCTCCTTGCGCCCATTCTCCAAAGCTAAAAATAAAGGTCCTAAATAGTAAAAAAATGTTTCGACGATTGAAAGCTCTTTTCTTTTTTTTTATACTTAGCATGGCAAATGATTTTCTAGTTTATAGGAAGAATACATTTTATACTTTGATAAAAAAATATTATTTTATATTCATGTATTAGGTACCTACTTATGCCAACTTTATGTACAAGCAGGCTTGTTGAAGTTGTTTGAAGTAATAGAAAACCATGTAAAACTGTATTGTCCACTTTCATCGATATTTTATACCTACCTACTCGTATTGTTCAATACTACCTATATCTAATAATATAATAGCTCGTGATGATTTCACAAACAAAAAATATTAAAATATATAATATTTACTTTTGTTTTTCTATTTTTATACACGGATAGCGAGCTGTGAACTATGCTTTTACTTAGGTAATTCCAAATTTCCATAATAAATATTGATAATTATATAATATTTATCATTGCAGTAGTACTTTGTAAATGTATTTTCCATTCTTCCGGTTTTAGATATAGTTATTTTATTTTTGGGTTAGGTAGTTATATCAAGCGTAACACCAACAGCATTGTAATCACTCCTTTTACAACGTACGGGATTGGGCTACCTTATGGTCAAACTGTCACGCTTGATATGCGGTTGACTTTACCAGTAATCAATGAAAACTAAATTTGACCACTTACCATTATTGCCGGCAGATACAAGACAATTTACTATTTACCAGAAGATACTATCCGTGAAAAGCACTGCGTGCACTAAGTCGTAAAACTATTCCAACTGTTCGAAATTCAAATTATTTGCATTAAAAAAAACTTTCAATTGTTTGTGGATGATTCAAAGGGATTCCCGCCAAAACTGTGTAACCAGCCAGTACGCATGCGGAGCGAAGGCGCGCGGTACGTCGTCTGCCGGCATTAGCACACGCGGCCGGCCGCTCACCATCCAGAATCTTTCTCCCGCGAGAATAAAACGCACGTGATCACTACGATGCGCCTTATGAAAGCATTGGCCGTGGGACGACATAACTTTAGTGCCGCTCCACCAGTGTAGAAACATTGGATTGTACTATAATACAATGACCCTTCACTCGTAAGACATAAAGGTTGTATTAGTGGACAACATTCAGACTGCGCGTGGGCACAGTAGTGGTTAGTGCAGTTGCAATAAACGCATCCTACTTATTACCACGTGACTAGAATGTAGATGGAAGCGGAATAGGCATTTAATGTTATTACTACTTAAACGCAACCCTATACCCTGCAAGTAGTTCAGTTCAATAGAAACTAAACCTTCTACTGCACGATTCAAATACCTTCGAAGAATCAAAAATGAATTAGTGACGCAATTGTTTCCTGGATTTCGCCGGCAGAGTGTGATTTTTGAATTTAGTGGCTAATTCTTACTTACTTACTTACCCCGCTGGCTCAGCGACCCGAAGTAGATCTAGGCCTACCGACACAAGACGACGTCACTGTGCTCTGTTCTGCGCAGCTTCTTCCATATTAGGTTTCTCGCAACTTGAATAGGTCCTTGACAACTAAGTCCTTCCAACGGTAATTGGCACGTGGTGTTTCGAAATACGCACGTTTCGTCGCCCGGTCCTCCTCCAAACGTTTCGTGTGACCCAACCTTCGGAGTCTGTGCGACTTCGTCTCTCCCATGATGATCCGGTATACCACCAGTTCCTCCAGCTCGCAGTTATTTCGGATCCAACTCTCATTCGACCTTTTCATTGGTCCTTCTACCTCTGCACCTTGCTCTTTGTGATCAATTGCTTATTCTCTTTGTGACTAATTCTTACGCTTTGTAATATCGATAACGAGTGCTCTTATTCAAAGCCACTGGCAACAAATTTTTTATGCCGTAACTTTTCGAATAAGTTAGTTATTAATGAAATTGTAAATTACAATACTGCAATTATATATTTCATCGTTTATTTCATGTTACTTTTGATATCAAGATCACCGGTGAGAGAAATTTTAAGTATCCCGTTAATGCTAATCCAATATTTGGGTGAATAGTTTCATTCACCATTTGATCACGTAAATGAAAACTAGAATTTGTATGACATTGAAGCTGTGCTTCTAGTGTTGAGTGCGAGTGGGATCCATCCCACTCTCTCATTAATATCATAGTGCGAGATTTATTGTCACTTGATTAAAAATCACACCCATGACCAGTATAACACACGTTTATGAGCCTTTAAAACAAATCGGTTTCGCCATATATTACCTGCAATTTGACGACCTCCGTAGCCGAGTGGCTTGCACGCCGAACTTTGGGCGGCGCTAACTCTGAGGTCCTGGGTTCGATTCCCGGTCGGGTCAATGTCGAGGGCTAACTTTTCGATATTATGTCGGGTCTGGGTGGTTGTGGTACCGTCGTTGTTTCTGATTTCCATGAAACTAGTGCTTTAGCTACTTACCTTGGGATCAGAACAATGTACGTGATGTTGTATAAATATTTTAAAAAAAAATCTTAATAGAAAATGTATAAAAATGAGTTTTTTTTGAAAGTGTAACCTATTGAAACGCATAACGTTTTTAGGCATAAACTGAAAATGCATAATGTTCATGTCCATAATCGTCACTTGCCATAAGTCTTTATAGCATAACTTCATAACGCATATCATCATATGGCCGAAATCTGTAAGGCATAATCATGGAAAGGCATAATTTAAATTTGCCATAACATTTAAAAGGCATACATTTGATAAGCATAAAGTGACAAATTACAAAAACACAATGTTGAAAAAATTTCCACGAGCAGGATTTGAACCTGCACCCTTCTGACATACCTTTCAAATCCTGCTCGTGGAAATTTTTTCAACATTGTGTTTTTGTAATTTGTTACGCAACAAAATTTGCGTTAATATTATATAAACAAATCAAAAACATTTTATAAACTGACAAAATCCATATATTTTTAAGGAATAATACTTGTTTACCATAATTTGCAAGCAAGTAAGCAAGCAGCAGGCAAGCAAGCTAGCAGCATGCAAGCAAGCATGAACCACGCAAGCAAGCATGCAACATGCAGCAGACATGGTTTTTGTCACGGCTCCAGCGCTGCGGGGCTCCGGCGGCGGTCCCGCGCGAGCTTATCGTCGCAGATGGTTTTCGCTCGCCGACGCGGCTGAGGCTGCCGGCAAAAACCACCTGCCACCACCAGTCTTAGTAATAGGGTTCCCGTTTTACCCTTTGGGTACGGAACCTTAAAAAAGCAATGTATCATCACTATGATACATTGCTTTTTGCAATTCCACTGCACCCCTCGTCGAAACTAAGCTCCAATTCTGCTATTTAAAAGACCACAGTCGTGTCTAATGGCCTGATTCTGATACTATTTCTATAATCCAAAAGTCAAAATCAGGCTACTAAGACTCGATTGTAGACGTTTTAAAATTGCTGCTCTATGAAAAATAATCGATCGTCGCTAAATGGAAACATGAAACTCAACTCGATAACTCATCAAGTTTTAATTTTGCATAAACAATGTGATGGAGACGGGGAAGACAAGAATAAATTCAAGGTCATCAGCTCATTTTTATTTCCCCACTGCTGGGGCACGAGTCTTCCCAATGGATGGATGGAGTACGGGTCGTAAACCACCAAGCGGGCCCAGTGCGAATTGGTGGTTGTTAACAACTGCTAATGCAGGCGGGACCAACGGCTTTACGTGCCTTCCGAAGCACGGAGGAAAGTTCCGTGCTTCGGAAAGCAGTGTGACATTCCAATTAACTCAAACAATATATTTTCCTTCCTTTTTTACAGTACTATGCACGTACAGTATCAATGTGTTGAGTGTCATGTGGTACTTGGGTATTAACTTTTATTTTATATTTTCGTCACATTCAAGCCAACCAGACAACCACTAAGGTGACATGTTATGGGCAGTTAAGTGAAAAAAAAAACCTTTTTTAAAGTGTCGTGCTCTACAGAGATTGGCAAGATTACAGTTTACGTTGGTTGGGCTATAAAGCGTTACAATTCCACCAACAAGATGTCATGATATGCGGAGATATGTAGCGGAGATCAAAGAGCGTCATTGTTATGCATAGCATGCGGCGTAGTTGGTATAGTTTATGATTAACTGTGCCAAGAACGACGATTTTCCAAATAGGAATTTTAAGTTCCATTCACTACTTAAACACTTTTGGCGTTCATCTCACCTGATCTTAAGTGATGATAAGGCTGAAGGTGGAAGCGTATTTCGGAATCCTCAACTAATGGAGGAGGAGGAAATTTAAATATATAAATGTAAATAAGATATAAGATAATATAAGAAAATGTCCCAAAAGGATACAAAAATGTAAAAACAAGATATATTATAAGATAAATAAGATAAAAATAAGTATAGACCTATGTAACCCTGATTTTCCCACATAAGAATTAAAAAACATTTTGAAAAACTTATTTACCCGCTACATTACATTATATTAGATGGAAATAGCTTATAGAAACCGAATAAAGGCAGAGAACCAGAGACAGCCCAGGAATGAAAGATGATGTATGAATGTGAAGTATGTGGCATGAAAGTGCGAGAGGAATAAGAGATAGAACTGATATGAAAGAGAAATAGGAAATAAAAATAGCTCCGATCATGTTGGAGGTAGAATCAATTAAAAAAAAAAAAAACTAATGGAGGAACTGTCTATCTTTATGTCTGCCGGAACACGACAATGCACGGGAATCGTGCCCAAGAAAGACCTCTGGGTTTGGGACCGGCCACAGAGGCAGTTTTTTTAATAAATGTTATAAAATTTTGTTTTTTACTATTAAATCTAATACTCACTATCTATGCTTGTTTAGGGTTCCGTAGTCAACAAGGAACCCTTATAGTTTCGCCATGTCCATCTGTCTGTCTGTCTGTGTGTCCAGCCCAGCTCACAGACTCTTAGTATTAGAAAGCTGTAATTTGAAATGGATATACATATTAATCACGCCGACAAAGTGGTGTAGTAAAATTTTGAAAAATATTTTTTTAGGTTACCTCCCCTACACGTGAAGTGGGGATGTAATTTTTTTTCTTGTCTACCCCATGGTGTGGGGTGTCGTTGGATAGCAATTTCAAAAATATGCCTTCCCCCCCTGCCAGCCAAATATTTGTTTTTGGATACGTGAAAAAGTTCAAAGTAGTTGTATATATGACGAAGTTAAAAGGAAAACTATCAAAGCTAAGTAGGCTTTACAAGTTTACGAGTAACGGTCGACTAACTTATAAAATGTACTTGGCGCAGTACAAATTCCTCATTGGGAACTACTTAAATAACTTTGTCAGGTGTGTGAAACCGGTGTAGTATCTACATTAAATAAATGTTCATAAAAACCCTCTTCTCAGAGTCCGCATTATGGAGATGGGCTACGGAACCTTACACTGCACGTGGCCCGACACGCACTTAGATCCTACCCTAGATCCAAATATTTACCTGAAGCATCGAAAGTTTAATCAGAATTGGCTCATTGTTTTGAAATATACAGAACTTGTGTATGCTGTTGTTAGTCGAACAAGAAATGTCGAAAAGGAAAAACATTAATAGGTTCAATAATGAAATTATGTAAAGTACATATAAACCATTATATTGTTTTTATAACAAATCTTTTATGACGAACTGATTATGTCTACCTTACCTGCTTATCCACTGCACAATCAATACTGTTTTTGACTTATCAAGCAATGTCATGAAAGTGACTGTAGTGTTTCTATTGAGTAGGCACTAAAGTTCTTTAAACCTAACAATCCGAAGCTTTCCCTTAAAACATCCGGTGCGAAACCTCAAACAGGAACATCTTAAACCGGATAAGTCTAGTGTTGAACTTACCGCTTTCATTGCCATGACCCGACGACCGACGCGGGATATGATAAAAGTCTGCGCATCACCCTGATGACCTGACCTTGTGCGAGTTTCATTCGCCATTCGATCACGTAAATGAAAACGAAAATTTCTCTCGTATGTCGCCAGGGGCATAAGAATATCTTATGCCAGGGGGCGCTGCTTCAATGCCATACTAATTTTCGTTTTCGTAAACGTAATCGTAGTGGAGCTCGAAAGCGCATTGGTTAAGTGGAGCTCGATGGCGCAGTGGTCAACGCGCCCGGTCTATGAGTGCTGAGGCTAAGCGACTTTCGCAAAGGCCGGTCATCGGGTAGGTGACAAAAAATTTATCATCTCGAGCTCCTCCGTGCTTCGAAAGGAAAATTCAAAAAATTCAAATTCCAAAATTATTTATTTTCTTCCACAAATTACTTAAAGCATACTTAAAGCAGGTACTTAAAGCTAAAGCTAAGTAAGTCAGTATAACAGTTGAAGTCTAAATGTGAAGGACTGGTGCCTGAAATAGGTTTCAGAAGTGAAACTCGTTGCTACAGGTCACCAGGCCACACCCTCAGACAGCAAAAACAAAATGTGACCAACAAATTTGTCTTATAGCTTATTATTACAATAAGTAAATAAATAAAACGATAAACAGTGAGGATGCGCAAAGTATGAGTATATGTTAAGTATGTGTATGTGTGTGTATGTGTTATCTATTAGAGTATGGGAGAATTGTGAGTGTTTAGATGGAGTATGTGTGTGAATGGATGTGCGTGTTTGGGTGACAACTATTAATGGTTAGCTAAGTAGTTTTTTTTTAAATATCTATAACGTTAATATTTAATAGGTTGAGTAAGAACCTACTTAATTTAGGGGACGGAGGAGTTTCTCAGTTGACTATATAGATGTTTTGTGACAACATGTTTACTGGTTGCTTTGGTAAGCGAGTATAAAGCAAGGGAGCCGTTAATTTTATTATAAAGATGATCCTAGAAAACGGAAGAAATTTTGTGTTCGGGTTGTTCTTAGGCACGGAGTGGTACAGACTTTGCCTCTCCGACGCCTATCCTTTAGAACGTCCGGGTTATGGGGAAGCTGAGAGTGTATTTTCAGAACTGTCCTAAGAACAAACGTTTACTTAACTGTGAGAATGTCCCAGTCTCTGTAGAGTTCGGCTGTTGGGAAACGATACCGATGGCCAGCCGCAACATTAAGAAGTACTCGTTGGGCTCTCTCTATAGGCAGCATAAGTGTTTTGGCTGCACCGCCCCAAACAGTGATGCAGTATTCTAGAATAGATTGACGCAACTCATAATACACAGAGTTTTAATGACCGAGCGATCAGCAACTAAATATGTAAATCAGCTTGCGCAGCCTCTTTGCTAATAATTCAAGGTAGGGTTTGAAGGTAAGGAACGCATGGTCAAATAGGACTCCCGAGGTATTGTTGACTCCAGTGTAGGACAGGTTGAAGAAACTACAGACGACTGAAGTCTGCACCCATTTGCAGTAATGTTGTATGTTACAGGCACATAAAGCCGTTGGTCCGCGCTGCATTAGCAGTCGTTAACAACCACCAATCCGCACTGGCCCCGCGTGGTGGTTTATGGCTCGTTCTCCCTATCCATAGAGAAGGTTCGTGTCCCAACAATGAGGACATAAAATGAGCTGATAATGATTTAATTAGGATTAGTCTCAGGCATTCACATTTCTGAATTATCACATTCCCAGGCATTTGCATTTCTAAATTATCACATTCCCAGGCAGGTAAACTTAGCAAAGAGGATTATACCATACCATGAAAAAATATGTATGTTTTTATGTCACCAAGACAATATGTTTTACGATACGTCATTATTTATACGTCACATAAGACGGAGTGGTATTGAATTCATTTTTTATGTCTTTTACTCATGTTTGGTTTTATAGATAATGTTCGTGATGAGTTATTTAAAGAATTCATCAATATTTTAGACTATGTATCACTCGAAAGTTTAAGTTTATACGACAAAATAACTGGAAACCTTATTATAGTTCTTCGATCGCGCTTTAAAAAGCCTAAATGTGATGACAAATTCCTTGTGTAAATAATTTAGTGATAAGTATTAATAGAAATTAAGTTTAAACAAAATTCTTAGTTACTTGAAATAGCATCATAATGGAGGATGCTGACGTAGAAGAAACTGCGACACCTGCAGAAAACCAAGAGGCGGTGGAAGGTCAGGAAAATGTCGAAGGAGAACAGGCTACGGCAGCTACTGAAGAAGTGGGAGGGGAAGGGCTTGAAGAAGCTGAAGGAGAGCACATTGAAGGAGAACATTTGGAAGGAGAACACTTGGAAGGTGAAGGAATTGAAGGTGAACATGTAGAAGGCGAAGATAAAGAAAAAGTTCTAGGTGAGGGTGAAGAGATGGAAGGTGAACATTTAGAAGGAGAAGAAGTGGAGGGAGAACCAAAACCAGAGGAGCAAAAACCTCCCGAAGAGGAAGTAGTAGAGGAGGAAGAGGGATATGTCGAAGAACCTCCACCAGATCCCTCTGCTCCTTATGATTTCAGTGACTCTAAGGAAATGTTAAAAGAGCCTTTCGAATTGAGGCCAGACCAACTTGCTGAAGTGGAACAACTGTGGGATCTATATCAAAACTACACACCAGTTTATACTGACATAGATGGGTACATTACTGAAAAAGAATTGATTTATATGTTAAAGGCGCTTCTTCTTATGACCTTTACCCCGGAACAACTACAAGAGCTAATAGAATATTGTGTAAGACCACCACACCCTCTAGGACATATAAATTATGAACAATTTCTCAAAATGATAACAATGCGGCAACGAGATTTTCTAGTTGAAGATGAATTAAGATCTTCCTTGCAAGTACTTGATCCTGAAAAGACTGGAAACGTAGATAGAGAGCAGTTGAAAGAGCTTCTGCAAACCAAAGGTCATAAAATGCCTCAAAAACAATTAGATAATCTTATAAAGGAGGTGGATATGAGTAACGATGGCACTATTGGTATCGAAGACGTAGTGGGTACTATGTGCATTGATCTTAACAAAGAAGACTTATTAATGCTTTTGGCTTCTCTCAATCCAAACCCGCCTGAAGAAACACAAGAAGAAGAGTACTGATTCTAATGTCAAATTTTGGTGCCTATTATATATTCAAATTTACTGTTGAATTCCTGAATTCCATAATGATTTACTTGTCAAAAATACTACTTATAATTCATTACAGCTTGCTTAAATAAAAATGCTTTAACTCACTATCTTTATAAAAGTTAATTATGTAAGTTGGCTTTAGGATTTGATCCTTTTATGTTTATAAAAATATATCACGGTCTTTTTTGCAGAAAAAAAAGATGTTCGCGAACAATAGTAATCGTGTGTGTGTGTGATGATTTTGGTATTACAATAATGTTGTTCTTTAATATTGCCACTAAAGTAAAATATTGGTACATTATTATAGCATTCTTGAACGTGCATAAATGAGTGTTGGACTGTTGGTAAATGAAACGGCATCTGGGTGCCAAGTGCGAGTTTCATTCGCCATTAAATCACGTTAACGAAAACGAGAATTTGTATGGCAAAATGTTAACTCCTTTCGTATGCCGCCAGGAGGCGCTGCTTCAATGTCATACTTACTAATTTTAGTTTTCGTAAACGTAATGGAATGAAATCGGATAGTAAACAAAACTCACACTAGGCGTCCTGTATCTTAGTGCAACGTCACTTTTCCAATTTAATTTGTAATGCTCCAATCTTAACTATGTTTTTTCTGATCAAAATGTTCTCCATTTTTTTGTGTTCGTTATGGTGGCGTACACATGGTCTAATTCGTGTTGTTGTTAAGCCCCCTTTTAGTGCATAATCCGTGCGTAATTACTGCAAAAATAAAATAATTAGTGCCTCTTTAGTTTAAAAAAAACTTTAACTTACAAACTTTCAACTTTGGGCGTTTAATTTTTTCACTGTATTAAAGTTTTATAAATATTTAAAAAAAAAAACTTTTGAAAAACAAGGTTTTAATACTTGTTAATAAAAAAAGAACTAAAAAGTTTAAATTAATTTAAACCTTTAATTAATATTTATAATAAGAAAAAAATCTTTATAAATAAAAGAGTGTTACATTGTGATTGCAAAAGAAAAATAATGAAGGTGTTATTCTAAGGTGATATGCTTAATGTTCTTTTTTTGTTCTCTGCATGGAAAACAGTTGGAATAATTTTGTCTGCACACAGCTTTTGCAGATTATCGTATTTCTTTTTTGGTAGAGGCAGCCGCGTCTTGTAGCACATTGCACTAGCTTAGTTATTAGTTCCCGGCACTCGCCGCGCATTGAGCCGGGACCGGGTACTAACCGACAAAATAAAGACGCACACGCAGATCATTTTAGAACAAACAACTGTTTCAAAATACCTACGTTTATTTAAAATAGGATAAACGACATTCAACTTGGAATTCTTGATTAATTAAATTATTATTAAACGACATTTCCAGTGATTCACTGTATGTTAAAAGGCGGCAAATGACTGGGGTTATCGTTTGTTGTATAGGTAGAAAGAGCACAAGCAACATCAACATTATTTCAACAACGAGGTAAAATGGGATAAACGCCAATATATTATTTTGTGATTTCAGACAAAAACGGATTAAGCAACATTAGATTAATTTTTAAGTAAAACCAAAACGGCCTATTTGTTTTTATTATTTATTTAATTATTTATTTATTTATTTATTTATTTATTTATTTTAGGATAGCTAACAGCTTGCAATTGAAAAAAATTACAACAAAAATGATAACTATAAGCTATTGACAAGCTACCACATCTAAGATGTCCACTTACAGTAATACTAAAACTAAACTTTACATATTAAAATTAATTTTGAATCGATGACAAGTCGTCAACAACGGTAAGCGCCTTTTTAATGCTATTGATGCTGTCAAAAAATACGTCTATATTAGCATTAGTATTATTAACATACATACAAGTTCTTACGAGAAAACTGCTCTGTCTATAGTTGGTGTGAGTGGAGGGGATGCTAAATGGCTTATATGAATTGTTTCGGGGTGCTCGCGTAGGTATTTTAAAAGTAATTTTGCTTAACAAATCAGGGCAATCTAGTGTACTTCTGATAATCTTAAGCAGTAATACAACGTCTGCAATATTCCTTCTAACAAACAGTGGTAAAAAATAAAACTTAGCGCAGCGCTGATCATAAGACATTTTAGGAATTCTGAATTTACAATTCAAATAACGTGTAAATTTTTTCTGAATTTTTTCAATGTTAATTATGTAAGAATCATAGCGAGGGTTCCAAATTGAACTAGCGTACTCCAGGTGGCTCCGGACGTATGCACAGTAAAGAATTTTGAGAGTTTTCATATGTTTAAATGACTTGGACGAGCGCATAACAAACCCCAAGGCACGGGATGCCTTATTGATACAGGTTATAATATGTTTATCGAATAAAAGTTTAGAGTCCAAAATAACTCCTAAATCCTTAGCTTCATGTAGAATCGACAACCTCTCATTTTTTAATTTATAGCTAATACAAAATGGATTCTTTTTACGTGTAAAACTAATAGAAAAACATTTGGAAACATTTAGGTTGAGTTTGTTAAGGTGGCAATAAGCATCCAACCTTCCCAAATCCTCCTGAAGCCTCGCTGCATCATCATTATTATTGACAACTTTAAATATTTTCATGTCGTCCGCAAATAGAAGATAATTTGAATGAGAAAAACATTGCCCTATATCGTTGATAAAAATTGTAAACAACAGAGGACCCAGAAGAGATCCTTGAGGGACTCCAGATGGAATATTAGACCAAGAAGACATATATCCATTTAGGACTACTGCCTGCAACCTTTTTTCAATATATGAAGAAAACCATCTGAAAAGATCCCCCCTAATGCCCACCCTCAGAAGTTTTAAAAGTAGCATCCTATGATCCAGACGATCGAATGCCTTCGCGTAATCTGTGTAAACAGCATCAACTTGATTACCACGATTCATCTGGTCAGTCAGATAATCCGTGAAGACAGCCAGATTCGTCACGGTGGAGCGATTCTTTAAAAATCCGTCTTGATGAGAGCTAAAATCTAATTAACTACTGTAAACTTGACGATGTACAATCCGTTCAAGCACTTTTGCTAGTTGACATAGTTTGGAAATAGGCCTATAATTTTCAACACAGTCCGTTCAGTTCAGTATGAAAAGGTAAAAAGCAATAAGTGGTTAAATATATCGACGTTTGACGTTTTTTGGTTAGGCTTATACAGGACCTAGTAGTGCCACAATGATCCAACCCACAATTTTGTCATTTTCGAGTTATCGATGCCAAACTATGTAAAATGAGCCCTATTTTCATGTAACAAAGACTCATTGTCTTATCTGTTTTCTACAAAAAGATATCTATGATGTATACCAACCTATAACTAAGCGACATAAATTGTGCAGAAAGAATACATGTTACTTGAAAACTCATTTATTGACTCATCAATTGTGCCATAATGATCCAAACATCTTGGACATTTTTATATTGAGAAACATTTTATTGGCACAATGATCCAAATATCTAGGAATCACTGCATTGAGCAAAAGTTTTTGGCTCAATGGTCCAAGTGACTACATCATTGTTTTGGCCTAATTTTTTTTGTCACAGTGGTCCAAGATCTTTAAATCAAGCTACATACAATCTTCATAATTACCAAAGTTCTTGAAACATTTGTACATTAATTGCAAGTAAATATTTTTATAACATATTTGCTCGTAAAGGGTCTCTTATTTCACCAATTTCAATATCGTATTATATCTCATTACGTACTCGGTACTTATGCGTTTTTTTTCCTTTAGTGTGATTAGTACATTTAGGCAGTGTCAAAGTAATTTTTCTTACAAGTAATACATAAATAAACAATATTGCCTTCCAGTATGATGATGATGAATGATAATAGAAATGAGAAGTGAGAAATGATATACCCCCTAACCCCTCGCTCGAGTATCTCAGTAAAGATGTGGGGCTTTACTAATTCCTCGGGCGGACTTCTTGAGAGAATTTGAAAAATGAAGTTGCACTATTTTGTTTTATTTGCTAACACTCATGCGCACTTACGAACACTTAACGGTTAATAATCCATCATTAAGTCACATTAATATTCGACGTAACACAAATTATAGAAATTAAAACAAAACTGCAGGACTCTTCGCTTTCCCGCCAAGAAATCCTTGTGCGTTATTCTTTCTTTCTTTTAGTTGATGGCTTCGTGCGACTAGCACATTTAGCCAGTGTCAAAATAATTTTTCTTACAAGTAATTCATAAATATACAATATTTCCTTCCAGTCAGTATGATGATGAATGATTATAAAAATGAGAAGTGAGAAATGTTATACCCTCCAACCCTTCGAGTATCTCAGTAAAGATGTGGGGCTTTACTAATTCCTCGGCGGACTTCTTGAGAGAATTTGAAGAGTAAAGTTGCACTGTTTTGTTTCATTTGCCAACACTCATGCACACTTACGAACACTTAACGGTTAATAATTCACCATTATTATTAACCGCAGACATGACTCTTCACTTTCCCGCCAAGAAGTCCTTGTGCGTTATTGTAATGTAAAACGCACGAGTTTTTTTAAAAAGGTAAAACGCACGGTTTATCAAGATGCTCCGTCTAAAATGAACGGTACGGTTTTTTAAATCTTGACAAAGAGTTTTTATGTCAGAAAAGTGATCAACAAAATTTATAAATAAAATTAACTTTGGGAGATAAAATATAATAAATAAACATTTAATTCTTTAATTTAATTAATTTGACATAAAATTACAACCATTTATCTGTAACTATAACACAAAAATACTAATTTACTTTATTAGTAATACTGGCCATTTTTTTATGCCTTTGCCTTAAAAAAAAGCGCTGATGCGCGCGCATCTCTTATTTGTAAACAAGTTAAAATTATTCCGCGCGCTTTTTTTTTTCGCTGTATTGTTTTTATTTGAAAATGTCGTCAAGTAGTGATGAATTTATTAATTCGACACCGCCAGAAGTCTCAAAGGCAGCAAAAAAGGCTACTCTAAGCGGAAGCCTCTTGCTCGAAAATTCGACTGATAGATACTTACAAGCGTATCAAAATTTCATCATAATGGAAAACAAGCAAAGATGCAAATTCATTTTCAGAAAATGTGTTGTTAGCCTATTTCATGGAACTTTCTCAAAAATATAAGTCAAGCTCATTGTGGTGCTACTATTCAATGCTAAAAAGCACTGTGAAAACCATAGAGCAACACAGGCCTCCGGCGGACTGGTGCTCTATGGTGAAAACAAAACATAGTATATATCAAGTCATACTCCAACTTGCTGGCATTTCTAAAAAGACGCTCAAGTGGCCATGTGAGTAAAAAGTCGAAAGTATTTTCGGCTGACAATGTCAAGAAGTTCCTTAAAAGACGCTCCGGATTGCCGATATTTGGCAACAAAGGTTAGTTGAAACTAAATTATTGTTGTTAACTTCTTTCACTTTCGTATTTCTTTACAATATAGGTGTTTTGTACGCTGTTTTTATCTTGTTTCAGGTTGTATTAATATTCGGTATAAATGGTGCATGTAGACGTCAAGCGTTGGCAAACATCACAACTAATGATGTCGAGAACCATGGGCGGGTTTTTCTTGTCAGGTCAAAAACACAAAAAATAAAGCGATCAATACAGTGATCGTTCACAATAAAGTGGCCTTTTCACGACATGGTGAAGAAATACAAAGCGCTTCGTTCAACAAAAGCGATGTCTAACAGATTTTTTCAAAATTACCAAAATAGAAAATGCACTAGCCAACCCATTGACATAAATAAATTTGGAGCAATGGCGAAATTAATTGCCACTTTCTTAAATTTGGATGATCCACATGAATACACAGGGCACAGTTTCAGAAGGTCCTCGGCTACATTGCTCGCCGATTTAGGTGCGGACTTATTGACACGTTTTATTTATTTCCTCGCAAATATGTTATAAAACGTCGTATGTACTATAAAACTGCAGAAAGGCTACATGTGTTTAATCTTTTTTTTATGTAATCTGTACTCTGTATTTACACTTCCTTTTGAATTTTCATAAAACTATTTTTTAATTAATCATCAGTACGGCTGTAAAAAAAACCGGTCTCCGTGCGTGTTAAAAAAAAAACAATAAAAAAAGCTGTGGAGTGGTTATTAGTTTGTATTTGGTTCGTTACTTTCATGAGCTTTAGGTTACTTTTTAAAAGCATTTTGGTTAGTATTTATAGTATTTTGTGCTGAAAATGGATGATAAAACTATTCAGAGAGCTCTTGAATGCGTATATAGGTTATAGTGCGGAAACTGCAGAAGAAGATGTCGATGAAAATTCAGAAGTTAAGTAAGTTTTACCGGTCCTCTAAACTTTTTCCTAGCCTCAAACTCTTTGCAAAAAGTTTATACAAAAACTTTTACTGCAAAGAATAAAATAGAGATTGAGAAATGAAACGACGCACAAATACTTTTCGCGGTCAGTTAATTTCTAAATGTGTAGTGTTAACACGCAAACTTTAGTTAGACTTCGTAACAGTGGCAACGGCGCAATTCGACGTCAGATTTCGCAGTTTTTGATGTGTAACATCTTTCCGCTCGCCTTCTATATTATACAATTTGTGGGAGTGATTTCGTGGTATGGGACGGAAGCATGTAACAGGAAGTTGTGGAAGCGCGCAAGCGCGCGCCATTTTGTAAATTTAAGATCGATATTATGAAAAAGACTTAATATTATTATGTGACATAGGTATTGTGTCATCATTTTGATGTCAAAGGTCTTGTAATGAGTATTTACTGCATTTTGTAATCGATATTATTACCAAGACATATTATTATTTTAAGTGACATACTTATTGTGTCATCATTTTGATATGTCAAATGTCTTTTAATGAGTATTTACTGCTTTCTCTTTATGATTTCTATTTTCTATTGTAATATTGATTTCAACCATTTCGTGTGTAGGTAACAGACTTTTAAACTATATTAATAAATATTTACTGTTGATAATAAGTCTCAATAAAGTGCAGATCATTGATAAAAATCTAAGTATGTCAAATGTCTTCTAATGAGTATTTACTGCATTCTCTTTATGATTTGTAAAAAAAATATACGTCATTGTTAATTCTTTAATCTATTTTCTATTGTAATATTGATTTCAAAAGGTGAAATGTCAAATATCAAATCAAATCATGCGATGCGACTACTGTAAGGCTCGTTCGTTTTGTTTAAAGGCTCGTCCGTTTTTAAAATCTATGTCTATTACACACGAAATGGTTGAAATCAATATTACAATTGAAAATAGAAATCATAAAAAGAATGCAGTAAATACTCATTAGAAAACATTTGACATATCAAAATGATGACACAATTATGTCACATTATAGGCGAGCGGAAAGATGTTACACGAAAGGCGGGAAACGACGAAAAAGAGTAGGCGCGTTTTTTCTTGTAAAAATTTTAAAAAATAATTTTATTGTATAAATAGCGGTCAGGAGGGTGGAGTTTTTGTATAGTGTTTATGTTTTATTTAGCTTAGTTGTGTATATAAATATTTCTTCTAGTGGGTAAGTTTTTTTAGTATATTTAGTTAGAGGGGGGCGGCGATGAACAAGCCGCCCGACCAACCTGACCCCGGAGGTGGATCCATGGACATGGACCCACCTCCTGCAGGATATTTTGTGACATTGTCAGAATCGGGAATGGAGTCTGATGGCTCTACATTATCTAACAAGTCTGTCACACTTAGCGGGTCTGCCACAATTAATAACAAGGGTACAAAGAGGCAGCGTTTGCATGTTAGTAAAAAATGCAAAACTTGCAGAAAAAAGAAGAAGCTAAGTAAACTTTCAAACACTGCTGATCCTAATACCATATGTAATTGTTTAGAGAATGATATTATTGTCGATCATCAAGCAAATCAAAACACCATTGTTACACATAATATTCATGTCTCGCAGTCTACTCCTCCCATAGTTGCACCTGGCCCTGCACATACCAATGTAACAAATGATAAAACTGTGCGTCCACTGCCTGTTGCTCGTACACAGTATGAGTCCACAGATGTTTCACCTTTTCTCATTCACATTCAAAAAGATACCACCAGCTTAGATGACAGTTACACATTGCACCCCATTACATTTGGCAAATTTCTTAAAAAACATAATTTTTACAACATTATAAATGGTAGTGTAAAACGTATTGGTCGCAATAGAATGTCTCTCTCTTTTTCCAACTATTTAGATGCGAACAATTTTTTGAATAGTACAAAATTACTTGAAAACAAATTTAAGGCTTTCATACCATCTTTCAACATAACTAGACAAGGAATTGTTCGTGGTGTACCTGCTGACTGGACTGATTCAGAAGTTATGGAAAATATTAACTTGCCGTTTGGGTGTGGAAAGGTTTTAAAAATGAGACGATTAAACTATAAAGTCACTGTAGACGGTAAGCCAACCTGGAAACCGTCCCAAACTATTGTTCTGACGTTCGATGGACAGGTGCTGCCAAGGCGTATTTACATGTGTTACAATGCATTACCAGTAGAACTGTATATTTATCCAACAATCCAATGTTTTGCGTGCTGCCGTTTCGGTCACACTAAGGTACAATGTAGATCTAAACCTAGGTGTTATAGATGTGGTGAAGGACACGATGGTTCCTCATGTAATGTTGAAGAAGACCTTGCATCTTGCCTACTGTGTGCTGGTAGTCACTTTGCTACGAGCAAATTATGTCCAGAGTTTTCACGACAAACTTCCATTAAAAAAACCATGGCGGACTCCTGTATTTCTTATGTTGAAGCATCCAAATTACATCCTGCAGTACATAAATCATTTGTAGATGTTTTGAAGGGACGGAGGGTCTCTAAAGACCAACCACCAAATAGTCCACAACATCGTAACTTCACACAAAACACCTCACCCACTACATCATATAGAAAAACAGTGTTTTTAAAACCACATACCCCTAAAAAATCTTATTCTTCCACTCAATATGATCAAGTTGCCCATAAACAATTAGTTAGAGACTATGACATGCCATCACCCAGTAATGGGTGTGCATTGAGATCACCTGATAATAATTCTGACAATAATAATATGAATGTATTTGATATCATAACTAATTTAATTAACTCTTTCTCTCAGTCCAACCTCATTAACCCTGACCACGCTGCCATTATGATTGAAGCTATCAATAAAACTACAGTACACAATGGACCACAAAATCCACAAAATACTACAGTGGAATTGCCGTAGTATTAGAAGTAAGAAAAGTGATTTCACTTTTCTTCTCAATAAGTACAATCCATCAATAGTTATTTTGAATGAGACCTGGCTAAAGCCAGGTTCTACATTTAAAGTATCTGGCTATTCTTGTCTGCGCAGTGACAGGCCAGATGGTTGCAGTGGTACTGCACTACTTGTAAATAGCAAAATTTCTTTCAAACTTCACCCTATCTCTTCTTCTAATAATGGCTTTTGTATAGTAGCAGCTATTGTAAATAATATATGTATAGTATCTATTTATATATCTCATCCTTCACATGATATTTTCCTTGAACTAAATAATATTATTCATTACTTACCTAAACCTCTCATGTTGTTTGGTGATCTCAATGCACATCATACATTGTGGGGGTGTTCTAAGACAGATTCATATGGTAACCTTGTTGTAGACATACTCGATAACTATGATTTATGTGTATTAAATACTGGCTCTCCAACCCGTATAACTAAACCTACAGAAGCTAGAAGTGCAATTGACCTTTCTCTCACTTCGTCACAGTTCTCCGGTCTATTAACTTGGGAAACGCTTTCATCTTCTTTTGGCAGCGATCATTTTCCTATAGTAATTACATTCCCAAACAATAATATCCAGCCTAATGTTGACCCTAGCCCACGTAAAAGATACAGAATACCAGATAATAATAAATGGTATTTATTTAGAGATTATGTAGAGAATAATATACCTAGCTTACCCTCAATATCTAGCTCCTCTGAAGAGGTTTGTTCTGATGCTTTTTCTAATTTAATCATAGAATCAGCTGATAACGTTTATACTACCAGAAGTAAATACCAATTAATTCCTTCACCCCCGTGGTGGGACAGCGACTGCACAGTAGCAGTAAAGCAAAGAAAGAAAGCTGAATTAAAATATAAAAATAAGATGACACTTGAGAATTTTAATAGTTTAATGGAAGTGATGAGTACAACTAAAAACCTTTTGAAAGAAAAACGTTTCTTGGGCTGGAGATCGTTTTGTTCTTCAGTCTCTCCGAATACCCCGGCAAATATAGTCTGGTCTAATATCAGAAGGTTTAAAGGTGCGATGTCTGAAAAGTCCTTTACTACGTTACCACCATCTCAAACATCTGAATACTTGGACAATTTGGCTCCTCCTTTTGTACCAGAAGCAGAGTTAGTCATTCCACATTCACTACAATGCCATAGTGACGATCCTACTGGGCTCGGCTCTCCTTTCACGTTAGAGGAGCTGAAAGGCATTTTATCTTATCTCCGTGATTCAGCACCAGGAGAAGATGGCATAATTTATAGTTTTATCTCGAACCTTGCAGAAAACAGTTTACAATATTATCTTGACATTATCAATTCTGTCATGTTGACAGGTGACATTCCGACAGCGTGGAAATCCCAATTAGTGTTGCCCATTTTAAAACCACATAAATTACCGTCAGATATTTCCTCGTTTAGACCAATAGCGCTTTCGTCAGTTATTGCGAAAGTGGCTGAGCATCTTGTAAAAAATAGGTTAGAGTTTTATATTGAAAGTAATAATTTGTTATCAGACTCACAATACGGGTTCCGTAGAGGAAAGAGTACACTGGACAACTTAAGCATTTTTGTCACTGATATAAGACTTGCTTTTACACAAAATAATTTTGTTGTTGCTGCCTTTTTAGACATAAAATCTGCATACGATAACGTTCTTTTAACCGTCCTAAAGAATAAACTTCATAATTTAAATGTCCCTATTTTACTTATCAATTTTATAATCAACATACTATCTGGCAGACAATTATCCCTTAATTCCGATCGCCGAACTCTTTGGAGAGGTCTTCCTCAAGGCTCAGTGCTTAGTCCTATTTTATATAACATTTACACCAATGACCTTGAGAATTCATTAAATAATACGGCTAATATTTTGCAATATGCAGATGACCTGTTATTGTACTGCGTGAACCAGTCTGCTTCTCAGGCTTCTTCAGATCTAACGAACTCACTCACTTATTTGAAGTTGTGGTTGAACAGTAATGGATTGGAACTATCAATAAACAAGAGCTCTGTAGTTTGGTTTACTCGACATAGGAATCCACCTCTTCTAGAAGTGAAATACGATAACACAGCTTTACCAGTCGTGTCACATGTTAAATTTTTAGGTGTAGTGCTAGACTCAAAATTATTTGGGTCTCAACATGTTGATTACCTAGTGAATAAGTGCGAGCAGACCTTAAATATCTTGAGATGTCTTGCTGGGGTCTGGTGGGGTGCCCATCCTTACTCATTGAAACTTATTTACAATGCCCTCATTAGAAGTGTTTTAGATTACGGAACCTTTTTGTTAGAACCTTGCAATCAAACTGCCTTAAAGAGATTGGATAGTATTCAAGCTAAAGCTCTAAGAATTGTTGCAGGGGCTATGAAGTCTAGTCCTCTAAATGCCCTAAGGGTAGAATGCGTGGATCCACCCCTTCACCTAAGACGACAATTTTTGTGTGATAGATTCTTTTATCGTGTCCTTCAATTTTCCAATCACCCATTAATTCCTAAACTGTATGACTTATCACAACAATTAAATACTCCCTATTGGACACACAAAAAAACTCCGTGCCTATGTATCAGTTGGGAAAGATTTTTATCCATCCAAGCACCTACTTACATGTCACCTCGTTTACCTATTTTCAATAGTAATTTTAAAGCTTTAACCTCTCCTATAAAAGTTTATGACAATATAGGTATTGGCAAAGATACTCCTAACGCTCAGCAAGAATTTAACTTTGCTGTCGATTCTAAATGGCCACATTGGCATCAAATTTTCTGTGATGCTTCGAAATTATCACCCGAGGGCTGTGTTGGAGTTGGAGTATTTCATAAGCAGAGTAATATAGTTCAAAAAGTCAAATTACCTCCTGAATCGTCAGTCTTTACTGGGGAGTGCTTTGGTATACTTAAGTCCATCGAATTAATATTGCTCATGAAACTTAAAAAAACAGTAGTCTTTACTGATTCTAAAAGTGCTCTTTTAGCTCTGAAACGTTTCTCGCTTAAATCGTGTAAGTGTTTTCCATTAATTTCTGAGATAAAGGATAAAGTCTACGAATGTTCTCTGAGGGGACTTTCTGTTGTTTTTGCTTGGATTCCCGGACATTCTGGTATTCATGGGAACTCTAAAGCTGATGATCTAGCCAAAGATGCGGTGCAATGTGGTGACTTATTTCCGTACATAAATTATCCCTCTGATTTAGCATCAATACCCTCTACATACATGTACCATGCCTGGAACGAATTATGGATAGATAGCGTCCGAAAAAAAGGCAGATACTACTATCAAATTCAACCGTCTATTTTGAAAAAACCATGGTTTAATAAAATCAAACTTTCCAAGACTGCTACTACAATCCTAACAAGAATGCGTCTCGGACACGTTTGTACACCATCTCACCTTGCCAGACTTGGTATTGTGCAGAGTGCCGCGTGTGACTGTGGTGAGGAGGATAGCGATATTAACCACATTTTCCTTAATTGCCCGTTGTTCGACAGTGGTTATCTCTATGAAACGTTGGAATCCTTACATGTGGCTTTACCTACACAAATAAATATCTTACTTTCGACAAATGACCCGCATATTTATCTAGCATTATCTAATTATATATCTTTAAATAATATTAAAATTTAAACCTTTTTATTTCATATTTATATTATATTCTTTCTCCTATCTTTGTAAATATTGTAAAAATTAGTTTGTAGGTAGTTATTAATTTATTTATATTTGTATTATTTTTAGGTCAATTTCTTCTTTCTTTCCTGATCCTATGACCTATCCCATAATTTCCGGTTTGTTTTGTAAATAACCGTTTCCCTAATTTTCTTTAAAACAAATCGTTCCCGAATCAAATCCTTTCCAAACCATGTTCCTAAAACCCAAGATTTCTATGAAGAAAACATGAGAAGAATAAAAAATTCTCAAGACAGAACATGATACATAATATAATCACGAAAAATACTGGACATTGGCGTGCAAGTGCACAGCCATAACTTCGGTCTACGACCGAAGAAAAAAAAAAAAAAAAAGATGTTACACACATGAAATTAATAAGTACTTCGTTACTTATTATCTCCATGGTTACACATCAATAAGGGGCAGAAAGGAGAATGTCTTTTCGAAAATATCTAGGTTCTCTATGGCCACAGGTGTCGCGACGTTTCGCGAAACTACCAACACTACCATATTAACCATAACAATGGCAACACTGGAAGATACTTTGCGCCGAAGTTGGCGCCATTTCATTTCCAAAACTTTTCCGTAAGTGCTAGGCAGATGCCATTTGTTTTGATTTAAAGTTGTGATTAAAAGTGATTGACTAATGCCAGTGAGGAATGTTGAAAGCTAAGTAACTCTTAATCAGTATTCTTTAGCATTGTGATGATTGTAAGGAAGTATATATCTAAACATTGAATTTTACCTTTATTGCTAATCAGATAACCTAAAAGGATAATTTGTTTTCTCATATTATTGTCTTTAACTTAGTTCGAACTATATGAAAGTCATGAGAATGACGACAGTCATGAGACTGATGGTACAGTGGGAAGTACCGAGAAAGTGCACATATGAGCTTCGGCTGGGCAAACAGTGCCTGAATGGTGATCACCCTTAGGTCAGTGGTTGTAGCACTTAACGATGACTGTTGAGTCGTCCTTAGGGTAGGAACTGGTTGTAGCACCCAGATACGGGGCTGTTGAGTCACCCTTAGGGGTTTGGTTATAGCACCAATGTATCCAGTACTAGAATAATGTTACATACCAAAGGGCAGAGTTATGCCTGTAACATTAACGCGCCAGTGCAAGTTACATCAAGAAAGGTGACGAAAGGCCTGTAACGCTAGGGGCAACCGTTACCTCAAGAAGGACAGTCCCAAGTTCCGTAACAAAGGGAGCCCGCACAGTGACGGCTGTAGAGCCCGAACGTTTGGCTTCTAGTACAGTGACGGCAGTGAGCCCGAACATAGAGGGATACCTAGTACAGTGACGGCAGTGGTGCCTGAACATTTTGGCCAGTTGGTCAGTACTATGAGCAGGTTTGAGACCTGAGGCATGATATGGGGGAATGCGGCGGTAGCTTGCCTTATTCCTTGCCATGGCCAATTACGATGTAGAAAGTGTGTAATAAATAATTCTAACTTACTATTATAGAGAAAGATTAATGTTACATGTACACACACTATCGCCTTTCAGATAGCAATCTTTAAGGGATAGAAGTTGGTTTAGTGAATGTGATTCAATTGTTATTATTGATACTGTCTGATACTTAAATCCAGTTAAGTTATACTAATAGATAAACAAGAGATGATACTTTAATACCTATAGTCTATTTACTTTATTATCTAACTTCACAATGCTAACAGAATCAATTAGATTCTGAGTGTTTAGGAAACCTTACATTTGGTTTCATTGTTTGTTATAAATATGCTACAGATTCATCATAAGGAGAAAGGGATTTCTACTGTAATCATTCGAGTGTGAGTTCAAGCTACAAAGGTCCAAATAAAGAGAGGAACGCCAAGCTTCAGCTGCGGTGAGTTTAAGCAGATTATTAAACCCTCAGATATTATGTCGCCGCGGCATCTGAGGTGTTTTACTCAGTTACACAAGAGCCCCATAAAAGCCCGCGGCGACATGGTGTAGATGAAAGGGATCTATTTGGAACCAAAGCAGCTCGAATGAGAAGAAGGTTTTGAAGAAAGGTCCTTCAAAACAGAAAATTATGATGAAAACTGATTTTTGTTTGGAATCTTGTATGAGGAGAAAATGCGAGTAACATCACATGGATGGCACTGCTTGTCACGAGCGGAGAAAAATGAAAGGGCGAAAATCACTATTTTCGGAAAATATACACATATCTTTGTGGGAAGATGCATCTCATTGATAATCATCATCATTGAGAATGATCTCTACATTCTTAAATACATACTGGTATGAAAAAAAAGCTAAAACATAGGTGAAAGTCAAAATGAAAATCACGGACGACGCCATTGTCTCATCAAATTAGTAGTACTCGTTTCGAAAGTGCTACGGTAATCAATTGTCGACTACTTTATTATGAAAACATTTTTAAATGTATGGTATTTTACAATTTCATCACGAAAAATCTTCCTTGTATTTAATTTAACATACAAGTGAATAAACACGCATTTCTTTATCAAAATTACTTATAAAAGATCACTCAATATTTCTAATTATGTCTCAGTGTTACCGTTTATGAGTTGTGTTTTGGCAAAAAAGGGAAAAATAATTATGATGGGAATTGATTTAAAAGGTAATAAGCAGAATAAAAGAAGAAAACTATGTAAATTACAAGTGTATACAGCATTTATTACATAAGTCGTTATTTATAACGTGATATATTATGAATAAATGGGTCAATTGCATACTAAGGCATATTGATTCAAATTTACCGCGCTTTAGTACAGGGGTAAATTACGGATGTTGTTAGTGACAACACATGAGTGAAGAAAACTTTTCTTTACGTCATTTCTGGTCGCACGGTCGGTCACCGCGCGGGAAGCGTCAGATGAAACTTTTCGGCCATAAGTTTATAAGTTACTAAAAAGTGTATACTAAGTTATTGTATAATAGTAAGTGACTGCGATTAAGGCTGAAGTGAAACAAATTAATCATCTCCTTGGATGGTAAAAGTTTACCTAAAATCTGAAAGCGAAGCTAAGAATCCATTGGTAAGTCTTGTCTTGATTTGATATATATTTCTGCTCATCGTAAGAATACGCGAGTTATTCTACATATGAAAATACTTATAAACAACGGAACATCTTAATCTTTTGTTTTACGACAAACAAGATGTTAGCTACCTACATCATGGCGGATAACATTTTTCAACAAAACTTACATTTTATGGAAATCAGGTAAAAAACAGAATAAATTGCATTTTGCGTAACCCTGATTAATATCTAACAAGATATTAACATCATTGCAAAGAAATTAAACTATAATAAGTCGATGAAATCCGATTGAAATTTGAATACGAATTTCAATGGAGAAATATTTTACCACTATAGGTACCTACCTATTGAAATTTGGTAATGGTAATTTTCTACTTTTAATCAACCTTGCTACTATTTTCCGGTACAAACTAACAACTTCACTAGAAAAGTGAGATAGTTTGTGAAAACCGGCGAAAACACTTACCTACTGATAGTACCTACATGCCTCGATTGAACGAGGTGCGATAGGGTGAAATATTAAGGATACCGGGAAAACTGCATTGCATCGTCACACTGCAGTGGATGGAGATAATTGTGCAACGATTTTTGTGTAGATTAAAAACGAAGTGATTACTGGTTAATCTGTTTATTGAAAACCTATATGTTGCGTTTCCAGGAAACAAGAGTATAGAATAGACTGTGTACAGTCTGGCTCACAGAGCGAGCATTAGCATTACCAAAGGAATACTAAATGTGAGTACATATTCTTCCATATACTTACGTGTCTATAGTTACCCATATGATGCATGATAATTTCTTGCATAGTATCCTAATTACAGTTTGATACCACTTGGGTACATACAGAGTGCATAAGGACTGCTAATAATTATAATGTAATTCTTATAGAGCAGACATTCTGATTTTGTAAGAATGTACTGTGGACATCTGCAAAACATAATTTTAAATAATAATTTGAGAATGTGATATTAATCATAAAACAAAGGAATATTTAATGTGTTACTTATCCAAACTTATTTTTCTTTCTATGAAAATAGTTTGCAATACTTATTTGATGATATTACAATAACACAATAAGAGAGATTTGTCATCACTAGGAAAACAAATATGAACAATAAAATTATTTCTTTCCAAGTATAGAGATTGAACATAATAAGCCAGAAAGAAGATATCCTGTTGATTAATTCCTTGATCATGAATGTTTCTCACTTATTATAATTTATTGATTATATACAAACTTATTTTTCTTAACTATTCCATGGAATGTATATGAAAAATTGAAAAAATATTTATGTGTAATTTATGAAGTGGAATGGAAAGTAATCTTAAAAATAAAATTAAGAATAAAACAAAAATAAATTTAAAATAAATAAATAAATGAAGAAATTTTTAATTTTAATTTTAATTTTTGAACATAATGTACTTATGAAGGAGAACATATAATAGAAGAATTAATTATTATTTACAGAGCGTCAAAATGGAGAATGTTATGATCTCACGTCTTAGAGATATTATTACAAAAATGCAGGCTCTCACGGTTGAATGTGTTGATCTCAATACCAACACACTCACATCTGACATGACAATTAAAGCAGACATAATCTGCAAAAAACTAGAGAATTTGCATAAGAGATTCTCTATTGAATTGAACGAATATTTCCGACTCAGTACTCAACCGTCAGCTGATGAAATTTCTATGTTCAGTACTTCACAACTACAGTCTGAAGAAATCCTAATGGAATTAACTGTTAAATTACAAAACTTAAGAAAATGTGACAAACAACAAGAAAATGCTCCTTTGACAAGTAAACTACCTAAACTCAACTTACCTGAATTTAATGGAGATATACTGCAGTGGCAACAATTTTACGACCACTTCAGTTCAAATATTGGCAATCGAAATTTGCCGGAAGTAGATAAATTACTTTATCTCAAATCATCATTAACTGGAGATGCACTGAAAACTATCGAAGGTCTGGAGATAACTCACAAAAATTATGAAATTGCAATGACAACGTTGCAAGGACGTTATGGTAAACCCAGTCAAGTAATTGATGCCCATTACGCTTCTTTGTACAAAATAAAGGTAGCTGATGCTACGCCAACAGATTGTCGCAGAACGCTTAATGAAATAGAGCGACATATTCGAGTATTGTGTTCACTGGGAGAGAACACTAATCATAGTCATCTTCGTTTCATTATTATCGAAAAATTTCCGGAAGAAATCATTTATGAAATGAAGAGAGCAATCACGTCGGACTCTATCGAAGAAATGAGAAGACACCTTGAAATAATCATATCTGCAAAAGAAGATGCTTATAAAATTACAACAGAAAAGAATCAAAAGGAAACTCCACATTACACCGTAGAAACGCTTTTGAGTAAAACTAATAACTTCAGTAATAATCGAAAATCTCTGAACAAACAACCTAACAAGGAATTTAAAAGAAATTACTCTGTTAATCATAACCATAGAAATAATCAACTTAAAACTAAGTTGCGATTTCATCTAAACCAGAATCGAGAAAATGCATGCAATACATCTTCACATTCCAACTTTAATAATATAAAAAATAAAAGGAAATTTCAAGAAGTTAATAAATATCAACCACAGGAATCGGATGGGAAGAAAAGAAAAATCTCATGTATCTATTGTCAAGGTGCCCACTATAGCGATCAATGTCAAACTTTTAGGACAATACAAGAAAGGATGAGGAAACTTAAAGACCGTTGTTATAATTGTCTTTATTCAGGTCACAATAGACGATCATGCCCTGATACATTTAAGTGTGCATATTGCAGACAAGTCAACAAACATCATAGATCATTATGTCCACAACAATTTGATAAGTTTCATAAGAAAGAAAGTACCAAGATTATGCATACCTACACACAACAAATGTCAGCATATGTAACTATATTACAAACAGCAGTGATCAAAGCTACTTCAGAAAATGATACATCAATACAAGTAAAATGTCGATTACTGATGGACTCTGGTAGTCAGCGATCTTACGTCACTCAAAACATAGCAAAAAGATTAAATCTACCAATTGAAGAAGAACAACATCTATCAGTATTCACTTTCGGAGCTGACGAACCGCGTGAATACCATAGCCCATTAGTAAAATTACGTATTATAACAAGAACCAATGTAGAACTAGTCATATGTGCTAACGTTGTACCTACCATAGCACAAGATCTACAATACCCAAAAGAAGAGATCGATCGTTGGAAAGGCAATGAAATCTTAGCTGACGATGGATCAATAGAGGGATCAGTAGATATATTAATAGGCAATGATTATTACTTCAATTTCATTCTGCCAGAAAAGAAACAAATTAGAGAAAATTTGTACTTAGTCAACTCTGAATTAGGATGGATTCTAAGTGGAAAGGTAAGGACTGAAGAAGACCAAATAAACGATGAAATAACGATTGTTACATATTTCCAGTCAAATGAAAGCAAATTACAGAAACCAGATTTACCACTTAATAACATTACCATGAAGGCACTATGGGATTTGGAATCCATAGGTATTACAGATTCACCAAACACCACTAAAGAAGAAGAGGCATTAAACAATTTCAACAATAAGACTACATTCGAAAATCAGCGATATTCAATATCATGGCCGTGGAAAGAATATCCACCTAATTTACCCACGAACATGGGATTGGTTCATGGAAGGTTAATTAGTCTTCTGAAACGAATGAATAAAAATTCATTAAAGTCTTATGATGATACAATAAGAGAACAACTTAGTAAAGGAATAATAGAAGAAGTTCCTCCTGATAGGATACCACAAGGTGAATATCCTATCCACTATTTGGCACACCATGGTGTCACGTCACCAGGGAAACCTACACGTCTTGTTTACGACGCATCTGCGAAATTAAAAGACAATAATAGTCTTAATGAATGTTTACACACAGGACCCATATTATTAGAAGATCTAACAGGTCTACTAATCAGGTTTAGATCTCATAAAATAGCTTTAACAGCTGATGTAGAAAAGGCTTTCCTACAAATTGCATTGAAACCAGATAGTAAAGATGTAACAAGATTTTTATGGATCAAAAATCTTCTTAAACCCGCAACAGAAGATAATATTCTACATTTACGCTTCTGTAGAGTTCCATTTGGAATAATTTCCAGTCCATTTATTTTGAATGCTACCATCAAACATCATTTAATGAGATCACCTAATAAAATCATACAAAATACTGCGAATGACATATACGTAGATAATTTACTCACCGGAACCATGACAACATTACAAGCTATTAAGTTGTATGATAACTTGAAGAGAGAATTCAAAAATATGTCAATGAACTTAAGAGAATGGTCATCGAACTCAAAAGAACTAAAACAAATGATACCCGACTCTTGCAAAGATGATATAGTGAAAGTTCTTGGATTAGATTGGAATACCCAAGACGATACTATTCAACTAAGACACAAAAATATGAACTTCAAAACCACGAAAAGAGGAGTTCTAAAAACAGTTGCTTCAGTGTACGACCCTTGCGGTTACGCTGCACCATCTTTGCTACCATCAAAATTATTTCTACAAGAGTTATGGAAAAGGAAAATAAACTGGGATTCCACACTGCCAAAAGAAATGTTGGAAGATTGGAATAAAATACATAAAGAATTATTGACAATACAAGTAAATCTACCGAGGTATTATATTAAAGATACAGAAAAATTACAAAATCAACTACACTGTTTTGCGGACGCATCAACTAAAGCTTACGCAGCAGTAGTTTATCTTGTTAATAACAATGGGAAAGCATTCGTTATTGGAAAATCTCGACTGGTACCAATCAAAGATCAAGAAAACTTAAAGATTCCAAGATTGGAATTGTTAGGAGCATTGATTGGTAACAGATTACTACAATATGTTGAAACTTCATTACAAATAGAAATAAAACATCATTTCTTATGGTTAGATAGCCAAATTGTAATAGATTGGTATAATTCTGACAAACTTCTTACACCATTTGTGGCTAGAAGACTTAAAGAAATCAAAAATAATAAAAAGTTAACATTAAGATATGTCCCTACAGACATAAACCCAGCGGATGTCGCTACGCGACCCATCACATCAACGAACGATAAATCTATATGGTTAAAAGGACCTGATTTTCTATTACAACAGCCAGATAGTTGGCCTACAAATATGTTGAAAGAACTGTCATTCTTGGCTCGGGAGGATCTGTCCGATGAATCGGACAGAAATACCAGAAAAAATAAAATCTTTAAAACTGGACAGACTGAAGTAACACCTGAAAAGGAAAAGAACAAAGTTATTAATCACAATAGTGAAATAGAAAAGAGCAAAATTGATGAAATTAGAACAGTTCAAGAAAATTATTTCCCCGAAGAAGTCAACAAAAAAGAAACTAATCTTACACGTAATTTAAAGTTATTTCAAGATGAAAATGGTCTGCTAAGAAGCCGAGGAAGATTAGAAAATTCTGATCTGTCTTATGAGTTAAAATATCCAATACTTTTGCCAAAGGATTGTGATTTTACCAATGATTTAATTCTGAAAGTACACAAAGATAATTATCATGTGGGAGCAAATCACACTTTAAGCATCATTCGACAAAATTATTGGATACCAAGAGGAAAGGCACAGGTTATGAAAATATTGAAACGTTGCCCGGCATGTGTAAAACATGGCGGAGGTCCATTTAAATTACCACCAACACCGGCACTTCCTGCAGAAAGAATAAATTACAGTTCACCTTATACATTTACAGGCTTGGATTATTTAGGTCCAATCCTGGTCAAGACTGACAAGGGTACAGAGAAAAGGTGGATATGTTTATTTACATGTTTAGCTATCAGAGCTATACATCTGGAGATAGTCAAAGATTTAACAGCTGAAGAAGGTCTTTTAGCTGTAAGAAGAATGATTGCAAGCCGAGGAATTCCGGCAGTAATTACATCTGATAACGCATCACAATTCAAATTGATTGCGAAAATATTAAACAGTTCATATTGTGTTCAGAATAACATAAGATGGAAATTTATTCCACAACTTGCTCCATGGTTTGGAGGATTCTATGAACGCTTAATAGGATTAGTAAAACACTGTTTGAAGAGATCACTACAAAAACATTTATTAAAAGATTCTCAAATATCTACAGTAATTAAAGAAATAGAAGCCATTCTCAATACGAGACCACTTACCTGCGTAGATTCAGAAATGGTTCATATATTGAAACCGGCAGATTTCTTGACGATTGGTAAAAGCTTGACGACAAGGATGACTTGTAATGATATCAACTTAAAGGGTACCATTACTAAGTCTGATTTAATAACAAGCTGGAAAAGAACTCTCAAACTCTTAGAAGAATTTAAAACTATGTTTATAAATCGATATCTTTCAAGCCTAAGAGAAAGATACCATCATTCACATAAAGAACCGAGAATTACATCTCACATTATGCCTCAAGTAGGTTTAATAGTACAAATTAAAGGAGACAACAAGAACAGAGAAGATTGGAAGGTAGGAAAATTAATAGAACTTATAAAAGGAAAGGATGGACTTTGCAGAGTAGCCAAGGTTCAAGTCGATAACAAAGAATTCATAAGATCTATTTCACAATTATATCCATTAGAGATAGAAGAAAATGAAACTGAATCCGAATACTTCAGAAATGAAACAGCTAACGAAAACTTTAATAACCTTCCCTCCATTACAAGGGAAGGAGATCAAGATTCAATAATAAATTGTGAAGACACATCAAGTAGTTAAGTGTTGGAAACACCAAAAGACACTTCTTCCAATGAAGAAGATACTGAATTTATGTCACAGTCGTTTGATAAATCAGAACATGAAATTGTCAATGTCAATGAACAGAATGAGAACCATGAAGACCTATCACATCAAGATCAAAATCAAATTGTTGAAGATGATTTTGAAGACAATCCAATGCAAACGAAACCACGACGTGTCGCGGCCACAAGAGCTCTGGAAAGGATCAGGAGAGTGGACGTGTGCACTAGTCAATTTGTTTTAAGTCGAGCCGTCGGGAGTGTCGCGACGTTTCGCGAAACTACCAACACTACCATATTAACCATAACAATGGCAACACTGGAAGATACTTTGCGCCGAAGTTGGCGCCATTTCATTTCCAAAACTTTTCCGTAAGTGCTAGGCAGATGCCATTTGTTTTGATTTAAAGTTGTGATTAAAAGTGATTGACTAATGCCAGTGAGGAATGTTGAAAGCTAAGTAACTCTTAATCAGTATTCTTTAGCATTGTGATGATTGTAAGGAAGTATATATCTAAACATTGAATTTTACCTTTATTGCTAATCAGATAACCTAAAAGGATAATTTGTTTTCTCATATTATTGTCTTTAACTTAGTTCGAACTATATGAAAGTCATGAGAATGACGACAGTCATGAGACTGATGGTACAGTGGGAAGTACCGAGAAAGTGCACATATGAGCTTCGGCTGGGCAAACAGTGCCTGAATGGTGATCACCCTTAGGTCAGTGGTTGTAGCACTTAACGATGACTGTTGAGTCGTCCTTAGGGTAGGAACTGGTTGTAGCACCCAGATACGGGGCTGTTGAGTCACCCTTAGGGGTTTGGTTATAGCACCAATGTATCCAGTACTAGAATAATGTTACATACCAAAGGGCAGAGTTATGCCTGTAACATTAACGCGCCAGTGCAAGTTACATCAAGAAAGGTGACGAAAGGCCTGTAACGCTAGGGGCAACCGTTACCTCAAGAAGGACAGTCCCAAGTTCCGTAACAAAGGGAGCCCGCACAGTGACGGCTGTAGAGCCCGAACGTTTGGCTTCTAGTACAGTGACGGCAGTGAGCCCGAACATAGAGGGATACCTAGTACAGTGACGGCAGTGGTGCCTGAACATTTTGGCCAGTTGGTCAGTACTATGAGCAGGTTTGAGACCTGAGGCATGATATGGGGGAATGCGGCGGTAGCTTGCCTTATTCCTTGCCATGGCCAATTACGATGTAGAAAGTGTGTAATAAATAATTCTAACTTACTATTATAGAGAAAGATTAATGTTACATGTACACACACTATCGCCTTTCAGATAGCAATCTTTAAGGGATAGAAGTTGGTTTAGTGAATGTGATTCAATTGTTATTATTGATACTGTCTGATACTTAAATCCAGTTAAGTTATACTAATAGATAAACAAGAGATGATACTTTAATACCTATAGTCTATTTACTTTATTATCTAACTTCACAATGCTAACAGAATCAATTAGATTCTGAGTGTTTAGGAAACCTTACATTTGGTTTCATTGTTTGTTATAAATATGCTACAGATTCATCATAAGGAGAAAGGGATTTCTACTGTAATCATTCGAGTGTGAGTTCAAGCTACAAAGGTCCAAATAAAGAGAGGAACGCCAAGCTTCAGCTGCGGTGAGTTTAAGCAGATTATTAAACCCTCAGATATTATGTCGCCGCGGCATCTGAGGTGTTTTACTCAGTTACACAAGAGCCCCATAAAAGCCCGCGGCGACAACAGGGGAAGAAGATTGCCCAAACGAAATTAGATGATATCAAATCAATGATGCATCCTTAGAATAATGACGTATAGAAAGATAGTAGGTACCAAGTCTAATCTGGACGATTTTGATTTGGGTGTACTTCTCAGAACGAATAAGAATAAGAATACGAATGTTGAACTATACTTTATTCATGCTTAGTAATATTTTTTTTGGATTCGCTTGCAGCTGCATTGGCCTGTACAAACGTGAGGTGTGGTTTTTCAAACTGATTTTTCATCAGTTGTACAGAGATTGTTCCCGTTCTTTTTAAGCCAGATTTTACGCACAAGATTGATCCAACTGTTTCATTATAGCCTGTTGCGTTTATGTTTTAATATTTTTTAAATCACTAAATAGCCGTTTTACGGCAGCATTCGAAAAAGGCAATGACTTAAAACAGTACCAAAATTTTGATGAGCAGATTTTTACTACCTACTACCTAGTGGCAAAACTATAGCGGCATCGGCAGTGGAGTTCGTCCATACAGCCTAAGAATTGGTTTTTTAGTTTCTGTCTTGGTATATAATATTTTTGTTTTTGTTTCGGTGTATGAAAAAAAATGTATGTAAAAAAAACATTATTACTTAGGAATACTAAGTAATAATGTTGAGACTTCTTGGCGGGAAAGTGTAGAGTCATGTCTGCGGTTTTGTTTTATTTTCAGAAATTTGTGTTATGTCGAATATTAATGTGAAATAATGGTGGATTATCAACCGTTAAGTGTTCGTAAGTGTGCATGAGTGTTGGCAAATGAAACAAAACAGTGCAAATTTACTTTTCAAATTTTCTCAAGAAGTCCGCCGAGGAATTAGTAAAGACCCACATCTTTACTGAGATACTCGAAGGGTTGGGAGGTATATCATTTCTCACTTCTCATTTTTATTATCATTCACCATCATACTGACTGGAAGGAAATATTGTATATTTATGTATTACTTGTAAGAAAAATTACTTTGACACTGGCTAAATGTGCTAATCGCACGAAGCCATCAACGAAAAGAAAGGAAAAAAAAAGGTAATTTTTTTTCATTATTTATGTTTTGTTTTTATATTGTGCTTTTTCTTAATATTACTTAGGGGACTATAGGTTTACAATATATATCTTTTTTATGTTAAGTATAACTGTTTGTCTACTAATAAATAAATAAAAACGGAGGGGAAAAAAGTCCTGAGAAGGGATAATCTCAGTTGAGGCGTGGGGAAAGGAAATCATTAAAGTGGAAACACTGGTCTGCATTCTGACACTGACAGTGACAGTTGGGTGTTGGTTGTTTGGTGGTGGTGGTTGGTTGGTACCTATTCGAGCGCGCCGCTGAACGTTAATTAAATACTACAAATACAAAACTTTTACGGTTTTATATAGTGGCTAGTTTGAATTTAACTTTAAAATATATTCTAAGAGAGAGAATGAGGTTTAAAATTTTCATAGCGTTCCTTCTATCAGCGATATGTGAAAGTAAGTAATTTTGATGCATCTTATCGTATTCAAATCGGGTGTGGCCGTGGTCGCTTTAATTTATTTGTGCTGCAATGATACACTCAACAATTGTCCATTGTAAATAGTACTTACATGTTAAAAAATTGATGACAAAGCTATAAAATACCACGTAAAATGACATCATGAAAATCATCGTACCTTTTACAATGTAGATAATTACTTAGACACTGGTTAAATCATAGCGAGAGCCGTCAAACAAGAAATTGAAATGATAATTATTAATTTAATGCATTATCATCATCATCATCGACCTATCTTAGTCCACTGCTGGACTAACAACTGAAAACGGCTATTTAATGATTTAAAAAATATTAAAACATAAACGCAACAGGCTATAATGAAACAGTTGGATCAATCTTGTGCGTAAAATCTGGCTTAAAAAGAACGGGAACAATCTGTACAACCGGTTCATATTCAGCAAATATCATTAATATAGTTTAGCACTTGTTACAAGAACTGTAAATTGATGGTCTTGATTACTAACAAATTCATTTGTTTGTAATTTTTTTTCATATAGTTTTTAGGTAGTTCTAGCTTGCCATGGCAGATCCATCATAAGTTATACCTTTAACATCAAAATTATTTACAAGTACTTAATAAAAATATTACTTCTCTAATAAAAAGAATAATATAAATTATCAACCACTCACCAACATCATAGGGTATAAGGGTATAATTAATAAGGGTTAGACAACTAAACATGTGACGTCATTTCAACATTAAGTTTTTCATTTTGTATCATTAAAAAGCCCATCCATGCGAGCTAGAATTAGTAAAAAATGTAACACAAAACCGTGTAATAAAGATCACTAATTTTGTATAACTAATTTTGGTCCGTTCTGAAACCTCCTGTACAAGTTGACATCCCCACTTAAGGGATCGTTTTCCAAAAATCCTGAAACTCTTCGTAATTTCATACCAGACCAAATACCGAAATTTAAGGAATGACAGTTTTCCATACATATTTTCCAACCCTATTTTACCTAAGTAAAATTTAAACACTGAAAAAAGACGACAACCTCAGGCGGGAAACGAACCACGCACCTTCCGCATTCCGGGCGGCTGCCTTAACCACTTGGCTACCGAGGTCTGGCTTTCACCCGTCGAAATTTTTCAGTGCTTGATGCTTATGTTTTTTAGTCAACATTGCTTCATCAATCTTAGAAGTTTTCACCTCTGAGATCCGAAAGAAATATTTTTACAAATATTTGAACATTCGGTTAAGATGAAGCTGCTTTATAGATAAGTGTTTTTTTTCCCGCCTGAGGTTGTCGTCTTTTTTCAGTGTTTAAATTTTACTTAAGTATATTTAAGCGTTAATAAAACGCTAAAATATATAAAAAAAAACACTTACCTATTTTACCTCCCTATCGAAGGTTTTTCGAAAAATGCAAAAACACGTCATTCTTTATTTTTGTTAAAAAATCTAAAGATTGATTATAATCATAATCATAATCATAATCATTTATTTGTACCAAGTATACAGCAATTGAAAGTTACATAATTAAGATGTATCTAAATTTGATTTAGGCAACGCTGGTTGACAAAAGTTGAAGCTACCTTCGACCAAACTAGGAATAACCTGTTCTTCGGTGTCCGGTGCCCCCTCCTCGGACTACAAATGAAGCCCTTACAATCATGCTTTCCCAATAATAACGGGACATGGTAATTTTAGCTTAAAAATACATTTATGCTAACTAAGACTACCCTATACCATATACTGACAAAAGAAGTCAGTATTAATATTAAAATCTTACAAGCTAAAATCGGAAACAGAAAATAGTACAAAAACGTTAACAATATATTTATACAATATAACAATATACTAATATCTCGCAATCCATCTAAATTAGTATTGCTGATTAGTGAAGTATGCCTGTATTGGAACTGTTGTATTAAGAAAGTATGTCAATGTGAGTGTATTTTAAAAGGGTTGTGCTAGTGTATGATATAAATACTTGTATGTGCTTACGTGTAGATTTATGATAAAACTTTTAATAAATTCTCAGTATCATCATACGAGTTTTTTAGCAACCAAGTAGTAACAGTATTTTTACAGTCATAAATAGTCATAGAGTAGATTTTAAGTATTTTATTTATCTTATTGTATAAGTACGGTCCCAGGAACGGGAAAAACCTTTTCACAAAAGAAGTTTTAATGCCGACTAATTTGTTACAAACCGCAAAATTCCTTCTTTTATTTGAAAGTTTTTTAGGGTCGTATATCAAACAAATGTGTTGTTTGAGCACAATACTGATTAGAAAGAGCTGCCGCACTGTTGGTACTTCACAAAAGTTGTATAGTTCAGTAGTTGAGAAAAAGAATGGTTTGAATCATATTGCTAGTTTGTCTAATTGGCATGGCTACTTTTTTCTGTCTTGTTTACACATATCAGGGAAATCAGCATCAGTGTAGTCTGTTTTGGTGGCTGATACACATCTATTGGTGGCTATTGCAATAATTGCCACAGAAGAATTGGCAATGAATAGTTCTATCAACCTATCTGTGTTCATGTTGCACTTGCACAAAATGTCATCCAGTCCATGTAGATAAAAATTGGATAGCACTGTCAGAGCGTCCGTGCGTCCAAGCGTGATTCGGAACACTGACTATGCGGATCATCCTGATACAAAGATGTGTGAACGAAATCGTCGAATTTCTAAAAAATAATCTTGCCTCGAGTGGGTATCGAAGCTACGACCTTTGGATAACTGATCCAATGTTCTGACCGCTGGGCTACCGAGGCCCTAGAAGACTCGTAAATATTTTCTAGTGGTTTGTGATTTATGCTGCACAGCGATATTACGTCACTGTGAAGTACCCTCACAGTCGAAAGAACAATTTTGCAAGTATTTAACAATCAATAAAGATATATAGCGATGTGAATGCAAAATTGAAAATAATATAAATTATTAGTTATGCAGCAATTTTTCAGGCTTTACTTTATGTAGGAAGCACTGTAAAACAAAAAAAAATTTTGGGCTCTATGTAATGGAATACTACAAGTGCTTACAGCATTCAATTCAGTTTTGTCTAACAGTGCCCAGGGTGCTTGCTCCGCCCACTTGCTTTAACAATTTCTTACACATTAAGCTTATTAACATTTGATTTGGTATTTCAGGTTTAGCAATATGGTGTTACCAATGTACAGCAGCCACTCCTGGATGCACAGAACCATTCAATTGGCGAGGTGTTGGATACCTTGGTAACCCTTGTCCTGACAAAGATGATGTTTGTATAAAACTCATTGAAACTAAAGGAGGTTAGTTGATGTTTCCTGTATTTTACAGATCTGTTTCATATCTAGTACTTATTAGTTTTTGAATCAAATGGACAAACAATCAAACATTCCACTGTGTTCAGGCCTTTGTACATGAACAATAGAATATGAGGAGCATGGGTTGTTGTGACCCATCATATTATTGTCCTTATCCGTTTTGGTGGCATTTTAACATCTGTCAGATTAGGTGAGCTATAGGAAAACAACTGAGATCAATGACCTACTATACCTTACCAAGAACGAAGGGGCCTTAGTCATTACAAATTTCAGATTAGCATAACAAATTACTTTAAAGCCTTACAAATAATTTTGCCAATAATAATAACAATTTGTTTTTACCATAACAGCACAAAGAGTTATCACAAGAGATTGCTTAAGCAACTTCAAAGCTTTTCGAACCGACATTCCCGCTGACACATATGAGGGCTGCAGGCCTGCTGCCAAAGATGTCAACCTTGCTAACTATGTCAACAATACTATTAAGGAGTTGGACATCAAGAGGTTAAAGAATTATATTATTAATTTAATAGACTAAGTACCTGTTTCCCAATGTCTGATTAGGAGATACTTGGCAGTTAAAGTGACAGTTTTGTATGGACTATCTGTCAAGTGAACACTAATGGGAACTTACTTGTAGATGGTGAAAGAGGCCCTTAAAAATATAATTTTATTTGCAATCTGTCGCTAGACTATAAGCAGATTTGATAAAGATTTTTTTGGGAGGACAAAATATAACATACGAGGAGATAAAAGTTAAACTATATAGTATAGTTCGGACTATGGGACTGACATTTAAATGAAATTGGTGAACTTAGAAACCATAAGATTTTTTTTTTAATTAGATTACATTTTAAAATCATTTGGCATAGAGTTATGTTAGGTGGTTTGATGGCAGGAATCCAATACAGGTCTTACCATTTAATTTCTGACCAAATCTAATAACATCGAAAATCTCGATTAGTGTGCGTTTTCTCCATTATTTTGCTTCTCTTTGGTGACTGAATGGGAAAGCGTTTGGCCCGATATAGGGAGATCCTGGGTTCAATTCCCAGGTCTAGTAAAGTGTTACAGAGTTTTATGCATATCCTAGGTTTATGATTTGGCAAGCATGATACCAAGCCAATATCCATGAATTGTAGTGATGACTTGATATCAATGATGCCTGCCTTTGCCATGCTAATTATTTAATTTATTTTGCTTACAGAGATTGGTACGACGAAACAATTTGGTGCTTCTGTTTCCTGGACCACCGGTGTAACGGCGCTTCTACTGCAACCACGTCAATAGCATTACTGATTGCATTGACCTTGTCATTCTTCTTCAGTACCAAACAATCGTTCTGACATCCTATACTATGTTTTGTTAGTTAATGAATATCACCAGTAGAAACTAATTTAGACTATTGAGCACAAGTCTGCTGTAGCTGATATATTATTTAGTAAAGCAAATAAGCAGTTATAAGGGGCGTAATTTGTCGATCTTAGTCATAAATGACAAAAAATACACTAGGTATACCTAGTCTGTCACTATAGTGACAAAATAGTCACCAGTGACTTTGAATACTAGAAAGAAAGCACTTGTCGTTTATATTAAAGTGTGGTAATTATTGGTAAGAAAATTCGCACACCTGAACAGATAATGGTATATAACATTTAGAAGTTTTGATGACTTTATAATTTTGTAGGTAAGTAATTGTTTGTTGTGCAAATGTATTAATAATAATAACTGCCTCGGTGAACTGGTTACGTTTCGGTGACCTCTTTGGGGAAACCGAAGGTTTTGTCTGTGCCATTGAAGATGAAGTTATCAAGACGAATAACTACCGGAAATATATTATGAGGGACGGTACGGTCGACATCTGTCGGGCATGCCGCCGTCCAGGAGAATCACTCCGACATATTATTTCTGGTTGTTCTCATCTTGCTAACGGAGAGTATTTGCACAGACACAACCAAGTAGCCAGAATAATTCACCAGCAACTTGCTCTTGGATATGGCCTTGTTGAATCGGAGGTGCCGTACTATAAATATACACCTGCGCCAGTACTCGAAAATGGTCATGCAACGCTCTACTGGGATCGCTCTATCATTACGGACAGGACTATTGTCGCCAATAAGCCTGATATCGTGGTGGTTGACCGATCCCAGCGCCGGGCAATACTGGTTGATATCACCATACCTCATGATGAGAACCTCGTGAAAGCCGAGAAGGACAAGCTCAGTAAGTACCTTGACTTAGCTCACGAGGTGACCGCCATGTGGGATGTTGATTCAACCATTATTGTCCCGATAGTCGTTTCAGCGAACGGTCTGATAGCGAAGAGCCTCGACCAACATCTTAAGAGGCTCTCGCTTGATGGTTGGATCAAGGGTCAGATTCAGAAGGCAGTACTTCTTGACACGGCACGTATTGTCAGGAGGTTCCTCACTCTGCAGCCCTGACCACCGGTAGCTTGGGCCCTGCCCCGCTGCTGGTGGTACTCTAGAATTAGTTTTTTATAATGTTTTAATGTTTTTTTATTAAAATATTGTAAAAATCTAGTTTTAAGAAAGAAAATAAATAAAGAGTATAATAATAATTCATTTATTCATAACCCAATAATGATGTGATTACAATAGTGTTTACATGGTAATATTCTTATAGGTATGGGTTTATTTTCTTTGAATCTAAAGGGTGAGTCCCTAACGTCGAAACTAGTAAAAACTGTATTGTCAGTGTCAGTGATTGTCAGTTGCATTTGGTAGACTAAAGACTGTAGAATTAAGAATGAACTTTGTGTACAGTCGGAATTCTAGATTTTAGACAAAAGTAGACTATAAGTTTGATAATCATTTATGCATTTGTTATTCATATCAGTAGGCTAGCTTTAGGCATATCTTATTCCGTCTTATTCTTATCAATAAGTAATTCCGTCCATTTTTTAGCTTATAACTTGTATATTGTTATATATTTACAATAGTTTGTGGCTTATGAAATGTGAAGCTTTAATCGTGGCGTTGAATCTCACATATTGTCTTTACAAGTTTTTAATTTGGTAGAATGTCATAAATCGTGTTTCTATCCCCATAAACAAATGAACCAACGCTGAAGCATAATAATTATTAATTAGTTTATGGAGGTATTACCAGAACCACTTCTAAAATGTTATCAACACATTCATTATCTTGAAATAAAAGACATACATATTGAGGCTCTCCTGCAAAATACATTGGTATAAAATAAAAATTTAATTAATGTTTAAAGAGTTATACTCATTTTGTACTAAAATAGCGTCATCGACATCAGTCTTACATTGTGAAATATGTATGACAGACTTTATGGAGAATATCAGTCGATAAAAAATCGGTTTATCTTTTATTACATAATTTGTATCTGTTTTATTTTGTGGAATTTGTGTAAAATGAATGTAAGCAATGCTTACATTAATTAATAATGCTTACTAAGCATTATTATTTTTCTGATTTATGGGATGTCTGGTATGACACATACCTATTTAAATATTGTTATATGAATCGGCCAATAAAATAAATACAGTCTATTTTATAAACGTACTAGTTTGATTTCTAACTATGTTTACCCTGTTAGTATTTGAACATTGCTTTTATTTGAACTACAATTTTTTTATTAAAATTAAAATACAAACTAGTAACATATATGTACCTGCACTGCACTAACTGACTGAAGTATCCACTTTTTACGGATCTATATTCGTTTCCAAAAAACATGAACACTTGATGTGATGTGTTCCATGGTTTTTGTTCAAAAATGTGGTTTATAGATGTTGATGAGAGTGAGGCTTATGTCGAGACAATAACACTATAGCAGATACAACGTTTTAGTAATGAAATCAGTAAAAGCATGTAAAAGTAATTTACAAAATATATAGGACTATAGGACTACGAAAAACAGACACCCCCTAATCTCCATTAATTTATTATTTACATTATATTTTTACTTAATTTCATGTCGGAAAATTGATTCTGACTGTATTATTACCAACTCGAAATCTGACCTAGTTGGAAAATGACGTACATGGAATCGGACCTACTGGGAATCTGACCTTCATCGCTAATATCACCCCCGCACGATGTTTCTACAAAAAAGTGAACTGCAGAAAGGTAACGAAGAAACTGGTGACCACATTGAAGAAGACAAGCATCACCCGCGCCTCCATGTCCCACATGTCGTACACGGAGAGCCGTGGCGGTGTATCCTCTATTAAATTGTACATTTTTCTAGCTTTTTCCCTCAACGGTCCTGAAACAGAAAATATTTTTTGATGACATCACCATTATCCTATTAGTATTCTCTACTCAACCTAACAGGCACGATCTGCCTCTGTTATGTAGTGTTAAGACCATGTTGGGCTTGTTTAACTTTGTCTGGATAGTTACCATATATTAATATAGGTAAGTTGCCAAAAACAACAACGTTAATAGCATTGTTAATTTACAACAGCTAGGAATAGGCATGATTGAAGACCATTCTTACGTTAAATTACGCCTTGTTTTGTTTATCCTTCATGTATGAAAATTTGCTCAAAAGAAACTGCTGACTAATGTTGATAAGAATTGCAACGGGGAAAATTAAGGTGCTCGCAAAGTGAGTTAAACTTCATACATACCTTCGAGGTTATTTGACATGATAGTTATTGTTAGCAGCTTTGTAGTCTTGATTGTACTGAAGAAAAATGAGCAACGCAGGCACAAAAGCAGTACGGTGATGAAGTCAATAAAAACAATTGATAATAAAAGTACGAATTCAACCGTGCCAAGTTCCTGGAACAACAAAAAATAACATGTGTTCCGGAACTGTGTTTTTATGGAGCTATTGGTTTGTCAAATACTTTAATTGCTTACACCTCTCTAGAAACGATAAAATTTCGGAAACTAACTGGATCTTTTCAAACTCTAACAGAAAGCTGTTAACGGTAATTCTGTAGGTATCAAAATTCCAGAATAAAAGCTGTAGGCTTAAGATAAATTAGGACCGTTTGAAGTTTCTATGGAAAATTGCAAAACATCTAAGTTATCTAAAATCAATTTTGTGGGTGCTGCGCGGGAATCAATAGGTACCTACCTAATTAGGTACAGTTCGAGGGGTCGATTGGTTCGACAGCTATGGCAAATCATTGCTACCCATGCGAGCGAAGGGATGAAATGCCAGCTGGAATTATCAGACGCAAAAACAGTAAAGCTCATATGTAAACAGACGCCTGCACATCAAGCTATCCAAAACTGACAACTTTGTTCAATAGATGTTTAACCTTAAGCCATTTTCATCAAGTTCAAAGTCTAGTTCTTTCTTCTAGTAGTCCTGGATGACCGAGCTTCGCTTGGTATTTTTTTTTTGGTAATTTTAAAAATTAAACCTAGCTAGATCGATTTATCACCCCCGAAACCCCCTGCTAATTATACTATACTACATACTAAATTTCATGAAAATCGTTTATAGGTAGATAATAGATTAAGGAAATTTGACAGTTTGTGGAAGTCTGATGTGCAGGCTTGTGTAGGTACCTTACCTATAGGTAACTACTTACATTGTTCCTTATTGATAACAGTGTGAACTCGAAGCTTGACATGACATAAATGAATAATTTTATGCAAAGTAATAAAATCTGAAACAACAGAAATACATTATTGAACCACACTCTGATTAAGCATTATAAGTAATAATATAGGTATCAGCTTTTAACGAGGCACTTAGGTACTTTACCTGATACTTGTAAAGTTCCTGATATGATTTAAAACACGTAAATATGTCCCTTAGATAAATATATGTATCGCTAGACTTGAAACAATGTTGCTTCGCTGCAACACTTCTAAAAAAAGCTTCCGTTGCATAGAAAATTCTATTAGGTTTTGTTTTATTTATCGGTTTTCCTAGCAAATGATTCCACATAATGCCATTTACAACACCGACACGACAGGTGAAATGCATCAACAGATTATTACAGTGGCTCATTTCAAAAATGAAAGGGCATTCACAGTAAATAAGTGAAAAGTTTGTTAGGACGACCGCCATCCCTCCAGTTAGCCCCAACCCCAAAAGACAAGTAGCTATCGCATAAAGTAATACTATTGCCGACACATGGCTATTGTGCTGCAAGGTACTAAGTTCCATGTCCCGATCTAGTTTCATGGAACGGTCGATTTGTTGTAATTTTAAGTAAAATTTTGTGTTTTCCGCTGCGTTGAGAAAACGCAAATGAATTAAGTTGCACGCATAAATTATGATCTGTACGATAATTATAAAAGATAATATGAAAAACTGAAGCGGGTATTTCTCGTAATACCTGTCGTAGGTGACAGTAATAAGTCTATACTCCAAAGTCACGACGACTGAGGCGCATGAAATGGTAAACAGCTTTTGATAAATGGTTGGTGAGCTTATGAACCGGTCTCTGGCATCCACGCGGCAAGATCCCGTAAGTTTTTGATTGATATGAAAAGGTTTGAATATCTTGACAAAACTCTCTTCTAAAATGTCGTCTGATAAATATTCACCATTCTTCATTGTTCAAAATATTTGTTACAGTAGACGATACGTTAACATCACGACTTTTGTGAGAGTACCTAGACATGGTAATGAAGTCTGTGATGAAGTGTTTATTTTAATTAGCTTAATGTGTTATCGGCTGCCGCCTACTAAAGTAATAACTTCTTTGTATAATTTTTCATTCGGTGTTATTCATTAATTTAAAAGAGCTGACTGGCTTTTTGACTTCATGCAATACGTACGTTGTATAAATTTGTAAGGGTTCATTACATAATATACATTGTTTTTAAACAACAGAAATGTTTATTTTATTTTGTTACATTTAAAAGTAACAAATACTTACGTAAGCTTTTAGAAGAAAAGTAAAGAGATAAGTAGATAATAAATAAGATTAAAATTTAAAATTTAAATTATTTTAATACTTTTGAATTTAAATTCATTTTTAACTATTTAAATATTTATATAATTTTATAAAATACAGTGTAAAAATTAAACGCCCACCCGACCCAGCCAGGAATCGAACCTGGGTCTTCCGCAATCCGGGCGGCTGCACTGACCGCTATGCTACCGAGAAGGCTGACGTAAACACTGAATTTTGTCACTGTTTTTTTAAATTTTAAGTGTTTATTAGCGGCAGTGTTAGTTTTGGATGATATTGATTTTTGTGGTTTGTAGTAAAACAATTTGTTAAATATTTTACAAATTTATATTATCACATAGTGCGCTTTCAAAGCTACTACACATACTTAGTATTACTTAAACTTACACCCGTATTTATAAACAAGCCATTACTTTGCAATTAGGTACTTACTTTGTTTTTAGAAGTTAATGTCACTAAGATCTAATTTCATTTTATATACATACAAGTAACGTTTAAATTAGAATAGAAGTTTTCTTATTCAATTGAATAATAAATTGAATTGAATTGAATATGAATTTGTTAGTAATAATAAAGTATTATTGTTACTAACAAATTCATCAATTGATATTATTTTAGACATAACACAAACTGTCACGCGGAATATAATATTATAACCTCAATCCTAGCTAGTCACAATGCATTCTTTGAGAAACCTAATTTTAACGTTTCTAACTTCATCGGTTTACTAAAGAATATAAAATTTTACTTAGGCAATTACTTTGCTTCAGTGTGAGCACCTACTCGTTTATAATTACGAACTGCCGTATTCAGAGACGTCAATTACTTAATGACAATTAAGTCTCTTGCTGCCACTTTCCTATGTAGTATATTTAAAGTGCTAAATAGAGAAGGAAAGACATTTAATTGTCATTAAACTTAATTGACATCTCTGATCAAATATTAAATCGGAACAAAGTAAAAGAATTAAAAACAACTTCCATATCTTCTAAAGTTTACGCATACCTACCTGTATACCTAAAAGTCAATCTGTATTGAAAAGATACACTTTATATGGATCGTCACAAGGTCGTGATAGGGCGATCAAAACGTAAAGTATTTTTTTTTAATGAACGCGAGTAGATTCTACCCAAACATAAACCTATAGCCTAAAGAATAAGGTCCGAATAGTTATTCCGTGTTTTGTTCCTGTCATGTAAACGTCATTTCAAATTAGAGTAAAAGTGACAAAACATGGAATAACTATTCGGACCTTATTCTTTGTTTATTTGTAAGGCACATCAAGTTTCAGTTACATTTCAAAGTGCTATAAAAATATACACTGATAAGTATAATAAAATTGTAGCATTATGTAATTAATTGTAGCATTATGATCAACCCGTTTACATCCTACTAATACTGTGGGCTCAGGACCTCCCGTATGAACCTGTTTACCTACATGAGTAGATAAGACCATAACCATAAACCATCTGATGGCTGACCATTTGTGGGTTTTTTTGGGGTTCAAGTGCCGAGATGTGTTAATCGATCAGATCAGAATAATTAACTACACAGGGCGGCCATACATGGGCAGCTTGAAGCAGTCGATCCTAAATTCTAACTAAGTACTTCAGGCTGCGACTGCTCCGGGCGGTCAGCAGCTTGGTGAAATGGCAGCTTCACCATGGTTGCCTAATTAATACTTTTGAATATAAATAAGATAAAAATATTTTATATTCGATGTTATAAATTTTGTTAATATTTAGCGTTGTATTTTCTCCATAGTTAATAATTTAATTTTGTAAATTCTATTGAGAATATGAATGTCTTTGAAGGGTATAGATCGGTGAGTATATTAATAAACAAATATCTGTCAGTACGTTCTACGTACGTACGCCCACTAAAGTATAGCAAATTGCAGTTGCGTGACCATCATGATTGTGGTGACGTAGAAAATGGTCATCAGCAGGGGCGCCCCCATGTTCCACATGTCGTAGACGGATATGCGCAGCGGGCAACTCTGTATGGTCTTCAACATGCGTGTGGCCTTCTGCCTTAAAGGACCTGTAAAATTACATTTATTTAAACTATTGAACTCAAATCACTTCTGCGTCCATGTCCCGTTAAAAAAAAAATTATCGTTCGTTTCCAACAGTAGTTAAGAAAAAACTTCCAAAGTGGCAATTCTATAGAAACTTTGGGGAGTTCCCATATTGACAGCATTGGTAACCATCATCATAATCATCATCATCATCAGCCTATACTAGTCCACTGCTGGATATAGGTCTCTCCAAGTGTAACTTATAATAATGTTTCCCAATTAAGTATCTCTTTGGGCCTCGTATTCTTGTAACTTGTAAGAAAATTACTTTGACACTGGCTAAATGTGAGCTAGCCGCACGAAACCAACATTAAGGACAAAAAGCGCGTACCAGTGGTGTAGTTGCTTAGGACCCTGACACACAAGAGTCTAGTCTCCCTGGCGTCTCCGAACAGAAGCTCACAACGCACGCAGATTAATAATGACATCAAAATGTTGGCTATCGCGAACCCACAAAGACTAGTGATCTCCAAGTGACCGAACATCTGGAATCATATAAGTATGTAAATGCAACTTGTAGCTAAAAGACGTTTATGTATGTATGCCACATTAGATTAAGTCACTGGCCTTTGAACAATATTTTAAATTTGAAGCTTTTTCAAACATATTTTAAAAAACAAATCGAAATTTTTGTCGAAAGCCAAATGCATAAAGCGATGAAATTGGAATCTGAAAACATGATACTAATTTGCTTTCTCTACTAATTTCAATCGTGTAGGTATTTTTCACAGAGGTTCTATTAACTACTCTATGGATGTTCTATGGACTACTGGAATTTTACCTCCCATTTTTAGGGTTCCGTAGTCAACAAGGAACCTTTATAGTTCCGCCATGTCCGTCTGTCTGTCTGTCTCCAGTCTAGCTCATAGACTCTTAGTACTAGAAAGCTGTAATTTGTCATGAATATACGTATTAATCACGCCGACAAAGTTGTAAAGTAAAATTTTGAAAAATATTTCTTTTAGGTTACACGTGAAGTGGGGATGTAATTTTTCTTGTTTACCCCTATGTGTGGGGTGTCATTGGATATCAATTTCAAAAATATAGCTGATTTGTGAAAACAGTTATTTGATCGAGGCATCCGTTTGAGAGCTATTAAGCTTTAAAAAGCAAAATTTTGTTAGAGTCAAGGGTACCCCCCTGCCAGCCAAATGGTTGTTGAAAAAATTCACGGTGTTTGTATATAATAATATGACGAAGTTAAAAGGAAAACTATCACAGCTAAGTAGGCTTTACAAGTTTACGAGTAACAGTCGACCAACTTATAAAATGTACTTGGCGCAGGTACAAATTCCTCATTGGGAACTACTTAAATAACGTTGTCAGGTGTGTGAAACCGGTAGTATCTACATTTAAGTATATGAGCCATCGTTAAATAAATGTTCATAAAAGCCCTCTTCTCAGAGTCCGCATTATTGAGATGGGCTACGGAACCCTACACTGCGCGTGGCCCGATACGCACTTGGCCGGTTTTTGTAATGTTATAGGTGCGCTAACATGTAACTGACATCAAATCGATGATCCTTATATTATAAAGACGAATTGTATCTTTGTGTGTATGTATGTATGTTTGCAACGAATAAATTCAAAAACTAGTGAACCGATTTAAAAAAAATCTTTCACCATTAGAATGCTACATTAGCGCTTAGTACCTAACTCGGCTATATAAAAAAAAATGTCTACCCGTGCGAATCAGGCACGGGCCGCTATTAGTGTTTTATAAAATTAATCCTTTTTTGTTTTGTAAATTATATTTATTTCGACTCGATTGTTATTCATTAATCGATTTCTTACAATAAATACCTACGGGTTTTTCAAATAAAGTGTGTAGTCTAACATTTATCTAATTATATGTTCAAAAAATACTTAAGATACAAAGAAAACAAAAAAAAAAGTGGATGAAATCTAGCCGAATTAGCAATTTCTCCTAAACAACTTAAGCAAATTCTAGTAAGAAAAATCCCTGTAGTCATCACGTACACTGAGAAAGCATCCTTTTTTACAACTTTTTTTACTTTAGACCATAACATCATAGTTTAAAAGACGATTAATGCATAGTGTAGCGTTCGCCACATTCAATCTTTTATTTTCGCGTAAGGAGATCCTTTTAATTTTTCACAGGCCGTTTGAATATTTTGAATATTTAATAATAATACGTAGGTACAGACGGCAGCACTGCAGATCAACCTACCACAAAATGTCAAATTTCTTTACCTAATACATTTTGAACCTTAGTATTTGGCAGATGACAAATTTGTCAGTTTTGGATAGGTTGATGTGCAGGCGTGTGTACAAGAAACAAAGAAATTTTCAAGAAACTGTAATAGGCTTTTAGCTAGTGGGTATTCGTGGTAAATAATACACTAGCTATGATTGAAGGCTGATTGTAGAATGTATATTTTAGTTAAAACTTAGCTGGTTAAAGTACAATTTTATAGTGTTGTAACACTAGTGACATAAATACAAATAACAATTCTTATTAATTACTAAAGATGACGGTAGGGGGCGCTGCGATAGCGGTCGGACAAACGCGCGCGCGACTATATTCTCGCGCTCCCGCCCGATCCTCTTAATGACACCATACATTTACAGAATACACTAAACATGCACACCAGTTTAGGCCCAAGACACCGTACTCGTAGAACAAGGGTACGAAGAACCGGTTCACACTCGCTCTACACCAGGTACAGACATGTACCTGGGCGCTTCTCTCCTCCTCCACGGCCCGGTCAACCCGAGCCGAGGTCCGTGCCTTTAGAGGCGCCCTCGGGTTGCTCCGCTCCCCGATCCGATCCGAACCCTTCGGAGAATATAGTAGGGCACGGGGACGCGCACTAGTGCGCGATGCCGTTCCCTCTAGAAAACCTCCGAAGGTGATTCGTTTCACACGGCTTGAGGGACCCTTTACGTTCCTCGCCGCCCCCAAAAAAGCCCATTGAAGCTGAAAATGCCGTAGAGAAAATCAGCAATCTCTCTCAAAAAAAAAAAAAGAAAGACTCGCGCTCATTCATCGGCGGTCGTCGGACGGAGTGCACGTATGTGCGGAGCTAAAATATCACGCAACGTAAACATGATTTATATTCTTTAACGATCACGGTCCCCTGTTGGACAAGATCACGTCCCTTCTTGACTCTCTTAAAGAATCATAAATGGATAATACGCCCCCTCAAAGAATTAAGCCCCGCTCTCTAACGGTTGCGTTTTTCAACGCGAACGGTCTCAGTAGTCAACGCGACGAGGTGTCCGATTTTCTAACCGAACACGCCGTCGACGTTTTTCTAGTACAGGAAACGTTCCTAAAACCATCCATCCGAGACCCTCGCATGGCTAACTACAACCTTGTCCGTAATGATAGAGTCGGCCGCGGTGGCGGCACTCTTATCTATTACAAGCGGTCGCTTCATTGTGTCCCGCTCGATCCCCCGCAGCTATCCGATATGGAGGTATCGGTCTGTCGGCTAGGCATGACGGGCCACCCGTCTATCACTATCGCGTCCGCGTATCTGTCCCCTAATAAGCTTCTCACGCAACCCGATCTCGAGGCGCTGTTTGCTATGGATAACGCCGTCATTATTGCCGGCGATTTCAATAGCAAACACGCTCAGTGGAGTTGCAACTCAACCAACCGTAACGGTCGGGTGATGAGCCACCTCGCTGAGTCGATGCTCTTCGATATCGTAGTGCCTATGGAGGCCACTCACTATCCGTTAGTGGACAACTACTCCCCTAACCCGTTAGATATGGCGTTGCTAAGGAACGTAACCTTACGGTTGCGTTCCATAGAAACGATCCACGCGCTCTCCTCCGACCATAGGCCGGTGGTTTTACAGTTAGGCCCCCCCACCGACCCCACCCCCGTTATTAAGGTGGTGACTGACTGGGATAAGCTTGAGAAATTACTCGAGCCTACCGCCAGTGAGTCACTAAACCAAATCCCCGATAGCATTGTCTCGCCTCACGAGACAGTGGCCGCGGTCGACGCCCTCAGTAGTCATCTCACTAACGCTATAAGCGAATCGTCCCGGCGGGTTGTTGCGACGGGTGACCATCGCTTCAAACTGCCAGACGATGTGAGGCAACTATTGAGGGCTAAGAACGCCGCCACGCGCGCTTACGACTCCTATCCCACTTCGGACAACCGAGTTCGTATGCGCTCTTTGCAGCGCGCTGCTAAGGAGCGCATTCAAGAGCTCCGCGGTACGAATTGGGATGGCCTACTTAAGGAGATCTCGCCCTCTCACCAAGCTTATTGGAAGTTGGCGAGAGCCTTTAAGTCGGATACAGTCAATTCTATGCCCCCGCTTAACAAACCCGACAACTCGATCGCCTTTGACGACGACGAGAAAGCCGAATGCCTCGCCGACAGTCTCGAGTCTCAATGCTCGCCTAGCACTCTCCCAGTCCCTCAGGACCATGTAGACATGGTCGATAGGGAAGTAGATAGACTCTCGTCCCTCCCCCCAACCGCAACCCTCCCGCCTGTTACGGAGGATGAGGTGCAAACGCTCATTAGACGACTCAAACCCCGTAGTGCCCCCGGGGCAGACGGCATCTCAAATAAGATCCTTAAGATCTTACCCGCTCAGCTTATCCTTTTAATAGTAGCTATCTTCAATAGCGCCATGTCAAACGCAATCTTTCCCGCTGCGTGGAAAGACGCGGTTGTCATAGGTATCCATAAACCCGGTAAACCGCGTAACGCCCCTTCTAGTTATCGCCCCATCAGTCTTCTCAAATCGCTGGGAAAACTGTACGAACGCGTTCTAGTATCCCGCTTAAAGGACTTTGTGTCCTCTAACAATATCCTCATAGACGAGCAGTTTGGGTTTCGCCCCAAACACTCGTGCACCCATCAATTGCACCGCCTCACGGAGCATATTCTAACCGGCCTCAATAAAAGGGCCCGTCCCAAGGGCACCGGAGCTCTTTTCTTCGACGTTGCGAAAGCGTTCGACAAAGTTTGGCACAACGGCTTAATTTATAAGCTTTACCAATTTGGCGTGCCAGACAGACTCGTGCACATCTTACGAGACTATTTGTCGAATCGCTCTTTTCGCTTCCGCGTCGAAGGAACGCTCTCCGCCCCTCGTCACATTCGAGCCGGCGTTCCGCAGGGATCCGTGCTCTCCCCAATCCTGTTTGCGCTTTACGCGAACGATATTCCGAAGACCCCACGCGTAGAGCTAGCTCTATTCGCGGATGACACCGCGCTATATTCCACTGGTAGAGATAAAGTCGCGGTTACCAACCGACTCCAAACGGCCGCCAACAACCTCGGCGTTTGGTTTCGCAAATGGCGGATTGAAGTTAACCCCGAGAAAAGTGCCGCAGTGTTCTTTTCTCGAGGTAACGACGATCGTCGCCCTCCTATACGTTTATTTGACCGTGCTATCCCTTGGGTAAAGCAGGTGAAATATCTCGGTGTCACCCTCGATAGAAGGATGACGTTTGCGCCTCACCTTAAAATCGTCCGTAACAGGGCCGCGTTCATATTAGGTCGATTATTCCACCTTATAGGCAGGCGGAGTAAAATGTCTCTTAGACATAAGACGACAATTTACAAAGCTTGCATCCGCCCCGTCATGACTTACGCTAGCGTAGTTTTCGCGCACTGTGCGCCCTCCTATTTGCATCGTTTACAAACGCTGCAAAACCGATTCATGCGTGGTGCCACGGGTTGCCCGTGGTACTATCGCAACGTAGATCTCCACCGCGATCTTGATCTTCCCACTATCAAAGACTTTATCAAGGACGTTTCCATACGTTACTTTGATAACGCCCCCCACCACCCTAACCCGCTTGTTGTGGCGGCCGCCAACTATAATGTTGGAAGCCTTCCACCAACAAAACGGTTCATGTCTAGGCGTCCTAAGCACGTCCTAGATGACCCCGACGATCCCATAACGGTTGCGAACGCCCCCCCGCCCGATCCTCTAAATGACAGCACACATTTACAGAATACACTAAACATGCACACCAGTTTAGGCCCAAGACACCGTACTCGTAGAACAAGGGTACGAAGAACCGGTTCACACACGCTCTATACCAGGTACAGACATGTACCTGGTCGGTTCTCTCCTCCTCCACGGCCCGGTCAACCCGAGCCGAGGTCCGTGCCTTTAGAGGCGCCCTCGGGTTGCTCCGCTCCCCGATCCGATCCGAACCCTTCGGAGAATCTAGTAGGGCACGGGGACGCGCACTTGTGCGCGATGCCGTTCCCTCTAGATAACCTCTGAAGGTGATTCGTTTCACACGGCTTGAGGGACCCTTTACGTTCCTCGCCGCCCCCAAAAAGCCCGGTGAAGCTGAAAATGCCGCAGCGGCAATCAGCAATCTCTCTCCAAAAAAAAAAAAAAAAAACATGATTTATGTCTTGCAACTACAGGCTTTAGTCTATGACACGAGTCAACATTTGTTTCGGCACCATTCATGCATAGTTTTATTATAAATAATTTACTATTGTAGATATAAAGAAAAACCAAAAGAATTTTCAAAAATTATGTAAAAGAAAAAGGTATGTAAACAATCACGGTCGAAAAACCAGTCTGTGCCGAAAAACAAAATCTGGAAGTGTGGAGGATACATTGAAGTTTTCAAAGAGCCTTATATTTGGCAACACTGGTACGAGAAAAAAAACAACCCTGGGCGTGTAGGGCCGCACAGTCGTGAGTCCGGTGCGCACACGCAGCGCGTGTAGGGCCGCTCAGTCGGATGGACCTTTGGTATGGACGATGTAAACATGCAGGGCCGTAGCTAGGGTCGAATTTGAGGTAGGGCAGCATTAGTTACAGGTAGGGCGGAAGTAAAAAAATTATCATAATTGATCTGCCGTCGAAACACGGGCTCCTAAATCAATCACCATGTATATCACCATCATGTGAATAGTTATTCGTAGACAAATAATTACTGTGACAGTGCATGAGCATGGATCTAAGAACTATTAAATCCTCAATGATGAAGAACAAGTGAATAAGATGGTTGAACTTCCAGATTTGGATGTAGAGATCCACGTCTGAGTGAGAGTGAGGTAATAATTAATTATTGGGTGGGGTGATACGAGTAAATAGAAACGACCAAAAATATCATTAAGATCACATTGTTTTTGCGTACTTATTATAATAATTAACTAACATAATAATAAAAAACATTTAAAACAGCTGAATTCTACGATTCGCCATGTTATTAAAAATGCGAAGAACTTCGTTCAGATCAACTGATTTTGTTCTTTTTTTTTCAAAGGCCAGAAATACCATACCAGCCATTCTCTCGTGACCCATTGACAGCCTTTGAGGCCTATTGATTGCAGTTAAAGTTGAAAACGTAGATTCACACACTGCAGTGCTACATCCTATGGTCGCCACAGACGCAAAAAGTTCATATGTATCTTTGAACGCCTCTCGTTGCCTGTACAAAACTTGCAATGTATTTTCCATTATATCCTCGTTACGACTCAAGTAAGCTTTAACCACACTAGCCTCTTCTCTTGATGGAATTTTCAGACCTGAAAAATTAGTTAAAATTGTAAATTGAACATGACAATTTTTTTGAATTATTTTTTTTTTTTAAACTTACCCAAATTTTTCAGTGGAACCATTTTATCTACATCCAACTCATCAAGACTTGCAATCGAATTAATTAAATCATCGTTGTCCGAAAACCTTCTTTGTAATTCAGCAATTAAAATGTCCAACGTTTCGAAATACTTAGACTTAAATGGCTCGTCGTTCTCATCTATATTTTGTCTGGCGGAGGAACAGGGGGTGTACGTCAAATAGTCATCCATCCGATTTGGTTTTTTTACTTGCCTCTTCGAGGTCTGTGTCCTATTTTCAGATTCGCCGCAGTCATTGCTTGTTAAAGACTTAGCTTCTTCCAGAATTTGATTATACATTTGATTTGATCTTAATTTAATAATTTCATCTTTGACACACTTTATGATTGTTATGGCATCTTTTAATCCTGCGCTTCGGGCTTGCAAAGCTGCGTCTGCAGGTTGTAGCGTGGATAAGATTTTTTTGGCCACAACCATGGCTATTCGGAATTCCAGATCAAGCATGACTTTTTTAATACCTATACTCTTGGCGACGTCATCACCGTTGAATCTGCCATTTTTAATTTCTTTCAAAGTCTGCAAAATCGATGAATAATTATCGTATACAACTTTTGTAACTGCTAAATGTCCAGACCAGCGTTGTTCGAGGAGTCGGCCAATCCTTTTTCCATCATATAAGGCAGCTATTTTGCCATGATGAAAGAATTCATGTAACATGATGCATTGGTCAAAAAATAAACGAATAAAAGTCATTTCTGAGATAGTCCTGATGACTATTAAGTGCAAGCGATGGTTATAGCAGTGGACATAAGGAATTTTTCGGCCCAATTTATTTTCTATTCTAGTCGCAACTCCTGAAACTTTCCCACTCATTACACTTGCGCCATCATAGCATTGGCTAAGCATACAAGAGGGGTCAATGTTATTTTCCGTGAGAGTATTTAACGTTAATTCCGTGAAAGTGGCTGCATCAAGATTTTCAGTAGTCTTAACCATCAGCAACGACTCATTGACGACACCATCCTTGACGTAGCGTATTGCTAATGCAATATTTTCGCGGTTATTTTTATCTCTCGTCCCATCTTCCATTAGAGTAAACCATTTCACGTCAGATTCATTAATATCTTTGACAATGGAACTTCGTACCGCTTGAACCATTGCTTGAATTATTTGATTTTGAATTTCGGGTGAACGATATGTTGCGTTTTGTGGTATATGAGTGAGAACCTCGTTCAAATTTGGATCTTTCATACATGTGTATTCAAATAAATTCTGAAATAATCCTTGTTCTTTTTCTTCTTCCAAAATATAATTTCCACGCAAAGCTAATTCGTTGACAATTAGAAATTGTATTACTTCCATGACAGACTTTACATAATACCTATATTTTTCTAATACTTTTTGATTTATTAACGTTTCAACACTGCTAGATGTAGATATTCTTTGTAATTTCTCCTGCCACATCGACATAGCTTGAATATGAGAAATTGATTTTTCATGTTTTGGAAAACCAGTTTTAGAATCAGTGGCATTTTTCCAGTTTCTAAATCCTGTGGAAGTGTACGAAGTCTGTTTGCTTCCATGAGGTAAAAATTGCTGGCATGGATAGCAAAAAGCAGCATCTTTCTCGACAGAATACTGCAACCATTTATAACGCTTGAACCAATCGGAAACAAAGGCCCTGTTGTGTTGTTTTGGATATGTGTCTAAAACAACTTGTTCTATTGGTTCTCCGATTTGTGCAATATCAGACGGAATACCATAGCTAACGTTACCTGTTGCTACGGAACTAGGAGTAGCGATTGTATTTGGTGCTTCCACCTGTTTTGAACAGTTAGGTTTTTCGTGGTCAATTTGCTCCTCAAGTCTTCGTTTTTTTCCAAAGAAAGCCCGTATATCCATCGCGAAATAAATGAATCTTCAATTTATAGCAATACAAATAACAATTGTATCGATTTTTGTCTAAAACACTCTTCACCGTACACTTCACTTAACCAAACTACAAACAATCATAATCAATCTTTAGGTCAGGTTTAAAAGGGGATTCCCCGTACCATAGATTGCAATATAGCCCATATTGCAGTCTATGGTACGGGGATTCCCTCTGCATCACACAGATATTGGCGCCCAGTACACGCTCAATCTGGATCACGATCCAGATCTTGCCTTCTCGCTCTTAGATAAGACGGTGTCCCTTTCAGACTCCTACGTGAAAGGGACATAATTCAGTTGAATCTTCAACTGTTGACAATTGTAAACAATTGGAAAGGTGGCTAAAATGTCATGGGCGTCCGCAAAAAGGGAAAAAAAATTAGCTGATTGAGAGGTTAGTCATCGAAAGTTTAATCTAAAAACTTATAAAAAAAAATAACTTTTTCACTTTTATTCTAATTAATAATGTCAATTCATTTATTCTTCTGTAATTGAAAATATATTTTAGTTAACTTAAGTATTACTATGGAAGTAATTAATAAATTAAGTCATTAATATTTTGAGGCTACAAATGACATTAATAATTAGACAAATGTAAATATATTTAGTAGCTTTTATCATAAATAAAACGTTTAATACGAGATAATATAATTATAAAAAGATTATGCAATTATGAATAATCGAGTAAAAATATTTCTATAGATTTACTTATATAAAAAATATATAGAATCACTTATATAGAAATATATAGAGTTTTATATAAGATGAAAATTGTTAAATCAGTATGTATTAGTTTTGAATGATTTGTATTGTGTATCACTATAACATAGGTACTGACAAAATTATTATAATGGATTATAAAAAAACGGTTATTTTGACTTACTACTTTATTTCTTTTTCTATGTTTTTACAATTAATCGACTTGAATTAATATTTTCGCGTGTAGCGGGCACTTTAGCATGGTTGTTTACAAAAAACAGTACGAAAAAAATGGCTGATGCTAACGTATGCGCACAAAAAAAATTGTGATGAAAAGGCCTATAAACCCTTAGAATAATAACTATAGCCCTATTCTAATTCTTTGTATAAACCCATCGCTTCATGAGATGGCGCTTCGAATGCCATCTATACACAGAACAAAGAATGTAACACTTTTTTTTGCATTCACTGATAAAACACCTGAAATTCAATAAAATATAAACAATATCCATTTGAGGTTGTTTTTGTTTTGACGTTTTGTTTTTATTCAGCAAAATGTCATCATGACATTTGTCATTGGTGCGTTCCGTTTCATCGGCTTTAGTTTGAACCAATACAAGAGTCTTACCATCACATTATAAATTTTGTTGCAAACTTAGATACCTATCGCTACATTTTTTTTCTCAAACTATGAACAAACAATTTAATTATAATAATTTATCTTAGTTTTAGATATTTTTAAGGTAGGGCATTGTGGTTTCAAGGTAGGGCATTGCCCCACAATGCCCCCCCCTAGCTACGGCCATGTAAACATGTCAGGTGTGTAGGGCCGCACTACTGTAGCGTTCGAAAAAAAGTGATATGGCTGTGCGGCGCACGTGCCTATGGCGTGTGTCGAGGCCGCATAAAGGGTTCGACGAATTTAGAAGCGCTCCAACGTGTTAAGTGTCAGGTGTAGTGGCACGAAAAATGCACTGACTACCTTGGTTTCGGACAATTTAAGTGTGATTTATGCAGGTAATTGGCCTGCACAATTTTATCGCCCATAATGCGCAATGTTACACATCGGGAATTAGGATGTGTAAAATTGCGCAAGTGTTGATCTCTCATTATTCGTGTTTTAAGTAAAAAGTTATTATATTTGCTCAATAATAAATATTACAAATTGTTACCAGATAATTTAAGATAAAAAAAATATATTAAAGAAACTTGTGATTATTTCGTTTGTTTCATTTTTATGGCCGACTAATTGAAAACTGCGCAAACCTACACCAACCTCTTTCTGGTGGTACCTCACCAGGTACCACCAGAAAGAATATAATACCATAAACACGTACACATGTCATTCATTACTTACATTTATTCTTATTCCAATTAGCAACAACTGGAAGTAGATTATACAACCAACAATACATTTACTGAAGAACAGGAACATCTAAAAAACAACTGATTAGGTCAATACCTTAAGCCAAATATTCTCTAGGCAATTGCTAATTGTTACGAGCTAGGCAATCTATAGAAGTATGAATTAACAATAATCATCATCATCTCAGACAAAAGACGGTGACTGCTGGACAAAGGCCTCCCCTAAGGATCTCCACAATGGCCGGTTTGTTCTGATCGTAGGTCCAACTTGTTGGAGGTCTGCCCACAATAAAAAAACAAACAAAATAAACAAATATTTAGGTACCAAACACTCATTCTACCGAGTAACGAACTCGCGACCTCTTGGGAAGGTACACACGCCTGCACATCAACCTACCACAAACTGTCAAATTTCCTCAACAGACTTTGAATCTTATGTCTAAGCTATATGGTTGAAAATTTATTCAAGAAATTTGACAGTTTTCGATAGGTTGATGTGCAGGCGTCTGTACCTTCCCAAGAGGTCGCGAGTTCGTTATTACATAGTAGTCACACACCATGACATATAACACCAAACGCCCAGTGATGAAATAAAAACTATAAATCAATAATGTAAAAGAAACAATCACCTGGAATCTGCAGAAGTTTTGAAATTTCAAGAATCCATCTATGATTTCTCTCAAACAAGTTTCAGTGTCGCTCGTGTTAAAATCATGGCCCTTTGCGGCTAACAGACGAAAGAAATTCTTGCTGAAGTATACCTTATCTACAGCCCTACTATTAGTTAAAGATGTTAAATGATTTGAAATTATTGCATTAACGAAACGCAACCGTGTTGAGAAATAGACAATAAAATTGGAGCAATGGAAGATTTCCAATACAAATGTAATTTCGCTGAATGTAACTGTGAGTACGGTCACCATCACCCCCATTGAGCTATCAAGGATAGCAATAGCAGCTAATATAGCCCATGTCACCATCGGTAAAGCTGCTGCGACGGTATTTCCTCTAAGCATCATTTTATTTAACAGTTCAATCTTATCTACCTCCATGCAGCGATCAATATCTTTCAGTTTCATATAAAACAATATGTTAGATTGGTTGTTTAAAAACCTTACATGAAATATATTGCAAAAATAAGCCACGAAATGTATTAGTACTGCACATACACCAACTAGGTACATGATTCGATTACTTTCACGATACCTTACTAAATATAACTTGTCAATATGAAAATACATTAATAGAGTTAGTAACACAATGCATATAGAATAGACTTTCTGATATTTTGTTAGCGGTAACAAGTTATTATCCATTATCTTCACTCGGCTCGAACCCAAGACCGTTTCTATTTTGTGAAACAAGGAAAATGTACTTAAAGTATTTAGTGGTTTATTCTTCGTAGAACCATCATGTGTGGTCATGCTTATGCTATTGTCAGTTTTTGTTCTTTTACAATGTAGCAAACTGCAATAAAACTATTGTATATATTGCGATTAGAGCGAATAAATACAGAGGCATCTCAGAATTCAGTATAAAAATATCGTAAACGGAAAACACGCATTTTTCATCTATTAAAATTAACAGTAGTTTCTTAGCGTAACTTCTTAAATATCCTGAAACCAAACAAACATTAGTTATTGCAATAAATTTATACCTACTTTTAGTGCCTTACAAATAAATAAAGAATATGGTCCGAATAGTTATTCCGTGTTTGGTCTCTTTTCCTCTAATTTGAATTGACGTTTACATGACAGAAACAAAACATGGAATAACTATTCGGACGCTTTGTCCGTAATAACACGTGTTGTGAGACTCCATTTTAATATCTATTTACCGTACAATTGTACCCTTACCACTCATAATAAAAAAAAACACTTGAAATTGGCTAAATCCTAAACGCGAAGCTTATTTATCTTAATTAATTAAGATAATTAATTTTAATTATTCTGACCTTATTCTTATTTTATTTGTAAGACACATAATTTTTATAAGTAGGTAGTACACTGATGATGATGATGCTTACAAAAAATGTTAAAAGTGTTATTAGTAGGTTGGAAGCTTTTTTTACTTTATGGAGAATAAGTAGGTACCTACTTTCTTAATATATATATATAGGAAAAACGTTATTCAAATATTTCCGAAACACCTTAAACGAATACAGCCTTTAATTAACTGGTAAACACAACCTTTAAAGTAATTATTAAAATGCTTTGATCCATTTTAAATGGTCAATCAAACATCCATCCATTAAAATTAAGCGTGTATCGATTACCAATCAACTATTACACCGATCGATTTCTAGATAAAGCCTTTTCTAATATTTTAGGTGTAATTTATAACTATAAGTACCTATAGAAATATAAATAGGATATCGAGCGCTTTGCCACTCAGCCACCGAGGCGTAATTAAAAACATTAAATTAACGATGGCGCAGTGGTTAATGCGCCAAGTCTGCAAATGCTATGATTGCTGACCAAAAATGTATCATCTCGAGCTCCTCCGTGCTTCGGAAGGCACGTAAAGCCGTTGGTCCCGGCTGCATTAGTAGTTGGTAACAACCACCAATCCGTATTGCGCCCGCGTGGTGATTTATGACCTGTTCTCCCTATTGTGAAAGCTTGTGCCCCAGCAGTGGGGACATAAAATGAGCTGGTATGAATAGTAATTTTGGTCTAACAATTGATTTATTATTAGGTATCATCCTAAAATTCTTACCATCGTTCCTTGTTGATGTTATATTCAGGCAAATTTTCTTTGTAGTCTCCAGTTTAGAGGTCAAGTATCCAGCGGTATATGACACTACTACTATTTCACAGCTTAGGATGATCAATATCGGCATCGTATAGCTCACTAAATGCAAATTGACTGTCATCTTAAAAGCAATAAAATTTGTAAGCGTAACCACAGCACATACTATAGGATTTCAAAAAAAACCTGTCGGATCCGTGCCCGAGATTTAGGGAGGCCGCACAAACACGGTTTCCTGATTAGGTTTTCGTATCAGGAATTCAGTAAGCCTAGCGCATACATTCTGTTTTTTTCCAATCGGAATTAATATTGCCAGTACCTACGTAGAGTGACGCCACCGTGAAAGCACGTTTTAACATGGACGAAGACGAGCTGATTGCTGTAGTTATTATTAATGTCCCATAAGCATGAATATTTTTCTACACACATTATTAAATTTTCAGGCTCACACATTTTGTTAGACAAAAATAAACAGAGAAATGATAAACGTAAAAAAATAAAGTACTAAAAATATCAGCAGGACACGTCCACTCAATACAGCGCTGATGCGGTTTCTGAATTTCCGTTCCGTCCGTTCGTGTGCGGCCAAAAAGAAAAAAAAGAAAAACAAAAAATTACGCGAGCGCTGCGTTCGCGTCATTGTCAATGACGTCATTCGCTTTTTTTCCCGTTTATCAAACCTGAACAGCTGGCGCCGGCGCCGGCGGTTTGGAGCCCGGAACGAACGTCAGGTATTTTTCCTGATTGAAAATATACGAAATTCCTGATACGGAAATCTAATCAGGAAACCGTGTTTGTGCGGCCTCTCTTAGTACCTATCGCAAAATTTTAACGCTAGTAGGTATTTGTTTGTCAGTGCAGCACCCGTCCTAGCCGAACTGCGGGGGTGGGGAACACCATCCTCCCCTCACTACCCGCATAAGGTGTAGAGGCCCGCCTTAGTAGTTGACGTGTCCAAAAGGATCACCGAGGCGGGTCGAGAACGACTCCTCCGAGTGCTTGGGAGGAATCCCAAGAACCGACCCACTAAAAACCTAGGGCACCGTTGTGGGTGCCCTAGGATTTTAGTAAGTCGGCCATAACATCAGGCTTACCCCACATACCCAGGATACGCGGAAAGATTCAAGTGCGAGTTTTCCAAAGATAAAAAAGGAAGCGCCACTTAGTTTCCATAAAAAAAAACTATCCTAATGTTCAACATGACGTCTTTAGTGTATTTGTAGGTTTAAATTATAGAATTACTTACTTCATCCTTTGCTGAGAATATAATGCCTTGAATCAAAATCAGATTACTCAGCAACTGTTGGGTTACATACATGAAGACCTGCAATAGAAAAAGAATCTAGTGCATAAGGCAACATTTATTTAAATAAAGGTATCATAAGTAGGTATTAATGATTAAGAAACGGTTATCGGATTCAATGCGAACTTTTGATGGTAGGTAGGTTTTGAACAATCAAATCAACACCAAAATAGACTTGCTTCAGACGAGTACCTAAACAATACTAGTATAAAGTACTTGAGTACCTACAACTCAAGTAGTTTTATTGCTTGAATATTATATATCACAAGATTGCATATTTAAAATATTTATAAAGAAAACATCTTACCGAGAAGCCAAACAGAGCAACGATGTCATCTAAGGCATCTAGTGCGCTGTGAATACTCTTTAAAATGTCAGATAAACCATTTTCAGAAAGGATGGTGGCGTTTTTATGATTCATACTTGTTTTTTCAAAATCTGACTCGGATACATTTGTCATGTTTTTTTGTAGCAAACCATTTACGTATTGTACTCTTAAAATTATGAATAACAACATCGTGAATATCAAAAGCATCTCAAAACTATTGGATGCTATACTGATAATTGTAACATGATATGCCAGAAAACATGTACCACTGAGATCTAGAGCAAAAGTGCTAAATAAAAACCATAAGACAATTACACAAATTGATAGTAATGTTAGAAGTAGTGATGCAACAGAAAGCTTATGATTAAGTCTTTTCGAATTGCTTGTATTCAGCTCGCGGTCGATTTTTTGCAACTTTACATATAGCAGGCTATTGAGATTCTTATTACAAAAATTATTTCTCCATGCAATAACTATATTCAGTGAAACATAAACAGCCATGGACATATGTAATAGAAAATTTAAGGTCTCAGAAAAAATGTTTGCATCACATCTCCCCGAAGAGAAACTAGTATAACATAAACAAAGTGCAATCGCAATCCATGAAGCACAGCTGTAAAATTTATACGTAATAGTCTGTGTTGTTACAAAATTGTCTTTGATATTAACACGTTGAAAACCGAATATAGTTAGCATAATGTGAATCGGCCTGTAAATTTTAATAAAATCTTCATCCAGAATATCGGCGAATAGAGAGTCCCCTTTTTTAGTATTTTTCATGATTACTGAACGTGTAAAGGCAATTGGTACACTGAAAACATTGACTGTGTTTCATACTAGATGATTAGTAATGTTAGGTAGCATGCTTTAAGTTTCAATTACTGAATTTCCCAGGAGTCGCAATCAGAAATTCATTTAAACAACCGGCCAGGCCTGAGCAGACTAATCCAGTAAGAATTCCGAATAATAAATCGAGTAATTATTAGTTTCGATTTTGCCCACCTCTGTTAACATTTTTGTTTTCTATGTGTGTGTGCGCAATAAAGTTTGCTATCTATTTATCTATACACGCACACGCCTCCACAGCAGCTACCACAAACTGTCAAGTTTCTTCAATAGACTTTAAACATAATGAAGAAATTTTTACAGTTTTGGATAGGTTGAGTACCCTAAATCGAAGAGCATGTATGAAGGGAATAATGAAAGTGAACGAAGCGAAACAAGTATGTAAGGATTGTAGCAAGTGAATGATTGTAGAAAAAAGTGGTCTCTGCCTACCCCTACGGGAAAGAGCCGTGATTATATGTATGTATCTGTGTATGTATGTATGTATGTATTTATGTATGTATGTATGTATGTATGTATGTATGTATGTATGTATGTATGTATGTATGTATGTATGTATGTATGTATGTATGTATGTATGTATGTATGTATGTATGTATATATGGATAGGTTGATGTGCAGGCGTCTGTACCTTTGGTTATTTTTAAGACAAAAATAAAGAACTAACTTAGTTTTAATGTGAACTAATGTAAATAACACTTTGGTACCTACTAAAGTGAAGTTTCATTTTAATAAAGTCTGCTATTAGTAAAATGGCCACGCAAACTGTAGGTGAGCGTTATAATATATCCTATAAATATATATATATTATAACTATATATATATATATATATATTATTATTATTATTTATATATATATATTTATATATCCTTAAATCAAGCCAATTTAAAAAGGGGGTTTTATCACTTTATAAAAATCATTAGCAGCATTTTACATACATACCTATAACGGATGCAGTCTGAGTAATTGTATGAAATAAAACCTTACACATTTTGATAACATTTTAAACGGCTTTAAGTATTATGTAGTTTCAAAAGTACCTATGCATGTAAAATTACTGTAACAGATAAAACGAACTAGAAAAAACTATAGCGTACTACGGAACTCTTAACATGGGTTTTGGTTCTGGTTGGAAAAGAGCTATGATTAATATGGATAGATCGCAACGTGGCAATACTGTCGATACTATCAATTTATAATTCTATAAATAATTTTTATAAACCTTAATTTATTTTTCTCTATCTAAGTACTTCATTTACTTTATTTTGTTTATCATACATACAATCCTTTTTCTTGCATTCAGTTTGTATCTCGTTCTATTATATATATAAAATGGCTAAAACTCGAGAATGGCTGGACCGATTTGGCTAATTTTGATTTTGAAATATTTATGGAAGTTCAGGAAAGGTTTAAACGGTGAGAAACATAAACAATAAGTTACGGAAAATACTAAAAACGACAATTAAATTTTCCAATACAAAATGATTTGTTTGTTTTGTTGTCATGGAAACTGTCAACGCGGTACGAAGTCCGCCGGGTCAACTAGTAAAACCAAGTATAAAAATACCGTGATGATGACATGCAAAATCATGTTTACGTAGATTTGAGACACAATTGTTCTACCCTGACATGTTTTTTTAATCTAAGCTCAACCACTAAATCACTAAGGTACCTAAACATAACTACAGTCCGCTAAAATAAGTTTCGATTCCTGATTTTCCTGGTAACACTGATTATATCCATTTGGACTTGTTTCCTATCCAGCAGCATCAGTACGTCTTTTCTTTCTTTTAGTTGATGGCTTCGTTTAGCCAGTGTCAAAGTAGTTTTTCTTACAAGTAATACATAAATATACCATATTTCCTTCGTCAGTATGATGATGATGAATGATAATAAGAATGAGAAGTGAGAAATGAGATACCCTCCAACCCCTCGAGTATCTCAGTAAAGATGTGAGGCTTTACTAAGCCCTCACGCAGACTTCTTGAGAGAATTTGAAAAGTGACGTTGCACTGTTTTGTTTCATTTGCCAACACTCATGCACACTCACGAACACTTAACGGTTAATAATCCACCATTATTTCACATTAATATTCGACATTAACACAAATTTTAGAAAATAAAACAAAACTGCAGACATGACTCTTCACTTTCCCGCCAAGAAGTCTCCAATCTCCAGTACCTAGGTACGTCTTTTATCAGGTAGGCAATCCCAGTTTTTTTTTTAAATCAGTTTTTTAAAGATAAGTAAATTGCAGCTGCGTGACAATAAGGAAAGTGGCCACATTGAAAAGCTTCAGCACGATGGTGGCGTCTATGTCCCACATGCCGTAAACAGAGAGCCGCGGCGAGTTGTTTTCCAGGATCTTTTGGGTTCTCCTGGCCTTTTCTCTCAATGGACCTTAAAATGTGAAAAATTACTTAAGTATAAAATAAGGAAAGTAAATCTAAAAAAATATGGACTTTATGATCACCGGTATCGGTATCACCCCCCGGTGTGATTCAGAAATCGCATCTCAGTCTAGGTTTGCCTAGTAATTTATTGTTTTGTTAGAAAGAGAAATGGGATTGTTGCAAATAAGTTTTATATCCATTACATCCATTTTTTAATTACGTTTATTGTTTGTTTTGTAAACAATTGATTTAATAATAGTGATTCTCATGTATAGGTATTATTTAGTGACATAATTATTTTCAAGTCAAAGTCAAACTCGAACATACAAGCAGCTACAAACTGAGTTATTAAATTTATTGTAAAATGATTGTTACCTTCAACATTCAACCATAATAACGCAATGCAAAGTTTTTTCATCTCTTTAAAATCTCTCAGGAAAATCTCAATGCGCAAACACATAAGCAATGTTAAGAAAAAGGTAACACCCACAAAACTGACGATACTTGCAATATCTATGATTGCAAGACCCTGAAACGTTACATAGGTACGTTAGAACTCACCAAACAAACATTTATGAAACAGAGGGCTTTACCCATCAAACTTTCGATAAAGTTATATTCTGTTTGGCACACCAAATAAAGGCACGTAAAATATAAAAAAAAAAATTAAGACGTACGAAACGGCGAAAGCGGTCTAATCAATCACTAATAATAATAAGATAGGGGCGTTGTTTATAAGTAGTTGTGTACCTACAAAATAATATAAAGATATAATATAAAGATATAATTACGTAAACTACTATTTGGCAAAAAGAAATTTAAGTGACAAATAAAAGAAATAAATGCACTAACTTACGTTTGACCGTATTCCGATAATCAAAATTTGGAAGTATATCCCTATGCCTATTACTGACTTACTACAAAACAGCAATAACTAGAACAAAAGAATTATTAAGTTTTAACCGGCACTGAAATTGAGTAGGTAGTTAAATTTATTTATTTTTTACATTTTCATGTGGTTAGGTTTAAACTACAAACCTGAAATGTATACAGTTTGCGAAATTCAGAAAATCCACTCAATATTTTGTTCAAATTATCGTCTATATCAATGGTTTTCAAGTCATGACTTTTTTCTGCTAATCGTCTTGCATAGATTTTATTAAACGGAATTAGGGTAACCCTTCCAAGCGCGTCGACATGGTCGTTGCACAGGTAATTAGTTATTATTGAATTAAGGAAACGCATTCGCACAGCAAAGGCAGCCATCAGATTTGAACAATGAGACATTTCTAATAAGAAGACCGTGTCACTGAACCTTATGGTAAGTGCTGCGGTCAAGTTCATATCGGCACTTCTATAAACCAATGCAGTTAAACCTAACATGAAAGACGATATGCACAGTAATGCTACTGTGAAACGGTTGACATAACGTAGTAATGAATGTACTCCTTTGTGTTCTTCTATATTCATACAGCGATCAATCTGTTGCAACTGCATACAGAACATAACATTCGCTTCGTTATTAAAAAATCTTATATGAATCAAATTACAGAAGAACATTGTAAAATGTACTAATGCGGTTGCTACAACACAACGGTACATGTTAGGGTCACCATTTTCGTATTGTTCATGGTAAACTTTGATTATTTTAATGTTTAATATTACAATAATTGTCACAATGAAGACTGTATACAACTTTTGTAATATTGTTGGTGGTGTTACGGTGCCTCGGTGAATATTTATCCTGCATGTGCCTAATAATGTTTGTAGCATATAAAACCATGAAAAGGTTTTTAATATCTTTCCTTCTATGATGTTATTGCCACGAGAGTGCATTTTATCTTCGTGATTCTAGTTTGACACTTTTGAGTATGTACTTTCCTGTAAATAAAAAAAATTGTAGTAAACATACAGTATAAAAGTGAAAGCGCTCAAAATTATTTTTTATCTTTTTATAATAAAATGTCTAACACCAATGACGTTGAAAGTAGAATTGACTAATCTAAAAGTAAAAAACAAATTTAATTTGAGCCACATGAATTGAATTGAATTGTCTTTAATAATGATAGCGAAAACAAATCGGCAATTATTTTTTAATTAATGGAGTTAAAGCACGATAATTTTAGTAAGACAGCTACAGAGCTAGCTACATACATAGCTAAAAATTATCCTATTTACAGACCCAATACTTTGATTTTTTAAGTCAAAATAAAGTAAATAAAGAGTCAAAGTAAATAATCAAAGAGTCGGTATTGAATATAATAATAGTATGCACTCTTACCGTTTGCAGGATTCCTATTTGATTAAAAAATGTACTGTTTTAATTGGTTTGAAAAAAAAAAGAACTGATATGAAAATACTTCGTGTTCCAAAAACAACTGAGTAACGTTACGCTAACTAATTACTTTACTTCTTCACAACATTAACGAAATGTCAATGTCTCTTGTCAACTCGAATGATGTTTAAAAGTGGATTTGGTGATAAATTGATGACGCATTGCGACACCGTTTTACATTAGAAAGGTTTCTTGAAATGAAACAACTTTTACGGATCTACTCGCGTTTATTTTACACATTAGTTTTAATTAATGTTCCCGACGTTTCGAACCCTTTGCAGGGTCCGTGGTCACAGGGAGGCCGAGGTGTTGGTCGTCTCATAATTAGTTAGTAGCTTGTATACCCTCATTTAAATTTAATCAGGTGCATTCCGTTTTACGCAGAAAGAGCTTACAGTATCTCAGGTCTGGCAGTATGGTGTTGGGGCTGGGATTTAATATTCTGTATGATGAGAAAAACATTAATTAAAACTAATGTGTAAAATAAACGCGAGTAGATCCGTAAAAGTTGTTTCATTTCAATGTGTAGTGTTCGCGTAAACTTTAGAAAACAGAAAGGTTTCTGTTAATGACCTAGATGATGATACTTACATTATTATAATAAATTATCATTAAGCAGCAACGAAATTGTCTATTCGTCTACTTAAATACCAAATTGAGAAATAAATTTTACTAAAAAAAATTTAAAAAGTGTAAAAGTAAAGCAAACAAATACAATTTGTAAAATAAATTTTAATCTATAAAAACCTTCAAAACTAATAAAAACTACACAATGTTCATAATATCTTCAATATTTAACAAGTAACAATGACAAAACTAAATACTATTGTTTCTACTTAACATCAATATTTTTTTTAATTTTTATTTTTAACATATTATTTAAAAAAGTTAATACCAATATGGTATTTAAATTTGATAATGCAAATAATAATGACGTAAATGCACAAATTCGCAAATGTAACAAAACTAAATGTATCTTTATTAATTATTGTGGAAAATTAAGCCAGCCAGGGCCGGCCGCAGGGTAGAGCGAGTAGAGGACGCTTTAGACGCTAGGTGGCAAAGGGCGCCAATATGCTAAATGCGAAAACAATTTCGAGAAAAACATAAATAATTCATTACGCCTTTTGAGATGAATGAGTGATATCATGATTTAACCTCTCGTTATCCATAAAACCAGACACAATAGAAATTCAATTGTTCTATGGCTCCACTGGGAGATAAAAGATTAATACAATTCTCGCTGTACCCTGATCAAGGTCTAAAGCCGGCGCTGCTTCCAGCTATAGTAGGTAGTAGACTTTGCAGCTCCTAGGAACTTAAGACTTAGTTAATATAACATTCGATTCGATATGTCGCATAATAATGTCTTAGCCGTGAAATTATAATTTCATTAGGGAAATGGTAAACTATGTGAAAACATATAACAACGTTCTCAACTAGCAAGCTTCGCTCGCCTACACAACGTGTAAGTCAAAAGTATAATTAATATTATTAACAGAATAATATTGAAGGGAATTTGTGACCGCGGTTACCATTTACCTAATGACATTTAACTTCACTGCATACAATAAATACGAATATATATAAGCAGTGTTCAGGTTACGCGATATGATATACCACGTGTTATATGAAATTGTTTTTATACAAATCGCTGTAAATAAAACCCTTATTGGACAACACGAGTAAATAAAGGCGACACGGCTCACTACGGGTATTTATGCTTCACTGATGCCCAGTCACTTGTTTTTCTCGTTCGTGTATGTAGGAAGTAGGTACTCCTACATATATTATTTTATATTCTACTCACTCTACTGTAGGTAAACTAAACACACTCGTCTGCACTTTGTTTGCTTAATAGGCGAAGCGTAAATTTTCTTGGTATCCCAGTTTATCTAATGCGGGATTGCAGGCGAAGTTGATCATGGGGGGAGGTCCGCACATAAGGGTTATAACGTCTTCCCCTGGCGGGAAGAAATGATCGCGGATTATGTCCTCGTTAATGAAGCCAGTGCTGTATTTCCATCCTGTAAAATTAAAATAAAATTTATTTATTGTTAAAAAATATATATAAGTACAATGAATAAAATCTATGACGAAGCGTCGTCGGTAGTCGAACAGATAGATTAGATTAATGGTTGAAAGAATGCGTGAAAAGATAAGATATATTGTAAGATTTGTCCATACTAATAAGATGTAATAAATAATTATGACTGACTAAATGTGGTTCAATCTCCATTAGACTACTAACATGAACCGACACCTAACACAAGTATATTAGCTTCTTAGGTGGGTTAACAGGACTGTTATTTAAGTGTTAAAACGCATTAATAACATTTAAAGAAGATTTGTGTTCTGTTTAGATCTAAAACTGTAAAATTTTTGTAAATTTTATATAAATTATATATTATTTTATTCAACAAATACTTAACAACATATATCTTTGCGGCTCGTTACATATTTGATATTGGATAAAGAATCTTGCAATATCTTATCACCAACGATGCGTATAATTATATCGACTAGTCACATCAAAGCACTGTGACTTGTATATTTTTAATATTTTGTCTGCAGTGACAATTTATTATTATGGTTATAAATATTTATAAAATACAGTGAAAAAATTAAATGCCTACCCGACCCAGCCAAGAAGGGTTAGACATTTAATTTCTTCACTGAATTTTATAAATATTTAATTAAGCTTCAGTGCAGCAATTAGCACTTAAAAAGTAAAAAAAATATGGTTAAAAAAAAGTATATTAAATTTACGCAAATTTTGTTGAAAAACAAAGTATTGAAAAAATTCCACGAGCGGGATTCGAACCGGGTTTAGGTGCACTACCAACTATGCTATCGTGGCTCTAAACAACTCGCCGCAATAAATCAACACTATCTACTCTTACTCTGTAAGCCAAAGGAGCCTTATTCAATGTCGACAACTATGACAATTTATCAAAAGAATATAGTCAAATTCGTTTTCAATTTGATATTTCTGTTTAATAAAAATGGAAATTATTTGATGAAAAGTCAAGTAATCAATCAGTACATTATTCTGAAAGATAACACAATAAAATCTGATATCTGGCTATTAATTGTGATAGTAATTTCAATGGCGAAAAAGCTGTAAAATTATTATTATTCGCATGCAGTTAATTGCTTTGCGCTTGTATTGCAATGAGCAATTGACAAGTATAAATAATAGAGTGAACATCATTAAGACTGTCTGCATTTTCATTAATTGATGAAACCAGTTTCCCCGTTCAAAGAGATAATGCTCATTATAAATTTATAAAACTGCTTGTGACCCCACTTTTATCTCAAGGTGAGGTCACCTTGAGGTAAAACGTTACAACAATGGTAAACGCGCCGTCAGCGGCGCGGCGCCGCCACTTTACAGCTTCTTTAGATCACATAACAAAAAAGAGAATTTTGTATGGCAAAATTTTAACTCTCCTCGTTTGTCACCAAGAGAGGTTGCTTCAATGCCATACAAAAATTGTTTTCCTTAGCGTGTTCGTATGTTAAATATAACTCTAGGTTTGTCACCAGACGGCGCTTTTTCAATGCCATAATTCTTATTTTCTTTTGCCACCAGCACCGGCCCAGTCCGGAATAGTGGTTGTTAACGACTGCTAAAGCAGCCGGGACCCACGGTTTTACTTGCCATCCAAAGCGAGGAAGGGGCTCGAGATGTAAAATTTTTGGTCACCCATCCGATGACCGGCCTTTGCGAAAATTACTTAACCTTAGCAATCGCAGACTAACTGTGCCACCGAGCTCTAGCTTTTCTTTAAAAATAAAACTAATAAAGCATATTCTAGTGATAAAAACAAGGTATTTCGTAAATAAACAAACCTTCATTAGGCCTGTCAATGGTGTACCATAACTTGAATTGATTCGGGTGTTCACTCTGGTATTTCTCCAGTTCGCCTCTGAGCAAGATGTCTTCCTCTGTCTGGTTCGCGAAGATCAGGCTGAGCTCCGTGCGGTCGTTAGGGTCGCGACAGATGTGACGAATCAACTGGAGCATTGGCGTGATGCCAGTGCCACCTGTAGCAAAACAATAAATACTAGTGGTCGCCCTGTGGTCGACATTCGACCGTAATTTTATGAAGGCTGCACGGATTGTATCCTAAGCAATGAAAATATAGAATGTTAGTTTGGATTGGCATTAACAGATTTCGGCCGCTCCTCTTCCATTTTTGAAAAGAGTATATATGCGTGTGTGTGTGTGTCAAATACATGGTAGTGTGTGTAATGTTTGTTATATTGATTTAATGTATTTTTTATGCATAACTTATTAAAAATATTAACATTCTGCAATCCTTCTCTATATAAACTATAAGTGTGAAAAATTTCATACTCCTCCATCCGCGCAATTTTCGTAAAAAGGGGTACAAAGTTTTTGCTTCACGTATTAATATATTATCAACTATTACTGGGATGTCATAATGCTTCAGGTGTCTGTGAAAAGATATTGGTTTGAATTCTCGGTATACAATTTATTAATAGATATATATAGTGGCGACACCATTTGTGAATGTTAATGCCTATCTACACTTGGTTTGCAATACACATTTGTTTTTGCCTTTGCTTGTAGCTATAGAGGATTTTATAATATTACATAATAGTAAAAATAATGAATGATAGAAATATTTTTATTTATTGTTTTTATTTTACGCTAACGGTAAAAACAGATTAAAAAGCTTGCTTAGTGCAAGTCGGAAATAAAGGGCTCCGTAATTTAGAGTATGGGTGATGTCTATGTGCTTCTTGTGGCCAGAGTTAAGATGGCTTATGGGCTACCTAACACTTAGGTAAAACGTGAATTATATTAGTGTCCTCCACATTTCCAATTTAAAACATTTTGTAAGCGATTGCTTAACAATAACTTCAATCAGTGCGTTTGATCCAAACTTTATAAAACAATGCTTAACGTAGGTTTTTTTGGAGAGTTTGCTGATTGCCCCCGACCATTTAAGCGTCATCGGACTTTTTTGGGGGTGGCGAGAAACTTAAAGGGGATAGAACCGCCATCAGAGGTCATCTAGGGAATGGCATCACGCACTAATCCTAAAAGTTCCCTACTAGATCCTCCCCTTTAGATCGGATTGGTCTAGCGTAGATTACATTTTTGTATTTGATGATTTAAAGCTATGTATGTGAGATGAACATCGTGTGGTTGATCGATGGAGGTGAGTCACAATAGTTGAGCCAATGCTATTTTAGTTTGGGACCTTTGACACCCGTACAATAAATAAGTCTTTACTCTAAACAACTTGTATTATAAATTGTTTGGACTTTGTATGACTTTGTAAAGGTAGTTTTAGTTACTTTATAAAAAAAATTAACACGAAAAAAATATATTGCTCTTGGCTTATGCTACTTGAGAATAATATATACCTATTATTATACTTACTTATAGATTGTCAAAACACTTAAATAACTTATCATCAGTTGAATTGGGTATCTACTATCTTATCAAAATACGTGCCAGTTTTTACCTTTAAATTACGTCAGAAATTACAGAAATGAGTCTACGAGTATTAGCTTTCTATAGCACCTAGATATTATGTCTGTAGTAGATAACACGCTTAAGCGACGGGTACAGACTACGAGTATAGGACGGGTGCACTGAGGCATTGACCAATAATAACTATAAAAATACTTATATTCGTGTATGACTGCAGGCATTTTCACAAATTACAAACTCGTCATCACCAGCAATTTTATGTCTCCACTGCTGGGACAAGAGCCTTCCCTATGAATGGATAGCAAGAGCGGACCATAAACCACCACGCGGGCACAGTGCGGATTGGCTGTTGTTAACGACTGCTAATGTTGCAGCCGGGGCGGACGGCTTTACGTGCCTTCCGATTTCTGCAACATGCATTAAGGAGCTTGAGATGAAATTTATGGTTATGGTCACCCATTCGATGACCAGCCTTTGCGAAAGTTGCTTAACCTCAGCAATCGCAGACCGGCGCTATTTAACTCCTAACCACCTATGTCCACAACCATAAACTATCTACTAATAAATGGACATTCAAAAATGTTATTTACACTTGTTTCAGAACACTCCATTTGATATACTTCAAATAAACGTCCAGATTTATATGAGGGGTGTTCAATAAAAAGTAATGGCTTAAAAAGCCCAGACATTTGATAAAATAAAAAAATTAAAAATTATTGATTTTCTTTTCTTATTTTAAAAATAGAAGTAATTTGTTTTCGTCGTGTCGGAGTGTGGTACGCAAAAATGGATAAATTGAAATTCGCGCCTAAATAAAATATCTCTGCCTGAAAAAAAATACTACTGAGCAAGTAAATCTAGACTTAAAAGGAACATAAGGGGTTAATGCTCCTCCGTATTCTACGGTTGTGCGGCGGTGTGCCGAGTTTAAGAGAGGAAAAACTTCAACTAAAGACGACCCGCGCTCGGGACGCGCTACGACGGCAGTTACCGAACAAATGATAAAAAAAAGTTCAAAAAATTGTTTTGGATATCGTCGTGTTACTGTTCGTTTTGTAGGAACTAAAGATTTCGATAGGAAGTATCCATATTATTATAGTTACATGAACATTTGGGCATGAAAAAAGTAACATAAACAAACAAGACTGAGGATTTCTCAAATCAATTTGGAATTGTTACAACAAGATCCTGACCGATTTTTGGCTCGCTTCGTAACTATGGATGAAACATGGCTCCACCATTATGATCCTGAAACGAATCAACAGTCCATGACTTGGAAGAGGCCGTCATCTCCAACGCCTAAGAAGTTTAAGGCATTTCCATCAGCCGGTAAGATTATGGTCTCTCTTTTCTGGGACAGCCAGGGGGTGATAATGATTGAATACCTCAATCATGGAGCCACTATTACGGGGGCCTTATAGGCAGAACAAATAAAAAAGTGCGTCAGGAAATACGCGAAAATCGCCGCGGCAAACTTGCTAAAGTTGTGTAACGCCCCCGCACACAAGTCCTGAAAAGTCCTGACAAGTCCTGTCGGTTAAAAGAACAACTGAGAGGTCACTAAATATGACAATGATGAGGAAGTGATTGCCGCCGTACATGATTTAAGCGATCAAGATGAAGATTTTTTCAAGAAGGGAATCTTAGGATTAGAAAGATGATTTTGTCAAAAAATAAAATAACAATAAATAATATACAACTGTTTCATACTCATTATCACTTTTTATTGAACACCCCTAGTATGTGTACGAAATATGTGTTCGCATTCAAACTTGTTATTTAGAAACTATATTAACTTTCATCGTTAGAAGAAAGACGACTGTAGTGCCGCATGTCGGCAGTACACTCTTGGGCGAGACTAGGCGAGATCACAGTTTATTGCTGAATTTAAAAAAAAAACAAATTGTACCTATACACAGACAACAACCAAATAAAATAATAAGATTCAATGTATTGCCTGTCTCGTCCTGTCTTGCCCATGTGTACAGCTGGCATAACAGACGGATCTCAGTTTGGTTGTTAGTGGTACGGCTTGTTTTAAGTCTGCCTGGCCAGATTCCACAATCTAATCTGAATTGAAATAGTAATTTATATTTAATCCTTTATTGCACATATAAAACACACATTAAAACAGACGTTATATATCTAGAAGAGATCTCTTCTAGCCAACCCTAGCTGTGGTGTGTAACAGAAGTTTGCGGGACTATTATACAAAACTAATTACTGATACATATATATGCATAATAAACTAACCATAATGTATATACATACATACCACGTATGTGTATGTGTATACATATAATAATTTAAATATATAATTAAATATAACGTAACTGATTACCAGTGTTGGAAAGGTAATTATTTTTATTCATTATGTAATGATTTTTTTTATCAATCTAGAAATAACTCATGTCAAAAGATGCTATATTGTAAATAATTTAATAATCTGTTAATTTGTTATGTACAATATAAACAAAAACGTGTATAGTTTATGACATCATCTTGTAATTTCGTGCCGCCTATGACAGCAATATCGAAAGCTATAGGCTATAGCTTCAGATATACGCTTATACCTATTATAGATGACAAGATGACGTCATAAACTATACACGTAGCCAAAGCAATCGGTTAGGCGGTCGGGCCCCCGGTTGTTGTGGAGATCCTTGGGGGAGGCCATTGTCCAGCAGTGGACGTCTTTTGGCTGAGATGATGATGATGATGATGATGATGATGATGATGATGATGATGATGATGATGATGATGATAATGATGATGATAATGATGATGTATAATATTTCCCACTCTTCACATCAGGTAAAGGGAACAGCTGAAAACCAGCACTGAGAAAGTCTCAGTGAAAACTGAGCTATTCTTTTTTACTCTGACCCTGTTACTTTTTTTTGTATTTTATTTATATTTTTTCGTAAATTTTGAGGCACTAAACTTTTTCATTATTATTTATTTTTATTATAAAATAATTTACCTGCAATCATATTCAGCTTCTTGACAACCACTTTCACAGGGGGGTCTTTCCTTAACTTCTTTATCAAGAATACCCCTTTTTCAGAATACTGCAGTCTTCCAGACGGTCCTCGGACATCAATAGTATCACCGAGTTTCAAGTTATCCAAATATTGAGATAACTTACCACCCTCAGGGAATTTAGGGTGAACATTTTTGAAGTAAACCTGATAATAAGATTATAAAAAATTTGTAACATAATAAATATATTTATTTTTCAGTTTATCTTATGAGTTGTCAGAGCACGAGTGTTTTTTATATATTTTAGCGTTTTATTAACGCTTAAATATACTTAAGTAAAATTTAAACACTGAAAAAAGACGACTGACTGACTAAAAAACATAAGCATCAAGCACTGAAAAATTTCGACGGGTGAAAGCCAGACCTCGGTAGCCAAGTGGTTAAGGCAGCCGCCCGGAATGCGGAAGGTGCGTGGTTCGATTCCCGCCTGAGGTTGTCGTCTTTTTTCAGTGTTTAAATTTTACTTGTCAGAGCACTTCAACACCATTATTAATCAAATGTTTTATTGCAAAAAATACATCATGTATTATTGCGTTTTAGCGATAGGACGGTAGTACTATTAGTTATTCTGTGATAAGGCCACCATTTGTACTACTTCTTGTATTGGCCATTTTATGTATTTTCGTATGGTGTACAATAAAGTGCATTTTCATTTCATTATGTAATATACTATTCATACCTTAACCACCAAATCAACATAACCCTTTTCTTCATCACTTGAGACTGGAGTGTACGCTCGGATAACCAAATCATCATCAATTTTAGCAGATAAATGAATATGTTGACCAATCGGCAAGCCTGAGGAAAAAATGTTATACCCTGTAGCACAAAATCATTTTACAGTATACCATACAATCAGTCAAATGATAAAACAATTGATCATTAAGTAATATTTGCATGCAAGATAAAAGGAAATTCAAACGGTGTCCTTGCAGTTTCAGTTTCTGGTTATCTAGGTTAGAGACAGTCCCTTTTAATATATAAACCTACAACAATTATTACCAAAAATTTATAATTTCACATATAACTTTAAAAGTAAAAAACTATTTATAAGCAAACAAATAGTAGATAGAATATTTAATATTAATGAGATTACTGCCGTGCCATAATATATTTTGTTTTGAGAGAGTATTCAATATTTAGTTTAGTAATACTTAAAATTATTCTAATGTTAGTGACCATGATAGTTTAAACGGTTACATGAAAATAGCATTTATTTACTTAAATGATCAGAAGTCAATTAACTTCAAATTAAAACTCACCTAACACATGTTCTTCTGATGGTAGCCCAAAGCGGTACCTCCTGGTGTCATGGCTGATCTCCTCCCGTTCAATGAGTGGCAGTTTATATTTTGTGTTGGGGTCAACTAAAGCTTTCTTCACTTGTGGTTTTGATTTTCTACCCCATAAGCAGTTGGCCAGAACAGTCACTAAGACAATTACAGACCCAACTGCTACTACTACAGGTAAAACCTAAGAGAAGAGAATACAGAACAATTACTTTAAGAACTTATTAAACAGTCTAGCTATTTGCTTGATTGTTGAGAAATTTTGTTAGATTAGAAGTAAGAATTTAGACCAATACAACATATTATAAATGATTGAAAACACTCTGACCGAAAAAGTACTTAGTCTGTATGTGAAAGTTTAATTCCAACTAATAAAAATAGCAATTAAATTCCAGATTTGAGTGATTAACAAATGATGGGGGACCATTTTTTTGTTTTACAAAACTGCCTATTGACACTTCGTTGTATATTAATGATGTTTTAGAAACTTGAGCTTAGTTATATGACAGTACATACTTGTTGATTCTCCAAGAATTCAGTCACTGCAAATTTTAAGTTACTCATGTTGTTCAACTACGAAACTACACAAACTAAAGCTTATCACAACTGTATTTAATGAGTTAAATATTTCATTTATTAATAAAACAATTATTTCCACACAGCCGTAGGTACTTTGGTTAGTTATGTACCTTGAACTTGTTATCTTGAGGATATCACAATGTCATAGTGACAGACAACACAACTAACTAAACACAATCATTACCTACACAACATACGGAATGACCGGTGAAGCACAATTACACGGTAAAAGCACCATTCAAAGACAACACACAAAATATTAATGAGCCGAGATGACGCGGAACGTACCCGTCGGCGTCGAATCACTAACAAAACAACAAAAAATAAGTAGGTACTAAGTACTAACCGCACCGCTCAATTCGCTCATGTTGCTCGACCAATTGATTTTAATTGAATAACTATACAATCAAACATGCTCACCTATTATCAGTTGATAGATCAGACGATAACCCAAATATCAGTAAAATAAAAGATCAGAGTAATTCCAATCTAACCTTGCTTGAAATAAAAAAAAGTTAGGTTAGGTTACAAAACAGGTACCTAGTTACTCACAACTTTGGAGTTCACTGTAAGCGGCATTTTCTATATAATTAATTATTGATTATTGCAGGTCACTAATATTTTATTGGGTATTAAAAACAGACTAGACTCTCCAAATAATAAACAATCTAACTAAACTCGTCCAATGTTGCTGGGCTGCTGCTGCTGCTGCTGGGCGAAATGTCGAATCGATGCACTGGCTAGTCGTGGTCGGTCGAGACGAGAACTTCTTTTCTGACCCAGTTAATAGATGATAATGTTACTGGCTAAAACTTTCTGTTCAGTGTTGTTTTCTGTTTTGGGATATTATGACATTGTTCTTAAAATAGATCGAGAAAAACTTTAAATAGGTACCTACAGTATGCACCTACCTGTTATCAAGTAGATTTCATAATTTCATAAAAAAATATTAAGCATGCTTGTGTGTCATGTGCAAACAAGCTCACAAGCTGCTGACAATAATTAGTATTATCATTTTTGAAGTTAATTTGATTAAAGTGGTGTAAAATAAAATGACTACCTATTGATTTTGTCTCTAGTCTAAGTTTTAAATTTTGCCGCCATTTCACTTGCAAGTTCGTTCAGAAAAAGAAAGCTTGAAACGATTTCGTTCAACAACTTTGTTGGTTCAATCGGGTTATTGTAACTAATGAGATCTGTCAAAGAATACCGCGTCCTATGGGCAGCTTAGCGTAGGCAGAAACCTCGCGTGGAGTAAAAGGGCAAAAGCTGGCTTTCTCCAAATGTTTAGTAGGTACGCATAGCGATTGCGAAAGCACGTCAATAATATTATATAAACTGAACTAGGTAAGTAGTTCAATCTAATATAGATAGTACGAGTAGATAAACTTATATATAGCTTAATTTTGCGATTGTGTTGTAATTTGTAACATAGCAATGGCTTATTTAATAAAATAGGTACAGACGCCATCAACCTATCCAAAACTGACAAATTTCTTCAATACATTTTCAACCATATACCTGAGCAATAAAGTTCAAATTCTATTGAGGAAATTTGACAGTTTGTGGAAGGTTGATGTGCAGGCGTGTGTACACTATTTCTGTCTTAGGGCCTGTTTCACGATCTACAAGTAAGTTCCAGTTAGCGTTTACTTGACAGATATTCCATACAAAACTGTCACTTTATCTGCCACATATCTCCTAATCAGACATTGTGAAACAGGCCCTTAGTTATGGCTTCGTGCGGTTAGAACATTTAGCCAGTGTCAAAGTCATTTAAGTTATTTAAAAATAAATAATATTTACTTTGTAAATATTAGATGATACAAATGAGCGGTGATAGATGAATGGTATGTATTCCTCTCATCCAACCCCTTGAGTATCAGTAATGATGTGGAGCTTCACGGGGAGACCTCATGCGTACTTCCTGCAAGAATTTAATAAACAAGTAGTGTTGCGTTGCACTGTTTTGTTTCATTTGCTAACAGCTTGCTAACATTATGTTAACACTCATACACGTTCACAAACAACACTTTAACGGTTAATAATTCACCATTAGGTATTTCAATATTCGACAAAAAACTAATTTTTGAAATTAAAACAAAACCACTGACATAAAGTGATAAGATTTCAGTAAAGCCCCCACATCTTTACTCCACTCTACTTAATACTCATTAAGGCATTTTCATTGATCATATTCACACTTTTCTATTAGTATTACCTAACATTAATAATTATTATCAAACAAGAAAATAATTGATTTGACACTGGCGCTCACCGCCACTACTGCTTTAAGATGTTCGAAATAGGAGTTAATGGTGTCCCAAGAATTATTAATTTTAGATTGCGATTCTCAAATAATAAAGTGGGTAGGTAGTACGCACACTAGGGAGTGTACGTTTTATTTGACATTCGATCACGTTAACGAGAATTTGTATAGCCTTAAAGCAGCGCGTTCGTCGTGGCGACATACGAGAAGAGTTAAATTGTCAAACAAATTTTTGTTTTCGTAAACATAATCGAATGAATACCTACGGATAGATAGTTAACAACTCACACTAGGCACTCCGAAGACGTTTCGAATGAAAGAAGGCGATAGGGTATTTGACTACAATGAAAATATGGATCAAACTGTTGTTCACATAACAGTAAAGATTTGTTTAAACCAATTTAACCAGCACATAATTTTAAAATAAAAAAAATATTAACAAAATAATATTTTTTTTATGATTGACCACGTGATCGAAAACGCACGGGATTGGCTGAATCTGGAGTGACGTCACCTGCTTGTGTACAGTAAATATCACTCGAAGTTTTGTACGGTGTGATTTGACAGCTAAAACGTTGTTACCAGCAAGCAGGTGACGTCACGACATCACGTGACCTGAATGCATCGTTTTTGGCGGCTATTTTATTAATTTGAATTTTAATGGCGATTTTCCTTGGACGAATTCCAAGCGATTTTCATAAAAAATAAAGAAATTCACAAAGAATTAATTATGCTTGAACTACTAGACATATTTTTCTAAAACCTGTCAAATACCCTAATTGTGTCCTTTTAGCGTTAGTCGCTCTCTAAGGATTTATAAAATCCTATCTACAATCAAGCTATCCCATTTCAGGGTGCCTATTGCGAGTTTCATTCGCCATTCGATCACGTTAACGAAAACGAAATTTTGTATGGCAAAATTTTAACACTCACGGCCACAATAGGCACTCAGGGTGCCGAGTTTTGTTTACTATCCGTGTTCATTCGATTACATTAAAACAGTGCCTCCTGGCGACATACGAGAAGAGTTAAAATTCTACAAATACAATACAAATTCTCGTTTTTGCGTTAACGTGATCGAATTGCCAAATGGATCTCACGACTAGGCACTCTGGTAATTTAACCTCGATCTGCCGCAAATAATGCACATTCGACAAAAGCGATAGAAAAGACGGTAATTGAGCAGCTTGACATGCAGCTGACTGTAGGCTGTAGGTTTTTAATAAGAGAAAAACATAACTCTTTCAATTATATTTTAATTATAAAATTATAATACTGTATTTACATATATCTTGTACACTATCACAATTCACGTACCGCCAGAATTAGTCCTAACAATTTCTCTTATACTCTGTGTCACTCCTGTCACTAGTACGAACGATCCAAACACAATGAGAACGACGTCTTTGATGAGGATCCAGTTGTATTTCCCAAGACCTCGGTCCCACGAAAATATAAGGTCTAAGAAAGAGGGCGCTATGAGTCCGAGGAAGGAGTAGAAGAATGCGCCTTCTAAACCAATCACTTGTTCAAGGCGAGGCAGTAATGCGGCAGCAGCCACTGAAAAAAATAATATATTTATTTAAACTTTTATATTTACTTCATAAAATTGATGTTAGTGGATAAAAAGTTTTAACGTTGGTTAGTTTCTTAAAAAGACATGCCTTGAAGCAGAATACTAAGCAACCCTCCCGATTCTGCCAATACCACTGTACGTCCAGACATGCACACTAGCTTTAGGCTTCCTAAGACACCGTACTGTAGAACTAGAGTACATGCGCCTGAATACGAGCCTAGGTCTTTCCATTGTATTCAACCATCTAGAACGCCCGGAGAAACTAGTAGGGTATCGGAAAACACATATTATGTATACCTTAATTCATTCTGTGGCCTTATTAGTCAATATGAGACCCTAGCTATATGATGTGTGTTGGAAAAGCAATACTCAGCGTGTGTTTAGATTAAAGAATACGGGTGCTGAGTGCCTAGTACAAGTTTAATTTGCCATTCGATCACGTAAACGAAAAGGGGAATTTGTATGACTTTGAAGCTACGCCTCCTGGTGAAAAACGAGGAGAGTTGCAATTTTGTCATGCTTTTGCATTGTTTTTATGAATAATCTAAAATTAATCTATGTTGTATCTGTGTAAAAAAAAGCGAATACCACTAAAATAATAAACACTTTTCAGATTTCGCTTTTCATTACTTATTAAATCTCTCATTTATTCATAAGTTATTTGAGAGTTATTTTTTAAATCTATAATCTATAATTTGTGCTTGTCCTGATTGGAAGTGTAGGTAGATGTGGTCTAAGATAGACCGCGCGTGTAGAGTATTAGCTTCGCCGTCCGTACAAAAAAGCATATCGTCGTTGATACTGCAATATAGCGGAACCAACAGTGGTTAGTACCGTGGAACTTGGTAGTGATCGATTTTACAGGAGAGCGAAAATTCTGTTATATTCTTTATTACTACGTCTTTGTCTGATTAAACTATAAATATATTTAAAGATTTAGGTACTTTAGCACACGGGACGACGCCAATGGCTATTTAGAACCTACACGCGCTTTTTGTATTTCCGCGTTATTAGCAACTGTTGGTTACACAGTATTTGCAAGCAGTTTCAACGACGACATGCGAAACGCTTAGTTCGGCAGGGTGGATTTGCAATTTTGCTATATAAATTGTCGTTTTCGTTGACGGGATCAAAATAATGACAGAGTAAACTAACACCATGCTAACACTAAGCACTGTGAACTTAGTAATTACCTGTGAGACATGCAAACACAGCCCTCATGATGGACTGTGCTAGATTATGGTGTTTGTTGCTAACATACTCCTTGGTATTGCGCCATACAATTTCCATTGGCACATAAAACTGCAAAGTATATGTGAAGAATATGGCCAGAACAATAAAGCATTTGGCCATCAATGCTGGACTGAAAAAGAAAGAAATTTGTCTTTTCATAATTAAATACACGTAAAAAGTACGAAAAAAAAAATTTATTTTATAGAGAATATTAATTATATTATTATGAACAGTAAAGTTACTAAGACTACTTGTGTAGGTACTCGTAGTATGATAACAATCATACGTGACCGTGTTGTCGTTGAATTTAATTAGGAATTGAATGTGACTTGAGTCTATGATCTCAAAAATGGCGAATTGCCGTAAAAATTGCTTTCCATTGTCAGGTTCAGTTAATTTTCAGTGGTTGAGGATTTCGAATGAATTGCGTTTATGTTTTTTGCTTTACCGTCACTTACCATCAGGTTAGATGAAAGCAAAACGTTTTCCTTTATTGTGTATAAAAAACCACCGCATCCGAGTGTGAAGGTTTTATTCCACAACGAGAATATTGTGTGGTAAAAGGCACATTCACCTCGTTTGTCTCACCAGGAGGCACTTAAGCAAAATTGGTAGCACTCGCACTTGGTAAGTAGGTACTCTATTGTTTAACTTACATTTCATCTTTACCAGTAGGTAGATTCAAGGTAATGCTCCCCTCAGCTTCATTCCCATACTTGACATAGCCCAGAAAACCCATGAGCATGTACAAGAGGACTACCACTGTCATGGTTATGTTCAGAACTCCCGGACATCCTAGGAAGTGTTGTGGTTTCGCCATAGTGTTCTCTACTGGCAGGACAACACCGATGCCTTCCATGGCGAATATCACTGTTCTGAAAGCAAGTAGAACTAATTAAAGACAAGTTTGACGGAAAATATTTTTATATTTAACACGTAAAGAAAGTGAGGATACTGATGAGCTTACAGGTGTTTTAAGGTGAGCTCATGTCTCCACTGCTGGGGCACGAGCCTTCTCTGGATGGAATAGGGAGAAGGGGCCTTAAACCACCACGCGGATCGGGCGCGCCCAGTGCGGATTGGTACTTAATACCTAACATACCATAAATTACCTATTTACAAGATAAAATTTACTAGAAAACTAGAAAAAAATAACCAGTCCCAGGAAGCTCGAATGGGAATCGAACCCACGACACTTAGATTGCCGGTCCATTACACTGATCGCTGAGTTACCGTGACCCCAGCAGACCCGTTGAGTTTTTCTAGTACTTTGTGATTTACGCTGCAAGTCAGCGGTATTACGACACTATGAGTTAGCCCTCACTAAATTTTATCTTGTTACTACAATAGCATTGTCAATGCAAATATTAAATATTGTTTTCTAAAGTTTACGCGAGCACTACTCATTGAAATGAAATAACTTTTACGGATCTACTCGCGTTTATTTTACACATTACTTTTAATTATTATTTTGACGTTTCGAACCCTTTGCAGAGTCCGTGGTCACAGGGAGACTGAGGTGTTGGTCGTCTCTTAATTAGTTAGTAGCTTGTATATCCTCATTTAAATTAAATTAGTAGGCTTACTCTTGAACGCAAAACGATAGTTTCGCAATTTCGGAACGCTCCATCTCGACAATTGTGTGGAAATTGAGTGAACAAAATATTATCGAGATGGGGCGTTCCGAAATTGCGAAACTATCCCATTATCGATAAACATTAATCGCATTGGAATTGTATTGAGATTGAGTTTGCGTTCAAGAGTAAGCCTACAGGTGCGTTCCGTTTTCCGCAGAAAGAGCTTACAGTATCTTTTGGTCTGTCTTTGGTCAGTATGGTGTAAGCAGTAAGCTGTAAGCTACTAACTAATTATGAGACGACCAACACCTCAGTCTCCCTGTGACCACGGACCCTGCAAAGGGTTCGTCAGGATAAACATTAATTAAAAGTAATGAATAAAATAAACGCGTATAGATCCGTAAAGTTGTTTCATTGCAAATATAAAAAAAAACACATTACGTAAGTACCTATATCTATTTAATAATAGCTACGAAATAACGACCACTTAGGATAACTAATTACTAATTACTTATTAATTGTAACCATAGACCATATTTGATCTGTGATTGTAACCTTTTTTATGATTCTGTCATGACTAGACCACTAATCTGGCTAAAACGGATTCCAGCGAATACCTAATAAATCCGGCAAAATACGACTTATCATGTTTACGCATATACGGATTAAAGTTCCGAGCGCTTCACAGATCGCAAGTCCAAAAAAGCAAAATAAATACAGCAAATTTTGTTTTATGACTGGTAAGTTCGAAGATATGGATTTTTGTTTGATAATAAATAAATAAACATATATATATATACTAACCCTATGAATAAAGGTAAGTTTCCAACGTCCACTGATGTCGGCCTACTGGTGAGGTCCGGGAAGTCAATGCAGATGTAGTAAAGGCAGATAACGAAAGTCAGCACCAGAAGCAAGTTGGCAAACCCAGAGAAAGGGGCGAGGTACTTCAAGTTTTTGATTTGAGAGAACCCCAGAATTGGCACTAGGAACATGAGGCAGTACATGGTTTTCGAGATTCCGTTTTCTGGATAGAAGTGATCAACTATCTGAAATAAAAGATATATTTTGAGTAGTGTAGTAGTATTTATATAAGTAAGCATAACTTTTTCAATTAATAAATTTATAAATTAAATTATAATCTAATATTACATTAGTGTATGACGAAACCTAACTTCTAAAAGGTTCATTTTTCTTAAAGAACTTCTAAAAGTTTTTTATTCCTGTAGAATTGTAGTTTATCTACTTAATTATATATTGTGAGGGTTCTTAGAAAAACAACATTGGTAAATAGATACAAATAACAATCATCAAGAACCTTTGACGAATGTATTGAATAGCTAAAGGTAGTGATGGAGTCTAGTGTGGTCAAAGCGTTATTGTTACCTAATATGTCAAGGTAGTCAGCCTTCTCTCAAAACACAACGCTCGAAACGTGAACGTTCTCTTTTGTAAACATGGAAACGTCAACGTTCTCTCGAAATAAGTTTGACAGATGAGGAATGGAGTAGTGTGCAAGGTTGGGCTTATGGGTTGAGATGTTTCGCATCGTTAAACAAGTTTAAATATTTCAAACTCGTCCATGCTTTGGTTTTTTTGGAGGTATTTTCAGCGTCACTGGACTTTAAAGTGCTTTGGTAGGCACGTTAAGCAGTTAGTCCCAGTAGATGTAGTTAGATGGCATTTGCTAAAACACATCAACCCACATTGGGTCAGCTAAGGGTTATGGCCCAATCTCCCCATGTGTTTTTATCTACGTAAGAAGGCATGAGCAGCTAGCAGTTGCGGATGAATAGGCCAATAATGAAGACTGACGCTAGACCATATAAAAATACGATTTGTTATTAGAACTGTCGTGCTTTCCTAGCCTTGACTTTATACTGAGCACGTGAAATGAGTCATTAACTAATATAAATAAGCCGGTAGACTTGTCATTGGTCCAAATTACCTGCACTACGGAGTCGACAAGTAAGATGACATACACTGCGCACGCGCCAAGAATGGTAAAAGCCATCGTCCAGTCTATAAATATTCTGCAAAATGAAACGGTAAAGCAATTTTATTATTAGTCTAAGTAAACTAGTCGTTTGGCAATTGTTTTAATTTAGTGCCACCACAGCAAGTCGTAAGAACTAACACTACTCAGTTTCCTGTACCTAGTTTAAATAAAGTTTTGAGAACTGCTTTAAGTTATATATAATAGAAAAAGAACTTTATTTGGTTCTATACATCACACATACATTTAAAACACAGGAACATTAAACTATACATTATTGTTGTATTTTACTATAGTTTCTTATCTTCAAGTTACTTTATAAATAATAAAACATTTATCATTTATTTTAAAACTAAAAGATAATTTAAACGAATTTACTATTCCTACACAACTAACTAAAAGAAATAAATCATAATATGCCCATTCACCACTCGCTTGCAGAACTTAAGTGTTATAATAAGAAATCGGTTTACATCCGCATTTGTCGACACTATATACTGAGTTTTATATAAATACTAGCTGACCGGCGGACTTCGTACCGCTTTGACAGTTTCCATGACACAAAACAAACAAATCATTCATCCGCTTAGAACACCCGTATCCCATGATGAACCCCTATAGCAGCGCCACCTACCGGGTCCAATTGTAAATCTAAACCATTCTCGAATCCACGTCTACACACAGAAAATTTCATCCAAATCGGTCCAGCCGTCTAGAAAGAGTTGACATGCACACACATGCACAGAAGATTTATATATATAAATATATAAATAATTATCGAACAGAAATCACTTTGTCACTGGCAATTAATATTGATACGTCCTATTATCCTCAAATTAACCAATATACCTTATCTCTAAAAATTACGCAGCAAAATATTACACTGTGTTCTTTATAAAAAAATCTCTTTCTTATACGTAGGTCATGTGAAGCTATATTTAAACATACCCTTATATTAATCTTTGAACTACTCAATAAAATGGAAATGTTATGTCTGTCCGTATATTTATATGATATCAAAATGTTGATGATGAAAATGTTGAAAAGTACGTACACTAAAAGACTTTAAATTAATTTTCGAATATTCGAAGTTTCAAGAAATACTTTGTTATATATTAAACTAACACATTTTGTGGAGAATACTCGTAAAAGAAGAATACTTCCAATAAATCGGCAAAAATGGAACGCGAGGGTGAATATTGCATTTGCTATTATTAATAATTGACATTTGACAGTTTGTCTCCGAACGATGAACTGCAGAAGTCTGAAAGGGAGTCCATCTTTCTGTGGAGTATTATCAGTCTCAGCTCATGTTCCACGTAGATAAAATTGCAGATTGTCCTGTCTTGCATGAAATGTAGTCTGCGAAATGCGTACCACGCTCTCAAGACGTGATAATATCAAAGACGTTTTCGATTCATTTCGTTCCTTGATCGACTGTGATTAATTATATGAATCTCAAGGAGACTTTGTCACGTTCACGTGAATTAACTTTAACTGTTACGACGTAATAGTACTTTTGGTGAACATATGTATATATTTTCTACATTTTATAAAGTAATTAGTTCCAGATTATGAAATGACTGCTAATGTATTGTGGAGGATAGTTGTTCGAAATAAGACCAACATAGCAAATGTATTTTGCTAGTTAGTAGTTTATTATGCTTTATTTGATCATAGTTCCAAGTACGTACTTATAAATAATTTAAAATTTTATCAAAGTTCGTGATGCCAGTGATTATAAATAAAACTTTATTAATGTCCGGTACAAGATGCAATGACGCATCTCATAAAACGTTGTTATAAATATGTGCACAGCAAGTGTTTAACAGTACTCAAATATAGTACGTTATTATCAGCTAACAATTGGTTACACACTGCAGTAAGTGTAAAAAACCAATAAGATTGTGGCTAAAACATAGGACATAAGAAAAGGACGACATTTTATAATACTTTAATGCGCTATATCGTCTTGTATAAGATGAATCTGTGTAGCTAAGAAATAAAAATAAATGGGATTTTATAAGGCGATATGTCTAAAAACCTTAACCCTAAAAAAATCAAACTTACAAACATTTCATACCTTCCGAAATAAATAATCCTTCATTTATATACTTAATGTTATATAATGCTTACAATGCTTACAACCAAATACTTTTATAGTAATGGTAATTACCTGGATGCCTTTGATAGTTTTCTAAGGGAGAGCGGTCCTGTCAAGAAAACGGCCTCCACAGTCTCAGCATATCCCAACGAGGGCACTCGCGACACCCTTGAAACTTCTTGTGAAGTCTTTACCTGGAATGATATGATGAAGTGTGTATTATTCTGAAATATTAATGATTTGGTAAAGGTGAGCTATGTATGTGGACAACAGCCGATTGTAAGTAATTTTTCTATTTGTGTAAGTAACCCTACCTATAAAGCAGTACTCAAATATCATCTATAATTTGAGAAAGACTATTTCTAACAGTTGATGTATTTTATATTATTTAATAATTATGAAAATGTCGGTAGCCGAAAGGGGATCTCCTCTTTTGGGCTGAATGCGAAAAGTCGTGGTTCAATCTCCATAGCCACGTTAGACTACTGACGTGACTCTACCTTTGCAAAGAGGATAACACGACTAATATTAGCACCACATAGTCTTTGAAACATAGCTAATATTATGAAAATAAATATAATTTCTGCAACGGCAAGGCGACTTCTTTAAGTTAATCATTATAACGTCTACTATAATCTTTTTATATCTCGGCAAGAAACAACCGATTAACATTTATGATTAACAAAAAATTCTAAATAAAACCTTCTTGCAACCTAACAACGTCCAATTAAAACTCAGAATAATAACTAAAGCTGTTATATGGTTATTGTTCTGAGATTTGAAAAATATTTTGTTAGAATTTAAAATTATCGTAACACAGATCATATTGTTGCTGACAATATGTAGGTACATACGACGATCTCACAACATCAGTCGACTAGATTTGGCGGAGAAGGCGATAGAAAACAGTATCATTCTTTTGCAGTTACTAATGAGATTGTAGCGGTAGGCAGTAATATAATTGCCACCGAAATTACCTTCAAGAAGATTGGAATGTTTTTTGTTAACATTCGAAAGCCGTCTCATATTTACAGTGTAACGGTTCTTCGAAAACAGAGATTATAAGAGATTTTAATCTAAGCGAAATTGTTTTAGTACCAGTAAATATACGCAATGCGTACAAATGTAGCCCAAGATGATTGTACCGAAAATGCCGACTATCGTCCCTGCGTTCTTGAAGGCAGCCGGCATGGCGAGGATCCCGGATCCCAGTGATGATTTGAGAAGGTTTGCGAATGAACGCACATCCCTGTAAGGAAAACAATTAAAAATTATTGGTGTTCTTCAAAATGTATATTTTTAAAGGTGCTAATTATTGTTCTTGGGTAACCGGTTGTGTGTTGAGATCCATATGGGAGGCTGCGCTGTCCAGCAGTGGACGTCTTTTGCCTGAGATAATGATAATGAGCTCTTGTAAAGTAAAGTAACTTTCGCAATGCACAGTCACCAGGTGGGTGAACAAATTAAAATATTTAGAATAGAAGTGTTTATTTTCTTTGGTAAACAATACATACATGCTAGTAGAAAAAATAATATAATGAAAAACCTTAGTACCGAATAGACTTTTTCTCGCTATGAACCGAAACATCGTATAGGTACACCACGCAATGACTCTCAGCAGATGCCTTTTAATTAAACTAGACGCATGGTGCTAGCAAATCTTTATACTTAATAATAAACATAATTACAACTATCAAATGTTCATGTCAATAATTAAAAACAAAAACACTAACAAAATTCTACATTATTACAATGGCATACGATAATAATATTTCCTACCCTTCCGTGCTTCGGAAGGTAAAGCGTCAAGCCATTATTCTATGTTATTGTCATAAGATGGCAGTCGTTAGAATGTGGTTAGAACCCACCAAAACCGACCTCCGTGGTGGGTTGAAGCCTAGAAAGTTAACAATTCCCCCATGTGCTGTGAGCTGAGCCCTAAGCTTTAGAACATTTGACGGCTGATGATTTCAAAAATATTTCTCTTTATAAAAATTCTAATTGTTACTAAATATTTTTCATTGGTAGCTAAGAGTATAAATATTTCAACTTGCATGAGAAAAAGGTAATAAAAATCCTCGCACAAAAATGCATATCAATGTTTCGTATTGTCGAATGGTTTTTGTAGGTGTACTGTATTCAGTACACCTACAAAGGGTCGCGGGTGGCCGCTAGATGCGAGCAGCACAAAACCGTTCGTTGTGGCGATCTTTAGGGGAGGCCTTTGTCCGTCAGTGGACGTCGACGGCATCGTTTGGCCGAAACGATGATGATGATGATGATGATTGAATAAGAACTAATATTTCATTCGGCAAGGTTATGAATCCATGGTACCGGAACACACAGTAAAATAAGAAAAGTAGTAGTATTACCTAGTAAGTATAATATACTTACGAATTGGGATGTTCCAATTTTCTGTTCTCAAATGGATCGTACGCCTTCTCCACTTCATCTTCTTTGCATTTGGTGTTGATTGTGTTTATCGATATGGTGGATGGATAAATACCATTTTCCGTTATGATGGCTCTGGAAAAAGAAACATACAATGTATGCTATTGTGCACATAGCATTATCCTGTCGACATTGAACTTATGGAAATATGCTAACATTCTTAAGTAAGTAATGCTTAACCTGGTTAGATTTCCACGAATGATACAAGTGTTTTCCTTGATCGCTATATTGCTTTTATAGGTGTTTTGAAAAAACCTGCTCTAACGTTGTGTCGTTTAATGTAAAAAATCCTAATTAACATACATTTCGTTACTTAAATACTGTACTGTATAAAAAAAAATGGTTTAAGTCAAGGAACCTTAAGTTTGAAAAACACTATTTTTTTTGTACATGATTTAGTTTTGCTACCAAGAAACGTGTGCTTATAAGAATAACAGTTAAATGATTTTAATTCAGTGTGTTGATATAGTATGCTATTGGCTGCGTACGGTCTTTACAGCGTAACCGGATATGGTCCTCTGGCGTCCACACGATTACCTTTTCAAATATAGTTTCCGCAGTTCAGAGTACGTAGAGTTACGTTTAACTGAACTATGTCATTGCAAGCAACAATATATTTCAGTTTGTAGGTATGTTTAAAGTAGCGTGATAAGCATATCTTGCAACATTTATTGTTTTATATGATACCTTCACAGTTTAATAAATGCTAGGCTTTGTCCCCTATCCTAGCGCAAACAAAAACTATATAAACTATCGCGTTTTTGAAAGTCGTATACTTGACAAAGATTATGTTAAGTCCAATGTAAAGAAATGTCTGGAGTAGGTATTTACGATTTGAGTTCATGGTTAATTATTAAATATCTGAATGTTAAATATTTCGTTCTCGCTTTGATAGAATTTTCATTTTATACAAAAACAATTTAGCTCTTGGCAGTTAGCATCATGTGGTGAACATTTGCTGCATTATAATTTGCATTGGTATTGCCATCCTACACTTGAAATCTCTTGCAGCGGACTAGCAGCAGGGCTTAGAGATCTTTGTGTTATAGAAGGTTAGGCAAAAAGGTTATTTGAAATGTCTTCGTCCATATTTATTTGATGCCGCGCGGCCATACTAATTTTGTGTGGGGAATTTAACGTGTTAATTTGAAAAACCTCTCCATAAATCGAAAATGTGAGACGGACGATTTGTAGTGTAGACCATTGGTGATTGTTTAGACAAAATCAGAGGTACAATAATTTTGATAAACTATAAGATATCAACTAAACGCCGCCACTCGTGTTCACGATTTTTGCCCAACTTTAAATGATATTGTAGAAAAAACTATAGTGTGTTATGAATTTATGGATCGGTTTATGGATTATGAATTTACGAATTTGAAAATCCTTTCTTAGTTCTCACTACTTTCTTAGTACCTTCACTATAAAAGGAAGCATGGTGCAAAATTTCAAGTTACTAAACCTAGTAACTAGTTTGAGCTGTGCGTTGATATGTCAGTCAGTCATTAAGTCAGTTTTTCTATTTATTACAAGCTTTTATTTAGTTTCTTCACCTGTACCGATATTTGTTTGTTTATTAGTCTGTAATCAATTCTTGCAAGTTAAATTTGATCCACTTCCCGGTTACCGATTGAGCTGAAATTTTGCATGCATGTCAAAATTATTATGATATGGAGCTGATCTGATGATGGAACCGGAAGGTGGCCATAGGAACTCGGTAGTTAAACGACACAACCCCATCGAGTTTGGACTCGTTTGATCCGTCTTGACGAGTACTTTGGCGCTAGACGGTAACCAGGGTCTGATGATGGAGCTGTAAGATGGCCAAATGACCTCGGTAATTAAACGACACAACCCCATCGAGTTTGGGCTGTTTGATCCGTCTTGACGGGTATTTTGGTGGTAGATGGTAACCAGGGTCTGATGATGGAGCTGGAAGATGGCCATAGGAACTCGGGAAAATAAGTTCGTTCGATCGTTCGTTCCGTTTGTTATGAATGTAGATTGCCAATGAGCACGTGCCGAGGGCTGAATGGTATGAGGGTGTATAAACAACTTTTTAAAAACAAGCTTTTATTACTTGTTAATAAAAAAAGAACTAAAAAGTTAAAAAAATAGCGTAGCGTAGCTTAGCGTTTTTATCATGGACCCAATTTTTTTATAAATTAATAGTCAATGAACCGGTTCTTCTCTCCTAAAAATTATGTCTATTACGTCATCCTGGCCTTCCATTCCGGTCTGCAGTGCGATATTAAAAAATGGGGGTGTTCAACATTTTTGTATCGATTACATTTAGATATCAGAAATTGTACTTATTACGCTTAGGTAACTAAGTTAGCTAGTAGTCTTACTGCCGTAATCAGAGACGTCAATTAAGTTTTATTGGCAATTAAGTCTCTTCCTGTCACTTTCTTATGTATAGTGCTAAATAGGGAAGGAAAGACATTTAATTGTCATTAAAACTTAAGTGACGTCTCTGAGTACGGCAGTTAGTAGTCTTGTTGTCACATTTTTATTAATTAGTTTCAATTCAGAATCTGTGGACTAGAAAATTATAACAGTTAACTAATTACTGCTCTAAATTCTTCGACAAGAATTGTATAGGAATTTACACTAGCAAACACTTTTTGAAGTGTCGTCACGGTGCGGTGCGCAGCGAATAGTATAAGGTTATTTTTATGACTTTACGAAAATAAAGTCGCTCCGTGTAGCCGACGAGGACGTCTGGACTCTGGATATGTTGGTCGCCGTATAGAATTAGCCACGTAAAACAATTTACAGGAGAGTACAAAAAATATGTCGTATTGCATAAACTTGGCGCTATAATATGACGCGTCAACACGCCTACGCGACCTACGAATAGTTTCACTGCAGTTGATATGTAGGGCTCTATTAATAGAGTGTTTCTTTATTTTGACTAGCGGCCGCCCGTGATTTCGTTTTAGTCGTGCCGTTGATCCCGATTAGTGTTGCAAAATCTCGACGTCACATTACATTAAAAAAAAGTTTGATTACTTAACTTTTGAAAATAATATGAAACGGCGACCCCATTTTAGGACCTTTCGCAATCCGGTATGTTCGTCCAGTTGAGATGCAGAGGCAAGTATTGGAGAGTTTACCAAATTGAACACTAGTTTTCCTTGCAGCTATGGTTAAAACTACTTTGTCGTGATTTTAATTCTATCGTCTGATTGATTGGTTTAGACCAATTTTACCGTAGTTAGCTACTCTGTTAATTACATTCTTCATAATAAGCCGTTAGTGAATTGTGGACCTTATTTACCTTTACAGTTAGATAAAAATTCAACAGCTGATGTTAAACTTCCTCAAAGGAATGGCGAAATTGTGTCTTAGAGTTTTCCTCTCCAACTGTTTTGTGGAAAACATGGCATGTAGGTACCTACTACTTACATATTATAAAAACTGAATAATTTTCTTTGAAGTATTTTCAGCTGGTTTTATACGACCAAATTCAATTGAACTGTGTCGTGTGGCATTGGACAATAAGGTTCTAACATGAAAACGGATTATTGATAATTTAGAGCCAATTTATATGTTCAATTTAAGACATTAGAAGAGCGATGCCATGTTTCAAAACGAGGTAGATATATAAACTGATTGCAATAGAAAAGAACAGTACAGAAATAGCCTAGATCAAATTCAATGTAACAATTTAGCGTTCTTAATCGAATTTAAAATGTGTTAGGGTCATTGTAAAGAATGAGAGGATGAAAATGTACGTCGGTAGTTACTATCTTAAATGTAAGGAATTGTATTCAAGGACAAGTAATCCTCATGGGTTTTCATAAGGTTTCAAGTCTAATATATTTCAAGCTAGAATTACACACCGCTTAAGAACTATCATAAAATTTAGCTGCAGTCGTATTGTTGAACACTTTTCTACTACTAATATTGTTGTCGATTTGTCCATAGTTATTATATGTATACTCGTCACTGTACAACATGTTTTTTCCAAACTACTTAAGTGACGTTCAAAACGTCAGACTGCTCTATTATACATACCAACACATTAGAACCAATTTAATCATTAAACAAGTTTTCCATTTAGATAATAAAAACTAATTAATACACCTGATAGTATATTTTTCAACAATAATAGCATTAGGTTATTATAGGATTTACTATTTATTAAGAAATTAAGATACCCACTTCTTGGCTACGATGCTTAAATAATTTGAACAAAAATAAAGTTCCACTTTAACATCGGCTAAAATTTGTCACAAAAGCAGATACTTATAACAATTAAAGTTACATATTTTTATATGTTATAAAAAATTAAGTAGGTATAGGTAAGAATTTTGACTGATTTTGACCACATTCTCGCCTGATGTGAAGATGCAGCTTACAGTGTAAAATGCTTACCTAGAAAGAAGCTATTCACTCAAGCCTTGAAGAGACCCAATTTATAACGTTCAAGGAACAAATCAGCAAGCAATGAGATCCACGCGTCATTATGTTTTCAAATATAAAGTAAGTAGGTACTTACGTCGAGCTAAATTCCTTCATATTAAAACTGTCGGCCATTATCACAGTGTTGGTGTTACAAACGAATAAATATTATTAAAAGCAATGATGCACATTAAAACCAGCTAAATCGAATTGTTTGTTTACTATTTAAACTTTATTTTTGTCACGCACAGCATGTTTCGCGTCGCGCGTCTTAACCGTCAATGATCGTGTATGTATGAAATACCTACAAAGACCGTAGCGCAAATCATCAGTAGGGTAATGCCAATAGAAACCTGTTGCAAAATTAATGGGTTACAGCTTTTGAATATAGATAAAAGCTATGTTATTTATTACTATGTGTTGTGATATCATACAGGCAAGTCGCTAAACGCATTGATATAGGTAAGTACTTACTACTATAGTATGTAGAAAATTGCAAAACTTGTGAGTTATGGTAGTTACTTTTCGTTTCATATTAATAATATGTTGTACAAAAATTTCAAAATAGTACCAATAATATAATTGCTTCGATCAATAACTGACGTACCTTTATTAGTTTGTATTTAATTTAAACAGTTTTGTTTGGAAATAAATATAGTGAAATCTAATTATTTTGTATGGGAGGTTGGTGGCCATTTGCAAGCGTTCTTTTTACGATCGCAAATGTTAAGCTACATTGGGCGCGGTATGTACACGGATGGGTCACCAATTTTTTTCTCATTTTTCCCTCGGGTTTTGGAGGGCAGGCTAAGCTGTTGTTACCTGTAGAAGTTTGCAATAGTCATAATAAGCCTTATCCGAGTCATGAGTCGGCTTGAAAACTGGCACCAGATTATCCTTGCGGTTGATTACGTAATAAGTAGAATGTCACTTTAAGGCTGCGTTTCCACCGGAGCTGCGCGAGGTAGAGGTACGCAAGAAAATAATCCACCAATAGGATGCTTCCCTTTCCTTGCGGTATAAAATGGAGTTATCCTATTGGTGGATAGATGTTTTAATCGCGCACATCTTTGCTACCTCGCACAGCTCTGGTAGAGAAGCAGACTTAAAGTCCCTCATTGACATACATATCTCCAACTGGTTTTACAAAGTGGTTTATCATCAGTTCAATCTATAAATTTTGACAAAGTCACACACAATTTTTTTTAACACGAAAAGTTTTATGGCTTATAGCGTAATGGTTAACACGCCCAGTGTGCTATTGTTAAGGTTAAACAACTTTCGTAAAGGCCGTTCATCGGAAGGATGACCAAAAATGTATCATTTTGAGCTGTTCCGTGCTTCGCAAGTCACGTAAAGCACTTGGTCCCGGCTACATGAGCAGTCAGTAACAACCACCAATCCACACAGGGTGGTTTATGGCCCGTTCTCCCTATCCATCCATAGAGACGGCTCGTGTCCCAGCAGTAGAGTTATAAAATGAGCTGGTGATGATGATGATGATGATGATGATGATGATGATGTGATAATGATAACGTGATCAAATGATAAATGAAACTCGCAGTCTTCAGTGGTGTCTTCTTCGTAACCTGATACGGACAGTAATAGTAACAGACAGTTCCATTGTACGGCTTTTGATATTTACAGTGATTTATTATCGTCCATAGTTTACTGGTTTATTTTCACTGTGTTGTGTTATTATTTTATGGCTATGCAAACATGGACTGTATGAGAGCGCCAAAATCCACCAAATATATGATGACATATAATTTTAGTCATCTTATTGTCATTTATGCATCCATTGGGAAAGCTCGTGACCCAGGGACATAAAATGAGCTGTCGATGATGATTGTTGTCAGCACTTCTTGTTAACGAGTAGATATGGTGAACTAAATATTGCTAGACGTGTTACACACCGACTGTAGGTAGGTACAGACAGATGAACACGTAAATATCTTTCTCTTTCATCAGTAGGTATTATTACATATAACATTAAATTTTTAGTGCGTGATGTAAATTATCCAAAATTTTGTGCTATTATACCAACTCGTATTTTTTAATTGTTGCATTGAACTGCCCTTTATCTTTAATGAAAGACAAAGAATTTAAGAAAGGAATATATACTACTCAAAACAAAATAAGGGCCACGAGGTATTTTTTCATTTTGGTGTAAATTATTAAACATTTACATATTGAAAGTAGTAAAATATTGAGTATACAAACTCTTTGATACCTAAACTTTTTAATATTGTAGTATTCATCTAATGCTGGCAACAATTTTAAATAAAATTTGATTAAAATTATTTTTGATAATTTTGATTCCATTTTCTTTGACGTTTTGCTTTCCTTAGTTTCTTGGTTTATTAGAAATTATCAGAGTTCATTGATATCTCGAGTCAGAAACATCTTTTGCAATATGCCACAAGCACGCAGGCGTCATATGGACTCGCTGACAGCAACCAGAGCCGTTACAATGATTGAAGAATGTCATTCGCAGCGATCTGTGGGTTTGCAATTGGGATTTTCTCGAAGAGCTATTCAAAATCTATGGAATCGTTTCCAAGAGACCGGCAGTGTTAGAAGAAGACCTGGTTCGGGCAGAGTTCGCATTACAACAGCTCAAGAGGATCGTTACATTCGATTAAGTGCGCGCCGAGATCGCACAACGACGGCCCGCAAGCTGCAAAATCGTTTACGGCTCACAACGGGTACTCGTGTCAGTGACCAAACTATTCGTAATCGATTGCATGAAGATGAGCAGGCATCAAGAAGGCGAGTTGTCCGTATTCCATTAACCAGAAATCATCGTGCAAATCGTTTAAGATTTTCCCGTCAACATTTGGACTGGGACATAAACCAATGGGGCATGGTGCTCTTCACAGACGAATGCAAAGTGAATTTTTTTAACGACGATCGGCGTATTAGAGTATGGAGAAGACGCGGCGAGAGATTTTCAGAAGCCTGCATCCATGAAGTCGATCGTTTTGGTGGTCCAAATGTAATGATTTGGGGCGGGATAAGCTTACACGGCAAAACTGAGCTCGCTATTTTAAATGAGGGTACTGTTACTGCTCAGCGGTATATTGAGGAAGTCGTCAGACCACATGTGATCCCATTTGCCCAGCGAGCGGGTCCTGGATTCATCTTGATGCAAGACAATGCTCGTGCACACACGGCTCAAGCGACTCGGTTTGTACTGGAAGCGTCTCAAATTCAAGTCTTGCCGTGGCCGGCGAACAGTCCGTACTTAAATCCAATAGAGCACATGTGGGATCAGTTGAAACGAAGAGTTAGAGACGGTGATCAGGAAATCCACAACCAACAGCAACTCATCAACGCTGTTAAAAGGGCCTGGGAAGAGATTCCAATGGAAAATGTCAGGCATTTGATTGAGAGCATGCACTCCAGGCTTCAGGAGTGCGTAACGAAACGAGGGGGGCATACCCGTTACTAAAAGATGAGCATGGAGTATTTTCTTTTGTTTTCAGTAACTTTACATTGTTTTTATTTTTAACCTTAAATGTGTTTTTTCTTTCAAAAGCAAATAAACTTTTTAATCATTATTATTGGAATAAATTTATTGGTCTACACGGTAAAAACAACATTACTTTTCGTTATGGAGACAAAAAAATTAATATTGGTTTTATTATTTTCATGGTACAGACAAAATACCTCGTGGCCCTTATTTTGTTTTGAGTAGTATATTTCTTAAGCAGTAAAAGAAAGGAAGAAAAGAAATGCCACAGCATGGCATATTTCTTACCGGGTCTTATAGTACAAGGTCTCCCGCCGAAATGTCGCAGTAGGTAACGTGTCTTTCATGAGAGCTCAATAATATAAAGCCGTACAGACAGCCGTACAAAAGTACAGAATTTGAATTTTAACTCATACGTGCTATGAATCCGATCGTTTAATTCTTCTTCCTTTACGCTAACAGAAATCATCGGATTGGCGTGTTTTTTGTAGTGAGATATATATAAAAAAAAATATATTTTCGCGCAGATACTAATACCGAAATTTGTGTCAGACCGAATCTCATACAGGCAAAGCTCAGGTAAAACGTAAACCTTTTTATAAATAAGTAATATGAAAGTGGTCACATCTTGTGAACCCATCCAGTAAGGTAGCTCGCATGTGTCATTTTGTTTTGGAGAGAGATTGCTTATTTCCGCGTCTCGGCATTTTCAGCGTCACCGGACCAATTACATTTAATACCTACTATCTTTGAACCGGACTTTTATCGGGGCAGCGAGAAACTTAAAGGGTTTCTCAAGCCATATGAAACGCAGCACCGTGAGAGGTTTTATAGAGGGAATTACATCACGCACTAGTCGCACTACTGTCTATGTTCCCTACTAGACTCTCCGAGGGGTTCGGATTGGATCGGAATTTGGTTACGTCTGTTGACAACGCAGGTATAGGGATTAAAGCGCAGACCTGGCCGCACCGCACGCGCCACAGTCGCCGCATTCGAATTCTTATATGAAGTTCTGTGCAACCTCTCACACACACCCGCGCCGCAGTTTACGACAACTCGTATACAACCCGTGCCCGTAATCCGTACAAATGATAAACGGTAATAATTATTTTGGTTATTAATAAAAAAAAATAAGACAACATCATGAAGGAAGCCAATGGTAGGGATTATGCCACACTAAGGAAAGATGGAGGGAAGATCTTCCTCCGAGCTGGGTGGTATAGCTCGGGGACCGAAGTCCATTGACGATAGGTGACGCCGCCACAATCACATACATTGTTCTGATCTCAAGGTCAGTAGCTAAATCACTCGTTTCATGGAAATCAGATACAACGACGGTACCACAACCACTCAGACCCGACACAACATCGAAAAGTTCGTTTTGAACATTGACCCGACCGGGAATCTAATTAATATTAAGATTAATATTTGTTATGTCTAGCTTAGTCCAAAATGTAACGGGTGCGTCTCATTTGTCATAAGTTATAACTCAACATCTCCGACGTCCAGAGCATTGAGTGGGTTGTGAGAGCGGATAACTGACGAGATGAGTCATCTGGCGGAGCGAACTATAAAATAAATGCATGCTTGCCCACCTGCAAATTGCATGCTGCATGCCTGCTTGCATTCTGCATGCTTGATTGTATGTTGCATGCCCGCTTGCATACTGCATGCCTGTTTAAATACTTTATGCCCGTTGTGGGCCCGTTGTGGGAATAGAGCATCCAAGAACCTGTGAGTTTCAGGAACCTGTTTTAGATAAGACTTTATAACGGCTGGTGACTTCAAATAAATTCGCGAAAGCAATAACATCAGTTAATGTTCCGATCCGATCTGAACCCCTTTAAAGGAGGAAAATGTAGTGGAGAATGGGGACATATTTGCGATTCCTCTGACTTGAGAAACCCTTTAAGTTTCTCACCGCCCCAAAATGTCCGGTGACTCTGTAAAAGCCGGTTGAGGTCAACAGCCAGTCAGCCAGCAAGTCTCTCCAAAAATAAAAATCAGTTAATTTCTGACGTACGTTTCAAATACCAATCTAAGTGTTAGGAGGAAGAGATCCTATAAAACACGGCCTAGCCAAAAACCACGCATACACTAAGCATACGAGTATACTGTAACAGTGGCACAAAAAAGTAAACAACTACTAGTATGTGATTCGCATCCAACGCTCGACCACGACAACAGTGAAATACTACAAGAATTTGGCACGCACGCGACTGCGGCGCGGCGGGCGCGGCGTCTTATAAATAGGCGCCGGATTTTCACGTGATATTTATTAACTTTGGCTCCTGCAAGCCGTTGGAAAGGAAAAAGCTTCGCGAGATTAGTTACAAAGCTTATAGTCCTGTTTTTAATTATAGGCTTGATGACAGTATTAAAAGATCAAAAAATACAGAAAAAAATATGTTGATAGATAACTTATCGTACTACACTCGGCGTCAAAAAAATCGCACCTCTTAGAAAATCACTTTCAAATGTCATTTACTCTTGATATGCACATGCAGTCGCATTAATTATGATTTTATTTACAAGGTTACTTAATTAACTTAATAAAAACATTACTTTTCATTATCAAATAAAACCTAATGCAACAAATAAAGTGTCACAAAAATTCGATGCAAATTTTGCTACCCGTGAGAGTTGCTAGTTGCGCTTCCTTTGTGGGTATAAAACGGTCAACACGGGTTCAATGTGGGTCATTCGCTATTCAACCGTTGAAGAGGACACACGCACAGATTTTGATGGATACCACAGCTGATAAAGCCGCTCAAGTGGTTGCACTACTGCAATCAGGGGTGCGGCAGTGTGATGTCGCCCGGCAACTGAACCTGAGCCGTTATTCCGTTCGAAGAGTGTACCAGCGCTTCATAGAGACCGGTGGCTATATCCGCAGACACGGTTCGGGTAGACGTCGCTGCACTTCGGAAAGAGACGACCGGTTCGTTGTGTCGAACTCTTTGAGAAATCGTTTCTCCAACGCTGTTGAGTTGCAACAGCAGCTCCAGGCAGTTCGCAGACGCACCGTAAGCGTATCTACGGTTAGAAGAAGATTGAAGGAGAAGAAGATAGCGGCCCACAGAGCTGCTACGGGTCCAAAATTGACTGCAGCGCATCGGCGAGCCCGCTTGCAGTTTGCTCGTGACCACGTCGATTGGACCCTTGAGCAGTGGAGAGCTGTTCTCTTCTCAGACGAGACGCGAGTGTGTCTTTTCTGCAACGACCGACGGAGAAGAGTATACCGGAGGCAGGGTGAACGTTTCGCCCAAGCCTGCATCCAGGAGACGGTGGAATATGGTGGCGGATCCTGCATGTTCTGGGGCGGTATGTCTGCTGCCGGCAAAACCGACCTTGTCTGCGTCTCCCGGACTGGAGGTGCTCGCGGACAAGGGTCGCTGACTGCTCGCCGCTATGTCACTGAGGTCCTGGAAGTGCATGTGGTCCCCTTTGCCGAATCTTTTGGCGAGGGGTTCACATTAATGCACGACAACGCTCGCGCTCACACTGCAGGCATCGTGAGCGACTTCTTGCAGAGGTCCCAAATCTCTGTGATGCAGTGGCCAGCGCGAAGTCCGGATCTGAATCCTATAGAGCACCTCTGGGACCATCTTAAACGTAAGGTTCGATCTCGGGATCCAGCTCCTTCGACTCTACAGGAGCTCCAAGACGCGGTGATTGAAGAATGGGGGCTTATCCCTCAAGAAGAGCTCCTGAAGTTGGTGAGGTCCATGAGGGACCGTATGGAAGCCGTGATCAGGGCAAGGGGGGGTAACACTAGATTTTAAGTTAATTTTAAGACACTTTTTGTACATTTTTCTTTGTAAATTATCTGTTGTTAATTAGGACTTAATTAAGGATTTTTATTATTTTATTAATTTTAATGTTGTTTGTATAATTATAATTAAACAGAAAGTTAAATTTAATTGTTTTTTGATACTCCTTTTTGTTACCTTTCTAATGATACCCAACACTATCCTCTACATAAGGTTTAAGAATTTTTAAAGATGATTTTTAAAAGGTGCGATTTTTTTGACGCCGAGTGTACATTAAAAAATAAATAAAGCAAAAGAAACATAACTTAATTAAAGACAAAATAAAACATATGAATCAAAAATGTCCTCAAGCTGTTGAAAGGATTTAAAAATTACTCACTTTTAATACAACCAATGAGATTAATAAGATTTTCAATAAAATAAAAGTATAAAATACTGCAATCGGCCATGTTAACAGAAACACCTATCTGAGCGAATGACGTCACGCCTCAGTAAACGTCACAGTCCTGCGTCAAAATTTTGTTGACTTTCTTTGTTGACCAGAGATGTTTACTGAGACGTGTGACGTCACACCTCAGTAAAGCGGACGCCATGACACCTGGTAGCGTTTTTGCGCATAATTCAAAGTAGGTAGAAAAAAATGCAATATTTTGCTTTAAAACTCACTTTATTGTTGAAATAATATAATTTTCGGATTTTTTTCGAAATTTGTCATCATGCCTATTGTACACACGCCTGCACATCAACCTACTACAAACTGGCAAATTTCCTCAATAGACTTTGAACTTTATGCTTTAACTATATGGTTAAAAAAGTATGTATTGAAGAAATTTGACAGTTTTGTATAGGTTGATGTGCAGGCGTCTGTACTTCCGAGAAGCTTATGCTTCTTTCATTTTCTTCTTTTTATCTTGAGGCATAAAAAGAACAAATAGTTATAGAAAATAAGGTAAATATCAAGTAAACACTAAAATTAAAATAGGCACTAATTAGTGCTCTAGTGTCACACAAACACAGTAATTAAGGCAACATTACGCGATCAAGCGCGTTTGCGGCATATTTTGACGATAAAATGATTAATTTTACTTTTAAATGTTCATTCTGGAAAGCAGTGTCCGTTTTATATGATGAGAGAGCTATGATTCGCAAATAGAATTTAAATTATAAAAATAATTTATTATTTACGTCAAATGTTCGTTGGTTTTGGGGCGAATAACGGCAATGTCCTTTCTATATTATTTAGATATAATAAAGCTTTCTATAGAATTTATAGGATCGGCTTAGTAGTACCAGATATAATCCGTAACTGAACAAACCTTTAAGTCTTCATAAAATTAATTAATTTCGTTCAATAAAAAAAAAGCTGTCCGTTTAACCTTTAGAGCATGTTTAACCGTTTCAATGACTGCGTTTTAATAAAAAACAATTTTGGCAAATATTACTTATCACTGATTTGAAATACATTTTATGTGTTTTATGAAGTTATATTGTATTGCGCATTTGGCTCAATTATCCACGGTGCCGGATGCGACATTTAATAAAGTGAGTAACGTACCTACACACGCCTGCACATCAGACTACCAGAAACTGTCAAATTTCGTCAATAGACTTTGAACTTTATGTCTAAGGAACATGGTTGAACTTTGATTGAAGAAATTAGACTGTTTTTGACAGGTTGATGTGCAGGCGGGCGTCACGCGTACAGTGCATCTATTTTCTTAACGTCTCTCGGCAAACTTTGTGTTTCGGATGTCGTCGGGTTTCTATCAGTTATTAGAGTTTATAGAGTTGCTACTACATATTTTACTCATTACTAATTTATTCGAATTGTAGTGATGACTTCATTTCAGTAATGGAGGCATTTGCTAGCAGTGAAACAGTTTAAGGCTAATAATTTTACTTTCTTTTTAGAATGAGGGGAAATACTCTCGTGTCAAATTTAATTGATTTAAGATTTATAGATTTACAACTCTATATAGTTCACACGATAATCAAAAATAAAACAACAATAAAGTATGTTGTTCTGAATTCAAATTATTATACATGATAAATTTAATAATTATTAGATATGGATATTAATATTCGGAAATGCGGTTATTACCGAAAGACATTAAAAAAATAGAAGCGCAGTAAGTATCTACGTAAGTGTAAACAAGCGATGGCCAATGACAAGCGTACACTTTAAACTGTCATGTCTAGCACAATTTATAGTACTAGATTAACTAACGCTTGTCATTGGTAGTTCATTTTGTAGTATTCAATATTATTCCGTTGTATTTTTTTTGTAAAAGCACTGAAAATAATAATTTTAAACTGCTTTTCAACAATACCACAGATTTAGAATACTTACTACCAGCTAACGCACGTTGAGCTAGGATTGTGTGGGCCTCCAAGCTTAGTTTATATGTATCCTAAGTTTTTCACTCACTTTGGGCCTCATAAGAAGGCTCAAGGTCACTCAAAGAGTAATGGAGAGGGCTAAGGTTTTGGGTTCTCTACGTGATTGGATCAGAATTGAGGAGATCCGCAGACGAACAAAGGTTACCGACAAAGCCTTCGGGCTTAGCAACTCTTCGGAGTTGCTAAGTTCAACTGTCAGTGGGCAGGGCGCATCGCTCGCAGGACTGGTGGCGGAACAGTTCTCGAGTGGCGACCGCGTACCGGAAAACGCAGTGTGGGCAGGCCACCAACAAGGTGGACCGACGATCCGGTGAAAGACGCCGGTAGCCCTGGATGCGTACAACACAAAACAAGCCGTTTAGAAGATCTTTGGTGGAGGCCTTTGTCCAGCAGTGGACGTCTTTTGGCTGAGATGATGATGATGAAATAGGTTTTTAGCTCTTTATGCGGATGTTGCGTTTTTTCCAAACGTCTTCGAAGACAGCCTAAGGTGCATAGCCCAGACTTTTGCTGCGATAAAAGTTTAAGCGAAATACTTTATTTTAGATAAATTTTGCTGCTATTCTCAGACGACCGTAACAGCGTCACCGCACTTGTTTGGGGGCAGCCAAAAACATAAAAGGTTCTTCAAGTTGTGTGATCGAAACACCGTTAGAGGGTTTCTAGATGGAATGGCATCACGGAAGCGTGTTCCTGATTCCTACTAAATTTACCGAGGGGTTCCGACCAAATCATGAGTGGAACAGCCCGACGGCGCCTCTAAAAGCTTAAAACCTCGGCCGGCGGGTTGACCGCGACTACTACACATGCGTGTTGAACGAACGTTATCATGGAAAAATCACTGCCAACATTATATCCGCTTCATTATCATCATCATCAGCTCATTTTTATTTCCCCACTGCTGGCGCACGAGCTTTCCCTATGGATGAATAGACATTACCTACTAAATAATTACCATTAAAGGTGTTATGTTACTGGTATTTTTTAGTATTAACACCGTCTCATTGACTAAATGTTTAAACAGTTATTTTAGTCTAAGTTTGAGTCTCGTTTGTGCCTAAGTTTTTGTCGGTTATGTTTTGATAATTAGGTTCAAGTTTTGTGTTCTAGTTAGTGTAGGTATTAACATACCTAATATAATAATACCTACGCCTACTAGTTTAGACATTTTATTCTTTGTTTTTTGTGAAACGGTTCAATTTCGTCTGCTGGGCGACCATTCGTATTGTATAGTCATTGATGTAGTGTATAAGTAGTGTGTAAGTGTAAGTTTTTGTGTATACGTGTATGTAATATGTATAAGTGTGTATAGTTGTTGCTTTGTGGTTGTGCTCCCTCCCACACTAAGGTGTTCGCAGAAGACCAGCGTCAGATTTTCCTATAAACTAGGAGGCCTGACATGCTGAGAGTCACCTGTTAGTGCCACTTATTTTTTGAATTTTTGATGTAATGATGTGTGCGTGTTGTGGTACTAATAAAAGTTTTCTATTTCTATTTTTATTTCTATAAAAAACAAGGATTTTTTTCGAGTAAGTTCATTTAATCGGTCTTAAATATTTTTGGTGAACCTTCTTTCCAGTAGTTCTACATTTGTTATTCAGTAAGGCAGTAATCTATATATATATTCATTGTGGGAAGGTACAGTCATCGTTTGCTAACTTACTTATTTGTAACACATTGTTTATCCTGCCATTGTAGTACAATAAAATTGAGTTAAAATCGGCAATGAAAATATAAATCATTTGGCAGTAGGCAGTATACGTCATTCAGTTTTCATGTTCAGTATTCTATGAATATCTGCAATTGTCACAGCGCAGCCAGACACTAAGCTACACAAACCAAAGAGTACAATGATAACGTTTTTCCAAAGGATCCAGTTGAATCTCCCAAGGTCCTCCCACCGGAAAATGGTCTCGATAATGCCCGGAATTATGAGACCGAGTATAGAGTAAAAGAGAGCTCCGACTATGTTGATGATTTGCTCCAACATTGGTAAAGCGATACCTATGCCACCTGAAAACAAAAAAGAAATATATTCCTTTTTCAATAAACATTTAGCATCTTAATAAGGAGGACTTAATGCGTGCAATTCTTCGGAAGATCAAAACATAACATTGAATTGGCCAGATCAAACCAAGGCGTTGTATTATTCCTATTCAAACCAAAAGTTACTGTTACATTGTCCACTGCTTTTGATCTTTTATTCCTATAATTTATATTATTTTTTTCAACTAAAATTACCCTGTCTAACGCTTAAGTAATATTCAAATAAGTTTAGTTCTATTTTGACGGAATAGTCGACAGTAGACTTTAAACATTACATTAGAGGTAGTGATAGTGAGAAGTCTTATTTTTATAAACAACCACCGGACAAATAACCATTATTTTCCTGAAAAGGTTACAAATCTAAATCACCAATCATGATTAGTCATCCCAATTAACCTGTTCATACGTAAGTGTCTCTTTTAATGATGGATGGCACGATGTCCGGATGTCTGCCCAATGACTGCTGCCAAATATCATCATGTATTTATTATTAGTTTGTTTGTTAATTTGTGTCTTTCACTTCGTCAGACGGCGTCCTTGACTGAGTTGCCTGGATGTCGAACGACAATAAGGGTCACGGTATCAATTTAAGACACTCATTGTTTCCTCTGTTTGATTTGAAATGTTTCTCACATTCTTCTTTAATAGTTAACATTTTTACTTCTAGGCGTAAATCTACAGCAAAAACTGAGATATTCATTGTCGATAATCCAGCATTTTGAGCTATTCTGATACACACGACGCTTCTATTACACCGCCAATCTCATACCCGCAGGCCCTGTAGTTCCTAGCGGGGGTATATATTTATTTATTTATTTCTTTTGGGATAGCTAACATCTTGCAATTGTAAAAAATTTAACAACATAAATTATAACTAGTATAAGTTATTGACAAGCTACCACATCTAAGGTATCTACTTACAGTACTAGTAAAACTAAACTTTACATATTAAAATTAATTTTGAATCGTCAACAAGTCGTCAACAACGGTAAGCGCCTTTTTTATGCTATTGATGCTGTCGAAAAATACGTCTATATTTGCATTAGTATTGGGAAAATGGGAATGGCGGGACTAAGGTATGTACAGATTAATTTGCACCACTGCAAGGCCGCCACTGGCTTCTGGCACGGGAGCTAAATTTGATATTGCCTTAATTCAGGAATCATGGTATGGTAAGTTTACCCATGCAATTACCTAATAAAGGTAGCAAGTCTACTTTCTTCAACGCCCGCAGGGCACAGGTGATCGACGTAACCATTGCTAACAATAGAGCGGTAAGGAACATTACAAACTGGCATGTGTCAGATGAGGTCTCCTTTTCCGATCATAACTATATATGCTTTAGGTACAGACTACGTGAAACTATAGAAACTGTGCGTAGAAAGAATTCTTCCCCAGGAACACTAACTGGGAGGGCTTCAAAAAGGACCTCAGAATAGAGCTGGATGGTCCTAGCTGTAAACTAAATTCAGCCTTGGGCATAGAACTTGAAGCTGACAGAATTACAGAAGCACTGATGACGGCCTGGCAAAATAACTGTCCAGAGACGAAATCAGTGGCAAGGAGGGTACTATGGTGGAACCCGGAACTGGCTCGAATTAGAAGAGCTACACGACAGGCATTCAACGAAGCGATAGCGAGGAACGACTTTAGCGACTACAAGGAGGCTTTAACGCGGTACAGTAGTGCGATACGTAAGGCAAAGAGATCTGCCTGGAGGAAACATTGCGACCAGAATCTGTCCACAATCTATTCCAGAAGCAATGAGACTAACCAAGGCTATCTCTACAACAAAGGCGATTCCATTAATCACGTTAAGGAAGGAAGATGGAGTACGTACAGAGACGGGGAGTGAGACATTGAAGGTTATATTCGACACTCATTTCCCTGTATCAGAAGTCATCCAAGACGATCATGATCCAATCAGCTGGAAGGAACAGCAGGGAAGAACCTCCAAATATGATTGGATAATAGCGAAAAAGGTAGTAGATGGATGTAAAGTTCAATGTGCGCTGGGGAGTTTCCAACCGTTAAAGGCGCCAGTGCCTGACAACATTTATCCCATTCAACTACAACAGGGCGGCTCCATTCTGGGCCCCATCTCTGTAGGCTGTATAAAGCATGCATATAGCCTTTGGACACATTCCCAGAACATGGAGACGTGTTTAGGTAATCTTCATACCCAAAACGGAAAACCAGATTACGAAGAACCCAAAGCCTTTAGGCCTATAAGTCTACAATCCTTCTCCTGAAGGCCCTGGAGACGATAGTAGACAAATATATCAGAGCGAGACCACTGAAAAGATTCCCACTCCATGGACTTCAATGTGCATATCAGGCAGAGAAGTCAACAGAAACTGCTCTTCATTATGTGGTGAGTCGAGCGGAATTTGCGCTGGAAAATAAAGAGATTTGCGTCTGCACATTCGTAGATATCGAAGGTGCATTTGATCGCACTACCTTTGAATCCATAAAGGTTGCAGCCAAGAACCATGGTTTGCCACAACTGATCTGTAATTTGATCGAATGCATGTTAAAGGATAAAATTATCAACTCTGAACTGCTATGTGACAGTCTACTTGCACGAACAACCAGAGGAAGGAGAGGTTCTATCTTCTCTTCTGTGGAGCCTTGTGGTTGATTCAGTTGTAGTAAGGCTGAATAAATGACCATTCTATACGGTTGGTTATGCGGATGATCTGGTCATCTCACTCAGTGGGAAGTTTCCCTCTACGGTGTCGGGGTTAATGCAACGTGCCTTGGGTTTGCTGGAAGAATGGTGCAATGCCCATCACTTCTCTGTAAACCCGGAGAAAACAACAGTCATCCCCATTACAAGACCGGACTGGCCGGAGTAGCCGGACTGTGGGACACATCTAAATCTCTGACTAAACAAAAAAAAAGGGGACCAAGTGACATTCCTGACAGAATCATGAAAATGGGGTGCGATAAAATATCCCCTATATTCATGTTCGAAAATAAATTTAAAGTTTATGTTCCAACCAGGGACGAATGGAAACGAGGGCCACCGTCTAATGTGGTATATCGACGGATCAAAAATGAAGTCGGGCACAGGGGCGTCTATAATAACGAATTCAAGCATAGTCAAAGCATGGGAAAATTTGCCACTGTTTACCAAGCAGAAACTTTCACAATTCTCCTATGCGCAAAGCAGAATATAGAATTAGCCATGAAAAAGCGTAATATATTAATTCTGAGTGACAGTGAAGTTGCGCTCAAGTCACTCATATCGCCCCGGATCGACTAAGATAAGATAAGCATTAGTATTATTAATACACATACAAGCTCTTACGAGAAAACTGCTCTGTCTAGTTGGTTTGAGTGGAGGGGATGCTAAATGGTTTATAAGAATTGTTTCGGGGTGCTCGCGTACGTATTTTAAAAGTAATTAATTAAAACTTATACTTTTGATTATCTTAAGTAGTAGTACAATGTCTGCAATGTTCCGTCTAACAGAAAGCAGTAAAAAATTAAACTTGGCGCAACGTTGTTCATAAGACATTTTAGGATTGAAATGAAACAACTTTTACGGATCTACTCGCGTTTATTTTACACATTAGTTTTAATTAATGTTCATCCTGACGTTTCGAACCCTTTGCAGGGTCTGTGGTCACAGGGAGACTGAGGTGTTGGTCGTCTCATAATTAGTTAGTAGCTTGTATACCATTTATCGCTTGTATAGTTATTTAAATTTAATTAGGTGCGTTCCGTTTTACGCAGAAAGAGCTTACAGTATCTTTTCTTTCCTGGCAATATGGTGTTGGGGCTGGGATTTAATATTCTGTATGATGGGATCCCAGGCTGGTGGTAGATTTCAACCATCTTCTCTATTAAAATTAGGATGTTTTTTTAATTTCAATAGCCCCGCGTATCATCCTAGGGATGAATCGTTGTTCTCTCCTCAAGGGAATGTTCGCATACCGCAGACTTATTTTCGCGCCTATGCGAGTAGATCCGTAAAAGTTGTTTCATTTCAATGTGTAATGTTCGCGTAAACTTTAGAAAACAATACATTTTAGGATTTTAGGATTGTTCTGGGTTTGGTTGGTTGTATGCCCTGTTCTAAATCCACGTGGCTCAATAGTACTATCTTATTAAGTCTGTTACCAAAACAACACATTTAACAGCTTTGTTGTGTATCAAGGGTTACAGAACATAAAGTAATAGAAACTACGGGAGGCTGCCACCTTCGTCACTTTACCATCAGGTGAGATGATGGCCAAGCAGCCTCGCTGTAAAATAAAAATAAAACACTCTCGCTATACTTATATATAATTCGTTAGAAAAAAAAAAGATAAAAACAAACCGCAAAAACAAACGATGGCGATCCGTGCAACGATCTGCGTGATGTTCTTGTACTTGTCCTTGATGTATGGCGTGGTGTATCTCGTGAACATATCGATCACAACGAAGAAGTGGAGTGGGTATGTGAACAGAATTGATATAGCTATAAAGCACTTCGCACAAATTGCTGGCCTATAGAAATAAACACAGTTATTTTATTATTTATTTACTAGAACAGGTACGAGAATGGTCGTTGGAAGCAAGACGTCCTGGGAGCTTTCTATTATGCTCTTATTTTGAATCAGGCTTACTCGTAGTAGTACAACTTGAGCCAAAAATTTGACTCACAGATGTTTGATTAATGGTGCTTCTAGTACTTCGTATTCTGAAATGGTGTGTACATTCCACACGGGAAATAACAGGAGTAGAACTTCTTCAACTTGAAAGCGTCAAATCAATTTCAAGTCAGAATAGGTACTTGTGAAAATCGGGACAATCTCTTACAAAAAGTTCTTTTGCATTCTCATGTCCCCTAAATATTCATATAGTTATATTTATATGTGTTGTATATTTTGGTTTCAATAACTGATGATGAGATGTATATTTATTTTGTTTTAAATATTTGATAACATGAAAAGCTTTTATGGCACATTCTCATTTACCATGTTTTTCGGATATTCCATTGAAAAAGTCATACTTTCATTGAGAAGAGTATTAAAAGTTTGCTACTGTTAGATACCTAAACACTTTTGTAGAAGAAGGGAAAGAATTAAAAGCGAATTTAATGATATACCGAAAAGTACCTGTGATCAAAATAAAAACTTAACACTATTTTTTTTGTATAAATATTTCACATTATATTATTTAATAAATTCAGTAATATTTTGTAAATTCATAGTGCTTTAGTAACTAGTTTACGGTTACGGTTATTTAAATAATTATAATTTAATATTATATAGCTTAATGCCAAATACTTTGCTCTCTGCAATCTCTTAATTCGCTGTAGCAGCAGCTGTAAGTTTTGTATACTGTAACTGGTTTCAGTCTCTGCCAATCTTTAAACAGTAGTTTGAGTCAGATAGGGATTCAGTTTTATCAATTTTGGGCAGTAATATTATGGTCCATTTTGCTAAAAACGCAATTGTATTTTATGATCCTAGGTATGTGTATTACTGTTTTTTAGATTATTTAATACAAATAGACATAATTAAAACGATACTCTCAGATACACGGATACAAATAGTAGGACTCAAATAACTCCGAAACTACTGGTTGGAAAACTGGGCCTTGGCATTCATTATGTTTCAAATTGAGTAAACTTTCATGTGCCATGGTTATTTTTGCTAAATACTTAAAATAAAAAATTTACACTTTTCTGAGAATAGAACACTTTCCTAGGAGAATCAACCTTATATAATCAATTTTTGACACTACTTATGGACCATAAACTCAAGTCTTAATATTAAACTTCATAAAGTGAGTATAACATCCTCTCACTTCCTTTGTTTATAACAAAATTGTATACTGTTACATACTGCTGTTTCTTTGTATGTTAGCGATACTTCCGCACGAACAACCATGTTATAAATAAATTATTCTCTAATATGTATTCAGGCCTTTTGTCCGCTCAGTACGTAAGTTTCAGTTAAACTTTATTTTTGTAATGACTGTTGGTGCCAAAATTAAAAGAAAAAGAAGCCTTTTATTATTTTTCTTACCAATCGTCAAGAGGTAAGTTCAGCGTGATGGAACCTCTCAACGCATCTCCGTATTTGAAGTAGCCAAATAGTCCTAGAATGGTGTACAGCGTTGTGATGAGAGTCATCGCTATCACCAGGACACTGGGGCACCCGAGGAAATGCTGGGGCTTCTTCATCGTATTCTCCACGGGCATCACAACTCCAATGCCTTCTATTGCAAAGATTATTGTTCTGAAAATAATTATCGTCAGCATGAAAATCATCACATAATCATTATCACCAGCTCTTTTCATGTCCCCACTGCTAGGGCACAAGCCTTTCCTATTAATGGAAACACCACAGGGAGAATGGGCCATCCGCTAGGGTGAATACAGGTGATTGCCACCCTGATCCCAATTACCTAGCGGCAAGTGAAGGGGATGCACAGTGGTTTTTAGTGGGTTGGCCTTCCCTTTCGAATCCCTTTCGAGAACCTCGGGCCTGGAAGGCCTCATGGAGGCGGGAGCTGGAGGGGAGAACCCCGCATAACCATCCGCGCTTTCCCGGCCGCGGTGGTAGTTGGGCGACGAGTTTTCCACTGTCAAAAAAAGCGGACCATAACCACCACCACGCGAGCCTAATGCGAATTGGTAATTGTTAACAACTGCTAATGAAGCCGGGCCCAATAGCCTTTCAAAGCGAAAATGGTGAAAATAGTCATGTTAATGTAACTGTGTTGTTTAACATTTAAAGATGATCCTCCTTGTTTTAAGGGCAGTTAAGACATTAATATTCGCTTATTCAGTAATAGATAGAAATAAATCTAACTACGACTACATCGAAATAGCCAAATCTCTCTATTTGTAAATGATCATGTAGGATTGCATGACCTCAGATAAGAAAAAATATTAACGAAGTAGGTACTAATTACTTTCAGAAATTCAGAAAAAAAGTTCAATATTTTCAAAGAGCAGGAATCGAACCGACACTCTCAGGCAATCTTCCATATCGTTACTGTAATACGGCCTTTATAATTTTAGGCAACATCATCTATTTCATTTGTTCGTCAAAGCGAGTCTTTTATGGCAATGTCAACCACTACGTCCTCTTGATTGATGATGATTGATGTAACAATTGTCAATATCAATCATATTATATAAAAATATCGCTACGGATGCACTTTGCCTTCTCACTTGATAGCGAGTGACAATTTAGCCGAAAGTGAACGCAAACTTTACCCCAAAATCACATTTCAGTGGTCAGTTAAGACTTTTAAAATGACAGCATATAAAAAAATATGCAGTCTGTAGCAAATTCCAGAAAAAAATAACTACAAATAGACGAAAGATAATATCATAAAATACATAATGTAATCCTAGTCAGTGTAGTGGCACCATGCAATGTTCGACATAATAAAAGTGTTTCCTTATTTCTAACGATTGAAGGAAAATAGTGTTTTTTTTCTTTTTAAATACTTTTTACTGGTAAGCGCAGTGCCTTGATCTCACCTGATGTTAAGTGATGATAAGGCCAATAGGTGGAAGCGTACTTCATTCGGAATCCTAACATAGTGAGGCACTGGCTATCTTATCTCTAGCTGCCGGAACACAGCAATTCTACAAACATTGAAGTTATGGCGACATATTTACATATATGGCTCTGTACTGTTTTACGTTGCCAGTGTCTTGTTCTGTCGGTGTATTATTGACATATTTATTTTTATTTATTTTATCATCTTGGGAAAACCAAGGTTAACAAAATTTAAATAGGGTCATCAAGTGATACACATAAAACCACTAATAGGTTCTCACCGATAGAAGTTACTTAATAATAACTAAAACTAGAAGCACTAAGAAACGCATTATTAACCTCGCTCAAACTATTAACGAGTTGGTATTACCGCAACAGAATATCTAGTAAAGACTATTATGTGGGTTCGAAGAACCGCTCGCTCAACATCCGCCTCGCTGATGGTACACTGGTATAGAAGAGGTCCAGCTCAAACTGCTTGCTAAGTAAGTTAAATTTGTCACGCGCACGCCATTAGTAACTATTCTGCCTATAATTGGTATTAGCTTTCGGTAAACAGAAGGTAGGGTTACAACTAAAATTTCTTTGAGGAACTTTTAACGAGAGTTTAGCTAAAAGTTGGGGACAGTCTATCTTAGCCGAGGCAATTTTAAGCAGATACGTTATATCAGCTATCTCGCGTCTTAGTTCAAGAGGTAAAAGGTGGTGTTTTATACATATATTTAGGTAGTTGGAGGATTTAAAAGTATCCTTTATACGGTAGCACAGGAATTTCAAAAATTTCTTTTGTATGTTCTCAAGACGAGTAATGTATACCTGGTAATTCGGGTTCCAGACTTGAGATGCATACTCCAGGTGACTTCTAACAAATGTGCAATATAATATTTTTAATGTTTTAGCTCTGGCAAATCCCATTGAACTACGCATCACAAATCCCAGGGCCCTATAGGCTTTAGTTGCAACACTGTCAACATTTGCTAGGCTATGACTGGTACCTGACGACCACTGGTGACACCACCCTTCCTGATTGTTAGACAAAACAATTGACTTTAGATAAAGAAAACTGAGACATTACAGGGGTTTGAACAATCTAGCGCTATATTAATCCGTCTTTTGCTGTAAATACAGACACAATAGAATTTTAATTGTTTGGCGGCGCTGATCAGCGCTCGCGCATATCAAACGTTGATATGCGATATGAGTAATAAGAAATAGGTACAGACGCCTGCACATCAACCTATCCGAAACTGACAAATTTCTTCAGTACATTTTCAACCATATTATCTATACTAAGTACTATATAAATCTGTAGGCTCTGTCTGTACATGCAATTTTTCAAAATTTTAAATATTCGTTTTATAACTCACTGACAACAATTCCTGACAGTATGCCCTCTTATAGCTCAAGAACGGCTTGACCGATCTTGATGAAAATTTGTATATGGTAAGAACATGAGATTGTGCAAATGATAGACTATAAAATAAAAAAACGAAACAGCGAAGCGGGCGGGTGACGACTAGTTAAGGTATAAAGTTCGAAGTCTATTGTAGAAATTTGACAGTTTGTGGTAGGTTGATGTGCAGGCGTCTGTAGGTACACCACTTACGAGAGAAACGCAGGAAACCGTGCCGGCTCCCCAATTACTCGTTTGTCGGAATACGAAATTTCACCACCATAAATGTAGTACAGACATATGCCAAACGTAGTTATTAACAATACATTGGCAATCAGAGAGAAGGGTGCTAAATATTTCAAGTGCCTGATCTGGCACATCAGGCAAATCGGCAGTAAGAATATCAGGCAGTAATATTCTACAGGTAGTATGGCGACTGGGTAGTATGTGTCGAACAGCTGAAACAGAAGTCAAGTATATAATTTAATTGTATTTATCATAATATATCTGATACTTATTGATACTTATTACTCGACTCTCGTTACAGTCACGAGCATTAACATGTAAAAATAATATAATGAAATAAGAGTCAAGAGTGTGTACATGTTAACGCTCGTGACTGTACAAGACACACTGAGTGCCGAAGTGTGAGTTTTGTTTGCTATTCGATTCACTCTCATTCAATCATTCGATTACGTTTACGAAAATGAAAATTTGTATGGCAAAATTTTAACTCTTCAATGCCATTTGCATTTTCGTTTTCGTTAACGTGATCGAATGTCAAATGAGACTCACACTAGGCACCCTGTTCCATATTATAACAATAGGTTTTTATTATTACTCATACTATACCTATAAAATACCGAATGTTTAGTAGGTATTCAATGGTCATACTAGTTACCTTATCATAAAACTCACCAGTAGAAATAGTAAGGTTTAAGACTTTATTTCTTTTTCTATTTTTCGTTAGGGAATACAGTACAAAAATATAGTATTTACAATTGTATTCGTAAACACAGTTAGTAAACATGACAAAGTAGGTAGATTTATAATTTACAATTTTACCAATGTGACGGGGCAATCACGACTGGCGTACGACGCGTCAATGACGGCAACGACAGTGTGTAGATCGAAAGTAATAAACAATATAGTATTTAGTAATTATTATTTATTATTGTTGAAATGAAACAACTTTTACGGATCTACTCGCGTTATATAGTCTTTGTCATATTGTAAGTAAGAAGGTTTAAATGTCTTATCTTTATTATATTGCTCATTCCTCATCAGGAATGCTTTGAACTGATTACAGGCTAATTCGTGGCTATTCAAGATTTCCTAATCTTTGTTAATAAAAGTTAAGTACATAGCGTCTGTAAGTTGGTACTTAGTTATTAGGAAAGGAGTAATCAGTCACTTTTATTATATTAGTAACTAACACAGATTTACAGCTAGCTTGGGAAGATTATTGTGTTTTCCAATTGTAGTGTTAAGACTGATTAAGATTTACGATTTGTTTTGACTTTGTTTTCCTTTAATAATTCAGTTTTGAACTACAATGTTTCTCATGATCACATTCTTTTGTTTAATATTTCCAGAATTTGTGGAAACACTTTGCCGTTGGAATTGCCATGTGTGACAATATTAAACCAGAACAAACAAAATCGAAAACTGTCCGGCTCGACACCCGAGATTATTTTTCTGCCGATAATATTTACCACATTTTTAACTGGTCTCAGTTAAAAATCGTCGAAAAAAGTCTTTTTTTCAATGACAAAGTTCGAAGGAGGTATAAGTGCCTGTTTATTTTTAATTTTTAGCAGTGACGTGGTTTGGCTGCTAATGACCTTTCGTCGGCCCTCCTACAGAAAATCACGTCGATCCGTTGCTCCATGTCAGAAGGAAAAACAAATAAACATACTTATTTTCGCCATTTATAACCCGTATTAGTTGTGATTGTCGATTTCTGACGATGACTGCTGTTAATCATTGGTTAAACAATATAGAATACAACAAAAATATGTAACAAACTATTGTTATTTACCAAACGCCGGGAGCCGAGTAGGAAAGCGGTCGGCCTGATACCCGAAAGTCCTGGGTTCAATTCCCAGGTCGGGCAAATTGTGTTCGGTTCGGTGAGTTTGAATTTTTTTGATGCAAAGCCCGGGTTTTTAATCACCAATCCATTTGGCAAGCGTGGTGATTAAGTCAAAACCATTTAATAAATTGTAGGGATGACTTGATTTCAATGATGGAGACCTTTTCCCAGCCGTGGGAAAGTATTACAGGCTATTCACTTTTACTCATTATTTTAATTCTTTTCTAGTCTAACCTAGTCAAGCAGTAGTAGTCATAGTAGTCGTAGTCCTAGTAGTCTTTGTTTATTTGTATATGGGACAGGGCTAAGTCCTTTTCAATGAAAGGCGTTAATCCGTAAACACAATAGATATATTGTTTGCTGACGATTTACTTGAGTGATTGATAAATGATAATAGTTGAGTGCCACACTGACCTGCTTAACCGAGTCAGCTATGAGTACAGTGAAGATACAGCATACTCCAATATATGTGAAGAAAAGAGCGAACTCTGCAAAAACACTGAAATATTTAAAGGAAATATTAGATGCTAATTAAAAAATATCTGGAAGTCTACATATCATCATATAATTAGGGTTACTTATTAACATATTTTACAGTTTGAGCTTTTCAGTTAGGTCTGTTTGAAAAAGCTCTAGAATGTTCCTTTGGGAAAGAAATATTTCCTTAGTCATCGTAGAAATAAAATACATAAATAATCTATTTCTCATAGTTTCGGACGTCCGTCCGTACTTGACACACTTGGATGGCTCACTATGTAGAACAGAATGCCAGGTTGTATATAAACAGCACTATGCCACTTTACGGAACCGTATTATCAACGCTGAATAAATAAGATATCATCATCAGCTCATTTTTATGTCCCCACTGCTGGGGCACGAGCCTTCCCTATGGATGGATAGGGAGAACGGGCCATGAACCACCACGCGGGCCCAGTGCGGATGGTGGTTGTCAACGACTGCTAATGCAGCCGGGACCAACGGCTTTACGCGCCTTCCAAAGCACGGAGGAGCTCGAGATATTAAATTTTTGGTCACCCATCGTTGTATAACCTCAGAACTCGCAGACCGGGCGCGTTAACCACTGCGCCATCGAGCTCCTTTAAATCTAATGAGACGTGTTCAGTTAAATTTTAACATGCAACACCGTATATTTCGGGAGTGACATGTTCAAATTGTGAACAAACTCCCCTTTTTTGTTTAAAAAATAAAGATTAAAAAAAAAACACCGTATATTTATCCGTCTAAGATATTTCTTCTCTATCCTATCTTTCTGTCAGCTCTCGAGAAAAGGCGCTGTTCATTTACAATCTATACTTGTATATATTTTTTCAATCTGCATTTGGCAAGCGTGGCGATTAAGCCATTACCCATGAACTGTAGCAATGATTTGATTTCTATAATCGGTGTGCCACTGTATAAGCAATCTACTTTTTACTTGTTACTACAGCTCGCCCCCCTCGCTCCCCGTGTGGTGCCGGGGATAAAGAATTGCACCACCCCATCTCTTCCCGTGGGTCGTTGAAGGCAACTATGGGACCATTACAAAGGATGGGCAGCATCGTCTCTCTGTGATTATTTCCACCTTACTGCGATCGCCAACCCGCCTGCCAAGCGTGGCGATTATGGCAAATTCCCCTCAAAATGATTTATCCTTGAGTGGAGGCCTTTGTCCAGCAGTGGACGTCTTTTTGGCTGAGATGATGAGATGATGATGAGGACAGCTTGCCTGATGAGAAGATGCTACCACAGCCTATGGACGCTTGCATAACCAAGCGCACAAAGCACGTTACCGACCCTTAAGCTCCAGTTATTATGCCTCCACAAAAGATTGAATTTTGGGTTTCACCTGGCAGCTGTTGCGAATCTCCGAGTCGACTTCGGCCCGTTCGCGAAAGCGGCTTTGCATGTTTCCGCGTAGCCGAGCTGCGGCCTCCGTTCTAATCGACAGCAGCTACGGGAAGTTTCCACCTGAAGGTCAGACAACATATAACAGTGTATGAAAGAGTGTTAAACATTTGTTTCCAGCAATCTTTGCGTAAAATATACATAAGACAGCAACATACAGTGTACGGAAAAGTGTTAAAGTTTGTTTCCAACAAAGTTTCCGTAAAATATATATAAAGGGCAGTCGAACCAGTGTTCTACACTTTAAGACCAGTGTATAAACTTATACATAGATTAAAATTTTACGGAAGCTAATGGCCAGTCATCATCAGCTCATTTTATGTCCCCACTGCTGGGGCACGAGCTTTCCGTATGGATAGAAAGGGAGAACGGGTCATAAAACACGTGGTTGTTAACGACTGCTAATGCAGCCGGGCTTTACGTGCTTTCCGAAACACGGAGGAGCTCGAGATGATAAATTTTTGATCACCCATCCGATGACTGGCCCTTGCGAAAGTTGCTTAACCTCAGCACTCGCGCACGGGCGCGTCAATCACTGCGTCATTGAGCTCCTCGATAGGTAGCCAGTATTCAATTGTTACTAAAGAACTAAAATCAGTTGCTTACCTTTAATTTTCACGATTAAAGGAAATAAATGACGATTACTATATTCTTGTCGAACAGGGGGCCGACCGCCTAACTCGATCGCTTTCGATCTCTTTGAAGGCGAGGCGAGGAGGAGGCGTCATCTTGTAATTTCGAAAGCAATATGAAAGCAATATCGATAGCTATCGGCTATAATAGCTTATAAGAAAAAGACGACCCTGTTGGAAATATAAGTATAGTATGTTCAGGCATGAGCTAGCCATTTTAAAGAGATTACACATAATTTCATGAATTTTAACAACTTTTATTCTAGCTGATGGGCAGGCGTGAATTAAACACTATCCTAAACTTTTGGTGTTATTTAACGTCAAAATGAACGTTCTTAATAGAAAAAACCTATGATCGATATTGCTTTCGAAATGACAAGATGACGCCTCCTCCTCGCCTCGCCTTCAAAGCGATCGAAAGCGATCAAGTTAGGCAGTCGGGGGGCTGATGCTATTACCCACTTGTTATTTATGACAAAAAAAAACAGACGTGACGTGACAAAAAGACGTGAGACCCTGGTGAGGGCTCTCTACAGAGATTGTCATATTAGCTTTACTATTATGTTAAAAGGAAAACTCCTGTTTATGCGTGTTTCCTGAATTGTCCAAGGCCTTTGATATGGTTTCTTATAACAGGCTGTGGACAAAGTTAGAAAATGCTGGTGTGTCGTCTGATGTCATTGGAATATTTTCCTATTGGTACAGAAATCAGATAAATGTTGTGAGGTGGGAAATTCATACTCTGATGAGTATTATATGAAATGTGGAGTGAGACAAGGGGGTTTGACATCCCCTCGTCTTTTTAACATTTATGTCAATGATCTCATTGTGGAGCTTAGCAACACACATGTCGGATGCTTTGTAGATGATGTGTGTGTAAATAATCTTAGTTATGCAGATGACATGGCGTTGCTGAGTCCTTCAATCGGGGGGCTTTGAAAGCTGTTGAAGGCCTGTGAGTCTTACGCTGTGTCGCACGGTTTGAAGTACAACGCGAAAAAAAGTGAGTTCATGTTATTTAAATCTAACAATAAAGGGCCGTCCACAATACCACCGCTCACACTGAACGCAGTGACTTTGAACCGTGTCACACAGTTTAAGTATTTAGGTCATGTGGTCACTGAAAATATGTCTGATGATTTGCATATTGAGTAACATGGTGGCGCATAGGTTTGCTCGATGTACAGCTGAGGTCAAAATTACGATTTTTAAAGCCTATTGTCAGACATTTTACACGAGTAGCCTGTGGGCCAACTTTACTCAGAAATCCTACAATGCCCTACTGCACCCTGTTCACCCTAATCGCTGGTGAACAGGGTGCGGCGGAGCGCGAACAGAGTCATGGGGATGGTGGGGGATCGACTGGATTCAGTCTTGGTTGGCAGGTTCACCGAGCTACATGTGACAAAAACCTTTGTGAGCCTAGCCATTGGGGGGTGACAATTTCTTTTAATAATTTTATTAATTTTGTGTATACTAACATATACTAACATAGTCTTTAAGTTATACTGTTACTAATAGACTAATAATCTGACCCATAGATTATAGAGATCATAGATCCTGGTCTGAAAATAAAAGATTTTATTATTTTATTATTATTATAAAGATAATGTATTGTGTTCTGGTGTGAACTAGCCATATTTTACTTACATAATTATTATTTTCTTGTATACCAAATTGTATGTTCAAAAGTAGTCCTCGTATATTAACGTTATGGTTTTTTTCTATTAAGAACGTTCATTTTGACGTTAATAACACCAAAACTTTAGGATAGTGTTTTATTCACGCCTACACAGCAGCAAGAATAAAAGTTGTTAAAGTTCATGAAATTATGTGTTATCTCTTTGAAATGGCTAGCTCATGCCTGAACATACTATACTTATATTTCCAACAGGGTCGACTTTTTCTTTTATCTAATATAACTTAAATAATAATAATAATATAGGCAATACAAACAACAAAAATAAATGAAGGTTTTGTTTTAACGTACTAAAAGTCACTAAATTAGGTAGTTAAATCACAACATCTTGTCTAGCCAGTGTGTCTAAGTGATACAATATGTATGTAAAATATTTGAAATAGTTTTCCTTCCTCAACAGGAGTACTGTCTTAAAAATGCAACAATCAATGCTTTGTTATTGTAATGAGCCATGTTTGGTTCGCGTGACAATAAGGCGGCAATGGAACAGTGTTTGACTTTTAGTAGGGTACAGTATGACATTGTGGAAATTGAAACTTTTACCTGATGTAAATATGTTAACTTAGATTTTTTATTTTACTTTTTTACATGTTGTGGTTGTCTTCTATACTTTTTGTGTTTATTTGTAATGGAAAGTGTCCTGCTATGATAGGACATTTTCCAATATTTTTGACGCTGTAAGGGAGAAAAGAGCTGGATACTTGTAGCCTAAACTGAATAAATGATTTTGAATATAATGAAATTTGAATTGGTAATCGCTTAAATGTATAATGTACAATTTGTGTCATGTGATGTCTATGTGACAACTAAATTCTTTATTTTGAATATAGGTATATCACAGAAAATGTATTAGTTAAAAAAAAAAGTATGCTCTTACAAATATATGCACGCAGTGTCCACATATGAAGGTAATGATGAGTGTGCCAACTATGCCCATCGCCCAACCGGCGTTGGAGAAGGCCAGTGGGATTGCCAGGATGCCAGAGCCTAACGACGACTTGACCAGGTTCGCCAGTGATCTGATGTCACTGAAAACAAGAAAACACTTCAGTCATTTGAAACAAAGTAAAAGTATATTTTGAGTTCTGAATAATGGTAATGATAATATGTTATTTAACTAATACAATACCTAATTATATATAAAAACAAAGGAATCATTACATATCGTATATAAGCAAATGTAACAGTAAAGAAGAACAAATCATATTAAATATACTAATAAATAGGTAATAAGTTGTGTAAACTATGTAACTATGAATGTGAAAGTATTTTGTATATAATAACAAAAACAATAACTAAATTATACATATAAAGTATGAAAGAGAGGTGAGAAGGTTAGAGCAGAGGTGCTGATAACCTGAAGCGTATAATGGTGACAAAAAAGATAGAAGGGAAAACACCTAGAGGCCCGGAGCCCCAAATCGGACTAGATCTCCAAACATCTGGAGATACCTTAATTAACGTACTTCACCGGGCCACTGATGGAGCAGCAGTGAGGGAACAATTAAGAATTTAGTGTTTAATTGACAAATTAATAGGGATACCTATTTCACACCAAAACAGAGCAAAAAATCGGCGTGAAATTTGCGAGATATAGGTAATAGGATAGGATGGTATAGGATAAGGTACGTGTTAAAACTTTCAAAATTTCATATTTTTTAATTTAAGTAAGTACGTTTTGTGATGATTAAAATAAACTTTAAATTTTTGATAGTTTATTGTTGATTGATTCAATTGTTTCGGTGGTAGTGAAGAATTGTAAACAAAACAACATACGAATTAGGTTTCTCAACATGGCGATGTTCAAACGGATTGTATTCAAGTCCATCCTGTTTATCAGATTCTACTTTTTCCATGATTAAAAAACTAGTTAATTTAAAATATGGGTAGCACAGCACAAGCAGATATTTTGACACTGTTCCATTAACCTGAATTTCTTCACTTGGAGTAAAGTAAGGCTCAATATTATTATTTCAAAATCAACTCATTTTTCAAGATTATATTCAGTGCGAAAACTAGAGTTACTGTGACTATTGCACTTGAGTCATTGTCATCATTTTACAATTGTTTTATGATCATAATCCCCTTATCAGAAGATGCCGCAATTAAATTTCAAGTTTAGATAAAATCAGATAAACGGTGTGGCTGAAGTTGCTGTTCAGAAGATTTTAGCCGTAAAATACTCCTGATGACAACTACTGATTCTTGCTTCCACAAGACAGTAATTCGATTGTAATATATATGATACAAGATTTCCTAAATAACAAGATACATTTTCTAGCATAACTTTGTGTTTTCATCTTCCATTTATAAAATGATTTGTTTAAAGTTAATTATAAATTAAGATTTATAAAGAAGCTTGCTGAATAACGAAAAGAGCATACAGATTTTTTTACAATAATTTCGTAAAAATTATTTAACTAGAGTAAGTTGTCCCGATGTAATCGTATAGAAAATTGTAACCATTATCTTAATTAATCGTTTAAGAGTACGATGGGTTTTACGAAAACGAAATACTCTTAAGTAAAATGTAAAAATACACATGATCAATCTACCATGTAATCGTGTGAGCTTTGTTTTTTCTATAAATTACTGATACTTTAAACTCTAATTGATAAACTACTAAAGAAAAATTATGTCAAGGCCACTATCTACCATAAAGACATATAGGTACATAATAGTTGTAACTAATTAAAATTAGAAGATAGTGTGAAAATGTGACAGTTGCTCGAAGTAACTAGGTGATAATTTTGTCAGGAATTAGGGATATATGTATAGGAATATAAATAATATTTCAAAGTAAAAAACATCGACAAAAAGTTTTTATTGTTCAAAATGTATTTTACTTACGTATTGAGTTAAATTACAATTTTAAGGAGCTTTTTATATTACGTATTTTGTTTTACGTTTTATTATGAATTCTTATACTTATACTTCTAATATCTATAGATACTATACCTAGTATAAATTTTGATCACTTAAAACAAGTTTTATAGAATATTTATTCTCTCAAGAAATTATATATTGTACTAAAAGATAATCCTTATTATCATTATCATCAGCCCCTCTCGACCCACTGCTGGGCATAGACTTCTCTTTGCTTGTGCCATAAAAAACCATATTAAGCTTAAAAATAAAAAAAATATATAATTATTTCGTATACTAACGGTGAGCAGTAATTATTACAAATATTTATTTGTATTTGGTGTACATTTAAGACTTATATCTATATGTTGTAATAACTCGTCGTTGTCGTTGGAGTGTCTTTTTATAAAGTTAGTAGATCCGCTACCTTTAATATCCTTCTTTAGAAAACAATATTTTACTAAAATTTGTTTCAAATGTATTAAACCATGTATAAGCTAGAGCATAATGTTAAACGACTCTTTAAGTCTATATTTTGGTATATACTAATAACTACCAAAAATAATAGAAGGCCCAGATTTGATCCTTGTGGAACAGGCTATAGGTAGAGGCAGTCTTTGCCAATTTTCAATTTTTACTACTTGACATGCGTGTTGTATGTACAAAACGAGTAGATTATTATGCTAATTCATACAGACCTGTGTCAACTATGTAACCGTCTGTAGCGACGACTGTATCAAATGCCTTCCTTTAGTCGATAAGTATTCCAAATGCTATTTAATTTGAGACAATATTATTTTTAAGTTTAAGTTTGACAAGATATTAAACTAGAATGTAATTTAAACACAGTAAACATCGAAGAGCTCGATGACGCAGTAGTTAAGGCGCCCGGTCTGAGATTGCTGACGATAAGCACCTTTCGCAAAGGCCGGTCATCGGATGGGTGACCAAACATTTAATATTTTGTGCTCCTCCGTGCTACGGAAGGCACGTGAAGCCGTTGGTCCCGTTTTTTTAAAATATTGACACGTCATAGTGACCGCATCCTGCCTGATGGTAAGCAGCCGATGTAGTCCAAAATAATGAGAGCGTTCCTCACCGTGGAACATGCATGGTATAAAGCGCACCCATTCATTCATATTGCATTAGCAGTCGTTACCAACCACCAATCCGCAGTGGGTCCGCGTGGTGGTTTATGGCCCGTTCTCTCTATCCATCCTAATGGAAGGCTCGTTCCCCAGCAGTGGGGACATAATGAACTGGTGATGTGAAAAATAAATATAACCTAATAATAAATATAAGACAATGTTCTAAGTCTGTTGAGTATTTTGAGGATCATAGATATACCTATAAATCATTACGCATTTCATAATTTTCTTTAAGTATGGAACAGCTACGAAATGATTTTATCATTCAGTTTTTCCGTGTACAATCTCAATAATGTCCATTATAGTTACAGTGCAGCCTGACAATAAGCTGCCGATACCAAAAAGGGCGATAAACAAGTTCTTCCAAAGAACCCATTTAAATCTGCCGAGGTTCTCCCATCGAAAAACAGTTTCAATAATGCTGGGGATGATGAGCCCAAGAATGGAGTAGAAGAAAGCACCCACAATGTTGATGATTTGCTCCAAAAAAGGTAATGCGACTCCGATTCCCCCTAAAAAGATAAATAAATAAAGTTAAAGTTTAGCATGGTTAAATACTGCTTAAATGGTTAAATATTGGAAAGTGCCCACTTCCACAAAAAGCACACTTTCCATCACAAATAAAAACACAAAATATATAAAGGAGAATCACAACATGTAAAATTAACACAAAAAGGAAAAAATAAATAAATAAAATGTTTAAAAACATCATTTACCAGTTTATTTTTTTACAATGTCCATACAGTATTAGTAAAAGTCAAAACCTGTCTAATTCAGTCTGTCTGTATTTGTTTCAGACATTTTGCGTTAGCGGTGATTGCGGAGTTTCAATTTTGGACAATATACAATTAAAAACTTGTCTTAATCGCTCGCATGCCATTAAAGATCTATTAAACTTACGGCGGCGGTTGTTATAAAGGCAAGGTCAATTGGATGAAATTCTTTAATTTCTACGACCGCTCTTAAGAGCCATAACACCAAGCCTGTGTATATAATATATATTTTATTATATAGACCTACCACAACAACACACGCCGATGATCCGAGCGGCAATCTGTATAGGGAGCCTTAATTTCGGCCTAATATGAGGTTCTGTGTATTTCGTAAATATGTCGATCACCACGAAGAACTGTAACGGGTATGTGAAAAAGATGCTCAAGACAATAAATAGTTTGGCACACACTGCAGGCCTGAAAATAGAATTAACAAACACTTAAAAAATTATTAGCGAACGAATAATGAATATGTTACAGAAAATCTTAGAATTCTTGAGTAATAAGTATTGTACTTATATAAATATTTTTAATAGTCAACCGTTAGTTCAACAGTATAGTAAACTTATCTAAATAAGCGTGAATAGTATATTTATTTCTCGTACGAAACATATTTACCGACTGCGGAATATGACGACGTATTTAGCTAATATAAATTAGGTACTAGCGATGTCAATTTAAATATTTTTTCCCATCACTTTAATGAAAATTTCATGATAAGGAGAACATTAAAACAAAAAGCATACTAAGAAAATTGATTTTGCAAATAATTAAATATTTATAATATACAGTGAAAAAATTCAATGCCTACCCGACCCAGCCACGTATCGAACCCGGGTCTTCCGCAATCCGGGCGGCTGCACTGACCATTATGCTACCGGGAAGGCTGGCTGGGTCGGGTAGGCATTTAATTTTTTCACTGTATTTTATAAATATTTAATTCAGCTTCACCACTTAGAAATAAAAAGTTAAATTTCAATTAATTACCTAAATTAACGCACAAAATCTTGTACTAAGTGCTTGGTACGCACCCTACTTATAATTTGTTAAATAGCAAAAGTTATTTATTATGGTCAAAAAGGGCTGTTCTGTAACATTTAGTAGCTTACCAATCATCAATAGGTAAGTTCAGCGTGATAGAGCCTCTGAGTACGTCTCCATATCTGAAGTACCCAAATAGTCCCAAAGTGGTATATAAGAAGACGATGGCGGACATCGCAATCAATAGCACGCTAGGGCAACCAAGGAAGTGTTTAGGTTTCTTCATAGCATTCTCTACTGGCATCACGACTCCTATACCCTCCATCGCGAAGATCACCGTGCTGGAATGAGTATGTGATAACGAATAAAAATAGCTACTGTCTTACATTATGAAGCGAGGATCGCTCAAATTCGTTAAAAACTAAAGACATGAATCTTCCTTTTATTGTCAGAATACGACAAAACTGAGTTTACAATAACTATTTGCTGTAAACGCGGTATTGATACATAATGGTGGTAACCAGGAAACTCGGAAATACGAACCTAAACTGATATAATTGTAAATAGTTTTCAATTCCAAGGTAAGTTTCTTGTATATTGAATATACTAACAATATTTTGTTTATGGCAATGCTATACTATACTATGAGTCCTGTTTATACAACTTGGCATTTGGAAATTGGCTGTCAATAAAGCCGACGTTTTGTCCGGAATTTCCAAAGATTAATTAAATTAAATAATAAACTTGCTATTTTATCTAAAATTGTCAAACACAATAATGATACTAGCTATATTGTGGTGTTACCACCACAAGCACAACATATAATATGTATAAAACGTACTTGCAGTAACCTGCAAGTATATTTTTGAAAGTCAATGTATAGGTACTTGACTTTGATTGAAATAGTTGTAGTTAGCATAGGCATACCTAGCTTTCTGCTGCTTGCATTCAAGCAGCCGTATCCGGGAATACTTACGAAATGAATGCAGGAAATCTTGCTGGATTACCAACAGCTTTCTTGTCAGCAAAAGATATACTGTCTCCGAATATATAATAAAGGCATATTATATATGTAGCAAATAATAGAATATTGGCTAAAACAGAGAATATCGCCAACCACTTTAAGTATTTAATTTGGCATAGTATGCACAGTGGGATCAAAAATATCAAACAGTATATCTCTACTGCCAGTATTGTCGATGGGAAGTAACGGTCAACCAACTGTGGAACAAGATATGGATTAGATTAAACTACCAAATAATGATCAAGTGGATAATTTATACAATTTATACATATGATCGTTCTTACATACCTGTTTTACAGAGTCGGATATGAGAACAGTGTAGATACAACACACGCCTACATATGTTAACAAGAGGGAGAATTCTGCAAACACGCTGAAAGAAAAACAATACCGTTTTGAGAGTCTAATTGGAAAGTATTGAGCTGATCGTTTTGAGAGTTTAATTGGAAAGTATTGATTCAGAATACAGACCCTGTATATTCTTAAAGGTTGTCAGTTGTTATTCTATATTCTAACATACAACTATTACACACTACAATGTATGAGATATTGTAAAAAATACAACTTTAAGATAAAAATAAACACACACACACAAACATTAAAAACTATTGAAGTAAAACAACTTTTACGGATCCACTCGCGTTTATTTTATATTAATTAAAACTAATGTATAAAATAAATAACCACCCTGGTGAAAACTCCTTTAACGACACCTGGTCAAAATTTGATTTTTTTTTGTGTAACATCTGCAAAAGATCAGCTAGGAATCAGTAAAGGAACCCTACACAATGGAAAAGACACCCAATGGTGGAATAACAACAGCAAAGCAACCGTAGCTGAAAAGAAACACTTATTTAAGATTTGGCAGGAGACCCGCTCTGATCAGGATAGGGAAAAGTACAAATTGGCCAAAAAGCAGCTAGAAGAACAGTGGCCATTGAAAAAGATAATACTGAGCGAGACCTATATCAGCGACTGGAACTAGAGATGGACTATAAAATATACAAAATTGCAAAGCACAGACACAACAACATAAAATATTTCCAGACCACCAAGTACGTTAAAAATGCTAAAGGTATACTGCTCATCGATGACAATGATAGATGCGATAGACGGCACGACAACTATAATCGTCTATTAAATGAGGTGTTTGCCCGCCAACTAGAAGTAGAGGAACCAATGACTCAAGGACCCGTAGAAAAAATTACGCCTGAGGAAGTCAAAAGTGCAATTTCGAAAATAAAAAACCGCAAAGCAAACGGTCCGGATGAAATACCTGCTGAATTGTGGAAGGCTCTTTAAGCGGATGGAGAGGTATGGCTAGCTAAATTGTTCAATGACATCTTGAGAAATGAGAAAATGCCAGATGCGTGGAGAAATAGCTTGCTTGCCCTTCTATAAAGGCAAACTGATGTCCGCGATTGTAAAAATTTTATAGGAATAAAACTCACATCGCATACCCTCAAAATATGGGAAAGAGTCCTAAATGAGCGCCTCATAAAACTTGTTACGGTAACAGAAAACCAGTTCTGCTTCACAGCAGGGAAAGGTACCACAGATGCTATCCACGCGGTTAGGTTGGTTATGGAGAAAGCACGAGATATCAAACAAAATTTATAGTAACTATTTATAGACCTAGAGAAGGCCTTTGACCGAGTAATAAAGGACATGTACAGCGAGTGAAGCTGAAAATGCAGCAGCGGCAATCAGCAATCTCTCTCAAAAAAAAAATAAAATGTCCAAACAAGCGTCTAAAACCCCGCGGTATCATCTAAAATTTTTGGCATTAAAGTTGGTGTTCATCAGGGGAGTGCCATTAGTGTCCTACTATATAACATCGTCATAAATTATTTTACAACAAAAATCCAACGCCCCACACCATGGAACCTCTTATATGCTGATGATGTGGTCCTTATTTCTGATAACCTTCAGGAGATCTTAGAAGACTTAGAGCAGTGGAGAAAGTCATTAGAACTGAATGGCCTACGCATCAGCAGAACTAAGACTGAATAATATGTTCTGCAATTTCAACTCAAATGATAGCGCTAGCACTGATATCAAGCTTGACAATACTGCACTACCAAGGGCGAAATCCTTCAAATATTTAGGATCATTGCTCTCAGATGATGGATCAATTAAAGTGGACGTAACTCATAGGACAACGGCAGGGTGGAATAAGTTGCGTACCTTGACTGGAGTTATGTGTTACATGAAGGAACTGGGTCTGAGGGAAGAGGACGGACAGCGACGGACCACCTGTCGTCGCATATTTGGAAAAGCCGACCCCGTGTAGCGAGAGAAGGCGAGGCCAAAGAAAGAAGAATGTATAAAATAAACGCTAGTAGATCCGTAAAAGTTTTTTCATTTCAATGTGTAAGCAGTGTTCGCGTAAGCTTTAGATAACATTAAAAACTGTTATAATTTCAATTAAATTACCTTGCAGCGTTTGCAAATGGCCTCACCCATTTGGGCCCATTTTTAAAAGCAGCTTTACACGTTTCGGCATAACCTAGGGAAGGTTTTTTTTCCAATACACAACAACCTCGCGAAGTTGACACCTAAAACAATACATATTTTAATATATTTAAATAAAAGTAATTAGGTACTTACTTATTAATTACATACGTTGAAGACAAACCTTTTTATACAAGCAGAGATACTACTACTAGATATCCAAGTCTACACATTGTGTAGGTGAATTGTATGGCTACTTTGGGCGAAACGTGATAATGCAAATTTATACTAATATTATAAAGAGGAAACCTTTGTATTTTTGTATGTATGAATGTATGTTTGTAACGAATAAATTCAAAAACTACTAAACCTATTTAAAAATTCTTTCACCATTGCAATGCTACATTAGCGTTGAGTAACATAGGATATATTAAAAAATAATAATAAAAAAAGTCCACCCGTGCGAAGCAGGGACGGGCTGCTAGTAATATAATATTTTGCGTAAGTCCCTGAATCAAATAAGAGTCGGAGGATCCGCTGCTTGACTTAATTTAAGGAAAAGGCCCCGAATCGAGTCTCTTTATTTATGTACTACACACAGCGGAGAAAATGTTGTCCTGGCAATTTTGTCGAATCATATACCTACGAGTAGTAAGTTCACCAAGTCAAACAGTCATGCCCCCTTTAATATTTAGCTTTTGTTAACTCTAACACTTGATTAACATCATAACCATCACACACAAGGTTGTCTGCGTCAATTGCGTCTGTTATTAATGAATAGTGATAATATCATATGTAAATACACCTGTTCATTAATAATAACATATTTTTTTTTTATTTATTTATATTTATAATTTATTAAGTACGAAAAGTGAACTTATGATTTCTTAAGTGAAAAGTAGATATTGGCGGGCTCAAGGCCCGTCAGGGGCATCTAATCTGATTTAGGTCAAGATCTAACAAATGATAGCCATTTCTGACAAAACAGGTGAATTCCAGTATTGGGTGTAGTACTCCAAATCATTGTATAGTTTAAATTAATTTATAGTATTGAAGTACTATAATGTAAATACTCTATATTAATAATCATCATCAGCTTATATACGGCCCACAGTTAGGCTCTGGCCTTCCCATATGAACAACAGCAGCATATGGAAAGTTCGGGCCATAACTCACAACTTTGGCATGATGCGAGTTAGTGGATTTTACGACAACAACCAGGACTAGGCTTGACGTGCTTTCCGAAGAAAGGAGGAGTTTAAAATACTTTTATTTGGTTACCCATCCACCACCCGGCAAGGTTGCTTAGATTTTAAGATCGCAACCCGAACGCATAAATTGCTGTCCCTCAATAAAGTTACAAGTAAAAATAAGAAAGGTCAAATATTTTTTCTAATCGAAATAAATAGAAATAAGTTTCCTAAGTTTCTTTTTACATGGTTTATAAATTATAATATAGGAAGGTCATCGTGCACGTAACTTGTCTAGACTTGATATTGATATTGTCTGAGCAAACAAGACACAAATGATCTGAAATATTAAAAAATAATTTAAATAATGGCATTGACTTTCGTAAACTGGTTCTTATATAAAGTACAAAAAATTATATGTGCTTCTCTTAAAAATCATATGGCCACTGGTCCGAGTTGTATTCGTAATTTGGTACGGGTTCGGTATACGTTAATATTCGAATATCCATTGAGATTTAGCAAACTTACCTCCGATTTATTCCATTAACTCATAACATACAGGTACTTTAAAAAATAAACTCCTTTTGTATATTGGTGTATTAAAAATATATGTACTAACCAATATATGAATGCAGTGGCCACAAATAATTCCTATTATTATAGTGCCTATTATACCAATGCCCCATCCTGCATTGGAGAATGCGAGGGGTCCAGCTAGTAGACCGGACCCCAAAGAAGCCTTTATTAAATTAGCTGTAGACCTTAAATCTCTGAAAAATAAGTGTTTGTTATACACAACTTTAAGTAATAAGTTAAAAGATAAATAATATACATCGATTCATACGTATCACCGATTAGGATAAGTAATAATATTATTATAAATCCATTTTATCGCAACATCCCCATTACTTCGGATCCAAATAAAGTTTCTTGTAAAATATAATATAGATATGTTGGTAGTGGAGTACAAATTAGGTATTTAAACAAATGAACACCTTATTTTTACAACACTAGGTACTACTCTGTATACTAATTATTAGTCAAATCACACAACAAATAATCAATGAATCGTTCGATGAAATCAGTATATGACAGAGAGAGAGTGAGAAAAAAAATGTTGCTAGTATATAAAATATTACTCGTAATAACAATATAATTTGTTGGGGCTGCGAAAAGCTAGTTCCCGTTTAGCAAACTTCCTATTCGGTAATTCGGTTTTATACCATCTCTTTAGTAAACAATTTTGAGCTTTATACATTTAATTCCGTTTTCCAAATTTTAGTTTACCAAAAGGGAAGTAGCCTAATTAATCCACATAATATTACATAATTATTTGTGAAAAAACGAGTGTTAGGAATTTGTGAGAATATTTTTACACTGATTAGTGTAAGCTATTTGAAGCTGTGACTTCCCAGCTTTTAGAAACATAATATATTTTTGCATCGTTGAAGGAAGTACTTGAGTAAAGAGTACTATAATAAAAATATGAACAATAATAATAAAAAGCGGAAAGGAATAATGTTTAATCACTTCGTCTGTGATCTGAAGTGTAGCAAAATTAAAGCAACTGTATTATCCATTTATGTCAAATAAAAAAATATAAGGGTACTCAAAAGAGTTACTTAACTGTTTTGCTTTTACAAAAATTTCTACACACGTATATCGTCTTTGAAGTGATACATACCTTTAAACATCCAAACACAGCTTAAATCCTGGGCAACAATTTATACTTTTGTTCAATTTATATTTATCGCGATAAAACTTTCAAATATAAACAAAAAAAAAGAAACCATCTTTACCTTATCTTTTCGTAAATTCGTAAAGTGAAAGTTAAAAACCTAATTTTAATAGGTTATACATTAAAATATAAAATATAAAATAGGTATATTAAGTATAAAATTCCTTTTTTGTCTGTTTAAAAACATAAAAATGTAACAACTGTTGACTTGTATAGGTTCTGAATGTTTCTTCAAGGTCAGTTACGAAAAATTACCTAAGTCCTTACAATTTTAAAACCTTTTTCCATATTAGATATTACTTGAGATTTTTTATGTAAGATAAGCCTGACCTCGAGCTGGTTCGAAGTTTTCAAAGATTTTCTTTCTGTGTACGCAACAAAGATTGCCAAAAATTTATACTTATATTTACAGATTATAACTAAAGATTTTCTTTTAATAACCAAGCTTAAGAGAATAATTACAATAAGTTATTGTGTCACTTGGAGAAAGTTAGTATTATATCAAATTAATTCTTATGCTATATACGTGCATGAGATACCCAACGAAGAACGATAGTAAGTATTAACATACATCACCACAGGTCACACTTACGAATTAGGTTTATCGACATTGCGGTGTTCAAAAGGGTCATATTTTTCTTCTTGCACATTTTTCTCTTCGTTCATATTGCTTCAAGATCTCGACACTTCAGGATCACGCAAACACGATATCACTTCAATCGACACGCACAACTTGTGACTACTTTGCGTACGGGACAACGTAACGCTAACTTTGAGGCTAATTCACATTTAAAATTATATTTACGTCTTTATTTCCCCAATGTACCGACGGTCTACTCTATTGTATTAATACTTGCTAAACATAACATACGTTTTTTAGTGTGCAAATTGTTTGGTTTCGCATAATTTATGTGATTTTGTTCACCGTAGAGAATTGGCGAGCTATATGAAGAATTGTACCAAATACGGTGGTGCCTGTAATAGGTATGCTTTTGCTTCGGTTTAGACTAAAAACAATTCCCTTACACGCTAGTTTTTGGCTTTGAGTTGTAATAGTAAATGCAGCATTTGTTAAATATGCCAACGCGCCCTAAACGATTCATTTAATCGTAGAAGACATTAGCTTGGCGGTATGTAGGCAATATAATAACGAGATACGCGTGTGTCAATATAAAACGTATTAAGATAATAAAACGGTGATAAGTGTGTCTTATTTTAAATAAAGTGAAGGTAATAACGCCAATTAACGGGGGCCTGATAAGGCTTTGTTCATAATTTTTCATAGAAAAATACATTTTTGAACAGGCGTTTATTTAGCTTATTTTTTTTAATATGAAATTTTATAATATGAAATTGTACTGCGAATCAATGTGCCTTCTGTTTTCATATTATCGTTATCAATAGACTGCTGAGATCAAGTTTTCCAAAACCCAAAAGGATATGGTCATTAACTCTTCATGCAGTAGAACTAGATTAGATGCAACTATAACTATATCAACATCTTTACCGTTTTCGTGGTATTGTGGTTACACAATCAGTATCTAACCTAAAGGTTTACTAGGTTTGTTTCCAGCGGAGGTACAAGTTGTGCTTAGTTTGGCTGATGTTGGAGCTTCTTCTAAGTCTAGCCTAGCTAACACTGATTTGTTTTGGGGGAGTTTGCTGATTGACTCAAACGGCATTTTCAGCTTCACTGGGCTTTTTTGGGGGCAGCGAGAAAGGGTTCCTCAAGCCGTGTGAAACGAATCACCTTCGAAGGTTTTCTAGAGGGAACGGCATCATGCACTAAGGCGTGTTCCTGTGCCCTCAAGGTTGTCTGACACCTACTTTATGACCTGACGGTTAGACTGACACCCCCCAGTATGAACTTTAAAGGTCGTGTGTAGCGGGGATGTGCCCGTGCCCTACTAGATTCTCCGGACGGGTTCGGATCGGATCGGTTAAAGACAAATACGCTGCACATGCCATGCACTTTAGAGGTCAAATGACCAATACGCAAACTCGCGATTTTGTTTCCCTTAATCAAAATTGTTTTGTTTTTTACATCCTTTTTTTTAATTTATAATAAATATTTAAGTAAAACAGCCGTATTAAGGTAAAAAAATATTTATTAGAAACTTCAAATAATAATAATATCAGCAGAACTATAGCTTACTACTACTAATACTTACAAGAACAAAACTTGTAATATGTTTATTGATCGTTATGAGAACAAAAAACTGTCATTTTAACTAAAATTAAATATGAAGGAATGGCGAGGAGAAGACGTCACTCTTAAAGTAACAAATATTTTAGTCTACAATAAAGCTTAAGATTAAAATAAAATAAGGATATTTAACAATGAAACTCGCATGGGAGAGAAAGCATTCACAATCAACAAGCTAACAAATACAAACACATAAAATTAACACACAAATCAATATAAAATACGCTTCAAACAGATACAAAAAGCTATCAATGTTGATAACTTCAGTACTGCCTAATTCAATCACAACATCATGTTTTACATACATTCTTAAACCAATGATCATTCATACTCGTTCTTACACAACACAATATGAACATACATACCACACAAATGAACGAATGAAATTATTACACTAATAGTTTCAGGGTTTGATTGTTACATGTCTTGTTGTTTTTAGAACCTTTTGTACTTAAAAATTAGGCATGTTCCGAAACTTCATAGTGTTTGTACCACCATAAATCTCTAGGTGAGTTATCGGCTTGAGGTTGGCGTGTGTAATAAGGAACGGCGGTTTGTTTCGGAAACTGTATGTTTATGTAGTTGCCTGATTTAGGAATTACATTTTGGGATACCGGTGTATAAGGTGAAACTAGACGAGAGCGAGGCAGGAGATTGGGCGTGTATAGGTTTTGTGCTATTGGAGTCGCTGTGATAGTCGTAGGCCTAGGAGTGTAGGGTATAATCTGAGTGTTTTGATTCAAGATCTGCGTTTTTGGCGCATTTAGGAATTGTTGTGGCTGTTCACATACTGTCCCTTGGAGCAGAGTATCCAAACGAGCGGTATAAATTCTAAAATTAATATCGCTGTAATCTAGCTCTGCTTCAAGGAATACTGGCATCCGATCAGAAATCATCCACACATTTTTCCCTTCGTCAATTTTGATATCACTTGGAAATACGAAGCCAACATCGTCTTTGTCTACAACGCCGATGTTTTGCGGTTTGAATTGCAGGGAACTACTCCAGCATCCAATAGCATTTTGATCTATTAGATTGAATAATTGTACTCCTGAGTCATCCATTACTTTGGATGTAGTGTGAGCGTCGGGTCCACGTACACCAACGACCTTGAAGTCTTTGTAAGAACCTTTCACTTTACTTTCATCTCTTAAGATTTGGGTGGATACAGCGAATTCGGTGTGACTGGACAATGGGCTGAAGTATAATGTTCTGTATCCATCCACACCAATAGGTGATAGTGTTATGCCGAAGATTCCTTCTGCACTCCATTGGAAGTTAAGACCTGCAATATTGAAATCTCCAACGAGAGGGTCAGGCATGAAGTAGCTGTGGCTGAATCTCCAGGATTTGTTCTGTTCCCAAGAGTAAGCAATAAGTCCGTATCCGAGCTCATCGGAGAAGTAAGCGAAGGTGTCATCGCAGCTAGATCCCATGTCGAGGGCAATGTTGGCGATGAAAGTTGAAGGTAAAATGTCTTCAGGACGGAACACATATCTGCGGATGCGTTGATCGGTGTTTAAGTCATAGACATTTATAGAATAAGGGCAGAGATTGGTCACGTTGGGATCTGAAAAAGTAAAAAAAAAACTTAGTTAGCTTTGTAAATATCTAAAATACAAGTTTTTTTATAGATTTACTCTAAAAAAAATAAATTGTATTTTAGTACTCTTTAGAGATATACAGTAAAATTGTAGCGGATGTTGCGTTTCAATTAAAGATGGAGCTATTAACGTCTTTAAAGTTTTCATGCAGTTTTATGTAAGTATAAATACTACATCTGCACAAAAGAGTTCATTACTTTTATAATGTCATAAGTTTAAATGATCGACTTACCATATCCATAAGTGCCGACGTCCAGTACCCAAAGTCTGTCGCACTTGTCAGCTTTAATCCTATAGACTGTGTTCAGGCCACTCTCGCAGTTGCCCAACTCGTTGCCTTGCCAGCTCGGGTAGGGGTTTAACTTCGGTGATGGCACGTACGGTGCATCGAGCGGGATGTAGTTCAGGGTAGCAGGGATACCTGGAAAAAAGAAATAAATGGATGAGTTATATACTCGTAATTACATTAAATAACTACTGGAGAACACCTACAGTATGTTACTATAAAAAATATGTTTTTATTAATTTATTTATTTAATTTGAAAAACACTAAGTGTTGAATAATTCCACGAGCGGGATTCGAACCCTTACCCTATGACATGCTGGGTCAGGTGCACTACCAACTATGCTATCGTGGTTCAATCCAACTTGCCGAAATTAATCTACACTATCTACTTTTACTCTGCAAGCCATAGGAGCCCTATGCAATTGAAAGATCAGTTAAGAATTTCAATATTTAAAAAAAAATATTTTGATCTGATGTTGATGACGTAGATGTCGACATTGGGCTCTTTTGGTTTACATAGTAAGAGTAGATAGTGTTGATTAATATCGGTGAGTTGGATTGAGCCACGATTGCATAGTTGGTAGTGCACCTGATGGGTCAGGAAATGCTGGGGCATTTCATGGAGTGCGGGTGCGTGGAATTTTTTCAACACTCTGTCTTTTTTCAAATTGTAATTTGGTCGCAACAATATCTGCGTAAAATTATATGTGAATAATCTTATTTATTTAAACCTTTCTTTTTATAAGTAACACTTTTCTATTATTATCATCCGATTCCACTACGGGGCAAAACTTGACTTTAATCTATCCTAAAGTTTTACACAAACGGAAAAGCACTTAGACTTTCATCTTACTCGAGGCTGTTTAATGGTAAGTGACGATAATAGAAGAAGATAGATAGATAAATAGAAGTGAACTCAACTGCTAAAGAACAATAAACTTAAATATGATGGCGGTTGCTAGCCAGGCGGATCACAAGCCAAAAAACACATTGATAGTACTCTTCGCTGGGACCCAGTAGTTTTACCAAATTGTCAGTAGATAACAAAGGAGGTGAATTTAAATGTCTCAGAGCAAGGTTTTCGTGATAGTTTCTATCTATTACAACAGCTTCTACGACTCCCATGCTGTGCAAACTGTGTTCAAACTTGTCATAAGGCGGAAACTATCTTCCGGCGTGTCTTATTAATCAAAAAGTCCTTGGGTTCAGAAACACACGCATCCGCAGTTAAACGTTTATAAATATCAACTAGTTATTTATTTCGTAAGCATTCACCATTTGACTTGACCATTTGTTCGGCATTGAGTCAGAGGTTACTCATAAACTAGTACACTTTCGTAAAGCCATTAAAGGCCTTAAAATACCCAATAACATAATTTTCTTGTTTAATTGCTTTTTTTTAGAAACTCATTACGAACTAAGGATATTATGCAAAAGAAACACAGTGAGTGATGCTTGCAAAAATATTAACAATTCTTATTAGTTTTCTATCAGTTGTTAAAGATATTGAAAGATATTAAAGATTGTTTTCAAAATTTATAGTTTTGGGGTTATTATTTTGCGTTTTAAAAATTTTTTTTTAAATAAAATATATTTTTATATCCAAAAGCTTACGGTCCCTTAATGGAAATCGGTTATCGATTATAATTCAAGAATCATGTAAATTTATCAAACTAGCTTTCCGCCAAAAATCAATGTAACGAGACTTGAGAGTAGGCGGTAAATAACTCAATGTCACACATAATACTTCAATGCCGTTACCACAGCCACTAATTATTCCCAGGTTAAACCGGCATCATTAACTTACCTATTGACCTCCTTATTGTTGTGTAGTGGTATTTGGAAAAGTTATGATTTTGTATTTGAATGTAGTACAGTTGTTACAAATAATGGATCATAACCTACCTAGTTGGTCTTGGTAGATGCAAACGTTTCGTGGAGTCAATCCCGTTGAAAAACGCATAAGGATCATACCTCTATAAAAACGTATGAAGAAGACAACCTCCTTTAAAGCTCATGACAGTGCGAATGCGAAAGCCCACCGAACTTCAAACCTGGTGGACTCAATATGAATGAGATTGAAACTTTCAGAAAATAGCCCCTAGCCTCAAGTCTTAACGAGATAAAGGCACACTTGAATGGACTTAGCTAGGTGAGCTTGCACTGCGGATTGGTTTAGAAAAATTTTGTTACTGCGACTAGACCTGCGCTTTACTACGCGATCGCCAAGATATTTGCAACGGGTCAGTGTCTAGTCCAGGGATTCTTAAAGTGTGTCCGGGGGTCCGTAGCATGTGTATTAGGGGTCCGCAGTAGCTCAGTAAACTCTAAGCTCATTAAATTATGCAGTAAACTCAGCATTTCTCGGCTAAGCCACGCACTCGCAGTGACGATGACGCATCATCGTCGTCACGCACGTTACAAGCAGCATCCTTCTCATTAACTTAATAGGAAGTGAAACTACCAATAAAAGTATTTTTTTAATATGTATAAGACTTGTTTTCTTTTCCTAAATTAATCTTTGACAGGGGTCCGCGGAATTGTTTATATTGTGAAAGTGGTCCGTGACTGCGTAAAGTTTAAGAAACCCTGGTCTAGTCTCTTTCTGTTTTTTTGCTTTACAAAACCTAGGTATGTAAAGTCTCGGGACAAGGCAAAGACTCATTTTGAGTACCTTAGTAAGTATAGTAAATAATGAAGTGGAAATAAAAATAATTATGTTTTTACTAATATGAAGAGCTACAATAAGCTAGACATGTTTAGTTCGTAAAACAACACACATCTGTATTACGGTACACTTCTTCGACGACCAAGCATATAATGAGATAATTAGGTAAGTTAATAAATTTTACAAGCTCATTAATGTAACAGAAAATTGTGGGAAAAATTTAATATCTTGATAGTCTTAATGGTGTTGCAGGCTGTGACTTTGGGTAAGGTTTTCTCATGGTGGGCCTTGATAAGCATAATTTTAAATAATGAGGTTATAATGCGCCTAAATCTCACACAAACATCACGTCATAGTGTAAAAACAAAACAAAATCTGTTATCACATAATTTACTTATTTTATCTTTCATCATTATCATCAGCCAGTAAACTTTAATCCACAACATTTTACTAATTCCTTCTAGTGTGGGTGGCCAAACTGTATCATCGCGAGCTCCTCCGTGCTTCGGAAGGCACGTAAAGCCGCTGGTCCCGGCTGCATTTGCAGTCGTTAACAATCGCTAATCCGCACTGGGCCCGCGTGGTGGTTTATGACCCGTTCTCCCTATCCATCCATAGGGTAGGCTCTAACCCTAGCAGTGGGGACATAAAAATGAGCTGGTGACTTCTGGCCTTGTATAAGGTATGGGTTCATGTCATAATCTTCTCCACGATTTCCCGCATCCAAGCCGAGCAATTATCCGCTCGGCTACGACGCTTAATACGCATAAGATAAAGCCTTACGCCCATTAAAGCATTCCACAAAAGTAAACGTTAATAGTAATAATTAATTACATAGGAGAAACTAAATATCACTCTAAACTTCCATGGTCACTGATATTTGAATTAATTGTTCGAGGTATTACCAGAAGTAATAAGTATATAAGTTTTAAATGTTACTGAGCCGGCAAATGAGCATATTTTTCGCTTGATGAAAAGCTGATTCTAGTGTGCTGCAATCAATAGATCAAAAAAAGATATAATGCAATTTCGCCAGATGGGAAGGAATGGGTGGGATAATCATATCGGGAGCTTTCTTCTTTTGTCATTCAAATCGGGTAAGTTCTTGGCCTTCAATTTACCTGATGTTAAGTGATGATAAGGCCGATGGTGGAAGCGCACATCACCCGGATCCTCAACAATTGAGCCTTCGGTAGGTACGTAGGCTGTTAATCCGGGCTGGTGTGGTAAGATGGATTCTGAAACCTATAACACGCATGTGGCCGAGGTTGTGGGTTACACTTGATCTCCTGTTCTATTGTTTATGTAGGCCTGAGCCCAGCAGTAAGACGTTTAAAAGTTGCTGGTGATTTCGAACCTTAACAGGATGAGTAGGTGGCGAGGAAACACTACTAGATTCTAGTATATCTATCTATCTTACTACTAGATTTGCGGATGATTAAATGATTCTTCTAAAATTATTAAATTACGTAACTTAACATTAATCCAAATGGGTAATCCAAAAGGGGCCATAATTTTTCAGTTGGGCGATTTATAAAAATATTTTTGTTTATTTTTTTTTAATTTTTAATTTTTTATTTAAAACAATGTTTCAACCCCTTCGGCCGTTAACCTCTGGTCTGTCTGAATACCAGACACAATAGAATTTCAATTGTTTGGCGCCGTGGATCCACGTTTCGACATACCAAAACTTAAGGAAACCAAAGTTTGGAAACTAGTTTCCTAAACGCCTTTTTTATACTTCTACGTAATTGGTTTCCTAAAAACCTTTTTTTATACTTCTACGTAACTGGTTTCCTAAAAGTACTATGTTTATGTTATTTCAGCCACCTATGGAACTTGTAACCGTATTTCAGTAAAAAAAATATTAGCTTTGAGTATTGTATCTTGTACAAATGAAAATAAAGAATCAAATTTTACTTGAACATAAGCCAATTATTGAAAAATACTATACTACTATGCTACTATACTGTTATAAATTATAATTAATTTTGAAATGGAACTTCATGTTCATAACTAAAACAAAATTAAATAGTTTCAATTAATTTTGCGTCTAAAGCCTCGTTGGCCGAGTGGCAAAGCGTTCGGCCCAATACTCGAAGGTCCCAGATTCAATTCTCAGGTCGGGCGAAGTGTGTTTCGGATTTTTCGATGCATAGCCCGGATTCGTGATCACCAACCCGCATTTGGCAAGCGTGGTGCATGGATCAACCCATTATCCATGAATTGTAGTGATGAGTTGATTTCAATGATGGAGGCCTTTGCCCAGCAGTGGGACATTAACGCTTTTTATTTTACTTAATAAGTTTTGAGAATTATGTTTTTATTTTAAAATTTTGTTATGAGTCTGAACAGATCCGTGAGGCTTCTCAACACCTCGCATGCTCCAATTTGGACAAACATTACACTTACGACGTTTTGCGTCTAGTAATAGTGCGGAAGGTGATTCAATCAAGGCTCTCGGCCATCTCGCGAGATTGCCCGTAACAAGATTACATGTTCAGAGCAATCACACAATTTGTGTTGCCTACTTAAGCAGTATTAGTGGTTGCGGTAAAGTGTACACATGTATCTGCAACGATACCAGTCATTACCTATAATGATGTCATTGGTCGATTTTTATTTTGAAATGGTTGTTTTACAAGTTTAATGAAGTGATGAAGTCAAATATTGTTTTCTGAAGCTTACGCGAACGCTACTCATTGAAATGACTCATTCTCAACTCAAATTAATGATTTTTACTATGTTCGCGTTTCGCAGGGTCTCTCTTCTATTCTATCTCTCCGTATTTTCACTGTTATGAAAAAAACATATGGGTTCCAAATGTCAGAATAAAATAATTATGTAAAATAAAACGCTAGTCAATTTGTAAAAAGTGTTACAAATTGACTGGCGTTTTAAAGTGTTTTATTTCAATAATAAAGTCATGGCGGCCTGAACATTTTAAAATGGTAATAATGAATTGTTGCTAAATATTCCTTAATCTATACTAATATTTTAAAGAGGAAAGCTTTGTTTTTGTATGTATGTTTGTAACGAATAAACTCAAAAACTACTAAACTGATTTAAACAATTCTTTCACCATTAGAATGCTACATTGAAATGCTACATGGAAAAAATAAAAAAAAAATGTTTACCCGTGATCGTGCCACCAGGTGTCTTCCATCATGGAGGAGCTTTTAATTGCTGCCGTTTATAAAAGAGAGGCCCTATGGAACCCTGCTTCAGATTTATAAACGTTGCAAACGTTTCTTCATACGTAAATAAGAAAAAAACATTTCATCATATTTACGCAACTTTTTATATAATATTATTAAATTGTCCTTCCGTAATTACTGCAAGCTTACACTTTGTTTATTAATATACGGTGTTATAGATTATCTAAATTATTGTACCTCTGATTTTGTCTAAACAATCACGGTTCGGAGCGGTTTTTTAATTATTATTTTAAATTAACACGTGTTAATTTGAAAAATTATAATTTAACGTATCTTCCCCATACAAAATTAGTATGACCGCGCGGCATCTAATAAATATGGACGAAGACCACAGACCAAGTATCTAAATAGACGACGCATGAGTCACGATATGTATCAAAACCAAGCGTGCCACGTTTTTTTAACATACCTACTATGATTTGACAAGCGCTATCTAATGATGGAAATCACCTTACGCGCCAAATCGATTTAAAAATGCCGTGTTGCGAACGATTTTAATACATAAATTCATTCATGGATTTTGTCATCGATTTATATCGAAAGCAAAGCAAATATAAATTATCTTATTAAGAAGTTTCATTTTGTTCATTTTTTTCAGAAAAAAATTAAAATTGCTTATAACTAAGGCGAGATGTCAAATGTTACACATCATATGCGACTACTGTACTGTAAGGCTCGCTCGTTTTTTTACCTAATTAATTAAACTACATTGGTGTGTAAAAAAGGTCGCTAGAATTTTTTGATATAATTTTGTTGAGGTGATAGGTTTAAAAAGCCCTCTTTAAATAAATTTCAAAATATAATTTCTTTCCAATCATCATAATTTCGTAAGCGATTTGAATTGAATAGACGTTTTTAAGAGTAAACGGCACTAGTTAGAAAATTTGACAGAAAAATTACAAAAGCTACTGTGCCTCGAAACTGACGCGAAGTACGTATGAAACGATAGTTTGATGTTCATTGCCCGTTTACACAATACACTACCCACATGCATAGAGCTAAGTAAAGCCGCAATGTATGACGAACATGCGACATACTCTAGATTTTCTCAAAACTATCATAAAATCAAAATAAATCATTTTAAAATTAATTACGAATATTTGTATCATAAAATTCCTTCCGGTGGAAGGCATCGTGTTCTACTTATTAGCTACTTACAGATGAAGTGTTTTATTAATTTACTAGCTGACTGGCGGACTTTATGCCGCTTTGACAGTTTCCATGACAACAAAACAAACAAAACGGTGAGAGTTTCCATTACAACAAAACAAATAAATCATTCGTCCGCTTAAGAACACCCCTATAACAGCACCACCTACCGGATCCAAATTTAAATCTTATGTTTTTGACAGATGTTTCCCTGGGTACGTCGATCGCGGACTGAATATAAGCAGCGGTCAGTTGAGCATAGATGGGCTCACGATCTGTTCCGAACCCTTCGGAGAATCTAGTAGGGCACAGGGACACGTCTTAGTGCGTGATGCCGTTCCCTCTAGAAAACCTCCGAAGGTGATTCGTTTAACACGGCTTGAGGAACCTTTTAAGTTTCTCGTCGCAACCAAAAAAGCCAGGTGAAGCTGAAGATGCCGTCTGAGGCAGTCAGCAATCTCTCCCAAAAAAAAAAACAGATGAGCTCATTCGAAACACTTGAAGTAGGTGTACTTGCGTGATCTATGTTAATATAGGTCTGTGCTTTTACGTTTTATCAAGTGTTATGTCAAAATGACAAAACTGTTGGTTTATGGGAAAATATCATAGGTATCTTTAGCGAAGGCATACTTCATGCTCTATTTAAATAAATTAAATGTAGACATTATTCATGTACAAATACGTGTACATGAATAATGTCTACATTTAATTTATTTAGATATTCGACCATGGTCAACAGGTACTACAGAAAATAGTTAACTTTAAGGTTTACACAAATATATTCAGTTAAAAAAATGTGAGAACTGCAAGACTTGCAAAACAATTTAAATTAGATAAAAAAAAACATATTTAGGATTATGGGAATATATTATTTAACGCAAATTTTGTTAGAAACAAAGTGCATCTTGTTTTTTTTATCACGAACAAAATTTGATCAAATTTTTTTAACACCTTAAAAAAATATATTTAGAAGATCATAAAAAACTTAATTTTACGTAATATGTACAAAGTACTATTTAGAACTTCATATTTTGCCACTAGCGGAATAATAATAATATATAATCAAAACGCTCACGGATCAAATCCAAACACATTAGCAGGTCAGCTCTGACCCGTATACATAAATAAAAATAATTCGTACGATACGATAATTAATGAAATTATTACGCCACACCAACCTGTCAAATTAAATTGCACATTCGGCACTAAAGTATGTATAAGCAGTTAACCACAAAACCGGAAGGTTACTACATATGTTTAAGAAAGCTACTAGCTCAGTGGGTGTGGTAGTAACTATATCAGTTATATAAATATGTGGCTTGGCATTGACCTCGTCCGCTAATGTTTGTTCTATTTCATTACACATTTTGTGTGAATTAAAAGACCTTGTTTTGAATCACTCGAGAATTTTTTGGAGTTTTCGATGCGATGCGATGTGTTATTATATTAGATAGGTAGATAGATAGATAATACTCTTTTTGCAATACTATAAAACATAAACATGAACATGAACAAAAAAAAAATATATAAAATAATAATATAAAATTTAAAATTGAAATATTGTTAAAGTAAATATCTCAATGTTCCCGATTTGTTAGTGTTAGTTCCGAAACTCTTTAATTTCAGTTTCAACAAAAGACGAACAAGACGAACGAATAAAAACGAGAACGAAAAGACGAACAAAATATTAAATCGGAGAGGAACTCATGATAATAATCAATTCCTGGTCAGTTAAATCCTACGACTCCTAGACTGAAGTTAAACTTAATTTAAAAATGATGCTGTCTTTGCCTTTAATAAGAAAATAGAACTTAAGTCCACGTTTTGAAACAAGACGGTTTGGGTTTCAGTTATTGTTTTGATTCTAAATTATATAAATTAGTTGGAATTACGCTACTATTCTCTACTCTCCGCATGAATTTTGAGATGTAGGCTACGAGATATAAAATAAATTATCAGTAATTTATTTCAAAATCATTATTCTAGTGAATGATACTATAATTGCTTAAATTAATTCAAGCAATTCATAACATTAGTTTGTTTGGTTTTGTGAGCAACAATAGCCTGGCATTATTTCTTCTAGTTTCTATTTATTTAATACAAATTGGATTTGAGGAAATGTCTTATTTTATCTAAGAGCTTTTGAATCTTATCAAATAAAGAGTTACGAAACGGAAAGTTTTCACTATTAGCATTAAAAATATCATATTAAACATCATTATGAGAAGAGTTTAGGACATTAACCCACTATAACACTACGAGAGTAAAATATGCGATTTGAAATGAAAATTATATAAACCAGAATAAATGTCGCAATACATGACAGCCTGTTGATTGAGTGGTTAACTACTTTACATTTCACGGTAGTTACTGGTTCGATTATCGGACTGATATAATAAATATGTGGTCACAAATATTTTGTTTCGAGTCTGAGTGTGGAAATATAGCATTTTAATTTTATTTTTTTGTGGCTGTTGATATTAGTAGATTGATATTTTATTGCTTTAATCCTTTGTAATAATGAATAGTTTTTTTTATTATTTAGGTTTGCGAGAGATAGACAGAGAGAGAGAGAGCGTACGATGTGTTTAAGGCAGAAAATTTATTTATTGATCTGTAAAATATTAATTAGACTTGGACTTTAATTAATTTAAATTGATTGGAATCAAACTATTGTTATGAGAGAGTTTGTTGATTGCCTCAGGCGGCATTTTCAGAGCCACCGAACCAACTTTGAAAGATTCCGAAGGCGGGGTGACTTTTTACTGTCATACCATGCACTGTTATATTTTATATGGGCTCCAAGGATGTTTAACATCAAGGTCAGTTTGGTCACTGTTAATCAAATAAGAATATGTTATTATATATAATATTATATTAGGTCCGGAAAACTAAAACCTTATTATTTAAAACTTGTTTCCTACATATTGTTATCTAAAGTTTACGCGAACACTACACATTGAAATGAAACAACTTTTACGGATCTACTCGAAACGAAACGTCGGTAAAAACATTAATTAAAACTAATGTATAAAATAAACGCGAATGGATCCGTAAAAGTTGTTTCGTTTTGAATTGTTTCCAACATGTTTTTTTTATACTGTTGTAAAAACAGGTGGTTAGGTGTATGAATTAGCCGTCAATTTTGATAATGCCAACCAAACCGTTTATGATTTGGGATACCTACATTTCGTTAGCGCAGTGTCTGGGTTTTTCCTCAAACTAAATCAGCATTGCCCTTTTTATCTCCTTTGTTTTTCGGACGGTATATTAAACAATCAACAAACACTTTGTGTATTTCTATAGTTTAGTCAGTATTGTTTTAGTTTATATTAGAGATAGGTATTGTGTAAATATGTATCAAAAGGGCTTTTTTATAATATTAAAAGTCTTTTACCTCTGTGGTAATATAATGTCCATTTAATTAATGGATGTTTCAGGAAATATCAAGGGTCAGGACCCTTGAACAAATACCAAGGATAAACCGGATCTATAGCATATTTGTTTTATCCTGTATGTTATACTATATAGTTATATATAGTTTCTCTATAAGTATTTTAACCTCGGTAATACTTTAATAACCATTGTTTTTTATTTCGTGGCATTTTATCACGCGCACATTAAGCTTAATAGTAAGTAATTAGCCAGTATACTGTCCTATTCCTTAGTATGCCATGATGGTAGGTTCTGGCCTACCATCATTGATATCAAGACAGAAATCGCCTAGATGTTCTATTTTCTACTGTTATCTTGACAGGCAAGTTCCAGTAATTCACTAATGCATCGCCTAAGTCACCAATGCATCGCTTAAGTCCAGAAAGTCACCAAGCACTATTTATTAATTCGTGAAGCGAAAACTTCGTGACCCTTTTTAAGGACATTGCTAGCACGGAAGAGTGTGGATAGAAATTTGGTAAAGTTAAAGTTTATATGAAGTAGAAGTCTCGAAAGATATAACTTATTGAATATTTGGTCGTCGAATATCGACCGCTGGGCGACTAGTTTATAATATTATGTCATCCATCATGTAATCTTAGATATGAGTAGGTATGTTTGGATTTCCTAAACTATCTGGTGGGTATGGCTCGTCTTCAAAGGAGGAAAAGTAGTATAATAAACAACATTTATGTCAGTAATCAATTTAAACAATGTTGAAGAAAAAAGCTTAGAATAACAAATCGTTATTTTTGACCTTGAAAAAAAAAGTGAGCTGTTATTGTTACTAAATATTCGTAATACGTCAGATATAGGTGAGTCAGAATTTAATAAAGATTATTTTAATCAAATTAAACTCTCGTTTTTTCCAAATTTAGGTAGGTACTATTAATCTTTTACTGACAATTTTCATTATACACAACTGCAGAAATGGTCTGTTGCCAATGTTTACTGACTTTAACCTCTTTATCATAAGATCTTATAAATTTATCATTAAAGGCTTTAAACGAAAGTGAATGCTCTAGCCCGCGTAGTGTTTATGGTCCGTTTTCTCTATCAATCCATAGGGAAGCCTTCTGCTCCGTGCGGACATAAAATAGACTGGTGATAAGTGAAACACATACTCTAAGTGATTTCATGTCTAATAAACGTTACACGGTTAAATCGTCCCTCGCACATCTTACTGTCCCATCTTATTTTTGGTACAAACGTTTTCTAACTAATAGTTTTCAAACTATCACACGTTTCTACAGACAAAAATACCTAAAATGAGATAGGACAGTTAGATGTGCGAGGGACGAAATGGTACCTAATCGCAAAACCATCTAACAATCCTGCAAAGCCTACAGTGGCAATCAAGGTCATAATAATATGTTCATTTTTTTATTGTTTATTCTGTCTCCGCACGGCTTGTATATTCGGTCAATCCTTTTTTGTTTTAATATACCGTGACAGATTGAATGACATATTACGATTAGGTCGGCACATTATCATTAAGATCAATCTATAAATCAACAAAATAACTTGAGAAGTTACTGACCCAGCAAAAAGACAACGATACATTTTTTGCTTATTAATATTGATATTTTTTTTATTAGTAACTTCCTTTGTGTAGTAAAACTTATCTTTATTTATTTGGTATTAGGTACACCAACAGTACATACACGCAACATTATAAGCAGTTACACTATAGGTTTCTTTCTATTCTATATGTATAATAAATAATAAATAAACTTTCCTCCACTCACACCAATTATCTAGCCCAAGAGAAGCTTCGTTATGAAACCCGTTAAATGGTTACTAGACAACGAACAAACATACTTAAAATACTTAAATACATACTTGTTACAAATAGAAAACACCCAGACCCGAGATAATTTAAAAAACAATAATTTCTAACCCGGTGTACAAACCACTCGACCAAGGAGGTCGTCAAATTTATTCTTTATATATATTCTAATATATATACCAATAAAAGGCGTACACAGCATTGAAGTTGTAACAAGCAACAAAATTACAAAACTTATTGACTATACGTATAGTATATTACAGAAACACACACATTACCTATTTAACAATAACCCTAACGCTATACAACAAACATACAACATACATGCAATTCAAAATCATACAAGCTATGGCGATGATATTATATGTTAATTGATATGTTTTATATGTTTCTCACCTCTTTGTCCTCTCGGACAATGCGCTTTAGAGATCGGCGCACCGTATCTTACCCCGATCCCACCCTAACCCCTCGGATAATCTAGTGGGGAAAGGGGACTGTTGCCTGTTGTTGTTGAAGGGGAGGAGGGAATGTTGCCATTCCCTCTAGATACCCTCTGACGGTGTTTTATTTATTTATATTTTTATTTTAGTGTTTCGATCACACGGCTTTAGGGACCCTTTAAGTTTTTCGCCACCCCTAAAAGTACTACTGTTTAAAAGACAAAGCTTCTCAAAGTTTAGCAATAGTCAATAAGAGAAAGTCATCATAATTATAATCAACTTTTTGGTGGCTCAATACCGTCCTATGTTAAGGAGATTAAGCAGTTACCACATCGGCTTAGCTAGTGGGTGAGTATAGGTGGGTATTAACGTGTGGTTACGATTTAACTGGGTCCGACTTCATGTGCAGCATAGCGAATATTGCTTATCTTTGCTCGATTATAATCTGCTTGGAAGCGACGGTAGATGAACGGATATACAAGGGTTGAATAAAAGACGTCCTCGTTTAATCCCCCATAGCCGCGTAAGACTACTGACGTGAATCCATACCTTATATAAGCTTTCTAGGTGGGTTTACAGGGCTATTTTGTGAATGTGGTGATAGCGCATTATTAATATAAACTTAAAAGAAAAAAAAACGTAGGTAACGCACTTTACGCTACATTTTTTAATGATTGCTGTTATTGCCTTTGCAGCGTAACCGCGGCGGCGTGGGCGGCGAGAAACATAAAGGGTTCCTCAAGCCACGTAATCGAAATACCCTTACAGAGTTTCTAAAGCACTGGGCGTCGCGTCCTCATTCTCTAATAGATTCTTTGAGGCGTTCGGATCTGAACGAACTAGCCGCTACGCTAATGAGTATCTCAAACAATTAAATGTGCAATAATTTTTAGAAGTCGACTTACCAGCTCGCCACCTCGGTACGCTGACGAAGAGTTTGTTCCGCCACCTTTCGATGCCCACTGGTAGTGCGTTCTCAGGGATCAGGGCACCAGAACTGATCGCTTGCTGCCTGGTATACTCGTCAGGGTAGTTCCAATCCAGAGCATTCCACGCGAACATCTCCTCGAACTTCACCGCTGCCGATGCGAAGGGCAGGAACAAAAGAAAGTATCGCCACGCCATTCTGTTCAAAAAGTAAAGTTTAAAACGTTTTAATATATAAAAAAAGCTCAACACTATACCTAGATACACTACTATAACTAGCGGTGCGTAATGTTTTTAGTGTAGATAGTGCTAGATCAAGCGGATCATGACTCTATGAATGAGTTGACTTTGTGAATGAGATCAATGCTCAATGTTACTTGACATTGTTTCTTCAGTAAGTTCGTGGTACAGGGTAGTGACATCGTTGTTCGATACTAGCTTTCGTAGCCAATAAATTGATATTTTATGAAAAAAGTGGCGATCACTGCTTCTTCTCGGAAACTGGCCACTAACCTACTGTCACTCAATGTCTAAACATCGTGTTGAGAAGTTGCTGAAAGTGGGCCGGTGATTGGGTTAAAGATCATATTTATATTATTTACGTCACCCGACTCCAAGTAAAGACGCAATGGGTAAGTTTGAGAACAGGATTAAAAATATAATGTTGACAGCACATATCGTGATAAAAAGGTATAACAGGTTCGTCGTTAAATAATTATAACTATTGGAAATCCCTTCTTGCATTCATGAGACAGGGATAGGGAAAAATATATATATTCACTTTTTTTCAAGTTAACATAAAATATATTATATTTTATGGTGACTTTTATAAAAAAAAACACCCAAATGATAAGCTCTCAGAGAACATCCTTCAAACATTGTTGTTTGGTTGGGACAGCCTTAGATAAAATAGAGCAAAAATTATAAATGTGTATATTAAATATCGTATTTGATTTCATGCTTCTGTACACATAATATGCAAAATAACATTGATATGATTACCTATTAAATAATATATGGAGTATGTATTAACTATGCTTAATTATTATATTTGTAATTTTACAAGAATACTTAATGTAACAACATAATCCATCAAAGGTTGAGTAAATGCCTTAGGGCTATTTTTACCAATGAAGTAATGACATAGTAGGCGGTATAATGAGGTCTCGGCATTAACGTTTTTTTGAGATCTATATCAACTACCTATAATAGTAAATCATACAAATAAACTTTAAGTCGGTTAACGCATATTTTTTTTTAGGTTTTATTTTATTTTATTTTTGACATTTTTTTAATGTAGCTGTCAAGTTATTCGGTTTTATGCTTATAATTTTTTCTCTCAAACAATTAATATAAATTAATGAATAATTAAAATTAATATATGAAAACTAATTAAGTTAAAAGAGGTGTTGAAGAAAAAACAATATTATTTAAGAAATAAAAGTACTTCAATTTTTCGGTCAATAAAAAAAAATTGAAAAAAAAAAGAATGCAGACTAATTTTAAAGTTGATCCACATCCGACTTCAAACTTTTTTTGAATCAAAAAAGGTATCAACACTTCATTTCTCTCCGTAACTAACTGATATTCCCGCCACACTTTTCACAAATCAAACACACTAAACTACAGACACTATTACTAATTGAATAGGGTGTATAATGGCACGTACATTGCTGTCATAGGTGATGGCAACGACAACCGAAGTAAAACTAAATTTCACAGAGTCACCCCCCCTTTATAAACAAATGCCGGTCCACACACGTGGGGGGCAAAGCGACCACATAACTATACCCGATCGATATACAATCACTTCAAAGGACATTTTTGGTCAGTGGCAAAATTGTTTTTCTTGTTAATTGCAAATCTGCTATTTTGCAATTGTACACTTCCGACGTTTCGTTACTAAAACACTAGAACTTGATTTTTTTTTTCTTAAAACCATCAATTTTAAACCACTTTAGTAAGCTTAGACTAGTTTATAATTTTTGATCATATGATAAAATAACTTTTTAATCGCAGAAATGGTTAACCAAAGTACATGTTAATTGTTATTATAAAAGAAGGATCATTCGACATAATTGCATGCATGCGGAAATACCTCATAAAAATCCATAAAATCTTACAACACGCTATTATCTAGCTAATAACGTATTTGAAAATACTAGCTCGCCATATTGGAAGATCTGTGTCTGTGCTGTAAGTTCGATTCTCTACTGAAGTCAATGTTTTTTAAAATTGGTACTTTCAGTTTTACCTTACAAACTCATCCATATAATATATTCATATTAGTCGTAGTTGATTATGTCGTGTTCGTGCCCCGTGCGTGCTCTGTGCCTCAGAAGGCACGTTAAGCCGTCAGCATCCGTCAGGTCCCGGCCGCATCGGCAGTCGTCGACAACCACCAATCCGCACTGGGTCCGTGTGGTCCGTGTTATGGCCCGTTCTCCCTGGGGAACGAATTTTAAATCGGTGACCAAGTATCACGCTATGATATCAATATCGATTGCTTCTCTACCTTATACTTATATTCAAAGTAAATGGTAACAAATTTTTGTCACTCAAAATACTCGAACGGCATACTATTTTAAGAAAATGAAAAAATGAATATGAAAAACTTTATTGCCATAAACATAAAAAAAAAAGATAAAAATACAACACCGACGACAATTATTAATATATAACAAATTATAGTTAAAAGCATAAATAATAATAATAATAAATTTAATTTCGACTAATATTCGTGCCATAAATTTTTTTTTGATGTATGTCGTTTTTATTACTATAAATAAATAAATAACAATAATAATAAACATAAGTGATGGTGGATTAAGTGTTACATAACATTAAAAACAGTACATTGTTGTTAAACAAAGTAACATATTTTTATAGTCAGTTAATAGTACCGGGTGTGAAACACTGTCTACAATTTAAAGTAAATGTGTGTAACTGTTGTTTTCTTTTTGTTTCTATCTGTGTGTGAGCGGTAAATAATTTATCTGTCTGTCTAAAATAATGCCATTATTTCGTAGTAAATGTGTTTTCTCTTAAACATTAAATGAATCAAAACGTGCTGTTGTCGCGGTCACCACACAATTCGTAGTTTTATTATTTTATTTAGAAACACAAAGTACAAAAAATTATGCTAAACCTAAGTTTACGATTCCCAAGAGGTTACTTAGATGTATTATACTAAAATATAACACTGTATAATTTATACATTAAAATATTTTACACGCTTCACAGAACGTCTTCCTCTTAGGCTCCTACTTTAGGTAACAAAGTTATAAAAACATATTTATTAACTAAAATTCATTAGAAGGCAGTTTTTTTTATTTACGGTACATTTATTGAACAACCATTGATGAAACAACGCTGTTGAACATCATTAGGAGCACGCTCATTAACAAGAGTCTCATGCCTGCGTTTAACAACGACTCCTGAGTTTTTGGTGACCCGAACCACTTTAGATGACAATTTAATTCCGGCAACCGTTACCTAACTTCGCTTAGAGGTTATCAGTGAGTAACTTGTATTTCTCTATTTGTTTTTCATTAGAAGTGATAATGACTAACACCCGTTTGCACTAAACTTATAAATCGCCTAAGTCATTGCCTAACTACTACCCGGTCAAGTTAACTCGGCACCTGAGTGTAAGCGACGTTTTCGAGCCAGGTGCCAAGTTAACTTGACCGGGCAGTAGTTAAGCCAAGACTTAGGAGATTCATAAGTTTAGTGCAAACGGGTGCAAGTGATATAAAGAAGAAAAAACTTTTATTAGAAGTGCTTCGACATACAATTTTTTTTATGGCATTTGATCAAGTTAAAGGTGAACGCACATCTAGCCGCACCGCACGCACCGCAGTCGAATTCTTATATGAAGTTCTGTGTAAGTGTGCAACTGTGGCGCGGGTGGGTGTGTGAGAACTTCATATAAGAATTCGAATGCGGCGACTGCGGTGCGTGCGGTGCGGCTTGATGTGCGTTCACCTTAACAGAATGGAAATTTTATATAAATGGCATTGGAACAGCGCCACCTAGTGAGAAAAGTGGTAAGTAAAAATAGTGCCATACAAATTCTCGGTTACCTTGAGCGATTGGTGTTTGATAGCAGTTGTTAAACTTTTTTCTTAAGCCTGCAAAAACCCAGAGAGACGCAGTTGGTGATGTGGGACTTCTTCAAGTCCTGAAGAGCTCGGCTGGGCGGGGGGGGATGAGTTGTCCTTCATCATCATCACCAGCTCATTTTGTGTCCCTACTGCTGGGGCACGAGCCTCCCCTATGGATGAATAGGGAGAATAAACCATAAACCACCACGCGGGACCAGTGCGGATTGGTAGTTGTTAATGACTGCTAATGCAGGAGGGACCAATAGCTTTACGTGCTTTCTGAAGCATGTAGAGAAGATTTTTTGGTCACTCATCCGATGACAGGCCTTTGTGAACGAGAAGTATACCTGCAAAAACTCTATCACTGTTTTGCCACCAGGGTGCTCTAGGGATCAAATAGCTATAATATGCAGTAATGAGAATGTGGGAAGGCCTGAGCCCAGCAGTGGGATGCTAATAGGCCGCTTATAAAGGGATTTAGAAAAAAAAACTAATGTGTTTCTATAATTTCTTGCCAGTCAGTTGCAATGCGTTGTATCGTGCCGCTTTATTGGGCTCGGCTAGCGATGCGTTAACGTATCGTGTGTTGTTAATGGGCTGTAAAACATGGTAGTACCACTCCCAGACCTACTATAATGTAAGAAAGGGTCAATTATTAACATAGATGACTGCAATAGTCCTGAAAAGAATTATCTCGTTAGTGTTGCATGAAGGCATTTTGTTTTTACTGAAAAGCAAAAGAGATTCGAAATTATTAAAAAAGGCTCATTTACAAAAAAAATACTATTACTGCCATATATTATTTGTTTCATTATTACAAATAATAATGTCTAATTATTGTAGAAAAGATATCCCGTAGCACAATTTATTCCTATCCTTACTGTCATTACTTATGATTTTGGTTTGATTCTCGATTTAGATTGGGAGGATTTGAAACGCACTTTACCCGGAATTTTCCACCACAGAGGAAACTGGCTATTTAATTCCTGTCGGAACAGTACATAACGTTGTAGTGGAGACTTAAATAAGATAATGGTAGTAGCCAGGTGGTCTTGAAACATTTCCTACCACTAACTAAACCGAGTACAAATCAAATCGAACCCTTTCTGCAAACCCGTGACTTATAGGTCTGAGACCAGTAGTTTAACCACTAGACTACAGAGGCAACCCCGCCCGATCCTCTAAATGCTACTACACATTTACAGAATACACTAAACATGCACGCTAGTTTAGGCCCAAGACACCGTACTTCTAGAACAAGGGTACGACGAGGCAGTGCACACGCGCTCTATACAAGGTGCTGACATGTACTAGCTGGGCGCTTCTCCCCACCCCCACGACCCGGTCAACCTGAGCCGAGGTCCGAGTCTTTAGAGGCGCCCTGAGGTTGTTCCGCTCCCCGATCCGATCCGAACCACTCGGAGAATCTAGTAAGGGAAGGGGACACGCACTAGGGCGTAATGCCGTTTTCCCTCTAGAAAACCTCTGACAGTGATTCGTTTCACACGGCTTCATGAACCCTTTAAGTTTCCCGCCGTCCCCAGAAAGTCCGGTGAATCTGAAAACGCCCAGTAACAATCAGCAAATTCTCTTAAAAAACGCATATGCATTTGGCTACTTCACACTTTAATCAAGAATTTTGTTGATTAAGGACACATTACACGGTCGATATTGATTACAAACTAGCTGTTAGCTAGGCGTGCTTTAAAATAATACACGCTCGAGTACCCCGAGTGCATGCAATTAAATACCCGTAGCGTGAAATTCTCCTATTATCCATGGAGGTTTTATACCATGCATTGAGTAGCTAATAGCATAGTCAAATTAAAAATTAAAGTAGGTACTTTCTGTCCATCGACTTTTTTCAATACCCCAATTTAAAAAAAATACGCCCCATTGTGTGCCTTACATAACAACAACAACAATAACAGCAACAGCACGTAATAACTCGAGATATAATAATTTTTCGATATTTTTGTAATCGCTTATCTATTACTTTTTATATATTATTTTGCTTAAATAACTTCTTAATTAGTGGTATACGATATATCATTGCATAGTACTGGTGTAGTGTATAAACAAACAAGATGTGTGTACTATAATTATAATACACAAGCATGTTTAATAAAAAAAATCACACAGCCTTTACTTAACTTAATCATAGATTTTTTTTGTTCGTATGATTGTAGTTTCAACATTAACCATTACTGACAAATCCTTCCATAGCCTATTTCCAGAATTTTTATTTCCATTTTTCAAATTTCCAAGCTCACTTAATATTTCAAACTAATGGTTTGATTCTGGAGTGATTAAACATTAAATTTTACTCAAACGCAGCCTCATATCTAAACCGGTCTTGTCAAATCCGCGGGCCCCACAGGTATAATGACACAACTCGCAAATTTGCAATAACGTTTTTAAGCATTTCATTACCAAATCTTGTCTTGTAAACCTTTGGTGAATAACAGAACTATCTTCTACAGCCGCTAAGCTAAGTGCACTTTTGTGGTTTTTATATACCAAAATTTTCATGCTCTTTGTTTTTATATTGGTGTATATACAATCAAATCAAAAATATTTATTCATATTTCATTCATTAAATAAAAATAAAAAAGTAAAACCGAAAATTATCCCACTCAGCACATGTTGCAGCATGATCATCACCTGCAACGCTGATATTCTGCATAAAGTGGTGGTTTGCACACCTCAAGTTAGTAAGTAAGTAAAGTAACTAAATAGCCTATAACTGTCCCACTGCTGGGCAAATGCCTCCATTATTGAAATCAAGTCATCTACAATTGATGGATAATGGATCACCACGTATGCCAAATGCGGGTTGGATCACCTCACGTATTATAAAATATTACTGTGGATTTAAAAGTAACATTCTATTTACATAACATCTGATAAAACACACAAGTTTAGTGAGGTCATCTTACACATTAGGAAATGGTAAATCTATCCCTAAGATTATAAACAAAACCAAGAAAAAATTTGTTCTCTCAGTATTGATTTTGATAACTTATTCTAACTAACACGTCAACGTTTAAGCATATCCAATTGAAACGACACAATTGAAAAGGTAAATCTAAATAATTGGCAGCTTTCTTAATTTTTTATATATAATTATCGTAAAGTTGTGTTTCCGCACTTATATGAGTATACGTGCGGGCGGTCAAAATGAAAGAATGCGCGAAGGTCGGTAGCTACTCCAGAAACCTTAGAGGCCGGAAAGTTATTGCTCTACAAAACTTACAAACTTAATGTCTAATATTAACGTCACGTTTCGCACACGCCAGAAGAAATTAGTCTTTTAACAACTTCATTTTCTATAATTATATAGAATACGCAACGTCTGCCCGTCGCCGTCGCCACATACAATCCACCACAGTCATAACTTAAATACGACTATATACGTAGTAATTATATATTAAAGGTAAGTTGACAAAGATGGCGTGGGACGAATATGGTTGTTGCAAACTTTAGGAATGCGACAAAGTTAACAGATAGAAATAATATTATATATTTATACGAATTGGTTCTAATCGATATTTTTTTCAGGTATCAGTATGATTTATATTTTTGGTTATCAGCAATTAAGACAATTGGTTTCATAAAAAAAAAATACCATGGTATCAGCTGTAGCATCTGTTAAAGAAGGTGTGTATTCGTTTTTTAATCATAAGTTTATCATGCAATATTTAGTTCTTCAGAATATCTTTATTATGCCTACTTTTATTTAAAAAATTAAGGTAGCTAAAGTATTGGTTACTGCTTCACTCCTACTATAGTTCACACTCTATAGTCGTTCACTCAAAAACATTAATTGCAAACTATGACCATATATTTTTATCACCATTCAATAATGGGAATAAACATATTATTACATGATAAGGTTTTATCAACATCGGTGGCCGAGTGTCAAAACGCTTGGCTCCTCGATATCCGAAGGTCCCGGGTTCAATTTCAAAGTGTGTTTCGTGTTTGTAATCAACAACCCGCATTTTGCAAGCGTGGTGATTAAGCCATTAGCCATCAATTGTAGCGATAACTTGATTTCAATGATGGCAACCTTTGCCCAGCTGTGGGACAGTTATATGCTATTTACTAAGGTTTATTCAGGCTTTACCAAGTCTTACCAACCATTGACAACTACCTTAAGCCTTTTCTTATACCAAGAACAACGGAACGGAACCGAACAACGGAAATCGCTTGGGTTTTATATCACTTGATGGTAAGTAAAGGAATGAGGTGAGTAGATAAAGCCGAAGGCGTTTTTTTTTTTTTTTTTTGGAGAGAGATTGCTGATTGCCGCTGCGGCATTTTCAGCTTCACCGGGCTTTTTGGGGGCGGCGAGGAACGTAAAGGGTCCCTCAAGCCGTGTGAAACGAATCACCTTCAGAGGTTATCTAGAGGGAACGGCATCGCGCACAAGTGCGCGTCCCCGTGCCCTACTAGATTCTCCGAGGGGTTCGGATCGGATCGGGGAGCGGAGCAACCCGAGGGCGCCTCTAAGGGCACGGACCTCGGCTCGGGTTGACCGGGCCGTGGAGGAGGAGAGAACCGACCAGGTACATGTCTGTACCTGGTGTAGAGCGAGTGTGAACCGGTTCTTCGTACCCTTGTTCTACGAGTACGGTGTCTTGGGCCTAAACTGGTGTGCATGTTTAGTGTATTCTGTAAATGTGTGCTGTCATTTAGAGGATCGGGCGGGGGGTTAGAGGATCGGGCGGGGGGTCCGAAGGCGTAACCGCAATTCTATTTTTAATATAATACGCTTGAATAAATCAATAATGATAAAAGCAGACACATTAACACCAAGCGGCAGTTGAACGTCCGTGAGGGCCATTTCCGCCAAAACTGCTTACACAATATACCTATTTACTGTTACATATGTTAGAATAAACGATTCCTGTCATTAAACTTGAATGATGCCTTCATTTGGTATAATGAAAGAGGTTACTTTATTTTATATATTCATCACTCGATCATCACCAACTCATTTATGCCTCCACTGCTGAGGTACGAGCTTACACGAGTTTGTTTATTTGTCTCAAACATACAATAAAAAAAAATTACAATGTACATTGACCAACATAACTTGACGTTAAGACAAAAACTGCCGAACAATTTATGAACGCAGTAAGTACAACTTACTGTGTTTGTGATTGTGATATTTGAGGTGCTGACATTACGATCTATTTTCTCGAAACTGTTCGCATGTTCTTTACTGCGTTCATAAATTACGCGGCAGAAAAGGTCTATGACTCAGTGGCTGCATGCAGGGGACCCGCAGCCTCTGTTATTCTGCCATAAACAATAACAATAAAATAATCGGTGAGTATATTACTTAATTATAAAAAACGCGGACAGCATAAGAAATTGCACCAAAAAAAATACCCATGTAGGTATACAAAAATCCACTTATTACAAACAGGGCTGTGCAAATCAATGATAGACATATTTTAAAGCCGATGCCAGGGATTGCTTATGAAGTAGCCAATTTCGGCATTTACGCCTAAAAGTAGTGAACGATACACCACAGAGAGAACGGTCCATGAACCACCACGCAGGCCCAGTGCAGATTGGTGGTTGTGAACAACTGCCAATGCAGCCGGGAACAATGGCCTTACGTGCTTTCCGAACCACGGAGTATGGGTATAAAGGTATTGATTATTGTCAAAAGTCACAGCATAAAACAACATATTTTTAGACAAGAGTTTTTTAGATACCATAGTCACGGATATACTCTATAGTCCGCTAGATTTACAATTTAAATTAGGTTTTTGGTCATTAGCATTATACCAACTATTAAGCTCATTCTATTTTGTTAACAAGGTTAGAGTTAAGATTTTGTCTTGACCGACTGTGATACATAAACAATTGGCTAATAAGAAAAACTAAAACACAATGACTATAGTTATAATATAACTACTAATTAGAGCTGCACACGGCATGAAAGAAACACATTAACATGGAATTAATTCAACTAGAGGTTGTAAAAATACGATAAAACAATTCACTGATGTAAGGAGGTGGTGTGCCGGTCGTTGGCAGTGCTAACTCAAACTTACAAAGATATGTTTTTCTTACTCCAGTGACTTCGATTGGAATGTAAAAGCCAGCAATACTGCAATCATTCTGATCACGTCTCCTATCATTCCGGTCTCGTGTGCTGGAGTTATATATCGGGACAGTGGGTGTTACATATTGTAGGTACTCAGTTTGATTGGCGAACGGCTGGCTTTAAGGAACCTGAAAAATATGTTATTGTTTTGTTTATATAATTTTAACTCAAATTATGTTGCGAAACAAATTACAAAAACACAAATGTTGAAAAAATTTCCACGAGCAGGATTTGAACCTGCACCCTTCTGACATACCGGGTCAGGTGCTCTTCCAATTGAGCTATCGTGGTTCTAACCAGCCCGCCGAAATTATTCAACACTATTTACTTTTTTACTTTGAAAGCCAAAGGCGCCAATTCAATGTCAACAACTACCGTCATTAACCTGAACCTGAAAAACTTAACTGATATTATGATGGTGACAAGTGACATCATAATATCACTATATCGCTATGACATGCGGCAGTAAGAGATTAAAACAGCTATGTAGTAAGGATTCAGAATAAAATGCGTTTCTAACTTTAGCCTTATCATCCCCAGTCCCCAGGAGTAATGAAAGGCAAGCCTTTAGCAACTACCCTTTATGCATTAAAAAGGAAATAATTAATATATTTTTTTACGGTGAACACGTACGTCTATTAGTAGAAGCTTTAAAATATTATGGGACCATTAAGTTCGATTATATTTGGAAACAACTACTATTATCACCCAATAAGAGATAATGGCAAAGAACGGATAGTTTAAATAGGTTTAAAATTCTAACTTGATATTACCTAATCAACAAATTTGCCGATCGCGGTTGCCGAATTTTTATTGAATAACAGTATCTCTATTTACATTTTGATTCAGAAATTTAGAAAGCTCACTGAGTGCACTCATGAATAAAAGAACATGACCTTCTCTAATCGCCATACCGTATCATCTGTAATTTAAATTCTAACCAAGTTCGTATACCAGATTTCGTTTGTTAAGTCGGAAATAGAATTTGTCATTTTTGAAACTGTAGTTTTCCTAAATTTATCACTATCATGGTCACTAACATTAGTGTAATAAGGTCTCTAGAATACAGTAATTAGTCTTTGGAAAACCGCAGTAAAACAATGCTCTTGTTTAGCGGTGTGAAACTGTGAGTGTAATGTGTCGAGAGCAAATTCGAGTGAAATAGTGAATAGTGACTATGGAAATATTTTGGACGTTGCCAAACTTATGGCCTCTATCTTTACAGAGGAGGAAGAGTGAAAGGATGGGGTTGCACAAAAGATCCCGATGGGTCGAGGTGTTACTGCGAGAGGGAAACCTCGGCAGGCCCCACTAAGATAAGATAAGATAAGATGGAAATAATGGTACGAGTGTCGAGCGCTCCTTCTTAGTAACACTTTGATTTATATTAGTTCCTTGTCATCCGGTAAATAAGAAATAACGAAAATAATAATTTAATCCAAATAATCGCACAACACAACAGAATTTTATTCTCAGACTACCTGTCTGCAACTTTGTATGTATGCACAGTAAGAAGTGTAAGTAGTTCTGAATGAAGTATAAAAATGTGTTTGAAAAACGTGTTTTTCTACGCTACAAGGTAATTAACATATTACATTTTGACTTTTACTAGAGTACTGTAGTGGTACTGTATGACATTGTGGAAATTGAAACTTTTACCAGATATAAATTTGTTGACGTAGATTTTTTTTACGCGTTGTGGTTGTCTTCTTTTATTTTTGTGTTCATGTGTAATGGAAAGCGTCCTGCTATGATAGGGCATTTTTCAATATTTTTGACGCTGTAAGGGAGAAAAGAGATGGACACTTGCTGAGTTTCTTGCCGATTCTTTTCAGTACAAAATTAGACTTACGAAGTAGTAGACAGAGTAGACTTACGAACCGATGGCATAGTGACATTCACAAGAGCTACTTGTAGCCTAAACTGAATAAATGATTTTGAATCTTGAATTTTGAATTTTACATCAGAGAGTTTTATTGTCTTCATTTTGAGATTTTTTTTATGTATTTTATTTTTATTTTTTTTTATTAGGTTAGCCAACAGTTGCATACATTGTTTCTTTCTTTCTAACAATACTTTCTTAATGTAACGACTAAATGCTATAAATACTTAAAGGCTAACACAACATGGAACATATATAAAATTTATAAAAACAGTTGGAATCTAATAACTAAATTAAATAAAATTAGGCACGACGCTGTTCTAATAGGCTCGTTTCAACAGACTTGTGAAATGATCCAGGTGTGTCATTGTGCAGGTCAATAGCATCATTACAGCTATTAATAACTGTGCACATTCTAGCCACTGGGGCATGAGCACCAAGCACTGTCCTTCGCAAAGGTGGGCAAAGGAGAGTGATTCTATTACGAAGATATCGGGATATCGCATGGGACCACCAAATTTGAATTGGGACAACAACTGAGGGCGCACATAGAAATTTGATGACTCGTTTCTTTGTAGCACCTCCAAAAGATAGAATAGTCTACCAGCACACGTTTTCCCTCTTTCCTATGATATGGGGTCCTTCAAACGAGGCTTGAAGAAGTTGACTGATGCTGCGTTGTTTTCACGCTGCACCAGTTGTCCTCGCGTCTGGACTCCATTTCCACTTAACATCAGGTGGTGTGGAGTCATTTGCCGTGCTAAGTATAAAAAAAGGGCACCGACCGGGACTTTGCACACAAGATAACAAATAAGCATATTATACTTATCAAAATTACGAGTTTTGGGATTTTGCAGCGGGGGGTACCTGTTTGTGTACTCGGTTTGGTTGGTGGTAGGGCTTATTTATCAGCCCGGCTAGCAAGCACTATATTATCTAAATATGTTGCCATAACATCAATGTTTGTAGCATTGTTGTGTTCTGGCAGCTAGAGATAAGATAGCCAGTGCCTCAGTAGTCGAGGATTCCGGGTGAAGTGCGCTTCCACCTTCGGCCTTATCATCACTTAACATCAGGTGAAATTAAGGCCAAGTGCTTACACATAAGATATTAAAAAAATCGCCCTGGTAACCGATTGGAAAGCTTGATGCGCTCGATCCGATACCCGAAAGACCTGGGTTCAATTTCCAGGTCGGACACAAAGTGTTTAGGTGTTTTCTAGTGACCTGCATTTGGCAAGAAGGGTGATCACGTTTACCCATCAATTTAAGTGATGACTCGATTTTAATGTTGGGGGACTTTGCCCGGCTGTGGGACTGTATATAGTACATGTAAATGTAGGAACTTTTAATTTTTAATTGTTGAATTGAATAATTTTGCAGTTGTCTTTTAAACTCGCTGAATTTTAATTTTGTAATTTTAATTTCAATTTTTATACAGTAATTTTTTATTTTGTAATTTTTAAAATTTTAAGTTTATTTTCGAATTATTTGATCCTAAGTTGGTCGAAATAAAAGCATTTTTTATTTTTTTATTATAAGTCTTATTACTACTTTCTATTATCGTTTTGTATAAATAGTATCCATACAGTACGCATGTATACAGCCTCGTTGACTCATTATATATCACAAAGCTTATACTAGCCATGGCCATTTCGTATAGTACAATAATGCATTACTGTTTCTGTCACATCTAAGGCCAAGCGTCGGTGGGCTGGCAATTTGTTAATCTAACTACTATGTCATTATTTATAACATTTTGTTGATCTTTATCGTCGAAAACATATATTTATGAGTCCGGTAGCGAATTCGTTGGACTAGGAAAATCCTGTTGCTTAGAAAACTTGCAGAGCTGGCCACGCGAGATTGATAAAAGCGTAAGGGAGATTGTAAGCGTCTTTCTGTACGGTAGATCGAATGGCAACGAAATAAAGAAAGACAAAGGTTTATAACAAAAGTCAAAGTCAAGTTTTTTTATTCAAATAAACTACCCATTCAGAACGTTTATCCTTTGAACAATAAAACAAACTTACCAAGTGTAGTTCGATTGAAATTATGCACCTTGTTGTCTCGTCCGAAGATGATGAGAAAACAAGGTGCATAATTAGCTGTGCAGAAGACATGATAAACAACAGAAATAAATCAGATAAAGCACTGTTTTTGTGACAGGGCCTATAAAAATATGAAAGAAATAAAATAGCGCGAAGGCACAGAAACTATTATTGTTAAATCTCGGTCACCGGATTGTAAACAATAGGGCTAATGATCACTATTGTTATAACAAGTGATCATTAGCACTTTATAGTAGGTTAACACACTGTCTCAAGACAATCGTTGAAATTCAATGTTAACCACTTTGAAGTTATTTTTTAATAGCACAAATTGTCCTTCTTCTCACCTAGCTGTGGTAAGGCCGATATAAGGCCCAAGATGAAGACGCGCATTATTTTATGAAACAATTTTTTTTTAATTTGAAGTTTGAGTTTCAAGTTCGAAGAGGTGTTTCATCCCCTTTCTGAAAATGTTACCATTTTTCTAACAACCTCTATGGTGTGAACGGTAAGTGACCGAGTGAAATAACTTGTTATGCGTGTAAATCCGTATAAAGTGTTGTTCATTTAAAGCTAAGTGGCAGTCATGAGAGCACGAAGATATTCTTTCTCTCTTAAGCAACCTTGAGAATCAGGTTCAAGATTTTTTTTAATGGACCTCCTATGTTTGTCAATGAAAAGCCGCGGGCATTTTAACGTATAGAAACTTCTACTTTTGACCTCACTCAGTATAGATTTATTTCTACTTAAATGGTTCGTGGTAGATTTACTCATTTGACAATAGAATTTCAAAACTCGTTACTTGCTTTGAACATTTAACTGGGTTAATCTAAATAGACTTTTAAGATCTATTTGAAGTAAATAAAGTAAAAGTAAAATAACCTATGGACTGTCCCACTGCTGGGCAAAGGCCGCCTTTATTGAAATTAAGTCATCGCTACAATTGATGGATCGCTCGCCAAATGCGGGTTTGTGACCACAAACCCGGGTGTGCATGTATCGAAAAGTCCGAAACACACTTTGCCCGGCCTGGGAATTGAACCCAGAACCTTTGGGTATCGGACCGAGCGCTTTGCCACTCGGCTACCGAGGCGTTTATTTAAGAAGGCGAGATATTTAAAGTAAATAGATTAAAACTCCGGGTGTTGAAGGAATTCGTTGACTTGAATATTTATAAAGCATTCTTTGGGTGTGCCCATTAACATAGAAGCAGGGGTAGTAAGTAATTGTTAGTTTAGAGGAGTATTATTGTTTTGTCTTTTATGTGGACTGATTTTCAACCGATGATAGTGTTTGTTTAAGTTTTGTGAGAGTTAAGGTTTATAATGAGCTGTCGATGCTATAAAACTTTTTACATTTTTAAAAGTCTTTGAATTAAAACTAAATTTTACCGGCCAATTGCTAAAATGTTAACATTCATGAAAGACTATAGATGTAAAAGCGACAAAAACTACGTCATTTAAAGTAGGCTAAATAATTTTAGAGAGCTAAACTTTATTATGAGGTATAATTATGTAGAAAAAATTACTTGTTTTATAGAGACTGGTGATCTATAGAAAGTATTGAGAATACATGTGTTACAGACCTTCAGGTCTCCACCCTCTGATTTTAGCACAAGAGATCAAATAGCTACTCGTTTTTACTGTGTCTTGTGGCTTGTAAGGTCGTAGTTGTGTAGATTGTTTGTTCCATTACTTGACTGATAACAACACCCATTCCTAAGTTGTAAATGATATTCATAGCGCGATTCATTCAACCGTTACCAAATATCGATGCGCGGTATCGCCCACTTAAACGTTGATGATTATAACAAACAACTTTCTGATTTATTATTGTTACCACAATTAACGCAACTGCACACTTCCATTGTACTGGTGTTCTAGCAATTACGTGAAAACTGGGCGTTGGCCGATACTAGTTGTTAGGTGGATTTCGTAGAAATATCTCAGGTACCACAATAAATAGATAATAATATGATATATTTAAATATGTATAATAAATAGTTTTGACATGACGATTATTTTATGTTATAATTTAATTATTTTTAAAATTTTAGACTTCATATATTATTTACAGCTTTAATTAAAATAATTTGGGAGCTCTCTATAAATTGAAATGAAACAACTTTTACGGATCTACTCGCGTTTATTTCAAAGTTGTTTCATTTCAATGTGTAGTGTTCGCGTAAATTTTAAAAAACAATAAGCTCTCTATATTGCCATGTCTGAAAAAAGCCATTAAGTTTCAAATTCCATTAAAACTTTAACATCTTTTACACATCTAGTTAGCAATATAAATTTCGACATTCGAAAATGTGAAAATCGAAGCGGACGGCTACTACGACTTTTCAAAGTATTAAATATGAGACACTTTTATATTTACATTTAATCTTTAGTCAGCCCATAAAACAAAAATATGAAGTGATTAGGGTCTTACACTAAGCATTACAAATTTCACGCATTTTCAAAACTGTTAACAGTTTCCTAAAAAAGTTGAAATACATTCAAGTAGTTTTTTAGGAACTATCATTATGTAGTTATATCAAAATAATGGATTTAAATTTGTTTAAACTATGTTGCTTATTGGAAAAATTACAAATCACAAAATTGGTACTTCAGTTAATAAAACTCGTACGTGAAGCAACAATTGGTTATGTTTTCTTTGAAATTACAAACATTTTAGTATTTGGAAAAAAGTTTTTTCTCGAAATTCACTTCTTTAAGTTTCAAGTCGTGTTGAGATTTTTTAATAGCCGCATAACTGATGAGCCGGTGTCTTAAACTTTGCTGTTATTATGTAAAGAACACGTTTGCTACAGTGTTACATCTACCAAGTACTTACCTGATTAATAAAATGATCTGTTTAGGGCTTGTACAGACGCCTGCACATCAACCTACCACAAACTGTCAAATTTCCTCAATAGACTTTTAACTTTATGTCTTAGGGTATATAGTTGACAATATATTGAAGAAATTTGACAGTTTTGACAATTTGACACAAAACTGCGATGCGACATCGCATCGTAAAAATCTATCTAATCTATCTATCTAGTTTTTTGCGTTGCGGATTCGCATCGCACTGAAACGCAGTTTTGTGTACAAGCCCTTATACTCAGGCTTACATGGTGTAATATTAGTCAGTCATAATTAAGATAATCATTAGTACGGTCTGTCAAATATGTCACCTCGATCCTTGAGATTGACATTCGGTCAATAACGCCTTGTTGTAAACAGTGACCGAATCCTAGAGTTGCCGTTGTACGTTGGATGGTATGGCTGCCAGCTACCTTATTTGTATGCTTTGCTTCTATGAAGTATGGAAAATTAGAAAAGCCTAATCTGGCGTTTAGTCAAGAAGAAGGAAATATCTTTGTTCTGGCTCAAATCAAGGTCAAGTTCATTTCATCTTTCCTCCTTGACGACCTACTTGGTCGAGAGGTTTGTACACCGGTTTTCATGGTGTCGTCATCTCTGAGGTCCCGGGTTCGATCCCCGATCGAAATTATTGTTTTTCTAAATTGTCTCGGGTCTGGGTGTTTTCTATGTATAATATAAGTATGTATTTAAGTATTTTAAGTATGTTTATCCGAGGTCTAGTAACCATTTAACGAGTTTCATAAAGAAGCTTCTCTTGGGCTAGATAATTGGTGTGAGTGTAGGAAATTTTATTATTATTATTATTATTTTCTTTACTGCCAAGGAATGTCAGTGTTTACAGTGCTGATAACTACTCCTTAACTTCTCCTAAATGGATCTCGCCCGCAGCCTTGGATACGGCAAGACTGTGCATATATATTATCATTATCAAACATTACAAAACAGCTGATCTTTAATCTTCATAGCATATTTTCTTATGATATTACTTAAACGACGCCCAGAGAATATAACTGATCAATCATATTCAATGAAAAAAAAGTAACAGAAGACTACTAAAAAGTACTAAAAGAAATTGCTTCTAATCAATGATCCACATCAGTTTATTTCTTCATATCACTACACCTAGCGTAATTCTACTATTATCATGAAACCGGTTGGTGTAACCTGGTCATTGCGATGATTTTAATTTTTTTCCATAATGTGCGCGTGGTCGATTAGACCAGACGATAACTGTAATAAATATTACAATTACAAACTTTATCGTTTTCAGAATTAATGACATTTAATTATTTGGTTATCATTTTTGAGTACAAAGATCAAGGAAGATTGATTTATAGTGTCAAAAAAAGCTAAGATATTATAAAAACTATAATCAGCAACAATATAGTCTGTTAAGCATTAGGTACTATATGTTTACTTTCATAATTTATAGGGAATAGTAAACATTTCATGCAATGAAATATATTTCAAATCAATCCAAATAAAAAATATTGAATTCTTTAGGATTAATCAATTTTAACATCACATTAGTTGGGACAGTCTAGTAGGTATTACAAAATACCTGTAACAGGCAGCCCCATTGACTGCGTTTACTACCTTAGTAGATATCGAAAGCATAAAGTTGATGCCAAACTAATTTCTTATACTATGTGCTTCTAAAACATGTAATAATTATATTGTCTAAGTTTGAAAATTGTAAAAAAACTTAGTAGGTATTGTTCTCAGTTTAAAACAATACGCAGATTATTTTTTGAAGCGGTCGGTTTTATCGTATAATGCACATTTGGTACATATATTTTTAATTTTGGTTAGAAGAGTAGCAGAAATGTTAATATCTTTTGACAGTCAAGAAAACTCTTATATTTTTGTTTACCAACAATGAACGATAAAATAGACAGTTTTTCAATTGTCAAAATTGCAGGGTAAAGTACGTTTTTACCTTTTAAAGTCTTATCGTCACTTTCCACCAAACTAACTAAAAATAATAGAAATGGGGATTAATTAAAACTGAATTAGGTCTTTTCGACACTCTTACGCAAACACAGGGTTAATACGGGCGCGGTTGCATCCTAAAAATGGCTTGTTATACTTGAAATTACATTATCGATTAGACAGAAAGTGGGTTAATATTGTTTGGTCACTTCGAAAAAACTAATCAATGCAGCTGATACACACCTACGCTGATAGGAAGCCGCTCATTATTTCAATAATTATTTTGAATAATTACGCTAACGAGCAAAGATTAATCAGTTCACACAAAACAATTGAATTAAGTGTGTTATTAATTTTTGGACTAAATAATGACGCCACAAAATTTGAGATAACTTCTGATAAAAAAAACGTATTATAAAACAAAATATTTATATATATTATATATAGATGCAGGAGCTTGATAGCGCAGTGGTTAACGCGCCCGGTCTGCGATTGCTACAATTAAAATAATTTTGGCAAAAGCCGGTCATCGGTTGGGTGACTAAAGATTTATCATCTCGAGCTCCTCCGTGCTTTGAAAGGCACGTAAAGCCGTCTGTCCCGGCTGCATTAGCAGTCGTTAATAACTGCCAGCCGGCTCGTGCCCCAGCAGTGGGGACGTTATATGAGTTGGTGTTGATTGTGATATAGACAGAGATAATATATTGTAGCTTTTTATGAGATGCCAAAGTGGTATTGTCAAATTTGAAATTATTATACAACCCAACCTTTATTTCTGCTTGTCGGTGTATTAAAGCATGATTGTTTGTAACTGAATGTGTAAAATATAATAATATGTCATCTTAAATGAGTAACAATGAATTTAGATGATTTTTTATATGAAAAATAAGTATAAATAGTGTTGAAAAGCATCTCCACCCTCAAGGTATCTGCTAAACAAATTTAATCTTTGTTTGTAGTTACGTTCTTATGACATAACTGAGGAAATCGTTTTTGGTGGTTTAGAACTAAATTGGATCGGTTGGCTCGTATAACCATTCCACTGAATGATAGGGTCATGCCAAAAGAATTACATTATAGAAATCTTTGTAGTAGCTACCCATATAATAATATTTGAGCTCTGTTTTATTCGTTTTAGGAAAACACTTTTCCATAGGGCTTAGTCATTTGTGAAATACTTTTGACTACTTTATTTTGGATAGTTATTTTAGAAATTATTGTTATTATTTATTGTCATGCACGGTCGGTCGGTAAAATACAATGGAGTTAAAAAAAATAAGTATCAAAGCATGAAAATCACATTGAGTAAGTTGAGTTAATGTTGAGAGTTAATTGCTGCAAGATTATTTTGCAAAAAGCATTTATAAAATAAAATAACGATAACGTATCTTTTATAATTAATTATCCTTTATGATAATGTATAACTAAATTGTATACCAAATCCCTTTTAGCATGACCCTTGTAAGAAATGACACGGAAGTCTGTCGAAACAAGTGTTGATTGGAGCGGTAATCAGCTGATTCACCTTATATTTTGAATAACCTACTAATCGTCTAATGGTGAGAAATGATAGTTTATGTAACCAATATTTTTCGGAGTTAGACATATTTCATGAATATTAATTTAGTTTTCCAAAGATTACAATTAAAGCATACAATAATATTTAAATTTTAAGTACGATGAGAGAAAATACAAAGCGTGCTAGTTTGTTTGTTGAGCACCTAAAAGTCAGGCTAGCAGCAGTAAGAAAGATTAAAGGAAGACCTACGAGAAAATAATTCTACATATAAACGATGCCTATTCAATTTAAGCAGCCTAATAATATGTATGCTAAATGAAATTGCTTAATATTAAATTAGGAACAATAAAGTTATGCTAATAATTAGTGTGCTATGGTTATATGACTCAAAAATTTTATTAGGTAGCCTCCAAAACTGTCAAATTTAATCAAAACATTTTTAACCATATAACTTAGTCATAAAGTTCAAAGTCTTTTGAGAAAATGTGACAGTTTGTGGTCGGTTGATGTGCAGGCGTATGTACATCAAAGTTTAGTTCTTATTAAGTTAAAGTTTTTACCTAACAAAAGACATCGACGCGTTTATTGAAATAATTTTCCAGGATTGAAGTAATACATAATAAATATATTTCTTAGTAACTCTGTTTCGTGAAAGGTAAGCACTTGCCCAATTCTATACTGTCATTTCAAGTTCAACTCGTTTTGAAGTTGCGTAGATAAATAAACGTATTTGTGTAAAGTACGTAGGTACTTGTATTGCCACCTGTCACCAAAGTATTTGTAATATTACTTTGGAAGGCCATCTGCTATCTAATCAGGGGACATTTTGTGTGTTTTGTACAAGCTTAATCATGGAACAAGCGATTATCGAATAAGAACGGCTAAAAACACATAACCGAAATAACTTCGTTAAGACGATGCCTCAGAATTAACGGGTATCAATTAAAATCCGTTTGAAGAACCGAAAGATTGTAATAAAAATTTCTGACCTTGTTCAAAGGCAGCAGTGAAGCCGGCAGTTTAATTTATAACGAAGGGTGACTCTGTGTAAAAAGAGGTATTTGATTCGATTGCTTATCGTAATACTAGCCAAGATCTCATCTTAAATCTGATCACTGATCAGCAAATCAACTGTTTGATTAAAAATGCAATCAATCATTTAAGAGTCTGTTATGACCACATAATTAATTTTTATTGAATATATTTAGAGTTACATTATTAATATTCATAATCGTTGGCATATAAAAGCTTCACTGCTATGGTTGAGTCTTCCCACCACGATAACACTAACACACATTGGACCAGGGTAGTGGATTATGGCCCAATGCGAGTTGGTTAGTAATATTTTTTTTTTATACGTAGCTCGAAAAATGACTCCACTCCACCTGATGTTAAGTGAAAATGGAGTCCAGACGCAAGGACAACTGGTGCAGCGTGAAAACAACGCAGCATCAATCACCCTCACCCTGCCGGCCCACAAGGTGCCTCTTCACGCCTCGTTTGAAGGACCCCATGTCATAGGAAGGAGGGAAAACGTGTGCTGGTAGACTATTCCATCTTTTGGAAGTGCGACAAAGAAACGAGTCACCAAATTTCTTTGTGCGCGATGGAGTGTTCGAGACAGTACAAGGGTGACTCCGGAGAGCAGTACGCGTATTTTTATGGAGGAAGGGAGAAGGTGGCATAAGGTCGAAGAGCTCTTCAGAGCACTCGCGGTGATATAAGCGGTAGAAGACGCTGAGTGTTGCTATATCTATCCGCAATTGCAGGGGCTCGAAAGCATTAGTGACCTCTGCATTGCCGATAATGCGTATAGCGCGCCGCTGCAATCTGTCCAAGGCATCTTACGGAAGGTACTTTGCGGAACCGTCCCAAAGGTGTGAGCAATACCACGCAAGATCGCACCTGTGTCTTGTACAAAAGGCACAACTGATCCGGCGTGAAGAATCGCCGCACCCTGTTCAAGACACCGAGTTTACGTGACGCTGTTTTCTGATCACGGCTTCGATATAGTCTCTCTGGTTCAGATCGCAGCAAATCTTCATACCGAGCATGTTAATGCTGCTCTGCAGGCCGAGTGATGTGCCTTGAAGAGAGGGAAGGGGTAAGAATGGCGACTTTTTTGCCGTGAACGCGCATACCTGTGTTTTCTTAGCATTGAACTCAACCAGATTATTGGAGCCCCAATTAGAAATGAGGTCCAATACCCGATTGAGCTCAATGACAAGATTCACTCGACTCACTTCGGTTTCGACCCGCCCGGCCGCCGGGTGACCATTATATCCCCCATGCACCGTGCTATCATCTGCATAGTAATGAATATTTCCAAGTGAAAGCATATCATTGATATGCAGAAGGAACAGCGTGGGGGATAGAACGGACCCTTTAGGGACACCAGCGTTCACTGACATGAACCGCAAAGCACATCCGTCTGTGAGTACTCGGATCCTACGCTCATGTAGGAAGCCAGCGACCCAGTTGCAGAACTGAGCAGGCAGGCCGTATGCCGGGAGCTTGGAGAGAAAGGCTTTGTGCCAGACCCGATCAAAAGCCTTGGCTATGTCAAGGCTAACAGCCACCGACTCGCCACGCCTATCAATAGCCTCACCCCAGAGATGTGTAACGAACGCTAGAAGATCTCCCGTTGACCGTTTCGGCCGAAACCCATGTTGGCGATCGTGAATTAAGGGGTGTTCTTCTAGGTAACGGATAAGCTGTTAGTTTAGAATCCGCTCCATGACTTTACACAAAACTGAAGTAACGGCTATTGGGCGGTAATTAGTCGGATCTGACCGATCTCCTTTTTTCGGAACCGGTTGCACATTAGCATCTCTCCAAGATACCGGCACACAACCCGAAGAGAGCGAGAGACGGTAAAGACGAGTTAACACGGGGGACAACTCCGCTGCACACATTTTTAAAACTATTGCTGGGATGCCATCAGGGCCACAGTGAGGAATTGTAGGTGGCTGTGCATTGCAGTTATCGATTCGGGAGTGAGCCGCAAAAAGTCCGGCCAAAAGATCGGCCTTCTCCTGCGGCTTGTGAGCTAAAGATCCGTCAGGACATCTCAAAGGTGGCAGCGAGGGTTGGCAGAAGTTAGATTGCACGGCTTTGGCTAGACGCCAGTAGCTACGGCTGCCCGTAGAATGCGTCAGTAACTCTTGGCCAACGCGTGCAACGCGCTGGGCGGATGCTCTAATGCCTCTAAGCCTTCTTGCAGGACTTAGTGACATTATTATAGGCTGCTTTCAGTGTACGGGTCTCATGATCTCCTTGAGCTGAACCTCTGATCCAAGCGCGGTATGCCGTCTGCCTGTTAACAACAGCATCGGCACACTCGCGGTTGAAACATCGGTTGCGCCTACCTTTGCTGATGAGATAGGAGTGCGGAATATAGTATTCCATTCCTAAGACTATCTCATCAGCAACTGCAGTCATACTAGCTGTCGGGTCCTTCCCACGGAAGCAGCGCTGCCCCCAAGGAACGGATGCGTAATAGTTCCGCATACCATCCCGATCTGCTGACGAGTAGTGCCAAATCTGGCATTTCGATACCGCTGAAGGCGGTAGCGGGGCCAGAGGCACTTTGCTGGATACCAAGCAGTGATCCGAGGATCCTAAAGGAGCTCGAATTTTCACTAAAATAATCTCATTTATAGTTGTTTTGGTATTTCACGTTTAAAACGCCTAACGTATTTGTGACAGCAATTGCGGAGATATCAGTAAAAGATATTCTAGAAGTATTGCAACTATTTATGGTTGCCATACCTACTCCTAATATTCTCTCAAAGAATAATTCGTCCTCATGATATTAACAGGTTACAACTAACTAATAACTTTACAAGTTAAAAGGTATCGAAAAGGTATAGGAACGTCGAAGAATAATCATTTATTTTGGTCTAATAAGTGACATACGAGTATAACGTGTGATCCTATACCACTTGTGTTGAAAGTACTACCAGTGGCTATTAAGACACGGATAATATTTGAACAATAAGTAAATTATGAAAAATAAAGAACAACTTAAATCATTGTGATATAAGTGGATATTATAATTTAAAGATCACTGATGAAACTTAAAAATCACACCACTGCTGCATTGATTGGACAAAAATTATATTTATTTTCTGTTTCGTTACTGGTTTGGTAGTTTCTTCTCAAATCCTCGGTTTTCACTTGTGGTCTGTCAACTCGTGACGACTCAACACGATACAAATAAACTGATATACCTATCTAGTGTCTCGTCTTGTAAAGTGGTCCGGTGAGCAAATATAAACTTGCTAATGTATGTACCATTGATTTTTTCGTATGTCCGTCGAGTCAAGAGAGCTAGTGTAAATGAGACAATATAAGGGCTTTTTTGCATTTTGTTCACCGTCCCATTGTCTTTAGGGTGCATAAAGATGTTAATAGAATGGAAGTGGAACCTCAAACAAGTACTCGTATGGAAGTGAATGACGTCGACAAAAGGAATAACTATAAATTACACTAGAGCCCTTTTCAATCGAGCGCACATAAATGACTATACTAGAATGGTTTTGTCTTTTATTCAATGGAAATTTAAGTGCCTATCAGTGCATTTTGTTAGTTAGACCGCAGTTTAGATAGAAAAAATAAAATACGTGTGTCTGTAGTATAAAGATATAAAAAACTCCTTTTTTTAAATTAAAACGTTCTTTCTATATTTTGAATACGACATGTCAAATTTGTGCACCCTCCTTATATAGCTCATGAGGTTTTTGATGATAACACTTTATAGGTAGATATGTTATAATTAGAAAAAGAGTTTATTTCTAAGCTCCTATCATGATTATTATTTTAAAATTTCTGTTTAAAACATTTCAATGTTTCCTTTTACCAATTCCGTTAATCCATAAAAGTTATGCCACAATTATGAATCTGTAGTGCGACGTCAGATGCTAATATCAAGTTCTTCTAGGGTTTTATTTTGAGTCCTTATTGCATTCCTGTGTGAGCTTCGGTCCCGTTTAGGAAACCCGTCAACGCACCGACTCTGGGACTCTCCTGTCGCGTGCCTAGGAATGCGGTGGCCACGCGTCTTTGAACGAGAGGATAGGTATAACATACGATTGCTTTGTTATACGCTATAAGTTATGTATTTACCGTTAATGTTAGTTGCTATAATTTGATGTGTATTACATTGTTAAGAATAATAAGTATAAAAGAATTATATGTTTTTATTGCGAATACCAATTTATTTTGATGGTAAGTGTCTGTACCCTTGCGCATCAAGCAATCTAAAACTGTCAAATTTCTTCAATAAATGTTCAACCATATGCCATAAACACAAAGTTTAAAGTCTAATAAGATTTGACAATTTGTGGTAGTCTGATATGAGCAGGCGTGTACTTTATCCGGAATACTCAGCAATTCTAACTGTCAGAACATAAAAATGTTATTTGTTAAATAAAACATTGTTATTATGGCGACTGAGTAAGATAATAACATAATATATTATATTGGTGTTAGCAAGCCAGGCCGACTTAAAACAAACCTTATCACCAACAAAACTGAGTACCTATATTACTAAGTGCCCCCGCTGGGATTGAATCCAGAATCTATGGGTCTTAGACCTATGATATAATCACAAGACCACAGAAGTGGGTCGTAGAGAAAGAGAGAAAGAACAAACGAAATTCTTGAAGAATTTATTGGTCACCATTGTCAAGAATTCATTATAAACACCTGTCTTAAAATAGACAGGCACTGTGGTCACACACAGCATTTTAGAACTTGCTCGTTGATTTTTAATACCTAAATCAACAGGTGCGCATGGAAAAAGTACTCACCTTATAGTCATAGGTATTAATATATCTACGGATATCTATGCATCTTGAACTGAACTCAACATACCTATACCTTATTCTTTTGAAATATTATTTATGAACGTTTTTTTAATATGCCTACTAATTATAATTGTACTTTTGCTCGTTGCCGTCAAGTCCTCGTAACTAAGGATTGTATTGATCTCCTTTGCTTGTTAAGGTACATTGGGCCAGCGTGTCCGATTATAGGCCATATTCTCTACGAGCTGCATTGTCCATGTGGCAAGGACTCATGAAAATTTAGTACCCACTTCAAGGTCTCCCGCCTGGCGAAGACATACGAACCGATGGCGTATAGATAGTGAGTTTCTAAAGAGCTCAATCATTGTACCCTAAACTGAATAAAACAATTTAAGAAGATTTATTTTATTAGTTCAAAGCACCAATTATTGTAAATACTGTAAAATAAATGAAATACTTTTGCTAAACTAATTATGACGTGTGCGCACAAGACAGAAACGGGAGCGGGCGTTAGCAAAAAGTTCACCGTGGTAACTTTGATCAGTATAAACACACAGGCGTTTACCAGATAGAGCTAATAGTTAGTCATAAAATAATTTATTCGGGGCATACACATTACATAAGTTTCACCATCTGTGGATTAGTGGAGAACCACCGCTCTTAGAACTCCCTGGTTCGATTGCAAGCGGGAATTTAGAGGTTTTTCATGGCTAGCTGCCAACATTTTTTCTAAATATGTCGCCATCATAACAATGCTAATACTCGTAGCACTGTTGTCTTCCAAATTTTATAGGTACGAAAGTTAGTTCTTCAATAGATGTCGATCCCAAGCGAAGGTCTAGATCTTCGGGCTTATCATCACTTACCATTAGGTGAAATTATCGCCAAACGATTCCCCTTTGTATAATGATAAAATTAAACCGTATAAATAATAAAATATTGTAAATACACGATACCAATTTATTTACTTATAACATGTTGTCGCAACAGTTCAATAAACCTTTTTTACGAAATACGGGTCCGTTAATCAAATTAGTCGTTACCATCGCTAGGGGCTAACTGTATTAACAACTAATTTAAGATTTGAGAAACAGTCCTATTGTCTTTAAAGAGTTGCCCAATGAGGTGTGATACATGTTGCGTATGTTGCCCTATGGCAATAGATACATTTAAATGATGATTTTGGTAATGTATGCTATTACATTGAAGTGCAAGTAGCAAGCAGAACGTTTTTGTCACATTTTTCTCTAGAGTTTGGTTGGCTTTCAAAGTAAAAAAGTAAATAGTGTTGAATAATTTCGGCGGGCTGGTTAAAACCACGATAGCTCAATTGGAAGAGCACCTGACCCGGTATGTCAGAAGGGTGCAGGTTCAAATCCTGCTCGTGGAAATTTTTTCAACATTTGTGTTTTTGTAATTTGTTTCGCAACAAAATTTGCGTTAAAATTATTTAAACAAAACAAAAAACATTTTACTTTAATTTAATAACTATTCTTACAAAAACTACACCCGACTGCATGACTTGAATGCCAACCTACACCTATCGCGATCTGCAACATAGTATTGTGTATGAGATATCCAGACACAAGTCGACACGCAAAACATACAATGACACTGATTCCACAATATTTACATTACAATTCACGTACCAAGTCAAAGCCGTTGACTATTGACTACCCGCGGCGATCCGTTGCGTTATCTTATTTCCAATAAATCACCATGAATTTTTCATAGCCAACCCATATACGCCGACCATGCTTTATGTAGCTTGCAATGTTTGCATTTAAATTGGATTTTAACAAGCATTTTATAATAAAATGTTACATACCGCCTCCGTGGTGTAGCGGTTAGACCACCGGTCTCTGACCCCGAAGTCCCGAGTTCGATTCCCAGCGGGGAATACATGTTTGTATTCAGTTTTGTTGGTGGTAGGGCTTGTTTTAAGTCCACCTGGATAGCTAGTAGCTATCCAGGTGGACCTATCTTGTCACTAATATGTCGCCTTAAGATTAATGCTTGTAGCCGTTGTGTTCAGACTGATAGAGGTGAGATAGCCAGTCTCTTAAGTAACTTAGAAGGATATCAGTTAATGTAATTACGTATTTTACCTTAGGCTTCGTCATCACTTAACATCAGAGAGATAGATAAATTCGTTATTGCTTACCCACAGATGGAAACAAAAAGAAAACAATAGTTACACATACAATTAAAGCTAGTAGAGGCAAAGGCGGTCTTATCGCTTCAAGCGATGTCTTCCAGACAACGTTTGGTTAAATAATCCAAGAAAGAGATATGAAAACCAGCTCCAGCTTCAGCTAACCAGCCTTCTGAAAACCAGCGCCATGGCTCCGGCTGTGGCATTAAGATCAGGTCATCAGGTGAGATGCATAAGCACTTCCCCGTTGAGGAATGAAAAAAAGTACAACAACAAAGCAACTAGATTTAAAGTTATATCGACCAGCCCGATTCTGGTTCTGGCAACTGGTCGCTACCTTATCGAGCCGTTAAGAAGCGAATAAGATAATTATTTCGCTGTGATACCATCTAATTTCTGAGGCGAGGACAGAACTACCATTCGATTACAAAAAGTAATCTGCGTATCTGGTTACAGGCGGTCGGCGATCTTAATGGACCCGTCCCGCGGCCGGCTTGTAGCAGTCGTCATAACGTACGTGAAACTATAACACTGCGTATGGCCAGTAAAAAGGCTTCTTTATCTCTCAATTTCTGTTCCCTGATTGAATTTTCAATAATTAGGTAGCCGATGCATATTTACGTAAATATATTACTACTTTATAGATGCCAACATAGTTTTTTTTAAATGGAATTGTTAATAACCGATGCATCTAATAATGTGAAATGACAGTTTTTGTAGGTATATTGTCTTTGTGTAAATTGTCTTTAGAAACATTAATTTTTGATCAATAGGTAACTTTATTTGTACTTTTTTTTTACTTTACTTGATGGCATGCGATTAGCACATTTAGCCAGTGTCAAAGTATTTTTTCTTACAAGTAATACATAAATAAACAATATTTACTTCTTGTATGATGATAATGATGAATAAAAATAGAAATGAGAAGTGAGAAATGATAGACCCTCACCCTCGAGTATCTCAGTAAAGATGTGGGGCTTTACTAAGTCCTCGGGCGGACTTCTTAAGAGAATTTGAAAAGTGATGTTGCACTGTATTGTTTCATTTGCCAACACTCATGCAAACTCACGAATACTTAACGGTTAACAGTCCACCATTATTTCACATTAATATTTGGCATAAACATAAACAACAAATTTTAGGAAATAATACAAAACCGCAGACATGACTCTTCACTTTCCCGCCAAGAAGTCCGATTCTATTTGTACTTTTTTTACCGGCTTCGTAGAACTACCCAAAAAGTAGCTTTCTACTCATTTACAGTTTATTTTACAAATGTTGCAAATTGACAATTTTATTTTAAATAGGTACCGAACTATTTTACTTTTTCTGCCTCACAATATGCAAAGACAAATAATATGTGCAATCAGCTTATAATTAAGTGCTGCAACATAAAGTTCTTAAAAAGATCTTGTTTTTAACACGTTCTTCATGAATGAACGAATATGTTTGTGACATGAAAAACAAATAAACAAGAGACTTAGTTATTATTTAAAATACTTTTTGCGTTTAGGAAAACACTGCTCGTAATTTCTAGACATGTTGTTTACATACCTTAAGTTTAAAAATAAAACCCAATTTACAGTGCCCTTTAAAACGATCACCATAAAGTTAGTAGGCGTCATGCTCCGTAGTTATGCGTAGATGTATGGCTGGAGCGAATTTACGACTCCAAATAGAGTCATGTTATTTTTATATATTTTTTTTATGTTAAAAGGAGGCAAACGAGCAGGCGGGTCACCTGATGGAAAGTAATCACCGCCATCCGTGGACACCCGCAAAATCATAGTAATCGCAGATGCGTTGCCGGCCTCGGAGGAAGGAATTGGATCTTGAGGAGGGAGTAGGAATTGGGAGGAGGATGGGCCTCCGGTACTTTCACCCACCGGACGAAACGCAACAGCAACGAGTGCCATTGTTTCACGACGATATTCTGTGAGAGGGTGGTATTGCGCCGGGCGAGCCGGCCCATTTCGTGCTGCAACGTAGCGTGGCTCTACCGCTCAGATAAAATAAAGTTAAGAACAAAGGCAAGAGCTAGACGATCTCGTACAGTAAAGGGTTAATTTTCTATTTATTTATTTAATCTTTATTGCTTATTATTTTGTATTAATGTAGTTCTTGGGTAAGGTAGTTTATAAGTAATAAAAGAAATAGAAGAATATGCTTGTATGTCGGGGCTAATCTCTGGAACTACTGGCTCAATTAAAAAAAAATCTTTTACTGAAAGAATGTTATATACCTTGTGGGTAACTTAGGCTATATTTTATTTAAAAAAAATGTTTTTTTTTTAAGAATCAATGTATTGAATTTTTTGTTCAATACGAAATCTACGTAGACGAAGTCGCGGCTAATGCTAGTGTAAGTACAAAGAGGTTATTAAACCACTAGATATGGCTGTCTTATATTTATTGTGATGTGACGTAACATCACAATGAAAGTCCGTAGTCCGTAAAAAAATTTTTATTCAAATGTGTAGTGTTCGCCTACGTAGTACGTACGTTACTTTAGAAAACAATAAGAGAACCTATTTGTTAATAAATAAAACTATGTTTATTAAACACTATTCATGTCATAAAGAGTTGTCTTTAAAAAAATCCAGTCTAAAGTAGTAAGAGTTATTTGCCCACTATGGACAGTAAAGTGTTTTTCAAAGGGTTTGTATGTTTTTGGCAAACTATGTAAAAAAAATTGATTCGAATATAAATGAACCATTTTTACTTCGATTCAATTTAAACTATCCTGTTCATATTACGCGAAAAAACTGTATATGTTAAATGTTTTCTTGTTCATTATTCATAACGGAACGGCAGAACAGATTCAACCGCCATCTTACTGGCTTCTGTATATCACACGATGGGCTTACTGCATTTTTAACATAACGCAAAACATAAAAAGGAAATTATGATAAACTTTTCAGTTTCGATAATGAGAAGTTATTGGTTGAAATTGACCCAAAACGAAAGCACCAGCTGCGCCACATACTGTCTCTGAGTAATGATGATATGAAAAAGTACATGAAACTAGTATTAATCGTAAATAATAATTTGATTGAAGTTGTTTAGAAATAGCTGTTTTAGGCAAATATCGTAACATTGGTTTGTTATAACTTCCAGTATATGGAATTAATAGAAATTATATAAACAATAATAATAATAGGTATCAAAGTAAAAACAAATTATTATAAATTATATTTTATATATAGCTTGCCTACTTCATAACTGATCTTTAGTATTTGTAAAAATATTATGATCGGATGTTAATGACGGTAGTTGTTGACATTGAATGGGCGCCTTTGGCTTTCAAAGTAAAAAAGTAAATAGTGTTGAATAATTTCGGCAGGCTGGTTAGAACCATGATAACTCAATTGGGAGAGCACCTGACCCGGTATGTCAGAAGGGTACAGGTTCAAATTCTGCCGAAAGAAATTTTTTCAACATTTGTGTTTTTGTAATTTGTTTTCGCAACAAAATTTGCGTTAAAATTATATAAACAAGACAAAAACAATTTATAGGTTTATGCACAAAATTCAGACTTTAGGTAACTTTGCACCTTTCCCTAGTAAAGGTAAAAGGTTAGTCGTGCATATAGCTAACACTAACCAAACCGAATTGGTCTATGGTGGTGCCACCTGACAAGAACAAGAGTCCATTTGTAAAATATTTATAGATGATCATGATAGATATATAGCCTTCAATAAACACTGACTTTTTATTTAGTATATTTACCGGACTCCCGCATTGCCAACAATGTAACAATTTTATCTCACCATCAAGACACTAGCTAATTTGTAATAAAATATTATATACTTTTATTACATTTTAGCGGTACATGAAATACTTAATTAAATTAAATATTGAATAAAGAATAATTAAACATAAAGTTATTCTTTATTCAAATTAACTTCTAAACGCTTTTGAATCGTCTTAAAATATTTTTCATACTACCCATTCATGACGCCTAGATGAATATCCTGTTAGCTATGTAGAAAAACGGGCGCAAATAACTGCTGAGCTTTAATAGAAGTAACGACATTTACAAAATAGTATGTCGTTACCAAATAGGGCTATAATACAAGTTTACAATCACTGAAAAATACCTGTTGGAGTGTTTGGAACATTTAATACCCATGCTGTTTTGTCTTGTGTAATCAGACACTTTAGAACACAACCCGTAATGTTTTCACCAAGTGATAAGCAACCAAAGAAACCAAAATAAGCAACGAGCTTACGCACAACAACTTACCAAACGGTCATCACAATTAGATGAGATTAGATGTATACAGGACATAAATAAATATTCATTTTTATATTTATAGATATAAGAATCAAAGTTACCAGAGCGTAGGTCAATGAAAATACGTTGTATAAACGTTTATGTTAAACGGGTGAAAAGTAATATTTATTCTGTGGGAGGCATAAACATTATCCTGCGACAAAATTAATACGGCTGTAAGGTCTTATTACAGTTACAGTTAGTCCGAGTCTCACACCGCAGTGCGAAAGGTGTAAAATTAAAGAGAAAAAAACACTTATTTATCTAACTCACAATACAAGTTACAGACATATATAATTAATGGCATTTTGGAAAGCAAGACTATAACTTCCTGTTCGTAGTGATCATCGTCATCATCTCAGTCAAAAGTCGTCCACTGCTGGACAAAGGCATCCCCAAAGATCTTTGATCTTCACAACGACCGGTTTTGTGCTGCTCGAATCCTTCGGCTCCGGCTTGTAGTGATCAATGTAAAGTGTATTAGTTATGATAAGTGAGTAATAATTTTGATTATTGTCTTGCCTTATCATTTGGAATAATATGTTTGTATGCTTTTGTGGTGACTTTAATCTGTCAGTGTAGGTAATCAAAAGTAAATGCTCTCGTAAAGTTAATAAAACAGTATCTATGGTGTGCATCGTCCTATTAGTCATAGCAATGTTATAGTATAAAGTATGAGAGTAAATTTTGATTTCTTATTATACCACTTCGTATAAATGCTTGGACATAGTCTTGTTGCTATTATCGAACTTATAACAATTTGTTGTTACGCTACGGTGTAATTGCAGCCGCTGCAGCGCTGTTTCGAGAACATGTAGCTCAGGAGTTGTCGGGAGACGAAATATGCGTTATTAGCTTTAATCGCTTCACGGTGCCGGTTCTGACATTTTTGATTCAATAACGATGTAATGATGTATTTGTACTCACTCCGAGCGGTTACGAGCATATTGCATTGGTGGTTGTTAGCAGTTACTTATTATAATCGGTACTTCCTTTTATTTTCTTACTTAACGCATAAGTTAACACGAACGGTTGCCTTCTAATTGTAATAGAACAATAAATAACTAGAGTAGTTCGATGGCGCAATGTTTACCGCGATTGCTGAAGTTAAGCCACTTTCGCAAAGCCCTGTTATCGGATGAGTGACCAAAAAGTTATTATCTTGAGCTCCTTCGTGCTTCGGAAGGCACGTTAACCCGTTGGTACCGGTTACGGCTGCATAAGCAGCCGTTAGCAACCACTAATCCGCACTGGGCCCGCGTGGTATTTATGGGCTGTTCTCTCTGTGGTGCTTCCACCCATTGGAAAAGCCCCTTCCCCAGCAGTTGAGACATAGATTGAGCTGGTGATGATGATAAATAAAAAACTTTGTTTATTAAGAATAGTAGCTAGTTCTATCGTTGTTTAACTGATAGATAATAATATCTAATATTTAAAATTCTTGTGTCACGGTGTACGTTATCGAACTCCTCTGAAACGGCTCGACCGATTTTCGTAAATCTTAGCGTGCATATCGGCTAGGACAACATCTATTTTTCATCCCCCTAAATGTTAAGGGTGGTCCACCCCTAATTTTTTTTAGATTTTTGAAATTTTTCCAATACAAAATGATTTGTTTGTAGTGTTGTCATGAAAACTGTCAAAGCGGTACGAAGTCCGTCGGTCAGCTAGTAACATATAAAGTTTTTCATTTATTGCTCATCATGACACCATTGATAGGTTTCCCTGGTGGCAGGATACTGGCCGGAATAAGAGTAGACGACAGCTACCATATAATTACTTCTGCCGCTCTGCAGCATTGTTTTGCATTAGTGTGTCTCAGTTTGAAGGAAATTAGAACCAGAAAATTACAGGGCGTACAATATAAGAACTAAAGCTCATGGCGTTGCAAGAGATAATGGGTTTCGGTATTAGCTTTCCGCTTTAAATGCCAAATGTGGAAGGCTGTATAATCTTTTGTCGACTTTGTAGTATAAAAAGGCAAGATTTTGATTTTGTTATAGCAGCAGTGGCACGTTTAATGATTTATAGAGAGACAAAACAGTGGTCCATCATGAAAGGTATTTTCTAAACGTTTTTATAAAATGCCGGGCCTGCTGCAGTTTACTTTGTTGTGCTAGTTTTTAGCGTTGAATCTAATTAGTTACCAAGTCAGCTGGCTAGATGAGTATTACTTTATGTATTACCTACTCTTGTTGTATAGGTAGGGCGGAGCTCGATGGCGTAGTGGATAAAGCGCCCGATCTGCGAGTGCTGAGGTTAAGCAACTTTCGCAAAGCTAGGTCATCGGATAGGTGCCAAAACTTTATCATCTCGAGCTCCTCCGTGCTTCGGAATGCACGCAAAGCCGTTAATCTCGGCTGCATTAGCAGTCGTTAACAACCACCAATCCGCACTGGGCCCGCGTGGTGGTTTATGGCCCGTTCTCCCTATCCATCCATAGGGATGGCTCCTATCCCAGCAGAGGGGATGTAAAAATGAGCTAATGATGATAATGCAAACATTTCAAATTGAATTGAATAAGTATGCATAGATTTTAAAAGTCTTAAAATCGACTCATACTCTCATGACTATTACTCAATGCTGGATTGCTAAAATCCAACCTAAACTTAACTACTGTTTTAAAATCAAAACAGGATTTGACAATAGTTTTAAGTAGCGATCAACAGTTAAGTTTAGTTCTATTATACTGGCCAAAGGTACATAATGGGGGACATTCTCCACATGAGTCAGCGGAATAAACCATCAGGCTGGCTGAATTAATTACAAGAATCGAGTTGGATTTCTTACCTTTTTCCCTGTAGTTGGTACTCGTAGGTCGGAGGGCCCGCCACGTGCCTGCCCACCAAGCAGATGTGTTTGACACCTGCCCTTGCCACTTCACTCGTCTCCCTCTACCCCTAAGTAGCCATATACATCCGTCCTTCTCTTGATGTGCTTATTTTTATATAATTTATACAAAGTGACGTTAACTAGAATGGAGTCAGAGGCGGTTGTAATGACCAGTAACGCGGTCTGGTTATTGTGCTAATAGTTATTGGGCGAGTACGCGATCATTATATTGTAAGTTTTCAGATTTTTCTTGTCCTTCAATATGTAAATAGTAGGTATTTACATTTGGTTAATATAAAAGACAATTTTAATAGCGGGGACTTCAAGAAGATGAAGCTGAATCAGTACACTTTGAAGCATTCGCGTTCCATAGTTAAACAAAGAATTTAAACGGAAGTTCACGCAAAATAATTAGTAAATGTATCATACCTTCTTTGTACCCGACGCATAAAGAAGGTATGATACCTTTTACTAATTAGTTTGCGTTAATCCCCGTTTATTTATAAAGCTGTATCGTAACAAAGGACTATAATGGTACATATAGTTCCATGTGACAATTTATCTGAGTACTCGGTCACAGCCTGTAAGTTTAAGACAAGTGGTGCAACCACTCGATCACAAATGGTAAAAACTGCAGAGGCGGTTTTCGTTTAGTACCTAGCCCCCGTATTAATAAACAAAGTGTAGGCTTGGAGTAGTTACTCCGTGTTTTGTTCCCGCCATGTTAACTTCATTTCATATAAGAGTAAAACAGACAAAACACGGAGTAACTACTCCAAGCTAACACTTTGTTTATTAATAAGCTCCTTAGTGTTAAGCGTGAGTAGATATGGTTTGTATGATGATTATTGTTAATATTTTGTTACCAAATTGACGATAGTTCTGCTTACCCATCCAGTAAGCTAATAAGCTTCTGTTAGGTATGGGTTCACGACGGCAGTTTATTGGAGCTAAAAAGATATTAATACAAAAAAAATCGTTTGGCTTCCGACAGACGATGCTTAAAATTAGGCCACCACTACAAACTACACTTCTTCACGTGTTATTTATAGTACATAGTATATGCTTTCCCGGTTGTCCATATACTGAATACGCAATAATAAATAAATAGGTACCATGGATTTCGGTAACAAACAAACTTAAAAAAACATATTTAACTAGCAAAAATGACTTTTTACCCCAATCTTTAATTGTTTCTAGTAGGGTTCCTAGTAACTTTAAACAGTGACGACATCATCCCACCAAATTAACATACAACAGAAATCCTCAGTCAGAATATTAATTTTAGATGTCTATTTCACCTAGTGGTAGTGGTAGAATGTTCTCAAGAATTAGATTGGATGGCGACCACCTATCTGCCGCTCAATGACATTGTTTTCATTGCTATGTTCCGGCTGGAATTGTAGGACCAGGATCGGCCGCATAAATTTTATTTTTACGTTTTTTAGCCTAACAACCCACTTTGTCAAATAAAAAGAAATGCATTATAATTATTACAAAATTCTGCACTCAGATTTCTGCCAAATTAAATGTTGCAATACTTAAAATAAGAAGGAATACAATCGTTTTAACGAAGCGTTGTCATTACCATATCTCGAGATAGCGTTTATACTTTGTCGCATATCTCCGTTTCTCGGCGTATGTTCATGTTTGAAGTCGATCAAGTAATTAATTTTTAATTAGATTCACTTTGAGGATTCCAGGTAGCCGAATACTTGCTCAGTGATCGACCGCTTTTGCAAACTCGATCTTCGATCAGCAGGTGCTTTTGAGATGAGACGTGGTCACAAAAATAGCGGAAATTAAGTAATGACAGTAACTCTATATATATTACGATATGGAACAATTTTATCACCATTATCCATCTATATATATAATTATATATTTACTTTCCACTGCTGGACCTCAGCTCCCTATAAAATGAGCATGGTCGATTTCTATGTATGAGCAAAGAGATCGACCCATAGCCAACGACGCTGGTCTAATGCGGGTAGATAGGTTTTAACGACGACCATTTTACGACAACAACCGGGATTTTCGAAGCTCGGAACTGCTAAAGATATTTTAATTCACCCTTCGGCCACTGTGAAAATTCCTCAACATGTAAGATTTGACCCAAACGCCGTTGTGCCATTGAGCTCCATTTGCCATTGAGCATGTAGGAACATGACATGGAATAAATTAGTAAATTCAACGATCATGCAAAAGGACGATTACATAATATCTTGCCACTTTTACTAAGACGACTTTGTTTTGTGTATTAAAATATAAAAGTATGTGTATTCATGCATCGCTTTACTTTTTACAGGCAAAAAGGATTGAGTATTAACAAATTTTTATCAAATGTTTTTTTTTTATATTAACGGGTTAGCACAGTGCCTTAATCTCACCTGATGTTAAGTGATGATAAGGCCAATGATTTATAAATAATTTATAAATCGATCAGTTAGCTAATATTTTTGTTCCCTACGATCATACGTACCATAATATCAAATAAACTTAACATAACTTTGCGGCATTTTTTAAGGAACGCTAACAGTTTCAACAGAGCCCTACCGTTTTCATTTCCCCGCTATACCCGCAACCGCGTCTTTATTCCATTAAAATTTAATACAGATGTCGCGTGCGCTGCTTTTTACATCGCGACGCTCCATTATAATTAAAGAATATTATTTTGTCGTAAAACTGAAAGAGTGCGTTTTGCGGCCGCCACGCGCCTGCCGCTATTGGATACAACGGGACTTTGGAACGTTACGATTATTTCTTTATCAACTGAAGAGGATGCAATAATGAGATACGAAACGCAGGGGCTATCTTGGACTCCTTAAGCTTCTGGGATCGCAACCGCTGAAAGGAATGGTGACTTGGAATAAGAAAACAGTACTTACGCAAGGAGGGTTAAACAAGGGTTCAACTTCTTTTTTATATTTTACGGGTAAGCACAGTACCTTGACCTGACCTGATGTTAAGTGATGATAAAACCAATTGGTGGAAGCGCACTTCACCCGGGATCTTCATTTAGTGAGGCACTGGCTATCTTATATCTAGCTGCCGGAACACAGCAATGCTACAAACATTCATGTTATGGCGACATATTATATCTAAATATCAACTTCGCTTTACCCCTTTTAGGTTCACGGTTGATCTAGTGTATTTCATTAAAAGTGCTTATAAGTAGGTATGTAGTAATTGTTGTAATTTCTATGTGCGACGTATTATATAAAGATTTTTGTATTTCTTTAGTAAATTGAGATTACTTTTAAACTAGTGGATTTCAAGTCCTTGTATGGGTTTTGCGGCCTCAGTGCTTAATTAAAGAAATGATTAATTAATGAATAAATTCTGAAATAAAAATATTTTTTAGTAGTGGCATTAGCCAAAGTACATGTAACTCTATGGTTAAGCTAACTCTCCCTTAATCGCCGGTTAAGACGCTTTTATTTCTATTTTCTTATTTTGCTGGTTGGTTGGTGATAGAGCTTTGTCTAAGTTGACTTGGCTAACTACCGTACCAACCTAAAGAAATTGTTATTAAGAAAATGTTAGCCTCTGTAGGACTTCTGTAGAATATAAAAGAAATATTATTTCTCGTATACCAATCATTATAAACCTTCTTTTTGAGGAATGTACACAATCAATTTACAGCTAAATTATTTAAAATAAGTTATTAGAATAATAAGACAGACTTGATAAAGAAGAAACTGAAAATTATTATTCAAAAGAATTAATACTAGTGATCCGCTCGCGACTTCACTAACACTCGTATTGCAGCGCCACCTGCCGGGTCACATAAAAATCACAAAACAAAAATCATCCAAATCGGTGCAGCCGTTTAGGAGGAGTTAGTGGACTAACACACGTACAGAAGAGTTATTGAAAAATGGTATACCTTTGTACTTAAGGTTTTTACTAAACTTAATTTCCGACTCACGCTTGACCTCTTTGAACTTCTACCTTGTATCCTTCCTGGATACTAGATTCTGCTCTATTAAGTTGATCTCATTGCTCAGCTTCCACCATCAGACTTCGTCAGGCTGTTCTTTTTTCATCATCCGACTCCACCAAGTTTCTACCGCTGGCATTCATCGCGTGATTTTTCACTTACTTTATCCGCAGCAATCCACTGCGAGTACGAGCCGTAGTGCACACTGACCACTTTCCTCAAAAATTTGGTCTAATTTGACCTTTATTATCCGGCTCGGAGGACCAATGAAAAATGATAAACCTTTTTACTAAAGGGGAATACTACATATAAGGGTTAAAAATGAAGTTAGTAGCTTCCTTGATCTGATGTAGGTAACAATTTTATTGTCAAATTAGATGACCTATATGCTATTTGCTAAGACGCTTGCTAAGCGCGATTGAGAAGACGAATCGCGCCACGCCATCTAGTAACAAATAAGAGAACTAACTTATTATATATTAATATGCGTCTTCAAGAATTATATATATAAAGACATAAAGATTGTTAACTTTGACTTACTAGTACCTTTAAACGTTAGAGGAAAGAACTTAAGAATAACCTCCCTGTTCAAAATAATTCCTTAAAACGTTTAATGCATACGATGTGACAGTCGAGTCGTTTGTAACTGCTCAAATATTGAAAAAAAAAATTAAAATACTTTTGCTGACCCTAAACCAGTATGGGGGAACCATTACGGGCTACGCCTGGGAAAATATACCATGCATGCTCGGTTTTTATGGAAAAAAAACGCTAAAGCTTTTATGAACCTATGTAATGGCTTTTTATAGTCTTACGCATATCGTAATGAGACTAAAAATATAATTTTATTACTTATTTATTTAAAATTAAGAATAAAATGCAATTGTTTATTTGGTATAAAAGTATGAAAATAATTTGCGAAGTGTACTTACCATCTTTTCACCAATAAACAGTTTATTGAAAAAAGGTTTTAGTACTTCACTTACTTGTTAGTCAATATATTTTATTTATTTATCTTCAATTAGATTTTGAGCATTATTTAGATAGGTATGAGTTAAATTTTATATGGCACAATATGTTAAGGATCTTTGGGTAGAAAAGAAGAAGGAAGGAAAGCTTCTAGACCCGGCCCAGTATCCACTAAAGTGAATATGAGCGTAGAGGTGAGGAGATTATGTCAAAAAAAATTAAAAGAAAAAAAACATTTTAAACAAGCTTTTATTAATAAAAATAAAGAACTAATAAGTTGAAAATAATTAAATCAGCCACAATTTTTTTATAAATAACAGCGTGTCACATTTTGATGGAACATTAAAGAACATAATTGCATATTACACCTTCATTATTTAAGTAACACGCTTTTATTTAAAAAAAAATTGGGTCTGTTTTAATTATTTTTAACTTTTTAGTTCTTTTTTTTATTAATAAAAGCTTGTTTAAAAAATTTTTTTTTTTAATTTTTACTTTTAATTTTTTAGTATTTTTGTAGGGGAATAAGGTAAGGGCTTCAGTACAACAGGGTTCGCCCTGGTACCCTGAGGCGCAACGTCAGCGATATGACATGTTTATATACACCCTCATACCATTTAGCCCTCGCCACGTGCTCACCTTGGCATTGGGTCATTCATCTAATCCAGATGGATGGATAATCAAAGACAGTATCCACATTCATAACGAACGGAACGAACGAACGAACGAACTTATTTTCCCGAGTTCCTATGGCCAATCTTCCAGCTCCATCATCAGACCCTGATTACCATCTAGCACCAAAGTACTTGTCAAGACGAATCATACGAGCTCAAACTCGATGGGGTTGTGTCGTTTAATTACCGAGTTCCTATGGCCATCTTCGTCATCATCATCATCAGACCTTGTATTACACCTAGGGATATAGTACTTATCAAGACCATTTCAAAGAGGCCAAACACGGTGGGTTAATTTATTGCATTCACTAGTTCTCATGGCCACCTTCCGACTTCATCATTAGACCAGCTCCATGGTACCATAATAATGCATTGTCATCCAAGTTACATAGATGTACCAAAGCTCAATTAAACACCGGGAAATTGGTCAAATTAGGCTTGCAAGATTTTTACGCCACATACATACATACAAACAAACATGCAAAGTTAAATAAAAGTTTGTAATAATATTAAATAAGATTTCTCTACTTTGTGCACGAATAAACCTCTTCTGGAAAGGAGTTCAGAACCGAGCCAGATAGTTGAATGTGATTAATATTGCAAAAAATATTTGATAAAGTAGAGGGTTGACTTCTTGGCGGGAAAGTGAAGAGTCATGTCTGCGGTTTTGTTTTATTTTCTAAAATTTGTGTTATGTCCACTACTAATGTGAAATAATGGTGGATTATTAACCGTTAAGTGTTCGTGAAAGTGCATGAGCGTTGGCAAATGAAACAAAATAGTGCAACGTCACTTTTTAAAAATTCTCTCAAGAAGTCTACGTGAGAACTTAGTAAAGCCCCACATCTTTACTGAGATACTCGAGGGTTTGGGGGGTAATATCATTTCTCACTTCCCATTTCTATTATCATTCATCATCATCATACATGAAGAAAACATTGTTTATTTATGTATTACTTGTAAGAAAAATTACTTTGATACTGGCTAAATGTGCTAATCGCACGAAGCCAACAAATAAAGGAAAAAAAAAGTAGAGGGTTTTATGCAATGTTTCTTTGACGGTCGGTTCTTATAAATCAGTAATTGTTTGCTACATTTAGTTCCAAGTAAGTATGTATCGGTCATTGATATATCAAGAGTTGGTAAAAAACTTCGAGTCCCAGTATACGTTGCTGACTCTGAATACGCAACAGTGACCCTAAATCGTAAAAGCTCTGTCACCGCCTACGTTTTAAAGAGAGCAATCATCGATTTAAAAATTAAATCGATGAGCGCAATACTCCACCATGTTTGTTTCTAGAGTGCGCGTGAGAACTGTCATTGATTTAAATATGGAACAGAGGATGTGATTCCCCGCAGGCGCCGCGCCGCCCCGCCTCCCATTGTGCCCTACAATGCGTCGTACTTTACACTAACGAGCGCTCCAAGCGAGCCAGCCACATTTGTAAAAACCGCAATATGCCTTCCATTTCGGCATATTGTTTTGACATATAATAAATATTTGCGAGATTGCCCCGCGCACCCAGATTGCGAGGCCGATTCGGAATGGTACGTTACGCTATTGTTCCTGCGGTAGGCTGAGATACAGTCCGAATTACACGCGGTTGCGATCGGCAGCCCGATCGAACAGGTGGATTTCGGAGATCCGTTACGATAGTGTTTTGCCGTGGCTTCCAATATTAGTAGCTTAGCGTTTCCATATTCGAACGCTTAAACGTTTAAAAAAGGCAGTGAACTCATTCAGTGAACCAATCGTATTTTCGGTAAAAATTGAGTCTAATAATATTTTGTGTTCTAAAAGCTTTTTGTACAAGTTTCCGAAGCGGTTTTAGTATTGAACTACAAGACAGCTAGTACAATCAACACATAAATTATAAGAAAAAATAAAACTTCCTATACATGGTCCTTGCAAGTTTCACTGCAGCACCATTAGCACAACAAAGCACAGCACCATAATTAATTTAACTTACGCAAAATAATGATTCCCGGAACCTACGCAAGTATTTTCTAACTCAGCAGTACCACGCAAAACAAAAGAGCAACAAATTCACGCACCGCATGTGTGTAAATTAAAGCAAATCAGTGCCCGCATTTGCCGCTAGCCAATTCAGCCGACCAATCCAGCATTGCACGTCCTACAAATTGCAGGGTTGGGGCCAGTTAGCGCCTCTAAGGTGTCAAGATTGCCGTAATTTGCTGTTGTCGAGCCTGCAGCGGCTGTCGTCACGTGTTGCAATATAAATACTTTTATTATCGAGGAAACAAGCCGATTCGCGTTGCAATAAAATGAAGAAGTAACGTAACGCCTTGATAAGGAACTGCCGTGGGTGGTGAATTAAACACCTCTTAAATGTGAGTTACTGTGTTTTAAATTTTTTTAAGACTGTTTAAACTGTTAGTCACCACTACAACACTGCTGTAACGTTAACTAAAATATCTTTACCAGAGATAAAAAGCTACATAATAATAAACTTAAAAATTAAATACAAAATTATCGAATTAATATCTAGTAGTTAATATGGCTAATCTCCCAAATACACGCAATCTGAAACACCTCTGATAATGACTTTTAATATCCAAAATTCATGACATCAACATAAAGTTTGTAAGCATGTCAATATTTGCCTATATACTGTTCCACAGCTGGGCACACGTCTCCAACTCCGCATAATTTAAATTAAATCATCGCTACAATTATTTTTTTTAATATATTAACGGGTATGCAGAGTGCCTTGATCTCACCTGATGTTAAGTGATGATAAGGCCAATGATGGAAGCGCACTTCAACCGGGATCCTCAACTAGTGAAATACTGGCTATCTTATCTCTAGCTGCCGGAACACAACAATGCTACAAACATTAATGTTATGGCGACATATTTAGATAAGATGGTGGTAGCTAGCCAGGCGGACAAACAAGCCATACCACCAACCAAACCGAGTACACAGACATGTACCCCCGCTGGGAATCGAACCCGGGACCTCTGGGTCAAAACTGGTGGTCTTAGCCACAAGACCACAGAGGCGGTTAAAATGCGTAATGTTTGAGTTCATTGGAAATAAAAAACGGACGAAGATACTTTAAAAACCTGAATGCGATAGTAAATACTCTTACGCATTCATCAATAGTGTGATAGAATAAGGCATTAATTCAGTCGGAGTGATGGACGCTCCACAGCTAGCAACATCTCACCCCAGCGTCGCGCTTCGTGTCCGCTTGTCTGCTGCCATGTACTACGTACAGTTAGCACCATAAGCACAGATTAATAGTTACTCCATAAGTAAGTCTAAAACTTAAAAAGAGAGTCCAAACTACTTTTGTACTGCTACTTGTAATCAATTAATAATATATTATTCATGTTTAAAAGAGGGCAATGTTTCACTTAAAAGTTATTTAAATAAATGACTAGATTTGACGTCATCTTACTTTCCCAAGTAGAATATGTCACAAACACTAACAAAAAAGACGTCATAAATCATGCTCTTATGTGTCAGAAGAAAGACGTAAACACAAATGCAGCAAGAATAGACATATATGCATGCGCAAGTAAATTATACAACGATTAATAATGAAGAGTCGGCGATTTCTGTCCGTAAGGGAAACAGATTAAATCTTATTCAATCACGGAACGTGCCTTGGATGCGAATGTCCACAGATTCTAAGCAGATTAAGCAGCCAGGCCCTACAATGGAAACGCATCTTTAAAACCCAAGACTCATTTGAATTTAAAGCATTTTTTGAAAGCATCAAAGTGTCTTTGTGGACGGCCCCTTTTTGCTGCGCCCCGCGCCGAAAGTAAACACACAGTTGTAGTATTATTATAATTATGACTTATGTTTTTGACGTTCACATTCAATTGTATTCCGTCGATGAAATCGAAAATATTCAGCTAACGATCCGATGGGGATTTATAAAAATATGCCCCATTCTCGGGCGTTTCCCGAGTAGGTGAGTTTCTTCACACATTAATAAGCTGTTTTGACTTTCAGATTCATCTTTAAGCTTCGGCCATAAATTGTGGGAACATCAATATTGTATGACGAGATTAATGCCCATGTTGGGACGACCATTAGGGCTGCATAATACCATTGTGTTTTTATAGGCCCTGTGACGGATCTGGATACCGCTAAATTGACGTTCACTTTTCAGAAGAATGTATATCAACAATGAATTTATTTATGACATAAGCTTACATAGCTAGTTGAAGAAACAGTGCCTTTTAATTGGTAACTTTCCAGCAACTAAACTTACTAGTTAAAAGACACTTTTACAACATAACGTTTATAATGGATTTATCATTGTAAATTTAATAGGATATAAAGACAATTTTGATGCAAGCGTAGAATTTTTAAATTCCATAACGGGACTGCGCTAGGCTGAAGATGGAAGTGTAATTTAGCTGGCATCTGAGTAACATACTAAGGAACTGGCTATCTTGTCCGTAGATTATATAGAAGTTGAAAATTTAGAGCTAAGATTTTAAGTACGAATTCCACAATTGTCAGACCAAAAAGCTAAGATTTTAAGTATGAATTGTACAATCGTTAGACCAAAAAGTTGTATCACGCCCCTGAAACAATTTGTCCTGCAAGAAGTTTGCGCACGTACTTGTCGGACGTACTATACTGCTATACAGACATAACACAGCTTCCTATAGACGAGCTGATATTTCAAGAGCACTACCCAAGTCAATGGGATCAGTGGCTTCATAACTCAACCGCGATATCGGTGGTTGTCAAAACGTCCAGTCGGCGGTGACACGGTCGCAGTCGCAGGCTTGCTTAATGCTCGCCCATCCTTCATATCCGAACGGTTTAATACCGACCGGCTTTTGCTGATAACTCCGGTAAATGACTGAGTAGTTGCATAAACATTTTTAATAAGAATAATATGAACGCTTACTTTTACGACTACTCTAAGAAATTACAGTTTGTAAATAAAGATGTAAAAATCAGAGTGTAGTTGCTTAAGTTTTTTGATCAATTTGAATCGACCGTATCCACTTGGAATAAGAAAGTGTACGAAACTCACTGTGTACGAAAGTCATTGAAAGCTTTAGTAGTACCTAGTAGTGGTATGTTTATAAGCTGAAGATGATGAGCTTCTTACTTATTACTATTATTTATTTTAAAACATTATGTACGTGTTTGTAGGTATAGTCACGAGTAAGATGTAAACAAAATAACTCTTAATACAATGGAATACGAGTAAAAGTGCATACATGTTAATGCTCGTAAATGTTCTTACATCAAGAAATATTAAACCACATAAGATAAAAAAGGAGGTTAATGTATCACGAATTATAGCAAATTTCAAAAGAACTCCATACACACATGCAACATGACGTCTAAAAAGGTAATGTTCAAAGTGTAAATTGAATATATTAATTTTAATTTATTGTTTTATTCTGGGATATTTAGTTTAGGGATATTTAGTTGTCAAACAAACTTGCAGAAGGACCAAGTGAAACTTAACCAGTAATCCTATCATATGAAGAAGAAGAAGAAGAAGAAAAAGAAAAAGAAATACATTTATTGGCACACACTAAGTACAACAAAAATTAATTAAATGTAAAAAAATATTGATAAGACAATAGTACACACGCCTGCAGATCAACCTATTCAAAACTGTCAAATTTCTCTAATCGATATGGATCTATATACCCAAACACTAAGGTTCAAAATTTATTAAAGAAATTTGACATTTCGTGGTAGGTTGAACTGCTGCCGTCTGTACATTCACAATAAAAAACAAAAAGAGAAGACAAAGTGTATACCATCAATAAACGAAATGAACCAATATTTAGAATGGACAATGGGAACACACCATCTCACCATTCAGGTTCGAGTCGTCCGATGACACCCGCTTAGATTTATGCACTTGTAACGTGGCGGCTTCTGTACAAGCAGAGTTCTCACTACCACCGCGTCCTCTCTGAATTTATTAGGCACGGGGTCTCGGTGAATCGCGCTCCATTTATACACAGTTTATTGTTTGATTACTGATTTATGCCGATGTGGGGACTATGACTGTGTTCTTTTTAATTCTTCGGGAACTTTAATAGTCACCTTTAAATGTGGAATGGAGAACGACAGCTTAAGCGTTACATTACTAACATTAGCCTTATGAGTATGCGTAGGTTACTGTTTTTCTTTTGTAGGTGACCTTTTTATCTATCTTTTTTATATGGAAGAAAATACATTCCCCATACCACTGCGGCCGGGAGACGAAGCCTCTGATCGGCGCGGGGCGAAAAAAGGGCATACCCACTAAAACTCCTGTACTTCCCCTCATGGTCACGTGCCGCTAGGATGAGACTGCCATAAGCAATTATCGGAGTATCAATCTATGTATCTAATAAGATTTTAGTGTATATATCTAATAAGTAGTTTTTTTTTATACTTTACGAGTAAGCTCTCACCTGATGTTAAGTGATGATAAGGCCAATGGTGGAAGCGCACTTCAACCAGAAACCTCAAGTACTGAGACACTGGCTATCTTATCTCTAGCTGCCGGAATAAGACAAATGCTACAAACAATGATGTTATGGCGATATATTTAGATAAAATGGCGGTAGCTAGCCAGGCGGACAAACAAGTGCTACCACAAACCAAACCCAGAACACAAACATGTGCCCCCGCTGGGAATCGAACTCGGGACCGTCGAGGCAGTTTAGAGTTTGACTCGATTTTTTAAAAGGTGTGGGTTCGAATCAAACCTATGAAATTGCCATTTCTGCCGGATTATAATTTATTCGCAATAAAATTGCGTTTATAATTAAAAAAGCAATAATTAATTGTATGAAATACCAACACGATAAAACTCATACTTAGGAACGAAAGCTAGGTTTCAAATATCACAGTTTATAATGCCTTTAAATTACGTATTTTAGCACTTTTCTAAGAGCTTATTACACACGCTTGCGCTCACCGAGAAATGAAACACTGTGAAAAAACATTTACTCAGGATTAAGTGGCGGCAATTACAGTAAATAACAAATTCAGTTTAGATTTTATTTTTTAAATACCACATTTGATCCGATGCTAATAGATTTTCGGTTTGTATTAAAATTAATAGTAGGAATGTCGCTATGCCCTTTATCACTAAGTGAAATATGGTTCATGTTACGTTTTATTAAGTCATAATTTTGACCGGAACGAAACACGAGCCGCGTAGTTTTATTTGGGATTCCAATAGAATTTCTTGATTATTAATTCAATGCTACTACTAACTTAAGCGTCGTCGGCACAATTTTGAGGTTTCTATTAACGCTCATCAGTCTGTACGATACAATTATCAGTGCTATTACATCAACGGTTATACGGTTTTTGATATCAGAAATTGTCGATCTATAGCTACTGGGGTATAAAAATAGTTTTCTCATGACATTTTTCACTTCGTTTTTAGAGAAATTCAATTTTGTTTATCTATTTGTTAAACGCGTCGGTGACTGAGTGGCAAGCCTATACCTATCTATTGCAGCGATAGCTTGATTTAAATGATGGAGGCCTTCTTGCGATGGTATATACATATCTATTTGAACTTTATAAAATAATGATTTCCACTTTTGTTCTCGTTCAAAATTATTTCTGCACCAGCCTATGGTTGACTGGTAGAAAATGCCTCAGGCATTAAGTCGGCTATGTAATATTTTGTTGCAAAAGTTAAAAAAAAAATAAATGACATAAAACAAATATAATATTTACTTTACGATTTTTGGTAACAAGACCTCTCTTGAGTGAAAAGCTTTTGTCGGCCGTCTCAAATGTTGATTCTAAATGAATACTATAAACAGTACTCCCGTTTTTCTGCATACTGTGTATTTTATTCTCAGTACCTTTTGTTTTTTTTTTTACTAACCTGCTGTTATTCCATTTAAGCCGTGGGCCACTATGACTCTACATTCTGAGCTGTTGGCGTATAGCTGTCCTCGCTTCAACTGATCACATTTCGCAGTCCTTTCATAGAGTAATGACAATTAAAAACAACTGCATTCGACGGCAAAGCATCCAAGTTATTCGATATTTCACAATCGAATCATAAATTTAATCCTGCAAGCAGCCGAAGAATCCTAGTTTACTGCGCTGCTAGCTGATAAATGCCGTTTCTTATGGACAAATTGCTACGTACACACAACAAATTACTGCGAGTAGCCGTTCCAACTCCCAATTTCTCCTATAAGGCAAAAATGTGAACAACTGACTACAAGTAATGAATATTAATTAGCGATGTTTCTGTACCTATAGATGTAGCGCAAAAAGTTACAATCGACCTTTTGCGTTGTCAATTCATTTTCTCAGGATGCTAATTTCTCGTATTGTGTCCGAACCGCTTAATGGTCCGTTTTATAGTTATCGATATCGCTTTTATTGCGTTTGGATACGTTTTTGAACTGTTATCTGAAATGAAACAATAAAATTGGTTGTGATTTTAACAATTTGCCGTATAAATGGTTAGTGTTCATATTTTACGCCTGTCCTTTTTATTTGTTTTTTATATATTTCGTAACAGGGTAGCGCTTGGTCTTCATCTTATGCACTTCACCGGTATCCTCAAGTACTGAGAAACTATCTATCTATCTTTTTTCACACTATGTTAATAATAGACTTATTACTGGGTAAAATTTAGATAGGATTTCGGTTGCTAGTCAACCAAACCGAGACAAATATTAAGTACCTCACAAGTAATCGAACTGAATACCTTTAAGTCTGAAACCGATGTTCCTATAGCCGTTGTACCACAGAGGTGGTTTTAGGTGGTGGTTTTTTTTGGTTTCACAGACCAGAGATGCGGTAACTTCGTTTTCGTGATGTTTTTTTTCGCAGCGCTAGACCATAGAGACGTGTTTTGTTTTTTTTCCAGCAATTTTGATTCGCGGTGATTGCGTATGTGTTGCGCGCGAGTTTCATTTAAGGGAGTAAATTCCGAATGACACGGTGTAGAAGCTACACAATGCGGCCGGGATTGACGCGGTCTGCCGGCGGCGTGACGTGCGCATGAGGCTTTATTTAATCAAGGTGCGGTACCATTCCCTCAAACCCCGCGGCAGGACGCAATCCTGCCATCTCAATCTCGACTACCTCCGCACAATTGCTTTGTCCGCGGGAGATAGGTGATTTTAATGAAACCTCCTTCGCGGCCATCGCGCGATCACAACTTTGTTCTCGACGGTAGTTGTTTTACTGTTTGTTGCGGACGCAATCATCGCGAGGGTGAATACCATAACAGTCCGTCATAATATTTCTTTTATGCATCGTAAACGGCAGCCGGTAATTGCGTTTAAAATATCAGCAATCGTTCTCGTTTTGTAACAACGGTGTACCAATATTCGAGACTATAGTCATATATTTCGGTTTATTGTTATTTAATTATAAGGAGTGTTGCCGATGATTTTTGCCATTTTTCATGTTTTATCACGCAGCTTATTGGGATAATATACATATGAGAGTGTAAGGCATTGTTTCCAATTAGTTAGCAATTATTTTATAAATGTCTTGGTCTTGTCATAAGTTTGACAACTCTAGTTAAGAGTACAAGTCGTAGTTAACGAAAGCGGTTTGACACGAGCATGCAATTAGTGCCTTATGATAACATTTCCGGCTCTGTGGTCTAGTAGTACGTACATCACGTACATGTACGGTTTTTTTACTATGTAGTAGTAAATAGCTACGTATAACAAAATGACTTATATTCTTTGCTGGGAAGTGAACTGGGTACCTCTGGGTCTGTGACCGGTAGTCTAACTTCTAGACCGTAAAAGCGGTACATACGAATGACATTGCGATTTCAAGATACATTTTTACTGAAATCAGCCAGTCTCAGGAAGCTCGAGTAGGAATCTTCTAGTAAAATTGTATCTTGTAACTATATAGCATTGTGAATACAAAATTCAAAATAATAAAAATATTACCACTTCAATTTATTTATTTGCCACACCTACGATTAGTGCAATAATACATTCGCTAATTGCACAATCACTTATGGATATATACTACATGATTCATAATTACATTTATCTTACTTAGTATTTAAATCTAAAATGTATATAACAACGGTATACTAATAAAGCAACACAGAAAAAAAGTAGTAGGTACTTGTATAGAAAATTCCCCCGACTAAATAATACATAGGCGGTAAAATCAGCTCTATGCAAGTAGCTGCATTGAAGCCACCCATTGTTCTTTTTCACGCAAATTTTCGAGGTCTCAGTGGACTTTCGCTCGGAGGGTAGTATAAAATTTGTATAACAAATGAGGGGCGGGCACGGAATCCGTCACAGTTGCTGTATTCCCGTGTGCGGCACTAGATGGGTGGCCTGCCCTGACTCTGCTACAGTACAAGATAAATGCTTATAATTAGCCACGTGAACTTCTGTATCCCTTTTAATTGCGCTGAGAAATAGTTTTAGTATCGCCCCCGGCTTTGTGCTTTAGTGAAAGCTCATTTCTAGTTGAGGGCTAATGATGACGGCAGATTTTAACGATTGATTAAAAAACCTTTATACTACCATGTCAGAATTAGATCGAAATGTTCGGATTATCGGTAAAATAATTATTTCTTTTAAAAAATAGACTAGTAGTACTTCAGCTTTTTTCATAAATATCTCAAATTTAATGATTTCATATGTTTAACAAAACAATCAAAATAAATGGTTGCCAACATGTTTGGTGAAAGCGTTGTTCTTGGTAGTTATTTGCTCGTTCGAATAGTTAATAACATGTATTTTGTTAAACGGATGCCGAACTAAGAGCGGAGCCGAGAAACCAGCCACCTTAGTTCCCGCACCGTGGTATTAAGCTATTACTTATCCAAGCAACTCTGTTGTTTTCGGCAAACAAATAAACTTTGAGTGTAATGATTGTGTAGTGCGACTGATAAAAGTAAATACTTATATTTTCGAAATTTTATATGTCTTCTATCTATGGGTTTCTGGAGTTTATGCTAACACTACATATTCAAGTGACAAGGATCTGTTTGATGTTAGTTTTAATGTTTTTTAAGACAACTCTGGTTATTTGCACTTTTTCCTTTAATAGTTTTTCTGGTTTTCTACTTATTTTGCTGATGTCAAAGTGTAGTTAGTCAAACAATACTGTACCTAAATAATTATGAAACAATGTAATAAATCAAAAAGGTAGGAACATTTGTAAATTCGAACAGGATTACCAATATTATTTTAGAAGAGCTGTCGCCCGGGTTTTCAGAGAAATTTTCAGTTTATAACCGTTAAAATGACGTGTAAAATGTTTCTATAAAATATATTCAAAGATCAAAATAACTTTAAATGGTAAACATTCTAAAAAAATTGCTTGAAAAATTATGAACACTAGACATGTTATCTTTAAACTTAATGGTTTAGGTTAAAGTTCTTGTCGCCACTTGTTCTTAATATTCTTAATACGACGCGTCGTATTAAGAATAATATAATAAGAAAGTTAAACTTATGCATATATTTCTATAAATAGTAGAGATGTGAGTCTTACTATAAAGTATCAAGATCATTCAAGGTGACTTAAACAAATCCGATATCAGCTAAACTGTCGATCGAGATATGCAAATAAATGTTTGTTTTATCAAAAGAAGAGTAATAATTTCATATTAGCTATCAAGATCATCCCAAAATGGATAATGGATACGTCATTTGCTATTCAAATAACCCAAGGCAACATAAAATTCGGTAGTAGGCGCATTTCTTTATTGTAAAGAAACACACTTCTTTCTTGTTTCATATAGATGGGACGATATACTTTATCTTAAAAACCAATGTTGATATATGAAAGTGTGTACTTATGTCTTTTATTCATTTCAAAAAACGAAGCAATAATTCAATTTGATTTATTCCAATGAGATAGTGAGAAGGTTCAGGTATATAGGCCAAATACAATTTTCCAGAGGGATAGAAGCTATAACATAGTGTAGAAAGCCCTCTGGCGCGTTGGAGTGACAACATACGCGAAGAGGCTGACAAAAGCTAGAAGAGAAGATTCGAAGATCAGGCTCAGTGGCATCAATTAGCAGAGGCTTATTCCCAGCAATCCAGCAGTGGACTGATACTGGCTGATGATGATGATGATGATGAAGTAGCTATGGCGCAGCAGCTAGCGCATTGAGTTGCGATCTTGCATGTTAAGCAACTTTCGCAATGCTGGGTTACCAGATTGGTAACAAAATTTGAAATATCTTGATTCGGTCTCGGTTGTCGTCGTAAGATAACAGAAGATAAAATTGCATCCGCGTGGTGGGCTATGGACTGGTCTCACCATGTGCTCACTATGTGCTATGTAGGAAAGCTTACGTTCAGCATTTGGAAGTTTATAGATGATATTGAAAATGATGATGACGATGATGAACATGATGATCAAGAAACTGTAAAAACTTTTGTGAGACACCGAAACCGAAAACAGTTTAATAAATATAGTAAATCCATCCTGTTACTTTAAAATAGTATTTATACACCTGCTAAATACATTATATAAAGCAGTCAGCTACATCACTCAATGCAAAAGAAGGACCGAAGGAAAATTTATGCAAGAATGACTGCGATCCCGACTTAAAGTATGTCTAAGAAGTCTTTGAAAAATCTATGTCCTATATTGTCTCCGTGCAGTCAACAGCTCAGACCGACAGAAGAATGAATGGTGAAACAATGAATGCCTTAAATTTGCATTTTATTATGGATATAAATAGTTATGGTGAAAATAAAAGTAATAAATGAAAGTGCTCTTTTGATAATTACTTAAAAAGAAAGTAAAATAAAGTCTAGGTACTAATAGCCAGTAACAGGTTGTTTTCTGAAATGATTTTTGTCCAAATGATTCCAAGATTTATCAAATATTTATTTACTTTTGGTTTTGTCATCTGTCTTAAGTTATGTTTTCAGAATTTCTACCATTGGATAGAATATGTAATGCCATTTAAGATAATTTAGAAAGTTATTTTCCCCCGTGACCACAAATAATGCAATTAGAATGATACGTCGAGTTTTTTAAAAGGTACGCCTCGGATACCTTTACTAAAGAGATTGCGTCAAAATAAACGTAAGATCTGTATAAATAGTAAAAAACATAAGTTAAAACAGATGATAAAAACGTAAGTAAACAACCATCTTTATAGTCCATTGCCTAACTTCTGCAACACTTGGAGAAGCAACTCTAAATGTACTGTAAAATAATGAGCACACAAATCTGCATCGTATACTTAATTTGTTCCCAAAACTCTACGCCGACATCTTCATCGACTTCAACCTGAACAATTATCTGGTCGATTTTCACACGCGTTCACCATTTTAGCACCTCTTAATTGGTTTTGGATGCCCATATAGCAATTTAAATAATCCGGAGTTCGTTAAATGTTATTGTTGTTAGCTTAGCTTAAGCAACAACACTGCACTGTGTGGTTAGTGTTAACATAAATCAATTGGTGTTTCACTCCTGACTCCGCCAAGTGTCTGAAATGACAGGTTTTAAATGAAGTACGTTAAAATGCAAGTGTTGGTTTAAAGTGCATCTTTTATTTTGCTTCTAGCGACCGCCCGCAGTAGCGTAAGAGTGAAACGTCGAAATAATTCGAAATTCGCAGAAAGCATTACGAGTAAGGATCGGTTTTCGTGTTTTACAGATTGATTTAGCTTGGACTGGGTTAATTTACTTTAAGTAGGGAATAAACACCTTTGGGGTCTCGACTGGATTTCCCGGGTTTGATTTCCTGCGGGTCTACGAATTGTACACGATTTGGTTGGTTAAAAGATTGAAAGGAATGAGAGCTGGAATTTTAAATAAAACATTTTGAATTCAAAAGGAAGATCCAAAGGAAAGCTCTTAACTCATTTACGTTTAAAACATTACCGAGAACTAACAATAAATATAACCTTGGCTTTAACTAATGAATTTTAATTAAAGGCGACTTCACAATTAATTGGATACGAAACTTTTTAGTAGCGTAAAATTCTTCCCATTCCCAGGCACGTTTAGACGAGATTTTAAAATTCGAACAAATTAAAAACAAGAGCGAACAATTAAACGAACCGTAATATTATTCCCTTTTTACTGTCTCGTAAGACATTTTTTAATTTTTGAGTTTGAGACAAACAAAACACAGCTGTAACCCGCCACCGATTATACATTGCCCAAACCATAAATCAAGAGCAGTTTGCACAAACGATCTTAATTAAACGCATGTATACAATTATCAGATGTAATAATATGTAAGATGGCCAAATTACACCCATATACGAAATGTTTCCTCTTCATTTGCATCTTAAGGCTTTATGGTTTGAATGAATTTGCTCTTTTATTTCTCGTACTTCCGTCTTGTACTCTGGTTCAGTTAAATTGGGTTCAATGTTTGTTTAAAAACTTTTAAAGCATTTACAGGTTGCATTATATTGTTTTTGAAGATAGCGAATAATTCAAAATACTACGCTACGTCATGAACAATTATTCATTTATTTGCTAAGCTTGCCGCTACTTCGGATAGGACCTTCAATAATGCAATTGATGTATCTTCTAAAGTTTTTACTCGCATTTATTTAAAATAATAAACCTTTGTTTGTAGTTGTAATTAAAATGATTAAGTATTAACTTGTTAGTTCACTTGTTGTTAGAGCCTCTAGTGTGTCCTCTAAAACACTTTCTATCCCTTGGTCACTGCAGAGGGGATACAATTTTAAATAGGACAAGGACACTTAATTATTGTTTTGTGTGTAAGTTTAGTGAAAAGGTTAAAAATGTATCGTTCTATAGGTATAACTTAATAAGACCTTGTTAAAATATTGTCCTTAAGAAAACAATTCTTAACAATAATTTGGTCTACCAAAAACCTGAAAATATGTTTTTCCTTATGAAAAAAGACGTTATATGTAATCAAAATACGCATGCAATTAGTGTAATCAGCATTAAAAGTCGCTAACTACTTTAAATACGTTTTACCATAACTTTACTAGAAGTTGATAAGCATCTGTTACATTATTTATTATTTTTTTTAATATGGTATTAGGCATATATGATGTTCCTGTGTATTCAATTTATATGTGTGATGTATTTATTGTACAGACAAACTCAAATTTCTTCAATACAATGTCAACCATATGACTAAGGCGGCATAAAGTTCAAAGTCTATTGAGGAAATTTGACAGTTTGTGGTAGGTTGATGTGCAGGTACACACACCAAATAAATATTTTTTCTATTTCTATTTATTCAGTTGGTTTGCCAAATTGCTAAGTGTTTAGTAACTTTTGCTGCTGACTGTACAAATGAAGTTCATTAATGAAGGTGTCATCAGTTTTTTATATTTATAACAGGTACTAAAAGTTCCAAATGGAAAGGGTCAAATTCCAAATGCCAAACACCTAAAAGTGAACCCATTTGTTTAACCATAAATTGTCACGGCGCATCAGCGATTATAACTTCTCTACTGTTACAGTAGGAAATCAGGCCTTTGTAACGATAGCCATTTTAAATGCATCATTTTTCACCCAAAAAATAGCTGGCTTGAGATGTGGCAGACCACCCTGTAGCTAGCTTTGAATTTGTAATGACCACGTTCACAAGATTTGAATTAATAACGCATTACGGTCAATTATGTAATGAGTTTCATTATTAATAAAATTTTGACACTTTTATTTTGTTAGTATAATTCTATCTTTAGGTGGTCTGAGAAAGTTGGGATATTGAAATCTGTTGGTCGATCGGTCGATTATAATGTAGATCATCTCTGGTCATTAGGAATGGGTTATCACTTTTTTATACCTCTGACCTCAAATTTGAAGTCGATGTATACGATAGACCGCTATTTTTTATACTGTAAGAATGACAATTTATTTATTATATTATGTAGCCACGAAATTTTAAGCATGATACCTTGAAATTTGGCGTGAGAACTAAAAAGGATTTTCGGGTAAAGAGTCTCAAGTGACTTTAGTATTAACCCTAAAACTTCAACATGGGGTCGTGGGTGACCCCACGTCTTGATTTTTCTATTTATTTTTGTGAGAGGTAGACATAAAAACTTGTGCATCTCAGTACCTTCCGTTTTTAGTTATCAGTAGCCCGTGCCACTTTGCGAAGTGCACACGTTCATTAGTTCTTGAGTAATCACTTCAAGTGCTCGCTGCTATTTATGTCCTAGGTCTAAAGACAGAAAGAGCAGAGAGCGATGTGTGAAGTGTTCAAGAAATCTACACAGCATAGGTTACCCATATGTTCCCAGTGTGTTTAGTAAGGGTTTTATTTTCATAATTTTTGTTTCTAAAAGTTCCTTAAATATCCATGACGTGTATTTTGTTTGTTAAAGGCAATTAAAGTTTATAGTGTTCTATAAAAAGGTATTTTTATTTGGGGTCACCGGCAACCCATGTTGTATTTTGTGAAACAAAATATCATGTTGTGGTTCTAGGGTTAATAATGCTGACAACTAAGGTGACGGTCAAGCCCTTCTCATTTGTAGAACAAAAATGATGACTTAACAGAACTAATATTTTCTTTTTTTTTGAGAAATTTTGCTGATTGCCTCAGACGGCATTTTGAGCTTCACTGGGCTTTGAGCAGAACTAAATGTTAAAATTCTTATTTTTTAGACAACGTGAAACAATGGAAACCATTGCATATGTAGCAATTACTACTCAGACATGTTCCTGCACATAAGTTGTTAACCGAAGTTATTGCTTTATATTCAGTATATTAGTTTCATACAAGTCACCACTTTGGATTTTATGTCTTTAAACGAATTGAAGCAGACATAAATGGCAATGAGCTCGTTTTATTCCGCCAGACTTAAAAAGCCCCGAGCGCAAAGCAATAACAATGATTAAAATTTTGACTTTTGTACTTTATACGAAGAATAGATATTGACTAATCTCCTATGACCACTGACCCTGCAAAGGGTTCGAAACGTCCTGATAATCATAAATAAAATGTATAAAATAAACGCGAGTAGATCCGGAAAAAGTGTTTCACTTCATTGTGTAGTGTTCTCTTAAACTTGAAATAATACACTACCCTAATTGCGACCAATAAATTTATTTAAAATACCTTAGTGACTAGGTACAACCCTTTTGCATGTTTAGTCACTAGTTATTGTAATTATTGCAATAATCGTAAACATTTTACTACGTAGACGGTACAAACGCGTAGAAAGGTCTATAGATTAAAATGAATTAAATTAGTTTATTAGTCTTCCTCGTAGTTGTTAATACCAATTTCCAACTGATTATTCTATTATTTTAAATGAGATGCCACAAACTAGAATTGGAGAACGGCAAATACTTAGATTCAATATTATTTAAAGAAGGGAATGAAACCTGTAGTATTTATAACAAATATTCTATTTTGGTACTATGAACAGATATTATTTAATGCTAAATAATTGATAAGTGAAAAAAAATGGCAAGGTATATTTTTATACACAACATACATTAAAAACTCCATTCAAGACACACAAAATTTTGTTTCAATTGCTACTTCCAGATTATACGAAATAAATCTCTTGCTTCACTGATATTTCATCGTCGTTAGGGGCGGGTGTTTAGTGAAAATAATCTCACTCAAATGTCTTCTTAAATGGTCTGAAACACCGTATTGTCGGCTTCTAATGACAGGCCCTAAACAATACGTTACGTTGAAGGGCTAATTAATAATTAAGTCGTTGGCTCTCCGTTTGCTCCACACGACTGAACCATACAGCTTTAACAGTAATTAATGTTTATAGTTTCTTAATTGATATTAAATTTGCGTCTCCCGGTGTGACGCGCCGCGGATCGTGGGGACTAGATAACGCTTGATACTCACATCAAAACTTTCTAATTTTGTAATTGTTAGTTATTACGTATAAATAAATAAAAAAAAACATCAAGGGACTTGTATACCTACCAAACTGTCAAAAAACCGCTAAGGTAGAAATGCGCCGCGCGTGGTAACCACACAAACATGTGTACACAATAGGGCAGGGCCATTAAAAAGCTAATGTGACAAAGGCGCATAGCGTTGCGCAACAATACGATTTAAAGCGAACAACCACCCGTGTAACTTTATTAAATAGATCCCCGTGGACGATTGATAGGTCGCATGCCACTGTTGACTTATTCTTATAGGGGGGCCAAGCTGAAGAAAAAATAGGATTGAGTGGTTTATGGGACAAGCTTTTAAGTGCAGTAAAGAGTCTAAATGAGGGTTGGATTTGCACGTCTGTGTCCGTACGAGATTTTACAAATAGTTTGTACAAGGATACAATTTAGTTATATTTTATAATTTTGTAATTCTGCTTCAGTTCTGCTTACCTCAAACCTTAGGCCACAAAATACTTACCTTACTCTGACTGGTCACTTTCACTCTCAAGAATTTCACCAGCCATCTTGAAGTTAAATATGAAAATAATTCTTATTGTAATATAATCACTTTAACATTATTTACAGATTGCTTGTTTAGAAAAATAAAAATAGTTTATCAGTGTACTATACAATTGTTTATAGCATACTATACAATTTTGTGTCTCAAAAAGTTTTAGGTACCTACTCACCTCGAGAACTTTCAGTATCAAAAGGGTTACCGATGACTTCGAAAACTAGTGAGATACCTCGTTGATTTATCAATATTAATTGATATCATAGAGTAAGAATAATCTTTACCGGCTTAAAAACAGCACCGCAGGACTCTAAAAATGTCACTTGAGTTATGACTATTTCAATATCTCTCTAAATGAATTGTGATTCTTATAAAAATGCTTAGTCAGCACAAAAGTTTGGGTGTAAAATTTGCAATATAAATTTATAGTATACGATATGTAACATCCGCTGTCGAAGCGCATCCGGAAAGGTGCTATCACAAATAAAAGGCCAGACCGTCATATTATCGTCATATTATTCATAAATAAAAATCAGTGCAAGATCGGCAGATGCGAAAGGATTGCACACATGTCGGCAAGGTGCGTATCCTCTGCTCGTTCTATATGGCTTGTGCCAAACGCCACTTCGCTCTACAAACAATCCCCAATAACGCTAGATTTTGCATCTGTCATGTTACGCATTTCACTGACCCCTTTTCTTTATAAAACTTCAATGATAAATTCAGATTGAAGATATTTTTTTCTTAACGATTAAGCTATTTTAACAGCACGTGTGTATGATAGGTTACGCTATAGCTTCGGAAATCTTTTGATGAAAGACTACCTGCGGAAGTTACTAACAAGGTCTGTAATTCCCTGTTAATATTACGAAAATGACCTTAATCTTAAGCTGCTGAAAAAGTTCTTACTTAAGATTCAAATTAAAAAAGTAGGTAGCTAGTAAAGTTATTAACCAAATTTATATCACGCGCTATGACATTCAGTACCAAACATTGAGATATCATCGGAATTCGCTACCAAAACATGTCCGCGATAATTACAGAATTAGGTATGTACAAGTTGAAAGAAGCGCGTGGCGCGGGCGCGGTGCCTTTTGAGACGGCCGCAATTCCAGTTTAGTAATTAAACATACAACTTTATCGATGAAGGAGTTTCCCAGTGCGACGGACCACCGGGCTCTATCTGGGAGCGCTGCAATGAACCGTTTATACGTACGACTAGGATTTTTCGTAATGGAACTGTCGGGAGAACATTTCTTGTCTATAATCCGCCCAATGAGTTTATTACGAGAGCACGGCCCACTTGTATGCAGATTCGATCGGGTACACGACGGACAAATACAGATAGCATGCCATTAATTTTACAAGTTAAAGACTGCGGACATTTTTTTGCTATAGGCAATTAGTGGGTTGTGGTGCAATTGTTCTTTTATGTTTTGTAAAAGCGATTAATGAAATTATGCTAAAGTACGTTAACAGGAGGATACTACTACTTATTTTAAATGATTGGAAACCTTTATCGAGGGTCAAACGAAACTTTCTTTTAACGTTACTATTACACACACTTTAATAAAATACATTTTTTTTATTATTTGTACATTTTTCCACCCTCGTTAGTGATTGAACGCTTATAGGGACAAAAATCAAAGTCATATAATCTGTCACACAATAAATTTAAGTCTTTTGTCACCAACTACATATTAGGTAGGTAAACTTTAGTCATGTAATTGTTTTAATACGACCTCTAAGAGTTACATAGAACACAGTCGTCTTAATATCTAATCTTAATATTTGTCAGTTTTGTAATAAAAACATCTTAAAATATGATTATTATTAACCTAAGTGGGGTTGACTTTGACCTGATTTTAAGCGATGTCACTATGGAGTTTGCTCTGGATAGATTCGACAAAATTTTGGATGACTATTTTAACCATTTCTTTCCATTAATTAAAATAAGCAACGCTAGAAAAAAATATCCCGTGTGGTATAGCTCTGCTCTAATAAAACTGATACGCGAAAAAAATGGTAACCCTCGTGACTATGAAACATTTGCAAACATATTTGACAAAGCGAGAACATTTATTGGAAAAGCAGTGTCATAATAAATATATGTATGACATTGAACTTAAAATATGCCATCGTTCAAAGGTTTTCTGGTCTTATGTAAAGTCTAAACATGACGGCTCGTAGTATCCAAAGCAATTTACTTATCGAGACAAAGTATTAGCGCAAATTTTAATACGTACTTTCATAGCATGTTTTCGCAAATAGTGACTCGTAACGCTGGGTTATCTCGGGCCGTGAACGATGATATTGCTGTGGATGTACTGACGGGTATAGCTGTGACTAAAGGTGAGGTGGAAAGATTGTTTAAGACCCTTGATGTCAGCAAGGGACTTGGGTGTGACGGGGTGCCACCAGTATTCGTAAGGAATTGTGCTGAGACTTTGGCTTATCCTATCTTTTTACAGTTTGATAAGTTTTTGAAGCAGTGTGTATGTCCTATTTCTTTTTAGAAAGCGCACGTAGTTCCTGTTCATAAAAAAAGATTAAGAATGGATATATGTAACTATCGTCCTATATCTATCTTGAATACCTTGAATAAAATGATCGCAAGAATCGTATACGATAAAATCTACCGCCTTATTATTCAAGGTATATCACACCATCAACATGGCTTCCTCGAACGAAAATCAACCACATGAAATTTGACCGAGTTTATTATGTTCTGTGTGGAATGGAAAGCTGTGGTCAGGTTGACGTGATCTACACAGACTTCGAAAAAGCTTTTGATCGTGTTATTCACGCCATCCTGCTCGACACGCTCTTTAATCTTAGTAAGAATTAGAGGCGATTTGCTCAGGTGGATTACATCATAACTCAGAAATAGATCGCAAGCTGTAGTCGTGGGCGGTTTTAGATCTGACTTCATTGAGGTTCCTTCAGGAGTCCCACAGGGATCGCACTTCGGTCCTCTATTTTACTGTGCCTACATTTACGATATTCATCACTATTTCAGTAATTCTGAACACATATTCTACCCTGATAACAAGAAGGTATTCATGAAAGTGGCATTGCTTTCTGACTGTGAAGTCATTCAGCGCAATTTGGATACTCTTTACGCATACTACAAGCTCAATAACATTAATGTCAGTATCAATAAATGTCAATGCATTAGTTTTATTCGTAAAGAACAAATTAGCAAGTTTTCTTATAATTTTAACGGTACAGTTATTGCTAGGACAGACTCAGTAAAAGACCTTGGAATTTTGCTGGATTCTAAAGTGTTATTATGTTAAACCACGTCAACCTATGCTACCAATAAAACGTCCCGTGGTTTAGGATTCCTTATGAGAACATGTAAACCTTTCAGAAATATTCATAGCCTTAAAGCAGTTTATTATGCGTTTTGTCGAAATATTCTCGAATATGCGAATCCCATCTGGAACCCCTACTGGGGTCACATATCATCACATATATAAATAAACTGGAAAAAATTCAAAACGCTTTGTGAGGCATTTAAATTTTAAAACCTCCAGACAAAGTCAAACTTACGAGGTTGACTGCAAGCACTATAATCCTCTACTACCTCTTGATACTATTACCTCTTGATTCTCGTTGTGACCTACTTGACTTATGTTTACTTTACGATATTTTGAAGAACAACCTAGACGCACCTAACCTTCTCTCACTTGTCAGTTTCTGCATTCCCAAATACCGTACAAGATACACCGTTGCTTAACGTACCGAGTCACCGTACCAATTACTCGAGTAATGCTGTTATGACCCGTTTGCCCAGGACATACAACAAAAAGTTTCAGCGTATTGATATATTTAATACGGGCAAACGGTCCCTAAAAAGGAAAGCATTTATCTCGAAAAGTGATAGATCCTCGTAAAATGTAGCATATTAGTGTTTTATATTAGCGATTTTTGTTTGTTTAATTTTAATTTTATGCGTATGATTGTGCAGGCGCCAGCACATCAATCTATCTGGAGCTGTCGGAATTGTTCAATGGATATTCAACCATATGCCATATGCATGTGTTTAAGACTGTTGAGGAAGTTTGTGGTGGTCTGGTTGAGACGAGCATATTATGTTGTCAAGTGCCTTTTGTTATTCCTAATATGTACCTAGTTAATGAATTAGTCTAAGTTGTGGAATTCTCTAATTGGCTTAAGTATCTTAAAATAAGTAAATTAACAGGTTCGCTGTCCAAGAATTATAACAATTGGTTTTCAATTGTTATGTATCATATGTGATTCATGGGACAGGGAATGGGTTAAAATGCGTTTGTAAAAAAGCTGTAGAATTTCCTAATAAATAAATAAATAAATCATAACATTCTCAGTAACTCGTATGCTCAATCAAAAACTATTTCAATTGCAATTTTTCACAAAAGATTCCCCCAATCCATTGTTAGTTTCGTTTTATAATCGCAAAATATACATGTAACAAAAGCTGTAATTATTGGTTATGGTTCCGTTTGCTTCTTCGCCGAGCCATTGTATGCGGTAGATGTCTCCATTTGCAATTTTCTAAGGTGGTAGGCTAAATGTTATTTGACTATGGCATTGTGAGCACGCCCGTAGCGCTATTGTCACTACACTTTGTGCCCCGACGTATCACTCCCACCATTTCATTGTGCTTCGCGAATTTCGGAAGAAAATGATGGATAGGTCAGAATCTCGAGGACAATGTGTGTGTAAAGTTATACGGCTCTGGGGGCTTATATGTTATACATTTTTATGTAGTCTGAAATATCTTAAGCGTCGACGTTTTTTTAATGCGACGATTTGTATGTATGTCATGAAATAGTTCATGTTTTGCGAAACATTACTATTACTGTTAATTTAATAAGTTATTACACAATAAAATGTAAATAAGTTTAAAATAAGTAATTAGTTAATTTTATTTATTTTCTATTAAATAAAGAAAACCACATCTCTTAAATAAATACACGTAAGTTTTTACGTCTTATGGTTTTTCAACAAATGCAATATCATTTTCACCTATACTTTATTGTTTTCATCTTTTGCTACTCCAACACTACATTCTAAAGCGAGTAAAGGTTTCGAAACGTTGGGTTAAAATAAAGTGTAAATTGATACGATCAGATCCAAACAAAACGTAAAATTATGACTATTTGCTATTTATAATCCCAACTATACTGTGCTTTCATACCTTTAATTTTATCGTCACTTTTTATTGAGTCACTTCACCGATGTGTAAATAAAAAAATCGAAATATAGCTAAAACCTACTTTAATCTTTTCTATGCTAAATCTCATAACTTAGATCTCTTTAACAAAGCTTAGCTCAACTAAGCTTTGTATCTTCATTTTCATATTTTATAGGATTATCCCGTTTCATAGTAAATTCTAAGCCTTCAGTTTTTGCAGCGTAAACAATGCAATCTCAAGGAGCAGGTAGACCAAAGAGAATCAATGGGGACAAAATTATATATGAATTGCTTCTAAGAGGCGACGGCTAGTCTATTAAAATCGCGTTTGGCGCCCCTCAATGGGATGATTGAAAGGCTCTAAACAATTCATTCTTGGAGTGTCTCAATGGCATGGTCCACATTCCTTGTGTAATCTTTTTAAAGCACAATGGGCGTGACAATGGCCAGTACTTCACTATTGGGGACCTTTTAAAAACTTGGCTTTTCGTTCCAAATTAATGTAACTTTTTCAGCGAAGGCAATGCCGCCCAGTGCGCGTCACAACCAATACCCAACTCCAAAAACAACAGACTACGAGAAAATACGACTTTATGCTGTTGGTATTAAAACTTTTTCTTGTCTGACAAAGTTATTGTGAGTTTGTTTTAGGTATTCCATTAGACATAGCGTCTGCTGTTGTTGTAAATACAATGAAACGGTGTATTGTTTAAGCTCTATTGGTGTGACCGTAATAAATTCAGGATTGCGTATTATTCTTCGCCGTCGGACAGTCACTTGTCCGGTTAACTTGTTTCTAATGCCAGTCAGCTGATGGGGCGCCTACTTGTTGCACAGCTGATTTTATTACCTTTTTTTGAAAAGGCAACGAAAAACTCTCTATCCAACTTCTATTTATTTGTACTTGTATTTGTACGGGTTGGTTGAAAGAGTGAAACATTTATATCTGTAACAAGTTGTATTGGTTTGTTATTTTCTATTTTAGTACCTATTTTATAATCGGGAAGTTAGAAGTTAAGGTGTTTGCCTTAGCTAATAGTAAGTGATAATAAGATCAAAGGACATTTTCTATATAACTATTAATTACTTAGAAAATGTCTAATGATCAGACCAAACATAGCTACGGATATGGTAGTTGTTCGCCAGAAGGACTAATAGCAACCAAACCCATCGTAAAATATATCCTTCATTGGGAATTAAACCCGGGACTTAAAAGTCAGTGACCATTGGTCAACACATTGCAAGAACACAGGTCGATCTTTGGGATAATTTAGAAACCTAAAATTCGTATTGGTTGAGGAATACGATAAATACAAAATCCTGAAATAATTTGATTTAATTAATTTTTTTTATAAACCTTATCACCACCGTCGTCGTGGGAAACTATTGCGCCTAAGCTCTACTTAAAAAAATAATTGCCTGTGTTATTGATCGATTGAAACAGGTGTAGTAGATGCATATATTAAAATCCTGTTTTGCGATTAATCGAATAATTTTTTGGTCTATTTGTGAGTAAAAATACATTTCACATGGAAATCAATATCTCTGTAGCTTAGTTTAAAAAGCAATAACCAGGATTCAGAAAAGATCGTAGGTTCAATGCTCACCTGAGAAAAGTATATTTTCAAGTGCTTTTTTTAGTTAAATAAAGTTTTAGTTAATATTATTAAACATCAAGTAAACCTAATTACTTTCAAAAACAATATAAACAACGATTTTCTTAACAGTATTGTTTATTAAACACGTACGCTGTATTCAATAAATCCTTTGGCACGTGTATAAAGGCTCGCTATCGTTCTTTTTGGGTGCGCCAGGTAACAAGAACAAAAAAAACTCAAAGGGAGTAAGGGTTCTCTATCCAATTTTTTTGGTCAAGGTGCGCCCATAAAATGCGCCGACGCAGCCCGCAGCGATCATTCATTAGACCGCTGCCGAGAAACACGGACTATCTAAGATCCCCGACATTCAATTTTACGATCGCGTAGTGTTACCAAAACAACATGCTACAAGGAATCCATCAGCAAACCAACTACCACATGGCAGACTACTCCAAAAGCGAAGTGACAAGGATGGTGCAGATTGCGCCCGCGCCTGATAGAAGATACGTCAGCGTGGAATCAGAAAAGAAGAAGTATACCTATAACGTCAACCCTTATACTGGACCTCAGACCGCTTCAATCGCTAGAAGAAACGCTAGGGAGCGGAATCGTGTAAAACAAGTGAACGACAGTTTTAATGCGCTAAGGAAAAGGCTGCCTACGTCTGTCATAGCAGCGCTATCCGGAGGTGCAAGAAGAGGTTCCGGCAAGAAGTTAAGCAAAGTCGACACACTGCGAATGGTTGTTGAATACATTAAGTACCTGCAGAATATAGTTGACGAGAGCGATGCGTCCATGGGAATAACGAAGGCGGTTGCCGCTGAACCGATGGCTTATGACGATGAAGGCGTTTATAGCGGCAGCTCCCCGTATGCAGATTCAGTGCCTTCGCCGGTCGGTTCGGATTGTTCTTCGGGTGTGTCAGTATACTCCACTAACCACAACTACGCTGTGAATGGATATCAAATGAACGAGCAGATGACAGCAATGGATGAGGGCGAACTACTTGATACGATCTCATGGTGGCAACATAAGTAACTTTTAAATCGTGTTAGTAGCAAATTTTAGTGCTTAGTGAATGGTTCTAGTCAAGTTATGTACTGTATAGATAGATTGATTACAATGCAATTATATTATGATTGTGAATAAGAATGATGATGGTTGTATGGTAGTGCCAATTGTATTTTGATCGAAATCAAAGACTTATTATTGTTAAATACAGCGGTATAAAGATATTGTAAATATTAATATAAGAAAATAAATTTATTATTTATTATGAATTTTATTGTTTTCTTGTCTCCTCGTAGTCATCGGTCTGTTTCCCACTGGCCTGTAAACTCACACTTGAAATAAGAATTTAGAAGTAAAAAAGAAAGTTAATTTACTTCAGAAAGTCTTCTTACGAGAAAAACTCAGTAAGAAACTTGAAATAGGTTTTTTTTACTTAATCAGGAGATCGAAGCATAATGACAATGTTAATCCAGTCCAAATATATATTAGTTTCATTATTTTACGGCAAAACTTACAACGTCCTAGCCTAAATTACAAAAAAAAAGTTTTTGAAATTAAGTAAAGTAGATAGTAAGTAGAAACAGTGCCTAATAGATTTCAATTTGAGGAGCTGCGGAATAAAAGCGGACTTAACCTAATATTCTGGTTTTTTTTCGAGCTCTTTGAGTGCCTATCTATGGCCCATAATTATTTGTTAAAAGCGGTCCGATCCTATAGAAAATGTTTTTTTTTAAATAGGGTTCAAACAAAAACGGACTTTTTCTGTTCAAAATTGCAAACAATTCAAATATTTTTTTTACCAATCAAAACCGGACAAAAATGTAGGTGATTTGTTCTTTCATATTTAAATTTCAATCGAAACCAAACTTGTCCCATAAAATATTATTCTTTTTATACGGTTTTTTATATGGTAGACTAAATTATTATTACAATTAATAAATTTCAGCTGTCATGTAACTAGCAATTTCAGTTTTTTTGCTCCAATGTAAAATTCAATTAATGGGACAAATCCGCTTTTGTTCCGCAGTTCCTCATTTGTGATTTTATGTTATCTGTAGACATTTTTAAATTGTGGTATAGTTATAAATATTTCCTTTATCCAACATTTACATTAAGAAGTAGCTTCAGCTCGCGCCTAGGGAGATAAGGGGTAAGAAGATAATGCTGATTGTAGTGTACATATTTATTACTCCAGTCAAGAAAATAAAATGATAACGTTGAACAGTGTGAGAATGCGTTACAGTGTATTCGATAATGTTTTACAAAATAATATTAACTTATTAGAAAACAGCAGATAGATACGGTTCACTTCGGACAATTCAAATTATTACCACGAGGCTATTTCAATACGTAATGAATCATTAAACTAGTTAAATTTTATATCATTCACCATAATTTTTCCGGCAACGCATCTGCGATTTCTCTGGTTTTGCAGATGTCCATGGGTAGCGGTGATTGCTTCCCATCAGGTGACCCGCCTGCTCGTTTGCCTCCTTCTAATATAAAAAAAAAAATCTAATTTTACACAAAAAAAAAATAGAATTGCGAAAGATTTGCAAAGAATAGAAAAATAATTATATGTTGTCGTTTTATACCCACTGCTGCTAATTCCGACTCTATTACATCGATAACACAATTAAATATACATAATATATACTAAAACTACTAATTATTTGATATTATATATGATTATTGGTAATATTAGGCAGATATTAGGTAATATGTAGTTAGAGTATCTAAAGCTTTATATTATTACAATTGTAGGAGATCACAGCATGCATTACAAATATTTTGCAACCACAGGTACAATAAAAAATAATTGTGTAATTCGTTATTGCATATTTTAAATTTTAATAAAATTGGAAGGTATAAGACCTATAAGATTTTGTTTTTGATGTAGAGTAACACACTTATTACAATGACTGATTAAAGAATCCACTTGACAAGAAAAAAACTTTTCAGAAAAATAACTGTCATTACTTAGTTTATTTGGTAATTGGATAAGACCTGATCTCCCAAAAGGTAAGAATTGATCCATGGGGTAGGTCAGACCCCAGAAGTGTTACGTTTACATGCTCATAATGACTTCCAACATGTCACAAATGAAGATCTCATTCGCGGTGACACAAAAGATATATAGTAGATTAAAATTAGCACTATAAATAATAAAAGATGGCAGTGATTATGGCGTCCACAGGTTGATTAAGGCATCGAAGCGCGAGCGGCGCTCCAGCACATTGTTGTACAAGATTAATGGTGTTCTCCCAGATAAGAAGGTGGGAGCTAAATGCATTTACATGTGCGAATAAAAAGGCACTGATAAAGGGACAAAGAAGTTCGCGACGGATAAAAACGGCACCATTTATGTTACTCACATACGGTCTCGGAGACCCTTTCTAATAATGAAAGGAAAATAATAATAATTGTGTATATATTATAATTGTATTTAATACAAATACAAATAGGTTAATTTGATAAATGCTTACAAACAATACAGAAGAAAATAGTGATAAATTTTTGCATATTTTTCAAAGAGGCTGAGATTTCCTTTGACCCTACACTAGGCCTGTCCTGTGGCGGTCAAGTAAACGTTTACAAAAGTTAAACGGGTGCCATCAGTAATTATTACTATACAAAAGGAAAATGTAATTAAAACTAAGTACTCTAAGGTAAATTACTACCAAGAACAAACTATGAAAATTAATTTATTAAGGAATATAAAAAGGGAAATAAAAAATATATATATATAGTTGTAATAAAGATTAAATTTTCTTTAAGACATTCCACTAGTTTTATTGTATAAGTGTACATGAGCATGCGTAAGTATCTTAAGGTAAATCTTAATGATCTTGTTACAGTTATTAAATAAAACCTTTCTGCAATTTGCAGTGAGTACTTGCAGTCAACTACTTCCATCATAATCTTTATTTAAGCTCTTCATTTTATTTACTACTTAATGAGTAAGTTAAACCCAGATAACTTTATCTGTGCCACTGGCTTACTAGTATTATGTATACTGCTAGTGGCGGTAAAATACTAGACCCCTTTTTTTGGGAAATAACTATTACCTTTATATTGTGTAAAACTCATATTTGTGTTGTGTAATATAAAGATATCAATTGAATAATATTACTCAATGTCTGCCGTAGGAACAAGGCGACGATGCGCAAATATCATTATGACGCCAGCGTCACCAGTCTACAAAGCACCAAGTGCTTTGATATGTTCATCACGTGTACGGATTATGTAGTTACGATTCAGTGAAGGTTAAACATCGTTAGCATATTAATAAACGTCATGAAGTATGTATAGCTACCAGAGTCTCGAGCTGTCGTAGTTGTAGTACAGTAGCTCGAGGTGAGAATGAGCCCTTTATAACTCCACCTCAACGTCAACAGAACTAAAAGAGTCTTCACACATGCTTTGAGAGGCACTTTTAAAGTTTATGGTAAAAGCTCAAAGTATAATCACGGTGCGATGTGAATCGGAAATCTGTAATTGCTGTCGGCGACTATCATAAAACCCCAAATGGCGTGCCGTTTTGGGCCCTTTGCGGGGTTTGTGGTCACTGTGGCTCAAAATTAATTTGTAACAAACTATCTATTAGTAATTTTTTTATCAAGTACGATTGACACATAATTCGGTAGCTAGAAAAGCGTCAGGATAGATCTAAATTAAGTATTTCATTTCAAAGTACTGGTACTTGCGTAAAGTTAAATGAACACCGATGTTTAATGTTGCTCTAATTTCGGGAAGCCCGTATGTCCCCTCAGTACGTTTCACACCAAAGCGTAGATTGGACTTTACGATTATGGAACGAACTTGATAGATAAAGTATTCATACATTATTAAGACCAACTTTAGGCCTTTATATTCGCTTCCGAATTACTCCGCCATTTGCAAGTGAGATCTTTGCACGTGTGAACTAGAATAATTTCTTAGGGAATCGTGTTGCTCTATTCAGTTGCAAAGATTACTTTTTGCGAGCGGAACATTAAAAGTTTTGTTTCCTATTTTGCCTTTATTTGCTTCCGATTTGGCGGTTACCGCAAAAAAAACGAGCATCGAAACAGAAAGCGTACATTTTTGGAAACGATTCGAATCGAAGTATTCGATTCCTTTGTTCGGTAATCTTTTTAGTGGGGGCACGTGAGCTTTGTGGCGTTCGTGATTATTGCCAAGAGTATACGATCAAGTAAGGATATAACAGATTAATGATATTAAAATTTGCTGCGTTCATTGCCGTTTTCAATATTTGCTTTTCCTTTTAAAAGTGAATCTTGTGTTGTATGTCCTATTTTGATTAGTTACTCAGCGTTAGCTCTCCTTAATGTTATTTTCATAGAACACTGTGTAAATAAATACGAGGAATTGTCTTTTTGATTCTTAAGTTTTGATTAATCTGTGGTTAAAATTAGATTATGATCAAGAAAGAAATTAAGGCTGCTGTTATTTTTGTTTCGTTTTGATGTTCAGTTAAAGTGGAACTATAATAATAGAAGTATGCAAACTAATTAGAAAAAGGTATCATACCTTTTTTGTAAAATAGGTACGTATATAAGCACATCCATTAGTATAAAGATCTATGTAATATTTTAAGTTAGATTAAAACATGTACATTGTACACACGCCTGCACATCAGACTACCAAAAACTATCAAATTTCCTCAATAGACTTTGAACTTTATGTTTAAGGCATGTGGTTGAACAATTATTGAAGAAATTTGACAGTTTTGAATATGTAGTTGTGCAGGCGTCTGTACATCGTATCGACCTCATTAAACGGGACTAATCTATTCCTTCTTTTCTATTGTCTACCTTCTATTGAAAGGTACTTGTTTTCTTGTATAAAAAGATTAATTAATATCCCACTTTCACCATTGTTATGATATACAATAACTTTTTAACAGTGATCGATATAAAACCGCTTTTAAAAACAAAATTGATGCGATCGTTCGATTATTTTTGGCCGACTAATTAATAAAAGACATGATATTACAACATTACGACTTAGGAATCTTCAAGAAAGGAGCCCATTCCTTCCTTAAAGGCCGGCAACGCATCTGAGATTCCTCTGGTCCATAGGTGGCGGTGATTGCTTCTCATCAGGTGACCCATCTGCTCGTTTGCCTCCTTCTAATATCAAAAACAAAAAATGATATAAGGTAAGAAAATTAATAAAAAGTAAAAATATACTATAGCGTGGTGTTATCAAATTTGTGGTATTTCATCTGAAAAGATGAATCAGCATTGCCATCGGTTGCGACAACTGTTGGATAGATGGTGCTCCGTGCTGCTAAAAAGCACGATAAAACATTAGAAAGCAGTGACAAAATTCAGCGCTTACGTCAGCCTTCCCGGTAGCATAGCGGTCAGTGCAGCCGCCCGGATTGCGGAAGACCCAGGTTCGATTCCTGGCTGGGTCGGGTGGGCGTTTAATTTTTTCACTGTAATTTATAAAATTTTATAAATATTGAAGAAAACTAAATTATATGTTACTATAACTTATGTTAATGCAATTTATAGCAACAATATGTTAAGTGATATCAATATATAAGTATCTAATAATAAACCATCACCAATTTGAATCAGAATATTAATTTGTTAAGAACATGATTATTATTAATGTATTATTATGTATTACATCTTACCAGGGCTTTGAATACCGTTAAAAAATTGGCGTCGATATTTCTGTCAAACGACAATACCGGTAAAAAAAATGTAACGGTATCCTTGGTATCGTTCCCTGGGTGGCATTTTTACCGGTAAATAAACTAACCGCTCTATGCGGATTGGCTAAAGCTCAATATTTAACGAGAAAAATAACGATATTTTTCTAGATAATGTTATCTGCGTTACATGTACCAAATGACTGTTATAAAATTCAAAATTCAAAATAATTTATTCAGTTAGGCTACAAATAGCTCTTATGAACGTTATTATGCCATCGGTTCGTAAGTCTAATCTGGGCGGGAGATCTTGTACTGAGAAGAACCGGCAAGAAACCCAGCAAGTGTCCTCTTTTCGCTCTTTTCTCCCTTACAGCGTCAAAAATATTGAAAAATACCCTATCATAAAAGGACACTTTCCATCACAAATAAAACACAAAATATAAAGGACAATCACAACGTAAAAAAAACACAAAAGGAAAAAAAAAATTAATTATTTAAGTTTGCAAAAACATCATTTACCAGTTCAATTTTTTACAATGTCATACAATACTAGTAATAGTCAAAACCTGTCGAAGAAAAAAAAACAAAGTTAAACTAAAGTTATTAAATAGAAATATAGAAATATAAATAACCTTTTTTTTCATCAATTTGTAAACCTCCTGTCGATGGACAATTAGCACATATGGAGACCGGACCATTATCCATCACGCTGGCTCGCTTATGCGGTCCTTACGTAGAAAATACAAATATAAATATCATTTGTTGCCAATACTGTGTACAAATTGTACAGTAAATAAAAAAAAATAATTAAAACAAAAAATATTCCTGCTTTGTTCAAATATTAGTCAATAAAGCAACTAGCATCTTACGACAACAATCATCACCAAGGGCTGAAGTTTCCTTACGAAGCACGAGGGAGCCTGAGAAATTTTTAATTTGGTCATCACCTGACAATGCGAAAGTTACGTTTATAAATGAAGTTCTCGAGACAACAATATTTATAATTGAAAACGTCGTATGCAGTAACGGCTATCGCTATCGCTTATGCTAATGTTTTATGGCCTCCGCTCTGTCACATCGCTTCGCCATGATTTATTACAAATCTTAAGTAGGATTCAGACTATAACGTGCGCGGATGCGCTGCTGTTTGTCGATCCATTTTAGCGCAATTAGCAACAGCAATAGCAGCAGCAATAGCAGCAGCGATAACGCATGGAAAGAACTAATTAAAGTACTGAACAGTTTCATCCTGCTTGACCCTTTTTTTTATTGCTCTAAATGCTTATGAACTTACCAGATTACGGATATGCATAATATAACCCCTATATCTTCCAAACATTAGGTACTTTAATAAGAGCTCTTGCCTGACGAAGTGTGATCAACTTATATTATAAATTACAAAAACACAAATGTTGAAAAAATTTCCACGAGCAGGATTTGAACCTGCACCCTTGTGACATACCGGGTCAGGTGCTCTCCCATTTGAGCTATCGTGGTTCTAACCAGTCTGCCGAAATTATTCAACACTTTTTTTACTTTGAAATCCAAAGGCGCCCATTCAATGTCAACAACTACCGTCATTAACATCTGATCATAATATTTTTACAAATACTAAAGATCAGTTAAGAAGTAGGCAAGCTATTTATAAAATGATTCTGTTTTGTTTATATAATTTTAACGCAAAAAAATTTTGTTGTGGATGTGGATTTTTTTTCAACATTTGTGTTTTTTAAATTTGTTTCACAACAAAAATTTGCGTTAAAATTATATAAACTAAACAAAAACATTTTATATTATAAACTTTTATTTCCCCAATTTTGCCAATTTTACAGACCGACATAGAAAACTTATTAGACATGCACTAGTTTACGTTTAACCGAATGGCAGTGTGGATGTGGTGTGGTCTCTCGGATCGGAAAAGGCTTGGTATAGCCTGAGACATTCTTAATCTATGAGAAAAGAACACGAGAATGCTACATGTCTATTAAAACCAATAAAAACCTATGATATATTTGAATAACCTGGCCCCTTAATGTTATGTGCTGCAGCAATATTTTGCAATACTGTTAAGTTGTATAATGTTCCTATCTTAGATTATATACACGTCGTTCCTATCTGCCGAACATACTTCAATTATCGTCAATAGTTAGTTAGAAACATTTAAAGTAACTTATTTACTATGGTGGTGATAAAAATGTTAGTATTAAGCCTATTTGGTAATATTTCGTACTTTTTTGTTTTTAATACAGATATCGATAACAAAACAAAAATACATAAATAAAAAACTGTTTTCGATTGATGACTATATCATATCACATTTATCACTTTTCCACTCAAGTGCCATAAATATGTTTGCTTACCTTTGTCAACACAGTCTTCAATAATTAGGATATACTATCATTTTCGTAAATTTCAAAACAATGATCCATATAGTTGTTTTATGCGCCATCGTTTCAGGCGGTGTGGCAAAGCTAGCGGCAAACCTGTCCATAAATAAAACGTCGGATATCGGCTTCCTTCGCTTGGGAACTGTGATAGATGAGAGGGGAAGGCGAGTATCACTCGAATGTCGGTGGGTACCGGCGCCAAAGCCTTCTCGTGGCTATCAACAAAAGTAAAATAGTATGTATAATTATTAAGATAAGAAAGATATATTCGTATCAAAATTTTGTAACATTGATTGTTGGGAAATACAATGGGAAATAATTTATTTGTATTACAAAATAAATATTTGGTCAGCAAAATTATTATTTGGTCAGCAGAATTATACAATCAGTCAGCATAAGAAATCCTTACTGTTGGTTAGGTTAAGTTAATTTTATTTCCCGGCAGCGTAGCGAGGGCCAGTCACGGAAGGGGAGAGCGGCATAAGACGGTTGTTCAGAATGATATAAGTCGCAGACTGATTTAGAAATATTTGCTGACCATAAGTTGCTGTCCAACTAGCTTTTTTGCTGCCCAAGTAGCATTTTTTTGCTAACAATAATACGAATATTTTGCTAACCGTTTAAATAACACCCAAATACAATTATCAAGAATTGAGTTTCAGTTAATTTTTCTGTATGTGAATAAATTGTAAATAACCAAAAGTAGTTTTATAACTATGATAGTTTATGTTGTAAACCTAATACAGATTTAATATTTATTAGAAATATACAAATATTGAACTGATAATTCCATAGCTGGAGATAAGGTTTCTTTATAACGCGTCTAGCTTCCGATCTCATACACCTCTTTCTACCGCCAAGCAATAAATTTAAAAAAATAAAATGTTTCAAAGATGGCTTAGAGCGTTAATACGTTAAGGTGATTGCTTACTATAAGACGGACCATAAGATTAGTCGAAGATCGAAGATTCATTCATTTTGAATAGGCAAAACTTTATTTAATTGCACAAATTTGACTGGCAGCTGTTAAAAGCACTAAAAACAGATTTTATTCTTTACACGTTTCTTTACACACTTTACACTATTCTGAAATCGCTACTTTAAATTTAATTGAATATTAATCTATATCTTGGAAATTTAACACGGGGTCTTATGTCATTAAGCGTTTAAGAATATTAATTTCCGTGCGTCAAAATACACATTCACAAAATACAACACAAAAGATTTCATAGAAAATTCTTGCTCGTGCTCTAACATCTGTCCAGCAGCGAAACAATCGGTAGCTATGATTATTTCCATCATATTCTAAATGAAGGCACTTGACCATGAAGGCACAAATATCCAATTACAACCAGAACAAAGGTTTTATGAATAGATAGTTACTTATCGACACTCGATATGACAATGTGAACTGTGGTATTACGCTTCCATTTTTTTTGTATTTCACAAACTTTGCTACTTCATTGAAACGTTTTTAGTTAGTAACAAAAAGTGTAATAGTTGGTTCCTCTTTAAAATTGTTCAACTTTACAATCGGAAGGCCTTATGAGATGTGCAATTTGAGATTTCCGCTTGAAATGCCTCAAATTGTTAGCACTCATGGATTGCTACATTTCTGTTTTTTTTTTATATTTCCTCGTATTTTTTCTTTGCTTTATTGTGGTTAGGGTTTTTGTGGGGACTTGAGATTTTATGAAATCGTGCTTAGAATTGGATTCTGTAATTTTTGTGCCAATGAATTTAAGTGGCAACGAGTACTCAATCACGAACTTGAGTGGTGAAGTGAATTTCGGTTTACATTTATTGGCTTTTTATAACTTTCATCTTTGCCGAAGCTGATTATGTAATAATTTAAAGATTTTATATTTGTTGTGGCATTAAAGTTTGAACTTGGCATATATTTTTATTATTTTTACTTAATTTTTGCATTACTTATTTTGTGTTGGTATCAAAACTCTGTAAAATGATCTACCGAAGTTAAAAAAGTTGTCACCCGTATTGCGAAAGGTTGTGAGTTCGGTTCGAGTCCTAGCTGAGGCAAGTCTCTTTTTTCAAGTGCTTTTTCAATTGTCATATTCTATTAAATAAATGGATGTAAACATTGTAAATATGTCGCTAAGCATCGACTGTTATTGTTGTTAAATAGAGATGTCTCTGCGCTAAGAAGGTACAGTAAAAACATCTCCAGTAGGGTATCTTGTAGTTGTACAAAACTTTTTAAAACGAAAAGAAGCTAAATCAGTAAGTAGTACTAGAACTAGGAGTTCGCCAGTTTCGTTTGTAGTTGTGTATCTCTAATTTTACTCTTAAAAACATTACTAACTGGAAGATCTGAAAAGAAACAACTTTGATGATTTGTTGCTGCGTTGTTAATCATAATGTCAGGCTAAGAAGTCCACATAACTCTTAAGCGAGTTTTTAGTAAAATGGAGTAACCCTTGTCACTAAATGTTCAATGTTCAGTGTGTTGTTCAAATGTTGTTGTGTGTCCATGTTCAAACACTTCACACGAGTCTTTGCACTGCATTCGCATGAACGGTCTGTGACCCTACGGAACCTACGCACCGCTACAAAACAACGCGTATGGTCCACTGTCTTAATAATATATTAAGCCTGACTGCTACGAGCGACCACGAGCGGGATTCCAACCCGCATTTTTTGTCATACCTGTTCAGGTGCACTACCAACTAAGCTATCGTCTTCTGTCCAACGCGCCGAAATTTATCAACACTATCTACTCTTACTTAGTCTTATTATATTTCACTTTTGCCTTTGTTATACAAATCTATGGAGTTAACAAAAAGGTGGTATAAAGGTGGTATACTGTAAATACGGCAGCAAATGTGCTATGCAGTGGCAATGTCGTGATTTACTTAGAACACCGCTGCGCCCAGCACGACATTAGAGTAATATTTTACTATCGATGTTCATTGATTACTTTGTACTGTGACGTGCAATCGAAGTTAGTAGGATATGGTTATGTGGAAGAGCTTGTTATAAGAAAAAGACTAGACTTGTGTTTTATGTCTCTATTTAATTTTAAGGTTTTATTGGTACTAAAACTTGTTACAAAATGTCCTTGAATAAATGAACGTATTTGTTTGTAAAACTGTTTTCCTGCATTTAACCCCACTTTGAAGAACGGGGAGTTAAAACTTAAGAACTTAAAAACACAACGACAGTTTATACTATCTTTATAGTGCGAACGGCAAAGTAATGGTAAGCTCTGCCTGAAGCTGTGTTTCACGAATCTTAATTGGGTTTTTAAGGCCAGAGTGACTAGGAACTTATTAGGGCCACTTGCTCAATCTTCGGTCTTATCTTAACTTAATATCCGATCAGGTAGGGGTCAAACGTAGTTTTAGTTTCCTTAAAAAAATTCTATTCTATAAGTTAACTCTACTAGCAAAGCTTAGTGAATTCGTTTTAATAAAAACGTTTCGCGTTACACTATTCAAATTATATTAGGAGCAGCTTGCTGCTTACTATTTATTTACAGGACAAAAAATTAATATCTTACGGCGACAGCTAAAGGAGTGAGCCTTAAAACTGTCGGCGTGAATCCCATAAAAGGGATTATAGGTTGGGTAGGCTTAATGCTCTAGGATTCAATTAGGCGAAATAAGCTTAAGTGGGGAATATCCGCTGTTATGACAGCAGTCAAATTATCAAGAAGGCCTGAGGCGCGCTTCCGTGGCATCTTGTATTTCGAATAAAACGACGATCATTTGGTAGAGCACTGTTTAACCAACACCAAGAGAATGTTATGAAGATGACTAAAAAGTAGCGTCGTTAAAAATATCTATGAAAATAGCTATGGCTACAAATCATAGGCAAAACTTAACTTTTCAACCTAAACATTGATGTGTTGCCTATGATTTTTGCAGATTACCATTAACAGAGAAGGATATGTTCTTTATACTTACGCATTGTGTAGTTACTTATTTTGTTGGTCAAAGAAAAACACTGTCTAGTCTACTTTTAGAAGAAAAAACTGGTTTACTGACTGGACATAATATAGAAAAACTTACAAATAATCCAAATAACGATTAACGTAACAATTAATTGTCAGTGGCATGAAGATATTACAAGTAAACGCTTCGGCAATAGGTTACTATTACTATCTTAAGACTACAGAAAAAGAAGCTATAGACATATCATGCAAAATATCCATAATATCCAATAATTATTACTCACCGCAAATAAAAACACGAAAAGATACAACTACAGTAAAACACATTAAGCAGTTAGGTAGTTGCCTTATCATATATAGGAACTTGTTCTTTTTTAATGTTGTATGGTAAGTGAATCGTGGAGAACACAGAAGTCAAGTGCAATACAGATATCGTATCTTTAATTCAGTGGCGCGTGGCTTTGCATTCGTGTATGCGGGCTTGGTTGGAACAGCTCAACGAGATATCAACCCTTTAGCGAAGAAATAGAATGCAGAATTGTGTGGAGGTCACGAAGGTCGATAGCATTTGTTTATTATTGGCAGTATTCAGGACGTGACCGACAGTTACTGACGTTGCACCAAGATAGCCAGTATCGGTATGCGTAACCGCTGAAATGGCACCACTAATCTAGTATTTTCTATAAATGTTTTGAATTGTATGTCTTTTAAATTCACTATGTGATTCATTTTCGTGAATTACGCCAGTTTTCTGAAAGTAATTCAAATATTTAGTTTCATTTTTGGAATTTTCGACGCTTTTATAAGATGCCTATGATGATATACCGACATTTATTATGATCACATAATAATAAGTTTGCTGTAGTCGTTTAGAAAGATATTACTGAACATAGTAACATGTTTGTGCTCGTTACTGTACTTAAGGGTCAGCAATGCGTGAGCGACACCTCCATCGTTGCAAATATTCATAAATTTCAGTAACCGCTTACCATTAGGCAAGCCGTAACCTGATTACCTTATTGGTTTTAAAAATTAAGTACTATTTTTAAGCGGTAGTTAAAACGTTGTCGCTTCATAAAGTAGCATATTATTTCGTATACCTATCAGCTTATTAATTATCTTTTGCCACTGGACGAATTCGAAGAAAACAACAAACGGCAAAAATAAATAGAACGAAGGTCTATAAATAAGGTATGGGAAAAGTCAAGGAATAGTAAAAAGGTTTGATGCCGACGGTGCTTTTTCACACGCACTTCGAATTTGGGTATGCTCCAACATTTACGGTAAGACGTGCAATGAACGTTCCCACGAAATGCGCGAATAGCTTCCGCATCAGGTGTGTAGCCGCCGAAAGGGTTAGTCAATTCCCAATTCTCAAGACCCCATTATTATTGTTATTCTGATTGACAATCCCTGCTCGAGTGTCAGACTTTTTTTCGAGCAGATATAAAACTAATATTGGAAGGTCCCATCCTCTTCCGCTAGTGTTTTTTGGCTTCATTGCATTTTCAGAAAAAAGTTCACTTTATTGAAATTGCTTTTAACTTTTTGTTACTAACATGATGTATCAGGTTTATTGTAAAGTAAAACAATGATAGAGAGAAAGTTTTATTTTTTATTTTCATTCTTTAGTTAGTAAGAATTTCGTGACAGTATTATCGGAGTGTTTTACCACCCAAAGGCGAGAATGGAATTTTGTTTTAATTATATTATCTAATTAGATAAGTATGCACCACAATGCTTACACCGCCGTTTATCTCGACAATTTTCCATTTGAATTAAATACATATCTACATTGCTCACTTTAAAGTTCTATTTTGTATGCTACTAATTAACTTTAGTGCATTGGTTTCGAACAACAAGTGTCGTTTCAGTGATGAATGGACTGCCCTTGATTTAGGAGGGTAGATTTGAATGAAACAGGCTCTGATATCGTGTATCTATGTTGAGTGTAACCGCAATAAAACTATAAAAGTACAACCAACACAATGTTGAATGTATATGGAAGTAAAAAAACAGTTTTTCTTGTAAAAAAGTAGATTGACAGATATTACTGTTATAAACAAAATGTGGTGCGAAAAAACGGTCGCTGATTACATCTACGTTTGTTAGACAAATCGCATTCAACTTTGTCAACCCTTGGGTGCTCAAAGACAGCGCTCGGGCCCATTCATCCATTTTTTAGTGCCAGACTCACAATTAATTTGACAGCGGTCAGGTTGCACCTAAAAAGTTAGAAGAGTTTTTCGAAATACAGCTCTGGTTTTTATAATCCTTCATGAATGAGCGGGAAAGAAGTTTTATGGTGTTTAGTACTTTGTTCATATCTATATTTTAGGGGGTGCGTCGGGTCGGCTGGTCATATAAAGGGTGAGATTTACATCGGTGCCTTTTGTGTTTCGCGTGGGCGATGTCAAATGACAAAAGTGTTAACATACGCGGCCATAAAATATTTTGACTTCTCTTTCGGTGGACTTAAGTGGACAGGTTAATTATGGAATAACATTTTTTTTATCATTCCAAAAATGACTTCTTATTCTCTAAATGATATTGTATGCAGTAAGTTAAGTTGTTTGCTTTTTAAATTTAAAAACTGTTACTACTATGATTTTATGAGAATTGGCAGCAGTTATAACTTTTGGTTTTATGTTTTTTTCTTCCGTAATATAAAGATTACGGGCACTTTACCAAAACACCCCACAGGGTTTATTACAAGGGACGTGCAACCCTTTCCAAGTGGTTTAATTAGCGGTTGTCTAATGTTAATCAAAAGTGGTGTTATTAAAAACTATTAGAATATTTCAATGGGCACATTCCTACATCTGTTCCTCCCCTGTCGTGGTGTAGCCACTAATTTAGCTAAAAGTTTGATTGCTGGTTACACACACTTATGAAATATTAATTACAAAGCAGTGTTGTTGCTCTTTATTAATAATTGATTGTAAAGAATCAGTTTGAGAAATGGATTACTTTTAGGAACATTTAGATAAAATGACACTGCACTATCCTGAGATATTATTTTAAGCATATTTCATTGAAATCAGTTTATTTATTAAAAACATTAGTTTTCATTTCACAAAGGAAGGTGGTGTTATTAGACGAAATAGTGAAAATGACAATACAAAATTGCTAACACGCATGCCATTTATACAGTGTTTTCAATTCCCAACTGACAAATAAACGATAGCATCGATGCGCGGACGGCTGTCAAAAGTTATATTTATTTTCTTTAGAAATTCATAGAACCCGTGCGAATCCGCATCGAGACGTTTGCGGGCACCGGCGCATTGTGCGGCGCCCCGATTGTCCGAGCACAAAGCGCAACCCTTTGGCGACACAATGCGCGTCACTAATCTAGATCATGTGAACTATTGTGGGCCATTGTTGACCCCTCCCCCGCGCCCTTCGCGCGCAGTGGGGAAAGAAGCGAATCTGGATATCTCACTCGATGTCGATTTATAAGGAATCACAACGCCACGGGTGCCAGGTAGTTGCTCTCACGGATGCGTATGCGCACAATGCAAAAACTTCGCACTCACCAAAAACTCACCAAACAGGAAATGAAAAATATTATTTCGCTCCTTCCTATTGCCAATTTGTAGCGACGCACAGATTAAAATGTTTAAGTATTCCGTAAATGGCTTCCGTATTTTTTGCACTTTCTCCGTAAATGATTGGTTATTGGTAACATTCACGAAAAAGGTACAATGATTAGGCCCTCGCCTCCCAATCATTAGTGCGTACGCAACAATTTTTCACAATTACGTAAATATATAAAGAGAGGTTTCTGTGTGTTTAACTGCTTATTACTTTGTATCCTGAGGCACAGACGAACGGTGCGATAAATTTCGGCACAGACACTATTGAGTCGCACGGGGCATAAACATTTTTCAGTGTCATGTAATGAAAATATAAACATTTATTTCTAGCAAATTACTTTTTGTCAAATATATGTTTTTCAACAATGCGTGTTTCGGATGGCACGTTGCTGACTGGTTTTAGTCGTATAATGGCAATCGATAATATGCACCAACTTTCATTGGGCCAGCGTACTGGGTCATGGTTCAATCTGCCTTATTAGAAAAGACTGACTCCAGCAGTAGGACGTTTATAGACTGATAAATTAATTCAATACTTCCTTACTTAATAAAAACAAAATATATAGTTCAATAGACTCAGTTGATTCAAACCGAGCAAGTATAAACGCGTACATCGCAAAAGGCCAAGAATATTATAAGATAGCTGTCTTATACAAAAGTTAAGCGTTGAACATTGTGAGAGAGATTGAAAAACAAACCTGGCATTCTTTGTACGTAACAAAGTGGCTATCAGTATCTTTTTGTCGCGCATAGTATTCTACAAACAGTGTAAAAAGAAGTCCTTTCTTAGGCGACTCATTTGATATTCACCCCAAATTAATAGGTAAGTAAAATGAGTTCGACTCCACGTTCGTTCTTGTTCCAACTTACTCGTCGGCGAACACTTAAAGGACATCTTCGGGTGTCATCCCAGCCACGACTTGATTGGTTAGAATAATTTTATGTCCGCGAGTAACTACCGGCTTTATAACAATAAATTGCGGCTCGCCATAAAAGCACGTGATTAAAACGTTATTTGATTACTATTGTTGAATTTCTGAAGAGCACCGGCATAATGCTTCTCACGAGCTTGGTTTGATCAAACTCGGGTGAGCAAACTAATTTTAAAAACGGGGTAAATGAATTAAATGTTTTTATTTAAGTAGATAGAGTCAGAGTAACACAAAGTCACGAACAAAACATCATAATATTTTAACATAGATTTTTAGCAGAACCATGATAAATTTATAAGTTATTGTGTGGAAGTTCATTAAGATATATATATAATATAATATATAATATAATATATATATTAAAATAAAATAAGCACAACGACAAAGAATACTTTTTCACAGAACTGTAGGAAATTTTACTATATTGACATTCATAACAAATGACTGCAACAAGTCGAGAACACTTCGTAAAGAGATTATCTCAAGTTTTAACAGCTCCATACAAAGGCTTGAATGAGTTCGAAGACGCACGAGGCTTGTAAGCAGCAATCGTGTACGGAATGAAACTTATCGACGATCTACAATTGTTTGAACAAACATTTGTGTCGAATCCAGAGATAAACGGATAAAAGTATTGTTCACGGTATTTGTGAAATGTCAACTACAGAACGCAACTACTTTTATGAAAAAAAAAAACTCAGTACCTGCAACCATAGAATAAGTAATTGTAATTTTTCTTCATATATATTTAAATTTGGAACCCTTCGTTACGTTTTTTTAAATAACAAAGTGGCAATGTGTTCCTTTTTTGTTATTGTAGCTTTTTCCAAAACCTTTTTTATAGTGCCAACTGAAATTAATTTGAAAGTTCACTAATAAAGATACGTAGTCAGAAAGATACGTCCGCAGACATGTACACCAAAATTCTGTGTAGTTATCTATGATCTACACGCTATTTTGTCACTGTATTTCCAAAGAAATACCAGTTGTTAGTTTTTTAGCTGCCCCTCTAGTGGTCATGCCAGTGTGACACAAGGTCAAAATAGGTGTCGGAATAGGTGTCGACCGATCTTTATCAGCGTTGTAAGACAAATCGCTTCCACCACAAACAGTGTCACTGAACATCGGAACGGTATACAATTTTCTACTGATTTATTTGTCAAGCATCGCTGTTAATTGGAAGAGGACTAAGAGAGAGATTTATCGATATCTAATTTGCTGGCCGGGCTATAAATCAAAATGTTGTTACGATATTAATTTATGCTCTGTTTTCGTCTCGGTATATGCACCAAATACAATTTGTAGGTTTTAATTAAGTCTTCGCTACTTTATTATTAAATGAGCTGCTATATAATTAATTAGGTTGTTTTAACTGTTCTACGACTCGTTTTACAAGACTGTGGTTCGAATTTTCTGACAAGAACTACATAATCACAATTATTATCTATAAGTGAATGGATTGCAATAACTAAAATAAACATCTCGGAAAGCGATTTCGTCAAAAAAAGTACTGTGACTTAAACACGAAAATATTAAATTGGCTCTAGACATATTTTCTAAAACTATTTTTTTATTTTGACCTATAGCCTAGCCTGGCATTTCTTCGGTATTATTGTGAAAAACTTAGGCTGTAGTAACAAAACAACCTCCGGAGATTTTTTTGACGCTGGCTTTTTGCACAATTAATTTCATTACGAGTAAAATATATTTTTATGTCATAATGTAAGACATTGTAAATCTGTATCGTAAATTTATGTGAATAAATCTTGTAACGTTTTGTTTTTAAGTATATATGTTTATTGTACAACGCGGGCCAGTAAGCGCGCGGGCTAACAAACTCTTCCATCCGAACAATACTGAGTAATACCCCAGAATAAATTTCTCATTTCAACACGTATTGTGAATTTCATACGGTTTGTCTTCCCATTTTTTCTCGTTGCGGCGTAAGGCACGCGTATAAATCTCGGCTTACTACGCCGTGGCCTACGGCACGCTTCCTTTTTACTTCAGCTTTGTTACGCTTGCCTGCAAATTTATTTCTTATTCGCGCGTTGAGTTGAGCTTCCTGGGAGGTTGGTGGAAGCCCCCGGCTATGGGGACACACAGTGGACAGAGATGGTTAACTGCTCAGATAAACAAAGTGAGGAAGAAGAAAAAGAAGAAAAAATATTCATTGGAATCACATAATAAAACACATAATTAAACATACAAGATGTAAGAAAATGAATAAAAAACAATAACAATTTACATTGCGCCCTGTTATGTGAGGCCTAGAAAGTGCATAGAGTTCCGTTCGACTACTCAAGGAATTCATATCATGTCTCCATATCAAGTACACGAGGTACATAATACGAAAAACTTAATTCCGAATTTATCACGAATTTCATATTACCCAATCTCAAAACCTCAACTGCTAAAGAACTGGCTATCTTACCTATTACTGAACAAAGCAAGGTTGGCAATATTGTTGTTGATCAGTATCTTATTTAAATTTGTACCTGAAGGTCCTGTAAGCAGACACAGATATACCTGATCATCGGATTAGTAGAAAACGACTATTTAAAAATGTTACTGAGAATGAGCTTTATCATCATCACCGGCTCATTTTATATTTATCCCCACTATGGGGGCACGAGCCTTTCTTTGGATGGGCACACCACAGGAAGAACTGACCATATACCACAACGTGGGCGGGCCCAGTGCGGATGGTGGTTATTAACTACTGCTAATACAGTGGGGTCTAACGGCTTTACGTGCCTTCCGAGATAATATTTAAAGGCTCACTTATTAGAGAATCATTCATTACTTTTTCTATTTTTACGTTAGATTTTACCAACAGCTTATAATATGTAATCCCGCTAGGAAACGAATCGTTATCTGTACGTGTTGCTCGTGTGTAAGGATGTGGTTGGAAGTAAGAAGGCTTTATCCTTGGTAGCAGAAATCCAGGAACCGCCTTGTATACTCGACACTGGAGAAATTTTAGCAACCATGTATCGAATGTACGATGAACAACACAACACATTCAAATAATAAATCTGTAAAATGTCTATCACTTTTATCGTTGTATTTTCCAAATGCAATTGAAACTTAAATCGAAGATCGATCAAAATCAAAATTGAAAGAGAAAAACTCAAACTTTTAAAAAGTCAAGTTGTCTTTTCAAAATAAGTGTAATTTATTAAATTATGGATTTTAGAAACCATTAACGAATCGAATCGGCTTGTACCTATTACTATATAATAGGAAATCAGATACTATAATAAAACCATTTAAATATTGCTTTAATAAGATATACGTACCAACGTATCCATAATCTTTCTCAAACCAGGAGACTATTTTAACGGCCAACTGATCTACTGAAATACTGATAGAAGAAAATGCACCCGTATCGCAAAAACCGTAGGTTCAATTTACACCTGAATCAAATTCCCTTGAACAAATACTACTTTATAACGTGACTATCATTTATTTGTTATTGTGCATATACATTACTATATTTGTCTTCTTACATATATATATATATATATATATTATTCTCATGTCACAATGTTAGTTGCCATACTCCTCCGAAACGGCTCAATCGATTTTTATGAAATTTTATATTTATATTCGGTAGGTATGAGTCGTAAAGTATTTTCTTAAAAATCTTTAAGCGACATATTCAAAACAATTTTTTATGAAAAATATGACAACTCCTTTGGGTGGTCCACAATACACTGCAGAGTAAAACTAAAAAAAAATAAACCTTTTAGCTTAGCACCTGAAACGTTTCATCTCAGTCCCTCTTAAAATCCATTCCGTTGTGCGAACGCCAAAGCACAGTTTATTAGTGGCAACTTAAACAATTTAAATATGCCTCACTATTAATATTGTCAGATTGAAGCTACACCGTGGGACCGCCGATGCTTGCCTTGGGAATATCCGCTGCTCTACGGAGTTACGGCGCTGGCGCATATATATTTTTTTATTCTCAACCATCGATAGTGCTTTACAGATCATTGTTAACTGAACTAAATGCGTTTAAATTTATAAATGGCTTGGGATCCATCGGTGTTTTTATATTGTAGTGGTTTAATGTAAATGGCATCCAAAATGTCGAGTATTGAGAAAAAAATATTGTGATTTGTAATTGCACAAGAAAAACACAGATACTATAAAGTAAACAAAATTACAAAAACTTCCCAAATCTATGTATTGACTCGACTGTTTGGAGGTTTGAAAACTATCAGAAACGCGTCCTAAAAATTAAAATCATTTTGTTTCTACCTAAATTCACACTGAAGACCTGGTTCCGATACGGTATATCACAAGATATAAAATTCTAATGCTCTAAATTATATGCAAATCTATCCGGTATGCTAAGAAGCGGCATTTGGTGTAGTCTAAACTGTTTCAGGCCATAAATCATTAGTTTAGGATCTTTATGAAAGTAGTAGACAGGTGAGTTAAAGGCAGTAACACGCTTTGACAATTAATATCTGTTTTAAATTGCACAAAGTGTTTCAAATTTGCTTGAAAGCAATATTATCACTTGTATAAAAGCTTTATGTTAAATTAAAAAAAAAACAAAGATACACGATAGCTCAATTGGAAGAGCACCTGACCCGGTATGTCAGAAGGGTGCAGGTTCAAATCCTGCTCGTGAAAATTTTTTCAACATTGTGTTTTTGTAAAAAACAAAGCTTTTGTTTTAGTTGTAAAGTTAATTACTTACATCAAATTCTATAAAAGGGCCTATGAACAACATTATTTTGTCTCTATCAACTTCAAACATATTACCAAAAACTGTTTGAAACGTACATTATGAGTATAGCCAATAAGAGATATGAAACCAATGTACATATTTGAAGGAAGTACTTACTTTTAATAATGTCAAATTCAAAATCATTTATTCAGTTTAGGCTACAAGTAGCTCTTGTGAATGTTACTATGCCTTCGGTTCGTAAGTTTACTCTGGGCGGGAGATCTTGTACTGAGAATAACCGGCAAGAAACTCAGCAAGTGTTCAGCTCTTTTCTCCCTTACTGCGTCAAATATATTGGAAAATTTATCATAGCAGGACACAACATGTAAAAAAAAACACAAAAAAAAACTAAGTTAACAAAGGAGATTGGCAGTCGCCCATGTAATTTCAGTATCGCATATAGGCTTAGCGTACCGTTAAATAAATATGTGGATTTTATTGCTTTAATATAAAGCAATAAAAAATGTAATCATAGCATTTACTTTAAAGTTGGGAATAAAATGTGAACTCCAATATCTAACCTCAAAATCATAACCTTCGTCGGGACGGACGCCATTTTGCTACGGCGCTTATTCCACTAACGAATGAAAAATTATTTTTATACATAACGGGAAAGAACTTGATCTTCATCTTGCCTAATGTTAAATGATGATAAGAATCTTCACCTAGCCTCAACACTTAGGAACAGGCATCTCATCTTTTAATGCCGGAATACAACATTCCTGTAGTTAAACATTGTCCGAATTCATTACTGACGTTTGTAAGTTGTATGTAAGGTACCTTTACGGTTTAAATTATGAAAATGACAATGACAAAATAATTGGCAAGGTTGTCTCCTCCTGATTATTATTGTACCTAAGGCTCGTCTTCTTTGGAGATCGATACACTTCGTAACCGACAAATACTCTGATTTACCGGGTATAGGTACCTAGGTTAGGTAGGTACTCAATTATGGAATATTTGGTTCACACACGATCAGAATTCAGAATACATTTTTTTTAAAGTGTGTGTTGCCAATACATAAAAGAAAATAATCGATAACAAAAATCGATATCATAACAGGTATAAGAACATACTTAGGTCGTCTATTCCTGTGATAGATGTCTATTTTTCACACTGTGCAACATAATGTTGGGAATATGTTTTGTGAAGACATTCTTCAATCTTTAATTCTTACCATTATTCAAAATAGACAGTTGGTAAAATGTTGATGATATCTATGATCAATAATCAACATCGACATTTGCTGAGTATGGCAACATAGGCTTTACTATGGTGGATGTGCGTTTTGTTTCTGCAACTAAATTGTTCACGATTGAATAGAAATTATTTTTTACGGTTTATTTAGTACTCCCAACAGCTATTAGAACATTTTGTTTTGGAAAATATTATTAGTATTTTGCCCTACATATTGCATATAGTTCGCTTTCAGTACGTTTAAAATTCACAATAATTCACATGATACCCAGTTCGCCAATCTCCTTTACATCAGGTAAAAGTTTCAATTTCCACAATGTCATACAGTACAACAGTGTCAATGAGGTATAATGTATGTTATTACATTTGTAGCCAGTATAGTCAAATATTTTTGACAGGATATCTATACTCTATAGTATTATTAAAGGGGTAAAGTTTGTGAGTTTGTTTGTTAATCTCTGGAACTCAGCACTGATAGAATGCTACATTCATTGCGAGTAACATAGGCTTTATTTTATTTTGATAGTTAATATTAATTTAATTAATTGGGAATAAAAGTATTGCATTTTGTACGGGAATATACAAAATCCACGTGGATGAAGTCGCGAGAAAAGTGCTAGTCTATAATACTATCACTTCTTTGAGGAGACAAGTTACTGATCACATTCTGCTTTGTGGCCAATCTAAATTAGCAAAAAACGCTTCAAATTTGACCTAAACAGTGGCCCTCCTCAAAGTGGCCGGAGGCTAGCGATTTTTGTCTTTATATATTTTTTCCTTTTCTCTCTATATAATTGCCCTAATATTTCAAGTTTGTAACTGTCCGTGAAATATGGCCGACATTTTTTTTACCGATCTAATTATAGAGTCCTCCACTCTAACTTATTTTTTAATTATTACCTCTTTGTTAACAACCCTTGACGAGTAAAAAGGTTGGACTCATTGGTTGAGAATTGATTTCAGAGTAAGCACATCCACTTATATCTAGAGAAACAACTACCTCTCTACTAAAAAATATATTTGTAGTCTCTATACAGCTGTGGAACATTTATCATCACTTCTAAAGCTATTTGGTTATAAAATTATTGAATCATAACTAACCACGCGGACCCAATGTGCGTTGGATTGACCATCTTACGACAAAGCCAAGAAAGGCTCAACTAGCTTCCGAAGCACGATGACGCCCTAAACATTTTTGATTTGGTCACCCATCCGCCGATCCAGCATTGCGATAGTTGCTTAACTTTCAAGATTTCACTCGCACGACGCTGCGCCATGGAGATGGAGCTCCTCTACTATATGTATGCGAATGCACATACACATACAGGTTTTTCGGACATAATTATCCGTTTAAGGCGTATAAATCACAGCGGTTGTTTGTGTGATTTATCGCAGTGCCTTGTGGCGGTCGCTGCCGTAGGAAACGGCTTCTCACGTGGATCGGTAATTATATTACCATATAATGTGTGCCGTGTAGCAATATCCGTACGAAAAGTACGGATTGACACGGGAAGAAACATTTACGAATCTTATTATTTTATTTTTTTGCAGATCGTATTACGTTTACGTGTCGGCATTTAAAATAAATATGGGCCGACTTTATAATTGCATATATGAAATTCAAAATGTAAATATTCTTTCATTTTTAGGTTACATAAGAGCTCTTATGAAAGTCAATACGACACCAGTTCGTTGTAATACATTCGTATATTGTGCATCCTCAGATTAGTAAACTATTTGACTGATATCAAAACATTTTATTCGATCCGATGAATGTATGAAAATAAGCCCGAAAGTAATAAAGCTCGTTTCTCCTTTGCTCGCTAGGTACTCCTGTATGAAAGAGAAAAGTATACAATGACTTCGTATTCGATTATATTTCATTGAAATGCAGTATAAAACAATAGAAGACTGTCAAATCTAATAAATTTCATTATACTTGTAAACTTTTTTTTGCATAAAACACTAACGGCGCATAACTGTTTGCGCAGGGTGGTCCAAATTTTAAAACAATATATCTCGGAAAACCATTAATTAAAGTATAGGATCGATGGATGTTTTTTGCATGGCGTTATTATCCTCTATCGATATACCTTTAGGGCAGTCCCTGATATAGATGTCCGGGCCTTATCAGAGGGCTGGACTTAGTACTGGCGCCACACAGATTAACGTATCTGTTAATGTGTTCATTTAAAAAAATCAAGCTTACACGTTATCAGCCACTTAAGCGGACGACCTACTTTTTATCGGATTTTAACACTTTCGTCGCGTAAAAAGCCGTTGTCATTAATATTGACGTGTCTTTTAATTATTCAAATTGAGAATTTAATTTTAGAAGTTTTTAGTTGTCCCTTAACCTTTGATATGCGCGAGCGCAGATCAGCGCCGCCAAACATTTAAAACTCTATTGTGTCTGTATTAACAGCTATATAATGTATTCATTGTTTTCAGAAACTACGCCAATTCTTTTAATACATACTTTTCAAAAACGTTTTACACACAAAATGTGAACACAGTGTTATAAGGTAGGACAGTATAACTATCTAGATAACACTCCTGTAGCTCAGATGCGATTCGGCGAATGCAACAATTTGGGCGTACAAGGTGTCAACAACTCAACATTGAAACCGCAATTGATAAGATAGGAAAAGGGTCGAAACACGTAAAAACAGTTTTGCGAGAAACAAAGATTAAGAATGACAACAAAAAGCTGATTGCAATAATGAATATGTGTGTGTGGGAGAACATTGTTTTTAAATTATAATAGCGATTAGAAATTTAGTAAAAATCTTATTGATGAATTCTTTCGAAGCAACCATGTCATGATTTATCCTTGAGGGAGGCCTTTGTCTAGCAGTGGACGTCTTTTTGGCTGGGATGATGATGATGATGTTATGTCACATTTTGCTTATCTTCAGGCAAGTTGGTAGTCAAATGCTTAGGTACAAATTTAAAAGTAAAAACCTAACTACGATAAAACGATATTTTCAAGCTCGCTGAATAGTAAATGTTTACGCCAAATGTCTATAAATATAATTTCTTCGCTGTTTTGTCTAACTTAACAACAACTGCGTAAAGTCAGATAAGACAAAAAAATATCATCATTTTTCAACATTTAAACCATGAAGTACACAGTTACTTTCGATGTATTTCTATCACTTTTCGTTCGCCAGCAATTAACGGAGCCGAGGGTTCGGATTCACTCGATATCTATAAACTAGTAAATCACAGATTAAATTCCTTCCTAGAGCGCTATTACATTTTACAGTGCAGTAAACATATTTCATTAATACACAATATTTATACGTTCGCATTGAGACGTCGCCTTCTCACTCTTAAGGGGAAGATTTATGTGTGCACACAAAACTTTTATAGGGGAATGGCTCGTTAACACCAGTGTAAACGTCGCCTTATAAAATATTTTGACCCGTTTGTCGGTTGTTTGCCTAACGCCTGTTTCATTGTCATTCAAATGCTGACGAATTAATAGGGAAAGCGGGAACATTAATGTTTGTAGGCGAAGAGCATCGCATAGAGAAATATTTGTATTTGAAGGGAATGTTTGCCTTACTCTGTTTGGGGCCATTCCTGTGTCGGCACCCATAGATTGTAAAAGTAGTATCCTTAAGGTATTTACTGGACTTTATATTGACATTAAAAAACCAATTAAAACTGCCAAGTTTAAAGGTAAGGGAACCTGTAAATACGGAGTTCAATTAACACAGCAGTGGGACCTGTATAGGCTGATGATTAACCTCACAGAATTCTGCACTTAATTAACATTTACTAAAGTCACATTTGCAGTACAAGCGTTCAAGATTCAGCTATTGTTCCATGTCATCATTTTCATCATATAAGCCAAGAGACGTTCATTGCTAGACAAAGGCCTCCCCATAGGATCTCCACAACGACCGGTTTGTGCTGCTCGCATTCAGCGGCTACCTGCAACCTTCACCAGATCGTCGGTCCACCTTATTGGAGGCCTGTTCGTTCCTTGTACACACACCTGCACCTACACCTTTCCTCAATAGACTTTGAACTTTATGCCTAAGTAATATAGTTGACATTGTATTGAAAAAATTTTACAGTTTGTGGTAGGTTGATGTGCAGGCGTGTGTACCTGCATATAAGTGAATGAAATTCAATTTCTAAAGCAGCTGAAGTACAACAAATTAAAAGACATTGACAATATAAACACGGCATACATTGATCAGTTGTCACACCTGGCGTAGCACACGCCGATTGGCACAATTGCACAAACTCTTTCAAAAGTTTCGGGTTGTACAAAAGGAAAGGGTGCTTAGAAAGATTTTGCACTGGCGTGCTATGATAATTTGACCGTGCAGCCGCTAGAATGGATTCAATTGATTCCATACTTCAAATGACGACGCCGATGATTGCAGCTTTCACCGCTTGTTGTGCAATGGCACGAGGATTATCATCTGGAGCATATGGTTGAGCTGAATGTTGTCACATGTCTAAGAAACGTAACTGTAGACAAAATCGATTATGATTTTTTTGTTACGAATTAATACAATCGAGTCCAATATATCAAAACAGTATAGAACCCAGTCACTCTATCATATTAATGGTTGCTAGGAATATACGAGTAAATTGACGGAAGTTACTTTGACTGGGTACAAAAGTGCTTTGTTATATTAATGGACTCGACTAGCATCTGGTTTTAGCATTCGTTGATGTCTTTTTCTATGAAGAAGGCGTTTGATACAGATTTGAACATTACTTTGTATTCGAATATTGATTACAATTATTAACGTGGTCAGCACAAGAGTTACACATTACTTCTACTTCCCTTTGTATTTTTTCTAAGAGCAGGTCTGCTCAATGATATTGATATTGTACTGGAAATAGTCAATTTTATAGTAACGCCTCCTGTGTGTACGTAGACTTGTGAAATAAAATAAATAAGCACGTGATGTTCCTTCGCTTCGTTTTAAACATTTCATTTGTTTTGGTTTCTTTATCCCTGGAAAAAGTACTTTTCCTATAGCCAATTAATTTTTGTAAGTAGTAATCGATAGTGATCCCCGAAATTCAAAAACATGCTTTTTAACACAGTAATAAAGAAAATATGTTGAGTTTTATTGTCTCGTGCTACTTTCGCACATTCCCGCGTATTTCGGGCCGGATGTCGAAAAAATCTTCAGAAAGATGCGCGGTACAAACGCGCGCAGACGATTTAAAAAAAGAAAAAAGAAAAACAATTTTAAAATTTTCTATGTCTCGAGTCACATATGATACATGCTAAAAGTTTATCTAATATTATAATTTGTAGGCAGCAAAGCTGTTGATGATTTTGAATTATTATTTATTGTTAATTAATTCATATTTATAATTATAATATTTATTCGTTTCTATAACATGACTTGACATGATTACAAAGACGACCCCGATACTTATTTAGTATTTGTTATATTTCAATCATTTTGAATTCAGTGGTTTAGAATTTTGTTACACATAGATTTGCTATTAGTTATCATTTGCTCCTAGGTTTACTTTCTTTTCATTGTTTTTTTTATTATCACGTTTAGACATAATAAATCGTTAATACTTAACTTAATCGTTAATTGAACACGTCTCAGAAATAAATAAAAGTTAAGCAAGCAAATAAAGTTTTAATCGCAATAACTCGTCTTACGGCCTTACAAATAAACAAAGAATAACGTCCGAATAGTTGTTCCGTGTTTTGTTCCTGTCATGTAAACTTCATTTCAAATTAGAGTAAAATAGACAAAACACGGATTAACTATTCGGACCTTATTCTTTGTTTATTCGTAAGTGGGTTAATGTTTTCGATTACCAAACAAATGCGTCAATGTAATTTCTTGATTATTTTTTTTGTATTGTGTACTCGACTGTACACTGCCATGGCTTGTGCCACTCGATGGCACCTGAGCGGTGGACACCTTGCCCGGGACACATCTGCCCGGGTGACGTCGCACCAGAGACCCGACCCGCGGGTACTGGATTCAAGCGATTATTGCTGTACGTCACTTTATATTCATCTGCTGTAACGTCCTACGCGGAAGCTTTTTTTTTTAATTAAGCTGGAGGATAATTTGTGTGCCAGTCGTTCTTCCTCTTGTGACACTTTCTTTTTTCTTTTGTTTTATTTTCAGCCTTTGTTTTTACTTTCACGATATGCTTAGTATAGTTATGCTTAGTATACATGTACCTATTTATATCTACTTCATCATGCAGAACCACTTTTTCCTAAAACATGCTCCTCAACGAACTTAAAAGCTACACTTAAGATTAAATTGAAACGCAAGTAGATCGATTTAGTGTTTAATTGTTATTTTGATTAAAACTTTAATGTCGCCATTACATGACAATTATGTCAAAGTTTTCTCAAGTTTCTTTTCGGGAAATAAAGTAGTATTGCAACAATAATAAAGAATTGTTGTAAAAAGTCACTCGCATACTTATTTGTATCGACGTTGTCGATCAAAAGACATGTCAATGAATTTATATACGATAAATGCGATGACACATCGCTAACTTATGGCGTAGTAAAGCAGAAACTTTTTCAGACTCAATGAAAATTTGTTTCAAAAAGTTGACTTTTATTACCCAATTGTGAGTTAAATGTTCGTATTACAGGTTTTTCGAGTGACGTTAACATGTCAACATTTTGGTGAAACTTAAAAGAAATAGTGCATTATGTGACAATATTTTTTGTCGTTATGCGTGTGTGTGCTGTAAACTCGACCGACCACCAACCACCAGCGAACCTTATTTCTCCGAGTCTGCGTAAACGTAAGAATCAAGGAATCAATTTCACGGTACAAAGAACTATTTACAAGCTTCCTACAAAAATGACATGTTTTGTAAACACAATATTACAGATTTTTAAAGATATGAGCGCCAACAATTTGTCTGTTGATGCTTGAGCTTTGATTGTATCGCGCCATTGTTGCGGCCGAGCTTGGTTGCAGATTAGAATCTTTGCACTAACACCTTCCCTTTAAAATCATATTGCTTAAATATTTTCAAAGCTTTGCGAAAGTATTTTTACAGTTGATTACACTTTCGCCGAATCTTCAAAGATTTAATTATTAAACTAAATATATATAGGAATAGCTGTTTATTCATTACCGAGCGTTTACTCTCACTATCTCAGTCTCGGGGTCTCGGTAGCTCAGCGGTTACAGCATTTGACCGGCTATGCAAAGTTCGTGGGTTCGATTCCCACTCGAGCTCCCTGAGACTTTTTAGTTAATTTAGTAAAATTTCTAAATATTTCAAGTCTTGAATTAACAATTGTTGAACTAGACTTCAGCCTGTCGGTATTTCGATTGGAAGATAATCCTGGTAGCAAAATATTTTTTTTGGTGATACGGCATATACAGTCTCTTTGATATAGCTGTCGACGCGTTCGGATTGAGAATTTGTAAATTAAGTGCCAATGTTACATATGCTTTCACAAGTTTCATAAAGTCTCCCGAGCTTCGGAAGAGCATTGGATTTGTTAGTCCTAGTTGTTGTTGTAAGATTGAACTCGTTAAAATCCACCAATCCGCATTGAGTGGTGAATCATTGGCCTGATCTATTCAAGTGTTATGGGTTCATGAAGAAGGGCGCGGCCCGACAGTAGTATGATAGAATATTTGAAAAAGAAATGTTGCTGTTATGATTCCCAAATTACTTTTTACCCAATAAGGTTCATTATTTATTTTCATTAGCAATTTTCTTAGAAAATGCATGAATCCACATCGAGATGTTTGCGGGCACCGGCGCATTGTGCGGCGCCCCGATTGTCCCAGCACAAAGCGCAACCCTTTGGCGACACAATGCGCGTCACTAATCTAGATCATGTGAACTATTGTGCGGTGTTGTCGCCCTTAGACACCGCCATTGTCAACAGACAATAATTCAGAACATCTCACTCGATGTCGATTTAAAATAAATTATTGATTCAGGTATACGTTTCCGTAGTAACTGTTCCGTGTATCCAATTTTCCATGACTTATTTTGGTAAAATACAAAACCAATTTTAAACTTTGATTTAACATAGATCACTATGTTGTAAAATGAAAACAAGCTGTTAGTTTGGATATGTATATGTCTATAAACGTTGATAAAATTCTTCAAAATTAGATAATTAATATGATTTCAAGTAATTACCTTATAATATTATAGTACTCGGTGTAATTATCAACAGACAATATTTGCAACTTTGTCAATGTACTAGTACTCTAAATAAGTGCACCGACCCGCCGCCGGCCACATAATCTACACTGTTACATAACTGCACTGATATCACTGTTGAGATGGCTACTGACACGTCCGAGTTCCAGGATATGCACACGTCATTAGTTTCCGTTATGATGAAGAGGATGACGGCATTTGAAGAAAAACTGAAGACATCCCGCGAACCGACATCCATTGATCGACTTGCCTTGGAGTTTGGTGAATTTAAGAAGTATGTGTGCGAGATGCTGACACTTCTTCAAAAGGAGCAATCTAGACTGGCTAGGATCACCGATGACATTGACATGCGTTACCGCAGAAAGTGCCTAGAGCTACATGGAGTCCCTGAAAATCCTAAAGAAGTGGCTAGTGATGTTGTTCATACACTATTTAAGGACAAGTTGAAGATGGACAGCCCCTCATCATCGATACTTAAGACCTGTCACAGACTGGGTGAAAGCCGGGATGGTAGGATACGGCCCATTTTAATTCGATTCACTGATCGTTCTTTTAAGTCCGCCGTCTGGAAGAAGAAAACCCTTCTAAAAGGTACCCATATTGTTCTGTCTGAGTTTCTCACTCGCAGCAGTCAGACTCTGTTTATGATGGCACGTCATCGCCACGGAGTAACTAACTGCTGGACCCTTGACGGCAACATTTATGTCAAGGACCCCACTGGAAAGCGTCATAAAGTAGTCTCCGAAGAAGAGCTTGCCCTTATCGATGGACCCACAGCTCAGGCCCCCGCCGGCACTGCAAGAATTGTATGTGATGGTCCTTCGGGCCTTTCTGCTTCTGGGCCCTCTAAGAGACCCAGGCGTGTTATCAAACAGAAATAACTTTTGGTTCCCAGTTTCTCACTACCTACCTCTTTTTTAACTTACTGATTTTGCTTAATACTTTCATTCTATTCATTCATTATATGTTTCTATACGTAGAATTGTACACAATGTACTCAGTTTTACAATTATTGAGATAGGTAGAGTCTTTGCTTTTTTTCAAAGTAAAACCGTTACTCTGCCCACTCACAACTACCCACAACCGACTTTTTGTAGGACCGACAATCGGATCGATTTTTCCGCCTTGTTTTATCACCTACTCGTATTTTGTGATCGGCATTTTGTAGGACGTGTGCGTTGCAACATAGAACTCCATACGTTTCATTTTCACCGACCAAAAAATTGTTCAATGATTATCTGACGTGGGCGAGGGCTCTAAGTCAGACGGCGCAAACTAAAAATGGTATTTCAAATCCCCTCCTCTTTTCGGACTCCTTAAACGTTTGTACGTCGTCAGCCAGCGGTGATCTACTCAAAGTGTTTAATTGAAACGCCGGAGCAATTTCTCCGATATCCTAGTCGGCAATCGTTATCCTAAACATGTTATAATCGTAGCATCGGCCCGGAGGCGCGGTCGTTCCCTTTGAGGCTGGCCATACATCACATGCCTTAAGTAGACAGTATATCAACCATGCTCCGAGTAATTAGCCCCGTAGCGACGGACCTCCTGGATTTATTGTGGTGGGGCGTTAATGCGGTCGACAGGCGTGTTGCCGGCTTTTGTTCTAACCCGAAATTCAATTGGATTATTACCAAATTGCCGAAACGGGTTGATAGGACGCATGCGTTGACGGGTGTCGGCTTTTTCTATAGCTGTTTATTAGATATTTTGTTTTCGGACCAATATTCTATTTTTATTTTATTTATGACTATTTTTATAAAAAATGTAGTGCCTTATCCTCACTTGAATACAATGCAGGGGTGGTTGACTTTATTTTTTGCTAGATACGTAGATGACACTCATTTATATTTTTTACTTATTTCAACGACATAATACATAGAATAATTTAAAATATTTTTTTTTGTCATAAATCTTAATGCGTTGGAATTGAATCGTACTCGTATTTCAAACGAGCTTTTCAATTCAACAAGTAGGTAATATATGGGTTCCCAAATGCAACATATTTAAGTCATATCTAAAATAGTACATCGAGGTCAATGTCATATTCAATAAAATTTTATGAAATCAATTGACAATCTGACGCTCTTTGCCTATCTTTAAACTAATTAACCCTCGCCTGTCTAGGTACCTATTACGTTATTCGGATTCATTTAAATGTCTCCAAATTTTATGTCCCCTTTCTAACAGCTCATTCCAATATTCATTCCTGTATCTATTAGATAAGTACACTCACAAAAGAGTTTGGGTGTCGCACAAAAAGGGGCGACCGCAATCCGTCAATTAATTAAGTAGCTTCCCGATATGAGAGGCGGCAAATATACAGTCAATGAGAAGACGCTACTTCACTTTACTACGACAAATCGGTATAAACAAAAATGAACTCTATTACAAAAGACGTAGAGGACAGTCTAGATTTAGTTGTCATAGAAAGTGCACCGGCTACCGTAGGCGACGGCGCGCGATAACGCAGAATGGAGATACATCGTAAAACATCATTAGCAAGATAAACCACCTAAAAGCAACCTTCATGTGACCGGGCGCAGGAAGTCTCGAGATATGCACACTCTTGATTAATGTCTATTCTATAATTTATAGACAGATTCTAAACGAAATAATCTTCAAAAACATTATAAATTTAACAATTTGTACAATCACCTTGGCGCCAATCTGATATTTTTTGGGACTTCAGCTCTATATTTAGCATTGAGCATCATCACATGAGCCGGGTCAAAATCGTCTAAGTTGGATAATAGCAAACAAAAAGTTGGTGTTATTACCCATCACGATTTAGATCGATGAGGATTATAGTTTGTGTAATATACTAGCATCGAATAGATGCTGATTTCGTTAATGTGCTTTCCAAAGCAATGTGGTGATCCAAAAAAATTAAACAAAAAATAGTAAATTCATTTAGAAATGGCAGTATATAAATCTTAAGTAGCTTTTCTTATGAAATGGGCTACATAACTTAAATATACATCATTTCGTTGACCTTTCAATGTTTTTTACAATAAAATTGTATCAAGAATATCATAACGTTCACTATGTATTAATCTTTATATATTTCTATATTTAACAGTTCGTGATACCATTTCCATAAATAAATTAAGCAAATCATAGGATTCGGTCACCCATCCAAAGACGTGGTATTGCTATAGTTGCCTTACAGATCGAAATCCAAACGCGCTGGCTGCTTTGCCAGCGAGCTCCTTAGAGATTAGAACGAGCGACTCAGCAAACAACATTATCTCATTAAAAATAATTACTCCGAACCAGCTTAAAACGAAAACAGTGATTCCCATAACAGTCCGGTCGTTTGTAAAACAAACTTTTCTATTGTTATTGTGAGAGAGGTGTCACATAAAAAAACTTACTATGTAACAAACAAAGGGAAACGGATTTTTTGAAAACTTAATTTTACACCCGAATCAAACGTTCCACCCGTATTGTGTTATTGTGGTGTTAACCAATTCCCCTTTGTTGTGGTCCCGCCCACAGCTATTATCAGATGCTTTCTTGGCATGTCATTTTTTATCAAAACAATAACGTTTTTTATTCGGTAGCCGCGCTCCCACGTGAAGTCGAATAACAAGTGAATTTGTCAAAGATTCAAACGAATCGGATCTAATTTACGTGGACGTATAAATTAGGCGGCCGGCTTAGGTGGCTTCCCAGAAACGTAAAGATTGCCTACAATGTATTTTATTAGATAAAACCACGTACGTAATTATATCTTTAGTGTACTATACTTAAAATGATGGATGCATTTAGTATGTTTTATGATTCTTCCGAAATACAAACAACATGGAAATATGCATTTAAATATTTTTAGTTAAATTCCGAAAATTATTTTTTCAGTGGTCACTACTCTACAATACTCGTATGCCACGTTAACGTTAGAACAAACAGTCGTCAATATTCCGATGCACAAAGTGTCACAAAGTATTTATATATCAAAGGCATTAAACCATTTCAAGAAAGAGAAAGAAGTTTGTATTACAATGAAATGCACACTTCTTTCTCCTCATTCTGTACTTGCGGTCGACGTTGCTTATCGTTAGGCACCAGCTAGTTTCTCTCCTATCATCTTCCTTTCTTAATAAGTCTATGTTTTACATAATAATCTGAATATTATTCAGTCTTTGGGACAATTGGTTGTTTACAATGTCAGTATGCCGCATACTGCGAAATACCACTCATGTACTGATAAAATCACTATATATCTAAGTAACTATAAAAGTTAACGACTTCAATATTTAGCAGGTAGCCTAAAAGAGTTTATTACCCCGGGATGCCGCTAACAAACGATTATTAATTTAAGTAATTTCTAATAGTCAACAATTTAAAAAAAAACTACATACCAGTTAATTGTAAATAGCATTGTACACAACATACCAGTTAATTGTTGTCCTTACTTTATGTAATTTTATTGCTCCACTCATTTGTTTCAATACTGGTCCACCTCACTAATTCATCTAACAACGACTTAATTAAAACAACATAAAATTACTGCTATACACGTAAACATGTCCGTGATCCTCAGAAAAATAATGTCAGCATATCCACCCACATTGGTTATAAATTAATAGTATCAGCCCTCATCCCGTGTCATATAATAATGGTTGATTGGGCTCGTGTGAGGTATTTTTTTATTATTGTTTTTGGGAAACGTTTCCTTGCGATCGCATCGAGTCCCGCTAATTCCCCACATCTGGGCATCATGATTTATTATCGGGAAAGGGTAATAACAGGATTGACAAATATGTTATGTTGTTTGGCAGTGAAATGTTTGTTGTCCCGCTGTTTTTATGTTCACTGGAAGTTCAGTAGAGTCTTCTTCGAAAGAATGTTGGATAGTAAAAAAGCGTAATAACTTTGAATGACATTAACAATAATATATCTATAGATAAAAAAATTGGAAGCAGTAGAAAAACTGAAATGGCCTTTTAATTTTGTGTCATACAAGCTTATACCTCAAGTTGCAAACATTTTATATCGTTCTGGTTGCCTTTGTCTTTGCCATTTTTTTTACTTTCCTTACTATTAAAATTACTTTAGCATTTATAATTGTCATAAAAAAGGTAATTTAAGTAACTGAAGAATCGAATTAATCCGCACTTATATTATAATTGTTGTTAAGTTTACAATTTCTGTCCTAAATTTAAAACTATCTAAATATATAAAATAAAAGTTAAGAAACTCGCTATTTTGCGTAAGTGAAAATAGTAATTAATCGAAATCGACTTGCATCAACTGGAATTCAAACTCACGTCCTCTCTTAATCCGAGTGACAGCTCTACAAACCGAGCTACCAAGACTTTGGTTTCTCTGTCGTGGTTTAGAGTTGCCTTTTTCAAGTGTGATTTAAGGTATCGATTTATATAAATAGTTTGTAAACTAAAAATGCTTATCTAACAAATTTAGTGCTAGGTACCTTGTTAAAAAGTCATACCTCTCTTTGTCTGTTAACTTTAAACATCTTTTGAAAATACAATATTTAAGACGAAGTACCTATAACAATAAAGATTCTAGTTATATTAAATTTAATTAGTCTTTATATTAAACTGTGGATGTTGGAAGTTCATTAAGTATATCAAGATATACCTTAGTATATCTAAGAGTCGTTAATGTTAGGCTTTTGAGATATAGTGTATGAATGTTGTTATTACAATAAATTGATAAATCAAAACAAAAAACAAAATTCTAAAGTTTTATTCAAGTATTTTTTATTTTCCAGTCAATTCATAGCCATGACTTCGTAAACCCTACCACAGAAGAAGTGGAGACCTTGTACCGAGAAGAAGCCTCATGAAACTCGGCAAGGGCTGTGTCTGACATGTGTAATGTTAATGTTAATTTTAAACCATTTTAAATCTCAAATTCTTATGTTTGCTCATAATCATCATTTTATAAACGGGGACGTTTATAAAATTTTAACGTTTAAAAACTGCTGGGCTCAGGCTTTTCAACATGAACAAATAGCACATGAAGAGATTGGGATTGTTTAAATAGAAATAGAATAAAAAATTTCTTTATTAACATTAAAACTTACATACTATTTGACAAGTAAGTAACATAGATAATAAATAGGTTTACAAGAAAAAGAAAAGTTGCCAGTGGTTTCTACACTAGAACGAGCCTGACTTGTGGCAAACCCCACGTATACATTATGCGAACAAACAAGCGAAGAAATCAAACTAAAGAATAAAATTAAAAATAAAAGAAATTAAAAAGAATAATAATAATAATAAAAACAATTTATGCTCGCGGTAACTCATGCTTTATGTGTGTGCGTCTGTGTGTTAGAGGATGTAAGGGTGTGTGTGTGCGTGTAATTTGTTGAAGGTACCAATAGGTCACACTTCAACAAATCCTCGGTTTCAATGTAGGATAGGGTTAGTAGCCACTTCAAAACCCTCTTCTTAGCCTCAGTTGTTGAACACGTCTTTATTTCACACACTCTAGCAATTATATTGTATATATACGGTAGCTTGAAAGAAGAAACGATTGCTATCTCACGACAACGACCAGGACCAACATCTTACCATGTTTTTTTTATTAGGGTATTGGCACCAGAGTTCGACACTTTAAGCTCACTGGTCGACGAAGTTTTCGTTGCCAAAATTTATTGAAATTCTACAAAACGAAGCAAATTTATTAAAATGCATGCATGCATGCATTATTGCAAATCGAATTAATTAAAATGCATTCTTTACGTTTATTGTGGGCTGCACATAATGAGAACAGCTGGGAGAGGCGCCAAAAGCGTTTAAGACTACGGCGGCAATTGAAACAATTGAGGACATGCCAGAATTGTTGTTTATCCAACATTTCAGGCTAAACACAGGTTATTATTTTATAAATGTATATTATAAATAAATATTTTAATTTATAAATATTTTATAATTATTTTAAATACAGGTTATATTTAGAAATGTATGTGACGACCTAAAAGGTCATATTGTGATGACGCAGGCATTACAGTTTTATTAAAATAAATAATTCACGTATAGATTATGGTAGGAAACCGGTTAAATTATTTACTAAGCACATTTTAATTTATTAATGTTGTAAAGCTGTTGGCTTCTGTTAAATAAATTAGGCATTCTTGGATTTTTGTTTTGTCAAAAAATATTTCATTATAAATTTGTTATAATAAGAATACAATAAAATATTTTCAGCAAAAACAGATTGCATTTTGTAAGAATTTTTTGTTTTCAATAAAATTTACTTTTTTTAGTTATTGTTCTCAATTGTTCAACTGTTTGTTATGTTGGAGTCAGACAATACAAAAAAGAATATGAAACAGTAATGGGACAAAAATAAATAATTAAGATTTGTTGGAAAAGGATAATGGTAAATTGGACGTAGATAATAAGCTAACAGAAGGAAAATAAATGTGACACGTTTAAATTCAATAAATAATTTATTTTTATATCTAATTTTCCTCAGGTAAGGCTGGCGGCTCTTACACTCTATATATACAAAAAATGTTTGACTGACTTTTCTTAAAACTATATAATACAAATGCTCAAAAGCCTCGGTGAGTTATCCATAGGTAACAATTATAATCAATTTTCATCAAAAAAAATTACACCAAAAAAGTTTTTATCAAAAAATTACGTACCCACTTATTTTAACCGTCTCTAAAGTAAAGTCGAACTTACGAGCTAAAACGATAAGGCACTACTGGTTTGACTAGATACACAAGAGTCTTTTCGTACTTATTGAAAATAAATGCAAGACAAATAATAAATAATGCACAACTTCTCGGAGGGATTCGTCCTTTATGAATTAATTTACAGCGGTGACAGTACCTGTGGACAAAACAAAAAAAGAATAAGTAAAAGTAACTAGGTAAATTATACCTATTTCCTATTTAATACTGGCTAAATATGCTAACCGCATCAAGTCAAAGAAGAACAAAAAAAAACAAAACAATTTGGATTACAATATTCAAATTTACGAAGATGAAGAAGGCTGGAAACAATCAATGACCCAAAGAAATATATCATTGTACACACAATTTAAGCATTTGGAATATTCTAAACAAGTGAATACCAAAAACAAAAGTGGTATATGTATAAAAGGTAACTTTTATTGCATACTTACATTATTGCTATTTCTGTTGCCACCATGAAATGACGTCGAGTAGTTCATCTTCATCCATCGAGCCAAGATGTTGTTGTGTGGAGACCTCGTAACGGTCAACAGCTGAGTACGCCGAAGATACCCCCGACGAGCATTCCGAGTGAGCTGGAGAGTCCGGCTTCTCGGAACAAGGTGAACTGCTGCCATAGAAAAACCCATCATCCATATCCACAGAAGTCATAGGTTGAGCTGAATTACTGGGGATATTTTCTCTATTCTCCTGGTCTCGACTAATTCCCATAGCAGCATCGCTTTCATCCAACAGCTGTTGCAAATATCTTATGTATTCGACCACCATCTTCAACGTGTCAACCTTACTAAGTTTCTTCCCAGATCCACGTCTTGCGCCGCCTGATAGCGCGGCTACCACGGAAGCCGGCAGGTGACGGCGTAGCGCATTAAATCCATCGTTAACTTGCTTCACACGGTTCCGTTCGCGGGCGTTGCGTCTAGCGATCGACGCAGCCTGCGGTCCAGTATACGGGTTAGTTTTAAAGTGGACCTTTTTCCTGTACTGCATATTTGGCGGCGTATCGTGTGTAACGTAATTCTTTTCAGGAGCAGGCGCAATCGGCACGTTCCTTTTGTCAACAGCTCCCTTCGACACGGTAGCGGAAGGGTAGCCGGACGAGACGACGACATAGTTCGTCTGACCTTGAACGAGTTGTAACTCTTGTAACATGTTTCGTGTTTACGCGGTCGGTGGGAGAGTTCGCGGGCACTACCGGTCCGCGCGGCGATCGGAAAAGCACTGCGCGATAGGGGAAGGCTTCGCGGGAGCTTAGTATCGGGAGCGCGAGCGGCGGTGGCGGAGCGGCGCGTACAAGTGAGCCGCCGGCGCACGCGCACTCGTTATATCACCTGCGCCGGCCGGCTGCAAAAAATATAAATTTTAAAATTCTCTTCCCCTATTATTTTCGATCATCCCTTCCCCTTGTACGTGCGGGTCCGTACCTGGCGTAGCCAGGGACAGTGGCACGGGCGGGAGGGGTTAACGCGTGCTTAGGTTTTTCTACTGACCACTGAATATTTTGTAATAACAAAAATAAAGTATCGGCATGCTCTGTACTATTCCTTTTTTACGGACGTGTTTATACACAACAGCTGTTTCAACTAGTTTTTAAACTGTGGTTTCTTATTGAATTATTGAGTGGCTATATCGTTAATGCCACATGATGGTCCTATTGATTTCGGATCACTTTAAATAAATCAATAGTATTAAGAATCCACATCAGCGTTATCTTAACAGAAGTATCTTTTTTAAGTCTTCGACTTAAAGAATTTCTCATAGAGGCAAGTCAAACCCGGCGGATAAAAGCTTGAATCTTTATCTATAAAATATGCTTACATACACACTAATGAAATCCTGAAAACATATACTATTGAATTTTCAACTTAACTAAAAAGTATATTGTTACTTGTCATGTGAACTATTAGCATCTGGCAACAAGTCTAATAATATTTCACTGGGATTCTGTTATCATGATTTAATAATGATGTTAAGGTAGGACAGTTTTATTTGTCAATAATTGTAAACATTTTTCAGTACAATTTACAATAAATTGTATTGTCATGTAAGACACAAAACATATCTATTTTCTAATGGAATTGATCTGTTGACAGAGCAACTTTCAGTATAGACCAAAAATAAACCTTTTTGGTTTTCATACAGAAAAAATATAATATCTCCAATTTGAGATTGACAAACACTAGTATTTTAGCGTTGAAAATATTTTGCTTGTATCCTACTAATATTATAAACGCGAAAGTTGAAAGTATGGATGGATGTTTGTTACTCTTTCATGTAAAAACTACTGGAGTGTTTAATGAAATGTTAAGATCAAGAAATCCGTTTTTTACCTTCTTAAATTGCAATAAACAAAATTTCGTTACTGGATATTGTAAAAGGTAAATTATAATAGTTAATATTTTTAGGCACGTATTACCGACGAAACGTTTTATGACATAGAATTAAGTAAATAATATATAGCCACTAAGCTGATCCGGCGAATTTCTTACCGCTTTGACAGTTTCCATGACAACAAAACAAACAAATCATTTTGTATTGGAAAACAAACGTCAAAAAGAAAAAGTCTGTTAAAATTTCAATAAAAAAGTACAAAAAACTACCAAATGGGTTCTATTCCCTCATACATATACATCAAATCCAAGACTTAAGTAGTAAATTGTGGAACCAAATATAAAGAAAAGGTATGAGTTTCATTCCAATGGGAATATTGGCATAAAAACTATCCTATGTGTTATTCCAGGTTATAAACTATCTGTATGCCGAATTTACTCCAAATCATTCGTTGCAGCGTGAAGAAGCAACAAATATACACACACACTTACAAACTTTAGCATTTATAATATTAGTGTGATATAACAGAATTTGGTATAATGTTAACGAGTTATGAATGCGAGATTTTGTCACCCAGGCGTTTAGGCATACCAAAAGATTTATATTTATTGTGGTACAACAAAATTATTAAACTTTCTCGTGTTAATGGTCGCAGGCGCATTGCTACGGTGAAGGCATGCGTCTACGCATGGTCGGGTGCGTGTGAGGGTCGCCGCCGCTTTGACAGCTCCAACATCAATTAGATAAAACAACGCTATGGGTTGCATTTTTCACTAATACCAAAATGGTTAAAGTTCTTATTTCACTTCAAGCTATAAAGGAAAAAATCTCTGTATGGGCTCACTACAAAATTCAGTGGTTGTGTAAAACATAGGTCTAGATCAAATAGGTATATACATTTTTGCTGTGTCTAACCGGAAAGTGGTAGTAGGTATAGAATCAATCTATTTTTTATTTTATTTTTAACGTTGAAGTTAAGAGTTATACTGGCATATACAGAGGTTATACAGAGTTATACATACAGTTATATATACAGTTATATATACAGGTTATACAGAGGCAGTACTGCAATCGATGTATTTTTGTGAATCGAGATTAATATAGGCCAGTACTGCAATCGACGACGATGGAGACTTACAAACCGATGGCATAGTGACATTAATAAGAGCTACTTGTAGCCTAAACTGAATAAATGATTTTTAATATTTAATTGAATTTTGATTTCTTTTAGTAATATTACACTACACATTGAAATGAAACAACGTAAAACGGAACGCACTAAATTTAAATGAGGGTATACAAGCTACTAACTAATTATGAGACGACCAAACACCTCAGTCTCCCTGTGACCACGGATCCTGCAAAGGGTTCAAAACGTCAGGATAAACATTAATTAAAATGTATAAAATAAACGCGAGTAGATCCGTAAAAGTTGTTTCATTTATTTTAGTAAGTTTAGATGAATGTAGACACTGCCTAAATAACATGGTATTCTATGGTTTTCTAATGTTATAATATAATTTCGTGCAAGAAGAAACATAAAAATATTTATTTAGTTTTGTAATACTAACTTTAATAAAAAGTCTGTTCTTCCATTTAGTTAAGCAGAGTTCTTTAAAAGGATTGATAGATAACTTTGATAGTATTGAAATGTTTTTGTATTGTTTATATAATTTTAACGCAATTATAAAAACACAAATTAACAAATTACAAAAACACAAATGTTGAAAAAAATGTTTTTGTAATTAGTTTCGCAACAAAATTTGCGTTAAAATTATATAAACAAAACAAAAACATTTTATTAACAGCTTGCCTACTTCTTAACTGATCTTTAGTATTTGTAAAAATATTATGATCGGGTGTTAATGACGGTAGTTGTTGACATTGTCTGGGTGCCTTTGGCTTTCAAAGTAAAAAGTAAATAGTGTTGAATAATTTCGACGGGCTGGTTAGAACCACGATACGTGTTTTTGATAGTATTTCCAATTTAGTCCCCTAAAACTAGGGAATTTTAGTAAAGACATGGGACTTAACTTGACTAAACTCTATATATCGTAGCTTCACGAAGTCTGCCGATGGTTGTATAGCAACTCTTTAAGATTGCACCACCTTTACAGCATTCGAACAAAACAGTTGCCGAATAAACTCGCGCGCACCGAATGCTTACCATTTCAATCATTTAAATGTACTAATTGAATTGAAATAGTGTTTCGAAAGGCATTTCTTTACATCTGTTAGCACTTGTATTATATCGAGGTATCGGTATTTTGTAGGGTTACATTTCGTAATGTCATTTACCTTATTCGCTGTTGTGAAATCTTACAAAATAGTTTTCCGCTTCTGTGGCACCCATAGTGATGAACGACCGGTTTTGACTAAGAGAAGAACTCTTCGGGTTCGATTGATTCCCAGCTCGGTACACATTAATAAAAATGGAAAACTTCAGTCGTATCGTAATAAAATTAGATCAGGTTAGAAAAAATAATGACTGTATATTTTTTTGTCCAAGTAAATAATATCAAAGTCATCGAAAGGTCACCATTTTCTGTACCTATTTTTATTTCATTAAAGCAGTTATTAAAAACTGACCATTTAGAAATAAGAAACATCACTTCTTTTGTTTCCATTTTTTTAAAATGTTAAAGTGTTCCAGAACGTTCAAAAGCGATAATGAGATTTAAACAGTGTTTTGTTTCACACTTTTTAATTTTTCAGTTTTTCTAAGTAGCTCGCAGTTATCGTGTATTAGATTTAAATTGGCTTTAGTAATGAACTCCATATACTTCGCCTCGTCATCTAGTAGGGTTGAACCCTGTGATTTCGTACCGGATATGACCAGCGGGGAGGTGCTAATGGGTTCCGTAAATAACTGATATTTTTTGTTATGATTATTCGTAATCGATGGATCGGACAGTCCCGTTAGGGTTACGAATGAAGGGAAGGTTAGGAATAATAAAATGATGTTAGGGTAAGTAAGTTATAATGGGGATTTGTTTATAGTAAAATATTTAGCTAAAAATTATTAAAATACATTTTGTACAATGTACCAGAGTCCATTTAATGCAACCAAAACAGCATTTAACGAATTGCAACAATGTATTTACCATTCTTTCAGTAGGTAAAATGAGTAGAAGAAATGAAAAAGTAAACGAAAATTTGCGTTGCGTTGCTAATCATTAATTGTTCAATTTTCTTAAATAAATAATATTGTATTGTTATGTCTCACCGATTTTGTGCTGCTTGCATTCAGTGACCTGCACGAGATCGTCGGTCCACATTAGGGGAGGCCTATGTCCAGCATCTTCATCTTTTGATGATGATGTCATGATCAGTCTTTTGATGATGATGATGATGATGACATCTTAACTAACTTCAGCTAATAAACATCCTACTGTTACGGGCCTTCACCCAATAATCTGGCCCATTGCGGGTAAGTCTTTTTCCCTTCGCCATCTTAAGACAACAACATAAATCAACGACTTAACGTGCCTTCCGAAAGTCGTAACAGCTTAATATATTTTAATTTGGTCACCCATTTAGTGAAACGACATTTCGAAAGTAGCTTAACATGCAAGACCGTAACCAGAACGCGCTAGCCGCTGCGCTCTGTGGCTGTGTTTTTTTTTTCAAAAACAACAACTTGTAATAAAAAAGTGCGTTTTACAAGAATAGAGTGCTAATCGCTGAGGACATTCTTGAATAGCCATAAATGATGACGATATGTTCAACCTACAATGAGCTTAAGTAACTTGTTATAAGTCAATTTACATCATTAGTTAGGGCTACAACAAGACAAGTTTCGTCTTTTGTGAACGATAAATGTATCTCGAACCACCCACGTGCTCTAAATAGTGCTCTGTTCGTCCTATAAAGTTGAACGAATCCCACAGATTTATTGACTTTCGATTGTCATGATGCACTGTGTATCAAATTAGTTATTTTAGTTAATAACGATGGTTTTCTTGCGTTTGTTAAAAGCGGGAACGTTTATACTAATAATAACATTTTTAACGAAACATTTTAACAGGGTTTAACGCAATCTACTTAGTATAGAAATTCTAGGCAAACCTCTTTGTTTCCGACGTTTCGACTGATTTACACCGGTCACAGGCTGACTGTTTTCGCGATGTACTTAATACCAAGTAGTTTGCGTTAAGCTCCGTTAAACATTTTGTGAATAGAACACGAAAATTTAAAAGTGTATCTATAACAAGAATCAACAGGCTATATGATACGATTCTCTGCAGAGCTTTCGACCGGCCGGATGACAATATAAGGCCATAGCGCACAACGCTATAATGCAGGTTTGATGGTATTCAGACTTCTGTCTTTCGATAACAACAGGGACTAGAATCCTAATTAACCTGTAATGTGAAGTACTGAGGAAGTCGAGATATTTTCTTATTTCGGTATCCCATTCTAGGTCCGCCATTGGGAGACCTTCCACGATCAAATCACAACCACATCGCTCTAGCTACAGCGCCAAACAACGATAGTGTTGTTTGGCGCACAACACAAGACCAATGACAAAATAAATACAGCACATCCAACAAAATAAATAAATAAATAATAGTGTCGATTAGTTATAACTCACTTTTTTGTATATATTTTTTCATTATTGAGTAGCCAATTAGTAATTCCCAACACATTTAGTGAGAAACCTCACAATTATACGCAGTTATTAAAATTTCGTACTCAATGAGAATGACCCTTGCAGCCATTCGTTCAGTATGATGGGATAATTAATTTCGACACTGCCACAACTGATGTCGTTTTGTTTTACCTACAATTAATTATGTTATAAGGTAGCTCAGCGGTCAGAGCATTGGATCAGTTATCAAAAGGTCGTGGGTTCGATTCCCATTCGAGCTCCCTGCGACTGGTTGATTTTTTCTAGTAAAAATTTATCTTGTCACTATATAGAATTGTAAATGCAAAACTGAAAACAATAAAAATATTTAATGAGTGTTTTTGATAATTACCGATGATCCAGTATTAGAGGATTTTATTATTTTTATTTCACTAGACACTTCAAATTATAGTCCTAAGTGTCAAAACATTTTTGAAGATGGAAATCATAATTGTCTCTGTCTTTGTAAGTGTTAATGTGATCATGAACCTTGAAAAAGGTTTAAAAATGACAGAATAAAATATTACGTAAAATTAAGTTGCGTAGATTTGTATAGAATGTTTCATTTAAATAGTTGTTAGAAAGGAGTTTTCCTATGCTCTATACTAATTTAAATTTTATAACACAACTGAAACAGAAGATTTAAGGCCATATTAACTCCAAGAGGAAACCCATGAGGTAATATCATCATCATCATCATCATCAGCCTACACACGTCCAGTGCTGGACATAGGCCTCTCCAAATGCACGCCACTGAGCATGAAAAGAATAGATAAACTTCATTGTTTCAATTCTATACAAGTATTAAAAATGTCATAATTATTTTATCTGCCGTAACGATTTTAGTCGGTCACGCCATCATGTGCCCATCGAACGGAAATTGAGTGACATTTACGTCCAAACAATTACTCGGTGCAAATAAAACAATTATGGAAAACAAATGGTGGTGATCCTGTAACGTGGGATCCTGGGGTGATGTGATGATTATGGGAAGGGGATCATCTGTTAAGTTACGGTTCACTGGTGTGGGACTGCAATGGCGGTTGCCAGTATTTGTTAGTATAATCGAAACAATAAATAAAAACAAATAGATAAACAACTTCTTGTTGGATGTGTGGTCTGAAAAACCACATCACAATGATTGTGGTATATCCATAGTTTTATACGAATTTATATAAAATATGTCTTTGATAATTATTTTCTTTAATAATGCACCATCATTTAAAAGGAAGCGCATTCGCATCAATAATTAAAAACATTATAACACGACAGTAAACTTAATCAAACGTCACATCGAGACTATCAAAGCTAAATTGATTGAAGCGTAAAAAATAAAACAAAATATAATCACACATACGTAAATGATATCAAAAATAAAACATTAACATTAAGTTGGCTGAATAAAAATGCCAAAAACAAGTCACTGAATAACAAATCCCAACTCTACTGTATTACTTCCAGTTACTCATTCATCAACTCTTTTGGTCCTCCAACGACAATACGTCGTCGTGGGAAAAATAGCCTGCGTACGGGTAATACAGTCTACTAGCTCCCGCGGCTCAAATACAAGATTCCACCATCTCCATGAATGTGCTCCGTTTAAAGATTACATTGGTCTATAAATCATTATCTGTAAAGCACGCCGACACATATCATACAATAGGACTACCTGATTCGTATCCAATATCGTTTGATTAACGACTTGTTGAGTGACTCCTATTCATCGCGACGTCAAAGGGTGATCATATTAAGTATTAATAAAGGATATGTTTTACATTTCACCTCAAGCGTGGTCGGTATTGATAGAGGGCCATAATGCACATTCCGGCCAACGAGACTGTAATAAATCGGTTGGGTGATTTGCGGTTTCTTTTTAAAGCTTGGCCTCACATGGCCATATGGTACTAAATTGATAAACTGAATCAAATATTGAATTAAAAGCGAGGGATTTTACTGTGATCAAATACACCAATAACTGTTATGTAAAACATTCTCAGTGATGAGAAATACTTTCTCACGATCGATTGGATTATCTAGAAACGTGTTTATGTCTAAGATATTATTCCAGATGCAAATATGTTGTCACAGACACTTGTAACAGTCAGGGGGACTATCTAGATTTTCACGTAGTATTACTATTGATACCACTTTCATTTAAATTGAAGCTGTATTTTGTCATCGATAAGAGCGTTATTTCAATGTAGTTATTTTCTGTCTTCTATTTAGTGCACAAATTTATAGTATTATTTTAGTGCATAAATAATAAACTTCAGTAACAAATGGAACGTATATACATTATGCAATATTGGTTTCCAGTGGACAGTTGCTTTATTTATTTATTTACTTCGGATTTAAGACTACTTATTTTGAACAATTTATATACATACTAGTAGTCAGCCAGTGGTCGAAATTCGACCGTAATTTTATTAAGGCTGCACGAATTGTAGCCTAAGCAATGAAAAATTAAAAAAGATAGAATGTGAGTTTGGATTGGTATTGACTGATTTCGGTCACTCCTCTTCCATTTTTTAATTTATTGTAAAATGTATGCAACAATGTTTATTTAATTTAATGTATTTTTTATACATAATTAAAAAATAATATTAGCATTTTGCAATCTTTCTCTATATAAACAATAAGTATGCAAAATTTCATACTCCTCCGTCCGCGCAACTTTCGTAAAAAGTGGTACAAAGTTTTTGCTTTACGTATTAATATATAGATAATGACTTGTCTTGAGTGACGTAACCAGCCACTAAGAAAGGATTTTACGGAAATCATCCCTTAAGAGGTTCAAATAGGGGGTGAAAGTTTGTATGAAAGTCCGTCAGTTTTAAAGTAAAATACATGAAAATTGATTTATTTAAATAAGATAATAATAAATTAAACTACTTAAATTAAACTTACAAAAACTATAAGCTTTAACTACTAACTATAAATAAAAAATTTGCCCCAAATCATCCTCATCAGGCAGAGTGCCCAGTAAGCTAGCAGCATTGCCACGTTGGATAGCTATGCTTAGGTATACGCTGGCCCAAGTAGCTGCTAGCACTAGGGTCCCGGGTAACCACCCGGGACTAATTTAATAGAAATATCTATAAAGAGTTTGTGAGCACCCGGGCCCCATGGACCTAAAGTCTCTACCCCAAACGGCTCAGTCAGATTCTCATACTTTCGCCGTTTGAGGTTCTCTGCATGATTTGCAGCCGCGCCAGCGCTAACAGAAATGCTTGGAATGTAAGACGGTGCAAGCGTATCGACACAAGTAACATCCCATACCAGAGCCCGTCCCACCCTCAAAGGAAGGGTCTAGGGTCATGCTATCCGGTCTTTTGCCGTCATTACGTGCCAGACCGGAGGGCTCGAGTACCGCTGGTACTCCAGCGGTGACACCGTCGTTCGGGTTATGATGACGAGCAATGCGACTAGCACTTCTAGCACAGGACAGCACGTGGTGACCGAGGCTGCCCATGGGCGCGCCGCAACGTCATTGATGAGAAACAATACTGGGAGCGGCAAGAGGCAAGGCAGTGGCATCGCGAAAAGTAGATACTACGGTCCAGCAGAGTACCCGTAATAGGAGAGAGTAACGCCTGCAACCAAAGACCTGACTCCCATTTCCCTACAGTTAAGAGGCGAGCGCACTCTGCACGGCTAGATGACGAGTTGATAAGGTTATTACGCAACAGTCCGCAGAGAGGCTCGTCCCAAAGCTTTTGGGAAGAGGTGTTTGTGAGATGTTCGGAATTCGGGCAAGCTGCACTCCAGGCGGCTTTGGCCTCGTCCAAGTGAGAAACCAGAGGGGAACACGATGTGTGTTCCAGTATCTTGTTGATAAGATGTTGAGTAGCATGGACCGAAGACAAGAACGCCGGAAGGGACACATCAGTAGTTTCACGGATATCTAAGCCACCGAACCTATAGGGAGTGTTGCTTGGGTCCAAGAGTGGTCACTAAAGTTAATTGATTTTCAAAATGTGTGTAAGCGTGAAAATGAAAATGAAAATTGGTATTTGGCTTTTGGAAAAGAAATAAAGAATGGCGTGACTAAGGGATTTCGTTTATTTTTCTTTAAAGGAGTAAAAAAGGGTAGGTTTTTTTGGGCAAATCGTTATTTTTAAAGTAAAAGAAGAAAAAAATTATGTGTTATCTTTATTGTGTGACTAGCTCGCATAGGGCTAATTATTGATATTTTTTTAATTGAAATCTCAATGTCGAAATGAAGTGACATGATGTGAAGGATGGCATTGCTGCAGTATACGTAAAAATCACGCGTTTATTGATTCCTACGCGTGGAAAGAAACACATGTCGTGTAGCCCAGCAAAAGCTCAAAATAACTGTAACCATAGTTACAGTTAATCCTACAAGTTAGTTCTGGAAGGTATACATTCTTGTTTCATATAATGCTATACAATTGAGCTTTTGTTAGTCACTACGCCATCGTTCGAAAGTCTATGGCGACATACCTTGTACCGGCACGAAACACAGCAAGGACATTTTTTCTCTCTCATTCTTTTACGGTATCAGAGCTATGGAAAGTGCCCTCCGTATCATAGAAGGATACTCACAGATCAACATACAAGAAATAAATGTAATAGTAGCTACTTAAATTTGCAAAGGTCCATTGTCGGCATACCACAATAAATATTGCGGTCGTGTCGAGCGAACTTGGGACGCGGTGAAGTCTCTCGTCGGACGCATCCGACACGAGACCCCTATGCCAATCCATCCCTATCGTAGAAGGTCTCTCTCCATCACAAATCATCATACTACAAAACATGCTACAAATAGATGTAAGAGTACCAAAATTTGCAAATGTCCACCGTCGGCATACCACATAAGAGTATTGTGGTCGTGTCGGCCGAACTTCGGGCGCGGTGACGTCTCTCGTCGGACGCATCCGACACGACACCCCGACACCGATTGTGCCCGCGATACGGTTCACAGTGATTCGATTTCGCATTGTGACCAATCGAGGCTGTAGCTGATCGACATTCAAATTTCGTGATAATAACGTCTGTTTGCGGTGCTTGATGAATGTCCTGTTTTAGAAATTCAATGCTCGGTAGCAGCAAGCTTCACAGTGTCCCTTTTTTGGTTAGCTCTATTGAATTCTTTCTTTTCCTTTATACAAAGTCTTGCACGATAATCTTAGTATTATTATTATACTATCTCTTAATTTTGCCTACTATATTATCGATTATAATTATGTTTAGTTTTACCACGAGTTCTGCCTTAAAGTTCTAAGTTACTACCTACATATCTACTAAGTGCAAGTAATTCTAATATTGATAGAAGCCTAATTACGTTTTAGCAGCAATTGTGTTTGAACAGGATTAAACCTAAATCTAGGTTTTTAATCCCAATGCAAGTTTCCATTTTCTGAAGAATAGTAGAAGATGTTCAACATTAATATCACTGTCTAACAAAACTGATTGCTGTTAGTAGGAAAGCAAAAAGTGATAATGGAATGAACTGTGGTACTTTGTCGTATTTATATTTTATTGAATCATGACAAATTTTTAACCAAATAAATAATTATATTGAAAACTTTGTCATTGCAATTGCAAGTTTTGCCTCATTCGCGAATTTTATTTAATCGAAAAGAATGTGTTGCAATTCTCAATAGCCATTATTGGTTGTTCAGTATGATTGATTTACTTTTCGATTGTACTGTCCTGCGAGTCGCATTGAGAATCAAGTTTACTAAATAACTTATTTTAGTTAATCAAACGAATTGAAAACATCCATATTCATCAGGTAATATTGTCAGAAAACAAAACGTTCCCAGTATTGTGAAAGGCATTGAGAACGATTGCTAGCATGCACTAAATTATTGTAATTTGTTTAATTATATAATCAATATAATAATATAATAAATTGTTAACCCACCATTATGCTATTGAGCGTTATGCTTGAATCAAATCAAATCAAACCAAATCATTTAGTTGTGTGTTATATATAATAATAAGATTTTCATAGCTTGTATATAATATTATTATGAATTACTATACAAAATAATAATAATTACAACTATAATAATAATTACATTACGAATTATTACAAAATATAATTCATTACAATACAATTTTATTTTATTTTATTTTTATATATATATTTATTATGATATAATTTTATTTAATGAGATATATATTAGACAACATCACATAGATTGTGCTGATCCCAAGGTAAGTAGCTAAAGCACTCGTTTTATGGAAATCAGAAACATAGACGGTACCACAACCACCCCGACACAATATCGAAAAGTTCTTTTTCGACATTGACTCGATCGAGAATCGAACCCCGACCTCAGAGTTAGCGCCGTCCAAAGTCCGTCATGCAAGCCACTCGGTTACGGAGGTCGTCAAATAAACATATCAAATTAACTAAAACATTGCAAAATGTGTATGTAAGGTGTATTAGTTCTCGTCAGTCGTCTAAAAGCTAGCTATGGGGTTTACCACGATTTATCACGATTTCCGTCCGTTGGGCTGCCGCTGCTTCGATATAGAATTGTCATATTTTTGTTTATATGCAATCAGTGGGATGGATGGTGGGCCCATCTCTGGTTCGAAATAGCTTTCCCAGACTAAATGATGATAAATTAATGAGAACGCTTGTCTCCGTTTAGTAGATTGTATTTTAAGCATCCCTTAAAAAAATGTTAGAAGTACCATAAATATAGCTTGATGAGGAAGGCTGGCCGACAAACTAGGAATGTATTCGTTTATAGTTTTACAGCACCTCGTTAACTGTGGCGATAAGATAAGCTTAAATATATAATTAGTATTGTTACTGTGTTTAAAGCAGTATTGTTTTTTGTTGACAGCTGACAGCTTTATTTGGGTGTGACGTCTTTTTTAGAAGAAGACAAGTATTTCTTAGACGCTGTTTCTCCCTATTCCTGTAATTTGTTTCTTAAAAGGAACTTGAATATTTATTTGTTGTGTTATGATGAGCAAAGTTTTGAAGGGTTGGAAGGAAGAGTGCTGTTTGAATTTCTGTTTAAAAAAATATTTATTTTATTTTCAGTGTTCTTATAATTTTTCCTTTTCTACTAAAACTACCTACGCTATTAATATTTATTAATAATTTTACGCAGATATATTTATAACAGCTGGTAGGTATATTATTTTTCTTACTTTAACGTAAATACGCTATCGATCACCACATCTAAGCGTATGGCTTAACATCATAGTTGTTCGCATCAACCGCGCCCCGCATTTCAGTTAAAGTAAAAAAAAGCAGTTTTGTGTCATAGAAAATATGCAATATTTTTTTTCTTTATTAACTATTAATATAATTTTAAATTTCTACAGAAACTACACTATCCATCACTACATCGAAACGTACGACTTAATTTGTGAGCGTCATAGCTGTTCGCATCAACCGCGCCGCGATTCGGTTATCGCCGATAAAGCATTCGCGGAGTACCGTTGGGCCGGTCGCGTGGCGGTCGTGTGCCAACCAGGACGGGTTCGCTCGTTTTAAACCATACCTTAATTACGACGAGGCGTTATCGAGTAAGAATGTGCACACGCGACATTGGTATTAATTTTAATGAAAGAAGTGTGCGCCCGCGCTGCACCTGCCGACTCGTCCGCTCACTGAAAACTACGCGGCTGAGAAAGGTGTGGAGTAGGTTTGATATGTTTTTATTGTACCCGTTGAAAAAAAATACATTTTACAACAGTACTAAGGCTTAAGATTAATCCAGTGGTAAGTCTATGTACACACATAGACTTACCACTTACATACACATGTATTATTTTATAATTATTTGTTAAGTATCGGGCAGCAAAGTTACAACATAACATGTATATACCATTATAATGGCTATATGCATTATTGTATTAAATAAACGCGGCAGGTGACTGGACTATTTTCTATGTTTGTATTTTTACTAAAAAAAAGTTAACACATAAGGTGTAAAGGTATTTTTTTACATTATTTTGAAAATGGGTATAACTGTATTACTAATAAAAAATAAAAATGTGATATGTTGAAAAACTTCTCCAAGTATTTCGTAAAAAAAAATTGTCAGAAAAAATTCATACCGCGTGCCGGGGAAAACCGCCTCTAAGTATTTTTTATCAAAGTATCTTCTTCCAAAGTCCTTTTTATGGACAGCGCGTACGCTTAAGCAGTTTAAGTAGTCATTATTAATTATTTATGTTACTTTGTATGTAGTTTATTATAATATTGATAATTGCATGCATACATAACTATACACAAATTTCCACTAGTCATCCGTAATCGTATGCACATAGGTAATATTTAAAATTTATATCGACACGATGTAATTAAGAAATTATTTAAATAGGACAACATCTGCTTTAGTTTGTTTTAGTTAATTTCAACAGAATCACGTTAAACAGTGTCTGTAATTGGGTAGTTGACTGGTTAGTCAATAAAGAAACTTTTTAACAACTGTCAAAACGGTTATTATTTTTAGATGAAATTGTATGGGATTAGCAAACTATGACGTCACTATTTCTTTCCGTCAATTGAGTGTTTATTAATAACTTTTTAGGTTACAGAAATTCATGCTTAGGTCAAATAAAAAAATTGTCAATGTTATAAAGAACTGTTACGTGATTTCATTTATACGTTTATTGTTCTGGAATTAATTGTTGTTGTTGTCAACTACCCAATTACGTGCATATAATCTTTCTAGAGAAGGATGAGCAATTGTTCATTTTGACCGATCCGATCCGAACCCTTCGGAGAATCTAGTAGGGCACGGGGACGCGCACTTGTGCGCGATGCCGTTCCCTCTAGATAACCTCTGAAGGTGATTCGTTTCACACGGCTTAAGGGACCCTTTACGTTCCTCGCCGCCCCCAAAAAGCCCGGTGAAGCTGAAAATGCCGCAGCGACAATCAGCAATCTCTCTCCAAAAAAAAAAAAAAAGTTCATTTTGAAAATGGAAAAACGAAAAAGTGAAAGCTTAATAATGAATTAGAGTACGCAAGGATCTCACCCGATCTTCTATTGTTTTTTATAGTCAAGTATTACCAGTATAATGCTATTGGCAAAAATTATGATTAGCTTAAAATCACTAAGCATAGTTACAAGTAAGGATACTATAGATTACGCATGGGCAGGTGTCACGCACATCTGCCCAAGAGTCGACTGTAAATGCCCTACTCCCTACCAACTATTTCAAGGAATTAGAAAAAGAAAACACTACCTATATCGCAAAACCGGTCCGAAGAAAATTATTAAAAACGCTAGATTAGCACCATAAAGGTAGAGCCATGATCATAAGACAATATTAAATTGTGATAGTTTGTAACTAGATACTGTGGAACACATTAATGGAAATCAAAGATCTCTTATAAGGATAATTGTATAAATAGAAGAGACATTATATTTTTCTGTTTCTAAAATATAAAAATCAAAAATATTTGAATTTGACTGAAGTTCGTTCCCATTCCCTTTAAACATTCCCTTTAAATTTTTATTATAGTAAGAACAAGTAACTACCCTTTGCCTACCACCGGGCTTTAAGTTCAAAAGTACGGGTGAATCAACACCTTAACAGCCCCATTTAGCTTGTTGACTCTCAAACGGAATGAAAAATTTGATAGCCCCAATATCATCAAAAACTCTAATTACGATCGACATTTCAAAATTGCCACGATTCATTTAAAAAGGCTTCTTGCAGGCGCCGTAAGTGCTTGCGACAGGTTAATTTCAAGAATAAATTGACGCTCGTGATCGTCCACTTTATGGGTCGACGTTGCGTTTATGGGAGAGGAACCATAATAGAGGCTTAGTGAGGTCTGGATGAGGACACAGCTGCCCACTGGGCGTGGACAACGGTGCTGGACATGCCGCCTTGAATTTTTAGTGCCCATTTCTCATCTGTATATACCGTCAGTGCAAAATATCAATATTGTCGTCAGATTTTTTTAATTGAACGCGTCATTCGTAGGACAGCTGCACTCCTGTCTTTAGTAATGACGCGAGTAAATTTATTCTACGTACTTTCCCCGAGGTAGGTAATTGGTTCAAAGAACGTTAAATATAACGACTCGTGAATTATAATGATGATTTAATTTTGGAAACAACATGAAGTCAAAGTTGCAATGAACCTACTTATGATCGTCATTTTTTTACCACTTCATAAGCTTGCAGTGTGGTAGGATACTGAACTTCACTGGTAAGCTATGTGCTAATTAAATCATTAAAAAGGCAGGTTTATACAGGACTGACTGATTTATCGATGTGGGCAAACTCAATCCGCATGATGATTCGAGTCACAAATGTGAAAGTTCGGATCAGCAGAGGAGAGAGCATCATAACTGTGTTTTATTATATTTTTTACCTCAGCCTATAATTTGCAGTAATTGTTAAAAGTAGTAATTAGTTCACTGGAGTCTTGAAATACAGGCTCCAGTCCATTAAATATTATATCCTAGATATAAGTTGTGTCATGCCTAGTTATATGCTAGCTATGCTTTCTGACTTTGGTGGAAATAAATAAATTTTCTTATAATTTTTTATTTTCAGTCCCTATACTGTCCCTCTGCTGGGCAAAACCTCCGCATTGAAGTCAATGTATCGCCACAACTGGTATTGGTTTAATCACGCTTGCGTAATGTGGGATGGTGATCAATAATAGATCACCCAGGCAATGCATATAAATCCTAAACACATTTGGCCTGACCTGGGTATAAGAACCTCTAAATATTAGTTTGCCACGGCCGGTTTTGTCACTCGGCCACCAAGGCAATTATAGTACCTTTTTGACTCAGGAAATCCTCCTTTTATTAAAGTAACTAGCACCTAGCTTAGTTAAGTCTAACTTACCAAGTCGTGTGCTGTTTAAGTTTTGTTGTTTGCCATTTAAATGAAATAAGAAAACAAAAAAGATTAAGTAAAATTTAAACACTGAAAAAAGACGACAACCTCAGGCGGGAATCGAACCACGCACCTTCCGCATTCCGGGCGGCTGCCTTAACCACTTGGCTACCGAGGTCTGGCTTTCACCCGTCGAAATTTTTCAGTGCTTGATGCTTATGTTTTTTAGTCAACATTGCTTCATCAATCTTAGAAGTTTTCACCTCTGAGATCCGAAAGAAATATTTTTACAAATATTTGAACATTCGGTTAAGATGAAGCTGCGTTATAGATAAGTGTTTTTTTTATATATTTTAGCGTTTTATTAACGCTTAAATATACTTAAGTAAAATTTAAACACTGAAAAAAGACGACAACCTCAGGCGGGAATCGAACCACGCACCTTCCGCATTCCGGGCGGCTGCCTTAACCACTTGGCTACCGAGGTCTGGCTTTCACCCGTCGAAATTTTTCAGTGCTTGATGCTTATGTTTTTTAGTCAACATTGCTTCATCAATCTTAGAAGTTTTCACCTCTGAGATCCGAAAGAAATATTTTTACAAATATTTGAACATTCGGTTAAGATGAAGCTGCGTTATAGATAAGTGTTTTTTTTATATATTTTAGCGTTTTATTAACGCTTAAATATACTTAAGTAAAATTTAAACACTGAAAAAAGACGACAACCTCAGGCGGGAATCGAACCACGCACCTTCCGCATTCCGAAAGCCAGACCTCGGTAGCCAAGTGGTTAAGGCAGCCGCCCGGAATGCGGAAGGTGCGTGGTTCGATTCCCGCCTGAGGTTGTCGTCTTTTTTCAGTGTTTAAATTTTACTTAAGTATATTTAAGCGTTAATAAAACGCTAAAATATATAAAAAAAAAAAAAAAACACTTAAAAAAGATTAATGTTTTTTTTTCCTTTAGTTGATGGCTTTGTGCGATTAGCACATTTAGCCAGTGTCAAAGTAATTTTTCTTACAGGTAATACATAAATATACAATATTTTCTTCCAGTATGATGATGATGAATGATAATAGAAATGAGAGGTCAGAAATGATATACCCCCAACCCGTCGTCGTCGTATCTCAGTAAGGATGTGGGGCTTTACTAATTCCTCGGGTGGACTTCTTGAGAGAATTTGAAAAGTGAAGTTGAACTGGGTTTTGTTTCATTTGTCAACACTCATGCGCACTTACGAATACGAAAACTTAACCGTTAATAATCCACCATTATTTCACATTAATATTCGATTTAACACAAATTTTAGAAAAAAAAACAAAACCGCAGACGTGACTCTTCACCAAGAAGTCCAAAAGGATAATGTTTATTGGTTATTGTCGAATATTTTTTTTAACAGTGTGACATCTTGTTATATATGACAAGGAATAACATTATGATTTATTTTATTTTTGTTTATTCATATTTTCTAAGTTATTAAATGGTTCTTGTCCTAATTCTTTTTATTTTTACAGTGATGATCCACTTCACCTACACATTCAGATCGTGGATATTCGTATATTTTATGGGAGCTGTGAAAACCTCTTTAGCTTCCCGTTCAGACTACTAAGGTACAGCTCTTTGTAAAATATTGTTTTGTGTATAAATACTCTTTGAGTACGATTACCGTAAACTCACTGGTCGATTCAATAGAGATTGTTTAACAAAAGTTTCAACAAGTGTGTATACAATGTTACAAGTTCGTCCGTAATTTTTTTTAATTTTATTTTAAACTGTATGTCTTTGGCAATAAGGAGGTCCGTTCTTGTAGCTACTGCATGTCAAAGATTGTAATATCTCGGGACGAGGTTCGATATTGATCTTAACGCAAGGGGTTGAATGCGTTATTATATGTTTATATTAAATTTACTTGTAGCGACTGATTATGTTAACTGGTTTCCTTGAAATTTGAATGGGTAATTGAGATTTTCGATATCGTTTTTTAGGATCAGTAATGTGATTCTGGATTTGTTGAGAAAGGAAGCTAAAATGTTTATTTGTTTTAAAAGTGGTTTTCAAACTTATTTAATAAGAATAGCCTGCTATTTCTATCTGAAGTAATTTTACTGGTTTTGTTATACTTACTGCAATGTTGGCAATAAAATGGTTTTGTAATTTTAACAAATTAATTACTTAAATTGACAAATTATTGAACAATTTACAATCGTATTGCTGCCTATTTAAACAGTAAAGCATATTTTAAAAAATACTTTTGATTTGGATCTTAATGCAAGACGAAAAGTTTTTAACGTTTTCGAATTGTTTTTTTTCAATTTTAAAGTTAGTATATATGTAAGTTATTCACGAGAAGTCTACGCATGCGACCACGTACCGCCGCGCGTACGCGTCCCAACGCCGATAAACGTCTCCGGAATGGATTGGTGAATTTTAAAATGGATACCTGAATCTTCAAATAGATTGGTGAATTTTAAAATTTTATTAGTATACCACAAATGCAATCGGATAAACGCAGCTGTTGTTCAAGTATTCCCTTTTGTTTGCCAGTTTGATTGATACATATTTTATTATGTTCCGTTTGAGGACGTCTGTTGTAAACATTCCGTTTTGTGGTTGTGTACTTGTGAGAATACCGGTGAATTAATATTTGTATGTAAAAAGGTTTACTTGTTAGTTTATTATTTTTAAAAAGATAAGACGTATATCTTTTTCTTTATATAGGTACTTTTTCTTGCCAATTTTTCAAGAGATGCCACTTATTATAGAAGGAGTATATCATGACGATAGCTAAACTATGTGTCTCTACTACAATTTATATAATGACGAAAATAAGTTATCTGAAAGTGGTAAACATTAACCTCAAACTCAACCAGTAAACATTTCAAATAAGATATGATTAACCACTTTAGATATGTATATTTACAAAAACACAAAATGTTGAAAAAATTTCCACGAGCAGGATTTGAACCTGCACCCTTCTGACAAAAGTATATAAAAGTATATAGCGTTGAATAATTTCGGCGGGCTGGTTAGAACCACGATAGCTCAATTGGAAGAGCACCTGACCCGGCATGTCTTCTGACACACAACAACATTTTGTGTTTTTGTAAATATATTCGCAACAAAATTTGCGTTAAAATTGTATAAACAAAACAAAAACATTTCATGTATACTTATTTAAACAGGTGTCTTATTACTAGACTGTCATTGGCTTAGTAAACTACTGAGTATTTTATATAGTCTTCACAGTAATTTAAATGTAAATCTCGATTAAACATTTACAGTGGCGTGCCCAGGGCTTGAGATTAGGGCAAGCCACGAAACTCCAAATGTTGCTAAAATACTAAACGTCGTGATCAAATTTTGCTGTATCACATATAAACGCTATCATGTATTTTTAATCAGCCCCCACGATCAAAATATAATTACTCATCTCAATCTATTCATAATTAAACCTGATTAATAAAACAATAGCTCAAACAAAGTGAAATTATTTAAATCTTCATAATCAGAAGTTATTCTAAACATTCTTGTTGTTCGAAAAAAGTATGCAACACCAACAACAGATAATCTATGGGAACCAAACATTAGTGAGTTATGTACACAGATCTATTAAAATGTCTTTAATGACTTTTACTAGTATGCGAAATACACAAACCTGAAGTAGGTTATTGTGAAAAAACCAAACTATTTACCTTCCCTTGCCGACCAACACTTGTTCACATTAAAGTCGTTCACGGAACATAGCGGTTAGTGCAGCCGGCCGGATTGCGGAAGACCCAGGTTCAATTTCTGGCTGGGTCGGGTAGGCGTTTCATTTTTTCGCTGTATTTTATAAAATTTTATAAATATTTAATTTAGCTTCAGTGCAGCAATTAGCACTTGAAAACAAAAAGTAAAAATTTACTATAGCGTTGTGTTGTCAAATTTGTGGTATTTCATCTGCAAAGATGAATTTGCATGGCCATCGGTTGCAACGACCGTTGGATCTATCCAATCGTCAGCGTCATCTATGACGCTGTGCTGCTATAAAAGCACTCTAAAAACTTTAAAAAACAGTGACAAAATTCAGCGCTTACGTCAGCCTTCCCGGTAGAATAGCGGTCAGTGCAGCCTCCCGGATTGCGGAGGACCCAGACCCAGGATTGCTGGCTGGGTCGGGTGGGCATTTAATTTTTTCATTGTATTTTATAAAATTTTATAAATATTTAATTTAGGTTCAGTGCAGCAATTAGCACTTGAAAACAAAAAGTAAAAAAGTAAAGTCTACAACAATAGAACTAAAATGGCTTCGTGAGAGTGATAGCAGGCGGAAAATTTAAAACACTATAGCTATTACTTCACAAACGCAACTTAAAAAAACTTACAAGAAAAAAAAGCGTAATATCAATAATATTAATATAATATAATTACTTTCTCATTTTATACCAATTAAATACTCCTGGGAATGGCAGGTTTTACGATTTAAGGAAAGGAAATTAACGAAAAACGTCTAACGTCTTGTAATTTTTATGTCTGGTATCACTGCCTACTCACATGCGTTGCCAGCTTCATTGGCAAGCTGGCTTCGTTCATATTGTAAATGTTTCATAGAATCTATAGATACGTATATCAGTGTCATGTTTATTGGTAGTACTTTTGATGATGTTAGTAGAGACGGATATATAAATTTCGCGAACCCAACTTGCAAGCCAGGAGGTGCGAGTGAGACAAAGACTCGTACGGTTTCTATCTCTAAGTTATTGTTCTAGATTTTAGTTAAGCGACTTATTTATCGACTTGTTTAATTAAAAATTGATTAGTGTTTTTTTTTATATATTTTAGCGTTTTATTAACGCTTAAATATACTTAAGTAAAATTTTAAACACTGAAAAAAGACGACTGCCTGCCGCCTGAGGTTGTCGTCTTTTTTCAGTGTTTAAAATTTTACTTAAGTATATTTAAGCGTTAATAAAACGCTAAAATATATAAAAAAAACACTTATCTATAACGCAGCTTCATCTTAACCGAATGTTCAAATATTTGTAAAAATATTTCTTTCGGATCTCAGAGGTGAAAACTTCTAAGATTGATGAAGCAATGTTGACTAAAAAACATAAGCATCAAGCACTGAAAAATTTCGACGGGTGAAAGCCAGACCTCGGTAGCCAAGTGGTTAAGGCAGCCGCCCGGAATGCGGAAGGTGCGTGGTTCGATTCCCGCCTGAGGTTGTCGTCTTTTTTCAGTGTTTAAAATTTTACTTAAAAATTGATTATTTAAATGTTGACAAGGAAAATTAACATTCGTAAAAAAGATTACGTGATTGTTGTTTAGTGCGATTAACTAGTTGTAGAAATGAGTTTTTGCTAGGGCAAGCCGGGCTATTTGGCTTATATTAATATGAAGGTACCGCCACTGCACATTTAATATAATTATAATTTTGGAACACAAATTTTCTCAGACGACAATTAAAACATCAGACAATATCGCGAGATAAATCCATAACGCACGCGCAGACTCGAAAGGCGGCGGGTGCTATCTAGATTCGATTTGTGGTATTAAATGGCTCAATCCAGGCTCCGGGCGAATGCAAACATCGCATTATCTTCACGCTAACTCTAACTACCGGCACGTTTGGAAATATCCACGGGTGATTACATATTAAAAAAAACAGCATCCGAATTTTCATTATATTTATTTATATCTTTGCTAGCTGACCGGCGGACTTCAAGACAAATCATTCGTCCGCTTAAGAACATCCATATCCCATGATGGACCCCTAAAGCAGCGCCACCTAACGGGTTCAATTGTAAATCTAAACCATTCTCGAATCCACTTGAACACATACAGAAAATTTCATCCAAATCAGTCCAGCCGTTTAGGAGTTCAATAACATACACACAGAAAAATTTTATATATATAAATAGTAGATTTACCAAATACAACGTTTCCAAACAGATACTTGGGTAAATATAACTAAATGTAACAAACACTTACAGGAAAATACAACATGCAACTAATTTAATTAAAAAAAACTATTTCTAACTAGTTGTTGCCCGCGGCTTCGTTCGCGAAGACTACAGCAAAAAAAAAAAGTATCCTATATGCTGGTCTGTGTCATGGTCTGTTTATGAGGAAAGTTTCATTAAAATCCATCAAGTAGTTTTTACGTGAAGGAGTAACAAATATCCATCCATACTTATAAACTTTCGCGTTTATAATATTATGAGGATTTGTTCTAAGATTTTAAATTATACTTATCTTTATCTGGCCACTTCTACACGGTAACATTTTTTTTTACTTTGACATAAATTTCATGACAGTACGACGGAGCTTGTTAGTTGAGACACTTATGTGTATGCACCTATGTAAGTAAGTTTTGTCCTAAAATTAGGTCATCAGGTCATTAGGTCATTCGCCGCTCCCATTATTCGGCTAGTTCGCCCCGGAGAATCATGTAAAGTATTGGAACACTCTTACACAATTATGACACTGGTCAATGTCACTAGTTGCTAAGTATTATGTTTGCGGATCTTCTAAGTTTCTCCAGGTTCCAATGTAAGTCATAGGGGAATATTATATTTATATAATATTTGGTAAAAAAAACGTTTAAAGCAAGGCTCAAACAGCGCATCTTCAGCATCACTCAATGAATGTTGACCACCGTCGAAAGGTTGTTATGGCTGCACTTAGCACTCAATGCCAACAGGCTCATGACACAATCACTTTTTGATAAATTAACTTTCCGGGTGTTAAGTAATTTTATCTTTATATCAGTGGCGAATAAAAAAATGCCGGCTTTAAGCAAATGCTGTTTAGTAAAGATGCTTTTCAGAAATTATTTCGTGCAATAATTCGCAATCAGATAACGCGACTATAAATCTTAATCTGCGTCGCAGAAGCTTACAGTTATCTGAAAGTGTTGTAGTAAATAAAAGTGTGCAAAGATGGGGATAAACCGATACCGGGAATGTATGCTCGCGTTTGTTTTAAATGAAGTTTGCATGATTGTTAAATATGGGGACTCTACGAAACTGTTCTGTATTGTATACAGAACAGTCGACTTGCAATATTGAAGTGAAATTTAACACATTTTCATGATGGTTCCTGTGGGCTGGTGGTATTAACTGCAAGGCTAAAAGCCGTTTGAATAGATGTGTTTTGGGGTGGAGACCACGACTCGGCAAATGTAGTGTAGGACGCCCTCCGGCTAGGTGGAGCGATGAATTATACGAAAATTGTTGCGGCGTGCAGCAGTTTTAGCCAACAGTTGGATGAGATAAATTGAAGTTCGGGTCCAAATCATGCTTTTGAAGAGAAAAATGTCCAGCAGTGGACTGACACGGGCTGATTATAATAGTGATGAATGAGAAATTAAATAAATAAATTGACGTAAGATGAAAATCGTTAACGTTTACCAACCCTCCAGATTGGATCAGCGGCAGCATGATGGGTTCAATGATTCAATCTTCTAATGTTTAATATAGTCCATATGGGTAAGCCCAGTGTTAAGATTTGTTAACTGATGTATTGAAACTCGTTAGAATTCGTTATCAGTGGCTATGTGCCACGTAATAACTTGAACTGAAAAAGTTTTACAAAAACTGTTTACTTTTATACGAATCCATGAATTTATACTTTTTCAGATTTAAACAGATTTAAATATTAATTAAGTCTAACGTTTCGGAGCCGTTGCAAGATCCGTGAGCACGAAAAGCTCATAAGTGATCGGGTAAAGTTTAAGTAACAAAATACGATATATATACTTACCACACCTCAAATTTTAATTATTACATCAGGTACCTACACGTACAATTTAGTAGCGTTAAAACTTCGTAATGTTTTCTTACAAATTGAAACTTAAATTATCAATAAGTAAGAGGCAATATATCCGATCGCAGCGTTCACAAACGCTTTAGGTTGTGATGTATCAGTTCGCGCATTGAAATATAAATCAGATCAGCCTCTATCGACGGTCCAACCCCTCGTGAGCTTCAATGCAACGGATATAATAATTTACACTAACCAAACAAAAACAATTAGCAGTTTAGTTGCACTTACCATTACGTAGATTGGAGATAACGCGTTGAGTGTAGAGCAGATAGCCAGTGCAAATATTTATGGGCCAATGCTCATATTAATAAAATTTTAAACATGTTTGTTGTGCAATGATAAAGTTTCATTACAGTAGTCTACTGTTTAATTAAATTGGTGCTTTCTACATTGTTTCTGCAGGTTGCCACAGATTTATAGCGGGTTATCTCGTGGTGCGATCGTTGTACGATCGTTGTGCGAAATAAGGTTGTGTATTATTTTGTACTAACTGTGACCGAGACTTTTGTTTGAATTGTAGAAAATAATGCCAAACACATTTGTTTTTAAATGAATATAGCAAAACTCTGTGTTGTGTTTAAATATTGTAATTTTTTTGTAGTCTATTCGTATCAATGGTAATAGGCAAATCTTCTTCCAAATGCTCCTTTTTAATCTTTGGCGGTTTCACTTTAATTCACATTATACGACCTCTAATGGAGTTAAGATCAAATACTTTAGTAATTCAAATTATCAATAATGATTTTTTTTTGATATTAGTTGTATTTATAATAAGGTATCTTATAAATACACTAGCTGACAGGCGGACTTCGTACCGCTTTGACAGTTTCCATGACAACAAATCAAACAAATCATTCGTCCGCTTAAGAACACCCGTATCCCATGATGGACCCCTAAAACAGTGCCACCTACCGGGTCCAATTGTGAATCTAAACCATTCTCGAATTCACTTGAACACACACAAAAAATTTCATCTAAATCGGTCCAGCCGTTTTGAAGGAGTTCAATAACATACACACGCATAAAAGATTTCTATATGAACTTGGCTTGACACGCTACTGCGTGTCTAGATCTAAAGATTACATAAATATAGTCAAAACACAATAATTTAGGAACAGCTAATGTTTTCGCTTAAATATTGGAGCTTGCAGAGCTTAAGAAATCTAACAAACTCATAATAAAATCGAAACTGCCTTCAAATGAAAACACGATCAGTAAACAAAGCAACAAATTAGATCGCCACAACCATCTCACTTTCAAACGGACGGTGCCACGGGCGCAACTAACGCAAATGATAACTATAAAACAATCGTTCGCATCACCGTGAGAGTGAATCGCCAATTTTGATATCTCAATCTTGAGGGTCAGAGACGCCGCGGTCACGACCCCCTTCGGTGGTCACGAGCTGTGGCGTTCGCTCGGTTATTAATTGTTATCAGCCGGACTTATTATCTACTAAAGGATGCAACAGGGAATATTCATAGTGAGGGCATGGTCGATATAATTATATTAATTTGAATTATTTAGAACAAAAAATTATTTTCGACATTTTTGTTGTTGAGTAGCTTAAGTAATTTTACATCCGTTTACATGTCGCATGCAACCGTGCAAAAATAGATGCTCAACAATAACAAAAAACCATGTTAATAATCCCATTTTGTAGTATAATCGACGATGTAAAATGAAATGCTCTTTCAGTTCACGTGGGTCATCTCTACATCCTTTTAGTGTATCCTTGTAGTGGATCCCATACTTTAAATGAAGTACGAAGAAGCATCTTGCGAGTCGGCAAGGTGAGGACGGCTAATGAGAAACAATCCTGCTGTACTAACTGAATTCGCATCTTGACGACTCCGGTTCTACATAACATCAGTGAAAGCGGATTTTTTTAAAGTTTGTTAATTATCCTTGTTATCATCATCATCACTACCTAACAAACTTTCATCTGCTGGGTTAAAAAAAAAACCAATATTCTAATTATGATTAAAAAGGAGAAATACTCGATTCAGTACTAAAGATACGGCATTAATCAGACAGGGCAAAAGGTCTCCCACAACACCATTGGAGAGCCAAAATTAAATACAGGACACACTCGCTTAAGGCTGGGATGTAATAAATTTACAGCATAATTGATTCTTGACTTGTTCTGTTCTTGTACTTAAGGTGTAAGGAAATGTTGATCTACTTACAAAATTGATATGTTAGTTGATATCTTTGGATATTTGTACTTACTTATCTCTGATGTACAATTATACAAATTATATATTATCCATTAAATAGGAGTCTAATAAACATCAAACTCACCTTTCTTATTTTTGACTTCAAAGAAAAATTGCTTTTTTTTCTTTATATTTGCTGGTATTGTTTTTTTTTCTATCCTAGAACGAGAAACCTTATACTTAGTTTACTTGAAACGGCAACTCATTCACACATTTGCCCTATACTTCAGAATCAATACAGGAAACAAATTTACTACACATCAGAACATGAGCTTTTTGCTCTAAATTAACTTTGGACAAATGTGCAACGCTAACGTTCCTTACGATCATCCCACTTTATTACTTAACTTTAGAGTTGATATTAGCGTGGCGCTGTTTGAAGATCGTCTAATTTTAAAAGGACAAGCCTCGTGTGACCAATTTGATTTAAAAATCCACGCATGCGACCTCCTTCGGTCCGTCGTCGGCGCCACAGTGGTTATTGCTGGCTAGAAAAAAATACGAAAAAACAAATAAAAATCGGGTTAGAACTAATGAGTGTGTAATTTCGTTAGTCTCGGAGGGTGGCTCGCGGCTGGCGGTCTCAACCCTTACCTGACTTATCATTAGCCAATACTTCGAATAATTAGTTCGTGATCTCATTAATGTGTTGGGTCATTAATTTATAATGCACACTATGTAATCAAATAAACAAATGAATGCCACTTAATTTACGAAGTCTTTCTTCTAGTCGCATGCTACCATATAATTGTTTATGCGGCTGCATTCATTTACTTACCTACATATTACTATACTTAAAGTAAGCCTCTGTAACTATTGATGAATAGATCTCAAATCAATTCTGACACAAACATTACACTCGGTGAAAGAGCTCCAAACTTAAATAAATAGTATAATTTTTTTCGACTGTTTTGTGGTTCACAGATTTCGTCTTAGTCCTCTCGTTTTATGAATAACTAGCTTTTGCTCGCGGCATTGCTCACGTGGGCTACACGACTTGTTTTAATTTTTAATAAAATGATTCAGAGAAAATGAATGAGATTTTAATTTTTAATTAATATTTTTATTAAACCCATCCATGCGAGCTAGAATTAGTAAAAAGTGTCGAACATAAAACAATGTAGTAAAGATCATTAGGTAATTCGGTCAGTTTTGACACATCCTGTACAATTTCCCCTACTTAGGGATCATTTTCCAAAAACCCTGAAATACTTCTTAATATCTAACCAGGTCAAATACCGAAATTTTAGGAATAGCAGATTTCGATACAAACTTTCCACCCTAGGGGAGGTTTTCCAAAAAATGTGAAAACACGTCGTTCTTTATTTTTTTTGAAATATCTATATAGATCGATTACATTATACCTCTTTATAGTTATTTTATCATCATCAACCCCAAAAAAACTTTTTCCGTTTTTTACTCCTTTAGAATAGAATAGAACAGAAAAATTTATTCATAACCACTTATATTAATAACAATACATGGACAAAAGACTTAGAACTAGTGGTGTATTGAATCGGTCTCCACTCAGCATAATGTCGAGATGCCTGGTTGGCACCCTGACGCTGATCTTCCGTAGAAACCAGAAAAATAATAATAATAATAAAAAAATAAGTAAAGGTCTTTAAAGGAAATAAACAAAATTCCTGAGACATGTAATTTTTTATTTCTTTTCAAAAAGCCAAATACCAATTTTCATGTATTTTACTTCAAAACTGAGGGACCTTCATACAAACATTCACCCCCTATTTGACCCCTTAGGGTGTGATTTCCGTAAAATCCTTTCTTAGGGGCTGGTTACGTCACTCAATTAACCTATTTCATCTAATTAGCTTCAGCGGTTTAGGCTCGGCGATGATGAATCAGTCAGTCACGACAAGTCATTATATGTATATAGATCTGACGACCTCCGTAGCCGAGTGGCTTGCACGCCGGACTTTAGGCGGCGCTAACTCTGAGGTCCCGGGTTCGATTCCCGGTCGGGTCAATGTCGAAAACGAACTTTTCGATATTGTGTCGGGTCTGGGTGGTTGTGGTACCGTCGTTGTTTCTGATTTCCATGAAACGAGTGCTTTAGCTACTTACCTTGGGATCAGAACAATGTATGTGATGTTGTCTAAAAATATAAAAAAAATATAAAAAAAATAATAATAATAATAGATGTGATTATTGTTAGTTGTAGTGTTTAAGCATCGTATGTTATTACTTTTATAACTAATTGTCAGACAAATTTACCGTACCATGAATGTAAGTAGGGTAACAAAGGTTTAGGGGTCGCCCAACGTTATTTTTATAGTAAATAACATGGGGTTGCGTTTAAGTGATTCATTTTTTCCCCTATAGATTGATAGATCGATGATGATAAAACTACGTAAAAAAAGCGCTTTTTTAAAAAGGAAAGCTATTTATGTTTTTCTCCGAAGGCTTGAAATCTATTATAAAATGTGTGTCTTCACCTTAAGTCATTTCTCTATTAATTGTACTTTAAAAAAATCTAGCCAGGTATTCCAAAACAGTCATCATGGGACCTTCGTTTTGGTTAGTATGGGATGCTTAACTTAAGAGGTGGGTAAGTGAGATGCCCGTCCGTAATTTAAGTAAGAATATCAGTGTGAGCTGAATATCTTGAAAAAAAAAGGTTTTCACACTTTTTCCACTATTCCCTCTTTGCTTTCTTCATGTACAGGGTTTTTGCTGTTTAATCTTTGCAAAATGAGTGAAAGATTGCTCGGACCCTACCGTCTATGTTTTGGTCGGTCGCGACGCTGGTTTCCTCTGTACTTGGTCTATCATGCCCTAATTACCTAATCATATCCCACGTTTGTTCAGTTGTAAAACAAAAGGAGAATAGCTCGCTACTTTCGGATAAATGGCTTGTTGTGCGACGTTTATGGTTTGTGTTTAGAAGCTTAAAATAATGTTGCTGATGTTGTCCGAAATTTTGCTTCTTACGTTGAATTGTTGGTAGAGTTAGAGTTTTGACTACGACCAATTAATAAGTCTGTGATCATTAAATATGATCTTATCAATGTTAAATTTTAAAATTAATTATATAAATGGTTAACTTAGCAAATGATTGCTCTGACGGTACAAATCATGTGTCAACAAGGAAATGGTTCGCAACACGCGCCACAAATAGCAGTGCAGGGGTTGCCAACAATGGTGGCATTGAGATCAGTTCATTGGCAACTCCTTCGCGCGCCTTCCACCCACGCAACTCGAGATAACAAGTGAACACATCTGCCTGCTTGATAAAATGTAGAGCAAGTACCGTTGGCAAAACACTTGATGTGAATTCTTTTTGAAAATATGACCAATTATGATTCTATTTTATTTATTATTTTACATTTTATGGCAGCACATTTTTATAAATATTACATTTTTAAGGCAAGGGTGACTTTCCTCAAGATATGTGCTTGGTAGCTAAGCGGTGCTCGAGGAAATTGTTAACCAATTGAATCATTTTATACCGACTGAGGCAAGTATGTAAAAGTAATCCTATTGGTGGATTTTCTCTGGCACACCGGTACCCCCTCAGACGGACACTATAACTCACTATTACTAATTACAATTAGAGGTAACTATATTTAATATGACACCCTATTTTACATTCATTAAATAAATTGTTAGAAGTAGACACAGAGACATAATAGCAAACACCTTAAACGCCATATGTCCGACAAACAATTGAATTTCTATTGTCTGGGCCTGTCGGCGGTCAACCTGTTAATATATGTGTTAACGATCAATTTTGTTTATTGTATAAGCAACCTCGCCATAGACAACAAAAAGATTAAGCATAAATAAAATAAGCAACTTCAGAATAAAACCTCATCGAAAAGAAAGAAACACGTACACACGCCAGCACTTCAACCTACCACAAACTGTCAAATTTCCTCAATAGACTTGGAACTTTATACCCAAGTCATATGGTTGAAAATGTATTGAAGAAATTTGAAAGTTTTGGATAGGTTGACGTGCAGGCGTTTGTACTTCCACGAGATTTTTTTTTTACAATAAATCAATGCATAATTTCACTTGATTTGCAAGCATGCTACAACTTCTCTTCAATGAACAAACACAAACATGAATTAAAATTAATTGTTAAAATCACACAACAGATGTAGTTATGTGGTTATTATATAATAAATTACAAAAACACAAATGTTGAAAAAATTTCCACGAGCAGGATTTGAACCTGCACCCTTCTGACATACCGGGTCAGGTTTTCTTCCAATTGAGCTATCGTGGTTCTAACCAGCCCGCCGAAATTATTCAACACTATTAACTTTTTTTACTTTGAAAGCCAAAGGCGCCAATTCAATGTCAACAACTACCGTCATTAAATTTTTTCAACATTTGTGTTTTTGTAATTTGTTTCGCAACATAATTTGCGTTAAAATTATACAAACAAAACAAAAACATTTTATTATATAATAAATTAGAATGACGTGCTTGTCAGCATTCCTCTCAAAATTTTTGACGTGTTGTTGTGAACAAAATGTTTATTTGTTTTGGCCGTAAGTGGCGCATCAATTCAAAGGATACCCGGTGTCATTACAGATCATAGTCATTAAAACTGATCGTTTGGGAAGGATTTCAATTTACTTTGTTATCTATTTATATATTCTTAATCTCAGAATGATGAGCTACGACTATGCAACAGGACACAGACATGTTTAGAATAGAATTGAAAAAAAAAACCATTTTGTCTAAATTAGCCATATCATAACTGAATGAGTTACAATATAGATGAGAGCAAAAGAGCAAACTTCATTAATTTAGCAAACATCTGGTTTAAAAGTTGCATTTTCTCATAATTGGAATTATTATGGTAACGAGTCCTGACAGGATAATTTACTTGTGCCTGTATGTTTCAGAAGCTTGAATTAACATGTTAATTTATGTGCATGTCTTAACTTCATACGTCACTTAATATAAACATAGTTCTATATACCTATAACTGTAACTTCATACATATTTCACCAAATATGTAGGTATTTCATACATTTATAAAATTCGGTCAAATAGTATAAACCGCTCAAAGATTTCAGTATGGTTACACTGTCTAGAATTTTATATAGAATACTCACGTTTTAATTTAAATAACTATCATGTTGTTCTGACGTTTCGAACCCTTCGCAAGGTCCATGGTCACAGGGAGTGTGCATGAGGTGATCATTCTGCCACCATTCCATGATTCAAATGAACAGAAAACCGTTGGTATTGGATATTAAAAATGGTACCGGTGCGGTGGTTGTCACTACATGACAGTCATAAACATCTATTTCCTACCCCGTATTTTAGAGTATTCAGTTAGTGGCCCCATGCTGATATTACAGAAAGCCGGCAATGATAAGATAATCTTTAAAAATCGTTATAAGGCAAAATTTTTTGCTGGCAAGACCCAGAAAGCAGTGCCACGTTAATAGACTGATGGTCCATTGCTACAATGATGTCTCCTTACATTTCTTTGTTCCAAACCTAGCCGATACGTTGGTGGTTACCAACTTAAAAGCATTATGTTTATAGCCCGGAATCACTATGGCATTAAAATTAAATGGATCTAATGGCGAACGTTTATCCAAAACCATCCACAAAACGTTTGACGCGATCATAATAGTGGGGTGAGGTTGACAAAAAAAAGTCTTTATTGTTCTCCTAATATTCCGAGTACACTTAAGTTTGGGGACTGCAATCAAACGTTTAAACACTTAAGTGGGTAATGTAAGCTTTTGTTTCGTTACCTTAATAAAAATAGATAGAAAAAATCTTAAAAAAACTTTTGATTTACTCGTATAACAAAAATCAATACCAAATATTAACATTTTGTAAATATATGTATTGAAAAAGTTAAATGAGCTATTCAAAATATTGCAATGACCTTAGTTCAAATTCAATTCAATATGTTGTTGCATGTAGACCTACTTCAAATGCAGTGAAATATTGAATTGAATTTAGATAAGGGTTTAAAATTATAGAATCCAATTCTTTGTTTATTTTAAGCTACTGTTGTGTTCATAAAACAGTCACTAGGTCATAAAAACAAGCAAATTTCCAAGCTTAATACAAAAGTCTTAAAGAACAACAACTTATTGCAAACCCAGCAAGATTTCTAATTTACTTCAAAAATAAACATCGCTAACAGCGAAAAATAAAACAATTTTTTACTTTTTTGAAAGTTAATTTCTACTGCCACCTTCTCCAAGGAACTTTCGGATTTATTACATCAAAGGTCCTTCCACCGTGTTGATGTAAGCCGAAAATTAAATTAGTCAAACAGCCGTCTTACTTTTTACACGACGAGCTCAGGCTAAGTGAAAAATGTTATTGAATCTCGGCTAAATTGAAAAATGCTTCAAAACAAACAAAACAAAAGAACTCACATTCTTTCTAAATTAAACTTAGGCGTGATTAACTCACTCGAGGCGTTTTCTCTGTTCATCAATCAAAGTGGTCTCGAAGAGTGGAAATAACATTTACTTCCTATGCTTCGTCTCTTTCATCACTATTGTAACTTGGGAACGTTAAACAGGGATGCAAGATACTTGATTAGAGAGTACATAGTAATAATTTTCAGAGTTCACGTGGGCGGAACTGACGGCCAGCTTCAGAAGCCTCGATAATCAATTTCGTACACAAACGGAGGTTATTAATTAATTTTTTCCCGCTAATGACCGACAACAACATCTGCCAACAGTGATGGTCGTTAACGCATGTGCCAAAAATGTTATATGGTAGCATGTTGCGGTTCTTACTTTTATTTACAAACTGGACAGTTTAGAAGCCTTATTGCCTATACCATAAGACTCAAAGACTGTCAAAACAATATAAAATATATATAAAGTGACTGTACAAGATATGGATACCAGAAAAAGGGAGCACGTGCCCCGGAGCGATATTAAAAACGTGTTATTGAATCATTTTTACGAGGTTTGTCGGCAATGTAAATAAATATTTATGTATTCTCTTAATAAAAAAAGAAAAGTATTTATGTAGTCATTTTTCTACATGGCAAACGATAAATAAGTTTTTTTAAATGTTTAACGACTTTCATATATGTATATATACCCCTGTTCATAAATTGTAATGCAATAGTAATAGAAGCCTTTTTTTTTTCATCATTGAAATGCATACTTTAATTTTAAGACGTAAGGTTGAACAAAGTTTTGTAAGTATATTGTTGCAAGCAAATGAGTCCTCAAAGCTATGTGGCGTCCAACAGAATGTGATTTAATAGCTAAAGTGGTTTCTAAGTTGTTAGTCTGTTGATATTTGTAGGAAAATCGCCATTTCATGTATGGTCTCTAAGGTTTACGTACTTACAAAAAAGTGGGATGATAACCATTATTTCCTCATACTAATATAGAATCCTATTATTTTACTACAGAAATATCATAAAAATACAACTAACTACGGGTAAGAAAGAATAAGCTTTACTCATAACAATTATACTCAGCAGATATATTAATACAAATAAAAATATACATAAATTTGCATTATCATGTGATATCGAAGAAGCGTCCCGGTGAGATGTTGTGCTTGTTTGTGTTAGACCCACATAAATATACCCTGCCAATGATTTATATAGACAAGAGCATAGATCTATTTCATATATCGCTACGGGTGACCAGGCAAACCTAATAACACTGCGATGAAACGCATAGAAGTTCCAAATCAGCTCCTTTTCTTTGTATATCGATGAGTAGCCACGGTTTTAAGTAACTTAGAACTCTTTGGTAATTGACTGGACGGCTGCTTACGACTTACTATAGTCATTTGCCAACTGTTTTCTATATAAAAAAAAAACAGTTGATAGTGATGGTAAGATTCTAACTAGGTATTATTTATCTGGATAGCGACCTACCACCCTTGTATTCTTGGGGACCCAATAAACCTATTTTTCCTACCAATCAGCATTGCATTGCTGTGTCACAGTTTAAAGAGTACTAGATAAATAAAAATTGGGCTGAGGTGAAAAGCTGAAGCTACAGGGTTGACGTGCACGCGGAAATTTGGTGTTGCAAGGGTCAATGGTCTGCGGTGACAGCTTACCATCAGATGGGTAGGATACTCGTTTGCCCGCAAAAAAACAAAGATATTAAATAATATGCAAATTGTCGAAGATTTGTCATACGTATTCAAAACATTTCTTTCCGCAAATCTACATAGAGCTCGAGGAGATCGATACATACGCTCGCGATGATGCGTCGATAAGCGAAACGGAACGTAGATCGTCCGATGGTACATGCGATACTTGCTCCGTTTTGTCAGTGTTACAACATTTCCTTAAATCAAACCGCGGTTGAGGCTATCCCGTTTTGCATCCGTCCGTACATCAAGATTGCTATCAAAGATAGATTTACAAGAGTCCTCGATGGGAGAACGTTCCCTCCTTTGTTGTTGCAGGCGACTTACGTATTTATTACGAGCGGGTTAAAGTTGACTTTACTGTTTTGAGTGAGGTAAAGACTAAATACTCATTACGAATAAATAAGAGGGTTTGAAAGTTTTGCAATCGACAACGGAATTGCTGGATGACATCATTTAAAGTTTCGTGCAGCGTCCCTATGCTGGCTGGCATGGCCCTGTGGCAATTTACACAATTTATTGATGGCAATAAATAATTATTGCATACGTTACTCTACATGTGCTAAACTCACCTACATAAACAAGCAAATAAACTTGAGTCTAACCTTGAACATATTTATAGAAGGTCCCTTAAGTCGTGTGAAATGAATCACCTTCGGAGGTTTTCTAGAGGGAACGGCATTGCGCACTACTGCGCGTCGCAGTGCCCTACTAGATTCTCAGAAGGGTTCGGATTGGATCGCGGAGCGGAGCAACCCGAGGGCGCCTCTAAAGGCTTGGACCTCGGCTCGGGTTGACCGGGCCGTGGTAAAGGAGAGAAGCGCCCATAGTACATGTACATGTCTGTACCTGGTGTAGAGCGCGTGTGAACTCGTTCTTCGTATCCTTGTTCTACGAGTACGGTGTCTTGGGCCTAAACTAGTGTGCATGTTTAATGTATTCTGTAAATGTGTTGTGGCATTTAGAGGATCGGGCGGGGGGCTGGCGTTCGCAACTGTTATGGGATCGTCGAGGTCATCTAGGACGTGTCTAGGATATCTAGATGTAAACCGTCTTGTTGGTTGTTGAAGGCTTTCAACATTATAGTTGGCGGCCGCCACAACAAGCGGGTGGAGAGCGTTATCAAAGTAACGTATGGAAAAGTCCTTGATAAAATCTTTGATAGTGGGAAGATCAAGATCACGGTGGAGGTTTGTAGGGGATGCAGATAGGAGGGCGCGGTATGCGCGAAAACTACACTAGCGTAAGTCATGACAGGGCGCTGCTGGCTAAATGTGCTAACAGCACAGAGCCATCAACTAAGGAAATAAAACCTTAATGTTGAGTATTTCTTGGCGTGAAGTTTGTGTTTAACTTTCTGTAATGTGACTGTAATATAATATACAATAATAAAAATCTTTAATTACCTTATAATATTATAGTACTCGGTGTAATTATCAACTGACAATATATGCAACTTTGTCAATGCACTAGTACTCTAAATAAGTGCACCGACCCCCCCGCCGGCCACATAATCATACACTGTTACATAACTGCACTGATATCACTGTTGAGATGGTCCAGGATATGCACACGTCATTAGCTCCCGTTATGATGAAGAGGATGACGGCATTTGAAGAAAAACTGAAGACATCCCGCGAACTGGCATCCATTGATCGACTTGCCTTGGAGTTTGGCGAATTTAAGAAGTATGTATGCAAAGTATTTAGGGCTGATTTTTTAATTATTCAGAAAAAAAAATTTATTCCATTAAGTGTTATTTAGTTACTTATACCCAATAAAATGAAAATGTCATCTACAAACACCTCTCTCAACTATCTCTGTGGTCTAGTGGTAAAGCTCAGACCGGTCAGAGGTCAGGTTCAGATACAAAGGTCCCCGTGTTTGATTCCCAGTGGGGTGGCATCTTGGGCGTCTTACCATTAGGTGAGGTTAGGAACTTCCACGTTCTTGAAAAAAAAACATACCTAGATTGATCTGCAAAATAAAATATTTGCAAATAGGACAAAATATTGGTAAAAATAGAAACAACAACAAAAAAACAGTTGCTACCAGAAAACAGCATTAAAAATGTCTATTACTCATATCGGATGTATCAATTTACCGTCTTAATAATCGATTTCATACTAAATACCTTAAGTTAGCATCGATAACCCTTAAAGCGTAAAATTGCCGAGTGACGTCAAATAGTCCTAACCCTTTTCGCATTCGCCTCCGCACAAAGCCGTTTCCGGGTTGCGAATGATCCTCAATCGGCGCGCACAGGAAGTTGAGACGGTTCATTAGCCATATTGGGGTCCTAATAAAAGTGCATAAAGGCTTTTACTCGCCGACAATAGTCTGAGAGATTTCTATAAAATAATTATAATATGCATTTTGAAAATTTCAATCGTTTCGCTGGGGTATTGATGGACCCAGACAGATATGTCTGCAGCATTCGATTGGTGATTTTTTTTTACTTATGACGGTAATGACCATGATCATTAACTTATAAATATCCCACACTGCTTGATCAAATCACAAAAGCACATGGGGATTTCGAGCCATAACTCATCGTTCATCACTGGCCTAATGACAACTTTTATTTGCAAATAAATATTGTCACGATATACATTAGATGTGTGTGTAAAAAAATACTTTTGATATATCTTGAGGTTTGAAATCTTTGTTGAAACTAAACCTAATGCTAGAAAATATCCCTAACTCAGATGTTCGGGTAGCGTATACAATAATAACTTAACATCCATATTCTTTTCTTATAGTAAAAAAATTGATTAAGTTGATTTAATGTATGCTATTGATTTTTTTTTAGTTGAACCCGCATTCTTTTACATGTTACTTGGTCAAGCGCACTTCGAATTATGCTGTTTATTTATCTAAATGACATTTTATTTGTTTAAGAATCAATTGGAAATCTGATAACGCACACGAAACTCATATCAACATTTCAACAACTCATACAAACGCTGACTAACGAAACAGAAAGTGCGAAGCCACCATAAAAAAGCCACATGCCACCTTTCCGCAAGGGACGTCCTGCAATCTCTAATTAAAAAGCAGGAGCAGAATCGTTCATCTAGTTCTGTCGCGCTTTTTGTTCGACGCTGACTAAATTATGTCTTTATAGTGACGCTGGTTATCAGTGACCACCATCTTTAGAATGATGGGACCGCGTCCCAGTAATTTGTGCCTGGCCTTATATTTCCGATGCGATTTGATAGAGATCTCCCTTGATAGTATTTATATCACATACTTTTGTTGTGACATACTGGCGTAGAAAACATCACACCAAATTAAAGTTTATTAGATGAAATAGTTGCGTTATAGATTTAATTTTAGATATTATATTTAAATATTATAACTAGCAAAGTTTTACCACAAAATATTAGTCTATGTCCTATAGATTTAGATAATGTAATGAGATAAGAAATATCGAGTTGATTTGTTTATATTGTGAGAATAAAGTTGAACAAAATATAGTAAAGTCCAAATTTAAATTGTACCCTTGGGTGTCTGTAATTTTGGCACAGTTTAATATATTTTGTAATTCGGTATGTTTGGCAGGTATGTCCCATGTTGTATGTATAGGTATTTTGTTTTAATTACACCGTTATTGGGTAAAGTTACTGTTAATAAAAGTTACATAAAAGTTCACAAAATGTCAGTAAAGTTTCCAGTTTTACTTGACTTAAGTATTAACTCTTAATTATTCTAATGTTCATGACAATGAAATTAAAAAGTTATTACATTAATTGAAATTACAAATAAATTAGTTTCTAGGGTTTGTATGTCGGCCATCCGTTCCGGACGTGTGTCCAAGTAATACAAATGTTGAATAACAAATTATTTGGCTTCTCGAGGGTCGATATTTTTAAGGGCATGTCGATTGTTTTAGTTCTGTGTCCGGAAGCGGTCTCCGTTTGGTTTTTGTGATTAATGTTTGTCTCTTACTCGGCCTGATTGAGACTTCAATCTCTCTCAAAACGACGGATGGAGCAATTTCTTGCGGATGAATGAGTATATGCGATTGATACGACGCTGGCTCGCTGACAGAATACTTTTAAACAAAAAAATTCTAAGTAAGGTTATTACAAGTTTTGCGTTGATTATATATTTTTGACATGTCAACCATCTGGTTAATTTTTTTTTTATATTTTGATTTTAGTTATTATCTTATGATGAACCTCTTGCGTTTTAATATTTGCTTCACGTTGCGTTTGCCTATCTTCATTATGTCAAACTTAGCTATCACAATAAAATCAAGATAAAAACTTCGAGAACTATTATTATTATTATTATTGTAAGCAAAAGTTACAATCACAAATAAATTTAAACTATTATTCTCCATCGTCGTTTCAAGAGCATACAATTAATAGTAAATACTTAAACTTATTTTTTTTACGTAATAACACAGAGGAGATGCACCCTCAAGTGGACGACAAAACTTCTTTCGAGGCTTAAATTACAGGCGCCGATGGGCAAACTGCGATATTTATTTAGGAGGTTTTTTTTCTTAAACGCAGCTCTGTTTGTTTTGCTCCTTTAACTTGGGTTTGTGATGTACAATTTTAGCGATGTGAATATTCGAACACTATTATGTAATAGGAAGACTACTTAGGTAAATATCATATCAACGAATATTCAGTTTTTAACAAATGTATAAATCTATGTAGGTAAGGTTTAAATAATAGTGGACGATTTTGGTACAATTAGGTACACGGCAAGTACGAGTTTAAATTACAAAACCCTAGCAATATTTGCTTGATGGATTTTAAATGCTGATAGGTACTTGATTATGTATTATATAAACAAAAGGCCGGGTGTCGCCGGGGATAATGCTCTTCCCATGGGTGTTGAAGGCGACTAAGGGACCATTCCAGAAGATGGGCAGCAGCGTCTCTCTGTGATTATTGCAAATACCCCTCAATCATTGGGGATGCCTTTGTCCAGCAGTGGACATATTTTGGCTGAGATTAAGCAAAATTCAAATATCGTGTGAACGTTAACGTAGGGTATTTGTTAATCTTCTCCTCGCCCACGTGAGGACACTATACCCTGAGCTATCAAACTTATTCCATTGTGCTGCGTCAATTTTGTACCCCGGATCATGTATTATTATTTATGAAGAAATATATACGGTGCAGATATATACTATGTGTTTATTGAGAACCGCGTACAGCTTTTGAAGCTGTCAACGAAACGATTCTGAATTCACAATAATTAGTCTGCTCCAACAATTTCACGGCAACAAACCACCATCAATCACACTTTTAAAACAACAATAGAACATGGTGCTGTGACAAAGCGTTCGCACATGTGCTCTCACAAAGGATTTTCGCAGTATTCGGTTACAACATTTGACCGTAGTAGTGCCCCTATTGCATTGCAATGCACTCAACCCCTTTCGTATTGTGCAATGATACGTCATCTGTCATACGGCGATCAACCCTTTGATGTTCGCCGACAATGTAGATGCTAAGTTTTTTAGTATCCAATAAAAAAAAACACTTATCGAAACGTCAACTTTTGAACATGCTAAATCAATGGGAAATTATGATCTGACATCACAATTAATATGAAGATAGACAAATTATTTCGTTTCTCTTTTGTTTTATAATGATTTATTATGATGTCAATTGAATGTGTAAAAAAAATACGGATCATCTGTTCAAACATTATAAAGTTATGCAGTTGACTATAAGCAGATAATAAGACAAGTCTTAACGTTCAAGAGACTCAAAAAATAGATGTTATGTTTCACTGGAATCTCATTTGTTTTACATTCTTATTTCTTACGCGTCGAAAACAAGTTTGTGATGTCTAGGAAAGCCCACTAAGCTAAATCCTGATTGTTATCTCGTTTTAAACCCACATTTGTGCCGTGGGCTTATCGTAGTGGGCTATGGACTTATATTTCCATGTTCATGTTCCTGTGTGATAGCTTATTGAATGGTCAGTTTATAAGCAGATGACTATGATGATGAAGTAAGTTCCATTAGTCATAAATCAAAATTGGACATAAAGATAAAAGGTTTGCCTTACCAAATTATTATCATTACCGTAGCACATGCCACTGCAAAGTACAATAGCACGAACGCACCTTGGCGATACGAAACAGTGTGTTGAATCACAACAACCGTACTCAATACACAATAACCCTTCAACATCTGCTTCATAATCGCAGATACACTCATATCTACGAAAATAGGCCGAAGCATCGCTACTCTTCATACCAATATTAGAAATTAAAAGGAGCGTGCCGAGATTTCAACACCTGGTGTCAACCAAATCACAAGCAAAGGTCCCTTCGAAAATAAGGGCGCCACACCACCTTGTACTATCGCGATTGTTTGCAACGAGTATTATATTACATTATCTTTGAACGTGCTCCGTAATTAAGCGCCCACATCTAGACGTCTACAACTGTCGAACGGGAGAAAGAAAAAAAAAGACAAATGAGAGAGCAGATGCGTAATGCAAACGCGCCGAATCAATCCCGATAGTAATTCAATAACATAAAATGTCGATCGGGCCACGCAAAATGTATTGCTTCCTCTCACCTTGAACTTAGATAAGCCTCTTGTGTTTCGGAAGAGCGAGGGATGCGATACAGTTATGTCGAAAACTGTAGCACTTCGAAGGCTATGTTGTTTGTTGTAACGGAATAGTACCGTTCTCTGGTATCAAAGGGCAAACAAAAAGGTAGCGGTGCACTATTTTATAGGGACGTCTTTATATCGGTAAAAAGGTGTAAGGTGTTCACAGAATGTTTCATTTGTTCCGTTATATCAATAGAGATTAGGGGCACGAGTCTTCGCTCCGCTAACGCCAAATCCGGGCTCATTGTCGGCGTTTCTTTGATGTGGCTGCGAAAGACGTACTTTCGGACAATGCTTTATAGGTAATTTAGTGAAACCACAGTCAGGTGGAAATCCGGTTGCTGAAAGGACTCCGTCTGACCATAACTCTAAGCTTACCGGTTTTTGCAAAATATTGTTATGTTGTTGGTTAAAAATAACGTACCGTCTAGTGGTTAGATCACCAAAGTACTAGCATTAAAACATAAGCCCCGAGTTCCTAAGTTGAACTCCCACCAGAGGTAGGCATTAGCACTGGGTTAAGTTGGTTAGAGGGCTTGTTTAAAATCTGTTTTAAAGATGATACCAGGTTAATCTTGATCACTGTCTTACCCGTCTTGCCAAAGAAGAATACTGCTAATAAATATTATTAGCTCATAATATTAACTATAACCGCTCATTTCAATTGACTTCCATTTTGTTAATTAAATTTAAAACCTAAGGACTCCATTATCCAATTGCCATTAAAGAATAGACAACCTTCTTAATGTGTCGTCGAAGGAGATGATTACCTTCATTAAATAAATGTTCTAGATAGAACAACCGCTCCCTGGTTGAAACGATGCCGACAAATCGTTACAATACTGGCACTCTTCGTAAAAAGGAAACAAATTTTAATAGGACCTCTTTGATTTTCTAAGAGTTTTGAAGGAACTGTTAATGGTTAACTAATTAATTGCGTTTACTTTGAATAATCTATGGATCGTACATACGCCTGCACATCAACCTACCATAAACTGTCCACTGTACCACAATAGACTTTGAACTTTATACCATGAGCATATGGTTGAAAATGTATTGAAGAAATTTGACAGATTTGGATAAGTTGATGTGCAGGCGTCTGTAGAAGCCATCAACAAAAAAAAACCATGGATCTGAATTCCTGATTTATTCTCTCAAACATTATACCATTGGTAATCATTCATACCATTATTTTTGATAACCATGACGCCTAGTCCGTGATACAGAAGTAGATGCTTTTAGCCTGTATCTCTTAATTAAATTATTGGAACAGATCGAGTTGACAAATGAACTGTCATGGCGATAATTTTAAACAGCAAAATGTAACTTTTTGATCATTTGTTGTTGATTTTTTTGGCAGCCATGTTTTTAGGCCTGCCCTAAATTAGTAGATAAAGATCACCATTGGTTTAACTATGATGCCCTTGAGTTTTACACTTTATAACGATGTATATAATGTTTTTGTTTAAAAGACGACCAATAAAACAGCTTTGTTATTTTATGTGTAGAAAAATAATATTATTATTTAAACTCCACAAAAATTACATTGAAATTAAAACAAGGTAAACAGATTTACCTAAAGGTACAGAGAATAACTAAAAAGTTTTTTGAAAAAAATTGAGAGAAATAATCAACTCACAAAATTTTTATTACTTTCAGTTGGATATCATTTTATGTAACTTGGTTAAATATTATAACATATAGAAACTTCAAAAACTCATATAACATACCCGCACTACGTAGCAATAGAAAATGTATAAAACATAACTGCATTTTTTTTATTTATTTAACTGATTTCCTGCAATTACGTACAACAAAACAAATGTTTCAAATAGAATATTCGCTAATTCCTTTATTTTTTGTACAGTAGTCACTGCAGACATGTTTAAATACTAAAGGTAACCATAAATTAATGCTATACAAATTCTAACACGTTTCTCATACTTGGGCACAAGCGTTTAAACGTAACCAAAGCGCAACAAAAGAATTACACCAAATAAAACAAACAAAAACAGGATTTCGATGTAATCCTCTTTTCAAAGATCAGGCGTCGCGTCAGTACGTTCCATATTTGTTTAAAATCTATAAAGATACTTGAAAACTTCCGGACCAGTGAATAATTGGTGCGCCATTTATTTCCTTCTCCGGGAATCGTGTATTCTATTCGAATTTGTAAAGTCGGAAACGAATTTACGATCGCTATTATGGGATCGCATAAATCTCTCTAATAGCACGAGCGTCTTTGTCAAATTAGGGCTTTAATAATTGTACCACTAAAATGCATATTTCATTTTGAAGTGCTTATGTCACCAATTTGTTACAAAAACATTTAAAGCGGGGCGTGATATTGATATTTTTTTGTCAATGTCCACATATTGGTCATATTCAAAGCATTGCGCAAGTCCGAACTTCGAATAAAGATTTACGTATCATAGAGCCAAACGTGATTCCTGTTTCCTGTGGAAAAAAAGGTCAGTGAAAAAAGGTATCCGTACTAATAATCTTTTATGAGAATCTATTTTGCACAATAGGCGTTAAAAGAGGAAACATTTGTTTCGCAAAAAAACCTATTCATCAATTTCACGCTGTTTTATTTTGAAGTAATCTAATATATAAAAACCGCAAATCATGAATAAATTTTTAACATTCTTTTTTATTTGTTTCATTTTTCCATTGTTATGTTATTATATACTTCATATTTACACACAATCTTTAAAATGGATAGATAACACGAAACACAATTATTGTTAATTTCACAAGTGCATTATTGCATATGCGCATTATGCATTACAAATGTTTTTGCGAAGCACGTTTATTTCTTCTAATCGAATCTAATATATACACAAACACCAGCCTATAGAATTTAAACGAAGTTTAATCATGGTATTGCAGAAATGGCTAACTTCATGAAAGTTTATAAAAACGTAAAATTTATACCTAGGATTATAAATTGTCTAACAACTTATTATTTAGTTACACTAAAATTGCTTAAAGATTAAGAATCTGATTAACATCGCATATTACATTAAAGCTGGATTTTTTGTACTTTCAATAATTGTACACGTTATACGAAATAAGTAAGACATTGTTAAGAAAATTTAAAGAGTTTTTAACGAATACGCTTATCCGATTACAGCGAAATTGCGTTAACAAATGCATAATCCATTTCTTCATCCTCCACCCTTTTTCTAAAGTGTTAAGAAAATTAACCACTAGACCAGTAACGGTTCCGACGGCATCTCGAAGGGTTCATAAAAAAAGGATACAAAAACGCGTCGTGCTCTATTGACCATGACGCAACAATTGTTTAGAAGTTTGCCGAGACCCTTGAGTCGATCTTGTTGACTTCGATATGGTGCGAAAAAAATCGAAAGGACCTTAAGCAGATTGTGCGAGGGGGTCCTATTGTGAATATTGTGTAATGTAGCGAGACGACACCTCGCCAGCCGTCGCCCAGCGAAGTTTCGCATTTTCGAGGTAGGCACTGTCCGCGCTTGATTGCGTAACTTTTTGCCGCGTCTGCACTGGCTCCAGGTAGAACCCTTTTTGCACAATTCGACGTAGCGTATAACAAAGCAAACCCAGTTGTTGTCGCCACACTTGTCTGCGCAGACGCACCGCAAACACGACCAATTTCACGAATGGTTAACCTCTGAATGCATGTAACTAATTTCGTCTGTCCATACAAGTTGATGTATAATATAAAATATTTTGCTACTTACTTAAAGGGCTTAAAGTAGCGTGAAATAGGCGGTTTCGTAGACAAAGCAGTCGCAAAAGTGCAACTAGCGTTTTTTTAGATATTTTTAATTTGTATGCGTGAAGTTTGAGTAAATTATCAGAAACCACTTTGGATTAATCTGAGATAGCTAACTGTCTTTTATTATTATGTTGTTTCATATATATATTAATACGTGAAGCAAAAACTTTTTACCCCTTTTTACGAAAATTGCGCGCGGACGGAGGAGTATGAAATTTCGAACACTTATAGTTTATATAGAGAAGGAGTGCAGAATGCTAATATTTTTTTTTAATTATGCATAAAAATACATTAAATGAAGTAAACATTGTTTCATACATTATTCAAAAATTTCAAAAATGGAAGAGGAGCGGCCGAAATCTGCCAATGCCTATCCAAACTCACATTCTATCTTTTTTAATTTTTCATTGCTCAGGATACAATACGTGCAGCCTTAATAAAATATTGTCTCAAAAATGGAATCGGAGGAAATTAAAATTACGGTCGAATTTCGACCACTGGGCGACCACTTGTAATGATAAATAGGTGTTATTACTTCTTACCTACTTCAATTAATTATAACTTATATTTTCTGAATTCTAAACATTATAATAATATATCACATTATCGGTTATAAACCGAGTGAAGTCGTGCAAATCTTTTCTTTGTTATTTTTTTTTAACTTGGTATGCTTAATCTTTAGTGGCCTTCACTTCACACTTTTAAAAATAAACAACGCAAAAGTAGCCAGTAATTAAAGTACACACGCCTGCACGTCAACCTACCCAAAACTGTCAAATTTCTTCAAAACATTGTCAACCTTTAATCCTTAAATATAAAGTTCAAAGTCTATTCAGGAAATTTGACAGTTTGTGGTAGGTTGATGTGCAGGCGTCTGTACATTCGAAATTTTTTATTGTCTTACCAATAATACGACGATGCAAAATAAAAAATAAATGCATCAAGGAAAGCGCAAAACGGACCAAACATCCAAAATTATATTGAAATCTTAACTCAAATTATTTTCACACGACCCACCGAGCTTTTGTTTTTGATCGACCAATTTCGGATATCGGTTGCGGCCACAAATCATTAAAAAAAACTGTGTTTCATATTTTCGTAGTCGGCAAAAAGGTGGTCGGCTTTAGGGGCGTGGCGCAATGCGGCACTGAAATTATGGCAATTTTAACACCTAAGGAGTGCTAAGTTTTCTTCCTGCCCCCTTCAAATACACCGACCTTCCACCGCGTTTACCGTCAAATTACATTAACTTCAATCAATTCTCACCTCTGTTACTACAGCAATAGAATTCAATTGAACCAAAATCAACAGAAATTTGAATTAAAGTAATAATAGCACCCGTTTACGTGTTCCCTATAGCAAACGTGATCGATACAGCTCCCTGATCATAACTCTCATGTTTTTTAATAATATTACCATTCTGTGGAGTCATTCTTTTTTAATGATGCGACCATTCTTAGATTCTTAGATCAAGCGCTCTTTAATTTTTCATGAAATGATGCCAGATCATTACTTTTATAGTTACGTAGAATTTGTATTATTACGAAACAATCTGAATACGTTTTTTTGTTTATTCAATGACAGACAGAATTACAGTCTATCATATGACACGTTTGTATAAGAAATAGGTATACAGAAAGAATGACTTTTGACTACCAGCAATCACTTTTATCGCAACATATATAAAAGCTACTTGCATTTAATGTACATTTCATAGCTTCACATCAATATTTTTAAACCATAAATTATACAAAAAAGAAACTACCAAACGTTCATTTAACGGAAGGAGTAGCCAGATTTCGAGCGGGGATCTATTTTTTACGGTCTCAGAAAAAAAACAGTAGCAAAAATGAAGAATTGCCGATTGCTCGGCAGCTATTAATGCACTATGTAATTTTGAGGTTAGCCTATTATTAAAGTAACTGCCTACCTGTTAAATTAAATTAGGCTTTTTAAGGGTGGCGCTCGCGCTTTCCAAGTTATTGCCGTGTATTAACAAAACTAAAAAAGAAATGAGAAATTATTAATTCACCGACTCATCGATTATTAAAATGCACACACGTGTTAATGGTTTTTGTGTTTGCTCCTTTTTAAGTCGTGATTATTGATTTGATTATTCATTAAATTGCTCTGTAAATTACGTTGAATTTGTTTTTTAAAAGTATTCGCATAGGTACTCTTAGCTCGAAAATTTTCACAGGCAATATCTACAAAAGGTTTTTAACAAAATCATCGTTATTATTATCAGTCCCAGCTAGGTTGAGCCGGTGATAAGCAGTGAAGAATTGAGGTATAACCCACCACACTGGCCAAATGCGGGTTGTTATGATTAAAAATAAAATCTTTATCAATTTTATTAATGTATTGTATGGTTAGCTATGTCATTAATCTTATATGTAGGGGCCAGCTTAATCGCTCACTTACCATGATAAATTTTCTCTTTCATTTAAAGAAAGAGTTTTTGAATTTAAACATGTCGTGACCTCACGGGCTGTCTTAGCTGCGTCTGAGGAATTTCTAGGATACCTACGCTTTCGTTTATCTTATATCTATATATATATATATAACATGTATATCTAACATTTGGACGCTGTAAAAGAAAGGGAGAAAAAATACCCTCGCAGAATCTTGGCCGGTTCTTTTCAATACAAGGTGACCGAAAGGATGAACCGATGGTTTAGTGACATTCATAAGATATAATTGTTGCAGCCTAAACTAAATAAATCATTTTGAATTTTAAAATACGTCACATTGTTAGAAAAGACACATTATTACAATTTGTAATCTTTCCTAAGAAACTATATAATACAATTTTGGTTTAACTTAATTTAAAATGCGTTAAATATTTTCTATTGCTACCCATGCACCAGAAAGATGGCAGCGGAAATTGCATATCCTTCTAAGATAGTCGATATAGACAACGCGTAGCTTAGACTTATGTTAAGTGTTTTCTTTTATATTAATTAATAACGCATGAAAAGCCAGGGGGTCAACCCCTTACTTACATTTAACATTACCCTTACATTAACCTTACATTTAGTTTAACCCTGGTAAACATTTTATTAATAATGCCTTATCGTCGTTGTAAATTTAAACCTTTTGGGTCAAAAAAGGCTTTTTACCTCTATTTTATTTGTTGTTAATACATGATTAATTTTTTTATACATAACAATGTCATTGTTTATCCCTCTAAAGAAAATACAAAAATATTCTTTAGAAAATTTTACAGGAGAAAGTTATTCGTTTTTCTATGACATACACTTTTGTCACATAGGAGATATTAAATTTGCAACGACGTTATGTTCTATTACTACCAACGGAAGGTAGCAGCGGATATTGCATATCCGTCTAAGATAGTGGATGCAGGAAACGCGAAGCCTACCGTCCAGAGCCTAGGCTGTACCGTGCCTGCAGCGCATGCGCGGTGATCGCCAATCTGTGCAGCCTTATCTTACAAATATTTATCGTGTGTCAATACAATATGCCAAAAGCGGGCGCTTATTATGGTTTTTACAAATGTGAGTACGCTGCGGGCGGGGAGTGTGGCGTAAGTTGTAGGGGGTAAGTTTTGGCTGATGACTCCTCTTCAAAATTAAATTGCTGAAATATATATTTATTTTAGTAGAATATAGAACTGGGCACTGGGCACGCGGGCCCAGTAAGTGGTTTACGGCCTTTTCTCTGTAGTGCTTCCATCCATAGGAAAGCTTCGTGCCCCAGCAGTGGTGACATAAAAATGAGCTGATGATGAAGTATACTTTTAAGTATACTTAATACAAGTAATATAACTATAAGTAATACTTTTTGGTCGTCCAAAGGTTCCCAGCAAGGGTTACAATTATTATTACGTTCAGTTTGGTTAATGGTAGGGCTTATTTGAAAAGCGCGTGACTAGCTTCCATCCTTTTATTTATGAATCAGTGGGGTGGGTTTTATCGAAAAATCAATGTTAGGCTAGTTTGCAAAACAGTCACGCGAAACCATTTCTATGGTGACGGCTTGATCTCCCAAAAGAATGGTGGTTCACGTAGGAAGGCCTGTGCCCAATAGTGCGATGTTTATAAGCTGATGACTATCATCATAAAAGCTAACTGACACTGTCACCCATCCGATGACCGGCCTTTGCTAAAACTTTAGCAATTGCAGACTGATAGCATTTATCACTGCGTCATCGAGCACCAGCTCCGTTTAACGCTGACGTTATCAATCCGCTAGTCGCAAAACCTCATCCCTTGTACGCACTTAGGTCTCGTTAGTGAGAAGTTACAGCGCATTGTCCAACACAATGGGGGGAGGTGCCGGAGCTTCGGGCTACCTCGTGGCTAAACACCGTGAGATGCAATAAAACACATTTTGTTCCCAGAACTTCGTATAGTCCATTTGTGTAACTACACATTGTATACGCATTTTTGGCTATGTACATTAAGGTGATAAAAATGTAGCAAATGTATCAAGTTCTTGAATTTTTTTAGAAGCCACTTCACTTCACACCAAAGACCTCCCTCCTATCTTCCCACCTATTTCGACCTCACCGTCAAGTTTTCTAACTGGGTCTTTCCGCAGCAATGGACGTATTTCGGTTGAGATGAATAAATTAATGATGAGCCAATTATCGAAAAGAACTCGAGAATTTAAAAATATAATTATCACCTCAAAATAATGTGCCGACTCTAGATATTCATTTACCATAATATCACACAATTGAGAAGCTTACTCCCACGATATAGGCCATAGTAACCGATATGCATGTGATAAATTTATCAATGCGCATGATCTGCATGCCGTATCTCTTTGTATCTGCGCATGAGTCCCTCACGCGATTCTCGGGTACAATTCGAAATTCGAATCTTACCACGCGATCGATCCCCAAGTTCGCTACGCACTATCTCATTTGTGTGCGATAAACGAACTATGATTAATTTCCAGTTTCTAAATGAAGGAATCACGTTACCTCCGCCGCTCTGTATCCAGAAGATTATTAGCCCACAGGGCGCTATAGCAGCACGTATAAATGTCATTTGCAATCATAGGCTTCGTTAAGCGTACCCCATAAATATTTAGTGCACAAACAGGATTATGCGATATCGGTATCGTAATCGAACTGTTTCGCCGCTCGCCGCATTAAAGCCTTCAGTACCTTAAATTGCTTCTAAATTTCCAAGAAAAACAATATCTAAAGGCTGACATTGATCGAACAGCGGATTACCGTAGAAGGCTTGACGGCTAGCTTCGTTTGTATTGACCGTGGTTCGTCATACGTTCAGTCCATTCGTTTAAATGGTCATAATTGGTCGGGCTTTAAAATACATCACTTGATCATTAAAACTAAGCATTATCTAGCTTTCAACTGTCTTCTTAAAATAGTTACCGGCAATATGATTGAAGTATTGAACGCTTTGGTTTTAGTCGGTTATATTATTAAACCGGAGCGATTTTAATTTTAAAAGCGACGCATAGAGCTCGGTAGCCCCACAAAAAGTGCAATAAGAATTTGCGGTCGGAGCGTGTTGAAAGATGTGCGTGACTGAATATTCAAAAGTTATAATATACTGGTCCCTAGTTGTTTTAAGTACCAGCGACGTCAGAAGCGATGAAATGATAAAGATGTTTATTGATGATCTTTGGTTACGTTAATTGCCAACAGCGGCGGCGCTCGTTTCACCGCGACGTCGCTCCGCGTCGGCTCAAGTGCGAATGACAAAGATTTTACGGGCGATATGCCGAGGCGACGCGACGGCCGGCGCCGGCTTTGATCTGCCGTATTGACAAGTTCGACGACCAATCAAAGTACTGGCTACAGAAAATAAATATACATTTTTTTTCCTTTTTCCAAGGATCACATAAAATTAAAACATGTTTCTTTTATGTCACATGTACAAAACAAATATTTTAATTGACAACCTAATTGCCGATTCTACAATGCCTAGTATTCGAAATATTTAGTGCGTAAGCCAATAAAAAACAATGACCGTAGCTTATTGAGAAAAACAGTGGACAACTTAGTGGACCTTATCTACCATTCGATACTTTTTCTGAACGCGTATTAAATGTTGTCATTGCAATATAAGGACCAGGAATTCGGTGCCAACCTAGGATTTTTATTTTGAAAAAAACGTCTCGAATACCAACGAGGATCATACCGAAAACGGCTTTAGCGAGAAGAACTTGTGCCGTCGTACAGCCGAGTTATAAAACGCCTCTACGGGCATTAATCGTGGCATTTTAATCAAGGTCATCTTTTTGCTAGGGCTTGAAAAATCCGATACTGATCTGTTTTTAATGAAGTAAGTTTGCCAACAATTCATAAATTAAAAATAAATATGTTGACGGAGCGACTTATTGGTAGTAGTAATTAACATGGCGCATGCGGCGGCGCGGGCGAGCGACGCACGCCGCGCGCGCGTCGTCTGACAGGTCACTCACACGCAGCCGCCGCACTCGGCGCGCGGCCTTCGCGAAGGACGGCTGCTTAATTCATTCATTACATTTTAGGTACCTACATACTCATAGTTTTAAGAAAAGCTTCTTGTCACAAATTCTTCACTAAAATATAAAAGGGATCATATAAGACTGTAAAAGGATAAGTTTAAAAAAAATCTTATCACCCTCAGATTTTTTGCATCCATCATTAAAAACAATTATAGTATTGATAATAAAAACTTATAGCTTTTTTCAAATAACATCTTGTGTACATTAATTAGTTTCTTCAAAACAAGTTTGGCTAACAATTAGCTTAGCGCAATTATTAAAGTTTTAACAGGTGCAATTCCTTTAGTAGACGAGCTAATTGTAGTCATGTCCTGCGCAGCGACATCATACCTGCACATTACTTTGTAGCACACAAAAACAACATCATCCTACTATAAGGAGTTAATGATAGTTCATGCTATTTAGATACATACTTGTAATATAAAAAGGCTCTAATTTGAATGCGTCAAACGGATGCAAATAATTACACGCATTACATGAACAATCAACTTAATAACAACTAGACTGATTTGCCTTGGAATTACTTGCATTTGTTTTTTTTGGCAATAGCTGATGTTGTAAATATTTAGTCATTGGTTTTGCACGTTTGCTGTATATTATACTCCTAATACCTTAATGCGTGGTGTGGTAAGAAAAACAATTTACATGTAGATGGTGGCTCAACTAATAGACGTCTTAGCGTCAGCTGCGCCGACTGGTTTGGTTTTGCATACCCATTTGAGTACTAATAAAAATTTTACAACAGAGAAACCACTGAAACTAATTCGTGCAATGACAATGAAAGACATCGGAAATTAAAATATTGAATCCTTTTAAATTAATAAATATAGCTGAAGGAGGAAGCAAGGTATGAGATACATGATCATCATCATCATTATCATAAGTTTATCATCATCACACAAAGAGAAAGAAAAAGATTTTTCAAAATCATATGTCATTATTCTACAGGAAACATAAAACACTACTGTCAACCTCTAATAAGTAATGATAATTAAATAGTAAGATCAAAAGGTTAAGCTTATTGTTAACAACCTGCAAGTACCTTTGATCACAAAACCTAAATTGCGAATTTCATAACGCAGTCGATAGGTTCAGTACAAAAAAAAAACTGTTTTTTGTCGACTCTATTCTTTACATAGACCTGTGGCTAGATCCTAACATTATCCAGGCAGCGTCTATTTTTTATGTTTCAAATGGAATACGGGCAACGGGTCTGTAGGTGAGCCGCGCATAAGTGCTGTGTGGAATCCTAATGCATGCAGGTAGGGTGTCTTTAAAGGAACTCGCTTAGGCCCGCATTTTTATTGTTGTTTGATGATCTGCTTGAGGCATATATGTTTTATTATTAGTTCAATTGGCTTTTTCTCCTCTGTTTCGATTTTTTTTAATTCTTTTCAATTTATATTTTATAATTACTACTACAGTAGTAAAAAATCTGAATGAAGGATTTGTTTAATAAACTTTGTGTTTCGATAATAATATATTACCGATGTAGTTTTCACAAAAGAAAAAATAATCGTTCTAAAAAATAAAAATTATGTTTTTGTTTGGTAACTTCGAGACAATCAGCGATTAACGTTATTCTGTTTTAACGCCGTTAAATAACTTACTATATACCTGTGAGGTAACACATTTTAAAATTGCCTTACTCAACCCTGGAATAAATCTGCAAAAAGTCTAGGGCAATGGCAAATTTATAATGTATTTCTGATTTAAAGAAACTCATTAAAAGTAAGTTCAAATAAGGAGGATATCGTAAAAAAACTTTTAAAATCGCTTACAAATAAAACTATAAAGAGTTTTGGTTTCTCTTTCTAAATTAAAAAAAGGATCTGATTTCCCATCGATATATCAAATTTGAGATATCTCTTTTATTCTTATAAAATTAAGTTAACCCACATAAAAGAGTTTGTTTAAAACATTAGCTGTTTTAAGATGTTATCGTTAGTGTTTGGTGTCAAACTTCTCGCGTCATTCCGAACGCATTTGTGCTTTTAGATACCAATCTTTCCTCTTTGTGTGTAGCGATCACTTAATAAACAAGAATAGCGGGAGTCCATATAAATCATTTTGACTAGAAACAGTTCCCTAAAAAGCATAAGAAAAATAATTTCGGACACATTTTTCGAAAACACTCCCTTGTTTATCATCATTTAATAGATATCATGTAATAGCTTCTTTAACATAATTGAACTTTCTCGGCCGTTGAAGGTATAAATGTATATTTTACAATGTCAGCAGCAAAATTACACCTTAAACACATTTCTGAGGTTCATTTAAAAGTTCTGCTGCGGCTCGAAGCAATTTCTACTTACAAATATTAAACAAGAGTCAATTTTGTAATTATGTTTCTCGGAGTAAATTTAAAAATTGAATGACTTTGTTTGCACTCTCCACATCCAACCAGAGGATGTGGAGAGTGCGACGTGTAATCCCACTTATTTTTAAGACTATAATTTTCTGTTTGCATATTTACTCTTCGTGTCTAGTTTACTTATAGGTATAACGTTGACAGATGTCAATTGATAGTTGCGACGAACTTTAAATTATTGTGTTTATTTAAATTATTAACGTCGACCGAACAGTTAAATAGTCAACAGCTTTGTTATCGAATACATTTAGTTTTAACAACTTTAAGTACTTGTACTTGTAGAGACAATGTTTAAGTTTTAAGTTAGGCATTAAGCGTTGTTGGCACAGTTTATAAAGTAAGATCAACTTAATTTTTTTTTAGAATGTAGTTGGAGGTAGAGAAAAATAAATTTATACAACAAATACATGAAAATCTATTTGAAGAAATTGGTAAAGATATCTGGAAGGAAGAGAATGGTGTAACATGGAGGAGACCTTTGCCCAACAGTGGAAGGATACGCGCTGGTGATGATGATGATGATGATGATGATGATGATGATGATGATGATGATGATGATGATGATTATCTGAAAAGGTATCCTTAATCGTTTGTAGAAATCGATATTTGAAGAGATATCTATTTAAAATGGTTAAAAAGTCTTTGTCATTTTTATTTTATGTAACCGGTCCCATATGTTTTTAAAGTTTACAGCAATCCAATATGTTGGTTGAGAACTAGTCGTCTTACACGCAGTTATAGGTATAAGTTGTACGGTTACATTTTATAACCCGATCAATTAATATTCCGTGGAAGTTTTCATTACTTTTTAATGAAACAGGAGCTCCTATCTGCCGATCGCTAATTTTATGTTTTAATTTACGCCTTTGCAGCGCATCTACGCGACATTAATCACTGTAACGGGATGTCGAATGCGCATATTCTTGCTAAGCCTTTATCTGCGTTGGAAGCATCCGATCGGCTTTTAGCAACATTTTTCAATAAAAATTTTAGTCCTTTTGCTTCTCTTGTGTTGCTCACGTTTTAACTCATGTTATCTTTTCCACTTTAAAACTGAGATGACAGGTCTTAATACTTAAACTTACTCTAAATTGTTTAAAAAAAAAACAAACCTTTCAGCAAAATAACTATCCAATTTATTTTTGTACTTGCACATCTATTCGAGTTTTGCATCTTGAACATTCATAGTTAATAATTTGTACTATTAAGTAAAAAACTACCCCACTTTCTCAACCTCTAAGTAAATTGATTATGCTTCTGGAAGAGCCCTCGAGGCACCCGTGTGAACCTATGTGCACTATTCAATCATTTTTCTCACTCAGTCATGATTGCGGTGCATCTCGCTCTAATGGAAGTGATGTGAGGGAGATAACAAATGTTGCATAGTGGCTATCCTTGATTGATTAAGGGAGAAACCGCCGCGAGTGAGAATGCTGCTTTAATATTAAATTTTACAAAATAGCTCATCTGTTTATCATTAGTTACATTTGTTTACTTAGGGGCGGTTAAATTATCGTTAGAGGTTGGGTGGTTTATGGAAACCAAGGGAGATTAAGGGAACCGTAGCCCTAAGAAATATAAGTTTAATTTTCTTTAAAATTATAATCTTAGTACCTACAATGTGTACAATTTAGATAAATTGATTTTAATAATAAGTACAATAAGTGTCACATAAAATTTTAGTACTTTATCTCTCTCTCTCTCTCTCTTTCATATAGTCGCATGAGAGAGAGAGATATAGAGAGAGAACATGGGATAAACATATCCTACGTGGTGGTGGGGTCAGTCTTTCTTATAATTTTCCTCCACTTCGCTCTATCCTCGACATGCTGTTCCTATTACCTGTTACCTGTTACCTGGCAGTCCCTCATGTCCCTTTGCACTACATCCTTCCGTCTTGTCTTGGGTTTTATTGGTTTACAAGTCTTAGAAATTGTTTTGTTTGACGTTTCGGACCCTCTGCTGTGGTCACAATAACGGTCTAAGGTAGTCATGATCTATATTGATAAATACTAACATAATTTGTAAGCCTTGTAATACCTCGATCACAGATGCCAATTAATGTGTTAAATTTATTTTATTTTATAAAATAATGAGTTTATAGTAAACTGTAAAATTTATTCAATAGACTTTGAACTTTATAACTTCGGTATAATCACAAACCGAAAATAAAATAAATAAATAAATGAATTCTTTCGAGTTTATTTGTTCACAATTGCGGGAGTAAAATTCAATTCAAACTGAATCATTTCCCCATAGAAGTTTTTTTTTGGAGAGAGATTGCTGATTGCCTCAGACGGCATTTTCAGCTTCACTGGGCTTGTTTGGGGGCGGCGAGGAACGTAAAGGATCCCTCAAGCCCTGTGAAACGAATCACCTTTGGAGGTTTTCTAGAGGGAACGGTCCCCGTGCCCTACTAGATTCTCCGAAGGGTTCGGATCGGATCGGGGAGCGGAACAACCCGAGGGCGACTCTAAAGGCTCGGACCTCGGCTTGGGTTGACCGGGCCGTGGTGGAGGAGAGAAGCGCCCAGGTACATGTCTGTACCTGGTGTAGAGCGCTTGTGAACCAGTTCTTCGTACCCTTGTTCTACGAGTACGGTGTCTTGGGCCTAAACTAGTGTGCATGTTTAGTGTATTCTGTAAACGTGTAGTGGCATTTAGAGGATCGGGTGGAGTCCCCATAGAAGTACTTCGCGTGGCAGGGACGGAGCGCGGATTACTCCCCGAAGCATAGGTTTGTGGGTGTAATGGTTAAACATTTATTGAAGAATTTGATAGTTATGGATAGCCTGATTGATGTGCAGGCGTTTGTACGTAATGCAGTGTCGTGGACAGATTGGCACTTAATAACAAGGTATGTATATAGAATGGTATGAAGACCTTTAATAACCTCGCTTATAACTTTTGATAGGAATCCTTGTAAACGGTGGAGTACAAGGGCGGAAAAATTAATCCAACGGGAACCAACGATTATTTCTTTAAATTGATATGAAATTACTGCGATTTATTTCAGATTAAAGTTTTTATCAGTAGAGACGTGATGGGTTAATAAGGGAAATAGAAATTCTTCTTAATATAAAACGGATTCGTGTAATTTAATTTGACATAATGATCGCGGTCGGCGTTATTTCACCATACAAAAAGTGTTAATTCACCATTAAAAAGTTTGGTCGTCATATTAGTTTTTTTGTGTGTGTGTTGTATTTTACTAGACTTTTTCGTTTCTCCATGCGACATCAGGCGTAAATTTTGATGAAACAAAATCATATCCATCTATCGCGAAGTGATTTTTAGTCATAATATTATAAAGACATGTCTTCAACTTGCCCCAAGAGTTGCAAAGTATAAAACTGTTATTGCTATCAACTTATTACTGAAAAGCTTAAACGAAACTACATAATATGTGAAACATTAAAAGTATTTATTAATATGAATACTTGGTCATATTCCTAAGCGCAACTGGCAATTGCATAATTTCTTAAAAGCTCGCAACATTGTTTGTGTTATAATTACAAAGCAATTATCATTTGATTCCTTTTACGATTCTGAAAGTTTTATTTTATGATCCACCGTTTGATTGGCTGATATCCTTTTTTTATAAGTGACATCAAACGTGCAAAGCTTTCATAACAAAATAAATAAAATACATGAATACCTATACATACAGGGATGAAACTGGGTTCTTTTATTTGTATTTTATCGGTGATTTTGGAAATAAATCAATACACACTATTAAATATACTTAATACTTTTTGAATTATTTGCACTTCAATTCAATAAAATTTTTAAATCAGAGTCTGCTCAACAAAAATGTTTCGATCACAGTATGGCGAGACCATTTCTTTTGTTTTTTTTTTATTTGGGACAACATACAATTGACCAATATATATTACATAGTGAATAGATAGGTAAATAATCGGACAACCAACACCGTTATCCACAAAGACAAATAATAGAAAAAAGTACCATTTAACCATAAACATACACATAAACAAAAACATACAGCCACGAGCAAAAACATGCATACACTTTTGAATAGTTTTATCTCTTATTCCAATGTATTAAGAGTTACATTGTTTACGTGTTAATGCCCGCGACTGTACATAAACGACACATTAAAGCAAACGAAGACTGCTTGGCATAAGCAAGTTATGCATCGATTAACGACGATGGAATTCGTGTAATATATTCCCTTACTACCTCGTTCAACATACAACATTTCAAACCTATATACAATAATATACCTACTTACATATATCCGTAAGATACACAAATATACTAATAAACTATTAAAATTTTTAGCATTCAAAAATATTGATTTTAAAATAATATTATATCAATCACAATATTGTATTGTTTGAATACAATTCGAAAATTTCAGCGTTTGTTTTCTTAAAACATATGGGGCGGGCCGGGCAACGTACGATTATATACACCTGCGTCCGGCCTTATTTGGACACTGGAGTAATAAATTAACATGATATTGATTATTACGCTGCTGATAATTATAACGCCGCTATTATTGTGACATGAGCTGACGCGCAACAGCGGATTATGCCGAGACGACGAACAAAATAAGAACACTGCAGAAGGTAAGCTTCATAATTGACGCGCTCGAGCAAAACATACACAGACACAACACGAAATCTCGCAACAGCTCACAACAGCTTGCAACAGTCCGACCTCTGTTGTTGCGTGATTCCGTCTCCGTGAGAGGTTCTATGTTTGCGTTGCTAAAGCTCGTCATGTATGAAGCTTACCCTCTGAAGTCTTCTTATTTTGTGGACGCTGCAACTAGGTATGCGAAAACAAAACTCCTTTCCAATGTCCATTAGCCACTACATTAAAATGGGAATAAAATTAACTGGCCCGCTCTTGATTGCATTTAAATGACGCGCTCCGATACTTGAGTTGAGTTGTAAAGTTTTGTTTGTAATAATGATTGATATATGTGAATGAAGTGTTATTTTTGTAATTAAATTAGTAAGTTCAATGTGGAGAAACATCACTAGTTACGTGTCAGTGTTAGTCAATTGTTGATCAACGCATTTTTGTAGGTATGTATGGTTGTATCTGTTTTAAATTAATAATTTAATATTTAATTTCTTACTACCTTCTTAATACTTTTGTTTATAAAAAAGATCTATATTTCTTGATACTATGCCTAGAAATAGACTGAGTTGCGTCTGTGTTCCAAAAGACTACGAGCTCTCAGATTATAATAATAATAAACTTTATTTGCACACAAAACAAACAAACATACAGACAAATTGACGAAGACATATAAGTACAAAAGTTTAAAGTAAGAGTGAACAGTATCTTCTGAGCAAGCTCGCTACATCTTAAACCTTATCTTGTCCTGTTGGCCTAAAATGTAATTAGAGCAAATCTTAAAGTTTTTTTTATATATTTCACGACATTCCGCTATCCGGACAACTCTACCGATTAACGGCCTACGCAGACCGGGACGGCATGGCAAAGGATTTAAATGTTTACCAATGGACATTCAAACGTATCGAAATATAAATACGACATAAATACATCCTTTGCCATGCCGTCCCGGTCTGCGTAGGCCTTAAGTATCCTAGTTTAAGAACCTATTTAATCTATGACTGTATCGCCATCAGCATTTAAAAACCAACATACACAGACATAGATAGGGGTTAATCTAGAAGTGATTAGACATCTACACGATCCTCTGAAATTCACGAGTACCTACAAACTAATAAGCAAATCTATAAAAGTGAAGACGAATTGATGCGAAGGCTCAATGGGCCGCTGGACCCCGTGTCCCAGCCCCACCTGCATCCGTTGCTGACGCCACCTGATTTATATTGGTTCCGTACTAAAACGACACAAGTGAAACAATACATCGCCTTTACTACGGGTACCAGAAAATAGTACCAACATTATGAGTAAGAAAAAAACCTTCAGGTGTTAAAGCGCTTTAGTGAGTAAATACATGAACAGTAAAATTTATATTGTGGCTGGTTTTTATGCTGTCAATGTCTCACTAAACTAACCATTTTATTACCTCTGTGTCCTAGAAGTTAAACCACAGACCTGAGACCCCCAATTTCCCGGATGCTATTCCCAGTGAGAGTATACATTGCAGCTACTTGGTTAGGTTGGTGGTAAGGCTTTTTCTAATTAGCTTCTTTCTATCTTAACTTAATCTGTCACTATAGCAACATTGTTGGTAGCATTGTCGTGTTCTGATAGTTAGTTAGAGGTATGTTAGTTTCTTGTTGTGAAAAAAAGTTAATTCTTAGGTCTTAAGTCTTTTTATTATATTTTATACTAGATGACCCACCGCGGACTTCGTACAGAATTTGACAGTTTCCATGACAACAAAACAAACAAATCATTTTGTATTGGAAAATTACATCGTTTTTAGTATTTTCCGTTACTTGTTATTTTTGTTTCTCACCGTGTAAACCTTCCCTGAATTTCCACAAATATTTCGAAATTAAAATAAGCCCCGTAGTCCAGCCATTCTCGAGTTTTAGCGAGACAAACGAACAGTTTTATTGAAATTCATTCTCATTTGAAGGTTTTTAAGCTTAATCCGTTATTAAAGGATTTTCTAAAATTCTATCGTTACCATTTCAAATTTCGAACTCTACGTCCCTATGACGTTGTGTCCTAAAAGTGCATAACCTCTTTAAGCCTAAAACTTTCAAATGAGGTACTTATATAGTACGGTGACTTTCGAGACATTCCAATAGAGTATTTGCGTGTTTAAGTGAGTTTAACCTTTTTTAATAAAATAGGATTGATCGGTTTTCAAACATGTGTCAAAATAAAATGTAATTTAAATCAAAAGCACTAAGGAGTATTGATATCAACTTAGTGACACTACGTTCCATTTATTAGGTTTAAATACTCGTTCTTTAAAATTACTTACTTAACTTAACTTAACTTCTTACGCACTTAGAATTTGATCATAAACGAAAACAAATGGTATGGCCTTTTTCTCTCCCTTCAGACAGGAAGCCAGCGAAAAAAAGTCGATCGGGGTTAAAATTCGAATTGGATCGTCCATCATTCTTTTCCGTTTGAGTCCAATAAGAAACCCAGATTTGCCGGACGAAGAGAAGTAATAATAGCTTTAGTATATCTCCTTCTTATTTATCTTCCTCTTTCATGATTAGTAAAAGCTGAAAACTGGCGTTTTAGTTCTCTGTCTTTTGGTTATTTTTCTATTGTGACAAAATTGTATTACAATAGGTGCGATCGTATTAGAATGAATTGAACTTTAAAAGATTTTTTATTATTCGTTCAAGATCATCAAATATTTGGGAGATATTATTTTGTTTAGTAACTATATTAACAAACAGAATGACATAACTATGATAATAGCTGGCCACGTTTTTATTTTTGTTTTGTAATTAATTAATCAAAGCTGTATAAATAATTAAATAAAAATTACATACGTTTCAGCGTTCAGAGGTGCGTCAAAGTGCGCAGGCGGCGTTGTGGTGGCTCAAAAACGAACATCAATTACATTATGAATATGATCGTAAGTAATACTATACCTGTATCAAGATTGCGTGGAGCATGGTACATTGTTGGATTGTGTTAGTAATCAAACAAAAGCAACAAGCAATAATCGCTTTGCAAATTAGAATTAATAATTAATTTGCCTTTCCTCACCAGCTCATTTTATGTCCCCACTGCTAGGGCAAGTGCCTTCTCTATGAATGGATAGGGAGAACGGGTCATAAACCACCACGCGGACCCAGTGCGGATTGGTGTTTGTAAATGACTGCTAATGCAGCCGCGAGAAACTTGCTGTCACTTTCTTATGTATAGTGATAAATAGAATTAAACTTAATTGACGTCTCTGAGTACGGCATATAGTGCCTTCCAAATAACGGAGAAGCTCGAGATGATTAATTGTTGGCCTTCCATTAATGACCAGCTTTTGTGGAACTTGCTTAACGTTTGCAATTGAAAATCGAGTGCGTTAACCATTGCGCACGCGGGTTCGAAAGTGTTGTCATAAAAATATTTAATTATTTATTTATTGGACCATCAATAGAGTTACATGAAAAAAAAAACAAACTTTAATAATAAATCAATTAATAATAATAGATTCAAATGAAGAGCAAGTATTATGTCTATTACCTAAATATCTAAATATAATAAAATATACCTAAATAAATTGTGTCAGTATTATCCAAATTGTAAATATTATCCATAGAATCACGAATAAATGCAACATACCACTAGGTACTAAACCCGAGCCGAGGTCAGAGCCTTTATAGGTGACCTCAGGTTGTTCTGCTCCCCGATCCGATCCGAACCCCTCGGAGAATCTAGAAGGGCACGGAGACACGAAATAGTGCGTGATGTCGTTCCCTCTAGAAAACCTCCGAAGGTGATTCGTTTCACACTGCTCGAGGAACCCTTTAAGTTTCTCGCCAAAAGCCCAGTGAAGCTGAAAATGCCCATTGAGGCGATCAGCAAACTCTCTCATAAAAAAGTACTATAACGACAAAGTAGTACACTCACACTAAGAAATAAGAAAACAGACTTTGTAAATCAATTATTTGTTTAAGGCTATGAAAGAGCGGGGTCTTCTGATATAGATATTCTTAATTTAAAAAAAGGCCCCTAAAAATCGGTTTTATATTTTTATTGTAAAAATACAAACACGGGATGCTTGGAATTGAGCCCTGGAACTCCGGACATATATTTGCTATTAATACTTGAGTAAAAAAAAATAATCCATTTCTTTTAATGTTTAAAAAATTACGACACATACTAAAAGTTATGACAATCCATTGAATAAATGAAGTCGCTTATCCTAACGAACACCTCTGCATTCAATAAAAGTTTGTAATTGAAAATGACGTACCATAAAGTATAGAGTTTAACGCGCCATGTTACACCACCATAATTGTTTCCTCTATTGATGTTGCGTTAAAACTTTATGTATTTGATAAAGGGTAGAATGGCAGGCGTTACTTTTAATTACGTCTTTATTCATCTCGCCAGTCGGCGTAACGAAGTCGGAACAATTTTATGTCGCTCATAAGAAATTCTTAATGCTTAATCCGATTCGATTTTCGGAACGTTTAATTGTACTGCTTGATGAGATTCGTGAGAGATTGTAGTAGGCGCCGCCGCCGGCTCGTATTTTAGGTAAATAGCAAATAAACGTTTGGTCATTACCGTTTATCATTTTGGCAATCATTAATCATTATCATCATCAATTAGGCTTTCCTTTAGAGATTATAAAATTTTAAATACAGTGTTTACTTCTACATCTTGACCTAGTTAAACTGCCTCAGTGGTTCAGGTTCAGAACTGTCAACCGGTTTCAGCAACTGAGATTCGATTCTTTGCAAGGTATTATACTCAGTTTAGTTTGCGATAGAGCTTGTTCTCAGTTCGCCTGGCTAGCTCATCATCGGCCTATAAGCTTCCCACTGTAGGGTTCAGGCCATCCCATATAAGTGAAACATAAGGAGATCGAGATTCATCCTACGCACGAAAGATCAAAATCGATTCTATTGAAGCACGGAAGAGATAGAAATATTTTAATTTGATCACCCATCTGGTGATCTGGTTTGCCCTGGTAAGTTACCAAAATAGAGTTCTGCTACCTGAACAGCAATGGTAGTAGCATTGGATTCTGGGTAAAGTACTTAAGGCTTTCAAGGCAGTTTCAGTAAGAAGAAAGGCAAAATAAAAATAAAAAGTGTATACAAAATTGCAATTAAAATGTGTATAGCTAATCCGTTAAACTTATTCGCAAATATAATAATAATAAAAATAAGTGCAATAGACGAATAAGTTACTAAAACTAAAACTAACACTACTTATACAGTTTAATTACTATTTTCCTGGATTGACAGACCTTTTTTAAGTTTTTTACCTTTTTGATTATTCTGTATTTTTAACTTTAAAAAGTGTTGTAACACAAATCTTGAAAAAATTTCCACGAGCAGGATTTGAACCTGCACCCTTCTGACATACCAGCTCAGGTGCTCTCCCAATTGAGCTATTGTGGTTCTAACCAGCCCGCCGAAATTATTTCATGTCAACAACCGTCATTGACATCCGATCATAATATTTTTACATACTAATGATCAGCTATTTATGAAATGTTTTTGTTTTGTTTATATAATTTTAACGCAAATTTTGTGGCGAAACAAATTACAAAATCACAAATGTTGAAAAATTATTATTACTATTTACTTTTTTACTTTGAAAGCCAAAGGCGCCTAAAAACAAAATTTAAAATAAAAAATTAATAATAAAAAACAAAATTTGCGTTAAAATTATATAAACAAAACAAAAACATTTTTAAAAAGTGTGTTTGAATATTTGACACAGTTCAATAAAAATTAAGTAGAAGGGTAATAGTTTTTTCTTACATTGTTAACATAAACTTGTATTTTTCAGTTTCAATAGTGCATGTTTTGTATGTAGTTCTTTGTAAATAAATTACCAAATATAGGTAATATTAGGTGTACTAAAGTAATTTAAAAAAAAGATAGTATTAACTCATCAATGCTGTGTAAGCTATTAATAGGCCTGACCATATGTAATTTAAAAAGGCAATGATTTGTTACCCACTTTTATGTGTTTAGCTGTAAACTTATTTTAATAAATAAATAAATAATAATTGACGCACAGATTAAACTAATTGAAACACTGCCTCCACCTATTAATTTATACGAAGCTGTGTATTCCTTTTATAGCGCTTCTAATTAGTAAAACAAATTATTCACCTCCAACACATTAAGTTGCTATAAATTGCACTGAGTAAAATATCTACTTGCGAACGGTGAAATGGCATTAAATGTTGAAAGATTTAATTTCATGGAGCGAGCATTTGTTTTATTTAAAACATACATTTTATTGAAAGTATGGGCCCCTCAAAAGCATGAATGTGAAGTGAGAGCCAAGTTCAATATTATGATATACCTATGCCTTGGTTGTTGACTTCAACGACAAAAGAAGTGAGATCTAAATGGGTGCCAAGTTCAAGGGTCAGTCCTGAAATTTATTTATAACAACATAAAATATTTTATAACAACTTAAAATATAATTTCTTCTTATAACTTAGGATAATATATTGAAGCCTAAGGTCTGACTTGGCTAGTTTTCATATAGGAATTATATTATTATTATAGCCTTCGCAAGTTCTAAAGCTGTAAGTTCTTATTTTATTCTTTCGGAAATTTAGCTGGCTGCTAGAAACTAGCCATCAAGCATGACTGAGTCATGACTGTTTTAGTAGGTACTTAATTCGTATATGAGAACTAACTAACTATATTAAAACTAAAAATAAACCAGCTTCTCCTACTCGAGCTCTATAGACTGTTTGTTTTTTTTCTAGTAAATTTTTTTTCTAGTAACATTCCTGATCTTTTCATAGGCACGGAAAGACTGGGTCAATGGCCGTATTTAAGTCAATTTGTAGGTAGTAAGTATACGTAATAAAAAGTATATAGTAATTAAATTAGAAAAGTAAACGTGTTTCTACATTAAATATTTATTCAACATTTACCCAGGGTAGCATAAGGGGAATAGTATACGGGTAAGAGTTTGTCTTTAACTCAACCCTTACAAGTTATAGGTATGAAAAGAAATTGACTATGTTAACTAGATAATGCAAGAGATAAATCCTCGCCGACGCAGTCACGGACAAAGTTACATAAAAAAACATTATTTAAATAATCGTGTAAATTTTAAATTTTTATTGTAACTCCGTTATTTTTAACTTATTATTGAAATGTCAAAAATCAAATAAGAAATCGTTTCTTACAGTCTATCAAAGTAAATTAACTAAAAACTTCTAAAATGCCTGTTTCAGGAGGCCCCGCTCCATTCCAAAACACTCTCAAAGAAACAAATGTAAACGAATATTGATGTTTTCGTATAGATATTAGTACCTAGATGACCAAGCTTTGCTTGTTATTTTTTTATAATGTTTTCTACAAATGAAACCTAGCTAGATCTAGATCGATCGATCGACCCTGCATACTAAACTTGTTGGATTACTTTCATGGAAATTGTTGGAGCCGTTTCCGATATATACACATATATATACATACTTACAAGTATTGCTCGTTTAAAGGTATTAGATTTACATTTAAATGTTTTCGTTTCTTCTCTTACTAATTCTGTTTATTTCGTCTATGAAATCGTAAACCACGTTTACATAAACACCTTTCTGACCTTAATTTGACTATGACAAACTCTATCGTGCCCATTCCCTTCGGGTTTACTGTGAACGCGTGAGACGTTAAATTAGCTGACTCCCCTGCGCTTCGCCACCGTAGAAAACTTTTAATCAAGCCGAAGCGTTTGCCATCAGTGGAAACTATAAAACATTTTTAGCTATCCAATAATACTTACTTTAACTATTTATCTAAATAGAGCTCACGATCTTCTATACTCAGTAGTTAGCGACTGGGGGTATGAAAAGTTTACTACTTATAATAGTAGACTCGTAGTACCAGTCACTGGACTACGAGAAGAGGACGAACACGAAGGACAAACCTTCATGATTACGTTGATTGATTTGTTATATTAAAAATGTGTATTATTTTATGTATAATTTAATTCATTATATATGTTTTTTTATATTAGTAGGAGGCAAACGAGCAGGCATGTCACCATGAGAAACAATCACCGCCGCTCATGGACACCCGCAAAACCAGAGGAATCGCAGCGTTTCTAAAATATACAGAGTTTTTTTAAATAATTAAAATCAAGTCATCACTACAATAAAAGTAAAAGTCAAATCGTTTCAATATAAGCTTTTACAGGTATACAGGTACTTATTGAAGTCAAAACTAAGTATTTAACTCAATTAATAATAACAAACTAAAATTTAGTTTACGGAATCTACCACCAGTTTGGAGTTTGGGAGATTCTTCGACCGAGAAGAGCTGGCATGAAACTCAGGAGGCTTTTTACTTTATCTCCGTCCAATCCCAACCAATTACTTAATCACCACGATTACCAATGCGGGTTGCAATCACATAACTTCGTCTATGTACTTACCTAGCAATCTAACTTATAATAAGTAAACACGACTATAAATACCTACTCTATTTTTATTTGGTATATATTTTTTATGTTTATTTATGTAGTTCTTAGATTTAAGTTAAGTTAGAATTAAGATCACAAACGTTTATTTTGCACAGAAGAGAGAGAATACAATTAAAATGTAATAAATAAGGTATGAATGTTTATTTGATCACAATGAAACAGCTTAACAGATTTCAGTTTAACTCAAGCTGTCGTAGCTGTTTAAAGTTCATTTCATTTTATTTCGATGTATTGTAGTGTTCATTGGTTAAGTATAGGGGGTGCATAATAAATAGTTAACAAAGCAGGAATGAAACAAAAGTAGACAGAAATAAGTGAAAGTGAACGTTCAAAAGTTCGCACCTGTCCATGTTATGTCTTCAGCAGACGTAAAACGCATGCTCAATTGGTCAAGTGCAATTATTAATTTCGTATGCTCCCAATCCAATACGCCGACTTAAAGAACATTAGGTGCGCTCGTTGGACTGATGATGTTGTAGTTAGCAATATTGCTTTTTATCGTGTCTTATTTGAATGTGGCTCTTACGAGCCGAAAACATAATTTGAAGTTAATGAATGTTACATTTCTAAGTCGACTTTTTTCACATATTATTATTAAGTTAGCACCGGACCGTTGTGCCTTCGATTTGCATTTTCGCAAAGGTAGTGTTAAAATATGGTGGATCATTTTTGTTGAGTGTTTGCTTTAATTAAAATTTAATGCGACTAGACGACTTTTTGCCGGAGTGGAATGAGTGGCCGATTATAGAAAGAGTGGAGTCGTAAAGAAGAGGCCCAGCAGTGGGACACAACAGATGCTAATATAAAAAAATGCTTGCTCCACATGATCGTCAAAGCCTCCAACTGCTCGTCAATGAGTAACGTCGATGAACATAGGTAAGTACATAGGTAGGTACTAGTGCTTAGCGCAAGTTTACTTGAGTTTGGTTGAGTTAAATCGGCGGTTTCTAGATAAATCGGAATTACGTAGGTTTGGTTGTTTGATTGTGTAAAGCCAGCATAATATTAAGTAGAATAAGTAGAAAAGCGTGAATAAAAAGAATAGTTAAATAAATAAAATACATAAAATCCAAGCACAATTTAGTATCTAGGTTTTTCAACTTTCGCGTTTTTAATAAGAAATAAACACTGCTTGTACAATACGAAGTCTAGTTCTTAAAGAGTACTGCCCGGATATCTATAAGTACTAAGTTGTTTGCGTAGTCTCCCATAAACACTTCGTTTACAAATTAAAGCTTACTATTAGACATTTTATTTATAAAATGCCTGTATATTTAAAGATGAGTAAATTTTAATATCATAATTGTGTTATTACAGTGAGAAATGAGTCGATGAGCGACGAGTACTAAACGTTTGTAATGCCTCAATGTCTCTGATGAAGTGATAATTGTGTATATTGATCGTGTCCGTTTAAATTAACAGGCATCGTTGTCCGATCGGCGGTTATGGTCCATCGCGGCGGACACGCAGATTTCGCGATACACCCGATAGGCGCTTGTGCTTTGGTTATGTGAACGAAACGTGTTTACAGAGTTACGGAGCGTACGAACTCAGAGAGGGACACTATTTAAACACATTTGGTATAAACCTTTTGATTGAAAGTTTATATTTTTACTTATTGACAGTATTTTTCATACACTGAATGTTATTTCACAGTGTAGGTATTCAAAATTTTAATAATTATTATTTCCAGCCAATTGACTTACAGTCACCAGAATACCGCAATGAGATTAAAATTTACAAACGATGTGACAACCCTTCCGAAGGCAATGGCAGCTACGTTGCCACCCAAAATTTAACTTTATACATTTAGCATTAGATAAAAAAGCAACCAAAAACTGCAAACGGATTAATATTTGAATAAAGAGCCGGTTACCATGTGGAGGTAATTTTCAGGCAATTGCAACTGCATTCCGAAAATTCCCAGATGAAGAAGGCATTGTTCCTCTAAAAATATTTTTGCACATAAGTAAGTAATAAGTACTTGTAAGTAATGAGTACTCTTAAGTACTTATAAAAGTACTAACGAGTACCTATATTGTACTTTTCCAGTTTGAGGCAGTGTACACACACCCCTCGTTCAGAGTAGCCAATCCATTATGAGCCGAGTCGTGGGAATCCATTGACAGAATCCGTGCTCACCGGACGGACGTAGCTGTGAATATAAATTCATTTTTAAGATACTCATAATCCATAAGCTGCGATCATTCAGGTTTAATGTTTTACATTACTACTTAATCATCGTCTTGTGTAATAATGTATTTTAAGACTGCTGTAACAATATTGATAATTTCGTGACGCACACGTTTAATCTACAGGTGTTGCGATTTCTCAATTGGTCACTATATTATTCTTACACTATGAGATTAGTTAGAGGTGCCATCCACGTAATCTTAGTCATCGCTGACTTCGTTAAATTAGCAAATTGTAGATAATAAATACAAAAAATACCATATTTGATGTATTTTGTTTTTATTTTTACAAGCAAAGTGTATTTTTGACAAATATTTTTTAAGAAAAAAAATTACAACCCTGATACTAGAAACATTGCTAAAATGATACAGTTTTCTGTGTTTTTTTACGAATGCCCTTCTTTCATACCTAAAATGACCGACCTTTACCGCTTAGAAATGCTAATTAAATTATTTCAATAATGAGGATTTCTATAAACGCTGTTTGTATATGTAATAACTGTCGTAACACGATAATCATCTTTAAAGCTGACATGAGTTGATGTTTTTTTTTTGTACAAAGCCCCCCGTAGTTTACAGATGGCGCCGATGGTATCAAACGGAATCTACGTCATCGTTGACAAAGTGGTGACGTTACATCGATACGCTAAACGCTGAATGATCGCTTGCTCGCGGGTCGCTCTGATTATTTCTACTTATAAATATTAAATTATGACACGCGCTCGGCGCTGGCAGCATCACCTAGCACCGTGTTATCACCGCACTGCAAGTCTCTTAACGTTATGGTGATCACTTTGAAGTACCACTGCGTTGGTTGATACTTGTTCTCTATAACACTAGGCAGGTATATTATTATGTATGTGATGAAAGCGTCAGTGGTGCGGTGGTTGGATCACCAGCTTTTGAGGCAGAGGCCACGAATTCCCCCCGGTCCACCTATCTCTACCGGGCTATCTCCACTGGCAGGGATAGGTGGGTTTTTTTCCATCTGTCCCCACTGGTAGAGATAGGTGGAAAAAAAATCCATATATCTCTACTAACTATCCCCCCTAGTAGGGATGTATAGACTTATTTTTCCATTATTCCCTAGTAGGGCCAAGTGAACTCCCCTGTTCCTATGTATATGAACCTATATATCTAACCTATATCCTGTTAGTATGTATATGAATAAAAGAACGCATCTTCAAAAATTATATATGTATTATTCAACTATTCTACATTCATACATATTAATCAATATTGTTGTTATATATTTTTATTAAGAACTAAAGAACTGCAATAGGTACTCAACCTGCATGTTCAAATATATAAAAAACATTATACTTCTCTAAATTAAGAGAGAGATAGATCACACTAAAATAACTAAAAACACGCTACTAACACACTTTTATTTATAAACAATTTTTTTCTCATTATCAGGCTTAAATTATTTGTTTTTTTTTGTTTTTTTTTTAACTTTTTAGTATTTTTGAAGGGTGATAAAGGCTTAAGTACAACAGGGTTTGCCACATGCCTATCCCTACCAGTGGAGATAGCCTGGTAGGGATAGGTGGAACAGGGGTAGCAAAGTATTTCCACGACCCCATTTTATAAATACAAGTTCTTCCGACATTATTACGCGATTTATAATTTTATCGAAGTAAATCAAATTAAATTGATTAATGTCGCATAACTAGTCGTTGGCAAAACAATGATATTAAAATAGACAGCCAGTATGTAATCAAAATCATCTTAGCTACTTAATATATTATAAAGAGTTTTTATATCATATCTAGACTCAAGAAAACACTTCGTGGTTAGTAGAGGTAGGTGGAATTATTTTGTGGAACTATCCCTACCAGTGGAGATAAAAAGCCATAATATTTCCACGTATCCCCGCTAAAATAAAAGCGTCTAAATAGGTTCCAGTGGGGACAGGTGGAAAAAAAATCCACCTATCCCTACTAGTGGAGATAGCTTGGTAGAATAGATGGAACAGGGGACGAATTCGATTTGTAACGAAGCGAAGCGAAAAAAACATGAAGCTGGAAGAGATGGCTCTGAAGCGATATAACCGCCTATTATAATTATTTTATGTTCAATGTTTGTTATAAAGTTACAATAAAATTATTATCTATCTATCTATCAAATAACGAATAAAAGGTAATCAATAGAAAACTTTTAATGTTCAATAACAAATGCTTTGAAAAGCTGAAAAAAGTTATGTTATGTATCATGATTTTTTAATAAGGTCCATAAGTTTAATAATTAACCTTTAAACTGTGCAACTTCTATTGTGGCTATGTTTGCCACAGACGACGAATTAAGCAAAGCGAAACATTGCTAATTGTACCTATTTATTTGGCAACAAACCAAAATGCTGGCATCTCCTCACGTAAAACTCCGGCATTCCCACATACACAATATCAAAATCAGAAACCAGAAACGAAACCCAAATAATTGGATACATCCTGAATCAGTGGCTGTTTATTTCTCACGTTTCAAAGTGTTTTTCGATTACATGAAATAATTTTAACCCTAAACTGCGTAAGGTCGTGGGGTCAAAAACGGTTTCAACGTACCAGCGCACCGTTTTATTATTTCTCGCCGTGAAATATTGTGCGTGAAACAATTTTAATACCCAATAAATTCTCGGGAAGAAGGACAGAAGCTCAAAACGATTTTATTGCTGCTCATTTTGTTTATTTATTAGGTACTTGAGATTTTTTCGTATTTATCTTAGCCGGTTTTATGTGTAGCAGCCTGATATAGTATTATGAGTAAACAGTTTAACTGATAGTGGTTCACTCATCATAATAAATCAAACCAGTAAAGGAGGATGAGTAGGAATGTGAATTAAATCAATCACCAACATCAATTACAGAGTTAAATCTTATTACGTTAAAACTTATGTTATAGAGTCGGGAGCCGACAGCGTGTTTATTGGATAACTATGTACTATATTATGCCTTATAATTTACAACACTTTCCGAATAGCTAACAAACAAATAGTTGATAGTTTTTAGTGGGTTGGGAAAATTTGTCTATCCCTCACATTTCACATGATCACAAAAAATGCTCATAATATAACTTCACACGGTAAACTCGACATCGCATGATGATTTGCCAGTTTGATAGGGCACGGTAATTTCCAGCGCGGAAGTGTCACCGAGGGAATTAGTCGCACTATACGTGCTTCCCCTGGCACCGCCAAAATACCTGCAATTAAGGGTTAATGGTTACATCCTTGGTACTGGCGCATTCCCACGCATTCCCATTAACTATGTGATTTGACGAGCTTTGTAGTAATATATATGATGAACGCACATTGCAATGAGAGACTTTTAACGGATCTATTCACGTTTTACATTTTATTTTAGCCTGACTTGTGACGATGGACCACTTTTTTAATCATTTGCAAGAGTATATAAAAACTAGCTTTTTGTTCGCGGCTTTGCTCATGTGGGCTAGATGACTTGTATTTGTTCGTAATAAAAGCCAAACTTATTAAAGGTAAATATCATAAGGGCATAATTAATAAGGGTTAGGCAACTAAACATGTCACGTTATTTCAACATTAAGTTTTTCATTTTGTATGATTAAAAAGCCCATCCATGCGAGCTAGAATTAGTAAAAAGTGTAACACAAAACCGCGTAATAAAGATCACTCTGTAAACTAATTTTGGTCCGTTCTGAAACCTCCTGTACAAATTGTCATCCCCTACTTATGGGATCGTTTCCCAAAAATCCTGAAACTCTTTGTAATTTCTAACCAGGCCAAATACCGAAATTTAAGGAATGACAGATTTCCATACAAACTTTCCACCCCTATTTCACCTCTCTAGGGCAGGTTTTTGGAAAAATGCTAAAACACGTCGTTCGTTATTCTTGTTGAAAAATAGATCGATTAAAATATTAATTTTGATAGTTATTACTTTAAAAATAACGATTTCCACCAAAAAAACCTTTATCCCTTTTTTACTCATTTAAAGAAACATAAACAAAATTCCTGAGACAAATCATTTTTCAAGAACCCAAATACCAAATTTCATGTATTTAACTTCAAAACTGACGTACTTTCATACAAACTTTCACTCCCTCTTTGACCCCCTTAGGGTGTGATTTCCGTAAAATCCTTTCTTAGTGGCTGGTTACGTCGCTCAATTAACCTACAGTTCAAATTTTATCTAATTGGCTTCAGTGGTTTAGGCTTGGCGATGATGAGTCAGTCAGTCAGGACAAGTCATTATATGTATATAGATAAAGTATATACAACGTGTAACAAAAAGGTGTGGTCAAAATGAAAAGATCCAAAGTGTATCCCATCTGTTACTTGTATGTGTTGCTATTAAAACATAATTATTAACATTAATTTGTCATGTATTGTAAACACTACAGGAGAAAGAAACAGCCCTTGCCTCGGCAAGGGCTGTTTCGAGAAGAAGCTGCAAGAAACTCGTTTCTTGCAGCTTCTTCTCGGTTCAAAGTCTCCACCAAAGGGTTTACGAAGTCGTAGTCGTAGTAGTCGTAGTAGGCTTTGAATTGACGTTAAATAAATACATTTGTAAATTTTAATTTTGAATTTTAATTTTTTTTAATTTTTTTAATGATTTCAAATTGCAATGGGGTACTGCATCGGTTCTTTCAAAAAATAGATTAGGAGGTCTTTTGAGGTTACGGTCACCGCATATCATAACATTGACCTTGATGGCTTACACGTTTAAGTTGCAATCTTACAATTTGAGTGACTTTCATAACGTCAAGTCCATTCTAAATTATGTCACCATAAAATTAATGTCTGTAACGTTATTGTGTTCCGGCAGCTAGAGATAAGATAGCCAGTGCCTCAGTAGTTGAGGATTCCGGATGAAGTGGGCTCCCAACTTCGGCCTTATCATCACTTGCAGTGCTTACCCGTAAGTGCCGTAAAATATAAAAAAGTCACCAAAATGGATTACCTAATTAAGTTTTCTGTACCTCCTCCGTGTTCCAAAAAGCACGGTACACCGTTAGCCTGGTTGTTTGTTGTAACTGGTATGGGTTATGGCCCGATCTCTCTATGATATTTATGGATATTTATAATTTTACGCAAATTTAAATTACAATTTGGAAAAGCGTTGAAAAAAGACTTTTATGCGCTTATGATCGCATACCATTAGACGGCCCGTATACTTGTTTGCTACCTAAGTAGGTAGTAACTATTTTTAATATGTGTGCAACTTTGTAATGAGTTACGCACTTTATAAAAGAAAGATATTTAGACGGCATGATAATATGGTTGTTGGTTCGAGTAATTCTGTTATGGCAACCTAACTACAAATAACAATGGAACTTAGCCATCAAACTTTATCGTTTTATTAGGTATAATAAAGTCTTAATAATATAGGTACTTAAGTTATATAAAACCAATAGATTCGTACGCCGGCGCGTAACAGCATGCATCACTCAGGGCACTATTCTACATGTAGGTAAATAGATGGAGACTTCACTTGAATGCACATGTACCGGAGCGTCGTTTCTAATAATTAAAAAAAAGAACTTTAAAAATATTTTTATTTTGACTTGCGGTGCAAGCAAATGGTACCGGAACACTAATCTAAGTACAGATCAGTCCGTAACACTGGTAGCACAAGACCAGTGGTCCATCGACGGACCTGTCCATAATTTGCCTTTGAAACTGCCGGCGATCCGAATCTTATCTCTGGCGGAGATACAATCTGCGCCGGCGACGATTTCATCATTGTCCCGCCCATTAACTCCCATTAAAATTCCAATCAACACGCACTTATTCATATGTCGTTGTCGCGCGACGTTCGGCGACGTTCGGCAACGTCGCGCGACGTTGCTTGACGTCGCGGTGACGTCGCGCGTCACTCGTGCCGTGTCGGGCGTCGTCGGTTGAGAGATTGTATTTTAATTGCCGGAATTGTAATGCTTACTCTCACTTAACAGATCAGTTCTCGATTGGATGAATCCTTCAATTTGTTTCGAGCATTCATTTAATGGTTCTGACACTTTGCAAAGAATATGCAACATTGTTTTAAGCATTTATTTTGCATTGATTACTACAGCGACAAGCGACAGTAGACTTTAACAGAAGTAAGAATATTTGTCAAATAACATTGTATTATGTAATGTGATGTAATTACGCTATTTTTTTAGTTTAATGTAATTACGCTTTCCATTAAACTAAAAAAAAAACATTCTCATAGACTCTGGTGGGAAAAGAAGTTTCTCGAGAAGTGTCTCTAATTGGAAAACACTTTTACAACATTTATTGATGTACCATTAATTGCGTCTAAATAACCGGAAGACAGTGACCTCCAGAGCTGAATCTTTTATTTGTATTTTCCGATGCCCTACTTTTTGTGATCCAATAGGTTTATTGTAATTGTAAACCGTATTTTATGTTGACTGTAACTAATTTTGTAAGTTTAGATGCGGGCCCCGTGGCGCCGCGGCTTCTAAAAAACGAATAAACATCACGTAGAACTAATGAGTGTGTAATTCTGTTAGGGCGTCACTATGTAGGCGGTCCGACCCAACCACTGACGTAATTAATATTATTCTCTTGCATCTGATAGAAAGTAGAGTGAAAAACTTTGCAAGTGATGAATGGAGCAAGCAGCTTGTTTTTAATAAGTTTATAGTAAAAATTTAGCCGAAATTGAACGTTCCAAAGGAGTTTCATAACGACGGTCAATGCATTCGCAACCTTAGATGGTTGACCAAATGGTGTACGATACATGAGAAACGACATGGTAATGTTACCTACATGAGCTCTGTCATGCAGAAGAAGGCAAGGTTATGTAAATATTCACAATCTTATTCCCTAAGTTTAGAAGTTTCTGTTTGGTTTTCATCGTATGGTGATAGTCGTAAACAACCACTAATTTGCATTGGTCTAACAGAGTGAGTTGTTACCCTATCTCTTAATCCTGACACACCAGTGGATCACTTTAACTACTAAATTAATGTCAAATGATTGATATTTGTTGAACTATTTTTTTGTATTACCTTAGGTAGTAAGTGTCGATTAAACTTAAGGACACACTTCACCCGAAATCCTCAATAATTGCTTTCTTATCGCTAGCAGTCGGAACTTATCAATGCTGCTAACGCTGTTGTTGGCGACAGGCGTAGATAAGATAGCAGTAGCTAGCCAGATGGATTTAGAGTAAACCCTACCGCCTACCAAACCGAGCGCATTATGAGTACTATGTATAATTGTTGGAAATCGAACCCGGGCTCTATGACTGTGTTACTACTAAGCCAGAGAGGCAGTTGTTTTCTTCTCAATACACCTAAACGGCATTTGGTATTGAATGATAAAGGGATACAAGGGTAAAGCATATCCTGGATTATATAGGATATTATTGAAGGTCAGACGTTGTGGCAGATCCAATTTCAAACAGGCGGAGACGTTGGTGTCATATATATATATATATACCTATATAAAATAGATTAATGATAATCATCAAGGAACAAAGAAGCTTTCTATAGTTATTGGTCTATACCTAATATTATACGTAGTACAATATATCGTAACAGAAGCGACGGACGGAATGTATAAACAATAACGGGCAGCGTCAGACTTCTCCTTGTCGTTTGAGCGGTCGAGATAAATTCCTTCCTCGGACATAACTCCGTGCAGCCTATTTCAGACCAATAATGGCCCGATAAAAACAATTTAGAGTTCTTTAATGAACCGATACCGGGCCGACCCTCTGTACCGTTCGTAGCGAAAAGCACGATCGTATCTTCATTTAATTTAGAGCACTATAAAGTTGGCGATTAAATTGGACCGTAAAATTGTAACATTAACCTTTCACCACTATTTAGATGGAGTAATTGATTTCTTCCTCATGAAATTTCTTCTTCGCCATTCTTCAAATGGCGGATGATCTGCATGCAACTGATTAAAAAAGTTTAATCTGTGTTAAACTTTAACAAATAAACCACAATACTTTAGCTTAATAAGCTTTACTAAAAGCAAATTCAGGTACAGTTAGCCTGTATTTTCCTATAGTTGGGCAAAGGGCTCCCCCCATTCCCGCCACTGCTCACGATTTTGCACCACCGTTTGCCAAAATAAATAAAAAAAATATAATATTTAAATAACTTAAACCGTTAAGGAACCGTTAAAAATTCATGTTCTATCAAATATCTAAACTGTAGTGGATTATGGAAAACAATTATGACATTTAGATGAATGAAACGGATAAGACATAAATACTCTTTTATTGACTGATTCATAACAATGATGTTTATTTGAAGACGGGGGTATTAGAACTGTTTTTAAGTGTAATAAAAACAAAAAATAAATATTTAACAATAGAGATTTAATTTCTTTTAAATGCTTTTCGTTCCTATGTAGTCATGTCTAAAAATATTTATGAAAATTTTGTTAGTTATAGACGTCTATCGTTCTCAAATCATTGTTCGACAGCAGTCAAAAAATTTATCAACTGTTGCCGCTCATAATTATTATAATTGGATGGTTCCCACGCAAACGGCGCTCCTGCTATCTCGAGATGATATAAATTAATAAATCCAATGATAGTTGTTATACCATGAAACAAAAATCTAATTGCAACATGTACATTAAAAAAGTATATAATATATACAATATTTTATTTTTCACAGCTAAAATGATAATAGTTAAGTATAATTTTCTTATTTGAATATATCAGGTAGGTAGTATCTATGCATCACATTTTTTATTTTTTATTTTGAACAAACTTCTAAGTCTATTTTAAAAACTGATACCAAATAGATTTCTGATTAAATTGATTTTAAAATGTTCAAACCTTTGCAAGTCAATGGCTTTGTCTCCAAAATTTTAAATAACTCTAAAATTTCGAAGGCGAAATAATATCACAACTTTCAAAATTAGGTATACAATTTATGACTCTGTGCGGTCATTGTTCTCATGGCATGTTCGCTATAAAATCGGAGTTTTCGTGAGTCCCTCCCCTTGCGGGGCAGATGTGTTAAAACAAAAGGGTATCACTGAAGCAATGAAATGTTTATTGGCGTTGCTACGGATAGCACTGAGGGCTCGAGCGTGGATAACGAGCAGTAAATGACGTTTATAGTCGTTCAATCAAACATGTGATTGGATGATCTGTAATTCGATAGACATGTAGTGACGTTGCGGACTTAACTAGAAAGAAAGATTTTAGTATTTGAAAATACTTCTGGAGAGCCATGCCTTCTACCGAGTTATACCGATAACTCGGTATACTCGGGATACTTTGATAAAAACAGTATGACTGCTACCGAGCAGTCATACTGTTTTTATCAAAAAACGATAATCATATAAAATCTTATTTTTATTAACTACATAATATTTTAATATTTGATTCGATTTAGTCCAGAATTGGTACCTTTTAAATTGCCCGAAGCGAAAGCTAGTTTTCGTGAATGTCATTTTTATTAATAACAAAAGTTTTACCATCCTTTAAATTAAACAGTTGACCAACTCCGATCCCCAGATACATACGTCAAATTTTCAGCAGACTCGCAGCGGACAATCAGCGGCGCAGACGCATGTCATTCAACTAGCAATGCGTTAACGAGCGCATGCAAATACCGGGCCCTCGCGCTAACAATATTAAATAGAGAACGCTTTATTACGACGAACTTTTAGCTGCACGTTATTTCTGCTCACTTTTTTACAACCCGCATTTGGCTAGCGTGGTAAATTATAGCCTACCTTTCTATTGTTCACGTGGGAAGACCTGAGCCTAAAAGCGAGACATTTATGATTCATGAACTAAATATCAGCAAAGTTTAGGTAAGGAAGTGGTGACGCTTTAATACAGGAAAAAGCATTGAAATAATTTCCATGAGCGGAATTCAAATCCGCACCTTCTGGCAATCCAGGCTTTATTAGGGACAATTTAGGGACGTTTTGTATAATGCATTCGTTGTGAAGCAATATACTAAACCAAAGTTTATGTAGGTTTAATAGTAATGCTGTCTTATTTTTGTCAACAAAAAATATACTGTTAATATTAGTTTTAACTCGTTCCCTGTCCAAGAATTATAACAATTGGTTTTCAATTGTTATGTACCATATGTGGTTTATGGGACAGGGAATGGGTTAAACCACGTTTTGGTATAACAGGTCTAATATTATCCGTTCTTACGACAACAGGCTACAAACAAGAACTCACTAAAAACCCTTCAATTTATTCTAGATATTCGTTGCAGCGAAGCCGCACCGCACCGCAATTGCAGTCCTATGTACCGATAGGAATTTTAAATTCGGCCTCACTACGCAAATCCTTGCAAATTGTTCTCGCACAACGGCTACGGGGAGACGCGGCGCGACGGTCCGTCAACGTTTAACAAGCTACCGGACAGGCATGCGAAACTTCGAGCACGCAAACTGTCAGTTGGGTTTGTTCGCGCCTTCTGGTTATCGCATTTATAGAGACTTCTGAATGCTTACACGAAAAACAAAAGCTTGATGAAGCAATCTACATATTTTGTTATGCGAATGTTGCAGTAAAAAGTTGTTTAAAATAGTCCGCACTAAGGAGATCTTGACACTCAATAAAGTTAACGATGAAACTGTTCGATGTATGTAATGCCGTTAAATATCTATCTAGTTCTATGGAAGTATTTTTCTACATTGCAAAATAGAAAATTTGGCTCTCCTCCCTCCACCCTCTACTCTGTCTAATGACGGACAACGTGAGTTGGTTTTAGTCTTAACATGTTTTGTGTTCTTGTGATCAAAAAACAAATAAGTTAAAATTATTTAAAAACACAGCTTTTAAAAGAGGCTAATTATAATGGCTTCATGTCTAAAGTGTTACGCAACTGTTGACTAAACAAACATTAAAATTTGGTATAAATTAAAACTAATACCTATAAATAATACCGCAGCGGGAAGTTTGATCCCATTTGTTTCAAATCACAATAAATAATCGTACGGATTCCTGACTCCGCGTGATTCCTGCGCGTACGCGCCAAGGACCCGATAAAAATGATTAACGTTTTGTCGCTTCGGTCTTTGAGAGAAAAAAAGACAGCACACCTTATGAGGCAATGAGCATACAGTAGACGTGGTTTTATCCATTCGTTGTGTTTGTATTGAATACTGTCGCACACACAGAACACAGAAAGGTCGCACACCATTCAAATCCCATTGTAGCAATCACTTGTTTTTACCCTGTCACTAAAAACATCATCTTGAATAATTGGCAGTAGGCACAAAATCAGTCACAGTCACATTTCCCGATATAAATTTTGATTAAGCATTGTACACATTTGAATAGCTATTTAGCTAGGCACTTGGTGAAATATGAAAGCCGTTAAAATTATCCAAAATAAATTATGTCGCAACGATCGCTAATAAATTAGTACACTTTATCATTTCCCACAAGCACGGTCTCATCAAAGGCATGGAAAACAAATATCAGGTATTCTGGTTAAACACGAGTGATCTACTATGCTTTATATTAATCGATAGTTTTTTGTTAACTTACCGTTGTTTTAAAAAAGTTGGTGAAGTTTAGAGCTTACGATTATAGTAATAAGGACGTTAGAGTTTTAGGTTTGATGTATTTGTTTAATGGTTCTGTTATAATTCGATTTATTTAGAGACGTCCACACCTTTGGGTGGGCGCCGACCTCCTGCCAACAACAGATTATAGGTCGAAAGACATCGCGTGGGTAATAAACATTTATTAATCGAACCTAGATATTTGTTTCAACACCATTTCTCCCACTGATTAAGTGAATTAATTCGATGTTACATGTGTACCTTTCTGAGGAATGTGATATTTACTTATGAACACTGAATGTGATATTTAATAAAAATGCTTGTCGTGATCCAATTAGATAGAGAACAACTTTTGGAGATAAAATCGCGGAATTCTTGACTACTTGACTAACTTATTTATTTCAGTGGTGTAGGATTCCGGGTGAAGTGCGGGGACCTCAACTTTGATGTGATGATAAGTTAAGAGATACCTTAGAGAGGCTTGAAGCAGTTTCCAGCCATTACGTAGCAGAGTTCAGACATACTCGCAGATTAAAAATAAAGCTTACAAAGAACTAAAACAAAGACGATATTATATTATTTTTCTCAAATCTACTACAGCTCCCACTTGAAAGTCAGTTGCAAATTTTCTTAAAGCATCCTTTAAAAAAGTTCGTAATAAAAAGGTGACAAAGCAATGATCGATGGCGTTAATACCGCAACGAGGGTGCACTATCATTTCGAAATGTCAAGCATCCACCGAAATTTATTGCTCGCACATTACAAAGAACAAGTGCGGAATGAAGTTTTAACGATAAAGTGGCTAGTTTAATCGGCGTTTACTACAGTAGCGCGGTACGCCCCATTGTGCTTGCCTATATGGTAAAACTTTCCCGATCACCTGTATAATTTTGCCCATGCGAACGAATGTTGCAACAATAAATATTTATAGATCCTCTTTTCCTTCTCTGGTAAATTGCGGTGTAATCGAGTCAATGTTTATAACTACAATGTTTATATCGGCTGCCTTAAATCTGCACCAAGTGAGTCACAACAAAGTACTGGCGCTGTCTTCGACACAATGTTCGGTGCCGATTAAATACCAATTAATTTACAATAAATTGTTTTATTATTGTTGTTGTAAGAAACGGGAGGTGTAATTACAGCTTACTACCGATGGATTGCTGGAACGGTGGTTGTTGAGATTGCTCTCAAGTGTAGCAATCGTTTCGGTCACCTAATTGTTTAAATTTGGCTCGCTATCATAATCACCATCGTTACCTTAAATCCACATTCAATACCAATTTGATTCCCACCTGAATCGCCTTTAGATTTCAAGTTTTGTTAGCTGTTTGCACAGCGTATTTATTTATTGTATCGATAATAAACATCATGTATGAAACTTAATTGCTATACAATTTGAAACTGTAGTGTGTGCAAATAAAATCATTAATGCATTAATAGTACACGGTGCGATTGGACAATGACCCATCAAGCTGTCCCAATGTGGGTTCATAATACATTCATCATCATACTTGAAATCATTGTGTATCATCTAACTGTTTTTAAAATTGTCGTTTTAGTTTACTTGTTTGCTTATAGTAAGCTTCAGTAGTCTAGGATTCCGGGTGAAGTGCGGGGACCTTCAGCTTTGATGTGATGATAAGCTAAGAGAGACCTTGAAGCGGTTTCCACCCAGCCATTACGTAGCAGAGTTCAGATATACTCGCATATTAAAAATAAAGCTTACAAAGAACTAAAACAAAAGACGATATTATAATATTTTTTCAATCTTACTACAGCTCCCACCTGATAGTCAGTTGCAAATTTTCTTAATAAATAGATGACAAAGCAATGGATCGATGGCGTTAGTACCGGGTTCATAATAGATTCATCATCATCATCATAGTTCTTCAAATTTTTTTTTTTTTTGACGGAGTGGAAATCTGCTAACATACGCATCAGCGGGCAAAGAGGTCCCGCTGGCTGTACGAGGCTGGCTAAGACTCTGTTCCAGGGCCGAAGCCCTAGAGAAAGCGAGTCTAGGCCGACTCGGTAAAAACCACTCCGATGTCCTCCCGTCACCTTGGAACCAGCAAACCGGCGATCATCGCGTCGTCCTCATCCGAGGGGGACGCATCGAACGCCGGCATGGTGGAGCCTGACGAGGTCATGGGAACCCTTTCGGACACTTCCACAACCCCGTCGGTGACTGCTCGCCCTGTAGATGGGCGAGCCCCTCCCCCGCCCCTGATTGGGGCGGAGTGTTTCAGGAGACCTGAAATCTATAGCCCCGGTTCATGTCATAGTAGCTAAACCAATTACATGTGTTGGCCTATTATGGTGGATTTTGGCTAGATTCTTTCATGTGTTTTGATTTTTCGTGCGTACATCTAAGAAGGCCGGAGCGCAGCTGTGTGTTGTGTGTGTATTGTTATTTATAATTACGATGATCATGTTCTTCATAAATTTCTTTTCTCAATTTGTCTCCTGTCGTGGACTTTTCAAACAGGTATAAAATTTCCTCTTTTTATATTTACTTCGCGTTATTATTAATCCTTAGCATCATTGAAATGTGTCGATGCTATCTCGTCAAACACACAAGATTGCGATGCGTTTCTATGCTAACTTTCTTTACGAGTCTTGTTGCATACATAAAAAATCCGCGATAGTATCTTATCACAGCGATCGCACTTCACACGTGGTTACATATAATATTTGCATCGACACGTACGCAAACGAGAAATAAATTAATAGTTATGAACATTAATGAACCAGTTTTAATTTACGACCAAAGTGAAGATAAATAACCTACTTCGGGCGTGCCAATGAAAAACAATCGACAAAAGATAACTGTGACATTCCACTTCAGCACTGTGCGTGTTCCAGTTTCGCTGTTTCTTATTGCGATGAATAAATTCTATATGAAAATTAAATTGTAATATTATGTTATAAATGCTAAACAAGACATAACACAGTGGTGAGCCGTTTATATACATTTTATTTAGTATCACTATCAACCCAGTAGCGTGCCGGTATAATAGCCTGCAGATTATTTATTTCGCTGTGTAAAAATAAATATTATATAACTCGAAGCTCGGTAGCGCGGCGACTAGTCCGTTCGAGTTGCGATCGTGAAATTCGTGAAGGCTTAGTGGTGTTGTTAAAGCATTCTTGCCGAATGGGTGACCAAATTTAGTTATCAAGCGAACCGTAGGTATACATAACAACGACAAAGTCCATTGAAATATCAGTATTAAGAGCCTGCAATCTTACGACGACCGCGACCAACGTCTTTCTTCCAAGGTAGAGAGAGTAGTTGTTTCTTACAAATTAGTACTTCTAAGTAGTAATGAGCATTCCAGAGGAATTCAGGGAAACCCTACCAGCAGGTATAGCATTTAGCGCTTATAGACAGAAAGTAATGATGATTCAACTTTCTTATTACCTATAATGCAAATCAGTAATGAAACTATTCTTGCTTTTAATCTATGGGATGTCAAGAAACACTCGTTTGTGCCCCGTACTGTAAGTTCGTACTTTAAAAGCACACCGCGTTAATAAACAAAGCTTTTAATTGAAACGAAAAGATATAATTTAAACTGATTACTAGTGTGAACGAACTCATTCAGTTCAATGTAAATGTCTTATTATAATTGAGACTTGTTAATTCCAACTTCTATATGTCGTCGAAGGTTAAACTGTACTACATAGGACTTTTTAAACATCAACTTTTTTAACATCATATTTAAAATACTAGTTACTACTAGTATTTATACAATGGTTTGTAATGGTAGTAACTGCTATTTATACATCGCTTACATTCCGGTTACAAACTTTGGTATAATTTCTATTTTAACTTATTTTTCATATATCAGCAACTTTTATCTGTTTCTGTTAGAATTAGTAGTTTCGTGTTTTTTATATATTTTAGCGTTTTATTAACGCTTAAATATACTTAAGTAAAATTTTAAACACTGAAAAAAGACGACAACCTCAGGCGGGAATCGAACCACGCACCTTCCGCATTCCGGGCGGCTGCCTTAACCACTTGGCTACCGAGGTCTGGCTTTCACCCGTCGAAATTTTTCAGTGCTTGATGCTTATGTTTTTTAGTCAACATTGCTTCATCAATCTTAGAAGTTTTCACCTCTGAGATCCGAAAGAAATATTTTTACAAATATTTGAACATTCGGTTAAGATGAAGCTGCGTTATAGATAAGTGTTTTTTATATATTTTAGCGTTTTATTAACGCTTAAATATACTTAAGTAAAATTTTAAACACTGAAAAAAGACGACAACCTCAGGCGGGAATCGAACCACGCACCTTCCGCATTCCGGGCGGCTGCCTTAACCACTTGACTAAAAAACATAAGCATCAAGCACTGAAAAATTTCGACGGGTGAAAGCCAGACCTCGGTAGCCAAGTGGTTAAGGCAGCCGCCCGGAATGCGGAAGGTGCGTGGTTCGATTCCCGCCTGAGGTTGTCGTCTTTTTTCAGTGTTTAAAATTTTACTTAAGTATATTTAAGCGTTAATAAAACGCTAAAATATATAAAAAACACTTATCTATAACGCAGCTTCATCTTAACCGAATGTTCAAATATTTGTAAAAATATTTCTTTCGGATCTCAGAGGTGAAAACTTCTAAGATTGATGAAGCAATGTTGACTAAAAAACATAAGCATCAAGCACTGAAAAATTTCGACGGGTGAAAGCCAGACCTCGGTAGCCAAGTGGTTAAGGCAGCCGCCCGGAATGCGGAAGGTGCGTGGTTCGATTCCCGCCTGAGGTTGTCGTCTTTTTTCAGTGTTTAAAATTTTACTTAAGTATATTTAAGCGTTAATAAAACGCTAAAATATATAAAAAACACTTATCTATAACGCAGCTTCATCTTAACCGAATGTTCAAATATTTGTAAAAATATTTCTTTCGGATCTCAGAGGTGAAAACTTCTAAGATTGATGAAGCAATGTTGACTAAAAAACATAAGCATCAAGCACTGAAAAATTTCGACGGGTGAAAGCCAGACCTCGGTAGCCAAGTGGTTAAGGCAGCCGCCCGGAATGCGGAAGGTGCGTGGTTCGATTCCCGCCTGAGGTTGTCGTCTTTTTTCAGTGTTTAAAATTTTACTTAAGTATATTTAAGCGTTAATAAAACGCTAAAATATATAAAAAACACTTATCTATAACGCAGCTTCATCTTAACCGAATGTTCAAATATTTGTAAAAATATTTCTTTCGGATCTCAGAGGTGAAAACTTCTAAGATTGATGAAGCAATGTTGACTAAAAAACATAAGCATCAAGCACTGAAAAATTTCGACGGGTGAAAGCCAGACCTCGGTAGCCAAGTGGTTAAGGCAGCCGCCCGGAATGCGGAAGGTGCGTGGTTCGATTCCCGCCTGAGGTTGTCGTCTTTTTTCAGTGTTTAAAATTAAAATTTTAATTAGTAGTTTCGTCAACTTTAGTTAAGCCGATAATAAAATGACGCATCAAATTTTTCACATCCAAGTTTTGCACTTCAATTGAGAAGTGTTTTGTAATTTTTATTAATACTTATCAATAGTAAATTATATCAATATATCAAGACTTTATAATTTACAACATTTTTATTTATTAATTTAAAATAGTTTAATTTAATTTATTTACATTCACATTAAATTGCACTTCCTTAATATTGCACTGCCGGACACGAACATTCGACGCTGTCCACGCTCTCAACTGGTTATTTATTTCGCACCAAAGTAAAACCAGAAATTTTCATTCAGACCACGAAACACTCAATATAAATACGTAATAAGTCACCCCCCGCTGTACGCAAGGAGCATTGCAATTGTTACAATGTTTTTATATTAACCTCAGTTGCAGGTTAAAACGACCAATGAATGTTTATTGTCTTTAGCAATGCAAACACACAAGTTTCACCCTGTTTACCGGTTTTTTAAACAACTTAACATTAATAAGGTGAGCAACGAAAGCATACGTATTTAGTTACATTTGCAAAGTAGTTGCGGTCACGCAAAATATGTTTTTAATCAATGAAATAAATATAGTAATCGATGATAGGGTGGGTTTTTTGCTTTCAAAGGTGTAATGTTTCTCGCGAGTATTCGGTTGCAATGGCCAATTGTATTCCGTTAAGACGCTTCCGAAATTATCGGTCACATACAAAAAATTACTGCTTATACTTAGGCTTGGCTTTCAACCTTTTTTTAACTCAACTGATGGTCATTTACCATATGGTTGAAGATGAAAGCGCCCTCCACACGGAATCCTCAACCGTTAAGGGTATGGCTATTAACCGCCTCTGTGGTCTAGTGGTTAAGACCACCGGTCTAGGACCCAGATATTGGGAATCGACTAATCGTATTGTTAAAAAATGCGATTAGTAGTTTTAGTAGTTAACTAATGTACCTAAACTAATGTATCTAGGTTCAAAAAATTATACAATGATGACTTCTTTATGCCTATTAGCTCATGAAAGGTATTTATCTAATATATATGTGTGCTAAAAATAAAGTAAGTATTATTAATAACGATTTGCCAAATGTATCTACATACTTTGTTTATTTTAGGTGAAAACTTGTAATTGGCCTTATTGTATTTATACATTAATTTATTTTTAAAATATAGCTGTAAATTTTCCAAAAAATTGTAGAATAAAATAAAATAAAACTAAATGTTAATGTACGAAAAAGTAAAAAGTAAAGGTGTTTTGCAAAACCACCTGTAACAGTATTGTAAGTAGGAAATCATTAACAAGTACACAAAAAAGCGGCAAAACAAAAGTGAATATTTTTGAAATTAAAACTGTATATAATGTATTTAAACTGGAAGATCGTTTGGAAATCATTTATTAGTGCGGAAAAAAGGCGCAAAACATAAGTGAAGGAACCCACTTAGGTCATGTTATCTCGATCTAGTTAGCACCCTGAATGTACCGATGGCCAGTCAATTAGATTAATGAAATCCCAACACTTTCGCTGCGCGCAGAACCCCGAAAATAAACCTCGGTCGCTCAGACCACATGTTATTCTAATTAGTTGGTACAGAGTCCCAATTAGTACATTCGGTATCGGATGCGCCTGCGCCGCTCCACGCCCGGTGGTTAACATAAAACCGCACAGATAAAATTTAAGACGGCCTTAATGAAGCGAAGGGTTGTTTTATTAACTCCTCCAATAATAAATTTTCGGCTTTCCGTTTGTACTAACCGATTGGCATTACAGTGAAAAATCTTTTTAAACGATTTAGTGATGATTGTTGTTTCTTACTTCACATCACTTAACTGATTGCAATTGCATTACATGCTGTAAGATATATTGGTTATTTATTGTTGTAATATTAACTCGATTCGCAATTGGCCGATCGTGTTTTTAAGCGATAATGGTTGCCCGAACAAGAATACACTGTAAACGATAACACAAAATCGAGTAAAAAAAAAAGCAAACCTGTAAAATGTCGATAATGACCACTTATTTCGTATTAATACAAAAGCGAGCCCATTTTTGTCTCAATTGATACAGATCTGGCGGCAAGTATGCAATTATAGCCCTTATGATACGTCCAAGGAAAGGTGTTAAAACTTTTATTGGAATCGTCTAAAATTAATAGCTTTTTAACAAGCCGATGCTCATTTTAGGTGTGAACCTAAACCTTTTTTCACAAGTTTTTTCGTCATTGTAATTCTTTGGTATTAAGTCCAGTTAGAAATTAAAGAGTAATTTTCATTCTTCACGCGCCTAGCGATGGCTGATATAAATAAAACAAAAATCGTTTACTAAAATGCTATTTGACCAATAATAAAATACATATAATAAAAATAAATAAACAGTATGAAATAATTCACAATTATTATTTGAGATAATTTAAAGAAAGGTATTTTTTTTTACAAAAGGCATAATCATAAAAATATTTAAAAAAAACAATATTATTTTGTTACACGACAGCGTTATAGCATATTGTTACAATCGTTATATAGCGATAAATACAATTAGCATAATATGCTTCGTCAACGTACACCTGGTCTACAGCAGCGTCCAACCATTAATATTCACAATTAAAATTGACCTAATTATCGGCCATCGCAACATAATATTCCGTGTTGTATTTTATCGAACTCGATGGGTTTCTTCGAAAGTACCTCTACAAAGAGAGTACATAATGATCATTTGCGCCAAACGTTGTGCGAAATAACCCCCCTCTAAACGTTAATTCCGGCTACCACTTTTTAAATTCGCCAGGTCTCAAGGAACCGTTGCTCCACGCCCCGAACGTTTCGTTGCAATGTCGATAATATCATACTAGAGTTCGAAACAAACTCCGTCTGGAGGTGAATTGTGGGGGTATCGATTTATTATTGAAATCAGGCTGTCGCACGCGGCCTTCCTGTTTCCAAAATTGCTTATAAAATTGGCGACCGCTCGTGCCGACCACACCATGTCGTTAATGACACCGAAAAAAGTGTACATGGCTTTACTTTTCAATTATTACCCAAGATTGACGTATGGAGGGCGATTTATCTTGAAGATGCTCAGTTTGGCTTTTATTACATTCCTTTTGTTATTCACATTAACATAACATGGTAACTACATACTTTTACAATAGTTAAAACAAGCGTTTTTGGTGTTCTGGCGTAACAACAGTTTAATAAACGGAGACTTTAAAGGTATTGTTGATTCCGACATTTCTTTACGGCCAACGTATGGAGTCTAACGACAATAGACGAAATTAAAGCCGTGGTTAGACGGTCGAGGCTTTGGGGCGCGCGTGCCGGTCAGAGCGTACGCGCAGATGTCCGCGTACACCTGCCCTTATGATCGGAAATCTCGTTCACACCTCCTTGTCATAATATAGCCGTCTCTATCCCCTGAAACGAACTTTTAATTCCAACAAAGTATTATACGAGGATCAGAACTACTGCATTTTACATTATGTGACCTGTTTCTTAATGATATATTCTAAAATAGTTCGCAGTACTCATTAGTATTCGAGGCGCGAGTAATCCCACCCTGTAGTCTATGGCCATGTAGAAGCTGCAGCCTCCAACATGTTTGGCAACTTGTTCTGTACCGAGACTGCATAGGTTATGTATAAGTAACTCATTTATAATGGTCGTTGGATCACGCGGCAGCCGCGTCGCGCCCTGTGGACTGGCTGTCACAAAAAGCTAGAATATATATTTCAATGTGGAGCTTGAAGTGTGCAAACAAGTGTTACAGTTTTGTTTCGTGTTTTGTCACGCTTATAACCAGCTCGTAGTATACATATTGTAAATTACTTTTTCTGGTAGTTGAAGGTACCAGTGTTGGCTCAATAACACTTACAATACAATGGATTGTGAAACCCCACTTATATATCGTGAATTACTTATCAAAATCTCATATCGGGAGAAGAAAGGAATAAGCTTCAGTAGTTCATGCATGTCTTTAGATGTTATATTACATAATATTAAACAGATAGTAATCTTCTCGCTATATTAATTGTTAGCAATTAAATTTATTATATTACATAATTCAACATAATTTTTACATCATAATAATAAATAAAGTCTGTAGAAAAATAACAATAACAAAGAAAATAATAGAGAACCCAGCGTAAAAAAATGTCAAAAAAATACGCTTTGCTACAGAAGTTCTTAACACATGAATGCGAATCGAATCTTAATAAAGCTGGAAGAGCAATAATTTGACCTTGATTAATGATGCCTGTATTGACAAAAGCGCAGCACGACCGACCTCGTGCTGAGAAAATTAGCTACAGCTCAACGAAGGTGCTTGGTCCACTGTCGGCGGAGAGCGATTGGCGGTCTTGTATTATTGGCGAGTTTTTGGGGGGCAGCCGCAGCAGCAGAAGCTGTTACTCCAGACGGGTGCATTGGGACCACGTGGTGGACTGTATACGAGTCGCAAGGCGATTACCTACATCCTGCCACTCGCGGCCGTGTTTTCTAATTTGCAAATCACGAGGTATAAGTGGGTATCACTCTCCGTCTCACGGTGAGGTGCCTTGGTGTGGCCTGCCGGGTGAGTAAATACGTAATAAGTAATACGGGTTTTTTATACGGTGAAAATACCACTGTATTCCTAGGGCTACCGATAATGATAAAAATGGGACAGCATCATCAATCATTACTAGCTGACAACTAGCGAAAGTTGCCTAACTTGCCAGACCACAGCTTAAATGCGTTAGCCGCTTTACTTAAGGAGTGCGTCGAATATAAGATGTGCTAAATTATATTAATTAAAATACCTATACTAGTAATATATAAAATAAACATATTTAACTTATGGATTTTTAACAGTTTACCTACACTGAACGTTATTTCTATTTAAATAAAACCTACAAATTAAATTCAAATATATATACAAAGCTAATATAAGATGTTTATAAGCTATTAAAATGTACCTATATACTGTTCCACTGATAAACGAAGGCGGAAGTCTCTATCACTGAAGTTAAGTCATAGTTACAATTAATGGGACGTCAAATACTAATAATTAATATATATTGTGCTGTATAAAGAGCAATCTTACGTTACCAAATCCTTTCTTCTCTTCATTAGCAACGGTAGGTTGATTCGATGGCTGTTTGTTCTATTAAGTTAGATATCGCTCACCGCTCGTACTCACTACTTACACGCTTGTCGCTCGCAGTGACAAGCGGAATAAGGAAGCAATGGCTGTGATATCTATATGTCATTGTTAGCGAATAGCGGTATGTTGTGTGTCGGTTTGTTTGGTTGCGCCAACCGTGACATTCTGGTGATATTTTAAATATTTAGTTACGGTCACTAGATCACGGTTAATGTATGTGAAATTTGTTAAGTCACTTTTGGAAAGTTTACATGTGTATATTTAGTTAATTTGCAAATTTGTTTTTAAGGATTCGTAATATTACGGAAGTTCGAATTTGACAGTTTGTGGTAGTCTGATGTGCAGGCGTGTGTACAGTGAGTGATCATGGATCATCAATTTACAGAACTTGAAACAATTTCCCCACTGTATCATATGCTAGACGCAGATTGAGCCATAACGATTCGAAAGCTGAATGTGCCTTCCAAAGTAAGAAGGATTTATTCACTTATCTAAATACCAGCAAGCCGCTGCGCCGACGAGCTCTTATTTAGTACACAAAACTGCTTAAAAGTCAAAGTACAGAAAGTGCAGAACGCAAGAATGGCTTCTAACGTTCGGATTCAAGTAATTTTTTATAAACCCCACCTTCCTCCTTTTTTGTACAATATGTTATTAGATCAAAACTTTATAGCATGAAAACTCTTTAATTAAACACAAACATGAATCTTTTCTTCCAGATTAACGCCTTTTTTTGTTAAAGTATATTGCCGCTCATCAATTTAATAACTTATTTTTGTGAATAGCTAATAATCGAGTTCGGGGTGAATAGCTGAATGCATTCTTTTTATAATGACCCATAAAGCGCTACCATATCTTTTTGTTGGATATTTTAATTGTATTTTAACAAATGAGTGAGTAAATTGTTCTATGTAGAGTTCTAAATGTTGAATATATTTTTTCATTTGATTAAAAAACTTGACCGAACACAAAGTTAAATCACTGCATTGAAAGTAATAGAACAGGTAACATTTTTCCATTTTACAATTAGCTCTTTTCTTAAGGTTCAAAGATTAATTTCCACAGTCCAATTGCCTACCTGTACGACCACCGACATAGTCTTAGACACATCTCACAACGCGCAACAGTAAAAAAAGACGAAGCAACAGATACATTGCAACGCGTGAAAATAAACCTTAATACTCATGGATAAAGTTACAGTGACTCTCATATAACAAAGCGGTCGACCCATAAATTCGCTGAGACGTTACAATTTAATTAAGGGCGGGATTCTAATTATGCTGATCATTTTGTTGCTTCTACCTTCTACCCATTCACGATCGATTAAGCAACACACTGTCACAATTTTGGGGACAAATATTTCGAATGATTCTCAAATTGTTCGCTTAACCATAAACCCGTGATTAACATTGTAACTATTAAACATGTTAATTTTACAACAAGTTTCATTCAATTCTAGCCCGGGAGCTACTTTCATTTATTTCTTGTCGTCATCAAAACGTTATAAGTGACCGAAATTTTATCGGATATGGAGATCTCCCGAGCCACCGGGTAAGTGATGTCTTAATAATGACAAGAGGTTAAAATATCGTGGGATACATCTCGATACACAGACAGACCGAATTTCATGACAAAGGAACGGAGGGCCAAGTATTTTGTCACTGTTGAACTGATCGAATCAGTTTGGCCTACAAGAATTAAATACTTGAAAAAAAGACATCCGAATGGGATGGTAGTTGATAGGTACAGATTTTTATTCCGTCAATGGTATGCGATTATCTTGGATGAGTAAAAAAAATAAGTCAGTAACGAACGACGTTCTTGTTAATTTCTATCATTTCGAAATTGAGTTAGTAGGGATTAATAGGTGGTGTCACGATATTGGGATTTAGCTCGATGGCCTATTAGTAAAAAGCCACACGCAATGTCGATATAATAAGCCCGTAAAACGTCGCAGGAGCCATTGGAACGTGTAATTTGAAAGGTTTCAAATAAGACATCGCACCAATTGTTCTGGCCGAAAGGGTTTGTTTTTAGGTGAATCAATCATATAATTATTTTTAATTGGGCATTGGGTATGATGTAACATCTGCTTGTTTTGATGTTGAATTAATTTTTTTCCAAATTAATATTTTATTTACTAAGTAGAAATTTGTGTTTTTAATGTTCTTGTAAGTCAAGTATGTGGAAACAGTCAAACTGTAACTGTGAATTACAAAACCAGATAATAGTAGTCAAATTGTAATCTGTGATCGCCATCATTACCAACCTGATTGACTGTTATTTTAATGTGTTAGTAAATTTAATTTACATCGAAAACAATAATAATATAACGATTAAAAAAGGAACGTTTCACTGTCAAATTTTAAAAAAGCACGATTCAAATTCGTTAGGAAATCACAACGCAATGTGACCTAGTAGCTCAATTCTTCTTTCATTAATCTTAAATAATATTAACTTTACTATTTTAAAACTAGCACCACTCAAGTTTGAAAGGGAAAGTCAATGTCTTGGTAGCTCAAATGTAGGTGCTACTTTAAAATGTTATAACATCATTAACGTAAACTTAAATAAAAACGATGCAAAAGCTCGAACGAAACTAAACTGCTTTAATTATTGAAGCACCTACATAAAACGTTAAAAATATTTAAAAACTGCATAAATAAAAAGGGTTCCTGTGTTGTCGGTGTGACATTCATTACATATATTTTTATGCGTCGCCACCCAAAGAGCAAGAGCGTTGAATGAAATATCAATTAGAGCACTTTTTGGCCAACAAAAAATATTATCTTTATTTCTCAATTTCGCTAAGTGAATTCGTGGTGTATGTCATTTCGTGTTTTTGCTGTCGGCGTGTCGACGGTTTGGGCGGTAGGGTAATGAGGAAGGAGAAGTATTTATTATTAAGGGGCGCTTTTAAGCTCCAGTGCTCTTCATAATATTTATTATTTTTTTACGGTTTATTATAATGGCCTCGCAATTTTCTGATCCATATTTAGAGTTTTGTACTCTGCTGAATACAAAAGATAATTATATTCTCATACTCCTTTTTACAGCTGCTGTAATACATTGACAACAAAATCAGTTTAACACCTTCAAAAATAAAATATTTTTTTTTAAATCTAAATCTCTTCCATTAAAATCACTTTATATGTATGTATTAAACACTTTTAAAAAGTTCTAAAAACTATTTTTACTGCAATATTACTACACATTACTACACTCCACATTCATGACGCATGGTACGTATGTAGAAGAATGGGCGCATGGAACAACATAGGTACATGCAGAAGTAACGATATAGTACTTTCATAGGGTGAAAAAAAACTGCTATGCACATGCTAGGCTCTTTTTCATATAAACAACCTTCTAAATGCTAATCCAATAATATTATTACTTTTTTTACTATATTGTATTTGTATCGTGTATTGTTATCTGTCTTTTTCTGTTATACGATTACATAATTGTATATGCCAAAATTATTATTATAAGTGTGTTTTTTTATCAGCTAGAAGCCGGTTTTCTATACAATTACAGGTACAAACCCAATAATTAGAGGATTAATGTGTTGTCTGTATATTATTGTCATGTCTGATACTAATTTAGTGATGTGATAGTAAGTGCGCATGACAAATAAGTTTACATCAATTATTAATATTTATTATTTATTTTTTTTCATTCTTAAAACTAGATTTTTACAATATTTTAATAAAAAAACAATAAAACATTATAACAACCTAATTCTAGAGTACCGCCAGCAATGGGGCAGGGCCCAAGCTACCGGTGGCGGTGGTCAGGGCTGCAGAGTGAGGAACCTCCTGACAATACGCGCCGTGTCAAGAAGTACTGCTCTATAATATTATTATTATTAGGATTGACGAAAACGTTTATACCTATTTCTACCTCCAAACTAGTACTTAATAGTACCTCCTAGTGAAATTTAGAGTACAGAGGCTTAAACATTAAACTCTGGGGTCAGTATCGCGTGCGTAATACATTTGGTATATATAGTAAGCGCATATGTACTGCGATGATCGCTATCCATCAGGCGAGCCATATTGCCGGTTTAGTAACATAAAAATCGGAGTTTATCATTAGTTCATGCCGTATACAGCCTTCCCCTTAAGCCGCAAGTCTCGCTTATAAGCCCCGGCGACAATGTGAGTGCATACGTGTAAACAACGGGCCTCGGTAACGCGCGTTTTTGCGCTTTGATTTATTGTGTCGCGTTTCAAAAGTGAGTTTTTACCTCGCGCCACACACAGCCATTGTGACGTCGTCGTTGCCGTATGCAAATAATGGAGTACAATTTTGCGGGGAATATCGTAAGATTGTATTGACTCACAAAATATTTATTTAACGCAAATATTTTGATATATTCTCATTCATTTTGTTTGGACACTGCATAATTGGTATAATAACGATTAGATAGTTATAATCTTTAACATCAGCATAGATCTTGTTGCCGCGTTGAGGGCAACTTTTTGGAAAATACCTCACAAAAAGTGAAACAAACATAGCTAAGATTTATATCTAATAATAATAGTATTTACTATAAGTATATACTTGCGTAATAATTGTATTTACTGTGTGTTCTCTCTCTATTATAATTTAGCATTGTAAAAATATAATCTAACATAAATTACTGTATTATTTGGTCTAAAATAATTTTGTTTGCTGGAATGGTCACATCATCATTAAGAAAAGGAAATTATAGAATATACTACCTAACTAAATGATTTATTTTACAGCAAACATAATTCGTTGTTCGTTGTTCGTCTACCAGCATGGCCGCCGGCGACGGCGTGTAGTCGTAATATTTTAATTTTCCACTTCACGTAAAAATACATACAAAAATAATATATCCGCATGTGACATGTCAATAAAAAACTTAAGATTAATTATCGTTCACTTCATTAGTGTAATCACTTATAAAATATGCATACAAAAAAAACCCACCAAAGTCGCCAATATTATTAAGCAATAAATGCGGACGATATGACGTCACCCGATAAAAATGTTGAATAACCATAAGGGCCTCACTACGTATGTTACTCTCCTTCTAATTGGCGTCTTATTTAAATTCCGAAACGCGAATTATTTTGGGTCTTAAACATGTTGCATGTCTTGTATAAAACCTACTTCTTTATTATGTGAGGAGCTTTTATGCTCCTGCAGTGGCAAGCATCCTCATTTCGCGATCCGGTAATATCATTGCCACTTTATTCCGTTAGCTGTATCAACCGATGTCGGTCCCTTGCACTGAAAAAGGTAGACCTTGTAATCCTGTTTAAGTGCGCGTCTTCACTAGTATTAAACGAAATAAAATTAAAATTTTACGATGTGAAATTGGTCTGTCTATTAAGGATTCTATTACGCTCGTAATGGGCATAGACCACATAGCTTCATTAGGACACTGACTAGATCAGCCGCTAAAGTACAAAGGCATACTTTTTATAAGTAATTTCCAATTATCACGGCTATATTCACTATAAGATGGTATGATTGCTTGGAAAATTGAGACCTTTTAAATTCCTGATTAACAAAACAGTTGACGACTGATCAGAAATACAACCTACTTTTAGCGTAAAAAGGTGTTTTAACTCCGTGTTTTTAAGTTACAAAGTAGTGTTTAATTTGCATTCAGGTTTTAAGGTAACTTCTAGTAGAATTGTACAAAAACAGAAATATCAACAGTCAATATATAATGCAGCGTTCACGGTGGAACGCCCCGCTGGTCCGGCGGGCTCACGTGGCGCTGTCTATAGCCGGCAAATCGCTTTTTAACATATAACCCGGTCATTTGTAAATTAAGGGAAATATTCGTTATTTATTCATCACTTCTAGATGGGCTCCCCACCGCGAAATCATTTTAATTAGAAGGCATCTCATCAATTTCTCATTGTTATGATTCACTATTCAACTTTTTGAAGACCTCCCGTTGTATGATATGGTATTTTGAGGGTAATTTGTTATTAATGTTCGGGCGATTCAATGAGATACGGGGACTTTTTCTCCATCAAATTTTTTAGGGAAAATGTTGTGCTCCCGTTTTCTTGGTTTATGCATATGGATAGAAGATGTCTTCATCAGTAGATATTTTGAGAAAAACATGGAGTCCGACGTAATGGGAAGTCGGCATATCTTTTATTTATACCGTCGCGTCGTCGTAAAAACCTTAAAATACTAATATTTTTACGGTTTCTTCGCTGTAATGCTTTTGTGACTGCGAATATCCTCTTCACAATTCGGACTTACGGTTCACTGACTGTTTTAACGTCCATTTTATAATGATTGAAATGAAACAGTTTTTACGCATTTACGCGCGTTTATTTTATACATTTGACGTTGTTTAATAAATGTGCAATCAACGCGGGTAGATCCGTAAACGTTGTTTCATTTAAATGTGTATCTAATGTTAGCGTAAACTTAAGAAAACAATATTTTATAATTATACTAGCGGCCCGCTCGCGACTTCGTCCGCTTGAGTGAATACCCGTGTCCTATAGAACTCTAAAGCAGCGCCACCTACCGGGTCTATTTATAAGCATTTATTATACATATAAACCTTCCTCTTGAATCACTTTATCTATTAAAAAAAACCTCATCAAAATCCATTGCGTACTTTTAAAGATCTAAGCATGCATATGGACAGACAGACAGAGGGAAGCGACTTTATTTAATACTATGTAGTGATTTAAAATTCCAAATATGGCTTAAGTATTATCTTAGAACTTTTTTTTTAAATTTCTTTATTTCCTTAACTAACAGTACATTGCATTATATATTTTTTGTCAAACTGTAATCATTAATCAATCAATAATCAATGAAGTGGCTCGATGGCGCAGTGGTTAACGCGCCCGGTGTGCGAGTGCTGAGGTTAAGCTACTTTCGCAAAGGCCGGTCGTCGGATGGGTGATCAAAAATGTATCATCTCGAGCTCCTCCGTGTTTCGGAAGACACGTAAAGCCGTTGGTCCCGGCTGCATTAGCAGTCGTTAGTAATCACCAATCCACACTGGGCCCGCGTGGTGGTTTATGGCCCGTTCTCCCTATCGATCCATAGGGAAGGCTCGTGCCCCAGCTGTTAGGACATAAAATAAGCTGATGATGATGAATGAAGTAGCAATATATATTATAGATATCAGTATGTTAAGTACAGGTTTTTCCGCAAAAGTAATTTATTTATTATGCGGGCTGGTGGTCAGCACTCGTAAAAATATTAAATTGCAACTTTCTTTCGTAAGTATTGCCGTCAACAACAAAATAATTGTTAACAAATTGTAACAATGGGTAATAGCCATAGGTGGAGAAAAACTTATCAGCATCAAACGTGTTTAAATCGTATCGGCTTTGGGTCATCAAAATGCCTCAGTAATTCTACAATTGGTCGCCATGTACATTGAATGATGTCACGTCAGTAGTCTCCATTGTCAATCAAAACATTGTCACTGAGAAATTGTTATTTTATTGGTCACTCCAATTACAGGGTAATTTCGTTGCGACAATTAAAGTACCTAATTACATTTATTATTCTGTTAATTCTTGAGTTGAGATGGTATTTATTCCAGAAACTTCGTTCTTACGCTGTACGCTAAACTTGATATTATTCATATTTTTAGTTAAAAAAACCATATTTTGCAAATATCAATATTTATAGTACTACAACTTTGATATATGAAAGAAGACTTTTAAAGACTTTTTTTTACTAAACAATAGAACCAGGCACTTAACACTTTTTGCAAAAAAATTATTTATTCATGACGTGACAATAGAGTATGTGCTTCTTTGTTAAAATAATAACCTAATTCACAAAATAAAGACACGCACGTATAAAAGAGGTGTGTCAACAAAAATAAAAACCGGCCAAGTGCGTGTCGGGCCACGCGCAGTGTAGGGTTCTGTAGCCCATCTCAATAATGAGGACTCTGAGAAGAGGGCTTTAATGAACATTTATTTAACGAGTACATTTTATAAGTTGGTCGACTGTTACTCATAAACTTGTCAAGCCTACTTAGCTGTGATAGTTTTCCTTTTAACTTTGTCATTTACAACTACCGTGAATTTTTTCACGTATCTAAAAACAACCATTTGGCTGGCTGGGGGGGGCACTTGACTTTAACTAAATTTTGCACTTGACTTTAACTTTAAAGCTTATTAGTTCACAAACGGATGCCTCAATCAAAAAACTGTTTTCACATACCCAATATTTTTTAAATTGCTTTCCAACGACTTCCCACACTATGGGGTAGACAAGAAAAAAAATTACATCTCCACTTCACGCGTAGGAGAGGTAACAAAAAAAATTTTTTACAAAATTTTACTTCGCCTTTTTGTCGGCGTGATTAATATGTATATCCATGTCCAAATTACAGCTTTCTAGTACTAAGACTCTATGAGCTAGGCTGGGGACAGACAGACAGACATGGCGAAACTATAAGGGTTCCTTGTTGACTACGGAACCCCAAAAAAGTAGGTAAAAAGTTAGTAATTTTAAAAAGAAATCATATCTGGAGTGCCAGCTTTATAAAATGACAGATTTCGGTGTAAACAGTATGATTACAAACCTAAGCACGTATTAACGCCAATAAAATCTTAACTGGTGCCACCAAGCGCCGAAAACAATAAAGTTCTGGCGCCACTCGCCACAGATTATGGCACGTTCAACATAATGAGCGGGAAATTGTTGGTACGTGACAGATTCTTTTTTTTTTTTTTTCAAGGAAAGTAAAAGTTCGTGCCTCGGCATCTAGCCCATTGACTTATTCGGTAGCCGATGAGAGCTGCGACTTGAATAAGAATTAGGCTTACAATTTGTGAATGGGAGGTAGCTTCCGAGTAATTGTTGTCCTTTTGGAGAAAGTTTAAGAAAAAGTTCATTAATAAAATCCGTGCCTCGTCAGTACTTACTGCGTTGATGTCTAATCTAAAGGACGACATGTCAGAATGCCAGCTCCGAGCATCACTTTCATCACTTTTAAATTTGTATTCTTGCATATTCAATTTTTGGTGTTGAATTGACAGTATTTTCTTGTTGTTTTTTTACGGACGCCTGCACGTCAACCTATCAAAAACTGTCAAATTTATTCAATACATTTTCATCCATATATTTTAGTAATAAAGTTCATAGTCTATTGAGGAAATTTTACAGTTTGTGGTAGGTTGATGTGCAGGCGTGTGTACATCTTAGTTACCATAGTATTTTTTAAGAGCCCTTGCTGAGTTTCTTGCCAGTTCTTTGCAGTAGGTACAAGGTCTTCCGTCCTGTGTAGGCTTACGAACCGATGGCACAGTGACATTCACAAGAGCTACTTGTAGCCTGAACTGAATAAATGATTTTGGACGCGCTCTGACGCCGTGGCAGAGCGGCTTGTGCGTTTGTGTTGCGACCTTGAAGGTTAATAGCATCTTTTGCAAACAGATGGTCAATCTTTAGCTCCTCTGTGCTTCGTAAGGCACCGTAATAGACCAATAGACCATTTATTTCACAAGATCGCAGTCGTTTAAAACCAACTGTACTGAATTGGAGGGTTATAGCCCGATTTCCCCCTCAGTAACATTAAAGACAAAAAAGTTCGGCTTTTTCCTTGCGTATTGAACTAAATAAGCTATATATATTTACAAAAATAATGGTTATACCAAGGTTTCATTTGATTTGACTGAGTTTATAAAATAAAAAAATAATAAATAATAAAACACTATAAGTGTAAACACCGCGCAACTCAAAACGGTCAACTATTCAGGCAGGAGACAAAAAAGCCATTATTTCCTTAGCATTTGAGTGTACACTGTGACTACTCTCTGACTTTGTCGACGGAATAAAGCGTTGCAATTGGTTTATCATCGTTTTGATTGGTCATGATGCATCTTTGATTTTCTATCCAAAAACATGCCTAACTCAAAATTAACCGCTGTTAGAACTTAAGCGACGTTATGTTTTATTGTCATTAAAACAAATTGTATTTGGTTTTCATTGTTCAATTTGTAGATCTTGTGTTAAGACATTGTTATATTGTTGTGAATGTTAATTAGTACACCATAAAAGCACTTAGGAAGAAATAAATACATTTAAAATTACATGAAGATTACCAGGCGTGTCCTTTAAACGACTCATAAGATAATCAGTATATTGGGTAGCCATTTCGGCCCGATATCATTCTGATTAACGCGTTTGAACGGACAGTGGACAGTATAACAATCGTGCCACTGATGCGTAATTTCAGACACATGTGAAACCTTTTTTATAATTATGATAATAATTTTATTTTATTAATAAAGTTTATATTTTATTTGATAAAGTTTATATTACTTGTCGTTTTATTACATTTTGTAATTAAATTTTTTGAAAGTATGTCTATTTTTTAGATCAGTTTCAAATTTATCATTTCGATTTTTTTTTATCTACCTTTATCATCACAAGAATAAATAAAAAAAACTTACGTAAGAGCAAAATGTAAGTATGGACTGCGTTCTTATTGGAAATTATGGTTTTTCTTATTAGACCTTTTATAATTCAGTTACGAGTGCTTAAATCTCTTCCGATCGTTATAATCCCATTTTAATTACGTTTCTACGCTATATGGGCACTTCTCGTTAAAATGTTGTATTTTTAACAACATAAGCAATAGGAGGTCCTTCCATTGCATCGGATTTTATGGTACTTACTAATTTAATAACTTTGCCAATTGTAATAATTTATTAAATATTTGAACTAGCTAGCAACTATGTCACCCGACTCATCATTAAATACAGAGTAATGTGCATTTCTAAATGGAAGCTACTGTCCTGGGATACAACGAAATTCAGTAAGACATTTTGCATTACCTACTACTTTGGATAAATATATATATATATATATATGTGGTGCGTTAACCACTGCGCCATCGAGCCCCTCCAAACTTTGGTAATACCTATAAACTAGGAAAACTATTTTATGTATTAATGTAACCTTGTTTCAGATATTACACTTTTATATAAGATAAACTAAATAAGCCTGATCTTATTGATTTTGTAAGTTATAGTTTCAACTAAAACAGCTTTCATTTGGGAAAATTTGCATTAGATTAATACCTTTTTCATATTACATTAAAAGTTAAAAGCCAACGAATATCAAGAAACAGTACATAGCAACAAAACACTCTCTATATTTACAGACCAGCATTTCAAATTTAAGGTAACTAAAATGATTTAAGAAAACGGTCACGATGACTTGATTTTTACGTTATTCGAGTAACTATGTGCTACGAACGATTGCTACTGGCAACATAAAGTCTACAACTCTCATTATTTTTATACAACAACGTAGCAATACAAAGTAATGTGGTAGGGGAAACAAAGCACTTTCTCTTGAGACATTACCCGCCTACAATTTCCCGCGATACCTATAGTATTCACAAATCTACGACTAGCGACGACCTTTCTCCGCTGTGATTGGAGGGGGAGTGCACGCGAAGGCAGCGCAGCCAATAGGGCGCCGCGACGCCTGTAACGGGTCTTAGAATTAGAGGTAGATAAACTTTGTTAGTGCAACGCCTCGGTAGCCGAGTGCCAACGCGCTAAGATGTCCAAGGCTTCATTCTCAGGACGGGTAGTGTTTTTAAGACGACACCTCGATTTGTGAATGTTCAAAAAGGCTGAACCTTACGGGCGCTGTCATAAGGTCTGTGGCACTGTAAATATTTTTTAAAAGTTATTAATGTCATATATCAAAATATGCAGCAATCAAATTAAGAATTGGCAATCCAGAGGGGCAATGTTGCCAGCATTCTTGGGACCGTTCCCATGAGCCCACAGTTGGAAAACATCTTTTATTTATAGGTATTTAGTTTTTCATTTTCTATTTTTCTTCTCTGTTTTTTTTTAAGTTCACTTGAGTAATGTTTCTTTTTGTTGTGTATATATTACTTATGCTTTAAGTAGGTACCTAATAAATGTTGATGAGAATAATATTGAAACAATGATGTTATCAATATATTTGAGTGATTTCAAAACATTAAGTAATATCATTGTAATTATAGCGTAAAAGATTTTTAGAGGTGTCGTAAAGAATTACTATCGAGTCAAAGTTGCACAATCGTGTTTTTGAGAAAGGGGTTTAAAGACAAAGGCTAAAGTTATCAATATCAAAATTTCAGATTCGTTGGTCTTGTCATACTCCTACAACTAAAGTTCATGTATTTTTTCCACGTGTCGCCTTAATAATTTTCGAAAAATATCTTAGGGTTGTAATCACGCATGCATTTAGCAAGCTTGGTGAATATGCCAATGGAAACCCACAATGGAAACCTTTTATCCCACAGTAAATGACAGTAGCCTTTGTCTTATATAAGACAGTATACAGACTGTAACCCTAGTTGATGTAGAGCTTTGCAGCTCATGAGCTAATGTTTGTGTAAAATGGTACACACGCCAGCACATCAACCTACCACAAACTGTCAAGTTTCTTCAATAGAATTTGAACTTTATTCCCTAAGCATATGGTTGAAAATGTAAAGAAGAAATTTGACAGTTTTGGATAGGTTGATGTGCAGGCGTCTGTACATTGTTTTGACAGTATTGAAATGAATTTTGTGTGTGTATAGGCAAATGATTCCGCTCCACCTGGTGTTATGCAGAAGCTTAGTCCACATGCAAAGACAGGCTCCTTACCTTACCTTCCGATCCGCAAGTTGCTTCTTCGCATCTCGTTCCTCGTGTCGTCATATTTTAGGCATCCCTATATTTTAGGCAGAACATACGTTTCCTTCTCAATTGTATTTACTAAATTATTGAGCGCGGAATCCTTGACCTTTGTTGACGTGTTTATCTTACTAGCCTTGGATGGAAAATACTCATTAGCGAAAGTGATAAACATAATTAATCAACTCGGATGGGTAGTCTTTGGAAAGCTAAGGACTGTGTTCCGGTGTGACGACCCACACTCGCATAAAGACCAAAGTCTTTGGTGTATGCTCCCGACTAGTCCCGACTGTGGCCTAGTATGCGAAATGAAGACTGGACACTTACCACCACGATTATCCGAAGACTCGAGCTGCTCGTGGTCTTATAAGAATACAAGTGGTCCTATAAGGACTAACAGGCGTGCATGCCGAACCCAAGAGACCCATATTCAACAGAGCTTGAAGAAGAACTTATTTTCTCGCCGCCCATAAACCTAGTCACATATAAAACTACATTAAAAGTACATTTTCTAATAATACATATTCAATTAAATATTTAATGTTTCTCGTTAACTTATAAGATTTCAAGTTTCCTTTAAATGGCATCAGGAAACCAGAGAACCAGTAAAATAACAACTTTTTGTTTCAGTACGTCAACACGAGTTGGTCGTACTAAGTTTCAAGTGCAGAAAAGTTGCACGACACGCGCTAATTAAAAATTAATAACACCAATATCTCACATGCGAATTCATAAACTACTTTGTTACTTGACGAATTGTGAGCAACATAAAGAGAGCTGATAAAATCGCGTAATGCGTAATAAATAATTTGGGGGACGCATAAAAAATCTCTTGCTCGCTAACTACATACTGCGGGTCTCCGATGACGAAAAAAAACGAAGGTTCCTCGGAAAATATTAATTGATGCCGTCGTCCACTGTGATTAAACACACGTGGCCGTCTAAATTAGGGTTACCCGCTTCAATTCCTCTTGTTACTTGACGCGGATTTGTATGTTTCACACAAATGAAATCTTTAACTCTTTAAAGATAAGTTTTATGATGTACGCAATGATATTACATTAAAAGGATGTACGTCAAAATTATGAACATACAAATAAAGTCCTAATAAGTTTTTAATTAAAAGTTACATTTTTGTTACTACAAAGGTTTGGCTTTTTAATCTTATTAGACTTTAAATGTAAAACATTGAAAGCTACAATTAAATAGTAATTATATTTTATTCCAATTTATTCCATCATCCCGGACTTAGTAACCCACTTATTTTGCTAATTTAAATAAATTTGACATCCTGTATCGCTTGGTATTGTTTGTTTCATATTAACTTTATGTCCATTGTTAATATGAAACCTTGCATTTTTATGTCCATTTTTTCTTTTTATAAAAAATATATTTATGCAGCTTCTGGTAATAAGTGTGATCAAATTATCTATGTCAATTACCTATCCATTTCTGTACGACTTTTTATGCGAAATAAAAAAATATAAATTAATTTGATTGGATTTTATTTGAAGAAAAGAAATAGCCCCTCCCAATCCGTTTACGCAGAAATACTAGAATACTATGCCTTCTTTTTAATATCCTTTTCAACCCTTCCTACGGTAGGAAGGCCTACCTGAAAGAGCGGTTCACCTTTTCCCATACTTCTAATGTTCCTTGTCGCTCACACCTCCTCAATCTTCTTTTTCTATTCCTCTTCCGTTCATGCAGTCAGACTGTGGAATGACCTACCACCCAGGATTCGGGAGTCCACGTCGATTTACTTGTTTAAGAAGCGCGTAAAGGATTACTATCTTTCCACTTGAGTAAGTCATCGTTATTGTATATTGTATGTTTAATTTGTGTCGTAACTTAAACACTCTTTTTTGTTTTATGCACACTTATTCTACTTTTCTTTGTGTCTTCTCTTTCTACGGGCCTGCTGGAAGAAATTTCAATCTGAAATAAGCAGCGCCCTTGTACTTGTCTATTCTTACTATGTTCTCCCTTCTGTTTGTTTGTGTGTACATAAATTATAAATAAATAAATATAACATAATATAATAAATAATTTATATTATTTAACTTGTGTAACACTACTTACCTACTTAATAAAGTTGTCATTCCTTTTGTTCCTATCTGGTAATTTAATTTAGAAAATATGTGACGCATACTCCGCCGATCTGGTTGATAAGTATGCCGTTGTCCCATGATAACCTTTCATTGTGATACTTTTGTCCACATTATTTTACATACCTAAAAATTAATAAAATTATTTAATTAATTAAATTATGTTCAAATGAAAAAACTTAGTAAAAACTTTGTGTCTGACGAGGACCGTTTTAGACAAAGCTTATTTAGAAAAACGTTGATAATGTCAAAGCAAACGGCAGCCCTAATCTAAATACAAACTGAAGTATTATCCCCCGGCGGCAATCCCTCCGAGCCATAATTAGAGTCACACATTAAATGAGGATAATTGTATTGCGCCCTCTAATTTGAAACCTCCGAAATAAAGAAGACACAATGTTACTTAGCTGCAGGAAATTAATTTGGCAAAGAGCCCGCGTATGTCGTGAACTAATTATTATACCTGCAGGATATTTGATTTGGTAAGTGTTGACATATTAATTTGTTTTGAAGTGTGTTGGTGAAAAGTATCTTAGTGTTCGGGTTGGGATTTTGCAAGTTAAGCAACTTTCACAATGCTCTGGGTATGGGTGGCCAAATTAGAAAATTTCAAGTTCCTCTGTTTTATGGAACTGTTTAACCGCCTCTGTGGTCTAGTGGCTAAGACCACCGGTTTAGACCTAAATGTCCCGGGTTCAATTCGGGGAGTACATGTTTGTGTACTCGGTTTGGTTGGTGGTAGGGCTTGTTTGTCCGCCTGGCTAGCTACCACCATCTTATCTAAATATGTCGCCAACATCAATGTTTGTAGCATTGTTGTGTTCCGGCAGCTAGAGATAAGATAGCCAGTACCTCACTAGTTGAGGATCCCGGGTAAAGTGCGCTTCCATCATTGGCCTTATCATCACTTAACATCAGGTGAGATCAAGGCACTGTGCTTACCCGTCAATATAAAAAAAACTGATGGTAGATTCAGTTGTTTAGTTAAATTAATTATTTATTGTTATTTGAATTTTTATACTTAGTTTTGATGGCAATAACTGCCTGTGAAGGCTTATATTGAATAAACGCTTTGATTTGACTTTGAACGTGTTTGAAAGCCGTTGATACTGGTTGTTGTCGTAAAATGGCTGTAGTTGAAACCCACCCACGTTGTGGTCCTACGTGGCGTGTTATGGGTCCAATCTCCCCTTATGCTGTTTAAGTAACGTTTTGCACAGCAAGAGCTTCTCTTTTCTCCATTTCTTTGTCATATTATAGAAAAAGTCCTTACCGACCATAGAAGGGTATACATATACCATTCTTTACTTTCCATCATATTAAAAAGCACAAACAAATTGGCATAAGAATAAATGTCGTCGTCATATTGTAAGATTCGTAATTTTACAAACAGCCTCACCTATTTATAAACGGCCGTTAGTTTATAAAACGATGAATTTTACAATCTGCCGACGACGCTATAAACACAATATCATAGTGACAGCCGCTTACCCCGACAAAATCATTTGTCACAAGGCAACTTTTACCCTAAGCCATGTCACACCGCCAATGACATCGCCAATAAATATAGACGGTGTCTGTAATTACACCTTACCTCAACATCTACATGGGACCGCTCAAGCTTCTTGTACGACAATAAACAACTCTCGCTGTAACCTTCAATTGTTTTATTTGTGGAACATTGTCCTTACCTATGCTCAACTGGTCACATAAATAGTATACAAACACTGCTTCAATCGGCACCTCAGAATAAATTCAATAATTAATATTAAACACGATCCAAGTTTGAGATCGTCGAGATATTCACTTGATGAAGCTAAGCCATTTGTTTGATAAATGAATAATGGCTGGATGTTGTATGAAACCATTTAAAAAACAAACAAAGTTAAGAGCGCTACGAAAATATATAAAATTGCTATTAGTGTATTGTATTTACCGATGCTCTGGTTGGGAAAGCTATATGGTACTGTTAGAATATCAATTTAAAATATACCTAGTTATATGCTACCATATAGTTAGCTGATAGTTAGCCAAAGGCAGATAATTAAAAAATAGTGAGCAACCTTTTTTAAGATAATTTGTTGTTGCCGCTATAACCTTTTTGGCGGTTCCTCAAGCTTTTGTGTCAAAGCCTGGTGATATTGTAGGGGTCAGTGCAGCGCTACGCTAGCATGTCTCCACAACTGACCAGTTACTCCGGGGAGTTCGAGACGGATTACAAAATATGATAGAAGTTTATTATATTTAGTGAGATGTGACGCATTTCAGCTTATACACAGGCTATATCTTCTGTGCGTGTGTATGTTACTGAACTCCTTCTAAACGGCTGGACCGATTTAGATGAAATATTGTGTGTGTGTTCTAGTGGATTCGAGAATGTTATAGATTTACAATTGGACCCGGTAGGTGGCGCTGCTATAGGGGTCCATCATGGGATACGGGTGTTCTTAAGCGGACGAATGGTTTGTTTGTTTTATTGTCTTGGAAACTGTTAAAGCGGTACGAAGTTCGCTGGTCAGATATTCTTATTATAATAAAGGAAAGATAGGTTATAAACATCAATCGTAGAACTTTCATTCCCAAGAAAGCGATTATTCCGTTTTATTATCGACACGTAGGAACAGTAGCAAACAACCAATTAGCAGTTACGATACAGTCGCTTAAATGCACCGTGCCTAACGCATGAAGCCATTAATTAAAAATATAATAAAGTTCGCTACAGATTGCTTATTATCTCACGGTCGATTATGCGCCCGTCTTTGGTGTTACCGATGCAATCCACGTCCGATTTTACGAGCATGTCAATTGATAGCCGATTATCGAAGCTTTTAATATCTTATTGGATTTTTTATAAATCCTTACTCAATATTTCAATGTTTTATTGAAAAGTAAAAAGCATATATACTGTCCCAATACTGGTTAAAGGCCTTTATCATTAAAATAAAATCATTGCTACAATTGACGGGGGTATTGGCTTAATCACCTCGCTTGGTGATCACACACCCCCGGGCTATGCATCGAAAAATTCGAAACACTTTGCCTGGGAATTGCACCCGGGATCTTCGGGTATCGGGCCGAGCTCTTTGCCACACGGCCACCGCAGCATTATTGTTATTGAAAAAGCGTTTTAAAAATATAAATGTAACACATTGTTTCCTGAAGTAATAAACGTGAGTTAAAACGTTAAAAAAAACTAGAGTAATCAAAAACGTAAATTCAAGTAAATTTTAGAATATATTGTAATCCTCTCCTTTTTTATTATAGTGCCTAATAGGGCATTGATTCTCTCCTTTTTTATCTCAGTTTTTTTTATAACATTTTTTTTTTTTGCAATTAACGTTTATTATACTCAATCTTACAAGAAACATAACAAAACTAACTACATTAAAGAAAAAAAAATAAAGATAACTAAAGACAAAATAAAACCTATAAATAAAAAAATGTCCTCCAGCTGTGGGCTCATGGGAACGGTCCCAAGAATGCTGGCAACATTACCTCTTTGGATTGCCAAGCTAATACGTTGGCAGAGGTAGCTGCCAGCCTTCTTGTCACCGGAGGCTTCAATAAGGCGAGAACTCAACTCTTTAACGAAGCTGCTTGGCCTCCGGCCCCCAAGGACCCGATGTCTCCACCGCAAACGGAACAAATAAATAATTTAGACCCAGGTTTGCGTATTTGTGCCGTTTGTGATTTTCAGCACTTACCGCAGCAGCCCCCACATGAAGAGAGGTGGCGCGTACATGTGAGGGAGCCACGGTGTTAGCACAGGTTGCATCCCACACCAACGGCCTGCCAAGCTTCCAGGGCCCAATGGTCATCCCGTCAGGTCTCTTGCCATCGCTGAGAGATATACCAGCTGGCTCTAAGACAGCCGGTATACCAACGGTGGCAAAAGCACTGCGGATGATGCTGTTTATTGTGGAGTGACGCAGCATACGCCCAGCACTGCGAGCGCATGATAGGCCGTGGTGGCCAAGCTCATTATTTATTTATTAACATTTCCGTCATACAGTTTACAAACACCTTGTCAGCTTTTCGTAGTTATCGTTTTAAGGAGTTTAAATTTTGCTTACCCACATACTGCAAAACCTGCTGCGCCCCACGACCCGGTCAACCCGAGCCGAGATCATAGCCTTTTCTGCCGCCCACTGGTTGTTCCGCTCCCGTACCGATTCAAACCTCTCGTAGAAACTAGTAGGGTAAACACCTCTGACAGCGCTTTGTTTGACACGGCTTGAGGAGCCGTTTAAGTTTCCCGCCGCCCCCAAATATTGTCCACTGACGATGAAAATGCTGTCAGAGGCTATCAGCAAACTATCTTAAAAAAACATGCTGCGTGCTCGAATAATCATGGGTAACATAGAAATAAGTGTAATGTGCTCCTAACGTCTGATGTGATGACTCCAGGACCATTACTGTAGAATTACCTGCAAGTAAAAGGTCAAGATCAGGAGCTGTGATCAACGTCAACTGCATAATTTACAAAATATTGCCATACTAATTATAGAAAGTTCCAAAGAGAATTCCATATCTTTGACTTGTTTTACTTCTTTGTATTTGATGCCATCAAATATTAATAAGGCTATAATGAATCATTAAGTAACAATTAAAGAATGCTCCCGTTACATCAATATTACCATTAACGACTACCCTTCGCAGACAATATTAAAATCTCAATCAAGACAATGTGTAATTTAATTTTGATTGATAATTTAATTGGATCACAGTGGCTCTGACTTAATGGAAAGGCAACCACTCCGGTAGGGAGCAGTCGTTTTTGCACATACGAGACATTATCAATAGGTCTCCTTTGTAATTATGCTGCCACCAGTTCGATTTATTGTCATTTTTAATAACCGCATCGGTTTCTCGAATAATTCTTGGGCATACTCAGCAAAAGCGCTATTAAAATAATTTATACTAACAGAGACCACAGGACGAGAGGTATTCATGTAAATAGTTATTTAATACGCCAGTTAATAAATTTTCTGCGCCCAACTATATTTATAACGGAGTCGTATTTAGTTTTACATGTAATACAAATGGTAATACCGCGCCGTTGGACACAGACAGATTCCGATTGTCATCGAAACAAACGTTGCTTAACGCTTTCACTGCGTGAATAACGTTTGTTAGCGGCAATAACTTCTAGGGGGCTAGAGGCCTATCATTTACGAAATAACAATCGCAAATAAAACGCGAGGAGTTTACTCGTGCTGGTGTTGGCGGTGCTGGGTGCAAACACCACGGCGGGGTGTATAATTTCGCGTCTGCTGACATGGCGGCCAGGAGTCTCCTATGTGAATTCGAAAGTCATTTTATCGATTTTCATTATAATGAACACCATCGGTCGATGGCTCCATTCAACGATGCCTTATTACATCGATGTTACATCGAATAAATAAATTGACAGATATATTATGTAGTTATTGTCGCTGAAATCTGTGCCGGTTATTAGTTTTTCGAAGAATCGCTATACCGAATATTTAAAGTTCCGTATTAAAAATGCATCGTTGAATGGAGCAGTCGATCGATGGTGTTCGTTTAAGTGAAAATCGATCAGATGACTTTCGAATTCACATTGGAGACCCGGTGGCCAGTGGTTGCCATTTCACAATATATCACGTGCTCGCGAAGCCCGCCACACTGTATAATTCGTGTAATTTATAGTGCACCTCTGACTAGTAGCGGGCAGCCGACACGGCTAATAGCGCGTAACCACGCGACAGGCGCATTCGCATACGCTCGCCTCTAGTAAACGATGGCCAGTGAGCAAATTCAAGTGGCGTCTACAGAGTCTCTATCTTAATTAAATCTAGTAACAACTACCAATATTGCGGACCAATACAAATTGTGGGTTTAAATAGATACAGAAGCGGTGAGTATGTAGTGAGCAGCGAAAATAAACTTAAAAAGCTGCTGGGAACAAAGAAAATATGTACATTTTTGTCACGAATACCGGTCACATAGCGCCATATTTCTAGGAAAGCTAACAAAACACAACACTAGAAACACATTTCTCTGCTACATTTTTCCCCAATTACTTCAATAGTTAAAAGTTTAATAAACTTATGCAATTTCTATACTTATAAGGACAGACTTTTAATATAGGCATAAAGCATTCATTATTTTTATTTCATTTAATCCTAACGTTTCGATCATTTTGCCAGCTCTAGAGTTTCCCTGTCACACAATCGTCACATTGCAATCTCACGCGTGAGTCTCAAACACGATATTATCAAATTCTAAAGAAAGTATTTAAGTAAACTATAAAAATATTGTTTTCTAAAGTTTACGCGAACACTACACATTGAAACGAAACAACTTTTAGGGATCTACTCGCGTTTATTTTACACATTACTTTTAATTAATGTACAAGCTACTAACTAATTATGAGACGACCAACACCTCAGCCTCCCTGTGACCACGGACCCTGCAAAGGGTTCGAAACGTCAGGATAAACATTATCGTCAAGTTTAACAACCAGTAAACTAGCCTGTACGAAGATTTCCAACTGTTCTCCTTTTGCTTCACCATCATGACGCCCCAGGGCTTGCGCTATCTGAGATGGGCATTTGATTAAATGGCCCCTCGTGATGGCCCTACGTAATGTCCAAAGCATCAGCATTTAGACCCGACGATAGTTAAGCAAATGAATGTTTGCGTTATCGTTGCTGTTTTATCTTTTTAAATTGCTCTAGTAGCTGCACAACCTTTCATAATCAATGTAATTATGTTCTTAAGTTAATGGAACTTTGATATGTTTTTATTTGACTCAGTAGGTAGATTCGGTCTACTTGACAGTCACTGCAGCCTATAGACGCTAGTATGACCTATTTACCTCACACGTTGCCGATTCTGATGCCTCCAACAGTTATAATGCAGATGCTATGCCGTCATTACCGGATCAAATATTCTGTAAACTAGAACACAGCCATGCAGGACTCTGTTCCTCGGTGACAGAACTAAGCATAAACGCTTATTTTCACTATTGTGTTTTGAATCATAGATTTGTATAAAATAAATTTTACAAATACTTTTTTAGAAACAAACACGACCAGTATTTTAATAATAGGTACTTAATATATATTTTCAAATTGCAATAGTCATTATTAACTCAACTCATGGACTGCTTATCATTTTAATTTATTATCTCTAATTTTCTAGAACATAAATATACATTGATATTACATGTCATACAGAAAGATGCCAGGTAAGAATTGAGGAGCGTTTTTTTATATCTTCCAGCGTCTATTTCGTAAAGTGACTTTTTGAAAACATTGAAACATTATTGTGCTCCTTCGCCACTATTATAGTGCATCAAATCCTAAATTGACTTTTGCAATGCCATCTAGCAGACTTTCGTTGAAATTTGTTATGTAAGCATTTGGGGATGCGCTTTTCACCCTTAGGCAATCCTACGAATGGCAAAGTAACGCCATCTATGTACGGGAAGGAAAAACTTTGCCGGTGGTTGATCGATTTAGTTAGAGTCTCTATCAAGGGTTGAAATAGATGGCGGAGTCAGTCTCTGCAAGTGAAGCTCTGTGTGAAGAAGAAAAAATGGGCTCTTACCTGCTCCGAGACGTATCAACTATCGTTTTGGGCTCAAGTCTGTTAATTCAATAACGTCTCAATAGTGTGTCGGCAATGTATTAATTATGTATTTGTGTAGATAATATTAAAGAAGTAATAAGTATAATGATTCTAATTTACACCTGTTGTAAAGAAGATACGAGTATACTTCATATTACGACAACCACGAAGAATTAAATAATTATATCTGCAATTACTGCGATATCCAAAATTTAACAATTTTTTTATAGTAATACCTATAGTGCCTTACAAATAAACAAAGAATAAGGTCCGAATAGTTATTCCGTGTTTTGTCTCTTTTACTCTAATTTGAAATGACGTACAAATGACCAATACAAAACACGGAATAACTATTCAGACCTTATTCTTTGTTTATTTATAAGGCACATAATGTTGCGTAGGTTCCCTATATTCTTTAGATTTAAAGACAACAGATATTTGCTCTAATTAGCGTTGGAGAAATGATAAGGCCATTTGTTTCAAACAAAGCCATCAGCTTTTATACGGGGTATTAAGCTTAGTTGTTTAATCAGCATTTCTATATTATTTAGTACGGTAATTTGGTACAAAACGTCTTATGATGATTGTTATAAGGTATTTTGCTAGGCTTTAATTATTATTATTATACGGGTGAGTGGGTTTGTGTGCGTGCGTGCGTGTGAGGGTGTGAGGGTGTGTGAGGGTGTGTGAGGGTGTGTAAAGGTGTGTGGGGGTGTTTTAGTGTGTGTGAGGGTGTATGTGTGTATGTGTATGTATTAGGCTCGTGAATTAAATATAAAAATAGAGAAATCATTTGCAAAAACTGTAACCGATAAATATGACATTTGATAAGTTTCACATTACTTGCGAACAAATAATATAAATACCACTACAACTACGAGTACTACAAATAAAATATGGATGATATTTTTATTCATACAATGAAATTTTTTAGAAGTTATAAATAAAAATATATTAGAAAAATATAATTAGTATTTTAAAAAACTTACTGTGAAATATCTGCTGTATATTAAAAATAGTTCTTGCAGAAATCATCTCTAAATAAGAAACCATTACAACATATTACTTTAAAACACATCGAAGGAAAATACTTTCATCACTGACGAAACCGCTAATCAATAAAAAAAAATTAAAACAATAAATTATGAATTATAAAAAAAGGCCTCGGTATTTGCCGCGTTATTTGACGAGGCGACACAGCCCGTGGCACACGTTGCCGCACCTGCCATTACCTGACGCCATTGCAGCGACCAATATATTTAGGTGCGATGGTAAATAGCACCATAGTGTTGTTTTGTTTTATTTTTTTACCAACAGGGAAGCTCTTCATGCCACCTGATGGTAAGCAGATGAGGCGGAATGTTGAAGGTGAGAAGCGCACTTTACCCGCAATCCACTACTACTGAGGAACTCGAATCACAACAATGCTACTGTCTTTGTTTTTATGGTGTAAGACTTAGATACACACCACCTCGTTGACCGTGTGGCAAAGCGCTCGCTCCGATACCCGGAGGTCCCAGGTTCAATTCCCAGGTCGGGCAAAGTGTGTTTCGGATTTTTCGATGCATTGGTCGGATTTGTGATCACCATGCAACCCGCATTTGGCAAGCATGGAGATAAAAGCTTTACCCACCAATTGTCTTAGCCTTAGCCTAACAGTGGGACAGTTTTGGGCTATTTGCCTACTTTTTTTAAAGATTCAGATAAGATGATGGTAACTAGCCAGGCGGGCTTTAACCTACTGCAATCAAATAAAGTGCACAATGCTGGGAATCATTCCGGAACCGCTGAGTATGGGACCGGTAGTATAGCCACTTAACCACTGAAAAAATTAACATTAAATGTTTATCATAGAAATATTGAGTGAAGTTAAGTAAAAAGATTTTATATAGGAAGCTTACTTCAGAATCATTTTAAAACAGTAATTTATTCTACCGGTTTGAAATGCCTTCTTTCATATGGATAGTAGCTACAATAGAAAACATAATTACTTACTCGATGGTGGATGTCGTCCTACTAAAATGTTAGGCAATCAGAGCTCCTTTCCGTTATAGTAAATGCCTTAATATTAATACCTACTAGCAAATAAATACCTAATGTAATTTTAACTTAACTTAAAAAGCTTAAAGCTCAGGCGTAATGTATACTGAATTGGCATGAATTTTGACATTCGAACAAAAGTAACGTTTTGTTTTAAACGTTGTAATAGAGCTTTTTTATTTTAAACATTAGCGGAGACCGCCCGCGATTCCGTGCTTGAACACATGTACCGCGCGACGATGTAAGTACACACCTATCTAAAAACCTACCAGCCAAATTTTTAAGTTAGTATTTGTTTTCTGAGATTTCTTGATAAGACTGTCAGTAAGTACATACGTAAGTTAATAATAATTATATTTTATATTTACAGATTACGTTGTTCAAGTTATCGCATCAAAAAAACTTTTTATACATTCACCTACGGCTAAAGAATTTATCATGTAAAAGTATGGTTGCTCTTTATGTACAATAATAATGGGAGAGATAAAAATCTTATAACAATGTAAACACCTTATTTTCAATATGATGCATAATGAGATAGACGGTATTACTTTCATGTAAACAATGAACAATTTTGCAAAAAAAGTTTATGAAGCTTATTAAGGCAGACAAAAGCTCCGAGCCATTAATAAAACAATATCGTCGCCGATACGTTTACAGCGCCTATTCTCCTTAACGACTTCTAAATAGACGATGCGAACAGATCCCGTCCTCCGAACAAGGTAATGGACGGGATAATTACGCGCAACGACGTGCAACAATAGCGGCGCGAGCTTACTGCTCTATGGCATAATAAGCGCCGGCGTATTTTGATCGGAGTGCAACAAGTAGCTAGCGGGCGGTGGTGCGGGGAGAGCCAGTCGCGCGTCGGCCGGCGCGCCCGGGCTGCACGCGCGCCCGGCACGCGCCCCACCGCGCGCCCGCCGCCGCAGCCCGCGCCCGCCGCCGCGCGCCGCCCGCCGCCCGCCGCCGCCGCGCGCGCGCTACTTAGCGTCGGGGGTGCGCGCCACCTCCGCCAATCCACCGGCGACCTCCGCGCGGCACGCACACGTGCTCTCCCGTCACACTTGACAAGTTTACACTCGCGATGCCGATGGCAACCTTACACGCTTATCAAAATCTCGGTGTCGATCAGAAACTGACGCACCTGCAGCCGCCTACACCTCGCAGACTTGCGCCCGCCCCCGTCGACCCCAACCGCTGCAAAAAGAGATCTTATCTTCATCAGCCTTATCAGACTCAGCCGGCTTCCGTGGCTAGGAGGAATGCTAGAGAACGGAATAGAGTGAAGCAAGTCAACAACGGATTCGCGGCGCTCCGTCAACACATCCCGTCGGCAGTTTCGGCAGCACTGGCTGGAGGCAGGGGACAATCAAGAAAATTAAGTAAAGTGGACACTTTAAAACTAGCAGTGGAATATATTAAGAGTTTGAAACGATTACTAGACGACAGTGAAGATGGATGTTCAGAAGCTCAGATGGCTTTGGCGATGAGCACAGGCCCTCAAACACCACCGATGTCGGAAGAATCGCATTCACCTGCTCCTTCCTTGGTATCAGAATGTTCTGCAGGGCCCAGTTCGCACGACGCATACGATTCATATGAACCAATGAGTCCTGAAGATGAAGAGCTTCTTGATGTCATATCTTGGTGGCAGCAACAATGAGCAAAGGTAAGCTTCATAACATTTTATTTGTTTAATTTATTTTCAATGTCAGACGTAATCTAATTTTAGGATGTCGAGATATTTTATGAATGAAACCTTAAAGTGTATTTATTTTGCGGTGATAATCTTCATACGGAGCTTTGATAAATCCTTATCGCAATGTCTACAGTTGTCGCGTCGTTTTTTGATAACGTTCCTAGTTCCAAGCCAACAGATATAGTTTAAAATAATTTTAATAGTGTTCTTTTGATAACTACAAAGTTTAGGCAACAACTATGTCAAAAAATTTCGAACGGCTCGTAGTCAGGTAGTGTCTAAAATGCTTTATTTTTTCTTATCGCTTTCGTCACGGTTACCTTCCTTACGACTTATTCTTTTATATTGCACAACTCGTAAAGACGCACGACCTTCCATCCTGCAGGCAAAAAGCAAACACATAAATACTATTATGGTTGCGCATTGAACCATCGGATAGACTTTATCTGTCCATTGTTGAATTTGAGGGACACAATGGTGTGTCCTCAACAATGGCGAATCCTAAAATATAACGCTTCAAAAAGGATCTAGGTAGCTTTTTTTGTAATCATACACACAGGTTTTATTTTTCTTCACTATAATAAAATAGTAGGACCCGTATTCCATCTTATTTGCGTGAACCTCCTTAGAACAATTATATTCTAACAATATTGCGGTTCGCCCCGCATGTACAAAGAAAATTGCTCATAAAAAGTGGTCTATTCTAATAACGAGGTTCGTAAAAGCGGACTCTATTCCTTTAAGTGGAAACAGGTTTCATTTTCGCATATGTCCATAAACAACAGCGTCCGGTAAATGAGAGCTTTCAACACACCATATGGTTGAAATTTGGTGGACTTCGCAAGGCGGTAGCGCGTACCTAAAAAGTTAAAATTGAAATTCTTGAAAAAAAACATTAGGGCCAATACCTGACTATAAATTAATTTTGCCGGAACACGAAATCTCAAGAGGAAATAGGAGGGCGGTGAGCGCACACGTGTTACAATATTTGCTAAGCTCCGAGCAAACATCTGGTGATACACAAGTTCAGGATACATGGGAAACGATGCGTCATAATCTACAATAGTATACGTTTGTGGTTTTACCATAGATAGGTATAGACTTGTTATCAAACCTCCAAGGTGAAATAAATGACAAAGTACTTACAATATTTGATGTTAATTATTTCTTTTTTTTTTTGTTCTCAGGAGCCGTGCGTTACAGTGATCAAAGTGCGGCCATTGTGCAAACCTGTGGAAGAAAAACAAGTATTCCTTGAGATGAACCTGAACGACGAACCGCGGTGGACTGCGGGAGAACCTCTAATTAAGCGCAATCAGTATATTCCTAATGAGAGGGGATAATGGTGGACTATAACGACCTCATCGATGCATTCCGTTGACTGAACACCGAACGAAAATCTTTAAACTGCATTTCATACGTGGATAAGATAACACACAAAGACTGAAATGAACATTTGTTCCACTTAAGCATTTAGTTACAATTTAAGTGATTCCGAACAACGCTGTGCCTTAATATATAGCCTTGCGATATAATGTAACTTCCAGTTAAATATTTTTTTGTATTAAATAGTTTATAAATGTTAACTAGTCACTAGTATTAAGTATATTTTTAGAAACCTCTGAATGGTACTAAGACTTGTTCATCATAGACTGTTACCTACATTTTGGTAGCCGTTTGAAGAGTTCAATGATTTGTAAAATATGATTTGTGAATCTTGAGACAAAGACTTTTATAGTGTATATAGTTAATGTTAGCACCATAAGACAGATTCCTAATATTATAAGATTTTTATTGAAATAATTGTTTATATTGACGAAAAAGAAACTTCCAGTATCATCCAATGAGTTGAGCCTGTAAATAAATTCATTAAAAATATACCTAGTAATCATTTTTATTTTAATCCTAAACACAAAATATAAATAATAAAAACAAAATATAATATAATTTGTATGAAATCAATTCGTACCAACAATCCAATAGCCTAGACGTACATTTAATTAATATTATCAACTCAATACTACTCGTATACCAAATATAATTGAAATGCGTTTAACAGGTAAATGCTTAATAGAGTTACAAAAAACACTTTTTAAATATTGGTATTCACAGTCTGCTAAGCATCGTACTCTAACGCTGAACTTGCTGTAATTAATATAAATTTCTCATAAAGGGGCGATAAAAATACGAATATTTTCAATTAATTTGCTGTCACGAGTCCGAGTGTAGGTAAACGTATGGTAAGTATGTTGTACTCGTACCTACTCCTTTGCCATCAGAGAGTCCAAACTGTATAATAGTGTTGATAAGGATATGAAACTTGACTTGTACTCATCCCTGAACCAATTGAAAAAGAAATTTAATAATAACTTCTTTTTATAAAAAAAGGTCTTTCCAACCTTTTCCATTTTCCATTGAAAAGATTTAAGTATAATCTGTATTAAGTTATAAGCGGAAACTTGTAATGTGCCGTATTTAATTTATAAACACTTTTATTTTATGGATTAGCGGTAAGTTTTCCAAAAAAATAAAAATAATATAAAAGTAAGTATGGTATAATCTAATAAATACGGAATATGGCTAATCAAAAATCTTCTGGAAACTATCTAAAATTTTACTAGTTTAGGGTACAAAGAGGACTGTACACACGCCTGCATACAAACTATCAAATTTCTTCAAAAGACTTTGAACTTTACGTTCCCTAAAATATGGCTGAGCGAAGCGATGGCTGATTCATATGTCATACTCGTGAACGGGTACCGCCTGTGGAGGCTGGTCTGCTCTTGCATACTTATCTTTAATATTATTTACTATAGTTTGACTTTGTGTTTCTTAAACAATTTTTGACTTTTATTAGAGTACTATAGTGGTATTGTATGTCATTGTGGAAATTGAAACTTTTACCTGAGGTAAATTTGTTAATTTAGATTTTTAATTTTGTTTTTTTTCATGTGGTTGTCTTCTATATTTTTTTGTGTTTATTTGTGATGGAAAGTGTCCTGCTATAATATAGCATTTTCCAATATTTTTGACGCTGTAAGGGAGAAAAGTGCTGGATACTTGCTGAGTTTCTTGCCGGTTCTTCTCAGTACAAGATCTCCCGCCCAGAGTAGGCTTACGAACCGATGGCATAGTGACATTCACAAGAGCTACTTGTAGCCTAAACTGAATAAATGATTTTTTGAATTTGAATTATAAATGGCATATGGTAAAACATTTATTGAAGAAATTAACAGTTTTGGATAGGTCGATGTGCAAGCGTCTGTACCAAAAATATATGAAAATATGATTGCTTCCAACTTTTAGATGTTATTTTACATCGTTTGCTCAATTCAATAATCAACACAACATCAGTTTGAATAAACGACACCACACACAGAGTAGATGCTTAGCACGGTCGTGTTTGTCATTTACCGTAAGCGACAACTCTTTGTCTTCAATGAGTGTGCTTATATTTCAAATGATAAAACATCATAATAAAACAATTTATGTAAATATTTCGGTACCCCGTGTTACCTTCGAAGCTCAATATTTTTTTAAAGCAAAACACCAATTTTAGAATGTAAACTTTCTTTGCAGATAAAATACAGAGAACAAGAAAATTACTAGAATACATGTTTTTTTAAATTGGTTTTATAAATTAGTGCGATTTGCAAATATTCGTGGTGGAATAGTAAATCGCATAAATAAAGTAAAAAAACAATAACGTTAATTAGTAATAATTTATAAGGTAAGTTTAATTTTGTAACTTTGTTGTCTCGTTAGCCAACCATTTATTCTCAACTCAACCAAAGTAATTAATAATAATAAAATTTTATAATGCACAGTAAGTAGGTAAATATAGTTCTTAACAATCGACTGTTATTCATTCCAATTTAACTTTCTTAGAATTAAACTTATCTACAAGTACAGTACGTCATGAATGGATTAAGGTTACTTCAATGAGCGCCAAGTGTACTTTTACTTTCATATTAATTAATACTCAAGTGGGGAGTGAGTAGTTAACAGCCCAGCTTATTTAATTGATGGTCACGAAATTCAATTTTTGTTTAATCATGCGTTTGATGAGTATATGCACCTAGCTAGACTTTATGGTAGAATGTAATCTTGTTGATTGATATAAAATACATACATTCTAATTTCATATACATTACTTATCTTAACTTATCAATGATATTTTTTGTAGTGTCAGAATAGCAAACAAAAAAAAAAACAATTCTACTCAACAAATGATTTATCATTAGTACTTTAGTATATCAACATCGTCAAATAAATAGGGTACTTATTTGTTCAGGCAATACTTTTGTGAACAAAATTAACAAAAGGTGCCTATGAAAAGTAAAACGTCAAATCGCTTTTGAAAAAAAGACAATCATTCCTATAAACATTAGCAGAAAGTGTTAACTTAGACAACGCAGAATGCATACAATGCAGCGCATACGCATAGCTTGCACCAAGGTAATAAAAGCGCAGGACGTCGCCAAATTAAAATAACAAAAAAGGTTTACCTACACGTGCCCCAACTCAAGTTACGTTTCGCGAAAAATATAATAACATACAATGGGGGGTATGCAACATTGCTGCATTTAATTTGAAAAAGACAACTGCAACTTGATCACGTCGCTGCCCGCCCATCAAAATCAAATCGCAATAGTAATTTTTGATAATGGAAGGGATGCTCGACCCATTATGGGTGGATATTTCCGTCGGGCACCATTAATTGTTCTGATCCAGACCCGTTGTTCTAGATGAACTAGATGCCGCGGATACAGCACACCTGTGGATTCGCGAATCGTTTTGTCGCTCGGCCCGCCTCATTAATTCCCTCATATTAATTGTCGGTTACTATGCGACGCATCCGTTTGCAACCAAATTGCACGTCATTATGTTGTCCGTCTAATTGAGTGGGTTAGTCGACTTTGCGGCACAGTTGTTGGCTGGCCTGTCTCGCTTTTTTCTCGTTAGACTTCCGTTTGATTCTAATTCCCGTTTTTGTTCTGCAAATACACGCTCTTGTTATTTCCAATACGTCAGCTCTACTTTTAATAGCACACTTTTTATTCTTTCCGCACTCAGTGTTTTTGTTTAATTGTAATGTTGTTTCCTTTTCAAATTATCTTTATTCATAGGTTAACAAGTTTTCTAGTGTTATTCAATAATTCTGATACGCTATAAAATTTAACCAAAATTCAAATTAGGTTTGAATTGGATAACATGATTGGCTTTTTGATTTTAAATGCAATTAAAAATATTTGTTAACTTAAATATTTCCTTAACTATAGTTTTTTTTTTAAATTCTTTATAGGCAAGTATTTGACCGCGATCTCGCCTGATGGTAAGCGATGATGCGGCCTAGGATGTAGCATAGTAAAGGTATTGAAATGAAACAACTTTTACGGATCTACTCGCGTTTATTTTACACATTAGTTTTAATTAATGTTTATCCTGACGTTTCGAACCCTTTGCAGGGTCCGTGGTCACAGGGAGACTGAGGTGTTGGTCGTCTCATAATTAGTTAGTAGCTTGTATACCCTCATTTAAATTAATCAGGTGCATTCCGTTTATGAGGGTATACAAGCTACTAACTAATTATGAGACGACCAACACCTCAGTCTCAGTCAGTAATTAAAACTAATGTGTAAAATAAACGCGAGTAGATCCGTAAAAGTTGTTTCATTTCAATGTGTAGTGTTCGCGTAAACTTTAGAAAACAATATAGCAAAGGTAGTTAAAATTCATAGGTTCATACTTTAAGCCGCTATTAGCTGTCAAAGCAATTCTTAGTTTATGCATCCTTGTAGACACTTATTTTTAATTGTAGAAGTAACCATAATTGCATATTACAAAGTTCAAAATATCAAACAAACAAAACCTCAAAAATTATTAAAACCTCAAACGTTTAAATATTTACAGCAGTTTGTTGTCTTTTGACCAACCAACTAAGACCAACCAAATCAGGCTGATGGCGTCGTCGTGCCGGCTCGTGCCCGCTCGGCTTCGCTCGTGCCGCTCGGGCCCGCTCGGCGCCACTCGTGCGGCGCGGGCACGCGACCGGCGCGCGCGCAGCTGCCCGCTGACCATTTGCGCAGAACCGATTGTTTATAACCAAAGTCACCTGTAACACCCTATTTTTAAATATCTTCATTTCGTATTCGTCATCGTCTAGTAATTGAATTTACAAAACCAGAAATAATTAAAAAAATATAATATAATTGAACTTAAACTAGTGGTTAGATCTAGTCTCACATATTGGATTCAAAGAGCTTTACATACAATTATTGTTTGAAATAAAATACAGACTAATTGCTGTTTTAACAATATGAAAAACACATGTATGTGAATATATATTAAATGAAAAATAAAATAATATATATCTATATTTTTTTTAATTATTCTTATTTATCTTATCAAATTATATCGCCATAACAGTAATGTAGCATTGTTATGTTCCTATTGCTAGAGATAAGATAACCAGTACTTTAATAGAAAAGCTGCAGGCAAAATTAAATGTAGCAAGAAAGACTAAAGAACAGAATAACGTACAAACATACTATTTTATTCAACAGAATACAAAACTGAGCAATATTTAATTTGAAATATGTGCTCGATTCTTATTAATAGGATGGTTATAATTGACGATATTAATACGAGGCCGTACTGACTTAATGAAAACTTTTAACACTGTATACAGGTTGCCTAGAAAATGTCAGTGTCAGAACCGGTCGCGAATGGACGTGGACCTCTACTTCTGTAATTACGTAGTTAAACCTATAAAACTACAGATTGACTACCGTATTAAAAATGTCGTTTGACAGAATTAACTTTTTTTTTTCTCTTTTATAAGTCGGAAAGAAAGATTACCTACCTTCTCTTTAAAAGGTTACATTTTTATTTTACTTTTACGATACCTACTTATTTTCTTAAAAGAGCTTAAGAAAATTCTGGTCTTAAGTTTCCTTCTAATTTCGTTCTATTTGTAAATCAATCGAATAATTATTCGACAACACAGAGAGTTTAAACAATACGCATTTTTTATATGTTTGTAATCTTGATCCTTGTTAACCTAAATTTAGTTAATTATAATGTAATATACTCGAAGGTCCACGCCAAGTGTATTACAGTAATTTGAAATATATTAAATAGGGTTATATTTCAGACAAGAGTTATAGTAGTCTAAAATTTCATAAGCAGTTTACTATTTTTTGTACAATAGAGATCATGTCTCATACTTTATCTCTAAAACTCTATAACTATAACTTAGTTTGAACTTAAGTAATTAATGAACAAATAAGGAATCGATTATTAAATATTAAATGAGAACAATATAACACATTCAATTTTGATTTATTTTAATCTCGTAAACTGCCGGAAAAATCTGTAAAACCAACAAATTTCAAACTTATTCGGTCATTATTGCCCTTTCATTCTTTTAGCTTTTTTATTGACCAAGACAGGTACAACGAGTAATTCAGCCTATAGGAATAAAATTTTCGTCCAAAAAGGACGGAACGTGCCGACCAAAGCTTTTATTTTGAGCACTTGTAAATGAAGCAATTCCGTATAACCAAACGCAGTTGGTAATCTGAAACATCAATTTCACGTGCCCACCATTGCTCTGGGTTGTCCTTGGCCACGAGTGTACAGTTGCCGCCAATAAGCGTGTGACCCAAATCCCTGCGCGGGCACGCTCGAAGCTATTTTTGAATACCGAACAAGTTCAAGTGTCGCTAAGCACCAACTTTTTTTGTTGCAGGCCAAATTTACGCGCACAAAAGAAAAATATTTATGTTCGCTATTCATTTGTTACTATGAAGTAAAACTACAAAAGATTTTATGTGTTAATCGACTTTTGTTTTTTTAACGAAACAAATTCGACTATTACCTACTCTTTCTATAAAATATTCTAGTTTGATCGTTTTAAATATAATTTTTTCATACAAATTTTATTGCGAACAACCAAAATTTCGGAAAAAAATTGTTTTATTTCGTTGTCAAACTATCTCATATTACTTTGAGACATTATAACGTTTCGCCAAACTTTTGCTGTACCCGGTATTTTCTTCATCGTATAAAATAACACAGGAACTACGTGTACCTTTAAGCCGGGGCCAAAAAATACCAACCGACTATTACGCTCTATTTCCTGACTATTTAATTTATCAACGGTGCTAATGTAATAAATTGTCGGAATGTAATAAAACTCTTTAACTGCCTTTAATGAATTGGAACTCGGTAGCAGGTAGTATATGTCACAGAAATATCTAAAGTATCTCGGAGGAGTCCTCGTAAAAATAACAATTATGCCGCGAGGGGATAGAGCTAAAAAGGTGTACCAGAAAGGTACCCCTAAAACTTGACTTTTAATGACCTGACCCAAATATTTAGATGACTCGAATTCTTCCTTTTTTGTAAAATAGCGGCATCTTATCTTTATATAAGTTCACGTTACAAATCGAAAAATGTTAACGATGACAGCTTTGGAAGTGTTTGTCTGTTTCTTTGTTTGCGTCATATGTTACCAGTTAGGGCTATAACTGGTATTAGAAATACCTGAAACAAATTAACAAAAAAGAGTGACATTAAAAGAAATACGCAATACCAAACTTAATCTTTTGAAATGTGTCATATATTTTTTTTATTATATATTTGTAGCGCTTAGTGTTACTAATATATAACAAAGAAAAAACGAAAATATTGAAAGGACTTTTTGCTATAAACATTTGTACGTACGGTTACTCAGTATTTAGCATATTCACTATCCCCTATAATACAAACACTATGGTTTTTCAAAAACCATTAAATGTATTTTCACTGAAAAAGTTCCATTCTTAATATTGTTGTTAATAGTTTCTTAGTAAATTTTGATAACAACTAGTAGAAAATTAACTCTAGAAAATAAGCACTCTATGAGTATCCAGATATTTTTACACAACAAACGACACATATAATATATCATATTTGCAATAAACAAAGACAGTTTTAAAACAACTCGGCAACATAAAATTGTCATCTCCGCCCATTTCATTGCGCTTGCGTGTTACCGGCTCCGCTCAAAGGGATGTCATGTCGTGCTATTCAAATAATTAGGGCCGATACCGCCATTGGCTCCCATCAAATTAACCGCATAAAACCGTCCCAAAGATGCGCCACAAAAACTTTACCATCAGTGATATATCGTGCCTCTGAGGCTATCGATAATCAGTTATACTTGTTCCCAATAAAGCCTTATTTAGTTCGAAAAAAATAGTCCGCATTAAATATTCACATACAAAGTGACATCGAGATTTCGAGATGATAATTTCAGTAGTGGATTATGTCGTTATACCAATTTTGGTGTAACCATGGACAACCATGGACACCATGGACAATTGAAATGGAAACTTAATCTTTTTTATAAAGATATCGATGTTGGCCACTTTAAGGTGAATCTACTTTAAATAACATGTTATATAATTTATGTAGGTAACTAAAAGTAAGCATAAGATTGTTTTATTGACACTTATCGTCCACACTAGTTAAACATGCTATATAACATGTTTTGTCATATAGTCTGGAAACACAGCGCAACCGGACTTTTGTGGCGGCAAGAGACAATAGGTTTCTTAAGCCGCGGTAATCGAACAATTTTATTTTTCAAATATCATAAATGTTTTTAACAAAATAATTATCTGCCAAACTGCATAGCTCTCTCCTAGGATTTTTTGTTTTTTACATTAAAACGTATACTCAACTTTGAATTTGCAGCTAATTATATCTACCTATGTTATGTTACGATATCTTAATGTTAATCATCTTCAGAGGGTTTTTAAAGGGGATAGAATCCACAAGTGTTTCCCCGTCCACCCGATTAGAATCGTGGAAGCTTGATAATTTTCGAAAGTAGGGTAGCGGCACCAGTAATCGGCATTTTTCTTCTTAAATCGTTAAAATAGGGGTCAATGACTGATTGTAATATTTAGAAACAATGAATACAGACCACCGGCTTCCTATTACATCATCCCGTAAAATTTAATTAAAAACCTATGTAATTTGTGCCGTTACCCTACTTGCAACAAAAAGGTTCGATGACCGTCCAGGCACCTGGTTATCATAAGTGGAAGAAATCACATTTGAAATTATATCGGACTGTCAACACAACACACAACTGACCTATCATAATGCGCTATAGATTGTATTTACATTCAATGAACTCGATAATAAGCTCGTTATCATAATAGGTTGACTTTGAATCGATGCCGTGAAAATCGAGAATGAATTGAATTTAATGAAAGTGTTGTGATTGAAATATCATATTGACGTGTACTTAAAGAGGTTAAACAGACTTTATTTGTTCACAATACCTATTTGCCCTCATCTATAAAACTACTTTAATATTAGTATATTATACATATATTTTATTTTATATTCTTTACTTTGCGTAATTCAAAAAAATACGTACGAAAGCGGTAAAAAAGCTTAGCTGTAGATGTAGAAAGGAGTCGCAAGAAACACAGCTATCGTTCAGCTTTTTCCAGAACTTGTGCGTGTCAACACACGGCTTAATCACCCAATCAGTGTGTAAATCTACCAAGCAACTCGCATAAAATTGTAAATACAGAGCGGACCTCGCTAGGAATCAGTAGCGGCATGTCATCCACTTGTCGCTCTTTAATGAAGGTTTATTCAAAAAACTTTCGCCGCCGGTGGTCTGGGAGCTGTCCCCGCTGCCGATCCAGTCATTATGCAACTATACCGATTTGAATCATGTCACGTACAACCAATGTGACGGATTAAGATAGTTTAGCTCGCAGAAGACGCGTTAACTCCGCTACTGAAAAATAAGCACCTAAATTGTATTGGCCTCCCTTACTAACTCTTTTTTTATTTAAATGTTTAACTGGCTTATTATCGTACGTTTTATTAGAAGGTTAATACTCGCGGCCGTTAAATTAAATGATGGGCTCGTTCATTCATCAAACTAGTGTAATTTAATTTGCTACAGTACTTAAGAGCTAACGCGGGACGCAAGTATTCATTACGAGAATCACCGCCCAGGAGTCAGAAATCATCATAAAATGGCCGATTATAAGCGGCATCCTACAGAGTAATCGAACTACAAGCCTTTCCGCGGTCATGCGATCCGGAGAATCAACGGGTTCCCTCTGATTCGCGGCACCACAAAGCCAAACTACCAGTTATACAGCCCTAGCACCATAAACATTTGTTTTACATGAGCGCAACTTTGTTTTCTTCCTTACATGGTTTTAGTAAACGATATCCGTAAACACTCCACTCTTTAACCAATTTTCTCCATGTGTTGAACGAAGACGCAAGAAGAACCCACAAAAACATGAAACAATAAAACCAAATTGTCATTATAATACACCAACCTTTCATCACAAATAAATGTAGGTAAGGTATTTACAAAAACTAACAAAGAAACGTTCCCATAGCAATCGCGGCTATTACAGTGATAAACTGCTTTATAATCATAGAGCAATCGAATCACATTTATCAGTCGCTAACAAGCCGATAAATTGATCACTAAAAGATAAGTCCATTCACAAACAAGTGCCATTACAAAAATATCTGTCCAGAAGCAATTTGTTAATGATTATTCCCAAAAGGAGCGGCTAATACTTAGTTGCTCATTTCGATTTATAAATGTCTAAACCAGTGGCTCCCAACCTTTCCCTGACCATGGATCCTTTTCCTATTTTTTTTGTTAACAGAGACCACATAAACTGTATATAAAGAAAGTTTAATCTTCATAAAAAAATTAAAATATTTGTAGCGTAAGTTCAGTAGTGACAGTTTATCTTCACACACTTCATACTAACAAAAATGATAATGTGAAACATTCAGCGCCTAGTGGTACTCCTCTAGGAACACCATATACGTATTGTTCCACCCTAGGTCCTAAATAGTTCAGTGGACTTTGGACGGACCATCTGTGATCCGCAGACCATCAGTTGGGAACCACTGGTCTAAACGGATTTAAAATTTGATAAAAGGGTTGATTCGACGAAACGACTAGATAAAGTGCAGGATGATATACTAATTTCGAATCCAGTTTCATATATCTTTTCTTTCCAAACACAGATAACATTATCTGCATCGGCAGGGACGCCATAAAACATAATGAAAGACATTCCTTACTTCACGTGAGACGTAGAGAAGTGAAATAATGTACTTACCTACTGAAGATAAAATGAATCATTTGTCATGTTACTTTTTCATTCCGACCTTTAAGTTTGTATTTCGAGGAATTGACCACAATAATTTTAGCACCATACTTTGATATTAGTCAACTAGTGAGTCGATGTAATTTGAATGTCAATGACATTGACCTTAGCTATTTCCTGCAGAGGTCGTCGAAGTTCATTGTGACCGCATCAATTTTCTCACCAATTTTCTATTTGACTGCGCAAATAGTCAGGTACGGCACGAGACTACGGAATGAGACATTACGATGAGTTTACCTACCTACTTAATAACTGAAACTAAACCAATCTGACAAAAGAAGAAGAATCTAAGACGAAATTATAAAAAAAGAACTACACTTTCTTCGAATTATTTTCTTTTCAATGTAAAAGGAAAATCATGTAATATAAAACAAATGCGAATAGATTCGTACAAAATTTTTGCTATAAATAGGTAGGTATATGATTAAAAGTCAATATCTTTTTCATAATACCTACTGTAGAAATACAAAATAAGTAGTTTTGAGTTGCGATGGGAAAATCCCAACATTTCTTTATTATTTATTTATTTATTAAGCGTACAGCCAACCACATTAAAGCTACAAAACCTTTGCCAATTTTAAAATTAGTTGCATTTAATAAGCTTACACAGCGGACTTCTTGGCGGGAAAGTGAAAAGTCACGTCTGCGGTTTTGTTTTATTTTCTAAAATTTGTGTTATATCGAATATTAATGTGAAATAATGGTGGATTATTAACCGTTAAGTGTTCGTGAGTGTGCATGACGGTTGGCAAATGAAACAAAACCGTGCAACTTCACTTTTCTCATTCTCTCTAGAAGTCCGCCCGAGGAATTAGTAAAGCCCCACATCTTTACTGAGATACTCGAGGGGTTAGGGGGTATATCATTTGTCACTTCTCATTTCTATTATCATTCATCATCATCATACTGAAAGGAAATATGGATATTTATGTATTACTTGTAAGAAAAATTACTTTGACACTGGCTAAATGTGCTAATCGCACGAAGCCATCAACTAACATCTGTATAATTGTAAATATAATAACATTAATATATAAAAATTTACTAACGCCGATTAACAACTTACTTTATGTAACAATTTTTTGGTACTGTTAGAAAACAATAAGTACCTACAAGTTACAATGAACGTTTACAGATTGAACAAATTACGAATTTCGCGGTGAAGAAAGCACAAAGCGCATAATGCGTAGTTCCGGTAGACTGTCAGATGATTTGTGTAATTGGGATGTAAACTAACGATGCCACAACACGCAGATCCATTGTTACATGGTCTTGAAGACAATATTTAAGTATCGAAATTCATTATTAACTGATCTAGAGATTATTCTTAAGTTTTCATAATGAAGTAAATTATCTTTTTTAAACAATATTTTTTGCAGATTTTGTGAATGTCACGGCAACTATCGGTTCGTAAGATTCATCATGGAGACTTTGTATTTAAATGAAGAGGAAAAAAGTTATTTCCCTATTAGCAAGCTGTCTCAAAGCAACTATTTCAATGTTAAGTAAGAAAAACTCTTTCGTCTCGACCGCTTTAAAACTCCCAAAACAAATGCACCCTAACACATACTGATGATAAAAACAAAACAAACTTACGCTCACAAAGTCTTAATTACCAAATGGCGCGCATCAAATCGTAATGCTTTATAATTGTCATTATGGTGAGTGTCAGAGGAGGTACGCCATAGCTAATCAGGTGTAGAGAGCAATCAGTAGCTGCGGTTTAATGGGCGGTAGTCGCATAACGAATGAAACAATCGGAGAGCGGTGTGTCCGTCACGGAACCAATCGACATTGAGCCTAACCCAGTTTTGTGTGGATGAGGAAGTTGTTCTCAGGTTTTAAAGGAGGAAGGTGGTAGCGACACGATTTTCGTTTACGACGATCGTGAAAGTTAAGCGGCTTTGGTTTGGGTGAAAGCAGGATAGGTGACCGAAAATTTGATATTAAATTTATTCCGTTTCAAATACAATATATGACTTTAATAGCTTCCTAGCCATATGATGAATGCAGTCGTGAAAACCATTTCACTGGTCTGATTGAGCAGCTTAAAAATTCTGACAACATGGTAACGTTTGCAATACTAGCGGTCTAGCGACAGCTCTTTTAGCTGTCACAAAAAAAAACAATATCGAGTTAACAGAATCAAAGCTTCTATTGCACTCCCAATAATCAGAATAGCAACATTATTAGAAATTCGCCAGAGTCAGCGACAGCAGTTAATACTCCAACAAAGAGGCGCGAAAATTCTTAGCTAAATATTAAAACAAAACCTAATCACAATTCCTTCTGTGAACACCACCACATCAATCGACCGCAAAAAGTCAATAGAGTAAAAGTTATTTTTAACAATACGTAATTGCACAGTAAATTGAGGCACAGCCGTTTTACAAAAAAGGGAGAATGCCGAAAGTAAGCTTCATACAAACGCGCTCGAGCAACGCACCGTAGACAAACTCTTACGGACACAGAATCTCGCGACAGCTGCGTTCGGCTCGAGCGCGGTAGGTATTAATTGTTTGTGATAATTCTTTATTAAATAAACAGTTTATACAGTAAATGTGTGAACTGATCTCATATAAGGTTTTACCCCAAGTTAAGAGATACATGCTCCTCTTTGAAATACTTATTGACATAATAAAGTTGCTAGTACAATGGGTTTTGTATTTTTTTATCAATAATAATAATAATAATAATAGTTTTCAGGGTCCGTCCGTTCGAACACTTTGCAGGGTCCGTGGTCACAGGGAGACTGAGGTGTTGGTCGTCTCATAATTAGTTAGTAACTTGTATACCTTCGACCAAAAGATACTCGAAACTCGAAACGTCAGGATAAACATTAATTAAAACTAATGTGTAAAATAATCGTGAGTAGATCCGTAAAAGTTGTTTCATTTCAATTAGTTGTATGTATAATATATGATGTATGCGTGCGTGCGTGCGTGCGTGTGTGTGTGTGTGTGTGTGTGTGTGTGTGTGTGTGTGTGTGTGTGTGTGTGTGTGAGAGAGAGGGTGTGTGTGTTTCTAAAAATATTTTAAGATAAACTAGTAAACTTGATAATTAGCTCTTCTACATTGTCGTATTTAAATTGTTAAAACCATGAAACTTACCTTCTGCAATCTCCTTGTTTTGTGGCCGTTTTCTGGTGGTACCCGATGCCAAGATTGATCTTATGACGCTGACGAATTGAATAGCTGCCGCCCGCCGCTATTACTGCAATGGATTTATTGTTATATAAGCAACAGAAAAAAACTGGACTTCACTACGACCATTAACTGACCTTTTAGGATTTTGATTGTGCTGTGTTTTGAAATGAACCGACAAATATGGAGTACGCTTGGTGTATCGTATCTGTGAGAATTCTTCACGCTCAGCCCTCGGCCGCAAACACGAGCGGAGTGCGATGCGTCATACGAATTTCAAGTTTATTGTGCGTTTTTCAGAGTACCTACTTCGATAGCAAAAATAAGTATAAAAATGTCCAAAATCATCATAAACACGATTAATGTATTTATATATTCAAACAATAAACAACCAATTATGTTTCATAAGAGTGCAGTTTAGTAACAGTATAAGAGTATTTAACAACTAGCCTTTCAATATCAAAAGCCATGATCTACAATTAGGATTTATTAGTGGATAATTATGTAGTATGGATATATTAGGATATAATTAATTAAGACTTTTGCCGTAAACAGCGTAAATACATACATATAATCACGCCTCTTTCCCGTAGGGGTAGGCAGAGACCACTTCACCACTTAACAGCGTAAACATGTATTTAAATATTAAATAAAAATTAAATAATATTAAATAACTTTATAAAATTCTCCATGCATGTTCAAAACGATAAAACTAATTAATATAATATAAAATATTTAATTGAATACCTTACAAAGCTACGAATTGGTTATACAAAAACGCAATGTGGATTAGACAATAATATTGCTTGGCCGTAATACGGTTGATATTTTATCTATGTATTGTTCATCACCAGCAAAATGTAGGTATGCAGTTCCCGCAATACAATTTATTCTATGCTAGCCTTTACAATGTAACTTTTAGATAACTTTTATAGAAATAACGCAATGAACAGAGGATTCGCTCGCCGCGCCGCAAACCGCCAGTGGTCGCGGCCGAGCGGCCAGAGCTATATGAGTTTTAATTATCCTATTACTTTCAATCTACTTCACAGTCTTGTACGATCTCTCATATGGGCACTCTCGGTGCACTCACTTGAATGGTAGCGGTCACGCATGCGCTGCGATTAATTCAAGCCAATCAGGGGCTGATTACACGCATTATGTACTTACAAATTAACTGCTGCGACCTCTTAAATCCTTAAAGTTACGTATATAAAGGTGATAATGCTATGTATTAAAGTTTTCATAGTTTTGGAGGAGCTTTAAGTTCAGGATCGAGCCAGTTGATAGTGCATTTCACGCAATGCCACTCAGCTGTTGGTTGTGTCAGGAGAGCGAGTACAGGATAAATAGACAATAGTAAAACTAGTTTTGCTATAAACAAGACAAGCTTACATAGCAGTTAATCAACAACCGGTAGATAAGATTAAACTTTTGCCGTTATACGTACGAGTTTTATTCGTTGAACTTTAGAATTATTTGGGTTTAAATAAACTAACGAGCTTAAATAAAGGAAAATGCTAGTTACAAAAATAACTTATACAACACTCTAAATAGTTACTTTTTAATTTAGTCGAATGGTTAAAAGTAAACAAATCAAGTTATGTTTTATGCAACCAATTATGTAATATTTGTATATCCTATTTTTATGTTTTGATTACGAACCAAAGTAAAAAGTTTTATTGTATGTAGGTACTGTGACCTATCAAATATGAAATTGGAGTAAAGATTATTTTATTAGAGATTCAACAAGCCTGTTTAAATAAGTAGTTTTTAAAGTTACGAAGCTTTAGCGACATGATAAAATTTGCTTAAAATAAACTAATAGTAATTTGTTATAACTTCGGTGGACCTTAAATTAAAAAAAAAATGTAATTTGTAAGAATATTAAAATTAAAGTAATAATAAATAAAAACTATTTAATCTCTACAAATTTGACAGGGAAGAGCTACCGTTTTACATGTATTTTTATATTACGCAGCACAGGTGTTTAATGCAAATTGAAATTGAATAATACATCTTTATAATTGGTCGATTAAAAAGATTAACCGACTCTAGTGTCGGCTTACTATTAGATTTACCTTTTTCCGTTTTGCAAAATATCACCTACATCCTTCGATACATTTCATAAAGACGTAGATATTTATTAATGTTTTGAAACAGTTACGAGTTTGATATACAAACTCATTACGAAGCTTTAAATAAATTTTGCCGTACCAATCAAGGCAAAAAGACTGCAACTTTTGTTTTAAATTTTGAAGACTGTTAATAAAACAATTAGGTTCACCAAAAAGGTGACACTCGCCAGACATCTTAAAAATAAAATTGATACCTTCATAGACCCTTCTAGATAATTTATACAGAAAAATATCTAAGCGTTTGTTGATTACTTCCGATCACGCACGCCTTATTGAAGGGCCACACAAGTTATTCACTTCGAAATAATTTCTATCTACGTGGCAGAATGTTCTATGAACAATTAGACCTCCTGCGATTAGCAGTCAACGTCAATTTGTCACATATCAACCTTTATGGAATCATTTGAGTAATAGAGCCATCACCTTGTGTGGCAACGGACCTCCTGCAATCACACCTTCCTGTATCACGCAGAGACCCGGACATAAGTTTTGACACCATTACAGATAATGTCCAGATAAATACAATCAGGGCTTGACCACAATGAAGGTCTTCTTCGACGTTTTTGATACAACCTAAAATCGCCAGTCGAATTTTATCCTTACAACTAAGACAGAAAGACGGTATTCCAAAACACGTCGTTCGCAGAATTTATATTTGCAACAAAAACAATTTATCTTCCAACACCCAAACAACCTTTTGTACTATCTGATCTACTTACCTACTTTATATTTTTTGCTCTGTATTGTTTTTTTCGAAGAATAGTGTTTGACTTTTTGTTTTAAAACCCGAGATGTAGATGGAAGTGCAAATAAATTTAGCGAGAAAAGCTCTCATGGTGGTTGGTTTGTCCGTTATCTTTTCGTGTTCGGAGATAAGGGGTGTAAAATGTACTTACCTTTAATAGGTACGTTTTCGACATCACCTATTAAATATAGGCCCGCAGCGATACTTGATTAACGGTAAAAGTAATAATAATGAAACGCAATATAAGGTGTTCCTTGCATTTCCTTTCGATTTCAACCGCGGTTCGGATCTTTCGATATCATTAACGAAATCGAAACCTGCGATGCGTTATGTGGCTGAATGTCCTGTTCATAATGGGGCCGTACAAAGGCAGTCCAGAGCGCAATAAAAGCGTTCAAATAAAAGTAAAATCGGAGTAAAGGAAGTGCATGGCGAGCGGAAATGCAAACTGGCATTGTGCGAAACCCACACGTGTTCCGGAACGTTTTGTGCGCGCCCCTGCAGTCGAGCCTCCAGCCTGCGCGGTGAAACGGGGCCTGTTTCAGGCTACGCCTTAGTAACAGGCCTCGTTAAATACATATACTTTTTATTGAACAAAACCTTTTTACTGTGTACATTTTGTTTTTACGTGATTCTTGGCGGGAAGGTTTTTTTTTTAAACTGTGTTTTGTCAGATCCTTGCAATAATGTTGGGTAGTAATTAGTACTCAGGACTTCTTGGCGGGAATGTGAAGAGTCATGTCTGCGGTTTTGTTTTATTTTCAAAAATTTGTGTTATGTCGAATATTAATGTGAAATAATGGTGGATTATTAACCGTTAAGTGTTCGTAAGTGTGCATGAGTGTTGGCAAATGAAACAAAACAGTGCAACTTTACTTTTCAAATTCTCTCAAGAAGTCCGCCGAGGAATTAGTAAAGCCCCACATCTTTACTGAGATACTCGAGAGGTTGGGGGGTATATCATTTCTCACTTCTCATTTTTATTATCATTCATCATCATACTGACTGGAAGGAAATATTGTATATTTATGTATTACTTGTAAGAAAAATTATTTTGACACTGGCTAAATATGCTAATCGCACGAAACCATCAACTAAAAGAAAGAAAATTAGTACTCATTTAAGTATGTAGGTCTAATAAGCCTTTAAAAATTCGTTTCGTGACTTTCGAATTTTCTAAACACTCCTCGTTGGAAGTAAGACATCTTTACAAAAACTTAAGAAGATCGGTAAGAATATCATCCTTTATTTAGTATCCAACGTTTATCACTTCTATTACCATTAAATCTAGATAAATAACTGCAGGATCTTTGCCTTCCGTAAATGGAAAACGATACTTATAAATAATATTGTGTCATTGACAGTTTCCAAGATAAAATAGTTTATTTTATTGTATACCTTCGTTTATATACTTATACTTTTAAGTATACTTACTTATGTCGTTTATTAGTGAAATTATTGCAATTTATAACAACATTATAATTTCATTATTAATGTTAATCAACCAAAGAACATTTTTTTTAATTATACACACATTCCTTTATTTGATTTTGCAAAGGAATAATAGTAGCATATTTTTAATAATACCTACCTGAGCAAAATTCGTCGACTGACCATTAGACCGTCTTGAAGGTAGCAACCACAAAGCACACAGAATAATAGGGCACCTACCCACAAGGCGATATATCACGATGCATCTACTATTACATTTTTTCATGTTAGGTGCACCGCGCTTTTTCTGCGCACACGCAGTCACTATAAATGAAATTCTGGCAAAAAATCTGTCGGTCGCTCAGCAGGGTATGTTTGCGGCTTTGTCGCGCCCACAACTCGACAAAAGGCAAATAAGAGTACAGTGCATGGAATCGATGAAAAAATACCGTCTAAATACGTACCTATTGAAGTTTAAAAGCCGTGGAGAAACGGCCATTGTTCGCGGGTCGAATGCGGTGGCGAAATTAGAATCGTATTATGTCGCGAAGAAGATCCCACTAGATGGCCCGTGACCGTTGAAATCTATAAAAATGACTGGACGTAGCCTTTTACGTTTAGTACAGGACGGTCAGAATACATGATTGTAAATGGATCGTATACTTTTACAGCAAGTAAGAAAAAATACAGTTAACGCACGACATCCTTATTAATCAAAGTAATTTCTTCTTATTATGAACACTGGAGTAAGCCGCTTATAATCTGATTTGATTTACAACAATACATCCTAAACGTAACTAACAATAGATAATGTGACAAGAAGTCTCGCAGATTTTTTATAGCAGGGAGAAAAAGCAGAGAAAAGCTCCGTAATTTATGTATCGACATTACAACGCAGACTGGGGGCTAAGTTATTTAAACGGGTTGGATTTAGAAATAAGCTCCCTCGTCCTGGGGAAACTGACACTGTGGGGGGGGGCTCAGGGGGTCTTACTGAGACCCCTGATATCGATTTTGGTTGCCGGAGAGGTACTTACGTCATTTTTTAATTTTTTTCAATAGCTTAATTTTTGAGTGAAACGAAACGAAAAACAACACGGAATAGTAAAGAATAACGTGAAATGAAACGTTTTCTGTAAAAAATGACGTGTGATGTGATTAGAGAAACGTCATTTACGTAGTAAAATTAAACTTTTATCTAATCTGTGGTCACGCCGTCCGCCATAAGAGTTCATTAGGTTAGGTTAGGTTAGTATGGTGACCAACAACGCGCGAGCCGAGCGAGCGGAGCGAGCGTGCCGCGGCAGCGGCCGGCGAAGCGCCAGAAACGACGTTTTTGTACGTGCGACGTTTTTTTACATACTCTTTTCCTTTTCCCCACCTCTTTTTAGCCTCCCTCCTGTTAAATTTCCATATTTTTTGTTTGAGGTTATGTTTACAAAAAAATTAATTTCTCGAAAAGTACGCATCTCTGGCAGATGGGAGTTGCAGGGGGGGGTTGTACCCCTCCCCCCCTCCATCCCCCTACCCCCAAAAAACCCCTATCGAGGGAGCTTATTTTAAATTTTTTACCATTTAAACTAAAACTAATGCACTACCTTAACTTGAAATAAAATCAAAGCATTTTCAAAATACGTAACACACCCTGTGCAGTTTCATCCACCTTCTTGTGTGACAGACATTCATAATTTTACTTATGCGTCAACACATTACTCTGATCTGACCATATCGGGCAAGGGCGTCGGCGGTACTTCAAAGTATACCCTCAAAAATTGCTTACATACGTCCCTACATATTTGCTCAGTTTTATGCAAACAGTACTGGATGTATTCGGTACGGAAAACACAAACTTACCATTGCTGTTTACTCTGTAGTGGCAGTTTTTATTCTAAACTTTTTTTTGGTGGTTGTTTTTTTTTCGTACACCGCTACAAGGCCCGTGGCCGAATGTAATTCGACCTGATCGTATCTGTCTAGAAGAGTGTCCACTTTTTGTCCTTGCGGTCAGAGACAGCTGTGCGTAAGCGCCATATTTTGTTTATTGTTTATAGTTGGGAGCCATAATGTGACAGATTGGCAGATTTCGCGAGATACTACGAAGTAGCAACGTTTGGATCTAACCATAATCTGGGTGATTAATTTTAAAGCTCTGGAATAAATAAATGGCTCTATAACAAAAACCAAATTCCTTTTTCATTTTATCGATTTCGATATATAGTTACAGTGCAAACAAAATAAGATTTTAAAGAACTTTTAAGAAGAATTAGTTACTTTAGTAACAAGACCATTTTTTTAGTTATTATTATTTACATAGCTTGTGTCCATCAAGTAAATAGTTACAAGTATAAAAACCTATAAGAAAAAGTCTGTACTTTTAGTTGATTGATTTCACTTTAAAATTATTCTCCTAGAATCATTATAATTGACCATCTAAAAAACGAGCACCTCAATAATTTCAAGGCAAATAAAAACTTTCGACCGTTATTGCTAAATCAATACAATGACTCATGAATAAAATCTTAATTAGCGGTTGGCATGAAGAATAGAAAAGCAAATATGTCGATTAAAAACAAACAGGTCTGAAAAATGGGCGTGCTGATTAATTTTGAGGGCAGGCCGGCGCACCCTTCACGAGTTTGCCGAGATATATTGTCAAAATTGACGCGATCTTCTGCTAATCGTAGGGTAACCATGATAAAATTTTGAGTGATGCGATCAGGATCAGAATTCAGGTTCTTTAAAAAACATTCGGTATACGTTATGGTATTGTTATAGATTATTTTGATTTACAGTAAAAATAAATGCGTGTTCTAAAAAGACTTCACATCTGAACTCTGTTATCGCTTAACATCGAGTGGAGCGGAGTCCATTTACCTACATTGTCATTAAAAAAACAGTATCGTTTTACAGAAACTATAACTACAATTTTAATAAAACTGAATCAAGAAAAGATTTTGATAGTATTCAGTATTTACATGAAAAGGAGTTTTTGCTGCTTTTCTAAGTAAAAGCTTAATAAAATTGGACAACCTATACCTATTTATTCAGATTTTATAAATAACGGCTGTTATTGAAAAGTTTTGCTAGCTGAAAGGCTGAGCTTATAATATTGTAAGTAGGTATAAATATTTTAAATATACTTAATCTACACGGAACCGTACTTCTAATGCAGTATATTCTCGTAAATTAAAAATACATATTACGAATTAGTCAAACACATATTCTATATACATTTACTTAAGAAGTGCAAAACAATATTGTCTTGTGTATATTTGCCAAAAAATAACATCACTGTGTTTTTGTGAGAGAAATGTTTAAGCCCACGTGCAAATCATGGTTACCCTACAACGGCGTTTAGCGACTTCAAAATCGTGTTATTAATATTTATTGCAACAGAAAATTATTATTTTTTCTTATTTGTTTTACATCAAGGGGGGTACAGGTGCCACCTTTGATCGGCCGCCATGCGCTACCCAAACCGTATCCAAACATATAACGTATGATGATGCCGAACGTGCCGCGAAATTCGTACGAAATTTATGATTTTACAACCATAAAAATTTGGTTTGAAAACTTAATTTGGTTTAAATTTTCTTTTAAAGCTCGTATAAGCCATAAAATAGATTAAGTTCCGATGTAACCCATTATGGGCTTAATACGAATACGTTTTATACAGACCGCATTATTTTTGTTAATGTGATGGCTTTTTTATATTTATTTAATGGTGATAATAAATATTATGATAAATACTATGTTTGGTTAAATCACGCGGTATTCCACTGCACTTTCTATGTCTGTGTGGAACCTAGACGAAAGTAGACTGGCGTCTGGGATCCACTCTTTACATCACCTCAGTTGTAGCTTTATATAAAAAAGATGAGACAGCGCGAAGTCAACCTTTTTTTAAAAACCTCCGTTATTTTAAAAGCTTTATTAGAGCAAAACTATTTAATGTACGTCACAAAGTTCAATCAGGAGACTTCTTGGCGGGAAAGTCAAAAGTCATGTCTGCGGTTTTGTTTTGTTTTATAAAATTTATGTTATGTCGAATATTAATGAAAAATAATGATGGATTATTAACCGTTAAGTGTTCTTAAGTGCGCACTCATGCGCAAATGAAACAAAACAGTGCAACTTCATTTTTCAAATTCTCTCAAGAAGTCCGCCCGAGGAATTAGTAAAGCGCCACATCTTTACTGAGATACTCGAAGGGTTGTATCATTTCTCACTTCTCATTTCTATTATCATTCATCATCATCGTCATACTGGAAGGAAATATTTTTTAATTATGTATTACTTGTAAGAAAAATTACTTTGACACTGGCTAAATGTGCTAATCGCACAAAGCCAACTACTAAAAAAAAAAGTTCAATCATGTAAATGTTGTCGATAATGTATTAACCTTTTTTTATGTTTTATTTGACATCCTATGCTTTTAATACATCGGTACTAGCTATGCGTATGCGCTTCATTGTATGGTGTTATTAAGTTAAGCAGCTTTCGCAGTCACCAAATGGGTGACCAAACTAAATGAGCTTTTGCATGCTTTGGAAGCCACGATAAGCCGTTGGTCTCAGCTTTTGTCGTAGATGGTGTTCTTAAATTACCAATCCATATTGAGATCCCAACGTACTGGACGTTGGGTTGTGGCTCAATCTCCCCATAATTACTTGGCATGTATTGTTTACATGAGAAGCCCCAACAGTGGGTCATGTAGGCTGACGATTACATTGATGGTCAGCTATTAATACTAATTCAATTAATTTCATCTACACTCGGAGGCCCGCCATAAACTCCATTGTGATGTCCAAAAAATATCGATAGTTACATATAATAATATAATTGAATTAAACGGACGTTACATTTTAGTATTTATTCCTTAAACACAGCAATGAATACTAAGCATTTTTTATGTAATAAAAAAATATATTTTGATAAATTCACATTTTTTTTTATTTACTGAACTCATTCTTTTCGAACATAGTTATATAAGTAAAAGAGTAATAAATTACCTTATAGAAATCAACGTTTTATCTTATAAAAAGAAAAAAAAAATAAGAAAAACAGAACTCTTCTTATAAATTTCAATTACAATTCAAAACTTATTATTGACTTTATAATAAGTATTTTAAGTCGGTAATGTGTTTTTTTTTCAATGTTGAAACATTATCGATGTAAATTTTATCGATAAGTTATACATCACAAAGGAAACAACGAATCTCTAAGAACTTAGTTTCTCTGATAACTACGGCATCCTCACCCTCTCGATTTTATGACGCCAATCAACCCATTAGGCCTATTAAAGGTCATTATACATATTATTATTACAAGAGAAACTGGATGAACCATGTTATGAATAGTAATGTAGAGTAATATATCAAGAAAACATCTTGCCTTATAGAAATATATAAACAAATGTTACATGTAAATGTTAATAAACTGCACTATGTATTTCTTATAAGAATGTATAATGTACTTATATACTTAAAAAAGCATTTACAAATTGCAATCGCTAGAGTTGCTACCTACTTCTAGGGTTCTATAGAAATAAAAATACTGAAAATACCAAATACCTTAGATGAGAAACACATTTTTTTAAACTAAACTATTACTTGTTCTTTAATAAAGTGGCACAAATAATTATGGACACCATAAGTAGCGTGTGCTCAGCGTGATCATCTTTTTGTTCAGTCCTAAGGCTTCATAGGGCCAACGCATGCAGCATGTGACCGCGTTGACGCCAATCTGGATCTCTTTTTATACCATACTCACTTAAAAACCATAACCCATGTAAATTGGATATGCGGTACATCAGGCCACTGTTGAAACATAATTTTAATTTCAAACATTGCCGTGCGTCTTTAATAACAACCGCCTTGATAACACGTGCGGGCATAACGGCTCACCGCATGTCCAAGATTTCATTTCGTGATAATCATTGGGGGCGAGAAACGCCAACCTTCATTATAACTGCATCTACTTAATTGGAATCTCGTCATTGATTTGTTAATGCTATCATAATTTCACTCATATCTCAAGCAATCGTATAAATACATACGAATAAGAACACGCAAATAATATACGCGCGATATCATTTGAATGTCCATCGGCTCGATCCAATAGCGTTTATAATAATTCGAACAACACTCGTAACGGACTGAAACATATTAAAACAATTAAGAATGTATTTTAAGACAGCGCGTTTACAGTTCGGAATTAATACGCCGCTACTCAAAACTCGATGGAAAATTATGCGGTGTAATATTTTATACCTTAAAAGGTTTAAACCCTAATTAAGACGTTGGTGTGTTGGGTTAAAAAGTGATTCCCGTCCCAAACTACAACCAAAATATACGGGCTTAATACAAAGCGGCCGAATTAATAGTTGACTCTACAATTTATATGGCCGAAAACCTATTGAAACAGCGCCGTAACTGCCGTTATAGATGTTGATTGGCCCGAAGAAAACGAACTGAACATGAAAGCTCGGCCACAACTCAAAGGGATTTGCATTTCGTTTGTAAATGAAGCATTATTGGACACTAATGAGGTGTTAGAGAATTAATCCATGAGATCTTCGCTGAGATAATGGAGATTTTATCGATAAAAGCGTGATAAGCCCAGCACGAATGCTATTCGGGTGACGTTAATAAGTGACTTCCTATTACCGTGCCTTACTCCTTGATTCCAAAAGTAACCTTGGTGGCAGTGATTCCTTGGACATGTTCTCAGGAGTTTTAGTAAAACAAATCACGCCTTTAAATTTTCTAACTTAAGGCATTAATCAAAGCATGACCAAAAGCCGACCAACTCAAACGGTAGTTGTTTAAAGACTAGTATCTAAAAGCAGTCATTTCTGCATATCATAATAATGAAATCGTTATCTTTACTCCACAATTGCGTCATAATCTTCCGCTTGTTACACGTTTCCTGTCCATTACGTTGGACTATGGTATATTATTTATTTCATTTCAACACCTTTAACACCGCAAGCTCGCTCCATATAAACTACTTACGAGTCCACTCCAGCTTCGATGATGTCAATTGTGCTCATAATTGCACCATTACAACCTGTGAAAGCTATAAATCTAACGATATCGGGCGGCTGATTCAAGAATCAATCGTAATAATGTTCACCGATCATCGCTAACAAGCGGCGAGAGATCATTAGGGCAATCACACACAAAGCAAGAAGCAGTCGGCCGTGGTTCGGAATATCATCGCTCTGATCAATATGGCCATCTCGCCTAATGGACCGACGATGACTTTCTATAAATTAATAACAACAAGCTCACAGCCACCGATGATTGGGCAGACTTAATGAGGAAGCTACGTCTTCATCTTTCTGACCAATGTTTTTATTATGCTGCATCTCATTTTTACTTTTTTATTGTAGCTAGATCAACTTTTCACATTCCTTTGTTTTACATTGTACAGATAACCTATTTTTAAATACCGCAAAATATAACCTACTTGCTACTGGTAATGCTTTAGATGTTATTCATGGTTGTAAAAAGGTTTCGTTATGGCAATTTATACTGTTTAATACGCCTGTTTTTGTGTACCGGCTTCCATAAATATTTTACTACGGAATTATGGTTTTACTGTTGTTATGGCAGTGTTACTTCCTCAGACTGCAACATTGATCGTTTTACAAAGAACCGGAAAGAATTCGTTATGCGTCATAATGCATTGGAAATTGCATTATATGGGTCAACTTTTTACAAAAATTGACATTTTAAATAATTGCGTTATTGTTATATTGAAATAAATGTTATTATACTTGCGGTATTTACGAATATTATTTTTTATGCTTAAATTTTTTTTTGTGACACTTTCTTATTATTTATTATCTATTATTTTCAATATCAACCCAGCATATTCAAAATACAGTATATAAGATCAGAGTTCTCTGTTTGCCCCCATAACGTATGAGAACTAATTACCTCATTCTGTCAATAATATTATTTTTTTACGAAACTTCTTATGGCCATCGTCAGTTCGATGGAAACAGCTTACAGCAGCGGCAGTTTTCCCAGACCGTAACGACTTAGAAATCTTCAAGGAACGAGATAATTCTACAATTCTTCTGGTAAGCGTGTAGGTGCATGCTCACGATTAGGTGAACCGTTTGCTCGTTTTACACCTTACATTAAATTCTCATCGAATTTAAAATAATATTACACAAACACATAAGTACCATAAAAAAGCAATTTGAGTGCAATCAAAGAAATGTTATTTGTTATTAACTACCTGCATATTTTAACCTGAAACTTGCAAAACGTCTCCTTTACAATTCTAAGCAGTCAGCTTGACCAGCGGGACAGTTTCGTCGAGTCATTACAACCAAAGACTTCCACCGCACGCGCATGGCCAAAGCCTCCACACATCTGGTAGTCTCATTGTAATGTTTATTTATAATGTCTACAACAATGAAATGACACTCGACGAGCCACTTGTTATCTAGTGAAGGGCCTAAAGCACTGTTGACAATAGTTCACGCCTCAAAATTTCCGTGTAATTCTTCCTTTTATCTTCCCTGCCCATTGTGGCGTGAAGTTGGCCATTTATTGTCCATTATTGTTTCTTCACCAGGGGGAGTAGCTGACGGAGGCGTTATGTTTGCTTTGATACCACTCCGAAATCTGTATGAAATTGCACTCACTCCCGAAGAAATTTCGGCTTTATCACGTCAGCGTTAAGTGCATGTTTCATGTTGGAACTTAGCTGGACTTACTCTCTTTTGTATTTGGAAATTCAGGATGTAAATTGTGAATGAATAGGTTTTGTTGCGTGACAAGTGGAGCACTTATTATAATGGTATTACATTCGGTATAACTTTTGCTGCTTGTACAAAAATCATTCATTGCAATTTATTTTCTTTGCCGCTAACACGTGTTCTCTCTAAAGCCTGGTCAAATTAATCTACTACAATTGTCTTTGTCCTCGTCTTGTTTTAATCACCTGCGGTTTGGTTCGAAACAATTACTTTACCCAAATTGGAGTGATAACTTCTGCGGTCTTAAAAACTCTTTGGATTGTGCTCCAGTTTAATTATAAAGAAAACAAAAAAGTTTAAGACGCGTCTTGGATATAAAAACGTCTTCCTGTCTGTTTTATATGTAAGTAATAACTTTTTTCTCGTTCGAAGTCTATGTAGAGCTTTATACTTATTAAGTAAGTATATTTTTTTAAGATCATCAATTATATTTCAATAAAAATTTCATAATATAACTTTTACAAAAGACTTTAAGCAACTATAGTTTTCTCAAACGTTCGGTCAAGTTTTCTCAGAACTCAAATATATCAAGTAGATCGACTTTTGTTTTCGAAAATAGATTGATATTTTTAAAATCCACTTTCAATCGAAGAACCGATTGTTCCACAAACTGGCAGTCACGATTGTCCCAACCAACTCAGATAATAACAAAGTGGGATTTCCTTTGGTCTCTATAATGAAAAAATTGTGGCCTTATCCATCTATAACACTTTCTTGGCGCCTACCTCTCGATACGAGCGTGATGAATAGCCAACCTAAGATTTGTAATTTTAAATGAGTGTCACAATTGAGGGGTTTAAATTACAAATGTCGTACGCCCGCTGAGTCGTGGAATGTATTTTAGCTGCTACACAATTGCTGGGCACATTCAAGACAATGACGGGCTCAATCAATCCTAGAGTATAAATGTTTAATATCAGTTTTGATTTGTTGCCTTGACACTTGCGTTGAAGTGGGGGCACAACAAAAACTGAACGATACATTTATACAGACACTGTACGTGACTTGAAGAAGTAGTAAATGACAAGGGAATTCTTGAACTTGAATTTTCTTACTACTTGACTTTTTTTTATCCTGTCCTGACTGACTGTCATATTATTTTGTCTCAATTTGTTCGCTCCTCTAAGTGTATTAAGTCCAGTTATGTGTAACGTTATGTTGCGTTTTTTTATTATTTATTTATTGAACCACAAACAAGTTTACAATACAGATTTACAATATTATTCTTATGTCTAATTTTAGTTATTGTAAACTCAACAACGATGGTTACAGGAAACATAAAAAAGTAATTATGAAAGTGAAACCCAGTCAGAGTCACGTAAAAGTGAATTAAATATACAATGTAAGTGTAATGTAATAAATTAATTAATTATGCAAGTGTATACTATGTATGTGTGAGTAAATGTATATTATGGATTTAAATATATGAGTGCATGTTTGTTTTGGACTTTACATATGTATACAGTTTTTATTAATGAATGATGATGAGGGAGTGTGGAATACAACAGATAACAATATCAGGTAAAACATGTTAAGGCAAACAAAGGCAGAGTTGCACGCAGCCACCTTTAGGCATCAGTGACTGTAAATAATCTGTCAGTTATCTGTTTTTTGTATGAACCAGCACTACATGCAAAAATATTAATAGTGTTAAAAAAAATATTGTAAAATATTGTAAAGCTTGTAAACATGTTTTGTAGTACATGTGCCTATATCTTAATAACCAATCAAAAACCAATGTTTGGAATTAGTTCAGTTAGTCAGTTACCAGTTGTATCAATGTCTATGCACGACTACGATCGCCTGCCACGATACACATATCGTTAAAAATATACAAAGCGGCTCAATCACTTAAGCATCGATCTATGGAGTAATCAAATGTAAAGAGTTGTTATCGGTACCAATTTCTAAGTAACACTTCGACGACCGCCGCGGCGTCGCGCGCTCATATCTTGAGTCAATATTGACTGAGCGTGGGCGAGTGTCCATTTTAATTCTATCATAACGCATGGAGCTATTTACACACGTCAGTCACGACGATGCTAAGATTGCTAACTTTATTATATAACGTGTAACATAATAAATGCATACACTCCCTAACCTCATATTAGAATCAGCTACTGAATCGATTTCAGCCATTTTTGAATTAGCATCTTGTCCCTAATAAAACAAAAAATATATAAATTACAGTCGCACCCACGCTGAACAGTCAAAACAAATATTTTAATTTTAAAAAAGTTTGGAAATTTGTGTTAAAAAACATGAGCGGCATTTTATTCTTTTTTTTCTTTCTTTTTGAACATTGAAATTGTGATTTGTTTGCAATACAATTTGTGTAAAATTATAAATTTAAAGTTATATGTTTAAAGTTGTTTTTGATTATTATTCGTCTGTTTTGCTTATTAGTTTATAATGGACAAAAAATTTATATTAACTGTAGTTAATCGTTAGAAAAAAATACTTTGAAATAGAATACGGGTAGAAAAGAAATAGAAATAATAGAAAAAACATTTATTCAGTATCACAAAATTACACATACACACAAATAAAACATTCATAATAAACAGTATATGATACTGAAAGGGTATCTCAGCATAAAATGTCATAGCATTTTTGTAATGCTACCGACGCTGGTGTTCCAAAGATGCCTATTTTGATGCCCACTTTGCAGATATTTCTATCTGCTTCTACCGTCTATAATCCATTTCAAAATCCTACCACGATCCTTCCTATTAGACCTACGACTGATAGTATAGTGTAAAGGAGACATAAATAACGATCAATATACTATAGCTTGGAAATCTCCAATAGATTTACTTGTACCCAAATATTGTTTGACATCGTTACCATCATACGAAGCGATTTAAACTTACATTCCCACTTTTTGTTATTCTTGGAATACTATCTCAATTGTAATGCTATAACTTCTAACTTAAACTTTATAATATAGAGCAACGTCTATGAAAACAATTGGAACAGGATTGTTTAATACAAATTTGTCAGTATTGGTTTCAACCACTTGAGCTTCCAAGGAATGGTTGATTTTTTCTAGAAAAAAAAATTTGCTTGTAACTTCCCATATTGTAAATGCAAAATTCAAAATAATAAAAGTATTTGTTTTTATCGACGTAAATTTATTGTAGAAGATCAGTCCATATTTATCATAACCACTTTTAAGGATGAAGCCGTCAACAACTTCATTTAAATTATACTTTCTTACACTTTGTAACGTTGAGTTAAGCTGTCAGCAATTTGGTATGTTTTGAAGAAAAACATACGAAGTGTCAAGATATAATTATCGCAATGACTATTATTACTTTTCACAAATTGTAAGACAATACTACGGAAAGGTTGGCAACCCGTTTGCCTCACATAAACATAATAATTTAGTCCGCAGTCCTCCGTCCAGCTAAGGCTCATTGCAATTTCACCGTCACCAATAATTAAAATGAACATTGTAACGAAAACTAAATTGTGCACCGCAATTACAATCGAAAAATCAAACATTTTTAGCATAGTGCATTGCTTTGCAATGACAAAGTAACAGATAATAAGAATGACAAGGACCAAAAAACGTGCCCTGTGGCAGTGCATTCTGTATAATGAGATATAATCTCGCATTTTGTTTACATACCTACTTATGAACGAATAAAACCAAAAGTTTGTTCGAACACAATAATAGGTAAAACATCTCTTTGTGACAAAAATGTTGACAATACGTGACTGATGGTTTGCTCAAATAGTTTGATCGTAGAATCACATAATAAGCTTGTATTAATAGCTTCAGGATATTGGACTTCTAAAATTAAACTATATCGTTTTGCAATAGATTCTTATTGTCGCAATTACAAAATACATTACGATTTAATTTAAATTTTATTTTATTTTTATTTATTTTATTTTATTTTATTTGGGAAACAAACAATACAAAAAAGTAAATATAAAGATGTTACACACAAGTTACATAGTAATCAGTAACGTTTCCACTACTTGTTAAAACATACTTATAAAAAATATTAGGACTCTAAGACAGTTATTAAAGTTTTTAAAGGTGTTAAATTAAGAATTTAGTTAATCTAAGTACCCACTATTCTAATTCATTAAGTAAAAGTTCACATATCTTATTTTTAAAATTTGAAACGTTACAATTAAATATATCTATTGATGTGAATTTTTTATTGTATACATCACAAGATCTAAATAAAAATGTATTACCTACATATTTAGTGCGGGTAGATGGTAAATAAAATAATTTATTAAGGCGAAAACTTATCCGAGGGCATCTTATACCGATACGTTCTAACAAGAATGGACTGTCAATGATGTTTCTCAAAACTTTAAAAAGAAAAACTTGGTCTCTTTCAATACGACGATTTACCAAAGGAGAAATGCTAATAGATTGTTGTCTATCTCGAAACGATCGATAGGATAGATGTTTTTGCATCCATCTATTAATTCTTTCTAAAGACTCTATATGTACCTTATAATCTGGATTCCATACTACAGATGCATACTCCAGGACACTTCAAACATAAGAGCTGTATAAGAGCACAAGAGTAGAACACTGCTTAAAATCTCTACCTATTCTCATTATGAATCCAAGCATGCGGAACGCCTTTTTGGTAATATGGTCAAAATGAGCTATAAACGTTAACTTGCTGTCCAAAATAACCCTCAAGTCCCTCAGGACTGGTCACCTAGGTGAGCCTGGGTGACCATATTAATATTTTTATTGTATAACTTGTACTCGAATTTAATTACTTTAGATTTACGGGTAAAGGTGATAACATTACATTTTTTGGGGTTAAGGTTTAATAAATTAGTATCACAATACTCTGAAAGTGCGTTCAGGTCATTCTGTAGTAAAGTGCAGTCCAAGGACGTGGTGATAGTCTTAAAAATTTTCATATCGTCAGCGTATATTAAAACACTTGAATTTTTAAAGATCATGACAATGTCATTAACAAATAAATTGAACAATAGGGGACCGAGATGAGAACCCTGCGGCACCCCCGAGGGTACCGGAAAAATGTAGAGCAGTAACCCTTCACCGTAATAAGTATTTTTATCTGTAGTTAATCGAGTACATAAAAGGTATACCTAACCTAAAACACTATATCAAGCTGTTTGCGTTAAAACCCATTAAACATTTAATTTATAATGCAATTTTTTTATATTAGAAGGAGGCAAACGAGCAGGCGAGTCACCTGATGGGAAGCAATCACCGCCACCCATGGACATCCGCAAAACCAGAGGAATCACAGATGCGTTGCCGGCCTTAAACAATACGAAGGTTCAGATGTAACTTATTTAAGCACTCAGTGTTTGAGTGACAAAGCGCACATCCCGATATCCGGAAGTACTGGGTAAAATTCCTAGGTCGGTCTAAGTATGATTCGAATTTTTCAACAAGCATGGTGATTAAGCTAACACCTACCTATCAATTGGGTAGTTGACAACAACAACAATTAATTCCAGAACAATAAATGTATAAATGAAATCACGTTACAGTTCTTTATAACATTGACCATTTTTTTATTTGACCTAAGCATGAATTTCTATAACCTAAAAAGTTATTAATAAACACTCAATTGACGGAAAGAAATAGTGACGTCATAGTTTGCTAATCCCATACAATTTCTATTAAAAATAATCGTTTTGACAGTTGTTAAAAAGTTTCAATATTGACTAACCAGTCAACTACTCAATTGTAGCGATGATTTGATTTCAACACTGAAGCTTTTGCCCAACAGTAGGACAGTATATTGGCTTATTTATAACTTACATGGATGTTAAGCCAGGCGTTCATTAATTAAGCGCATTCATTTGCCTTTCTCCGTAGTACCTCTTGAATTAATCTCAATTTGTGAGCAGCATCTTGTCACGGTGTTTGCGTATGAAATGGAGCAAGTCTGTATCATTCATTAGAGTCGGACACTTCTATACAATTAATTGTTTGAACTTGCTCGTGCTGCTGTTTAACGTCGTCTCGGCTAATCAAGGCTCGGTTAACAACATCCGTCGGGGGCCGATGACTCGACGCATCGTCGGTGATGCAACTGTCTCGGGTTCAAACTGTTATGCACGGAGTTGCGTCTTCAATTTGTTGCCACTTCCGATTCGGTGTCAAGGATGGTGTCAACCCAGTTGGTCTTGACAATCGAGTTGCAAATTATTTTTACTGTGCATTATGACTGGGTACAATTGATAGATCCTGTCCGTGTTTCTTGGTAGATGATTAATAGTCGTTACTGTTTATAGCTGACTAGGTTATGTGTTTTTTTTTTTTTATATATTTTAGCGTTTTATTAACGCTTAAATATACTTAAGTAAAATTTAAACACTGAAAAAAAAGACGACAACCTCAGGCGGGAATCGAACCACGCACCTTCCGCATTCCGGGCGGCTGCCTTAACCACTTGGCTACCGAGGTCTGGCTTTCACCCGTCGAAATTTTTCAGTGCTTGATGCTTATGTTTTTTAGTCAACATTGCTTCATCAATCTTAGAAGTTTTCACCTCTGAGATCCGAAAGAAATTTTTTTTTTTTTTTTTTTTAAGTGGTTAAGGCAGCCGCCCGGAATGCGGAAGGTGCGTGGTTCGATTCCCGCCTGAGGTTGTCGTCTTTTTTTTTTTTCAGTGTTTAAATTTTACTTAAATTTGACTAGGTTATGTTTAATAAGATGATAAAAGCAACATGTACGATCACAAGTACAAGGAAAAGTTGAAGAAAGGCTTCACAACATAAAATAAACTTTATTTACTTACCTCGTTATAAGGCTTGCTCTATAAAATAAAGAAGACTTGTAGGTGCTTTTTATTGTTTTACATTATAACCATCAGATATGACATAAAATGTGAGTTGATCGTCAAACTGAAAAGTAGAATCACTTTTCGATCAGTGAAACACTCGCTTAAACTAGTGACGTGCTTAAAGATATTTTTTATCGTAACAGCTTATATCTAAATACTTCATTTCAAGCCATTTGAAATCTCGAGTAATCTCCATTTTTATTTATCATGTAGAAAATAAAATTTAAAAGTAAAAATAAAATAAATTAACACATTATTTAATATTTTGTAATATTATATTGTGCAATAGTATAGCAGCAGTTGGAAGGGACATTTAGTAACTTAGTTAGCATAAATGGTAATCTTAATTAATTACTTAATCGAATGCTTCGGTGGCCCAGTGGTAAAGCGCACGGCTCGATATCCGGATGTTCAGGGTTCAATGCCCAGTTTTCGGAAAAAAGTGATACAGACTTTTCGAAGCGTGGGTTTGTGATCACCAACCCCTATTTATCAAACTAAAATGTAATATGAATGTGAATGAATGTGAAATGTGGTAATATAAATAAACCGATGCTTATTTAGTAATAGAAAGAAAAGAAAGAACGTTTAAGTGACATTTCAAAACTGTGATAACTTTATTTCAAAGTGAGACCTTTGCCCAGCACTGACTCAGTATACAGTTTCATTACTTTATTCATTGATTAATTAGAACAAACGTATACTCTGTCTTTTAAAATAAAATGTATACATCGATATCGATGAAATTCGTAGCTACATCCCTACGAGACGGGTCCAGCGAGCATCAATTAAGCCGAAGCCCACCATCACAATTCATTCACGATTATTGTTATTTGGGCTCGCGCCGCGCTCTGACATCGATGCGATCTGACACGAAACATTTTTTGTTTTACTCGATCCGAATTCGGTACACACTTAATTGTACAAAGTCGATGGAAAAACAGACCATTTTCTTGAGTTCTCACGAGTACATTCAATGTTAAGCAGCATGTATTTATGAGGCTAAAGAAACTATAGATATCGTGTGAAAGTGAGTATAGTAACGTACAAGCGTAATAATTGAGAACGAGCTAAGATAATGCACACAAACATAAAAATCAGACTTTCAAAATGAAAGACACGCCGTCTTACAATTAAAAAAAACTTTCAGACGAACCGAAACCCAAAAGCAGGGTTATATTTGTAGATTTGCTTTGTTAATAAAAAAATGGATATTTACACTTTAGAGTGTATATAAAAGGTAAATACACTATAATAATTATCCTTTTTTAAATTATCGAACGAACAAAAGCATATCACGGTCTCATTCAAACCATTTTTGACAGTTGCTTACTTCACGTTAATTTGCAGAAACAGCCTAACAGATTTTTGACCCGTAAAATACACACTGATTTGTTATAACTTCTTTGCCTAAAAGTTATAGTTGTAACACAGCAAACAGCAATTAAAGTGCCCAAAAGAAATGCTTATACGATATATAGGTAAGCATTTCTTTTGGGCACTTTAATTGCTGTTTGCTGTGTTACAACTATAACTTTTAGGCAAAGAAGTTATAACAAATCAGTGTGTATTTTACGGGTCAAAAATCTGTTAGGCTGTTTCTGCAAATTAACGTGAAGTAAGCAACTGTCAAAAATGGTTTGAATGAGACCGTGATATGCTTTTGTTTTGCAGATTTTTGACCCGTAAAATACACACTGATTTGTTATAACTTCTTTGCCTAAAAGTTATAGTTGTAACACAGCAAACAGCAATTAAAGTGCCCAAAAGAAATGCTTATACGATATATAGGTAAGCTTACTTATCTAATCATGTGTAAATAAATTCAATTCTATATTTAACTTAAATTTATGTAGTTATCTAAGTTATACGTAGGTGAATGTGTGAATAGAATGTGTGTTTTTTTTTGTGAGTTTAGTACAAAACCCGAAGGTCAATCTAGAAAGTAACTCTGACTGTCATTAGTCTAGTAAGATGGAAATCTTAACACCAACCAAGTCCTCGTAATGTCCAAATGGTAAGAAAAGTTTAACAGTGCGAATCGTTAATTGGCTAATAATGAGCACTTCAAGAATCAACTAAAGTCGCTACCTCCAAAGCAAAATTAATATTAATTTATGCCAGTGAACTTGTTAAATAAGCTACTATTCATTTTAATATCCAATTATCCGTTAATATAGTCATATCATTTAAGTATCAACAATGTTTTAATCGTAGAATTTAAAACCAACATCATTACTCCTGTCCTCTCATGATAAAACTTCAATCCGTTATACAAAACTGTTTGGCTTAAAATAAACCATTTAAAACGCGTCACATACTTCAGAGGTTAATGCTAAAATGGACGGTAATACTTCTCACAAAATAGGCGAACCGACAAAAAAGCTGACACAGGAAATCGCAATTCCGTGGCATTGCGAACACTCATACTCGCCTGTAAGGTATCCTTGAGCTGAGACGTTTATGAATTTCCTGTAATTACAAGTAACGGCTAAGGTTTCAGTCGCTCCTTAAATTTATTTTGAATGACATTTCATAAAAATGGAACTAAAAATCTCTTATTCTTAAAATGTTCATTTTTAGAGTAAAGAAAAAATTAAACCTTTAAAATTTATACTTTTGAATCATCCAAACATTTTTTACCTGTTACCCATTCGGAACGTCTATTTTTTTTAGAAGAATGGGAATATAAGATTTTTATATGCTCGTACGACCCCTAATTTAGATGACTAGAGGTCATCTTAAATAGGAATAACCATGCCAGAAAGCAGTTGCCCGAGTACAATTGTCACCTAACTGGACTTACAGATCACCAAAATTTTTGGTGGAACCGGGCATTATATATCGTCTTATTTAATGATTTGAAAGTCTTTCTTTTGTTTTCGAATCAACGCAACTTCATTAATCAAGACGTAAACGTCGTCTTGTAAATAACCGAATCGTGTTTTAAATAAAAACAAATCAAGCAATTATACCGCTACTGGTAGCAAAATAAATTAATTGCGCATTATAGTATCATCAATATAATATCACACACTTAAATATTTAATGGACTACACAAGGCGAATGAAAACCCATTACAAAGAAGTGTTTTATGAAAATGAATCCTTAAAGAAACCTTATTATGATTAATATTTCATTGCACACATTTCGGTGTTGTTAAAAGCTCATATTTTGCACTAAATGAAGGCTTCCGCATGTGTTTGCCAAAATTCATATCGTTATCAACAACAAAAACGTCGTTTCCATGTTATTTAGTAACAACTTATGTATAAATTAATATTAAAGGCTTATATAATTTAAACATTCAATTACGTCAAAGAAGAATGTATTATTATAATTCGAATGTGAAATGAATATAGAAAAGTTGATTCGCTTCACATCTCAAAATAAAACCTCTTTTTGTTTCTTAATACTTGTATGGCCTATACTTATTGTTTTTATGATATACATTTCTGGTTTTGAAAGTAAGTCCAGTCACTCTTTCTGATAACATGTCTATTGGTTACAAAACAATAAATTTTCTTTAAGCACCTTCCGCCGAAAGCCTAATAACACGTATTCGGCCTTTAAACTAACTGACCTATTTATTACGGAATAAAAGCCCTTATCAAAGCTCGATATCTCAAAATAACTGTTGTGTTTTTTATATATTTTGCAAAAGACACCGAACCTCGAAAAGATTACCTGCTTTTGTCAAATTCTCTTAAAAGAAACAAGGTCTAAGTTTTGTGCGCAGACAGTTACAATTTTGGCCGTTATAATTGTATAGAATTTCTGTATACAACTCAAAGTATAAAAGTGGAGCAAAGAGAAGAATGGAGTCGCGCATACATTTTCGCACATACAATCGGGGTCTAAGAAAGGGTTAGCTATTGAAATGCATAACGTTTTTAAGCATAAACTGAAAATGCATAATGTTCATGGCCATAATCGTCATTTGCCATAAGTCTTTTTAGCATAACTTCATAACGCATATCATCATATGACCGAAATCTGTAAGACATAATCATGGAAAGGCATAATTGCAATAATCATAATTAACAAAAGGCAAAATTAAATTTGCCATAACATTTAAAAGGCATAATATTCAAAAGGCATACATATGATATGCATAAACTGACAAAATTAATATGTGCGGCATGCAAGCAGCATGCAAGCAAGCACCATGCAAGCAAGCAAGCAGCAGGCAAGCAAGCTAGCAGCATGCAAGCAAGCATGCAGCAGGCAAGCAAGCTAGCAGCATGCGAGCAAGCATGAACCATGCATGCAAGCATGCAACATGCAGCAGGCATGATTTCTGTCACGGCTCCGGCGCTGCGGGGCTCCGGCGGTCCCACACGAGGTTATCGTCGCAGATGGTATTCACTCTCCACCTGCTCCTCAGCTCGCGGTCCGCCTCGCCCTTCCGCGCCTACGCGCTTCTAAATTACTCTCTAGGGGTAGGACAGACAAGACTACGTGAAGTCGGATTTGCAGCGATTCGTTTCTGTCACTGACTTTTGTAGCACAACATTATTAAAACACAACGTATTAACTTTTTAAGACAAATTAAGGTTAAAATGCTATTTATATAAAAAAATACATAATTTAACTTAGTAAATTTATAGCAAGTGAATAATATACGTAATGTTGTTATAAGAAGTGTATTTAGACTAAGTAAAAATTATATCCTTTGAAATTAGTTCATTTGTAATTGTATGAAATGAAATACACCCCTTAAAACCACTTGAGATTATGTCAAAACAAAATTATGAATGTTAACAGTTATGCATAGTAAAATTATGCGTTTTAAAGTATGCTTAATAAAATTAAGTCAAACAAAACAATAGATTTTAACGATTATGATTTTTCACAAAATTATTTCGAAATTATGACAGTATGCGTTTTAAAGCATCACCCCAAGAAAGCGGTTACACTATCGATTTTCATCATGCAATAAAGACTTCGCGGCTTTAGCAGGACATGAAACAGAGATAGCTATTGTAAGTAGCTTTGGTAACTTTTGGCAGCACCTCGAATAATAATGACTTAAGTTGTCTCACAATAAGTGTTTAACTACACCATTATCATTATTTTCAGCTTGTATTTACCTACTGCTGGGTTTACCTTTTGCATATTACGCCAGTAAAGTAATCCCCTTCAGTTTTGAGGGTCGTAACCTCTGGTCTATAGAGATATAAAGCCTCTTTTACTGTATAATGAGCAAAAAACCATGAACAGCATTGCTTTCGTTTCCAAAAGTTAATGCCATCTCCACACCTCTGCGATTCCGCACATCATACCTGACTCGACCTCCGTGCGCTAAGAAAATCCTCCAAAACATAATCTTTAATCCATCGGCAACACGTGCACACAGCTATTATTGATTTTTCCGTTTTTTGTACGAAATTGCATGCCTGCCCGGGGATGACGTTGAAAAAACGTCCCACGGCCCGTGTGAATGGGCCCTATAATAAGCTTGCGCAATGACATTTAGTTTTTGTTAAAGGCCCGTCGCGTGGCATGTGGAGGGATGCGAAGGTTTCATCCTTAAGACAGTTTGTTGTTTGTCACATCGCTACGCCGGAATAATTTGCGGTGAACGAATATAACGTTGTACTTGAAACATTGCAAATATAAATTTGTACCTACATTTACAATGTACTATAATATTTGCAATGCACCAAGCAAGCAAGATGGTAGCAAATATTTCGACAATAAAAAATACCACCTATTCATTTATCAAAATAGAGTTTGTACTGTTCCCGATTTTCTTTTTCTTATTATGAAACGGATTAAAGGTTTAAGTATTGCATTTTATACATTATGAAGTAGGTACGATAAGGTTTGTCCAATACTCTTGAGTTTCAATAAAGTGTGTGTTTATTAAAAGTGACATTCTGTGACAAACATAACTTTAAATAAAATACATTAAAATATTTACAAAGCAAAGTACTTACCTTTGAGTTATGAAAAAAAATCTGTTTTTTTTTGTTTTCCCGCTCTTTTGCTAACAATTAGTATCTGAAGCTGTTTTGATATTAGGTATTTTTATTTAAAAAAATGAGTAAGTATAGCATATATTTTATATACCTAATATACACATCATGTTTATGTCACATGTAGAAATATGTTACGTATTCAATGTCAAATTTTAGCAAGCGCTTTGTCTTATTTTTTATACTACTGTTATTTTTTACAAGATACAAAAAAAACTAACTTGATAAATTCTGTTTTCAACGTTTAAATATTTGAAATTTCCCTTCCAACAGCCACGGAGACCAGTAGCCAGAACCGTTGGAATCTAAACAAGTTAATATTTAGACGGATGTCAACAGAGCTGACTTACGACCCTTCGGCAAACTAGGTCCAGGAAAAAAGGTTTTACGTTACATTGGAGCATAACCCTTTGTTTAAAAGCAAATAAATCTGTTATTTGAATGTCAACACCATTGACTTTCGTTTCCAAATTTAGTTTTATGAATTCTACATATTATGTAATAAAACTTTTATTCACTCAGTTGCATAAGAAAAATAGGCTTCTAATTTTTATTTTTATAAAGCTGAATAAAGGTACTTGTGGAAGTAGTAATCTTCTTATTTCGGCCATACACCCAAACAATAAACTTTAGTAAGCCTGAACTTGCGCCAATTTATCGCATGGTGTGTGGCCAGCATGTTACTGGACATACCTAGGCATTTTGAGGTACCTATGTCCAGGTATGTATGGAAATTGTTGACTGGTTATACACCCACTTAATAACAGTTTTTTTGTCTTTCACACGTTGTATCCATCACTAACATCCAACACGAGGACAAAGTGAAATTACAGTTCTACCAATTTCTATAACTACATTATTCATTCCAATAAACGTTTTTATGTGTGCTTTTTTTCTCAAAGGCATTTTTCTCTCGATTAGTTAATTAAAACAAAGCAATTGCTAGCAGCATGCAATATGTGAGCCTAAATGTATGCGGCATGAAGGCAAGCATGCATATTTTAGCCTCCATGCCAACGCTGCAGGGTTGCCAGCGGGCGGTGCCACGCGTACCTTCTCGCAGGTGTTTTACGCTCGCCTCTGCAAACTCCGTTTCCTTAGATTAGCCACTACGGCTCACTCAACCACCTGCTACTCAGCACGCAAAATCTTCACCCCTCCATACGCAGGTCTGGTATAAATTTTAACCGCTCGGCCACGAGTCGGGGCGACCGATGCGGTGCGACGCGACGCCATCGCCACTAGTTTATACTCTCTTCATTGCGCGGTTAAAACGCTCACCGCACTGCGGTTAATTGGTATCACACGTCATGTATAGGTGGATGTGTAGTCGCGCCGTAGCCGAGCGGTAAGGGTAGGTCAGACAAGATTCGTAGATTCAATTTGTGGTGACTCATTTACATTTCAATCGCAGTGGCCAAGTGGCAAAGGGCTCAGTTCGGATTTTAGTTGTATAGCCCGTATTGGTGATCACCAAAATTGGTTTTGGTATTGACTTGCTTGAATGCACTTGCATTTAGCAAAATCAATACCAAACAATTGTAGCGATGACTTGATTTAAAAAATAGAGGCCCTATCATTAAAACCACTTTTTTAAAATATAGACCAAGAAATTGATAATCGATATTTACGAACTAAGTAACACATAATTAACGTATGACAAGACGTCATATTTATAACCAACCTCAATCAATGCTCAGAACGTACTTACCTAAATAGGTTGTGTTCCGTGACACTGAACCCACACAGCCGCGACACAACGAAGATAAGATAAAAAGATCACCATCTTCTGAACAACACCTTTCGAACAAGATCCGTTGTACGAAACACCGATACACAAATTTGGAGCTCAGTGGTGTCAAAATATTTATTATATCAATGAATTTATTAACCTTATAACCCGAGGTCGTGAGAATACAGTTCCGACATAGAATACATTATTCAATTTCAAATGGTAACTAAATGTAAGGCTATCACGGCAGGTCTCACAAAAGATTATCACAGATATAGTCGTATAATTTATACATTATTGCCTCGTAAAATAAGCAGTGACAAAGAAGTTTACGATATTCTGATGGGAAATCCAAATAGTCCTTAAAGTGAGATTGAAATTCATTAAATTTTATTCGCTAATAGCGATCAAGAATGAATTCTTAAAGACTCTAATATTTTAATGGTTTAAATATATTAAATTACTTTCAATTTCAAAGCTTAGCTTGTCTTTTCTGTTTATATTATAGTTTGCCGTGTGATGACCATGGAGATCGTAAAATCTCACAGTAAATATCCTTAAAGTGTTGACAACTTTTTGCGATCTTAAAATGGTTTAAAAAATTAATAGAAGGGGGAACTCACACGACTTCGACTGAGGCCGATCCAACAAGCCGACCTACAAGATTGATGGCATAATAAAATCACGTTTTTATAACTTATACATTATTACTTTATAATCTTAAATTTGACTTTTATCTTTTAGAAAGCTTGTATGTAGATAAAGTATCTTTGGAGACACGATCGCGTTGATTAGCCGGTCGACTATTGAATGTGTCATACAAGTCCGGTGTCTAATTAAGACGTATAAATAAAAAGAAATTAGTTATAATAAACTTTAAGTGTGGGTTTAGAAGTTTAACGAGTTATTTAGAACCCTATAAAGTGCCAACTTTTAATGGTTTCGAGGTTTTGAAATTGAATATAATTATACTTAGATAGGAAATTGAAAATGCTGACGCTATAGAAATGATATGTTAGAAGTAAGTGTAGAATTTTAATGTGCTCGTCCGTACACTAGTTTTCTACGGACCGAGGGTTTTAATTCAGTAGTGATGGGCAGTTTCCGCTTCGCACCGATAAATGCCCGAGATGAATGGAGCACTGCGTGAGAGTACTATCTGATGGAGTTGGTGATCCGTTGTTGGCACTAAGGTGTCCTGCTACTTTTTGCTGGCTAAACAGCGATAGGATCGTGTAAGCCACATGCGTGCTTACGTGTCATTTTTATGACGAAATACTGTTACATTCAAAGACAATAATAGACTTCAAAAATATAAACAAAAACATGTAAAGAAAATAAATTTATGACAGTTAACAATCGTTGAAACAATAAAAGGTTTCTTTCTATCTATCTATAATCCCGCAAAATTGTATACGCATTTATTTAATGCTACCATATTGAATACTTTCTATTACTTTAAGAAGAGTAACGTATCTTCTATCGTTATATTAATATCATGTTAATATTGAGCAATGTTCAAAAAACCGAATGTATACTGTCCATAAAAATATATACGCTTTGTGTGACAGTCCAGAATATATTCCATGGTTTCACGCGTCGCAATTATATTGATAAGCCACTTCTGATGCGTTACGCGATCTGTAGTTCAGTTATATTGCAAATATAATCACAGCGCAATGCCATTCAAAGATTTCCCGAGCGAGCATCGCCCCGGCTGCTGTACACTTTTTACACGCTCCAATAAGAATCCGTTCCTGGTTGACGGGCCCCGGCATCCCGCAGGATTCCCTCGTTAAATACCATTCCATCATAAAATGTAAATACAACGATATCACTGTGACAAAACCTTGAAACAATTACAAATAACGTTGGATCACGGCATTTATTTCTTGTTTTATTTCTCCTCTGTCGCTTCGCAAGTTACATTTCAATTCATTCGAGCAACGGTTCTTCTTGCACAGGGGCGGTAAAATTGACGGCCATAACGGCTGCGTGTTGTCCGACAATGATATTTCGATTATCATTATTGGTAATAATAAACGCTTCATCAAGGGTGTTCCATTTAATATGGACGGATATTTATGTCTGTTATATAATGATTTCGGTTAATTGGTTCTGTTTCATTTTCGTTGCTACTGTAAGTTAAGCTTTGGGTTAATCCATCTGCTGACTAAAGATTGCGTATTCTATTTGTAAAGCAAAATGTGTGTGCATTGACGCAGGATTACTTTCGTTTGAAGGGCAGCTCTCACTTTCAAAGGTAACAACAAAAGGGCATAATGCGTGTATATGCGATCGCTAACGCTAAATTTAGCAATGATGGCTGCAGACGTGGCGGCGACTTTGCTCAACTGGACTCGTGACTTCGAGGAACCAATACCCCATTGTTATGCATGTTAACAGTGTACTGTTACACTTTCATGGCACGTTACTAATGTATCCTTTGAAAGAGTTTTCGTCTTTCGAGTGCTAACTTTTTTTTCCTCAATTCTATAGCATCTACTGTATTCATTACAAGGTAGCATTAGGATCATGTTACAGACTGATGAAATAAAAACGATAGCCGGCAAAATGGCATATAGAAAAGTTAATTTTGTAATATCGCTTTTGTTTTAATGGTAGGGCTGTAGGGTAAAACCAGTAAATAGAACGTAGTGGATTGTCGTTCGTTAAATTATTGAGTGCTCCTTACAACTTTTTAAATTCCATGCACACATAACGTACAGTGCTGATAAGTTTGGCTTACTAATATAGTATTATGAATTAAAGGCACTACGTACTCTTTGGTAACTTTACCCTACGCGTGCAGTTCCGAAAGTCTTAATTTCACATTAAATATCCAATAAATTATTTATTTTCATATAAAGGAAAGTACATATTTGGGTAGAACACGCATAAAGGCGTACGCTCACACAACCGCGTAATGAGACGTTTTTCTGTCATGAATACCTCATACATTATGTTAATTATTTTTATCAAACTTAAAATATGTTAAATACGGTCGATGAGTTTAATAAGGATCAATTATTTCATGGTTCGTTTTATCGATTCGTGTTGAGGGTGGTTAGGTTTATCGATGCCTGACCGCTCAAGGGTACTTACTGTATATTAAATACTAGAATCTTAGTAGAAACATCGCATGAGATAAATTTAAATAGTTTAGGTTAGGAGCCCTCCAAGCAGGTAAACTACTTGCTTATTATAATAACAAGTTAGGTATAAAATACTGTCATAATGTCTAATTTTAATACATTTCACTATTGTTCTGGGTTAAAAAACAAAACACAGAACAAACACAACACAAACACTAAACAGTAGGTCAAAACAATACAAATCTGAAACTTATGGGAGTTAACCACAATATCTCAAGCTTAGGCATTTGTTTAGCATAAGAAACGTCACAATTTGTTACCGGACCGCCAGTCAATCGGACCTCCGCGTAGAAAATAAGACATCAAGCAAATTGCAGGCAGGAACAGAATGAACAGTATTAGAATCGTCTTTTCTGTGTGTATCAAACAAATAAAGTGGAATACGATTTCGATATTGCTGATGGAGTATTCTCTATTGAGTGTACAGGCTGATGTTGAAACAAAACTATTATTTTACACTTCGGATACTAATCAGCTGTTTGAGTTATAGTTAAAAAAATGTGTTTTGATTAAAATTATAGAATAAATTTATATAATCACATAAAAAACGATTTAAGAACAATATTGATTTTTCTGGAACAGAAAGATTTGTTATGTACCTACATGTCTTTGAAGATATAAGTATATTTCTACCAACATAAAATTATAAGCTTAAACAAACAATTTCCAAGGTAACAATTCAAAACAAATTGTATCTCGAAATCAATCAGCTGATCATTGAAATAAATCACTCCTAAACAGAACTGTCTCAAAAGTTCAATCAGAAATCGCTGCGGCCACCCGTTACATCGCTTTCCCCGGTGGTCCAATCTTCAAGATGATTAAATTAGGATACGAACAGATATAACATGCGAAATGATATACAATGAACCGAGTCCGATTCGCATAATGAAGCAATCAAATAGTTCCCATTGTATCTCCACCGATATCAGTTTAGCGACCGAACGTAAACTGAAGCGTTTAGTGCGTTTGAACGCGGTCTCTTAAATGCTAATAACTACCTATTAACAATCATAACATTATGACCAACCCTAAATGTATCAATTTACAAAAAAGTACTGTGCATCATTAAATATATTAAATTCCTATCAATGTGGTCATGAAAGTAACAACACGTTAGTTTAGATACAGACTCGAAAGTTTGCGTTTCAGTTTACCAAGATGAGGGACGATTGCGCCCGCGCTGCTTTGCATAAGATAATCCTTTTGTATACTCACTACACACAGAAAAAATCGTTGCATTTTAAAATCCTTCTCCAAAGCAAACATTTGACGTTTCGAGGGGCAACGAGCGGAAGCTCTTTTGTACATTTCTTTGGTTGAAGCTGATATAGTAGCATTACATCCCGAAAGAGACGACTTAAATCATCTTTATTGATTTACTTCGATCGCGTAGCAGATATATTATAATATCACCGGAGTGGACGTTATGTCCGAAGTTGTCACTATGGCGCCTTTGTTCACACAAAAATTTATATGTTAGACGGCTGTCCATTGTACCGACTACAATGTGAGATATTTTATTCGGATCATATCCTGACGTGCGGTCAAAATGTGTCGAAGCGTTAAAGATTTATATCAACCTTAATGTCCTTATAGTTCCTTTGTGGAATTGGGTCATCTTTTTGTCGACATTCTCTTATTTTGACGGAATATTATATTTTGAAAAAAGACGAAGTGTTGAAAAATATCCACGATCGGGGTTTGAACCCGCACCCTATGACATGCCGTGTGAGGTGCACTACCAACTATGCTATCTTGGCTTAATCCAACTCGCCGAAATTAATCAAAACTATCTACTTTTACATTATAAGCCAAAGGAGCCCTATTCAATGTCGACAACAACGTCATCAACACTTTGTCTTTTTTTCAAATTGTAATTTGTTCGCAACAATATTTGCGTAAAATTATATGTAAATAATCAGGAATATTATATTTTTATATAAAATATTGATCAGCACTCGCTTGCTTGCAAGGTAATTGTGAATTAGTATTTGACGTTTATTTAAATAAACTTAGTTTTATTTTAAAGTGAAAAGATTATATTTTTCTGAACTACTACTACTTTACTAAAACTGTAATTACCTAACTAAAGAAACGTATCCTATTTCAAACGATGCATATACAATGGTGAGTGTCAAAACTATAGTAGTGTACAGAAATCCAAGGTTCAGTAAACATAACAAATTACCTACAGTGTAACGAGCAAATGTAGACTTTAACAATCTAAAGCAAAAAACAGATATGCTCCAAGAAGGCACATTAGCCATAATAACTCGGATAAAAACTATAATCGTTGAAATTAATACCATAAAGAAATATCACAATATCTCTAATCATACGCTCCGTTTATCACGGACCGCTTACCGACTCCGACACTTTTATGAAAGCGACTTTATGTTACAAAGTTGACACAGTTGACTTACGGGCAGTAGGAGATTTGCTGCACTGAAGCCAAGCACTTAATACAGAGCAATTAGAAATTGTTGTTTCAAAATTTGTTTATTCAGAAAATCTTCTGAGGATTTTTTTGTAATGTGGTTCATTCTCCTATCCTGAGCGATAACGTCCAACATTAACTTTAATTTAAATTTCAAATTATTTTCATCCAAAGACAAAGACAAAGACTTTTTATTTCGCTTGGAATATGGTACATAAGTGGTCTTAGTTTAATGTATTCAATTATTGACACAATTTTGGTCCTTGTCGGGCACATCACTCATCTTGTTCGAAATGTCGAACCCTTTTGCAGTGTCCGTGGTCAAAGGAAGACTGAGTTGTTTGGTCTCAAAATGTGTTTAAAAGTTGTACAACCTATTGTTGTAACTTGTCTTTAAATCATAATTTTATAATAAGATCATGCGTACCTTAAGGGTGTATAGATATTGTACACACGCCTGCACATCAACCTATCCAAAACTGTCAACTTAAGTAAATTAAGTAAAGTTCAAAGTCTATTGAGGAAATTTGACAGTTTGTAGTAGGTTGATGTGCAGGCGACTGTACATACATAAGCAGAGGATGAAAAATATATTTGCAAAGTAGACGATGCAACCTATTAAGCTAAAACTTCTTACTCGTACATCACATTCTATACGGTATGCATCTGTTTACTGTGAATACATTTCACATACTCTGGAATACACAGAGTAACGCAACGCAATAGATTTATTGTACTGCACTTCCACTGCCAGCTATATTTTTACGGAATACATTTCACTTTTGTATAAGTCATGATTAGTAAGCATGGAGTCCCACATATTGAAGTGTACTTCATCAGCATCATTATAACCTACTGCATTGCGTTGGTCCATAGGTTAAGCGGATTTTAACGACTGTCATTTTACGACTAACTCGTCACTGATTTACAAAGCTCTTGCAACTTTGATTAGTAATTGTTGAGATTCATTTAAACAATAAAAAATATTAAATGTTATTTTATTTTTGTAACGCGTTTAACTCTTTTGATCGGACTTTGATTATTGCATACTAGCGGCCCGTCCCATCTTCGCACGGGTGGACAATTCTTTTTTTTAATATAGCCTATTATACATATAAACCTTCCTCTTGAATCACTCTATCTATAAAAACACAAATGTTGAATAAATTCCATTAGCAGGGTTTGAACCTGCACCCTTCTGACATACCGGGTCAGGTGCTCTCCTAATTGAACCACGATAGCTCAATTGGAAGAGCATATCGTGGTTCTAATCTCCTCGTGGAAATGTTTTCAACATTTGTGTTTTTTTAATTTGTTTCGCAACAAAATTTGCGTTAAAATTATATAAACATTTCACTCTATCTATTAAAAAAAACCGCTTCAAAATCCGTTGCGTAGTTTTAAATATCTAAGCATACATACATAGGGACAGACACAGCAGGAAGCGACTTTGTTTTATACTATGTAGTGATAGTGATAACTGAAATTACGCTATACACGCGGAAGGTCCAATTATGTATAAAGCTTTAACCCGATCCGATCCGAACCCTTTTAGCCTCTGTGGAAAAAAAACGATCGATTATGTTTTCAAAGTTTTAATGAAAAAAATCTACCAATAATAGTAGCGTATTGTACAAGCACATTAAAATTAGAAGGGGGAAAATTAATTTCTTAGTAGGTAAGTTAAAAGAGCCCAATACGACGGAACGTGGGTTCGAGTACCACCTATGGTCAATCATCTTATTACAGATTCCAATAATCTAATCAAAGGTTCATAACGTCAGGTATAAATATAAAAATGATTACTTTCATACATATAAAAAGTGGTTTGCGTTAAACCTTTCATTCCAATAATCTAGTTTAATTGTTGTTAAAACCAAACTCTGAAATCTTAGATTTTTTTTTAAACATTGTAACACAACATCGCTTCGCTTCACTCTGGTCGCTTTCTTTAAAGGTTGCTTTGGGCCCGCCTTCTTGCGGCTTCCCTTTGCTTTTTATTGTCACAGGACACTAATTTTATTTATTAGTATCTTTTATTGCACGTCAAATTGCGGAATAGTACTGTTTGGTAGGTGGGCGGTACTTCTTTGTAGGCGACGGTGTATCACGAATCGATTTGTTTTAGGGTACCGTATGCAAACGTATGGTAAAAAAATGTCTTTGTTACTGGCAAAACTGGTGAAGTGATTAATGATTAAATGAAAAGATAAGACACGGAGTACATTTGTTTTGTTTTGTAACGTCGGCTGTGATTATTTTTAATAGCTTTGTAACAACAGTTGGATTATCGTTTTTATAAACATACTACTATATGTGTCACTTTAAATACATGACAATAAGAAACATAAAATTTAGGTAATTACAGATAATGTTTAAGCTCAATCCATAAATGATAAAAATACATAATTTTATATTTCAAACTTTTTTTGTTATCTGCTATTAAAACCAAATAAAATTAAAATGTACGGAATCGTCTTAACAAAATGTTCGGTTAAATACTTTGTAAGTGCTAACAAAGTTTTCACTTAAAACGTGGGCGATAATTAAGGTTTGACGCAATCCTAAAGCGTAAAAGTCTTAATGAAGTCTGGTTTTGAAAAATGTTGCAGCTTGTTTATTTAGAAAGCTTACTTTGTCTCATGTTATTTACGAAAATTAATTAGGAAAAAAAACACTTATAAAAAATAGATTCTATCGATTTTTAGAAAATAGAGTAAAATACCTTCATTTCAGCCAACTATAGCCAGTACAATATATACCTTAAATACTAACATACATATTATAAAACACCTTTTTTTATAACTTAATTAAATGGAAAGAAGAGAGGGCGCCACCTGCAACGTAAACAATCGGTCTGCATCTAAAGTGTTGTTAGTTCGATCCAAACATTATAAAAGTGCTAGTGATAAAGTGATACAATTTTTTTTTTTTTAATACCGTCGAGCTAAACTTAAACGCTGTGAAACTAAAATTGTGTGATTTTGGGGCCAGTGTGAAATTTTTTAGAGAAATTAAGGTCGGAGCAGAAACTTTTATTCTCATCACACCAACAATTTTATTACCTACGAACTTATATTAAACACGACGGAGTACGTTTCATAATTTAGACAGTCACTACTACTGCCGAGTGGCGGAGGTATAGTCATTCTACAGCTACTACCCTGGTTCGAAACTACGGGGAATATGTAAACGTTTAAAATTAGATATTTACATTGTTTTTTTTTAGTTTGTAGTATAAGTATTTATTATTCTTATTTTATATGCTTTAAAAACTATTTTGGATCTGTACCTATTGTTTTTTTTTTAATATTTTGGTGTATTAAAACTATTTTTATATTTTGATTGTATTAAAGTAAGGATTAATTAAATGAGTTCATTAAAATTGTTATTAACATTTTGAATGCTTTTTATGTGATTTTAGAGGTTAATGTTTGTGTGTTTTACAAACTTTTTTGTTTCTTTGTAGGTTATCAACATTCCAATTTTACTATTATGTTTTTATTGTGTGTTAACTATTAAATATTTCTCTTTTTTACTGGTAAATATTTGTAATTAAGAATTTAAATTGTCTTTTGTTATTTATTTTCATTACAAAAACACAATGTTGAATTATTTTGATTTATTTTCATGTTCAAATAGGATGTTCTGTATTAATTGTGATGTGATTTTATACTTAGATTGTTAAAAAATTTAAACAAAACATATGGAATACTTTTAAAATATATTGTGTACAGTTTCATAACAAGCTTTAATGGTTACGATTTCTTATGTTAATGACTGTGAATTTTAATAATGTTTTACTAATTTGATTTTTTTTTTAAATATTTTTATTATTGACCTACGCTCTTTTTTTTAGTACTTAACTAGGATATAATATTTTACTTGAATTTTAAAATTACCTAATTATGCAAATTATTGTTTGATGATGTCTATTATTATTTATTAAAATTATTTATATTTAATTATGATAGTATATTAGAGATGTATGTCTCAACCACTTCCTTCGGTGACAACTCTACAGCCGGATGTTCCGATTGCCCTTTCTTTAGATGTTTTCGAGAAATGTAGCCAATGTTCTCAGCCTCGATTTTTCAAGGGAAAGAAAGGGTTAAAAATTCACACAGGGATAGTTCATAATAGTACTACCACTGGTAGCTCCTCCGTCTCGGTGTCTATTTCGAATGCTCATCCTAAAGCTCATTTGCCCGGGGAGAACGAAATGCTGTGAAAATTGCTGGGCAGGTATAGGTCCGGGTTGCCATTGGTTAAGAGAATTCCGCGTGGTGCCAGAATATCTGTCGCTGAGAGATTGAAGAAGGTTGTAGATAAGGTCATAAACAATAATGACAAAAAAGGTGACAAGAACTCCTTTGTTTTTCTTACATGACACTACACGTACATAAGGACAGTAATGCATCAGTTTCATTAACGCAGAAGATTAAAGACAATTGTCTTAGTCATAGTTTTAACTTTGCAAGTACTGTTATTGGTGGGAGGAAGCCCAAATCTATAATCAGGAAGATTGAAGGAAAGGTCAATGACGGGGAGGGACGAGAGGAGCGGCACGCTTATGTTTTTCTGACGACACTGTAGCTCCCAAAAATTTAAGTACGTATCACTCTTTGGCCTCAAAACATCCAACACCAAATGCGAACTGTGAGCTGCCGGGGCCGCCTGATACAGCGGATACTGCTATGCAGATATCCCGAGAAGATGAGAATCCATTCTTTTAAGAGTGGCTCTTCAGGTGGTCTCGACGGTCTTACACCGCAACATCTTAAGGATCTAGTAGGTAGCACTACGGGCGATGCTGGCAGAGCGCTTGTCTCAAGTTTGGTATCACTAGTGGATTTGATGCTGTCTGGTAAGGTTTGTCCTGAAATTACACAACATTTGTACGGGGCCAGTGTATGTGCTTTGATAAAAAAAGGACGGAGGTATAAGGCCAATAGCGATGGGTAACACACTCCGACGTTTGGTATCGAAGGTATGCTGCCAAAAAGTGCTGCCTGTTTTGGGACAGATATTCCAGGCAACCCAGTTGGGTGTCGGTACTAAGGGCGGCTGCGAGACGGCGGTGAATGCTGCCAGAACTTTTCTGTCAGCGGGTGCGGGTGAGGTCTTGCTTAAAGTCGATATTCAGAATGCATTTAATTCCGTTGACAGGAGAATTTTGTTGGAAGAAGTAAAAAGACATGTCCCGGCCATTTATCCTTACGTTTGGCAGTGTTACGGCACGCCTTCAAATTTAGTTTACGAGGAAAGGTTACTTTGTTCATCAGTGGGCTGTCAACAAGGTGATCCACTTGGTCCTGCAATTTTTAGTCTAGCAATACACGACATGATAAAAATATTAGAATCAAAATTTAATATTTGGTATTTGGATGATGGCACTGTGACTTTTTGAGGTGAACGCTCACATGGCTCTTTTTATCATAAGGTTTTGCTTGTTCGTCCCCAAGTTCACATATTGTCTTCGTGTTTCTCAATTTTGGAGATATCCTGACCTTATGTCAATTTAGATGATCTCATCAGGGGAACGCTCACTAAGATTTTGAATTGTTCTCTTAGCAACACCGCATGGCAACAGGCGACCTTGCCCATGCCTTATGGCGGGATCGGTATAAGAAAAGTGTCAGATATGGCTTTGCCGGCTTTTTTGTCTTCCGTGCATGCCTCAGGATCCTTATGCGGTAGTATTCTTAACCCATCCATGGGTTCCGTTGGGATCATGGGGCACTCAGAGGCGAAAGATGAGTGGCTGTCGCTGTGCACTGAGGGTACTCCAATAGCACTACACTCACAGAGGCAATGGGATGAGCCTCTCTGCAAGCGCACTTTTCAGGCACTAATTGAGGGGTGTGACAACTCAGTGGATCAAGCCCGCTTGTGGCGGTATCTGAAAAGGAGTCAGGTTTATGGTTTATGGTTTATGGTTGCATGCTTACCCTTCCATTAATATCGGTACGCTGCTAGACAAGTGCACCCTCACTCTATCGGTAGCTCTTCGTTTGGGCATCAAAACTAACGAACCACATCGGTGTCGGTGTGGAGAATGAGTAAACGAGCTGGGTCATCACGGTCTCTCCTGTCAGAGGAGTGCAGGGCGCATGAGCAGACATGCTTCAATCAATGATACCATTCGCAGAGCTTTAGTGATTGCTAGCGTTTTGGAGCCGAGTGTGGTGTTGCGATGAGATGGTAGGAGGCCTGACGGAATGTCTCTTGTGCCTTGGAGCATGGGGAGGAGTCTAGTTTGGGGTGCGACATGTGTGGACACTTTGGCCCCATGTCACATTGACGCGACATCATTCCAGCCATGTGCTGCAATCACAGCAGATATGAATAAAGTACGAAAATACCGGGATTTGGGTGAGACTTACTTTTTCCTCCCCTTTGCTGTGGAGACGATGGGGCTATGGGGCCCTAATGCAAAAATGTTTTTAAAGGCTCTGTTACTGCTCGCCTATACGAAGTAACGGGTGACCGGAGATCAGGTAATTTTTTCGCACAGCGCATTAGCTTGGCCATTCAAAGGGGCAATGCCGCCAGCATTTTGGGCACCTTGCCACGGACAGGCGAGTTAGTTGAGGTTTTTTATTTATGAATTTGTAATTATTATTATTGTTATTTTTTATTGTTTTTTATGAATAAAGCTCCCGTTTTTTACTTAATTATAATAATGATAATAACTTCATAGTATGCGTTTCTTAAGTAAAATATTGCATCTATTACTTTTTTTTCTCTTTTTTTAGTTTAGTTTAAACATATTACTATATTAAAGCTAAAGAGCGTCGAAAGTCCGTACATGGAAGATATTTGAAAAAATTGGCTGGGGATGCTTAGAATCGATAACAGACCTCGTTCCAACAGTTTTAGAATTTTTGTCTGTTTGTCTGTTTATCTGTTTGTCTGTTTATTTGACCGCGCATCACATGAAAATGGCTGAACGGGTTTGGATGAAACTTTGCACATAGACAGACCATGACCTGGACTAGGATATAGAATACTTTTTATCCCGGTAATAGGTTTCTGTGGGATAGAGTAGTCTTCGTGAACGAAGTCGCGGGCGACAACTTGTATCATATAAAGTTCTCTTTTATTTTTCTTCGATTTAGTTCGGCTGATATGTTTTCAGCTAAAATAACTTATCACCCTAAGTCAATAATAATAATTAAAATAATATTAGAAAAGATAAAACTATCAATTAACTGTTCATAATAGATGATGAAAAAAATTTTTTAGGAAAAGAACTGCGATTGTAGTAGTAGAAGAAAACATATATCTTTCTAACCAGAATATCTGCAAAGAACGTAACACATCGTACACATAATATACAAGTATAATCATTCATGAATCTCACAATGTTCTGAAACTAAAATAGTCAGAAAACAATCAAACCGCAAATTACCATACAAAAAGCATTTTATATAAGTTCTAACTGCCATCATCACTCCGGGTGTCGAGCCCGGTATTTCATATCAGTAACAATGTAATAACACACTAGATGATACACCACTTCACACCTTGTAACTCAGTCAATAACTTGATGATAATGTACCCTATTAAGCCACGTAACATATTGGTCAGTGACTAGCGACTTGAAACAGCCCTTAAAATATCTGACACACGGTTGGTACAACTGTCGAACGCTTAAACTTAATCCCTCGTATTACAAACATAATCGTAAATCGTAAATAATAATAATCGTATTATAAACAGAGTATAAGCGAACAGTTGGAGATCACACGCGTTGGTAAACAGATTGGAAGGCAAGTTACGTGTGTATCCATCCAACACGTTTATTTATTTTCCTTTAATTTTCTTAAAAGTTTCTTCTGTATCTGTTAAACTCATTCGATTAACTGTAAAATGTAATTAATGGACAACTGTTATTTGTCACCCATGTAAGATATAGACTTTTTTAAATGGCGGATTTTTGTAAAATACCTAAATTGATCAAATTATGACTTTCTAATAGGAAAAACTCCTATCTGGTTCAACATAATTTCCAAAGATTTTATTGACTATACTTAATTAACTTTATTAAATTATTAGTCGTCTTCAATACATTTCTTTTAATACTCATAACTAAGACACACAGAACTTACTGGCCCTTCTTACAGTCCGTGTCCCAGCAACATCTGCCTAACCCGTGCATGCGTAATCAAAATAAAAATATTATTTTAGTAGATTTATTCGATAGTGGCCGGCAGATGTACCCATCGGCGCGTTCCTAGCTCTCTATTTTTGTTGGCCCTCATTGTATTTGGGCAAGAGTCCCAAAGGGTCAATACCCAGTAAAGCTTCCGTTCGGAACTTCTTGTTTTTCTTGCACGCATCTTAGATAAATGGCTGTCAATCAAGGCGCTTGCGAATTTTACTTTCTGACAGCTAAGAAGTTGATTGACGATAGATATTCAAAAGTAAATAAAATGTTCAATGGAGTTTAACTCAAAATATTGATATATTGAAAAGCCTCAACTGAACAGTGGTCAGGGGACTACAACAGATATACCTACAGTTCGGCCGAAATATCGAGTAGGGACGTACTTAAATGCTATACAACTATTATTTGTAATAAAGCGTGAAAATATCAAGGTGTAGACATTACATACATTTGTAGACATTCCCTTAACTAGGTATTAGATGTTCAAAATATTTTTTTTAATTTTGTAGTTGTAAGCCTTTAAGTTAATATCCTAACTAATATTATACAAAGTGAAAGTGTTTGTGGTCTATCTTTAACATCAACAAGGAGCAACGGGTTGACGTGATTTTTCACACAGATATAGCTAAAGCTTGAGATTGCCAAAAAAAACTTATTTTATTTTTTATCTCGTAAAATATTTCGAGAATCCTTTTATAGACTGAATTTGACGCAGGCAAAACCGCAGGCAGAACCTAGCATCAGATAAAATCTCCTTTAATGATTCAACCGGTATCAAGCTCTAAGCAAGTCCTACATAAATACTGTAAATCCAACTAGAGTAATATCAATTTAATTTTATGGTGGTGGCTTCGCATATTTATCCCCATCAATCATTCTGCGAGTCGGGGCATGTTCCCACAGTGATGATACAAATAAACTTATTGCTAAGCTTACCTTTAAGTCTCCCATCCGCTCGAAAAAACGTCACAATATTAAAAAAAAATATGAATAATTTTGAGTGTATGTACAAGTTGAAAAAGTTTCAATTAAGGTTTAACTATTTCAAGTGCAGGGATGGAAGTGGACTATTTGGTTTAGAAATTGATGTCATATTTTATAGACGAGCAAGGAATAAAATAGTAGGAAATATTACTAACACCGACTACGAATTATTAATATATAATTTAGTAGTTACGAATATAAACAGAAGAATAATATATGCATTGAATATGAATTATATTATCTTAACTTCAGAATATGAAATGTGCAGTTTTAATTTTTATTCAAGTTTCTTATCAATATTTAATAACGCCAAGTGTTAAAGTTACCTTTAGTTTTTAGAAACGTTAAAGTTGTCACTTTTGTGTTTTCGGGTCTTTTTAACATTATACGTTTGAAAACATAAAATATTGTTCTCTAAGTAACCAAAGTAATGTATCTCAGTGTATGGTTGATACGTTAAGCCGCCCGGTGACGTCATTCATTCACATTCCTTGTCAGTCGCTGATCGGATTAGCACTATTTACTTCTTGTTTCGCGCGGGATGCGCGTCTACTTACGCCTTTTAATGTATAAATTAATTTAAATCGACCACTGAAGTGTAAAAATCCCAATCCATTACGTGGCGGACAGGTTAATTTGCGAATCGGACTCTGTACCACAATAGAATTACATAGAAACCATCGTATACCGTGCATACTTACACCGTTGGTACATACCAGAGACGGAAAAATCACACCAGCCAGCGGACATATTTCTACTTCATTACGCCGCGTAACGAGCGACTTTTTCATTTTAATTCACTCTTAATTAAATGACTTTTAAAGGTAGCCTCTTATCGGCCGCCTAGGTGTTAAGGACTAATTGATAATCGAAATAAATGGATTTCTCTCGATGCGACTAATAGCCGAGCGCTCGTGTGAACGCAGCATAATCAGAAGCCACTTTTCAGATGTCGTTCAATGACGATAATACCCCGCCGAAGCGAGAGCAGTCGCACCGCTAACGAAACCGAAGATTATTTTACAATCTCATTACCCGCGCGCCAGTCCCGTATTTAATGCCAGGATAATACACGAGTACGTTTTAATTTTCACTCCTGACCTCGTTAATACGTCAGCTGTGGCTTTGGCCGTAATGAATTTTACACTAAACTATCTGTAGAATTTTAAGGCTGCGATGTTAGTTGCGAGCGTGGCATTTTCTTTAGACAGCGAATAAGTTAATGCGATTCGGACAGCCCGTGAACTTTTTGTTTAATCTACGGCGATACTTCGGCGGGCTCTATCGGAATTCTTTGTGGATTTCATTACAGCTACTGTGAGAAAGAATCGCTCCACGCGTATCAACGGCAGTATGCGTTGTTAATGCGAGCAGCGTTGGAGTCTCCTGTATAAAGAGTCAATTGACAATCTGAGCCGCGTTTCGACTGTATAAATGCCGCGCGCGACTGTGATTAAAACTTATAGCCACTTTATAGTGTTAAATAACACAAAAGGACGGTCATATTTTCAAAATAATTACACCAATAATTGGCACGCAAGCGCGGTGTGACTCGTAGGAGTTCGTCTCATTATTCCTGTAAGATTTTACCACCAACTGCGTCAGATTAATCGTTTTAACTATATCATAAGTAATATTCGAGCGTACGGCCGTGCAGTGTCAATTACATTGCAAAAATACAACTGTCTATTATTCATGGTAAGGTTCATGAACTATTCGTTAAGTGAAAAGCATATTGCCTTCGTGGGAATGAGGCACGCGCAGTTTTTAAGTACCTTCTTATTTTATAGGAATGTCATCGTAGTACACGGAGGTCAAATAACAAAGTTGATTATATTGATGATATCGCCGAGTCTGTGTTGGTATTTTTATTTAATTTTATTGTACAGCGGTAAAACATTTGGCCTTTATGTCTCTTGATGGTAAGTGACGATAATGCCGTAAGGTGAACTTCACGCGGTCACTTATCCACTTAGGAACTAGCCATTTTTTTTTTAAACAATTTTTGTTTTCTATCTTTATTCAATAGTAGTAGCTAGGTAAGCGGACTTAAAACAAACCCAGTCATCAACCACACCGAATTCAACGAACCTTATTTTTCGGATATTGTGATATAAGCGAACAATGTGAATAATGACACTTTATCAAATTTGCAAATATATTGACAAAAAGTCACATCTTTAAAATACTTTGATGTTATCTTTATCGATATTAACTATTTCTTTATAAAAACTACTCTAAGATGCAAAAACGGAGTTTGTAAAAAAACAGAAAAATCCATCATCGCTCTATTCACGAACAGAGCGACAATGGAGATCCCTTCATTACCGAATAGGCCGAAGACATTGAAGTAACAAAAGCTTCGGTACAATAGCGTTGAAGCTTTGTATCACACATCGATACTTTTGAATGGCTATCTTCAAACTTCTTGATATGATCGGGAGGACGTTAGTTATACCTTGCGGTCAAAGTAGGCAAACATTTGCGATTTGCAGTTATATTTAATCGGATAGCGATCGCGGTTTGTGCGAAGTGTCAAAATATAACACTGAAGATAGAAATCAGTTTTCTGGCAAATAGTTTAGCCACAACGTTTATTCAACAAGCTTGTTGTGTTGTCCCACTAAAATGCGAATTATTGTTGGTTTTTTTGTTTGCAATTTTACTTCGATCACGCCGATATGGATAACTCGCATCTTCTCATGAAAAGTGTAGATACAATATTTAAAAAAATTGCGATATCAATTTGTACACTTTTCACGCCAAGAGAACGAACCATCTATGAATAACCATATCGGTGTGGTGGTAGTGGTGATCTTTGGATGAATTTTGTACACAGGTATTGTATAATATCTAGAACTGCCATAGTTTTTCTTCCTGAAAAAAAAAGCAACAAAATTATGTAGAGAAATCGACGGTCTTGGGTGCTCGATTAAGTTGTTAGTAGGACTTGATATAAATACTCCCGGCTAACCAAGAATCTGTGGATATAATTTAGAGAGCTAAAGACCCAGGGACAAGAAAGTAGACAATTGAAATTAGGTGGTTTTAACAGATCCGTGTTAAATTAGCCCGACTCATTCCGGTTACTGTTTATAACTTTCAATGCGGTTTTATTACCCAAAAGTAATTTAACACAAATGTTAAGCTGTAGGTACACATAAAGCCAAATTTATTCCGTACACTCAAATGAATGGTGGAGTGCTCACAGTCCCGAGGGTTGTTATTCAAATACATATAACACGTTTATTTGCATTCGGACTATGTAACGTGCTTTTACTATCGTTAAATATTAGTCTGTACCAGGCTGACCATGTCGCTTTAGTTTATTTTGAATAAAAATTTAGATTTAAAAGTGTCAAAAATAAAGCAAAACAGATTAATGACATCCAATTTACTTAATAATGTATGATAGAAAATTACCAATAAAATTTGTTGAATTTATTATTAAACAACAAATGAGGCTCACTTTAGCGTACAAAGTAAGTGAATAGCGTTGACAACATTTGTACAAGTCGGATACCGGGTCGAACATTTAAGACAGACTAAACAATCAATATTATTAAAATCTGCGTTCTGAACAAGTTCTTTGAAGTAACTCCAATAATCCTAATTAAGGCCATTTTAATCAAACGCCATATCCGCTCTCGCTTTGAAATCCAAGTAAAGTAAAGAAGCAGTCGATAGATAGCTATCGATAGGCTATAGTTTCCGTTATTGCTTTCATATTGCTTTCAAAATGACAAGATGACGCCTCCTCCTCGCCTCGCCTTCAAACCGTTCGAAAGCGATCGAGTTAGGCGGTGGCCCCCAGGTCGAGTTTGCAAGGATTTCTTTTTGTTATTACAAATAATGGTCTTCCTACAAATTATATCAAACCATAAGTATAGCTATGCGCTGTGGCCTTAAATTCCCTCAAATAAGGGGTGCTACACACCTGCCTCTCACCCTCGCAGACACGCGACGTGTAAGCGCTGTAACCACTCTAAGTAGATCTCAGCTTCTCCTACAACTCTTTACCTTACCATAGTACAAATCATTGAAGTACCGGTTGGTACAGACTTAACTAAAATGGTCGGTGACAGTAAGGGTGCCCATATAACACGATTTAAAATCTGGAAATGTATAGCAATGTGCATTGTTATGGATATGGTGCGATGTTCATGAACTGGGTTGATGGTGTTTATTATTATTATTGGGGTGGATTTTAATTGATGCAGGTCGATCGGGCGCTTTTGAACTTGCCAAAATGCCCTTAAAGAGACTCAATGCTAAAAACTATAAAAGGGGGACTTAAGTATTGGAAACGCCTTTGATTCAATTCATTGTAAAATATGCATCAGTGCACTAAAATAAGTATTTTTAACAAAACATATTCTGAAGTTTTGAGGACATAAAATTATTATTCAATTAAAAAAGCTTCCATATTTTCAAAAAGCAAAAAAAAACTTATTCGAAATGTATTTCGGCAAGATTTTTACACGTATTACCGTTAACACAATCAGAATATTGGCACTGGACAGGTAACTTTTAATATTCTATGGCCAATCAGAATATTCCGATAAATATTAGCACAATAGCAGTATTTTTTATTATATCGTATTTTTCGATGCATAGCCCGGGTATGTGATCAACAACCCGCATTTGGCTAGCGTGGTGATTAAGCCATTGCCCATCAATTGTAGTGATGACTTGATTTCAACGATGGAGGCCTTTGTCCAGCAAGGTTGTTTACTTACTTACTTTATTATATCACATAATGATGGTATGTAACGACGAAGTTGAAGGTAATAGCGAACTTTACTTGGAATTATCTACTGATGTAGTAGCTGCTGGCTGTTTTACTAGATCAATAGATCATCTAAGACAGGGATGGGCAAACTTTTTTTCTTTGCGTGACAATATTTACTAACAAAAACTATAGCGGGCCACGCTTTTGAATTTTTGGCTGTATTTTTGCAATAAATAAATACATTTTTTTTTAAAAACAATATTTTTTCGTTTAAAACAATAATAACAGAAAAGAAACATAACTTATCTTTCTACATTAAAGAAAAAAAAAAGCAAAAGAAACATAATTTAATTAAAGACAAAAAAAATATTTAAAAAAAATATTAATGATATTTTTGGTAAAATAAAATTATTGATAAAGTACCTATGCATTTTATGAAACACACTTGCACTTAAATTTTTGTTTGATGGTCGCGGGCCGGACTTCAATCATTGACAGGCCGGAGATGGCCCGCGGGCCGTAGTTTGCCCATCCCTGATTTAAGACATAAACGTCCCACTGCTCGGGCCTCCCCAAAAGAAAAATATCATATAGGGAGGTCAGGACATATCAACCACGTTGGCCCAATGCAGGTTATTAACGACTGCCATCTTACAACGACAAACTACATTTAATATTGTCTTCCTGTGGCCCCATACTGTAAAATAATAAGTTAGATCGCTCTGCTCGCTGCGTTTTCTGCAATTCAGTCATTTTTTTCACAAAAGAGGCCAAGCATCTACATGCATTCTACAGTCTACTACAATAAAAAAAATTGAACTTTTGCCAGCAACTTACCTCTAACTCCTTTATTTTTGTTATTGTTTTCATTGTCTTCATGAATAATAATAAAATAGCTTATTGTACGAATGGCACACTCTCCCTCCGACCCTCATACCTAGAGTTGCCACCTGTCATGCGCGCGCGCACGCCACGCGTCCGCCGCTTGCGATTCCCTCCAATATTATTATTAACCCCATGATTTTCACAAACATAAAATAATGTTTTATGCACCGGCATTTCGGCAACACGTGTGCGCACTGACAGTGGGTGATAGAATAATAATCATGGTCATTACGCACCATTATGATGAATGATTTATGTGGTGCATTATTTTTTACGGGGTGAGCTTTCCTGCGCGCCGACTGGTTTGGCTCGTTGCGCCTGAGTTGTATACGCGACTTGTAAAAATGTAAATTTACTTTGTGCGCTCTTATTAGAATTAATGATGGACGGTTAGTCTTATTGGCGTTATCAATGTTTCGGTTCTACAATAACGTGCAATTAAAATGTACAACTCAATTTTGAAACTTTCTTTTGTTTCCTTTTGAGCAACCGCACAAGTTGTACCGCTGTAAGGATAAGTTTTTGAAATTATTTTTTTATGAAACAGATTTAATTCCTGCTCACTTTATTTAGATTTCATAGATTTGACGTCAAAAAGTGACTGCAAAGTATCTATACTAATATTATAAGGAGGAAACCTTTGTATGTATGTATGTATGTATGTATGTATGTATGTATGTATGTATGTATGTATGTATGTATGTATGTATGTATGTATGTGTGTATGTATGTGTGTATGTATGTAAGTATGTATGAATGTATGTTTGCATTGAATAACCTCAAAAACTATTGGACCGATTTTAAAAAATATTTCACCATTAGAATGCTACATTAGCGCTGATTAACATAGGCTACCTATATATTATAAAATGTCCACCCGTGCGAAGCAGGGACGGGCCGCTAGTATTGATTCAATGACTTTGACTTCGAAGTCGCGTCGAAGTGTTACGATTTATTGTATTATTATTTTTAATTTTTGCATTGACAATACTATATATAGTTGTAATGATTTGAGGGTGTTTTTGGAGCTCGAGTGGATTGTTTTTATACGACCATGCGTAAGCGGTGCACATCTCTGGTGCGCAGGGTACGCGCCAGCTTAAAGAGCTAAGAGGATCCTCAGAGTGTTTTCAAATCGATTTGGCTGCTATGATTCATGTAGTTGCATCATATGGATATTATTATAATATTAATTTTTTAATATTTATTTTTATTTTATTGTGATTAATTATTCTATTTAATTTAGATTTTCAGAAATGATTTAATTTATTTTAAGTCTGTTTTAAAGTTTTCGTTTTGTATTTTAATACTAATTTATTTATTGTTCATTTTGCTACTGTTAAGATTAGATTCTAATGTTTAATGTTTTGTAACGATTTGCCTGTACGATCCAAATTGGTCGAAATAAATGTGTTTTATTTATTTATTTTATAGTTACAAGATTCGATTTTATCTTGTTACGAGTTAGTTTAGTTTACGCGAACTGTCGTAGTAGATAAAATTATTAACCGCAAGTAGGTCCATATACAATGTTTTATTTCTATAAGCTAAAGGTATTTTTATTTAAAGAATGAGTATTTACTGTCATACTTTGTTATTGTCTCTTGTGCATTAAAACCTACTCCGACACTAGCATAATTTTTTCCATCACCAATTTACCTTTACATTTTTCCGCGACACTTAAAACGGTACCGTTTTAAAAGACCAAGGCCTGGCATAAATGGCCTTTCTATCCGCTCATTAGCCAAAAGTCCGGTGCAGTACCGACACAACACAAAAAGCTGCTTAAGTATCCGCCCAGAATGTGTCACTGGTATACTTTGAGGCTAACGCGCGGTACCTTGTGGAGTATTATAGGAAATATTTTTGAGTAAACGGTACAGAAAAAAACTGGTGTTAGTGCCAATTAGAAAGTCTTAATTAGTGTCGATAGTTCAGTTTGAAGAGCTGTCGCCAGGGTTGAGTTTTTATAAACCGACTTCAAAGAAAGGAGGAGGTTCTCAATACTTCGATTTTTTTTTAATGTCATGTTGTCAATATAAATTTCAATGTATTTGCATCCACAATGTTACATATTAAAATTATTGACACAATTTTGAACCCTCATGGGCACAGTAATTTAGAAGAGAGAATGACGTCACGATGTTGACGATGTTGTCTTGGATAAGTCGTAGATTTGAGTCGTTAGACACGACTTAGAAGACAACTGATAGATTAAAGCATCTCCACATATTCAGCGTCGTCACCAGACGCTTTATCGGGTTTAATGCACCAACTCCACGTGCCCTTCGCTTGATCGGGGATATGCTCGCACAGTGTGATCATGTCGACATATTTGCCGACCGTTTTGAATATATTTATGTAGAGGATTTTAAGATTTTAAAAAGTATTGACGTATGATACTATAAATTAATATTTACTATTTTTATTATGCACTTTTTATGTATTACTATTTGACATTGTGTATTTGTAATCGGTGTTGCAGTAATTATATTCCATAGTTACTATTTTGACATTTTGTATGAGAATTATTTTTGACATTTTTATATTTTATTTCGACGTTTTTAAGACGTTGTATTATGATTTATGACATTTCATATGTTTGACATCATTTATTAATTGTTATTTAATTGATTTTTGTTTTTATTTTTTATTTTGGTGGTGGGTTTAATGCTCCTATAGTATTGTATTTAGCTTGTTGGCGTGTTGGTGTATACTGTAAGTCAGCAAGTTCACCTTTATATAAATAAATAAATAAATAAATAAATAATCTTAGATAGAGCAAAGCCTTCGTCTACTGTTATACTCGTAGAAGACATAAGCACAACAGTTTCTATTTATTGTTTGTGTTTTTTAAAGTTCTTCAATCCAATTCTTCAAATGTGATAATATGATTTAATAATATGATTATTTACATATAATTTTACGCAAATATTGTTGCGAACAAATTACAATTTGAAAAAAGACAAAAAGTTGAAAAAAATTCACGAGCGGGATTCGAACCCGCACCCCATGACATGCCGGGTCAGGTACACTGCCAACTATGCTATCTAATGTTTTTATTATATTTTTTGTAACTTCAAAACCACAACAACTCAAATATTGTATCAATGATTTTTTAATTGTAAACTTTTTCTATATATTGTATTTGGTATCAAATTCTTACAATTTTTTTTCTACTATCGTTTGGGTTATTGCTGAATACCAGTCCTTTGCTTATAATCTTTAAAATAAATTCGTTTCTTAATAACACCAACCACTCAAATGAACCATTCGACGAATACGAGAAAGGAACAAAAACTACCTGATCACAATTAGCCCACAGTATATAAAATACTTAAGAGTTTCATGTCCCCCCTTTCCCTTGTACTTTTAAACCACAGGGGCATGTAGACATCCTTCATGGCGTGTCCTCGCAATCAATGCAGATATTTAACTATAAAATTAGCCTGGCGCTTGCCGCCGCGGGCTTGCTGCTTCGTGGGTGGAATACGTTTGTGGGAACGATGTCTTTTACGTACTTCAAGGCCTTTGCGGTCTTTCTACGTCCCCTAGATAGAGGGCATCGTATGTGGAATCTATGAAGAAGGTTTTATAATGTAATCATAAAAAAATAACAGCAAACTGAAGACGTAACGCATTCCTCTTGCGAGCTGGCAATCGGCTTATTAATTTAACAACAGACGTTGATTTTTTTGCAATTTAAGTAAATCAATAAGACGGCTCTTAGTTGAGCATTACATTTTTTACTATACATTTTGAATTTCTTTATTTGTGTTAGAATAAGGTTGAAGCGTTAATCGATTTGTATTTTTTTATCCTATTATAAGTATATTTGTTATTTACTAGTGAAGATTTGTATTGCTAATGGCTTTTAGTCATGATACTACTTATAGTTTAATTCTAGTTATAATGCTGTAATTTAAAAATAAATAAATCATTTCCTATTGTTGAACTGACATGGTCAATGGACATGAATATATGACGAATCCTTATTTGCTACTGGCAAATGGAGCGATTCGGCCGGTATTATGGCCTTATGATATCCCTAACAGATGGCAAAGTTACTTCATTTACAAAATAATAAAACTAAACATAAAAATAACTTTATTTTGTCTCATACAATTCACATAACATAACAACAATAGACATACATCTTGTGATTTGTATGAGAACTGGTGCTCAAAAAGGCTTGGGCAGCCCGTGAACAGTCACTAGGTCTTGCCCCGCGAACTTCTAAGTCTATGCACCACTTCGAATTATATTATATAAAATAATTATGTTATAAATAACATCACAACCAATTTACTCAAATGTTTTATTTTATGTAATAAACCCTATAAAACTGAAAAAAAAATACAATCGTAGTTTTAGCCAGGTATACACCGTCACTTTTTGAACGTTTTGATCCTGCAGGTGATTGATCAGACCATGAAACTCAAAAACTTTTCTCAAGAAACATAAGTCAAAAAACAAAGTTTTTTTTTAAGTTTCCCATACAAAGCCTCTATTGACCGAGCATGGTTTGTATGGGAAAGTTAAAAAAAAACTCGTTTTTTGACTAATGATTCTTGGGAAAAGTTGTTCAGTTTCATGGTCTAATCAACCCACCTGCAGGATTCAAACGTTCAAAAAGTGACGGTGCATAAATAAAATCACTTTGTACTCATAAATCATTGTTTGCTCTGCATCTAGAATAGGAAGCAATCTGCAAATTGCAGCTCCCGTGCTGATCTAAATCACAACCATAAAGAATGGAGTAAACACAGCACGGACAATATATTGGCGGGATTTAATAATTGTTTTTAATTGAAACACGAGGGCAATTACACGTCGCACCGGATGGCTAAAACGCTTCGTATAGCCGAAAGCGGGAGGCGTCTGCGTGTACAGTATAAATCTCAGCCCTTCTAGGTACAGTCATGGGCGATGGCCAACAGTTTGCATAAATACTTTCTAAAGGTGACACTTATTTAAAAAAAAAAGTTTTTTAAAATATTACTGGTGTAAAACTTTTGGACTCTCACCAGTGTGTCCAGTGCGAGTTTTATTTACCATTCGATCACGAAAACGTGAGTTTGTAAGGTATTGTAGCATCGCCTCATGCGAGTTTTATTTGACATACAAACATGTTAACGAAAACGAGTTTGTGTATGGAATTGACGCAGCAGTTCCTGGTATATACGAGGTGAGTTAAAACTTTGTCATGCAAATTATCGTTTTCGTTAGGTCGTTGATTGAATATGAATAGTCATAGTAATAAATATTTATTTATAGGAAACAGAACTCGCACTAGGCACAGGTGAAAAACGAGGTCATAATCATCATCATCATCATCAAATCATTATAATCTTTGTAACTTTAAACATATAAAAGCACAATAATAAAAGCAAGTATGAAACATCGACATCATCAGCCCATATTAGTCCACTACTGAAATTACAAAATATGAACCTGAATTCCTAAAGTACATCTTAAAATTATAATCCACACTAAATCCTACTAATACTTGTACGCTCTACACAAAGTTTTATGAAAATCGTTGTTTATTTACGGTAGTATTAATTTACTACTCTTTATTGCGGAATTATAACTAATTTGTGGCGTAGCTGCTTCGCTCAGAGCCATCATACAAGATTAAGTTATCAAGCCAAGATTTATGTGGTCAATAAATGTCATGAGGTGGACGGCGAATTTAGCGCTTGAGGTAAATAGCTTCGGAGAAAGTTATTAAAAGGGAGGTTAGCTCATGTCCTGCGAAATTGTTTTCAATTAATAACAATTACGATACTTCCTAATTTCTGTGTCAGCTGCAAGGGGAGTTCGATAGTTATCTTTACCTACCTACCGCGTTGTTATTTGAAAATGAAAATATGGTTTATTTCCACCAAAGTATAAAAATATTACATGGCACAACTTATATTTAAGATACAATTATTTGGAAGGACTGTAGCCTAAGCTAGGTCATCCCTGTATATCAGGACTCCAGGTTTGTAAATGGGTAAATAGCGAATCCATAAGAATATGTTTTAAAGGTAACACTCTACCACCCAATATTACCCATATGAAAGTAGTTTCAAAGTTGAACCCTTCATCTTCCCTGTCACTCAATGCTCAGGATGTTGGAATTTTTGCCATACTCTAAAATTCTGTCCAACTAAAAAGATGTTATGCCCAAGATGTGGCGGCAAACATAAAGTATGCGATAAAATGTTTTTGTTTTGTTTGTATAATTTAAACGCAAATTATGTTGCGAAACAAATTACAAAAACACAAATGATGAAAAAATTTCCACGAGCAGGATTTGAACCTGCACCCTTCTGACATACCGGGTCAGGTGCTCTTCCAATTGAGCTATCGTGGTTCTAACCAGCCCGCCGAAATTATTCAATACTATTTACTTTTTTACTTTGAAAACAAAAGGCGCCCGCCCGTTCAATGTCAAAATTTTTTTCAACATTTGTGTTTTTGTAATAAAGTATGCGGTTCAAAAACTTTTATATGTATATACTGTAAAGGACCTCACATTTCATTATATAAGCAATGCCCTTTTTTCTTAAAAGAGAAACATATTCGATACATAAACAGGTCGCGTATAGGAAAGCCTTATTAAAATATTGAATAGAAGTGTTAAAAAGCTGTAACAGTGCAAATTAGATCATAATATTTATGAGATTGCTTTGATTGACAGTGATTTAGTGAAATAAAATAGGTATTGAACGCAAAGGAAGTCATTTATTTATCGATACTGTTTATAATCACTTGTACTGTGTTACCCCTACCGTGGGAATTGAATATCGTTTATTATTATTATCACACATTTTTTTACACAGTGTTACAAAAGAGATATAATATTGTTACCTACAATCATTAGGTTCGTAACATTATTATTTTAATTTTTTTAGTTAATGTTACAAAAGATTTATAATTTATTTATAGTTACTTACACACATAATTTTGTTTAGTAGTTAAAAAAGTATCAAAAATTATACGAACCAATGCAATGCATCAAACTTGTTTTTGCAATTGCTGATAGGCCAGTGAACATATTAATTTGTTATCGTGTTTAAAACCAAATTTTCTTGAATATCATTTGAAAACATTAATCGCGTACAAAAAGTGTATCGGGCAAATACGAGTAATCAATTGACCAATGTGTGACAGTGGCAGTGGTAAGTAGCTGTAGGTTTTTTTTTAATTATTTCCGTATCCTCACGTAACCAAGTGAAAACCGTTAGTACGGGTAGATTTCATATTGCTATAACAGGGCCCGACTTACATTGGACAGCCACCGTGGGAAGTTATAAAATTATACAGTCATCTGTATGAACTGCGAAGCATTGTCTCCCATGATAAATAGAACGGAAACTCAATTGCGAAATCGCTTTACACATCATTTCCGTCGATACTGAAATCTTTCGAGGAATCCATTAAAAACAGTTCAATTTTGACTTTAGAAGTATTAATGTCGCAATAATTATAGGCTTGCGGCTTACCTATATAAAAAACCATTAATCATTTCCGACTATAATTTTCGTTAACTAGGAAATGAGGAGGTGTGAAAAAATTGCAAGTTCGAAACAGCAGAATTTGAATAATGTAAAGTTGGAGCACTGTGGACGAAGAACTATCAATCAATCATATTCATTAAGGGCTCCCAGTCGTTGAAATACCTTTGTATTTCTGTAGTAGTGCAACTGAACGAAATTTGGTACTGTATTTTCATGAAAGTAGTAAATAGGTTGTACATATACGACATGATTGAGCAAAAAGAAGGAGAAAAGGCATTTAGCGTGGAAAAATAGTGGCTTATAATTATAGTAGGTATAGCACACGATTTGAGCATTTCTGTCTCCTCTCGCTTAACGAGCTTTATGACACAGTGACTTGTGCGTTCGCATTGCGATCTTGCTTAAGCATGCCGTATCAGGCCAGCGTAGTTGGTATTGACTTAAAGCCCCATAGGCTTGTGTTATTTTTCATATGAGGTTTTAACCCAACAGTGGACCGTTTTCTGGAATGGAAGAGTCCTTATAACATAGGGCATTTTCCAATACTTTGTCGCTGTGAAAGAAAAGTTGAAAAAATTTGCCAGGTTTCTCTGCTGGTTCTTCTCAGTGCAAGACATCTCGCTCTGTTTACATACCAACCGAAGGCGTAGTGATTTATAAGGGCTGATTTTTGTTGCCTAAACTGAATAAAACAGGGTGGGCGTTTAATTTTTTCACTGTATTTTATAAAAATTTTATGAATGAATAAAACACTTTGACTTTGGACTGATAATAATGATGAGAGACAGGTCATTTTAGAAGTTTAAAAATAGTTTTGGCCCCTGGGCTTAGCTACAATCGGACCCAGTCGATTACATCGCTTAAGAACAAGCCCCTTAACTAGGAAATGTGTCGTGTGGGTGTGTAGTAGGCGTCGTTATAAACGCATTTTGCGCGCGAAAAGGGGGCGGGCAGGTCTGCATCCTCGCCCCGCAATCAGTGCTTCGGAAGCTGTTAATGAAGCCAAGATTGATGAGTATGCAGTATTTACCTAAATGGTTTATAGCTTCGAGATTGTTCTTGTACACTCAGCATCAGAAGTAGCAATGTTAGACCATGTCATAATAGCGTTAAATTAGAAGTTGACATGCACCAGTCAGTTAGATTATTTAGTTGGTTGGAAAAAGTGCTAAAGTTTTCAGCGCTTTTGCAGCTGACTGTAGGTACTGACGATGAGCAACATAAACTAAAGTGTCGCCTTACTGTTCAACTGCTATTTAATAATTTACTTAATATGGTATGGCCTTATAGTTTGACAGAGAGCAAGAGTTCAAATACAGCTCGTGATTTTTTTTTCACAACTGAACTAAACTTTGTTTCCAGGCAGCTCCCTAATCGCCACATCTCGAAGCCTAGCCTCGCCAGTATTTTATCAGTGTAATTAAAACCTTATCCGGGCCCCGACGTCACAAGTTTATCAGGCCGCGTCCACCCGGGCTATCTTCATTACCACTCCGCACATCGACTTTAATTCACACATTCATTAATTTTAAAAGCTGCCGCTCGTTCTTCTTAGACTGCCTCCACACGGACAATTTTGTCAGCTTGAACATCTATCGAAGTTGATTCATCATCATTATCATCAGTCTATACTAGTCCGGTGCTGGACATAGGCCTCTCCAAGTGCACGCTACTGAGCACGATCCGCGACTACTCTCAACGGAGTGGATTGATAGTTCATAAAGTTTTAATCGTTGCCAGCCGTGACCCTAATTCTGGACTCAGTCATGGACAAAGATAATAATATATAGTATAATTTAGTAGTGTTTGAATATTGGGAAATAGGGCGCTGGTCAATCAAAAGTTCGAAGGTGATGATAGCTGCCATGTTATACCAACTATATGGACCAACGGCTTAATGTGTCTTCTTCTATCCTTACATTGTGACAGTTTCCTGACTTGCATCACAAGTGGAAACCAAACGCGCCAGCCAGAGTACCAAGCACCTAATACTCAAAGTTAAAGTAATACTATAACAACTATGTTCTATAGACGGATATCGTAGCGTTGAAGCAATTTTGATAAAACTATATCGATTGACGTAGCGTACCTACTTACCATATTATTTTTAGACACAACTTTATTACATCTTACTAAACTTACATGCAAAACTGTAACCCACGACTACAGACACATGTCACTAGCTTGATTTCATAACATTCGGTACACATGCAAAATGCGTGAATACACCTTTTAATATTGCGGTAAATGTTAGCGATAAGACCTTCATCGTGGCGGTTCAAAAAATGTAACGTGGAGTACACAGACTCAACAAGCGCCGGCGCCGCCCGCCGCTGTCTACCCGTGCCCGTGTGAAGGGAGCCTTAAAACCAATAATTATCTTCACGTTAATAAGTCCGAGTTTCCCATGGTGCAATAAATCATCGGCAAATCAAACGATGTCGAACAGGGATAATCTTCTATGTTGAAATGGCAGATTTAAGACGCAGTATTACAGGTACCCTTAATTGCTAGTTCGTGTTACTGTTTGAAGACGCGTGGTAATTACAGATTCAAATGGTACTCATTGAATGCTACAGTAATTAATATGTAATTAGTTTGTTTAATTAAATATGAATCGCTGACCTTCGTTACGAATGATTTGAATCAGTTCAGAAGTATTTGACCTATAATTGGTGGCTTTCGGAATGTTCATTAAAAATAGCGTTTATTCATTATGTAAGGTGTTAACGATTTTTTTAAATATATATATATATTAAAGTAACGACTATTAAAATAGACAACAGATAGGTATATTTTGGGTGCCCTTCGGTTCGCCAAAAAAATTTAGTCCTAATATTACATGGCCAAACCGTATTGACCTAAACTTAAAACGAACAATTATTGTTTCGCCTAACAATTGTATTGCCACCATTATAATTTGGTCTAAGAATTGAAAGCCCTAATTTTAGGATCAATAATGTGAAATACTTTAAAATATATTGGCATTACGTTATTTTGGCATTGACATTTTAGCATATCTAATTTTAAATGTGCCAAAATATATAAAATATAACACAATTTTCACTTTTTATTTTCAAATGCTAATTGCTGCACTGAAGCTAAATTAAATATTTATAAAGTTTATAAAATACAGTGAAAAAATTAAACGCCCACCCGACCCAGCCAGGAATCGAACCTGGGTCTCCCGCAATCCAGGCGGCTGCACTGACCGCTATACCGGGAAGACACTGACACTTTTGTCACTGTTTTTTAATGTTTTTAGAGTGCTTTTATAGCAGCACAGCGTCATCTATCCAACGGTCGTTGCAACCGATGGCCATGCAGATATAACACAATAATTATTATTGTTCAGTTTCAAAAATACTAGCTGCCCTACTCCTGTAGGTCACATGATAGGTTAGGTTGTCTTGAATTTCACGGTTATTTTTTTTATTACACTACAGAAATCTAGCTTCATACAAAAATATATTTTTTATAGCTCTTGTACGGGGAGAGGAGTGGGGGGAGGGGGGTATCCCCCTCTTCACTCTCTTTTTTCCCCCAAGAGATATTTTAAAAACAAAACTTTTAATTTTGTGTGAATTAATATTTAGTAATTGCAAACTTTAGGGATTACGAATTGTGCCGCCAAATGTCGCATTTGATAAATAACAAAAGACTAAAAAAGTTAGGCGAAGTGAAATTAGACCAAACACGATTATGAAGAGTGAAATTATTGCAATTAAGAAGAATGAATTTATATGCGAAAAAAATTTAAGCTAGCCGTTTGTGTGCCATTGCCAATTAGAAGTACAAAAAATTTGGCTACCCGATATATACCCGTATATTTTATAAAGTCAACTGTTAAAGGTATTTTCATTCATTTTTACATTCATAAAAATAGAAAAGAATGATTTAGGTATTAAATACAATGATATTCTTCTTCTATCTTCTATCTTCTTAAACAAATGAAACATGATTTCGAACATGTCTACAATGACACATCCAAGTATTTTACTTACGCTATTAACTCTGCCAAGGCCGTCATACGCATTACGGCCGAACAATTATGTCGATACTCCGTCATAACTTTCGTTCGACAACATAGTTTTTCTCAGAAGCAGTCTTCATCGTAAGTTAACCGACGCAATAGCAATTTAGCCAACTACGGCCACTAAATTGAGAAGTGCAAACCGGCTGGCTGGTTGTGCGCCTACGCCATACAACTTCATACATTTCCATACACAATGTTGTTGGACACGCGCCTCTCGGGCTAATAACGATATTAATTACTCACCACGCGTAGTACCTTGCAGAATAATCGGTTTAATTATCAATAACAGAGGAATTTTGCTGCGCGCCTTACTTCTTGTAATAACGCTCTATTTTTTTTAACCCTACATTAAATTGTTTATGGGCCCCGCAGTACATTCGAACATAGTTCTATTAATAAACGTTTACACCCATAATTTACCATTGTATGAGCCATGGAGAGCATAACTATGGACCATTTTATGATGGTTAACAGCTTTGCGCCAGGGATCAGGAAAATCTTAAACGCCAGTCATACAAATTTTAGATACACCACGCCTGGAATAATTGAACAGAATATTTTAACTAACGGAGTGCCCTGCACTCCGTTTTAAAATAACAGTTATGTAACAAAAAATCGAACTTATTTTTTGTAATTAGTTAGTAAAATGTAATTACAAAAACACAAATGTTGAAAAAATTTCCACGAGCTGGATTTGAACCTGCACCATTCTGACATACCGGGTCAGGTGCTCTTCCAATTGAGCTATCGTGGATCTAACCAGCCCGCTGAAATTATTCAACACTATTTCTGCCTACTTCTTAACTGATCTTTAGTATTTGTAAAAATATTATGATCAGATGTTAATGACGGTAGTTGTTGACATTTAAAAGGCGCCTTTGGCTTTCAAAGTAAAAAGTAAATAGTAGCACCTGACCCGGTATGTCAGAAGGGTGCAGGTTAAAATCCTTGTCGTGGAAATTTTTTCAACATGTGTTTTTGTAATTCACTATATACTTTTGAAAGCATAGGTCTTCTCTTGTTTTGCCAATAATTATTTCAATCACACAAGTCATTCATTCAGCTCAGACATTCCAGCAACTGTTACACTATTGGACCCTTAAAGTGCGATACCACATCTAAACTCTCATACATTCATTGTACATGGCAGAGGAATCGTTCGCATTGCCCAAGTGTTTGTGATAATTGAATTTGGTTAACTGCACTGTTACCAGCTTTAATGGCAGGAAAATTAATTATTACGAGGAAAGAGCGAATTGTGAATCCAACTAACATTTTCATTACCTTTAATCTCGAGTCCGTTTACTGTCAATAAAACAGGAGTAAGAAGTATTGAAAGCATAATTAGGAACTCAATTACTTCTCGTAATACTTACGCGTTCTCGAAAATTTTGTGTATGTACAAAAATATAATAAATTTTATAGTCTGTGAGTAGTAAAGTTTATGAAAAATATAACAGAGTATTTTTTAATCGACTACTAAATTCTTATTTGTCAGTTAACTAATTCATTGAACTTATGACCAATATTTCAATCAGTTAATATTTGTGTCATATTTTGCAAACACATTTTTATTGTAGGAGGTTTCTATTATATAAAATAGTTTTTTTTTTAAAGACCAACAAGGTTGAACCTTTTTCAACATAATTCTTACTTTGAACCGATGTATAACTTTCCAGCTATGTAATCTATGTATGCAAATTCTCTTTTCTTTCTTTGAAAGGGTTTGGGGCTGCCGTGCCCGCTTTTTATTAAGCCAAATTTATCCATGTACCAAGAAAAAATAGTTTATAGAAAAATCTGCTGAAGCAATGTTCAAAGTATGATGTTCAAACTATGAAAGTCTCGTCTCGCAAATATAATATAAAGTCATCACAAAGCTGTCCCATCCAAAATCCTTTTTTCAAATATTCGGAATAAGCAAGGATCTGAGTGATTTCGAAGTGGGATTCCTCATGCTGCACCACCTGCAGACATAGCTGTCATCACACGCGTGATAATTCGTTACTGATCACTTTTTGTAATGGATTTTGTGAAACGATATATACAGACGTCGGTTACTGAATTCATTTTACAAATATAAAGGATGGGTTATATTGGTGGAAGCAATGACGTTTTTGCGATTATACTGACACGCCAACCGATATATCATGTAAATTAGTTAAGTACGGGTTTCATTTTATTTACTTATTTGTAAAGTAAATTACATTAAAAATGTATCTATATCTACTGCTGGACATACGCCTCTCCTAATGCAAGTTATAAAACTATAATAAAATAAACTTTCCTACACTCACACTAATTATCTAGCCCAAGAGAAGCTTCGTAATGAAACTCGTTAAATGGTTACTAGACAACGGATAAACATACTTAAATACTTAAATACATACTTGTTATATATAGAAAACACACCCAGACCCGAGACAATTTAGAAAAACAATAATTTCTAAATTGACCCGACGGGGGATCGAACCCGGGACCTCAGAGATGGCGAAACCATGAAAACCGGTGTACAAACCACTCGACCAAGGAGGTCGACAAAGTTATGAGGCCGATATACTTATAAATCTTTATAATAATAAATAGAAGTAATTGTTAAGGCTATAATAAAGGTAATTATTTCGACGACCTCCATAGCCGATTAGATTGCACGCCGGCATTGGGCGGCGCCAACACTGAGGTCCCGGGTTCGATTCCCAGTCGGTTCAAAGTCGAAAAACTAAATTTTTAACATGGTGTCGAGTCTGGGTGGTTGTGGTACCGTCGTTATTTTTCCATAAAACGAGTGCTTTAGCTAGGATCAGAATAATGTACCTATCTGATGTTGTCTAATAATTTATTTGTAAAGTGAAGAAAACTGACATTCTTCCTATATTATTCTTCTTTTATTATATATATCTGCAGTAGCAGAACAATGTAGTAATGTCTAGTAAGACATTATGACTCTTTTAACGTAAGTTACGAGACCGATATACTTATATATATATACTATAGTTAATTCTCTTATACTTTCTGTAATATCTGTGTGATCGTCAATAAATAATAAATACACACATAAATAAAAAAATAGAGGCCGCTCTTCATGTGTACAGGCTTTAATGAATGAAATATTTTCACCGCGATCCAAACCTTGTGATTGCGCGCGTGATAAATGTTGCAATTACAAATGCCACAAAAACGAATGGCTACGAATATGATAGGCTCGTGCAAGAGTTGGTTTAGCATTATGATGTCGGTTGAACCTCGAAAAAGTGTTTAAAAAAATTACCACAAGCAGGACTCGAACCCGAACCTACTGGGTTAGGTACTACATATTAGGCTACCGTAGTGATATAATTAGTAGTTTAACTGACCTTGTGCGGGTTTGTTATAGGGAGATGCAGGTTAGTCCCGCTTGTGGTAAAAAAAATCACTTACGAGTTATAATTTGTCTACAACAGAATGTATAAAATTTGTCGTTTGAGACGTTAGCTGTTATGCCAGAAAAGCTTGTTAAACCCTTGTCATAAAAATATTGGCCAACTATTCTAATACATTTATATTAGCACATGCAAAAACTTTGATGTGACATCTACCGAGACATTGATGTCCTTTTAAATGTCTCAAGTGCTTGTGTAATAGGGAATATGCATAGAATTTAAATTTGTCTTAAATTTATTTTTCTAGATTCTTTATTGTCTTTACATTATACTTAAAAGGTATTTTTTTATTTAATGATTATTTAACCCAGAAAATATTATATAAAAATTGAAAAATAAGGGACAGAAATTCAAACTTACAAAACGCGTCACCATTGGTCGAAACGAACGAACGAACGAAGAAACTATTCTTTCTGTTGAAAGTGAAGATTGTGTTCACCAATTTCTAAAATATTACTACTTTTGATAGCATACTCTGAAAGAGCTTCATTTACCAGTGCTAGTCTTTGCCTTTTAACTACGGCCATTCTTTCAACTGGTGGTGGCATATTCCGTTTTCGACACAAAAATATAGTATAAGGAACAACTTCTTCTTTGACCGTAGATTGCATTTTTCTCCTTTCTGTTTCTTCTTCTCATGTTATATTCAATATAATTAACTGTATCTTTATAACTTGAAATTAATCATCAAAATTTCGTAAAACCGCATCAAGCTCTTTAGAGAACTTTTTAATGAACTTTTGTAAACTAGGTTAGTTTAGTTTTAGACCGAATCTTCTACTGCTTAATAGCTAATTCACACTAAGCTGTACATAAATATAGCATACTTAAGTACGTTAAAATGATCTTCACAACAAAATACAGCCGATAATGAAGATACATTATCCCTTCTCATCATCTTACACAATTTTTTTCGTACTTTCGCTACGCGTGGAATACGAAAATACATTTTATCGGGTGTACTAATAATAGTGTTCTTGCACTTTGGTTACCATACAATACTTGTAAGAAGGTTTTTTAACTTCTTCCATGATTTGTATAGCAATTACAACTGAAAATAAGTATGAAGTAACTGAAACGCTATTGTAAAAAACACGGGACACAACCAATGACGTCATCTAAAGCTGTCAAAAGCGCGCGCAAAAAACTAACTCGGTGGTTGTGGTACCGTTGTTGTTTCTGATTTCCATGAAACGAGTGCTTTAGCTACTTACTTTGGGATCAGAACAATGTATGTTATGTCGTCAAAATAAAAAAATAAAATAAAAAAGGGACCGCTATTTTATTATATTAATTGTTGTTTCGCATTTCCGAAATCTGAAAATAGCACTTTAAAAAGATTGAAGGAAGTATAACTATTATTACCCGATACGTTAAAAGAAGGCTAGCTAGTAGTTGTTGACCTTCTTATTGGTTTATTATTTCTCCAATAACAAAAGATGATTTAATCAAAGATAATTTGGGCTCATAATCTTATTGAATTTCTTAAAAACTCTTACTGTTTTCTATGTTTCCTTAAAACAAACTGGCGCTTACGACGTTTTTGATTAAACGGTTTGATATATTGAAGGCTATAAGCAAAGAATGTGGCAAATATCAACGAATATCTTTCATTAGATATTAAAATATAAACCCATTCCTATAATCCTGTATAAATTACAGTACAAAGCCTGCATATATTTTACCATTCTGACGCTGTTATTTATATTTTATCTTTTTATAGTGTCGCACCCCGTGAAGTCGTTATTTCATTTGGAAAAATGACTTCTTTTATGTGTATAAATATGAGAATTCAGCATTATTTGCAAAATAAATATCAAGGCAGTTGTAAAAACAAAACAAGGTTTCACGACATCGTTAAAGTTCAACTATATTAACCATTACTGTCTCATTTTCGACCGAAAATGATTATTTTTACGCAAAAACGCGTAAACAGAGAAGTGCAGACATCGCCACAGGGTGCAATGCTATTAAGATATATAGCTGACCACGCTTCGCGATTATTCATAAGTTTCACAAAAAAATCTCATAATAATTTAAAATTCGTGCTACTGTTTCGTTCATGCATTCCGAGTACACGGAATTGTTTCGATCATGTATCGTATTTTAAGCAGTTATACTTTGTGATAGAGGTGATATTTCCGTGTTTTTTACTATGAAAAGTGTAGCATTACGTGTCGCCGTTTATACGTACTCGTTCATTTAATTGCTTGTCAAGAAATTCTTGAGTGGACTGTTCTCTTGGAGTTTGAGATTCCTGTTTTTACTCGCCAAATACTCGATGAACAAGCTATCCCGAGCAGAAGTTTGCCGATCGGCACCACTGTCAAAGAAACAGCAAATAACTATATAATGTGACCTTAAAAGACCAACCTGTACAGTTATTAGTATAATCGGTATAATCGGTGCGTGAACATCAATTACTTTTTTTATTATTGATCCATTGATTTATAATTTTGCTTGAAATAAAAAATGTTATTTATTGGTGTTCCTTGTTCAGTAATTGATTTTGTGAAATAATTATCTGATTGCTTACTTAAGTTAGCAACCACTGTTTTTGCTGCACTTAAATCAAGTGAGATTATTTTATCATTATCAATTTTAAATTCAAATATTTCTCCAGTTCGTATGTTTTTTTACTAATTTATGTGCGGCCTAAAAGTATATTAATTTAATTTAGTCCACATCAAGTATATTAAATCATTTTGGCCAAAACCATTATCATCCACTGCTAGACATTTCCAATAAGTATAATTAAGATTCATAACGAGAAGACAGTACCTACTAAGTACACAATTAAAGTATTCCCCATATTAAATATTCCTTTAATCACCATTAAGCCATCGCACGAAATTAAATCGCTGGCATATAAATATTCGCGATTTAAAATTCTATGCAGATATCTAGCAAGTGGGAGTCGCTTTTTACTGGTCCTTAATTAACCAGCTGAGCCAAAGGACATTCGCTCGCTTATTAAGAAATAAATGAAATACACGCCTCGCTAAAAAAAAATTAAAAGGCATCAAGTCAATACAACGTTTGTTGCTAAAACAAGTATTCTCGGCTCAAACCGGGAATAGGATGAAATATTAATTTATGCATTACGAGAGGATAAGGTTTATTTTGAGAACAAATAACGATAGCGGTCATCAGGAGTGTCTTTTACATAAATTTTATGTTTACTAACGACATTCCGTTGCTGTAAGTATATGCCAATATAATGATAAAATAACATAATATATTTCTCATTTCTCATAAAAGTCTCAAACCAGCTAATTCAATAAAGTCTCAATAGTGTGTTAGTGGCCTATTTTTGTCATTGTCACTATTGAAAAATTGTCAAATCAGGCCACCGACACATAATTATGGACGTTTATAAATAGCGGAATCGATGCCGTAGGTATTCTATAAAGAGATAACACACATAATGTCTGACCTATTCATTAAGGAAACGGAAACGAAAAGGAAAGCAAAATGTATGGCCATCTGCCATAAAGGGTACTTATCTAAGTATACAAATTCTTATTATTATCAGATCATACAAAAAACAATGTAAATATAAACGCAACAAAAATACAAACTTAAAAACGAATTAAAAAAGTATAATAATTAAAATATACTTACACAATTTAACACGCCGTTTGTTACGGAGTAAATACTTCTTTTTAGGTTTTGTACTTTTTCTTTTTTCTAAGTGTAATTTTTTAATATTTTCTGTCTTCTTTTCTTTTACTTGATTGTCATCTTGGTTGCTGTCCTGGTATGTTTTATTTTGTCTTCTATTAATTATAATTGTACGTTTTACTTTGCTTCTTATTCCTTAATACAGTCCACTTTTTCCCTTTCGCCTCCTTCCGTTACACCGTTCGTAAACTATGATTTTCTTATTGGATTAATCAAAAGCGTAGGTGAAATTCTTGACATACTACATAAGCACATAACACAAGTAAAGTGACTATTTGTAACAGTCATCCAACTGCAGTAAATAACAATAAAAAAATTACATCATTCAATCCACTTTGCATATTGAATAAGGCTTGCATGATTGAATAAATCTCAAATGAAAATGAAAGCGTAAGTACTATAAGAACAGTAGTACTTACAATTCAAGATTTCCTGACAGCTAGCCGTGAGCTCCTAAAGCTGTATAGTATTTTTTTTACGGGTAAGCACAGTGCGTTGATCTCACTCGATGTTAAGTGATGATAAGGCCAATTGATGGAAGCGCACTTCACCCGGGATCCTTAACTGGTGAGGCACTGGCTATCTTATATCTAGCTGCCGGAACACAATAATACTACAAACATTGATGTTATGGCGACATATTTAGATAAGATGGTGGTAGCTAGCCAGGTGGACAAACAAGCCCTACCACCAACCAAACCAAGTACACAAACATGTATCACCCACTGGGAATCTACCCCGGGACCTCTGGGTCTAAACCGGTGGTCTTAACCACTAGACTACAAAGGCGGTTTATAGCAGTGTTGTTGCATTAGTGAAAACTGCAAAAACATTGCAGTAACACACTTTGCATACGCATTTGTCACGTAGAAAGTAAAACGCATATTAATTCTTGCTATAAATAAAAGCTATTTCTAACTAACACTGTGTAAAAGATTTATCTATGTATGTTTTATTGTCTTTTAAAAAGTGAAACGTATTATTACTGATAGGTACCACGTGTACAGTTGAAAAAAAAGCTAGTTAGTTATTTTCATTTAATTTGACGACCTCCGTAGTGGCTTGCACGCCGGACTTTGGGCGGCGCTATAACTCTAAGGTCCCGGGTTCGATTCTCGGTCGGGTCAATGTCAAAAACGAACTTTTCGATATTGTGTCGGGTCTGGGTGATTGTGTTATGGAAATCAGGTACAACGACGGTACCTGATTTCCATAACAAAAGTGCTTTAGCTACTTACCTTGGGATCAGAACAATGTATGTGATGCTGTCTAATATTTATGTATTTATTTCTAGAGATTATTTAGAAACTTTGCTAAGTTCTTTGTAGCCAATAAGGGTTATTTTAATCCGTTTATTTGTCTCACTAAGTCACTTATAACACAGATTAAAATGAAAAACTTTATACAGATCTATTGATATTTCGTCTCAAACAGTAGTGTTTGCATGAACTTATGATAAAAATGTCTCTTGTCATTTCTTTTTGTCATAATTTTGTCGCAGTGTCATAATTATGGGCATATTAAAACAAAACAAAATATGTAATTAGGCTTCCATGGCTACAGTGGGGTACATATAAATATGTCAATGTGCTTAATTGTTCTTACAATATTATAGGTAATCGTACTTCTGTTATAGGTGGTATCGAATTGTTATCGAATATTATGTAAAAGCTGAGCTCCGCTCAGTTTGACGTATAGGAGATTATATGGCTTAAAATATTAGCCATAAGTCAGTAATTTATTATTATTATTTATTAATTTATATAAAAAATACAGTTTTTCAAATAATGTTATTTTTATTACGTAAGTACGTCTCTGTTAATTTAATTTACTTTATTTAATAAATACACTATGCTCTTTTCTTATATTTTATGGCTCTTAACTTGTAGGTAAGTATTGTTTTCATTAACGGAATTTCGCATAATATGATCGGACTTTTACTCGGTAAGCTACAAAAAACCACTAGGTACCAATAAATTACCACAACTCTTGGATATTTAAATAATAAATAATGATGATGCAGTTTATCTTTATCAAAAACTTTAACAGCCTCGTTAATTAAGCAGCATATTGCCCAAGAAAGTTTTAAATAGCACCTAAGAAAACAATTAAAATTTCAGTCACCTTCGTAAGGAGATTGTTTTTGCAAATCGCGTGTCAGAACTGTTCGATAGCAAGTAGTTTTTGCTTTGATCGGGACAGAAATAGTTCAAAATGGATTGATGTGGGCAGCGCTTCAAGTCAGGGCTGCGACGTTAAAGTAGGTAGTAGTAACACTCGTACGTAGCGTCTTCATTACTAACCTAAAACAAAATATATGACATATTTTATCATATCATATTTATTTATTTATCATAGGTACGGTAGTTGTTGACATTGAATAGGTGCCTTTGGCTTTCAAAGTAAAAAGTAAATAGTGTTGAATAATTTCGGCGGGCTGGTTAGAACCACGATAGCTCAATTGGAAGAGCACCTGACCCGGTATGTCAGAAGGGTGCAGGTTCAAATCCTGCTCGTGGAATTTTTTTCAACATTGTGTTTTTGTTATTTGTTTCGCAACAAAATTTGCGTTAAAATTATATAAACAAAACAAAAACATTTTGGTAATATGTAATTTAAGAAAAGTTTTGCGTTTTATTCGGTCTATTGGAACCATTATCACCAAAGAGTTAGCCAACCCTCGATCTAGATGGAATCCAACGGTGACCTTCGATTCATTTGCCAATGGCCATAGCGAGCAATAACCACACGCAGTAAGCACGTCCAATTAAGTTCGGTAGCGCCTCCGAAGGCTCACGCCGAGTTTTTGTCACGCCCGCCAGTCGGCCGCTTAATTGGCGGATACTCATTATTAGCTATGTGCGGTCTTGTGCGGTTAGATATTGACTTTTTAAGAAGCCTAGCACTTGTGGTATGTGCCCTTTACGCATATTTGGCAGGGGATTTCTGTTATCAGTTAGTAAGATACTACATTACGTACTATAAAAACATACGAGAGTACTAACACTCTCAACTAGGTTTTATTGTATATACACTTTTAAACTTTCTCGTTCCATAGAGAAAATAAAGAATTTAAACGGGGTTTCAAGTAAACTAATTAGTAAAAGTATCATATCTTCTACATGCCTTGTTGCGTTACGTTGTTGCGTTGCATGATACGCAACAAGTTGGTTCGCACGTGTGTACCACTAACGAACATCGAACAGTCTGTTCGTCAAACATGTTTGCGGCGATCCTATTTGTATGTTCCGTATAGACGGTGTTCAAATAGCTTTAATAAATGTTACGTAACAAAACTGTCTAAAAGTAATGTATTTCGATGTCGTTATTTTGTACGATGTTGTTTGTTTGTTTGTCGTTTGTTTCCCACCATCTATGATCCGCTTTAGGAAACAATACTTCGTGAATCACTGCAAACACCAAAAAACTTTTCGCTATTTCAAAATCGACCACTTCCAACGGGCGCCGCAATGGCTATTAAGATAGAGTTCACGACTGTTGTGCGCGAACTCGATTTGAACTATGTTCGCGTTCGTTTTCGAATATGCCGTCCATACGTACAAACCAAATGTTCATGTTTGATGTTTTGTCTCTTTTTCTTAAATTCAGAATGACGTTTGTGTGACGTTGACAGAATTATATTTAAATAAATAATGCTTATATAGTTTTTTTATGAATAAGAGGGTAAGTGTATAAGATTCAGCTTAATTACTAATTGTCACAAACCAAATATAAAAACAAAAACAAAATAAATATTCAAAATTCAAAATTCAAAATTATTTATTCAGTTTAGGCTACAAATAGCTCTTATGAACGTCATTATGCCATCGGTTTGTAAGTCTACTCTGGGCGGAACCGGCAAGAAACTCAGCAAGTGTCAAGCTCCTTTCTCCCTTACAGCGTCAAAAATATTGGAAAATGCCTATCATAAAAGGACACCAGTTACCAGTTAAAATTTTCACAATATCATACAGTACTAATAAAGGTCAAAAAAATTCTAAGAAAATAAAAACAAAGTTAAACTACAGTTAATAATAATAAAAATAATAGTATGCAAGAGCAGACCAGCCTCCACATGCGGCACCCGTTAATGAATATGACATATGAATCAGCCATCGCTTCACTCAACTATATCTTCGACCCGACGTACATGCCACCACCGCAGAGACAATAAAGAGAGCATGCCACACTCAAGCTACTCTAAATAAAAACTTAATGTGTACGTCACCGTGTTTAATAAATGAGTTGATAGTGCAACGCTTTGTGCGTTTATAAATGATAAACTGAGATGCAACTGTATGAACACTTATTACTTGTTTCTGTAAAATAAGTATAGATTCAACATCAGCTGCTGTAGCCCACAGTAAGATACCATACGACATGACACTATGAAAATAGCCAAAGTAAACTGTTCTAGCAGTTTCAACATCTATTAATTGTCTAATTTTTCTGAGAGCTTAAGCAGCAGAACTGAGTTTACCTGAAAATTTCGATATATGAGGATTCCATTGAAGTTTTTAGTCAAGTGTTATACCTAAGAAGACTGTTGAGCCTACTAAATCTAATTTATCACCGTTTATTTTAATATAAGTTGGTTTAGTTTTAACATTAGGTAGTGTAAATTTAATACATTTTGTTTTTTTTTTGCATTAAGCTGTAGATTATTAACGGTAAACCAAAACTGAGTTTACCTGAAAATTTCGATATATGAGGATTCCATTGAAGTTTTTAGTCAAGTGTTATACCTAAGAAGACTGTTGAGCCTACTAAATCTAATTTATCACCGTTTATTTTAATATAAGTTGGTTTAGTTTTAATATTAGGTAGTGTAAATTTAATACATTTTGTTTTTTTTTTGCATTAAGCTGTAGATTACTAACGGTAAACCAACTTTGTACTTTTGCGAGAACATTGTCATAATCATCATCATAATTATTCTGACACCTAGTAACATTAAAAATGAGTGAAGTATCATCTGAAAATAAAACTATTTCACAGAAGTTCTCCACAAATAGTCCAAATCGTTAATTTAAATTAAAAATAGGAAGGGCCCAAGAATTGACCCTTGCGGCACTCCCATTTTTACATGAGATCCAGATGGTTTAGTTCCATTTATGTTGACAGTTTGTGTCCTAGAACTGAGATACGACTATATCAATTTAAGTGCAAAATTATTAAGACCATAGTAGTGTTACTTCATCACCACCACCATTTAATTTATTTTTGTAATGTTTATACATCATCATAATCAATCTATAAATATACTATAACAATTTATACAATGCAACTCTCATACCAGCGTCAAATATTCCCAGTTTTCCCTATTAGGATATCTCTACAAAGTCTGCCATCAACATGGATCGGGACAGCGTCAGACCAATTTAAATAGTTATAATTTTTGTAGTTTCTTTCTTCTTCACACACAAAGCTCAACAAATACCGTCATGTCTGAATAAGTTATTTATTGATTATGCAATGACAGAACAGCTCTAAAACAGGCAATGCAGTCGAAGACGAAAAAATTGCCATATTGAAGCCATGTGAGCCGAATGCAAGTAAATAAATGGTCTCGAATCATCACCTCACCTCAAATCACGCCTCAAAAGCCTAGACAAACGTGGGTTTGTCGAGCCATAACAGTAAGGACATATCCAAACGTAGCTACCACAATTTCTATTACACTAGACATAATCAATACACACTCCTTGTACCGATATCCAAAAAGAAAAACAAATGTTAATTTCTTTTCTTTTATTATGAAAACTAAGGTTCACAAATTTTTTATTGAGTTACTAAATGTTATTCATAAAAATCACTTATTAGGCAGATATAATTATAACAATCATCACCAAATTGTAACCAAACAGATCCGTAAAAGTTGTTTTATTTCAATGTGTAAGTGTTCGCGTAAATTTTGGAAAACAATATTAACTTAATTTATTGACCAAATATTTTTTTCCCAAGTATTTTTACTATTTTTGATTGATATAATTTTTTTATTACTATCGCGTAACATCTGTAATTAAGCTTGCATTTGGAATGATAAACTATTATGTGTAATATTTACTCATGAATTATATTGATGTTAATGTTGTTGTTATTAATAAATAAATAAAGTTAATGTATCAAACAAATGTGTTTAGTTATATTGTTAATATTCTCTTAATAATATTTCACTTTACCTACATAAACTAACACGACAGTCATCACGTGCCCAGTCGGCATGTCGGCATCTGAACTAACCATCGTTAATTACACCTTGTACGTACTAACTTCGTAAAAAGGCGACACATCCCCGTACTTGTACAGCAAACAAAACATCTTTCAAAGTCCTAATAAATTTTACACGGCACGTTCACGTTCCCACATCCCATCGCGTGCATAACTGAGAGAAGCGAGAACGTTAACCAACGCGTTATCGCTAATCGAACGCAACGCAACCTATTGGATACGATCGCAAACCTGCTGCGGTTACATATTATGTCCAAAGCTCGAACTGGTCCCAATATCGCTTATTATGTATCGCCTTTGTGTTAATCATATCTTTCGCTCAGTATGGCGACTGCGGTGGCTACCGGTCGTTGGTCTATTAATAAAAGCCAGTCTTCGAACGGACGGAATGCTTGCAACCTGCTATTGTAGTCTAGTGGTTAAAGAATTTGTCTTTTTAATCGCACTGACTCTACTATGCCTGCAGCCTATTATTAGGGTTAATTGGAATTATTAAAGTTTTTTTTCACAGCAGCTAGGAGTTTTAGCAGATCGTAGTGATGCATGCAAGATAGCTTTGAGAGGCGAGCTTTTAGATTAATTTATGGTTAGAGTGCATGTTATGGAAATTTTAATAGAGTAAGCTTTAAACCTCCCGCGCTCGTGAACGTAATAATTCTCTTTCACTGAGTTACCATTTTTTTACACGGGTGTGTAATGTCTTGGAGCACCATGATAAACTAGGGCTATGAGCATAGCTTGTTTGCTTGCGATTTCGTTTATAGTTTAAATAGGAATTGTTAAAATGACGAACAATTAAATAATAATAAAAACATTATTATTACTACTCATAATCAATATTGACAGAACTTTTGGGACATTCTCCGTCAGGGAAATCGATTCAAGGTATTTTTTTTCTTGGCTATTTTATTTTTCTTGTTAATGTTATTAAGTTTAGAATGCTTAATAATTATATTCATTGGTTTCTACATATGTTTAGTGTTGGAGTTAATAATTTAGTAGTACAGTAAAGAATAACACTTACTTGAAACAGAAAAATATTAACTTTTTACTATGCTTTTTAAACACTTAGTAAACGCAATTCTACTTTTATGACTTTTGCAACAGTTTCCAGTTACCACCAATCATTCTAATAAGTACTTACCTAGTGTAGTGACACAATTAATTAAAATAAAAACAAAAGAGCATACGAGTTGAGTCCTTAAAACGGCACTCAAGACGTTTGACATAATGATAATGGTATCTATTTTAGCATGCGAGTGTTCGAAATTAGCGTGGACGTATCGTAGTAAAAGCTTGCAACATTGTAAACTATTACTATAATTGTAGTGTTGGCATCCCATTCTCATCACAACCTGTACTTTTCCTGCCACGCTTGAAACCAAAGCCACGTGCCGCTATAGTTAAGGAATGCAATGTAATGTGCTTGGAAAAAATTCAGATGCATTCAGAATGATCCTGACAACGCATGCATTTACATTTGCAATTAATTTGTTCTTGTTTTCTTTCGCAAAATGACTGCATACATGTGATAGGGTTAGGTGCTTGATTTATAGCAGCGGATCACGAGTCTTGGTAGTTGAAGCAAACGTTTCGTTGTCGGTTTAATATTTGCAAATTGTTATTGTTTATTTAGGAAATAAAGTTTCGAGTGCAAAGACAGAGTTTAAAAGATGACCGCACGCGCTTAGCGAGATCTCAATTTTGACCGTTTAGTGGCTATTGGTGGCTAGTGGCCTCGTTAGAAGTGTTAACATTGTGAGAAAACACGCTTTAATCACACACCAAGCTAGACCCTGAATTCAAATAACAATTCGAAGAGCTTTTTAATCGTAACAATAATGGCTAATATTAAAAGAATCTACAAGGAAAAAAAAGTCTTTATAGCTTTGAAGAGTTGGCACCAGAATAGGTAGGGAGTTCGAGTCCCGACTAAGACAAGTCAGTTATGCAGAAAGATACTCGTATAAACGTAACTTCAGATTAAAAAATATAAAATGTCGAACCATAATCAAGTTCGTGTTTTACATCGTTAGATAGATTATTTATATTTTATTATAAGTAAAAACTCTTGAGATCGCATAGCGAGCAACTACAATTCAACTTCTTCAAAGTTGACAATTAAAATAACTACACTTGAACAAAAAATCTATAACAATAAGTACACACACCGTTAATCATCAGTTTATTTTTAACATGATAACATCCCGACAGAGGCAAGCATTCGATACATTCGGTTTGTCATTTTCATGATTATCCTCAATTATTTTGTAAATACCGTGACGGTGATCACATGGCATTACAGGCTGTAGAGTTTATCGTCGAATTGCTGGACAATTGAGTATTGGAACTACAATTAAGCTCACTTTATAGCGAGTTAAAGCGACGCGATGCAATGTCGCCGATTATTATCGAGATTCGAGTCAAGGTCTCCTATAACAACCACCTAGAAGAGTCCGTTGCAACTTGTAACAAACTTTTCTAAAATAGGCCTAAGAAAAGCTGTTTTTCCTCATTATATTCTTATCATCACTTAACATCAGGTGAGATCAAGGTACTGTGCTTACCCGTTAAAATATATACATAAAATATAGTCAATATTACTAACCAACTAAATACATCTCTCAGTGGCATCAATCAACTTTATTCGCATCATACAGCCAGTTCGACTTGAGAACTCAGCGTCTGAATAGACAGTCCACAAACTTCCAAAGTGTATTTGCCCCTCGTTTACACATAACCATGACTGCAGCAAGTTGATAACAAGAGCGAGGCAGGTATTCAGAATAAGGCCTTGCTCTTAACCATCAGAATTATAAAAGCAACAACAACAGTAATCTAATTATTTACAAACTTGAAAAGATTCAAGATTATGTAACTTTACTTATAAACACTAAACTGGCACTGGCACTGGCACTAAATATTTTCATTCATATTTTTAAAGGTACTATAAATGAACCCTGCGACGAGTCAGCCAGAAACGTAAGCTTTTGCACATATGGGCCATGTGCTTATTAAGCACGACAGATACGAACTCTTGCAACTTATCATGATGGGAAAAGAAGAGGAGACCTGGTCGCAGAAGAAAGTCGTGGTTGCGAACATTCAGGAGTGGACGGGAATAGCGAGTGCCATTGAACTTTTCGCCATGCCAAAAACAGGATCATATATGAAAAGCTGACTGCTAACCTTCACTAGTTGGAGAGGCATCCCAAAAAGAAGAAGACATATTTTCACAAGTGTCACAAATTGATCCAGGTTAGAAAATATACTAATAAATCTTTAGAACGCTCGCTGTACGGAATCGAATTAAATGGCGTCATATTTCTATCGCCAAGCAGCGTTGTTTTTTGCATTACTGTTTCTCGGTTTGTAGGGTACTTGATCCATTGAAATTACAGGGCATACGGCTAAGACAACATAAAAGTAGAAAAATACCACTTTTTCATGTACATTTTCTTCGATGGTGTTTTTATCTCATTGTATAATACTGTTTATGGAAGAACTCGTCAGACCATCGGTAGAATGGTTATAAGCTGAATAATGTAATGATAATCTTTAACTTACTTATAAATATAAACGTAATTTAAGGTAAACGTCCAGAGGAAATTATCGGAATCTTCACTAGGTCATTAAGGTAGGATAATTTCTGAATTTATGTCTTTATTTATAAAATTAAGTATTTTAACTTTATTTCATCATTGATTCGCCTAAATGACGTATACCTATAGAAATTAAAATAATAAAATAGAAATGAAAAGTAAGTAATTTTTTGTTAGTAGTAGCATAGTTAATAGCAATTTATTCAAAATTACGTATTCATATTTTTTGCTCTTTTTTTGTGTCCTGCCCTTAGACCAGGTGGACCTACGATCTTCGCAAAGTGGCTGACAAGAGCTGGATGAGCGTAGCCGCGGATCGTGCTCGGTGGCATGCACTTGGAGAGGCCTATGTCCAGCAGTGGACTAGTATAGGCTGATGATGATGATGATGATGATTTTTTACAAATTCTTAAATGTAGGTAGGCGGTTTCTCGCTTAATTTAATTAAAATTTACCAACCAAATTAAATCAATATGCGAATAAAGGTCAGATCAAGAACTTTATCCATTTTTTGTCAAATTATGTAAATAAATAATACATAAAAATCATAATAAAAATATAAAATATGAGGCAACATTACATACATTGTTCTGATCGCCAAGGTAAGTAGCTAAAGCACTCGTATTATGGAAATCAGAAACAACGACGGAACAACCACCCATACCCGACACAATATCTTACCGAAATTGCCAAACGACTGATTTAAGTTTTTAATACTCGTATGTTGACGTAATTGGTTTGATTCAAAGTGCATAGTTATCCACGTAACACAAAAAAAAACAAAAACGAAAAGTGTTTGTGAAAGCTACATCTACCATCATTTTAAAAAACAATTACTAATTTGTTGAAATTTAACAGTCACATCCTAATTCATTTCTTCTTAAAACATGACAAAAAAAAACAATCAGAGTCCATAAGTTAGAACTAAAGAATAAATATAATTATATAATAAAAATAACTTTGTGGGCCCTAGTAAACGGATAGGCTTAACACTTATCCATAAGATCCATTTTAGAAAAGCATAATTCTTAGAATGAGGTAGACAAAAACATATTAGCTTCAGGCGACGGGGCTACATGTATCTATTAAAATCTCAGTCGGAAACGCTCTTTATCATTAACACAATATAAATATTTATTTATCGATGACCCATCTGATGTCTAATCCAGAAGCGGATAATATAAAGGAGTCAACACAATGCACAGAAAAGAAAAAGATTTTTTTAAAATACTCAATAAATAAGTGTAGATAATAATATGCCGCGAATCGTGCTCGATGGCTGCACTTAGAGAGGCCTAAGTCTAGCATTGGACTATTATAGGCTGATAATAATGATGATGAAGTGTAGATGTTATTAAATCTCTAACCATAAGTTATCGGCATATGATCGTCCCACTGCTAGGCTCATGTGTTTCTACTTAGTTGATAGCACATGAAAGAGATTGGTGGGTTTTAACGACTGCAATAGTACGTCAAGTAAGCGTTACGTTAGCGAGCCTTTCAAAGCACGGACACGGACGTAAACCGCATTTTTTAATAATAATAATTTTATTAACACTCTTTTCTATAGTAGAATTTCCCAAATAAAGTAAAATCTTCTAATAAAGCAACAACGAACACCTTTATGGTAGGAATAAGATCGCGAAAAGTATCATAGCCATTTTCTCACGGCCTTTCCATTGTGAACGGTAGTGTAACGACATAAACCAGACTATATCAGTATAATGCCACCGCGCGTATCATAGTTGTAATGGCTTAACAAACTGCCAGTATTGCATAGATGCAATCTCGACGGGACATAGCGCCTCATTATCGCGTTTTATCTCTAAAAATGTCATTGTTGCAGCAAAGCTTTTGCATGGGGATGTCACTTACCTACTTAGTTAAACTGGAATCAGTATGTTATAAGGTTGAGATATATCTCTGCTATGACATTCTGGCAAACATTATTATTTGAAGGTCAATTTGTGCCTTAAAGTGGACATGAGTACCAGATTCAACTAATTAAACACAACAAGTAATAAAAATGTCAACAAGTACAATAAGTATAAAATTGACACTTTGAAACTCGTTACTGTTTGACACTTCGAGGCATTTTGACACATGTAAGAAAGAATAGAAAAGTTTCAGTTATCTGTACCAAACCAAATGTGTAAGATCCCTTATAACAAATGAACCACTAAATCCAACACCTCATTAAAGATTGGTATGGGTGAGGCGCCTGCGGCCGCCGCCAATACCAACCGTTAAACAAACAACTCTATTAATTCCACACTCCACCATCCCCGACGAAATTACACCATCCCAATATCAATCATCGAAATAGTAATCGATACCGATGGTATATTCAAATCGATAACTAAGGACTTATCGATTAAGAAATTTATTAAAATTAATGAGCACCGCTGACAGGTGAATTAACCAAACATTACTCTATCTAAACATATACGGGGCCAAAGGGCATGTCTATTGAACATTAAACGCAGTTTGAAGCCGAGTTGAGACGCAAAGTTTTATATTTAAATTAAATGTAGACGCGCTACTTTTACTTGAGCGTATGCGTAAAGGCAATAAATCATTTGATCTAATCATAAAGAAACATTAATAGTATATTAACCTTAAGTTCATGTTATGATATTTTGCTATCGCAATAAAGCGTGTGACGGAAGCGTGAAGAAAATAATAGTGGACTGTGGCTGGACCAGGTATGGAAAGAGTAAAGCAAAATAAAGAAGAAATAAAATCAAAAAAACATATACCAATCATAGACTTATCACGGTAAAGATGACTTAATAAATTGGTATGCAGAAGAAATACGACCATGCGCTCAGATAAAACAAAAGAGCTCTGACAGTTAAATTAAAAATTTAATTATCATTTACAAAAAAGTATTTACTCCTTATCAGTTAAGCTCCTTTGTGTTACTTATTATGTATGTTAAAAAACGGCTGGTTTCAGCCGTTTTATTATTGATTATACAACTGGGAAGTTATTACAATTACAAACTGTTCGAACACAGCAATGCTACTAACATTGTCGTAATGGCGACAGATTAGATACGATAGTGGTAGCCAGCTAGGTGGACTTAAAACGAGACCTATCCGCCAACAAAAACGGCCCGAAGTTGAACCAGAGACATCAGAGGCGGTTAATTTAAACATTGAAAATGCAATATTTCACACTCAAATAGCATTATCATAATTATCGGCTTTGCGACGACCAAAGAAGCCGCTGTTAAAGTGGGTGATATTTTATGACCTACTTAGTACAAATCCTACATTGTCGTAACCTCCAGGGCGGGCACAAAGTACGTAAAAGAGATTCGCCAAATCCGATAAAGTCCTCATTTTAACGTGTTTAGCGTCGGCTCGAGTTCGTGTAAGCCTGATGAATCTACTTTCTATTGCGTCTTTAGTTTTTTTTGTCGTATCATAAATTTGAAATTTAATATAACATTAAATTCGTTTTTAAATGTTGTAAGAAACACACTGTATTTTTAGCTGGTGCTTATTTGATAAACTTATTGGTAAGAGTTAAGTGGTGATCAAATGAAAAAAAACTTACTGTTATCAAAGAACAATTCGTATTAAGAGGACAACAGCAATGAGAATACATTGTTAGAGTTTAATACTTGTTAATAAGTGTTTTTTATATATTTTAGCGTTTTATTAACGCTTAAATATACTTAAGTAAAATTTTAAACACTGAAAAAAGACGACAACCTCAGGCGGGAATCGAACCACGCACCTTCCGCATTCCGGGCGGCTGCCTTAACCACTTGGCTACCGAGGTCTGGCTTTCACCCGTCGAAATTTTTCAGTGCTTGATGCTTATGTTTTTTAGTCAACATTGCTTCATCAATCTTAGAAGTTTTCACCTCTGAGATCCGAAAGAAATATTTTTACAAATATTTGAACATTCGGTTAAGATGAAGCTGCGTTATAGATAAGTGTTTTTTATATATTTTAGCGTTTTATTAACGCTTAAATATACTTAAGTAAAATTTTAAACACTGAAAAAAGACGACAACCTCAGGCGGGAATCGAACCACGCACCTTCCGCATTCCGGGCGGCTGCCTTAACCACTTGGCTACCGAGGTCTGGCTTTCACCCGTCGAAATTTTTCAGTGCTTGATGCTTATGTTTTTTAGTCAACATTGCTTCATCAATCTTAGGTGCGTGGTTCGATTCCCGCCTGAGGTTGTCGTCTTTTTTCAGTGTTTAAAATTTTACTTAAGTATATTTAAGCGTTAATAAAACGCTAAAATATATAAAAAACACTTATCTATAACGCAGCTTCATCTTAACCGAATGTTCAAATATTTGTAAAAATATTTCTTTCGGATCTCAGAGGTGAAAACTTCTAAGATTGATGAAGCAATGTTGACTAAAAAACATAAGCATCAAGCACTGAAAAATTTCGACGGGTGAAAGCCAGACCTCGGTAGGCAAGTGGTTAAGGCAGCCGCCCGGAATGCGGAAGGTGCGTGGTTCGATTCCCGCCTGAGGTTGTCGTCTTTTTTCAGTGTTTAAAATTTTACTTGTTAATAAGTAAAATTTAAAAAACTTACTGCACATTACTTACTCCTTTACTGCACATACCCACACAGACCTTATCTGAACGGCTACTATCCTTAAATTAAAGCATCTTTGGTCTAACGATTCCACCACTAGTATTATTATTAATACTTTGCTGTGTAGTATAATTCTGATTGGATCCAAGTTAGGCCTCTTCCTCACCGGATCAGTACGTTCGTTTCGGTACCGCCTCAGCACCGAATCTGTACAGATTTTCTGCTGAAAAAAATGTTTTTTCCAAAACATCAAATTCGAAAACATCCAGAGCCTGTCAGGACATTTCCTGACACTGACACTGACACTGACACTGACACTGGTACGGTATTGTTCATTCGATATTGAACAGTCGCGTCAACGCGCCGAGGGCTGCAGCAGGGGGGGACAGGGGGCCAGCATCGCCAAAGAGCTTCGGCTTGAAGCGCGGCAGAGAGGGTACATACCCCTGCCGCCCCGCCAAAGAAGACCCGGCGCTACTGATGTAGGCCGTGATAATTCCCGGGCAATGAAGCATCGACTTCGCAGCCCGAACCGGTCCCAAAGCTGGGACCGAAGAAAACCCTAACTAACCTAACTAACTATGTCGTCTTCAGAAGATGATGATCGGTGGAGCTGGCGCGGGGTGGTGAGACGGGGGAGGCCGGCCGCTCTGTACAGATTCTGTGCAGAGGTCTCGGTAAAAATCTGTACCGAAACCACTCGGTCTGAAAGCTCTCGTTTGATTACATGCGTATTCGGTAAACAATTTGTACAAATTCGATGCAGAGGCGGTACCGAAACGAAAACGTACCGATCCGGTGAGGAAGAGGCCTTAGATGGCAACGGCGCCAATTTCTACCACCAAACAGTGTTTGACAGTACATGTGATCCGGTTCGGGTACTAGATCCCGTAACACAACAAGGCGTAGAATCATAAGAGATGAAGCTTCAGATAGGGCAACAACGGGCGCATGATACCTTTGGTTTCGCAAGCATCCATGAGCTACGGTGGCAGCTCCATCAGGCGGGCCGTTCTATTTGCTTGCTTAGTTTTCTTGTTTGCTTGGTGACCTAATAAAAAATGCACAGTGAGGCCAAGTCAACGGTCAAAGCATTTCTGGTAGGTTCTTCGACAGTTTTGCCTAATCAAAACTCGCCCGTACAAACATACTTACTAACCCTCGCAAGACTTGTTCAATATACATCGCTTTTGTTTTACAATAAAATATTTACATACAAAAGAAACGTTGCCGCCGTATGATAAACGAATCGTAAGAGCCCTCGGGCATCTCGTTTGATATCTGTTCCGAACAAATCACTGTTTTATCGCTTCACCCATCGTAAAAAATATTGATATGGACATAAAAAAAGCGCTCCAAAAACAATAGAATGGAACGATTGAAAGGATTCTCTGTCGTGATAGCAAGTGTTAGAAAAAGGATTATGTATTAATAATAGCTTTATTTTATAGACGCTTGAACTGGCTGGTCATTTGAGATGTCATTATGGGAAATGGATCCTATCAATGGGGTGTGCCGTCTTCGTTATGAGGGTTATTCTTATTATGGAATACTCTGGCGCCGCCATCCGTCGAGACAATAGTTAAGTTTTGATAAAGGTAATTTTTTAAGGTATACATTTGTATTTAGAAATAATTATTTGTTATCTCCACAATATGAAATTCTAAACATTTTAGACAAGATGCAACGTTACGATTAGGGACCTTAAAGAACTGAGCATACTTCTATAATTACTCCGATGTTATGGGTGTCTATGGGTGGCGGTGATTACTTACCATCAAAGAGCAACGAGAATAGTATTGTTTTGTAAAGTTTACGCGAACACTACACATTTAAATGAAACAACTTTTACGGATCTACTCGCGTTTATTTTATACATTAGTTTTAATTAATGTTTATCCTGACGTTTCGAACCCTTTGCAGGGTCCGTGGTCACAGGGACACCATACAGCCAGGCCAAAAGATATTGTAAGCTCTTTCTGCGTAAAACGGAACGCACCTGATTAAATTTAAATGAGGGTATACAAGCTACTAACTAATTATGAGACGACCAACACCTCAGTCTCCCTGTGAACACGGACCCTGCAAAGGATTCGAAACGTCAGGATAAACATTAATTAAAACTAATGTGTAAAATAAACGCGAGTAGATCCGTAAAAGTTGTTTCATTTCAACGAGAATAGTGTATGGCATTGAAGCAGCGCCTACTGGTAACAAAAGAGGTTTTTTTTCTGGAGAGAGTGCTGGATGTTTCAGACAGCATTTTCAGCTTCACCAAGCTTTTTTGAGAAACTTAGAGGGTTCCTCAAGCCGTGTGAAACAAATCATCTTTTTTATATTAAAAGGAGGCAAACGAGTAGGAGTAGGAGTAGGGTCACCTGATGGAAAGTAATCACGGCCGCCTATGGACACCCGCAAAACCAAAGTAATCGCAGATGCGTTGCCGGCCTTGAGGAAGGAGTTGGATCTTGAAGAGGGAATAGGAATTGGGAGGGGGAGGGGTGAGAGATGGGCCTCCGGTACTTTCACTCACCGGACGAAACACAACAGCAACGAGTGCCATTGTTTCACACCGATATTCTGTGAGAGGGTGGTATTACGCCCGGGCGAGCCGGCACATTTCGTGCTGCAACGCAGCGTGGCTCTACCACTCAGACAGTGTCACTCATTTAGCACCACCCAGGGGTCACGTGTAGGATCTCAAGGGTAAACGGACGCGAGTAACTTTAACCCTTTGGAGGTTTTCTAGAGAAAACGGCATCGCGCACTAATGCGTATCCTCGTGCCCTACTAGATTATCTGAGAGGTTCAGATCGGATCGGGGAGCGGAACAACCCGAGTGCGCCTCTATAGGCTCGGATCTCGGCTCGGGTTGACCGGGCCATTGCTGCCATACAAATTCTCGGTTTCGTTAGCGTGATCGAATGGCAAATATAACTCGCACTAAGCACTTGTGTGCTAGATGGCCAACACAAACATAAAACAAAATATAAGTTCCTTCGAAAGCGTTCAAGTTCATTGCTATAGGTACTAACTTATTATAATTGTTCGTAATGTATATTATTAAAATTGTTAATTTTTAATCAATGAATTAAAATAACTGCCATATTAAAGATGAGAACTTCTAAAAACTAAGAACAGTTGTCATAATATTTGTAACAGCAGTTAGTTCGCATATATAGGAACATTCCATCGAGCGATTCGGAAATGTTGATTAGTAATTAATTTCCATAATTTATTTGCGACCTACCTCAATTTACAAAATGTTAATGGACATAACAAGCGTTCGACAGCCATCAATATGGCAGTAATGTGTAAAACAACTAAAACAGCAACATTGAAATATAACATAACGTCTATAGTCCACACAAGCAGTTTGGCGCGCTAGAAAAATTATAGCTTTAATGTTGTAGCTGTGAGATGTATTATTAATAACATGACAATTTCCTTAAGATTTGAGCATAAATATAACACAGAAAATTACAGTGATTTTCATTTTACTTAATGAAAAAATAATTTAATGCATTGTTAGTACTTATAATTAAAAAAATAGTAAGGCTCTGATTTCAAGGGTCAACCTCTCTTCGTCAATGATATTGACGAACGACGAGCGAACGACTTTGTGGGCACACACACTAACAGTTCGCCGGCAGATATCAGCCGTCGTCAGTTAGTCGTATCAGATCACACACTCACAGTTCCCTTTAAGGTTTAGGACTGACGGCTAAAGCGCAAGCCGAGTGTGTGGCGCGGGCCAGCGTCGACAAGTAACGGCCGGACAGTCCGTGATCTCAAGACCAAATCAAAACCAAAACTGACGACTACCACTTCCTAGTGTATGGCCGGTGTTTGACCATTGCCGGCAGACAATAATCGTATTAGTGTGTGGGCAATGAAGGCATTGGACAGCAGGCTGCTTGTTCGATCAAGGACTGCAGGCGAACTGTTAGTGTGTGGGGCCCTTTAAAGACATTAACGCCTTCTCCAATATAATGAAAAAGTAAAAAGTCTGTAATGGTAACTATGAGGAATCACTTTAAATTATTTAGATGGTTTTCTTAATTCCGTTTGTTTCCTTAATTTGTTTTTTTAATTCCGTTACAAAAATGTTGTTGGTATCATTAATTGACTTAATTTGTATTAGTACAATCAATTACCTACGCAAGATTTTTGTTTTGTCACACATCATACAATTTTTTGTCTTTTCACTGTATTTTATAAACATTTAATTTGTCTTTTGTTTATTAAGCAATAAAATGTATATATTTTTATCGATCTATCATCGTTTGTTTAGAGAGCTTCCAATTCAAATGTTAATAAACGATACGTCCACATAACGAAGGAAAGGAACATTATAAATATTATACTTTCCTACAAGACAATGATCTTAACAAGCTTGTAACTAATTTGCCTGATTAAGACGTCAAAGCGTGCTCGATTACACGGTCAACAAAAAAATATCGAATTACTTTAAAGAATTCATCATGGATACTCTATGCTATGAGCAACGCTATGCATGAGCAAGTATGAAATGGATACTGGCGTGTTGATTTTTTAGTTGCCTCAATCTGTAACGTATACTTTTATTGATATTCAAATGTTTTATGAACCGTACATGACTTTTTGTTAGACATACAATGCATTTTAAATTTTATTGCATTTGAAAGAAAGACAGAAAATAAAACATGTATTAATAACACACAAAAGAAGAGGCAGACAGTATACACACAAGAGAATAAAATAAGTACCTGATACAGAAGAAAAAACAAACAAATAGAATTTAATTGAATTTATTTGAATTTTAGGTGTTGCATAGTTTAGGTTTAATCCATACGATATTTTTCTCAAGTAAAATATGAATGGAGTAGTAACTTGCTAAAACAATTCATTTTTATGCACACCTTACCGTATACATAAATAATATTTAAACAGGAAATTCCATTTGCAATTTTATTCTAGGTAGAACAAATAACACATTCACGCGAGCGAGCACAAAGACAAAACAAAAAAGCAATTATTTAAAACATAATTATGTCAATCGACAATTCCTATGCAACCAATAACATTAAGACTGCAATTAGTGGTGAAATACCATTCATTAAACCTCGTTATATATTTAAAACAGCAATGTGTTAATAACTATATCTTCATTAATATCTCTTTTCAGTCTGCATTAGTGTTTTTTTTTTGCAAAATCGATGGTTTTGTTCTAGGTATTTCAAAAATCATGTTTTTGTCTTTTAATAGCAAAACTTTTTGTTTTTCTTTTTAAATATGTCACCAACTTAGACTTATCCTCTATACGTGCAGCAAAAACATTGTACCCTTTTTAACGAAAATTGCGCGGACGGAGCAGTATGAAATTTCGCACACTTATAGTTTATATACTAAGAGCATTATTATTATTATTTTTATTTATTGCAGAATGTTAATATTTTTTTTAATCATGCATACTATTTAATAAAGTTAGCAGCTTAAGTTATCAATTGAATATAATTTTTAAATATTATATTGTAATATTTAAAAATACATTAAATCAATAAAACAAACATTACACACACTACCATGTATTTGACACACACGCATATGTATTTGACACACTCGCATATATACACTTTTCAAAAATGGAAGAGGAGCGGCCGAAATCTGTCAATGCCAATCCAAACTCACGTTCTATCTTTTTTTCATTTTTCATTGGTTAGTGCAGCCATAATAAAATTACAGTCGAATTTCGACCACTGGGCGACCACTAGTTAAATTTATTATTTTATGTAATTTTTTATACGAACTTCCTGACGATAAAATTTTAGTCCTACATTGAAAAAAACCTTATCTTCAAACCGGAGGTTTATCAGAGTTTCCCTTGTTTTGCGGCAGCTCTATATTTTTGAACATGCCATATTTCTCCGCTTCTTAAGATCTCTGACTGATAAGTGATCATTAGAACACGGGTGGTAAAGACTTGCGACATCGCCCGTACAGGTGGAACGCAAAAAACTGGCGACCTTCTTCGGCCAATCGTTAAAGCAGGCCCGAACATCCACAAGCCTCTTTAGTTTCTTATCGCCGTTTGTTTAGTCAATAATGAGCCGCCGCGAACTTGTTAACAACTCGATAAGTCGTCAGATTAGTTATATATAACAAACATCAGAACCTGGAGATGTTAATTAAAGGGCTCAACGAGCTCAATAATAAAGTTTTCTGGTTCACGAACGATGTCTTTGGCTTGTACGCCACCCACTCTTACCATGATCGCTATATTAAGGTTTGAGTACCCAGATATTGTTGGTTATTTGCATAAAGGATTGCCGGTTGGGACGCCATGTGTGTGGCGTGCTGCTGTCCCGATATGTCAGCAGCCAGGCTAATTGAGGTTTCAGGAACACTCGTTAAGAATTAAGTGGCGTGGCCTCGAGCGGTGAAGAGGATTGCATTGCGAACGCAAATGCAGGCTGCATTTATAATCCAAATCCATCATTTTGATTGTTGGATCTCGTGTACTGTGATAAAGCTGATGTTGCGGGATCCTAAATTAAGCTATCGTCGAGTAACGAGACAACATTACCTACATATTGTTTCAAGTAATCAACACTTATTTTTGGTAATGTAGTCATCAGCCAGAGGTGGTTTATAATTTAATTCAAACGAGTGGGTGCCTGCTTTGAAAACTTTTGTGGCATATAGTATATAAATGACGTCGTACATTCACAATTTGTGAATGAATTACGATATCGATATCCAGTTTAGTAAATTAACGATGCAGATCGACGCATCGCGTTGATATATTTATGAGCTAAATTTGTCTCTCGGTTGCACGGCGTCTCATTACTGCGCCGCCGACAAAGCGGCTGCCGGCCCGCATTTGTCACCGGAGCAGTTGCAAATAGCTAAACTCCGTATAACTAACAATTACATACCGAGATTTTTTATACGTTAATTAGTGTATCGCGGTTTGCACTTAACATAAGAAATTGACGTAGAAGAAAATGTTTTTCTTGTTGCAATAAATCCGGTGCGCAAAAAATGTGCGAGAATGATTTTTTCGAGTATTTTATTCTGAGTAAACTGGTGTGAGGATTGTGCTTATTAGGTGCAGTTGAGGTACTCGGGGCGTCTATCAGTCGGGTTGTGGAGCCGAATGCGAGCGCTTAGCATTCAGTGCGGGCTGTGGCGACGCGCGAGGCTCGTGCGCACTTCCGCGCTACCTCATTATAGTGATGGACTCCGGGTATCAATATTAATTTATGATATTAAAATTTCATGTCGCTTTTTTGGCGTGCGCGGCCCGGTATACTTTATTATTATTTGATTGCAAAACTGAGTGTGGCCGTATCGTGAGCCAACCGCTTTTTAGCTTTCGTTTTAATTCACTTCCTCGCGGTACTGTATTCAATTGCGCTTCTGAATGAGCACGGTGATGTTCTGGACACTGTGTTGTTATGTTGGAAGTGTTATCTCGTGTATTGATCAAGAAGCCCTTTTTTACAGTCTTGAACAGAATACAAGCAATAGCACCTGGTCTTGTTAGTGATCGATTCATTATTTTCAAATCTATTTTCAATTTTGTTGAACTTAGCTAATGACGACAGATAATTCTGAATGTATTTCAATTAAAAATTGTCCTTTAAATAAATACATAATAACAATTTGACGGACTCACTTTAAGCTGCTTAAGGGCACAGCATGCTAGTCAACGGATAGGTGACCTAGTTGTGAAAGAGTGACCAGTGACCACCACAAAGCAGTGGGAACCTTATAGGCTGATAATGATGATAGATAGATAGATAGATAGACAACACTTTTTTTTCAATACTATGAAATATAAACATAAAAATAACTACAAAGTTACAATTTGGCGGTCTTATCACTTTGAAGCGATTTCTTCTAGAAAACCAGTCGGATGGAGAGAGCTAATAAACTGTATCATCAGAGGTGTAACTTTTAAAACATACTAGAATAGTGTGTATTTTATAAATTAAGTAAAAATAATAATAACGACAAATATACCATAATAATATAAACTAGTGGTCGTCCAGTGGTCGAAATTCGACCGTAATTTTATTAAGGCTGCACGGATTGTATCCTAATGATTTAGCATTACTTTTTTTGGGTAGAGGAATTATTTGAGCGTCTTTCCAAGAGGATGGGAATACTGCATTAGAGACTGAGCTGTTGAAAAGAAATGTAAGAACTGGAAAGATGACGTCAAGGATCGGTACTAACATATTACGGCTAATACCGTCACTACCCACCGCATTAGAAGTTATTGATAACAAGCTATTCTTAAGTCGCAATCCGATAGTTGGTCAAATGCAAAGGGAGTAAAATTAGGAACTGGTAAGGTAGACAATGTTTTCAACGTAATGATTTTGTCGGTATCACTGATAAACGATGAGGAGGAGAAATGGAGATTCAGTGAGTCAATATTTATATTATTTATTATGTCTTGACTTACCAATTCCAAGCGACCTAAGAAAATTCCAAACTTTCGAAGTATTTTCGTATTTTTTACTGTGTTATGTATGTGGCGGCGTAATGCATCCATACACGCCTGCGCTGAAGAATGACTTTGGGTTTTGCTTTAGGAGGACGAACTTTATAGGACAAGACAATGAGATCATGATACGAGAAAGCGTCGACCAAGCATTGACCGTGCTTCGCAACATGCTGGGGAGATGGCACTATTAATAAGTCAATAAGCGATGGAGTGGAGTTTGGAGAATGTTTGGTGGCAGTAAGTGGAAAAATACATAAGTTATTAGAAGCGATAACTGATTGAAGCGAAGTAGTACGAGAATCGCTCTTAAGTAGGCAAGTATTGAAGTCACCCATGATCATTGAATGGCTATATGTAGGAATTATTTCATTAAGCAGTTTCTCAAATGATGTGAAAAAATTTACATGTGAACAAGGGCTGTAGTAAACTCTAAGTAGGACTTTGTTGTGAGAAAGAAGAACTTCAACCAACAAATGCTCGCCTGCGTTAGAAGGCGGAGGTTGTGCCGAGGTGCTAATTACGGAGAAAGTAATATGAGCAAATAAGTATATAGCAACCCCGCCACCCTGTGAGCTAGTTCGATCATTGTGTACAAAATGAAAGCCAGGCAGAGCTTAAGAGATAGAAGGCAAACATGGTTTAAGCCAAGACTCGGAGATTAATACATATTTTTGTGATCAAGTGACGCCAGCATGTCTGAATATTGAGCTGGAATACTTTGCGCTTTAATGTGAATGACGTTAAAGTTTTTTGGTACATCAGAAAACTGACACTCCAGCGTGTCAGAAAGCGAAGGAATGCTGACGAAACTATCTTCACCACTACTACTAGAAGATAAAGAAAGATATTGTGAATCTTTACCTGAGAATGACATAATAAATAAATATCATGTGATGGTGATCACTTTAAAGTTAAAGCGATCTCGTATTTTTTTTTTCAAGAACGGGGAAGGAATACCTCGTCATGGGGAGCTAGTGCCGCACCACCAACCAAACCGATTTCATTCATTTGTAACCCTCCACAGGAGTAGTACTTGGGTACTAGGAGGTACTTGGGTACTTGGAGTATGTCTTAGGACATCACTGTCTGAGATCGGTGGTCTAACCACAAGACTACAAGATGGTTAAAGGTATATAGAACGATAGGTGTATGGATTAAAAATACCAAAGTGAAGAGGTACCAATATTTCATCGATAATACATTTAGGTACTACTCCGTCGCGACCGGAAGCAATTTGGCAATTAATTAAGTGCTCAACCACTTTCGTCCCATTTTGGAAGTCGCAGCCTACACGCGTGGCTTACACGCCACGTTTGATGTTGCATTATAAATGGCGTAATTACTTTTTTATTGATGTCCGATAATTTTGCCGAGGTAAAAAGGCTTTCGTTAAGAACGGCAGAGTCGTTGATAAAAATATTTTGACCATACTTTTATAAATACCTACCTATAGTTCTAATAAATGAGACTATGATTTCGAATGGTTTTTTTGTAATAAATATCCTGTAACCTACATTAATTTTAATTCCATTATCTTAAACATTATATATATTAATAACACTGTTTATATATATGTCATATGTAAAAAGTGTTATTAACAGGTTCCCTGTCCAAGAATTATAACAATTGGTTTTCAATTGTTATGTATATGTGATTCATGGGACAGAGAATGGGTTAAAATTACTTTTTTACATAATAATGATAAGTTGTTAACACTACATCTATCGCGATAAAACACAGTTGCCGTAGTGCTTACGCGAACAAAGTCACTCTAACAGCCAGTTCGTGATATAATTTAATTTAAAAGCCTCCGTTGCTGCAGTTTTAAGTAACATAGTCAATATTAAAATAATCCACAAAAATGCAATTGAAATAATGTGTAGTGCTAATTCCACTAAATGACTCATTTATTAAGCTTGGATGCAGTAGATGCATGCAGTAGATGAAGGGTGGTGCATGCGTACATATTATTATTTCAGTTACATTTTTGTGTGCCATGGATCTCCACAAAGTAACGCCTAATTACATTAATAATGATTTCCTATTAAACGGACCTGGCAATTTTCATTTCAACTTATGATTCAAGGTCTTATTTTTATTTGACAGACTAATTAATAAATAAATTAATTGTGTAGGATGCCCTCAGACTAAGTGGAACGACGATCTTCGCAAAATGGCTGGCAAATGGATTGTGTTTAGTGGCGTGCATTTGGAGAGGCCTATTTTCAGCAGTGGACTAGCTAGTGGATAGGCTGATGATAATGATAAGACTAATAATAATAAAACTGTTTTACAGTTCCTATGCACCTTATGCTAATCATTTTTTAGCTAATGGTAGCTACCAAAAAATAATTAAAGAAAATGTTCGGACATATATGTCTCAAACTTCTGCATCTCGCTGCATCAATGAAGTAGTAGAAGCTTTAAACAATCCCAGCATTGTTAAAAAATATATAAGGTTTCCTCAAAACATGCAAGAAAGATAGTTTTTAAAAGAGAGGTTTGTTAATTTAATTAACTTACTTAATATACTTTTGTTTAGTTCGTTAAATCTTCTTATATTGACTGTAGATCCACCAGCTCCACTTTGTGTGGCTGCGAAGGTGTGGTAAATCTGAATGCTTCTCTACAACTGATTATTTACTTTACTGCTGCACGCAGCAGTGCTGCCGCAACACTAATGGCCCCAATTATATTCTCTATAAGTTTATATGAGAATACATTCATTCAGTAGTACTGCGGGCAGCACTGCTGCGGCAGCACTGCTGCGGCCGCACTTCTGCGTGCAGTGGAGTTCAGAATCATACCTTTAAACTTCACTTCCAGTAAGTTTGTTTAAATAAGTAATTATTTATTAAATTATGAAAAACTAATAAATTGTCCAGCAGTGTCGTCTTTTAACTGAGATGATAATATCATAATAATAATAAATGTTAAAATACAGGTTTTATGAAAAGCTTATGATTCCTGCAGTAATTGGTTGCATAGATGGCACTTTAGTAGCCATGAAGAGACCAGCAGAGCATGAAGAACGGTTTTACTGTCGCAAAGGCTTTTATGATTTCTACCATGCAAGAAATGTCTAATTGGTAAAATTAACTAAAATTGTGGCAAAAAATACTCATAATGATCAAGCTTTCCTCTTCTATTTTAAACATTTTATTTTTTAGATTACTGATGCGGATCTTAATATTTTACACGCTGATCCAACTTATGGTGGTGCTACCCATGATAGTTTTATATTCAATTACAGTGCTATAAGGGATCACTTGGAAGCGTTGTCTCAATGCCAAACCTCAGTTTAATATAGCTTCTTGTTTAAAACCAAAACGAAGTATAGTCGATGTTATCGACTCATACTGGCCCTACAAAAACATAACTAGCTCGAATCGGTTTCGCACTCGTACGTGCCATGTAAACAGAATCAACATGCAGGGGCGTCCCTTTGACGTTTGGACTATAAGTAAAATGTGGAAAATTACTATTACCTACTAACCATGCATTATGGACCCAATCTAGGGGTAGTTTCTTCGCTAATTAGTTCAGTTTATTTTGCGACGCGACGTGGCTGCTCTGTTCCCCGTATTTGACCATATCTGTAAACAAAACTTAAATGGACCACGCTTACCGACACATGGTTAAACTCTGACCCACTGTAAACAAATCGCTGACAATGGGCCGAACAAACTATTACCTCTGGAATGGCCACATGTTTCCAGCAGTAGTATGTCGCTACCTTAATGTGGATTCTCGAAGAAGCCTTCGGTAAATAAGGCTGCTTTACGATGCCGAACGAGGCGGTATGCCATTGTGGCAGCTCTCGAACTAAGTTTATTGGCTAATTTTATTCAATTAAATTGTTCTGCGCCCGCGCACCGGCACGTTTTAACGCCTTCGGAAATTATTGCAATAGATAACGTAATGGGTGTTGCACACGATGCGAGCTGACGCTGCAGCGGTTGAGCTTAAGTCTGTATTACGTTTAGTTTGGTTCAGTGAAGTCTGATGATCGGAATGATTTCTAAAAACAACATGAGTCATGATACTTTTCAAAAAAGTATATTGAAACATAGCAAAAAATAATTTTAAAAAGCAAATTAAGCTTTTTATACATAAATTGTATATAGAAGTTTTATGCGTGTCAAACAGTTGTGTAATCCATCAGAGTAACTCTGTTGCGACTGTGAAGATGATCTTGTGAGATATATGATTTGTACAAATACACAATACATTTAAAATATTATCTTCGAGGTGGAGCCAAATCAAATAAAATGTATTGTACATACATAATAAGCAGTTTAAAGGTATTAAATTACACATTTTAGATCATGAACTCTGACATTGTTGAAAGGAAAGTAAAAAATTAAGTATGGTTACTTTCTGACACTTATTTTGGTTTTAAGCTCCATTCGAAATATTTTAGTACAGCCTATACGTTTCTATGAATATTAATGGCAATGCACAAAGACTTTTTATCGGTGATCAGGACCTACTTATTCCGACTGTAAATGATGGCCATTGCAATAATAATAAAACTTACATGTCAGTTCAGCGTTTCAATTTTTTTGTCTGGGAAGTAAAGTTGATGGCTATGAATATAAAAAGCATGGTCATCCTACTCCTCCTTATTACAAATAAAACCTCTTCATAAGTATAGGTACAACGATGATAACAAACCTCATTGAGGATTTAAAGTCTTTCATGTTATTAGTAGTAAACTGCCAAATGGCAGACAACGTTAAATAAAACCACTATAATCTTTACTTCATAAAAATTTAGGAAGACCATACATTCTAATTAATTTTGGTTAACTAATTAAAAATACAAAATTAAATTTATAAAAAGAAAACATGTAACTACTATTATTATTGCAATGGCCATCATTTTCTTAGTCGGAATCAGTAGGTTCTGATCACTGATAAAAAGTCTTCGTGTATAACATAACATTGAAAACCTGGATCGAATTATCAGGTTCAAACATTTTAATGTTATCTGTTAAGGTTGATTTTATTAGACGCTATTAAAATGAGCGGTCACATATTCTGACCGAAACCAAAACCTATCTGTTAATGGCATCAACATAATTTAGTAATACCATTTTCTATTATGGGACAGCTCACCAGTTCTACTCAATTCAAAGGGTTGAAAATTAATTTAATATGTTAATTTCGGGGTAACCGTAGACGGGTGGTGGCTCCCATACAGTAGACTCTCCTGCCAGCCACATGCTGGGATACTCACTAACACATCTCATCACAATATTATTCAAACGACAATACTATTAAGCCTTTGTCGAAAAAAAGTTTATTTCACTAAACGTAGATCGTGTCACGCTGACAACGCATCTTACAAGTCGTTTATAATAGAATTTTATTTTAGCCTTGATGCGTATGCGCATAGCTGATAGTATCGTGCTGTTATGAATGTTGACATGAACAAACGGTGCCCTGAAGGGTTCGTTGAATTGCGAGCATTTAAATGCAGTGATACATTAAATCGTTAGGTTTTATTTATTTGACGATTACAACATGACAAATACCCTTTTTTATAGAAAAAAAAACAGTTTTGTAATAAATATTCATGAGATTTTTTATCTATTTAGAAATGAACACTACAATGCCATAATGAATATCAAAATAAAAACGAGACCAAGTTTTACTTTTACTTAATTTATAGAATTTATTTATAGGATAAAATTAAACATGCGATAAATCTTCGAATTAGTAAGCCGATGACACAACAGATAACAAATACAAAAACTCATTAAAAAAAAAATTGCCACTGTTAAAAACGGATCATCATAGAACATGTCGAATTGTCCACATCTATAAATCTAAGGACATCGACGCCTACCCATAAGTTTAAAAAAAAAACAAATAAAATTATATTTAATAGTCTCGTGAGAACTGTCGCCCACCACCCACTGAGGAGGTTCGTTAAATATTTTAATTGCCACGCTAAAAAGGTCCCAAAAGTTTTATATCTCATAAATCAAAGCCGTGTCCACGGTAGTCCTGTTACCGGTCTCTTTCAACCATCGGATGATGTTACTGGCAGTAAACAAGACGCGGCATAGAAAGGTCCTTTGCCGTATTAACAAATGAAAAAAAAGAATCTTTTGATCCTATTATTAGCACATCACCAGTGGGTCGTGAAAGCATTTCTTACAGCAAGGCCACCGATTAAGATCGCTGCCTACAAACCGTCAGCCCGATTATTCGCTTCCGAAATTTTCGAAAATTTTATATATTATTACCATCACTGCCATTATTGATGAACAGATAAAATGACCATGTAACTTTGTCTCATTTGAGTAACACAATAGCTTGATTACCGCAGCACACGACCTCCCACATCAATAAATACATATCGTTTACGCAACTAACAATTTCTACTGTTCCCAACAATGTCATCACACTTAAGAAATTTGCTATAAAAAAATTAAAACAATTTGTAATTTCGCCCCATCAATGTCGGAAGTTTCATTCCAGTCGGGTCGAGAGTCATTCGGAATCCATCATTCACTCCAAACGAGATATAGAACTGTAGTTTCCGAGTCAATAAACTATGTTTGTTTTTCTAACAGGAAACCTAGTTAGTTTCGTAAAAAGTATGGTATAAAAAACAAAAGGGCGTGTGTGGGCTGATGACAGTTTAAGTAGTAACTGGATACCCTCTCGGCCAGTAGCTTGTTGTTCTTTCGTACTTCAAATTACCGGGAGCTGATGATGTTATTTTGCTAAACTATCTTATTCACCGTTTATGGGTCCTTAAGGAAGCCCTAATGTTGACGAAAGTGCCATCTTTAATCCACTTATCTGAAAATCAGTGAAGTTTTTGTACTGGCCAATTGGTTCATTTTGATAAAAAAATAATCGGATTCAGCTTTATTTTGGCTAGGCATACGGATTTTTATTTCTAGCTTATCTTCTATGCAATTGACATTTCAAGCTACAATTAAGATGAACAATTATTATTTAGCTAGAAAGTGAACATTACTTGTATGGATTTTTTGTATAGGACATATACTTACATAAATATATGTACAGACACAACTGTTTTTGACTCATAACTCATTATGTTAAAATTCACAACTGTTTAAATAACTGCGCTTGTGACGGCGAATTAATATAACCCACTACCTCTGGTTTGAGATTTGAATTGAAAAGCGCTAAAATAATAATTTAAAGTGAAGGTAATAGAGTATTTTTATTCTTATTATTATAAAACTTAGTAAACTTATGAGAAAAGTAACCTACGAATGTTTTAAACACAAAATAATCAAAAAATCACTAAGTTACATTACCTACAATGGAATTAATCGCAGAGATTTTTTTCCTCGAGATCAATAAAATGATCGAGGGTTCCCTTTCCCTGCTCATATGTGTTAGGCGCGCAACAGGGAAGAGGTCACGTGGCAAAACCCTCGACGCAACCCCTATTGATGTGTACCGTCTCTCTCACTCATGAGACAAAATGCAGCGTTAGAAAGGAATGCACTAACTGCATTCGTGTGAGTTGGGCAGCGCGAGCTCAAACATCTGCCGCCTCTGATATTTTCGGTCGGTTAAATTAAATTGGAATAATAATACTGAAAGATAGCATCGAGACTTTTTTAACCTTTCATTTGTAGGATCTATTCGGTAAAATCAAGTTCCTATGTTGGATCTTAGCCCGACCTAATAGAAGAGGAGGATGCAGGTATGCCAAATCATGACTGAATTTTAGGTAAATGGATAATACTAGATAACACCAAATAGAAAGAACATAGACAATAACAAAAACTATAAGTATTAATAAAAGTACAGGACGGATGTTAAAAAAAAATCATTCCAAATTAAGTTTTATATTTGTTACATATTCGTAGTTCGATTTGCAAAAGCATTGTCACCGTTTTAAAGGGTATAAAAATTCCTTTAAAATACCTTGTACCTTTGACCAATTAACAAACTAGATCTCAAAAAGTACTCTACATAATAGTGTGTACCCTACAGAACCAAATCGCATTTAAATCCGCACAAAACGTTCACACTAAGCATGTAACAGTTCGCTATAGAAAACGAGACCAAATAATTAACGAAGCAGCTCTGTGAAGACTTGATCTTGCACTTAAACCACTTTAACAAATGCTTGACACCATCAATAAACAACCCTTAACCGCTCAGAACACAGTTTAGAATCGTTCGTAATTTAGTATGAGGGATGTAAGGATAAGTTTGTAACCGAATAGGACGTTGGTACAGTTCATTGAAAACGAATGCAGCACGAAGGTCCCGAAAAGCAACTTGCCCTCCGTCTGGTAAGAAACAATGAGTATGAAAGGACATTGTGTGAACTTTGAATTGAGCGCGCAGTGCGCACCGAATATTTTTTGCACTCTTTTAAATGAGATCTCGATGAAATGTTGCTATAGGTACCCGTACGAACTCTTTAAATTGCTTAAGTTGGCCAGTAATAAAAAGTTATTTCGATAGTAATAAAATTAATATGTATTTAATAGTTACTTTGCTGTTAATGTATTTGGAAGAAAACATGTTGTAATAATCACACGATTTTTTTTTTATTTATTAACCACACATAACAGAGTTACAACAGAAAATACAATAAAACAAACAAGGACACGGTAACATCATGTAAATTAACAAACAAAAAAAAACAATAAAATAAAAACAATAAATTAAAATCACACTCGTAAAGTTGAATAGAAAATGGAATTCAATAGAACATAATATAAAGAATAAAATATTAATAAAATGTAAAAATTTAAATTTAATTTAATTTAAAAAAATAAAGGAAGACAAAATTTATAAAATTATGTATAGCGTAGTAAAAAATAATATTTAAGTAAATATAATAATCATTTAATAATTGAATAAAGAATATACTTCCATTTCGCGATTGCTGCCTCAGTAGATATGCAAGCGAGTTTTTTTTATCCGCCTGTGCCAACCAAAATTAGGTAGTGCGATTAGATTCCCATTCGGAAAGGTCAACGAAAACGAAAATTTGTATGGCATTGTAGTAGCGCGTCCTAGTGATAAACAAGGAGAGTTAAAATTTTATCATACAAATTCTCCTTTTCGATGATGTGATCAAATGGCAAGTAATAATGCCAATAGCACCCGATGAAGCAGCTGATAAGCTAGTGTTAGATATGGGTTCACGTACAGGTCTAACGTTGATATGGATGGATGGAATGATTTTGCATTCAAGCCGAACATCTTTTCTAGTTCAGCTACCGAACGCGACGAACAACGCATGAAACTGGAACACAGCAATGCAAGCCACTGTTGATTGGCGAAATAGATACGTGTGAGGACGTTAGCCGAACGTGTCCATTTTATTTTTTATTTTATTTTATTTATGGTACAAAAGCAGCTAAAAACATTATAAGAACAGTTTTACACAGAGTTAAGTGTAAGTCTGAAAGACCTTACACACAAATAACAATGTTTTGAATTTGAATTATATTTATTGGATGTGAAAAAAAACCACTATTACTTAATATATTCCAGCTTGCTACAGTTTTTAAATATATAACTATCAATATAAAAGCTTGCCAAACACGAAACCGTGTAAGGGCTCTTTTAAACACGATCAATCATTCACCATTCATCGCATAGCAACTTACCGACATTTAGAAATCCAGACAATTAATTCCCCCATGCGTTCTATAGGCCTAGCCTAGTCACTTAAACGTAGCCTAACCCTTTCTGCACTGACCTTAGTTATTTATTTTCAAGTTGAAGGTTCTCTTTTGTTCTTTTCTAATAATGCCTGTCTGGGTAGGCAACGATTCAATGGGCTAGCTATTTCAAGGCAACCTGCATTGAGATAGGTCTTAGAAGGAAGGTCGCCCTTTTCATAGCACAGCTGTTTTGAGGACGGCTTGAATGTACAGGTCAGTAATAATTGTGTGCCGTCTAGACAGTGGCTAGTCGCAGTAAAGGTAGTTTTGTATTAACGTTAAAGTTTATTTTAGTTTTAAATAGGTGTGTTGCATATTTAATACAAATGTTCTTATAAATTCTTCTAAGTTCTTATAAGTTCTTATAATTTATAAATTCTTATAAATTCTTATTAGTTCTTATAAATACGCAATACCTATTTATTGCAACCATTGATGTTTACAAAAGGTGTTAATTTACACAAAAACATAACCCTCCTTCTGACGCAGTCGGATAAAAAGTACAAATTATGAGATATGTAACTCTTTCTACATGTGTCAACGTATTATTTTTGGGTCTTTAACTATTTTTAATAAAAATGTCATAGCTTTAGAAGTAATTAACCTATATTTTGTCCCAGTGCTGGGTAATGCTTCATCATTGAAATCAAGTTCAAAATCAGTGTTGTTTTAATCACCACGCTTTCCGAATGCGGGTTGGTGATCACAAACCCGGGCTATGCACACTCCGAAACACACTTTGGCCGACCTGGGGATGGAACCGCTGGATATCGGACATAGTTCTTTGCCACACGGCCACCGAGACGTTCAAAACAAAATTTATTCTATCAAAATATTTGCTAAAGCTAAAAGAATGATACTCATTTACGAAAGTCAATTATTTTACGATGCAATAAAACCAAGATTAATGTTGCAATAAAACGACCTCATAAAACACTTACCTAAAATAAACATTGCGGCCAAAGGCTTACAATGTTTTGACAGACACCCTCGCGTCACTCCGCGATCAGCACAGATTTGCCGCACCTTCCCCCTCAAATTCCCATATGGGCTGTCTAAAATTAGCCCGGCATAACCTGACGCCAGCGCAGCCACATGTTCGCAAGATGGTGTACCTCACCTTACAAAGCGGATTGAAAAAACGCGACCTCTTGTATTACAGGATGCACTTTTCGTATTATGAGCACTGCTTAAGTAAGGAACCCGTAATCCGGCAGTGTTTTATTTCTGTGCTGTAGGTGTCTCTAAGCTGCATACTGTGACCCAAACGCCTTGAGACAAAGGCGTTCTTAAAATGTATAGCGCTGCATTGCCGACGATAAAATTATAGGCGCGCTTCAGAAGGCACGGTAAGCTGTTGGTCGTAACATAGTCGTTAATACCCACCGAACTGCATTAGACTAGATAAGTGAGTTATAACCCAGTTTCTCTATATACCTACTGTTTACATTTGATGAACAGAGGCTTTAGCTTTAACTTTAGCTTTGATTCTGCTATTTTAAGTCCTTAATACCCACCGAATCACATTGGACTGGTATGGTGGGTAAGTCTTGTTCTATGTACCTACTTTTGTTGACTTTCGAGGACCTAAACCTAGGAATTAAACATCGTTGAAAATGTAATCAAATAGTAGCATCGAGGTCCAGCTTTTATACTCGTATGCTGATGAATATTCACTATCAACGTCATAAGATGGGCGATGGACATGGATGAGGTCTTACAGACTAGCTGCTTTCATGAGGGAAATTAAAGTTTTATATATAACTTTACTTACTTAGTCCGCTGGCTCTGTGACCCCTAGTGGAGCTTGGTCTCCGTCACGACAAGACGCAACAGCAAGACGTTTATCTGAATAAGAAAGAAGAAGAAGAAAAAACATTTATTGGAATCACATAACAAAACACACAATTAAACACACAACATGTAACAAAAGGAATAAACAATAATTACAATTTACATTGCGCCCTGTTATGTGATGTTATCTATAACTTCAATATTAAATATTCTAACAATAAATTATTGATTTGTTATAGGTTTCTTAAAAATTAAACTTTTCACGTAGCACTTAACAACCCAGCTGTGTCAGTTTTTTTTTGTTTTTACGCCTGCTGTGTGTGACTTAATAGTTTAAATATTTCTTTTATATCAAAGTAAACAAAGTAAATTAGCATACACAAAAATTTTTTATTTTAGGTAAACGCCTCTGTGGCCGAATGTCAAAGCGCTCGATTTGAAGGTCCCGAGTTCAAATCGTAGGTTGGGCAAATTGTGTTTCGGATTTTTTGATGCAGAACCCTGGTTTTCGTCACCAACCCGCATTTCATTTCGATGATGTATGCCTTTGCTCAGCAGTGGGATAGTGTATAGGCTATTTATTACTGCTACTTACTTGTTTTATCTTTATACTAGCGGCCCGTCCCGGTTTCGCCCGGGTGGACATTTCTTTTTTAACATAGCCTATGTTACTCAGCGCTAATGTAGCATTCTAATGGTGAAAGAGTCTTTGAAATCGGTCCAGTAGTTTTGAGTTTATTCGTTACAAACAAAAATACAAAAATATAAAGCTTTCCTCTTTATAATATTAGTATAGATAAAATATAACAAGAGGTACTTGTAATTACCTATTTTTCTTAGTAGGCGCGGTGCCTAGTGTTGCTGTTAATCACTGTCATTCTTACTTTACATAATTAGCTAATATTCATTAAAAACAAAACGCAATCACGCCAGCAGCGCCCTACCAAAATCCATTACACAAAAGATTAATTTAATTCATCCTAAAACTAGAAAGTTAAGTTTTATCGCGTTGTGTTAGAGTTTACTTCGACTGCTTTTATAAGGTTTGTCTATTTAGTGATAGGCACAAAAGGATAGTGGCGCGTGCCAATACAAAGCAAAAGGGCAGGCAAGCAGCTGTCGTGGGCGGCTCACACAAGGAAAGATGTTAGAAGAGATAGAATGCTCATAAGTCATAACTGTCCATGTCCATGTGTGGATATTATGAACAGTGCGAGTTTATTTTGCCATTCTGATCCTATTACAAAAAAAAAACAATTCAAAACAGAGTTTAAAATGTACTACAACAATTACATTTCAATTTTAAAATATATTTAAGTTTATTTACGCATACATACGAAGCTAATTTCTTGTCCTACTGACACGTGGAATATAGGGAGTTAAATTTATATCATTAAATTTATTAGGAATTCGAAACTGGAACCCTTAAAAAATATTGCCATCACAGTAAAGAATATTTTACTTACTTAAGTTACCATAAATCAAGATGCAAAAAATAAGGACACAGTTATGATAAAATTACTCGTATTATGCCACCCAAAACCGTGATAACTGAACTCCGTAGCTATGAGTAGATATGTAGTTAATTACGCTAATGTATTAAAAACCTACGTACAACGTATTAGTGATTCTCAGTCCATACAGTCCGTACAAACATAGCAGGATGGTTTTCAATATTTGTTTTATCCCTACCGAGAGGAGTTTCTTTTGTTTGAAAGTGAAAGTAATAATGGCGTAGTATATTATTTCGTAGCTTTGTGTATACAAAATTTAGTTATATTATTATTATAAGTGTCTAGTGTGAATATATACACCACTAACATAAATTGTAGATTAGCCTTAAACAATGGTTATTACAGTATCACAGTTTTTTATACGAGCTCCTCCAAAGTTACAAACTGATTTGAAGCGACGATCGTTTCTACTTCGAAATGTAGCATACAGAAATCGTAAACTGTAAACTGTATCGGTGGCGAGGTAAGGTAAGTTATTGTGATCGCGCTACGCTTCCCCAATCCGCCCCTTTGAAAGAGCATGTGTGCAACTAGTAAGTACCCCTGTTGATCCCCCCGCGGCCCCCGAGCCACCCCAGGTGCGTCCGCGTGGCACGCGCCATTCCCGCCGCGGCCGGCGCCCTGACGCCATCTAAACACCCAACCAAATAGCCTACAGTTATTTCTACGTGACCCAATCACCAACCCCGCGACTAATCACAACACAAACAATCGGAACATGTTAAAACGGCAACTCATCGCGTCGAAATGAGTTCTATAGGCGTCGTCGTTTTCCGCAATTCGCCGCAGGTGCTCCAGGAATCCGTGAATAATACCGTTAACATCAACAACAATGAAGGCAATCAGAACATTCGACGAGAAATCATTATTGTGCGTAAAAAGCCTAAGGTGCAGTCTCCTGCTACAGTATCAGTGAGTTCATTAGTGCGTGCAGTGGATCCAGTAGTTGCAAGCAGCATTGCAAAACGGCCCAGGGTTCGCGAGAACAGCACCGAGGATGTTACGCGAACTCCGACACCTCTTGCGGTCGCTCGTCGAAATGCGCGGGAAAGAAATCGAGTGCGACAAGTGAACGACGGTTTCGCCGCTCTGCGACGGCACATCCCGGAGGAGGTGGCTGCGGTTTTCGAAAACGCCAACTCGAACCGAGGTCCGAACAAGAAGTTGAGCAAGGTGGAGACGTTGCGCATGGCTGTGGAATATATAAGAAATTTAGAGAGCTTACTGAACATCGGGCACGCTGACAAGGAAAATGGAAACCACCTATCAATGGAATCCTTTCCCTCACCTGCATCTTCTTCTCCGAGGGATAATAGCCAGGAAAGAAGTTATTTTTCCGTGAATTCACCAGCCCTTGATGATGAGGATATGGAGGAAGATGAGCTAGACGGCTCTATCCATCAAATTCCTCAACAACAATATGTCGAGCTATCAGCTGCAGAAACCTTCCAGCTCGTATCAACTCCTCACCTGTATGAAGAAGAAGAATGTGTTGGGCAGCCATTGACACCGTCATCAGACCTCCTCGGTCAGGATGAAGTGAACGCGCATCTATTAGAAGGCCATTTTACTTTCCCAAACTCTGCTGAACAGTTTACAGTGATTCCTGAACAAAGTTACTTAAGTGAATCTGACATGCCCGTCAACGAAAGTGATTTCGAAGTGAAATATTCCGATTCTTTACATCACCAAATGCAACACAATTACAATACTGTCGCAGATATGCAACTGGAAGCGATAAATGCTGAAATAATTTTGGGTCAAAATCATTTTAAATACAGAAGTGATGATGCTAAATTCGTGGAGTACAGCGACGTAGAGCTGAAGAAAGAGCTTCCAGACATTAAGGTGACGCCTGAAGACCGAGAGCAATTCGAGGAGACTCTGAAATGGTGGCAGGAGAAAACAAGACAATCCCGTCCGTCAAAACAAAACAATTAACGCTGACATTACCATTAACGCAATTGTAATATTGTAGGTAGATAAATTGCAAATTATATATTATGATGTAATTATAGTACGTGAAGAAATGTACAGCTGTAAGTGCCAAAGTCGGTTGCCGGCGCGGGCGCAAGGTGTGCCGTAACGGTCAGTAGAATAATGAAGCCCGTGCCCTTCATTGCCCCTATTTAAGTTAAGCTTACGCTACTTATATAACTGATAATATAATTGAGTTATTTAAGGGCTGATTTTTCAATCGTCAGTTAAAGTTTATTCATTGAATATTTTCACATAATGACAAATTCTTTTTAGAAAATATGTCACAATGACAATTTTATTCTTTGGATAAGACTTATCTAAGGATTGAAAAATCGGGCCTAAGTCATATTATGTGTTGGCTGATCTCTATCTCTGATATCTATTCTTATTTTATGTTAATAGTTTACACTTCGTACGTTTGCTTCCTACTCTTTTCGTTGTAATTAAATATTTAATTTACAAATTATAAAGTAATTATATTATAACGTAAGAGTGTTATTACATAATGTTAGATTTTTGTAAGTATTCATTGTCTACAAAGGAGCACCTAACTATAATACAAATTAATTTAACCTACTCTTTATAATAGTGCCTTTTAGTTAAATAATATTGTGATGTTAGCCTATAAGTATTTATCAATGTATAAATCAATACGACAATAAAGTACTTAATTACTGAACTACATGATTTTTTGTATTATTTCACAGCACACATTTGTCCAGCAGTGGGGGTCTTTTGGCTGAGATGATGACGATGATGATGACACATTTATCTTATTTCAGTTGAATTAATATAACTTCGTACAAAAATTATAGACGTAACTACTTACACTTAGATTATCTGGAATAAAATAAAAAGCGATTAATCTAGCATATTAACCAATAATAAAATACAATAATTATGGTTACAGTAAGAGAAGTGATTATAACTTGATAATGCAGCATTTAATTAAATGCAACCCAATTCCTGACATATATTTCTCTTGCTAGAATCACGTATTTCACGTATCACGTATTTTTTTTATCAATTGGTGCATACTTAGATGCTAATGATTAAGATCAACCCATCACAAACACATTCCCCTAATTTCAACCCCATTGAGACAAAGACCCTTATGTTAATTCGGCCACGATAATAGACCTACTTAAATCGCTTGAACTAAAGCCGCTGAGCTTCTGAGCTGGGTTAAACCAACTCATGATGTACACGTTAATGTACTGTTACTCCGAGCGATCCAAATGGAAAATAAAACTTTGTTAACAAGAAAAAACATAAACCAAAAAAAACTGAACCAAACAATTGGCAAAAAAATATTCATTAGAAAAACTAACAAACTTGTTTGAAATTCAAAAATACCACTTCATTTATTTACTTACTATTTAAACATTTACAAATAACATACAGAAAAATAATTATAACTTATTAACTTGGTAGAAACAACTGGTTGTTGGAGTTCTGAGGCCAAAATGTTTTTCAGGGAAGTGGGGTGCCGTCTACGAGAGAAGGGTCTTGACCCTCGCTCCGAGTCATTCCTGATGCAAAGGTTGTCTATCGCTGTTCAACGTGGAAACGCGGCAAGTGTGTTGGGCACCTTTGCACCTGGAATGGCACGGGGCGGGTTATTTTATTGAGCAGTGGTTGTTTTTATTTATTTTTGTTTTATTATTATTATTATTAAGTACGTAATATTTTACTTATTGATTATATATTTAACTAAATAATTTATAAAACAAATAAATACAGTTAGATTTTTTGGATTTAATAAAATTTGAGTAAGTTTTATATGTATACATAGTATTCATATAATATATATTTATATGTATACTAGTATACTACGAGTAGCTGACCCGGTGGACTTCGTACTGCTTTGACAGTTTCCATGACAACAAAACAAACAAATAATTTTGTATTGGAAATTAAATTGTCGTTTTTAGTATTTTCCGTTACTTATTATTTATGTTTCTCACCGTTTAAACCTTCCCTGAACTTCCATAAATATTTCATAATCAAAACTTGCCCAATCAGTCCAGCCATTCTCGAGTTTTAGCCACTCAAACGAACAGCAATTGATTTTTATATATTTTATATATATGAGTAGAATAAGATATAGGTTAATACATACAACATACAGTAAATAAGATTTTAGAGCTAACAAATAAGAACAATTTATTAGCTCTAAAAAAATCAGAGTTTGGCGTTTTATTTTACATTTATTTCACCTTATCATGAGTTAACCGTAAAAGTAAATCTGCTAAGCCCCTCTCAAAGTTGACGTAGAACAAACTATATTCTGTAGAGCTCGCCCTGGCCGTTAGCGGTAAGGCGATACCGCATTGTGATTGTAATGTGCTGCCGTTACCCGCCAAAATTCCCGACCCGAAGGACCAAAATGGGTGATTACAATTTCTACACCGAGTTTTTTTCTCTATAAGCGCCTCTCCTCATTTTTTGTGCTGTGCCAGTTGGAATTTTTACTCTTTGAATTTATGTAGAGACGGTTACAAATTAATGCAATAATACTTGCAAAGATTCTGGTTTCAAAATGTGTCTAATAATATATTTTAGTTTTCAGCCTAGATAAGTTGTTGCCTTTCGGTTTATGCTGTTTGTCTAGTTAAATTAACAGCCTATATACTGTCCCACTACAAGGTAAAGGCCTCAATCATTGAAATCAAGTCATCGCTACAAATTATGGGTATTGGTCTAACCACACTTGTCAATTGACTAGGTTAACAAGAAAATTAAAATAAATGTAAATCGTTATTTTTGCACCATATACCACATCCCGCAGATGTCGTATAAGAATGTGAAATATTCAGTGTTGTAGTAAACAGCGTCACCCATTTCTTGCTTCGTTCCGCACGCTCCCGGCTTCCGGGGTAGGAATTTTAATTTCTCGTCTACTTTAAAAATGTTTTTTTGATCAAAATATCACCATATTTTACGGTGAGGGAACGCTATTTTAGCTTCCATTTAAATATTTTCCGCTCCATTCGTCAGGCACTGTTTGGAACGATTAAAATTTTCGATACACGTGGTATCGTATGATTTAAAAATTTTATATCAGGTCAAAGTTAATTTAATGTTAATAACATGCAAAACAGAATGCATAATGACGTTTCATATAACCTCAATTGATGTTTTATGAATTCATGTTGTGTGACTACGCAGACCGAAGTCGTGAATCGCTTGTAGTTATTAAACAATGAAACTCAACTTAAAAATACTCTTCTAAAAGCCGAAATTTGCAAAGCAAACTGTATTTGCACATTGTAAATGTGCCAAACTGAACTGTTCTGAGAAATGGCAATGGAAAATGCATATCTACAAAAACCTATTATCTTTTGTGCTATTATCTTCAGGTTTATTTTTTCTATAACACTCGCGGTAATTAACACCACTCCACCTGATGCGAAGACAACTGGTGCAGCGTGAAAACGACGCAGCCTAGGTCACCCTCACCCTGTCAGTCCACGATCATGCTTCGTCGGTCAAGCTTCGATGAAGTACCTTATGTCTATAGGAAGAAGGGAAAACGTGTGCTGGTAGAATATTACATTTTTGGAAGTCCGACTAAGAAACGAGTCACCAAATTTCTATGTGCGCAAATATTTTTAAACTTTAAAGTTTCGACTTTAAAGTTTCGAAGAGCAGCACGTGTGTATATGGAAGAAGGGAGAATTTGACGTAGTAAGTATAAGTTATGATGGGACTGACATGGCATGCTTGAAGTCTCTAAAAAAATAGGATTTAAAAAAAAGAAGAGAGAAGGTGAGATGAGGTCAAAAAGATTTTCAGAGCACTCGTGTTATAGTGCGATTTACGGTTTACGTCAAAGCGTCGCGAGTCGGTCGCCGAACGTATAATATCCATATCTATTCTATCAATCCCCATATCTCCATAAAACTACTGAAGAGAACACATTCCTAATACAAGGGTTGCATAATTTAAACACATTAATTATAAATCATAAAAATAACACTAGATCTTCATCCGACATAATCTGCAATGGAATAGCAAAAAAAAAAACATTTTTGTTTGTGTCAGAGACACCAAAATGCTTACAAAAACCAACAGAATTATTATTTTAAAACATTATTTCTGCTGAAAATAAGACAGTGTTACCTTTAAACGCACCGCAGCTTCCAGAAAGTGGTTATTAGTGTTCATTATCGGGTACAAGTATCCTCTTAGAAAAAATCCATAGCTGCCGTTTATCTTAACGGTTACAAGAGAACACGCAAACCTTTATTTATCATTATCTATAGTGGGTCATTACCTTACTAGAAACGCTTGACAAAGATTGCCTGGTCAATGGCTGAGCATTTTAAAATAATCGAAATGGGTTAGCCCTTTGGTTATATACGCTTACTTTGTATTATAATTAATGTTGTACAGATGCCTGCACATCAACCTATCCAAATCTGTCAAACTTCTTCAATACATTTTTAACCTTAGGCTTTAGGTATAAAGTTCAAAGTCTATTGAGAAAATTTGACAGTTTGTGGTAGGTTGATGTACAGGCGGCAGTTCTCTACATAAACTATAAATGTACGAAATTTTATACCCCTAAGTTTTTGCTTCACGTATTGATATTATTACGTGAAGCAAAAACTTTACATACTACATAATTTTCTATATAATATAGAAAATTATGTAGAATTTTAATGGAAAGAAGTTTGTAAAAAAATTACTGAGTAATCATAAGCTCGTGGGGCATGCCCAAAAACACGCACGTGTTTGCGCATGCCCCACGAGAGATAAACTATTAGGAATCAGGTTAGACGATGCGTGGGAATTCTAAAGGCTCCTTAGCATGACAAAACCTACCACAAGGAAGAAGTCCTGATCGACGCAACGAAAAAAGACCGTTACGGGCCGCTATGCTTTGTTGTCTTGAGATTATATGACGACCAACTTATCTTGATACTTTACGAAGGGTTTTGTACTTTTACGAAAGTTTCACCAACCTCTTAACGCTCTTTCTTACCAGTTACATGTGATTTGGTTTGCTGGGGTAGTGAACTAATAGTTATTAGTTCACTACCTCAGCAAACCAACCACTTAACATTATAAACATTTAGTTGTTTTGCTTGACCTACTTCGTCGCTCACTCTAACTCTATTTATTATTCTTAAGACCCAAGAGACATTCAAATGATGTGTTGATTCTATGTCAGCTTTACCTTTGGTTAGCATTGTACCTAGAGATAACTGTGTTTTCGTTTATGTTAGTGTACACACAAAAACATTTATCTTTTCCAACATTATCACTCTATCCTTAGTTTTTGTAACTATTTCACGCTGGATTTCACTGTTAATCTAATCGAGTCCTATCATTCTTAAGAAATTCTTTGTTATGTTCTACGTAAAAAATTGTATGTATGTATGTAAAAAACAATAAAACCTAGACAACTTGTATCTGAAATGCAACAAATGATTATTGAAGTGACCTTCACGATCTGACTTAAACTAGAAATGCTATTCAGTGTCAGTGATAAGGAACTGACAGCACATGTTCGAAGCAAGATAAAATACAAAGTATCAACATGAGTCGTGTCGTCGTCGCCGTCCAAAGTCAAAGAAGCTACCCCATTGTTGTATAATATTTATTCTTGCGCGGATCTCCTCGGCCTTTCAGTAAGGTCGACGCCATTGTCACAGGGTTCATGGGAACCAGCAAAAAACGGACTCTACCTTTATGGAGCCACCGAACCTAACGTACAAAAATGAATAAGCACTTTTTCTATGCAGTTTCGCGTTCAAAATCCACGTGTTCAGAGATCACGTACCATTTATAATCCATCCAAGTTTATTAAAAAAACAGGGAAGGTACCTATTTCGGCTCGTAAGATTTGTTTGTATGTCTAAATAATTAACAAAGAAGTTGGTCATAGAAAATCTGATATATGTCTTGGCCTTCCTGTGAATGAGTTTTAAGAATGTTTTTTTTTTATTACCCTGCTTTATTCCACTGCTGTGAAAACATAAAAAAGGCCTTAAATATTAAATAATTGAAAAAACAAAACTTACAATCCATATTTTAGGAAAATATTACCTTATTATTAATGTGCTACTCTAGAAGTATCTAACTATAGGCTAGTAAACATGTATTTTTGTTAAAATTCAAATATACAGTTAAACCCATTATCACCATAAGGTTTATTTTAAAGTTGAGCTTTTTGTTTTATCGCAGGGTATGCAGCCAGATTGCGCGATAGGAGACAGTGAAATTGCGTCTGCGCCGTAACAGCCATACGGCGCAACATCTGGTAACCCATACAAAATGTAAAGAACCCACAATCTTAAAAGCTAGCACTGCCTACTTATTTTACACTTACACGAGGGCGCCACATTTGACTTACCAATGTCGATAGAGTTCAATTTCCATTGTGAATTGTTAAAGTCGTACGTTTCCTTTGCTCTTTCGAATTTTAGTCGTCTCCCGGTTAAAATGGGTCCTTAAACGAAATTCACGGTGCCATATGATTTTGTTTGGCTGTAATTAGTATAATTCGATTCAAATTCACTGGTTCGAAACATGTGTTCATTTAATTAAGACAGTTTAAATCGTTTTTGGGTTGGTATTGATACTTACTAATTTAACTTTTAAAATTAGCTCTACCTTTGAACTTTGCGTTAATATTAGTCATCAACACTTATATTTATTACAGCGAGGTATAGTTTGTAAAACCAGCGAAATTTGAGTTTCATAGCAAAAAAGTTATGATAAGTAAATAAATGAAAAGATCTGGAGTAACCAAATTTATTCTCTCAGGGATGGGTGTCGTCGGTCGCTGTAGTGCTCAGTGTTGTCGCGCGATTTAAAGGGAGGACTTAGTTTCGAGCGAGAACGAAACGCGTGCGCAGTTCGGCGCTTTGGTCAGCCTAGCCCCAGGCCGTAGTCTGCGCTGATGAGATCTGGATCCGGATGTCACTGGATCCGCTGCTGGCAGCTGTCTCTGGAAATGCAGACGGGTAGAGTGTGTGCTGGGGGTCGACGCTCGGTTGGTTGGTTGGTTGGTTGGTCGGTTGAAGGACCCCATGGTCCCCAAGTTTGGGTTTACATTTATAAAGAAAGGTTCTTGGCCACATACTTCGCGTACCTACCTACAGCGATTACTATTTTTAGTGTTATAAATATCAAAACAATCTCATTGTATCATTAGGTGATAACAAACCTGCCACTTTATGACGTGTTTATTCAACTGAATCGTCTGACGTGGACTCCACATACCTAGTTTGAATTTTACCTTTATGTATATTTATATATTTTTACCTTTTTAATTTCATTTTTGCTAAATGTGCGATTCTTAACCTCACCCTTACCATATCTATAATGTACCACATTTAATACGAAATAAATATTTATAATTTTATTATTTATTTGCAAGTAAAAAATTATCAAACAATATTCCTCACACCATCAAATCCATTGCTTTCTTTATTAATATTTGCCTTATTTTTGACAACCATTGTAGTGTGGTGTAGCTTATTTGTAAGCAATATTATCTTAACCGTGAATTTGACACGATAAGCAGTTTCTTCAAATGACTAATAAAATCTAATAAACACATGTGTTAATTTCATACAAAGATATGCTATTTTATGATTCATCGGGTGCATAAGTTATCATTGTTCGCGTTGAAACACATGCAGTGATAATTTCATGTATTTATTCTATTGCTGTAATAAATCTGATCTAATAAGACAGATTTCATTAGCCTCCGAGATCACATGGTAAGGCATACTATCTCATAAGGCATACTATCCTATCTGAAACATACTAGTCCCCGATTCGATTATTAGTTCTATATATACGAGTACATAAGCACTTATCACGAACAAACGCTGCCCGAATTCACCACCTTGGGTACAGGCTTCCCTTTACTCGTATTTTTTCTTGGAATGTGAAACAGTATAGGTATATATATATACCTATACTGTTTCACATTTAATTCCAGGAAATAAAGGAATAACTGATATTGGAAATTTAAAGATCTTATAGAAATGCTTTTGCAGGAGGGACAACAGAAGAGACACGTTTCTTCTGTTGAATTAACAAAACAAGATATGGAAAAAGTGAATATATTTCGTTGAATAGATAGAGATAGAGTATCAGGACCCTTTAGACAATTATATGTCTTTCTCTTAATATATGTTAGTATGATTAATAATGTAGAGCTAGACAACGCAAAATCTAAAGTACGAGCAAACGGAATTAACGGCACAACTACAAATATACATATCATAAACTAGAACACGTCATCATTAATTATCTGATGAAATCATCTTGTACGCTTTAGTTATTTGAATAGTTGTTTAAATGTTTGACAAACTGTTATGTACACTCAATTGTGATTCATATTTGATATAAATTCCTATTGTTCTGAGAGATACAGACGATCGGTCGAATCTCTGTTGGTTGGTAGACGTTGTTGTCGAAAGGTGGCAGTCATCAACAACTTCCTACACTCTGTGCACCTGTGTGATGGATTATGGTCTCATCTCCTTGTAAGTATAGGTCAGCAGCAAAAAGTTGCTAAACACTCTAGCACTTCGTCAAACCAACTAAATAATCTAACAGACGCTTGTTATATTGTACGAAAGTGATACTGACTGTACCTAAAGGCCTAAGCCCAAGGAGTACTTTTACGGGTTGGTGATTTTGATGAAAAGCGTCAATAAAAGTATGCGCTTGACTTTTTGTTCCAGGTGAAAATATCAAGGTCACGAGGTGTTCCCGTATCAAAGGTTATGTCTTCCATAATAATAATCATAATAAAATTTATTTATTTTCTCTCCACACAAATAAACAATGTGCTTAACCTATAAGAACAGTTTAATATTTGTGGGATAATGGAGTCTAAACTAGGCAGTAGCCTGCCGGTTTTATAGAGCTCCAGGCCTCCGACCCTCGTAATACGTGGATTTTACTTATAGGTACATCATAGCATCTAAATGATACATTTGGAAGAGAACTATTTACTGCAAAAATAAACGAAATATTACAAATTATATAAGTGTTTGTGTGTGAGAGGGTGTGTGTGAGGGTGTGGGGGGTGTGTGTGTGTGTGTGTGTGTGTATGCGTATTTTTGTAATTTAACTGACATTAAACACTTACTGAGTCTATGAAAACACTATGATAATAAAATAAAAAGCAAATTAAGTTTATGCCTTGTTGTTTATTAGCTTCACATAGGTGAATAGTAATAGTTTCGATTTAGGAATCTTTGTGACTCAAACAAATATGTTTATTCTGAACAAACATGCTACATTATAGGCAACATCACATTTTACCTAAGGTGAAATATTTATCTTACCAAGCCAGCATGCGACTGCAGTTTCGATTCTCGTCATCCTGAAAATACTAAATCATCCACCTTCTATAATCATTGTACACATGCAGAAAACTATAAATATTAATTTTTAAATTTATTTTAACCCCAGGGAAATGGAACACCGGAATCACGGGACCGCACTGCGCAGGCGCACCGCACATGTCACTCCAACATTTGGAACATACCTCGAGCTTGCTTCCTCTACGTTTAATGTCGCAATCGCTCCATTCAGCAGTTCACGCATTATGAACTTTATGAATTATTTAAATTCTTGCGATACCTAATTGTAGTAAAACACAAACGTAAAAGCGTAAATGGAAAGTTTTATTGACTTGACTATTATATCCCTCCTGACAGATTTTAGCCACAGCGTTTATATGCCCTGGATTGGTATACAAGCGTTATGAAACATAAGGTTCAGCTGAAACGCTACTTACTACTCTAAATTAAATAGTGGGACTAGAAGTTATATAAAAAAAAATGTTACTGTAACGTTATGATGCAGTCATAACTAATTGGAAGAAATCATTCTAAAGCGATAGACGTCCAAGTTTTTGATGAGTAATTGTTTTGACTTTTGTTCAACCTTCTCTTTTGTGGAGTTGGAATCAAAAGTATTATCTATCTAGATAGACTTGCTAATCTTATTGTTTGCTTTTGAGCGCTAGTTTTTTACGCATCATCTTATTGTATCATCAGTATAAATCTGTATAGAGTTTCACTTACTTATTGCATATATTAATTATCTTAATTAATGGCTTCGCGTTTAGCATTTAGCCGATTTCAAGTGTTTTTTATTATTAGTGGTAAGGGTACAAATTGTACGGTAGATAGATATAAAAATGGAGTCTCACAGCACGTGTTATTACGGGAAGAACTCGGGTGAAACCCCTTATTGCATATAACTAATTTTAGTTAAAATATTAGTTACGTAATGCTAATGACAACTTTGTCAACATTTCACATGACTGAAGTAAAAATATAAAAAGTTTTTAGGGAATTTGTATCGAATAGTTGATTGATTGCCACTTATTTGTAGTTCGATATTAGTATACATTTAACCTTCATCTCAAACACTAAAGAAACGAGGTAAGATAGGTATGTTAATGTGTGTCATTTAACTGCTTTTTGGATGTCGCAATAGGCGACATCTATATATATCTAAATTGTTTTAGGCGGCAAACAGACATACGGTAATCTGGTAAGATTAACGCATATTATTGACAACACTTAAAATACTGTAACCTATAAATTCAAATATCTATATTTAACTTAGACTCTGGGTTGATACAGAAACGCCTGAAAACAAAACACTTCTAATTAGCAGAATTAGGTTTATAAGTATTAGACACTCAGGGTTCTGTTACCTGTATTACCATGTCAAACGTCATGTCAAGCGATGGAGCGCAACCGATGGAGGCAACTAGTTGACAGAGTCAGGAGTCACGATGCTCAGCAGTGAGTCAATGACTAAGATGAGATTACCATGTCAAAATAATATTTTAAGCATTGATATACTTACCATCTAACACAAAGAACTAACACTTACTCGAACAATTTTCCTGTTTAAATGTTTAAATTCTTATATACAATGGAAGTAGAGATTCCGTAATATCTAGAGTAGATTAACTGTTGGCCTTTACGTTTTCGAAACGATTACGACCAAGATAACGGAAAAAGATACTGAAATCCCGAAAAACGAACATCAAAAGTGAAACAACCTTATGGTGACGATGGTGGTGCATGTGACGTTATTTTGTATGTTACTAAAGTATGCTACAAATAAGAAAAGAATGCGAGTGCTGTGGTTAAGCAACTTACGCAAAGGCCGGTCATCGGATGGGTGACCAAATTTATCATCTCGAGCTCCTCCGCGCTTCGGAAGGCACGTGAAGCCGTTGGTCCCGGCTGCATTAACAGTCGTGAACAACCACCAATCCGCATTGGGCCTGCGTGGTGGTTTATGGCCCGTTCTCCCTATCCATCCATAGGGAAGGCTCGTGCCCCAGCAGTGGGGGCATAAATGAGCTGATGATGATGATGATGAAGGAAAGAATTTCTTATCAATATAATTGTAAGTTATTAATATAATCATCTCAGCCAAAAGACGTCCACTGCTGGACAAAGACAAGGATCTCCACAACGACCAGTTTTGTGCTTCTTTTTTGCCATGCAGATTCATCTTTGCAGATGAATACCACAAATTTGATAACACAACGCTATAGTAAATTTTACTTTACCAGGTTCGATTCCTGGCAGGGTCGGGTAGGCATTTAATTTTTTCACTGTATTTTATAAATATTTAATTTAGCTTAATTATTAATTCAGCAACTAGCACTTAGAAATAAAAGTAAAATTTAAGATTTTAATGTCGGCATTTATTTAGTATTTTTTCTTACAAGTAATAAACAATATTTCCTTCGTGTTGATGAATGATAATAGAAATGGGAAGTGAGAAATGATATACCCCCAACCCCTCGAGTATCTCAGTAAAGATGTGAGACTTTACTAAGTCCTAACGCAGACTTCTTGAAAGAATTTTTGAAAAGTGACGTTGCGCTGTTTTGTAACATTTGCCAACACTCATGCACACTCACGAACACTTAACGATTAATCATCCACCATTATATCACATTAATATTCGACATAACACATATTTTTGAAAATGAAACAAAACCGCAAACGTGACGCAATCACTTTCCCGCCAAGAACCCCCACCAAGTACTTACATAGTTGCCCTGATTTTTGAAGTTCCAACATGAATACACGATGACAATGCAGCTATTAGTTTTTGTGTCTTATCAGTTTTGACATTATTTTCAAAGCTATCTGGTAATGACAAAAATTGCTGCATTCCCACCAAATCCTCCAACAAACATTGACACTAAAAGTAAAAGTCAATCAAATATATTTTTTTAAATAACTTGAAAAATCCATCATGTTTCAAAAGAACAAACTCTAATCACACATAGAAGGGTAACATTATGCACTCATACACATTTCTAAGAGGGTTAAAACATTCACTTTATATCATTGTAAAGGTAACAACTCCGCCCATTTAAAGGGGCGAGCTTGAACAACATTCTAGGCGAGTTTTTTTTTTATTTTCCATTTCTAATTGATAGCACGTGCAAGGCTTTCGACGAGCCACGTGGCGCATACTGAATTATTAAAATCGTTCCCGTGACCAAAGATATGATATAAGTGGAGCGCGCAAACAAAAACACAGGAACTACTTGACATGCATATAAAAGCAATTCTGGTGCACTACCAAGGTCTTCGATTGGCCTTTGTCGAGACATTAATTCATGTTAATAGATGACCCAAATGTTATTCAAGTACGTCCATTGTGGTGGCAATAGGCATGTTGATTAGATTCAATTCGAATTCTGGTGCGTTCCACAATTATTATTGATACTGTTATCAATATTGCTTAATTATAAGCGCATTAATTTTCTGACATGTTTTATTACGTTGTGACAACACTTGAACTAGCATCGCGAAAATAAATTGCTAACATAAAGTTTGATTTGTGATGTTTATATTTTATTAAAAATAATGGCAACTTAAAAATTAATTTAGGCATTTTAGTACAGTTTTCTTGTAAGTACACCTGCGTAAAGTTTTAAAGGAACTAAATCTGACTAGCTGTGGACTCGAAAACTAATATTGAGTGCATTAGTTTGATATGCCTGTCTAAGTAGAATGCTAGCGCTAACTATTTCGTAACTATAATGACACAAAGAACTTGACGTGCACTTTCATTAACAACTTCCTCACTTCACTTCATAAACACGTTGAGTCCTCCGAAAATAGCCAAAATCCAGTATCCAGATGTGTTCCTGGTGGTTTTTCTGAATCAACAAAAACGCATCGCGCACCAAACGTGAGAACTGTATGAAAAAAACCGTTCGCACATGTACTTACAGACGCCGGCACGTCAACCTATCCAAAACTGTCAAATTTCTTCAATACATTTTCAACCATATAATTTAATTTTATAGTTCAAAGTCTATTGAGGAAATTTGACAGATTGTGGTAGGTTGATGTGCGGGCGTGTGTACCCGCATCTTACGGCGTGTGCTAGAAAAATGACCGAAGTTACATGTGTCGCAAACATAACAGGAAGAAACTTGCTTATTTTTTTATAGTTTACCTTAGAACGCGTGCCGTGCTAAATAGTCTGTGAAATAGTCCGATGTTTTTATGTTTGAGGGTGCATCAAAGATAGCCCTTTGTTTTATAAGGTCGTTACACAGTTCTGCCTGTTACGTTCAAGACACAAGCTACTCATTACTTTCCATAAATTTATTTGTAACTAAAACGTTACGGTTTTTAACTTTGATTATCATTTTATTTACAAAACTATATTGAAGTGATACGTATTTGAGGTGTATTATTGTAATAACGACCTCCGCAGCCGTGTGTGTGACTTGCACGCCGGACTTTGGGCGGCGCTAACTCTGGGGTCCCGGGTCCGATTCCTGGTCGGGTCAATGTCGAAAACTAACTTTTCGATATTGTGTCGGCTCTGGGTGGTTGTGGTTCCGTCTTTTTTTCTGATTTCCATGAAACGAGTGCTTTAGCTACTTACCTTAAGATCAGAACAATGTATGTGATGTTGTCTAATATATTTAAATAAATACATATTTTTAATTACAGATTTCCTTCATAAATTTAAAGGTTTTACCTAAGAATGTTAATTAAACAGTTGATATGACTCAAGACCCTTTATTATTTTATTTCAGTTTGACGTTTCTAACCCTCTTAAAGTTTGTCGTCACAAGAAAGACTGAGATGTTAGGGTCACAGTTAGGTAGGTACTAATAATTTGTATCGGATATATTTCGTTTCACGTAAACCTTTATACAAAGATATTGTAAGCCTTTTTAGTGTTGTTCTTAAAGTTTGATGCTGATACTACTCGTAGGATTTAATTTTCTCTATGAGTATGATAATGATGATGTGGGCCCTAGACGGGTGGTATTTTCTAACTACCTACATTGAAATTTCGATATCTTATAAAGCAGTCAATGAACTCGCGTATTCTAGTACTAAAACACAGTAGGTAGGTAGGTATGCATCAGACCTGGGGCTTATCCGAAACCTTTTGAAAGCATACATATACAGTAACATTTTAAACTCGCCTACATTTAAAAGTGCAATGTTCCACTTGATAGGGCTTAAAGATTGGCTGATCTTGTTATTGTCATTGGCAAGATTGGGAACATTTTCAAACATGTTTTGATCAGGATTAAAATTCAAACCACCGAACAAGATAATGCAAAACATACGTTGTGATAAATTTCACTTAGTGGTGTTAGTGACAAAATAATAAGCTTAAAAATTATACTTAGACTTTATTTATTAAATAAAGGATATATTATAATAATAATTTAATAAAATTACAGAAAAATCTTAAAGTTTTCAAAATGTTGCATTTTTATAACTTATAACAATAGGCTTAAACTAAATTGATCTTATAAAGATCACTGTCTGCATCGAATTTCGATGCACATCATTCATAGCAATTGATATACAATCATTGAAAAAAAAAATGAAATACATTTATTGGCACACACTACAAAATATCACGATATTTACAATAACAATACAAAACAAAAACAAAAGATAAAGTGTGACCAACTAGGCCCCAGCCTCAGCACGTGCTATAGCGACATAGAGCCGCAGCAACGCTGGGGCCTAAATCGGCCTAATCTAATTTCATTGTAAGACGGCGCCGGTGGCATGTTGATGTAGCACAAATCAACTGTTTATCTACGAAACTTACACACAATATGGGTCGATAAATGCGATAATAAACACTCATAATTTCGTAATAACGACAAATTAAAGATAATTTCTAACCTTTTAGATAAAGTTCTAAAATCATATAAATCCGCTTTAGATTGTGATAATGATATTATGAATAGAATTTATCGATTACCATTTAAATGTTCACTTAATAGACACACAGGCATTGGTTTGACATCAACAAAATTGAATATAAGGAAGGACACACAATAGTTAATAATGTATCGCTTGAAAGAAACTTAAACTAGTTTTATATAACTACATTAAATTATCTGGCTGGCAAGTCAAAACATCAACATTTATTCATTCACTCGCATACTCAAACCAGTGATTTATGTGTAGATTCCTCTTTTAATTTTTTTGTAGGTTTATCTTTCTTGCCATATCTAAAGTGTTCTTCTATTTGTAGCAAGGTTTTCTCTTTAGTTTCTGGAAGGTAGAAGAACAAGAATAAAGTGCCTAAGAGAGTTGATATACCGTAAAATAGATAAGTACCATGATGTCCCAATCCTTCAAACATGTAAGGAGCGGTCTTTACAGTGGCGAAAAAAGCGATTGAGGTCATCATAACACTTATGCCAGACCCCAATCCTTTCGTTTCTGTAGCAAATACCTCTCCTACCATATTCCAAGGCAAGGGACATATACCCAAGTTTGATACTATAATATAAATAGACATCAACCCTAAAGATACAATTGGTGATAAGTGTCTTATAACTCTCGTTTCTACCAAGTATAAATAAAGAGCTAAAGCTATCAGCGATATGGCTGTAAAAATTCCACTAAACATTGCTAAAGGTCGGCGCCCAGACTTCCTGAGAAGTATACAAGCAAAAATTAACGACACACATCTGAGAACGTCAATACTCAACATGGCGATGTCCGTATTGGATTTGTTAGAGTGATTGCCTATCAATGCTTTCATCATATCAGTGGTATATGCGCAAATCACATTGACACCGGAAAGCTGTGTTATAATGAAGAATGTCATCATGACAAATAATGGTTTCCAGAACTCAGGTTTTTTTATGTTGACCGCTAAGGCTTCTAACTTGCCCTGCGTTTTGTCCCTCTTCGTTTGTTCAAAAATGATTTTGTCCAATTCTGTTTTCATTTCCAATCTTGTACCTCTATACCACTGGAAAGATTGAATGCACTCATCAATGTGGTTCTTAGATGCGAGCCAAGATGGTGATTCTGGGGCAAAGTATATAATAGCGAATCCAATCATCGAGAACGATCCACATACTAGAGCTGCTATGTTCCACCGTAGGAATGTACCCAATAGGTGCGACATAAGTACACCACCTGCTATCGCTAAAGATAAGGCGGCAAGAAATAAACCTCTAAATCTTGGAGTGCTTATCTCACCAACAAACACGGGACCGAGAGGTCCAAGCCATCCTTGGCAGAACCCAGTAATGAATCTTCCGATAAGGATCAATGGCATTACATCATTTGAAAAACCAATTATAGCCCACCCACACATAAAAGAAACTCCCAAAAACAATTGCGATCTTCGCCTACCAAATCTTTCCATCAAATATCCTGAAATGATGTTTCCGAAGACTAATGCAAATGATGACATAGAAGCTGAAACAATGAAAATTACAGTGAAAATCAAGTCATCATTAATAACCTACATAAAAACATGAATTGAATACAAGCAGCTCTTATTCTTACCTATCCAAGACACCAATTCCAGTGAGTATTTGTGCTTTCCCTTTGAGTGCTGTAGTTGTGAAATAAGAATAGCTGAGAAGCCTGCAGTAGCTCCCGCACTCAGCGTTATCATGAAGGTGCCAAAAGATATTAGAGCCTGAAATTAGAAAAATAATTAAAGATTATTCCTCAACACTATATAATTATTAGACCATGTAAATACCAAGTATCACAAGACTATTACACAGTGGAAACATTTAAAGAAACGCTGTTACATAAACAAGATATTTCATTGAATGCACAAGCATTATATTAGAGGTAGGCATTTCTAATGACCGTGGCGGCTGTAGTAGATACGCTTATCGATTACCTACAACCAAAAGAGGCCTATCCATCAAGGATAGGTCCCTTTTGCACCCTGATTGCTATTTTCTTAGGCTCCAGGGAGGAAAGAAGGACAGAAGAACCGCCACTTAACTTGGGCCCTTCTCAGGGGCTCTCGTATCCCAGTAACGACGATTCACAGGATGAAAAAGGTGTTTCTAATGAACCACTTCAGAAACAAAATCAAATGAATTTGTTCTAATCAATTAACGATAACATCATAAAATATACGACATCATTATCACATTAGAAATACGGATATGGTTAAAACACTTCATAACAATGTAACATGTTTTATGATACAAAGTATAGCTAAACTCATGTAACCCTATTTATCAAAAACTAAACAATGTCGATAACATGATAACTTCTATAATGCACATGTTGCATAAAATCGTTTTCAATTATATATAATTGACCTTAATGGGTAAAAATAAGACACATGTGTGCACCTCAAAGAAGTTAAAGATTTAGCCTTATTATTTCATAATAAATTGTCTAGTAACTAATTGTATAAAATAGAAGTTGCAAATTGTTTTGCAACTTCTATTCGCAATATTTGTATATTGCGTAGTTCCGTTATCATTATCAACGATGGAAGTTTTTTGATCGTGGGTGTTATGTTTACGTTAGAAAGATTCCGATGTGACCTCTTTGGTGGGTTGTTTTCTTTAATATTTATTGTCCTGATAAGCAAATTCGGACACAAATATTAATAACTACTGTCGAGAGGTCATCAAAAATTTTGCTAGTTAGCGAACAATTTAGAAATAATATTTATTTAATTTTTAACTACCTAACCAGACAAAGTTGTCCTGTCCAATTTTAACGTAGTAACAGAGTAGCGCCCTTAAAAAATTAAAGGGCTTCAGATGACTACAATATAAGTAGTTTTCAGTCATGTTAGGCCCCAAAATCTCACGTAACTACCGGAAGTTCAGTAATTACGTGATTAGTTCCCTTAAGTAATTAGGTCGTTCGTTGGTTGATAAATTACGATAATGAATCGATCTGTCGATCGAGTGTCGCACTTCTTTGATCATAGGGAGACTGAGGTATTGTCACAGTCTTCTTGTGATCGAAGACGCTGTAAAGGGTCCGAAACGTCTGACTAAATTAAATAGCAGGAAAATCGCGAGTAATATAAAGTGTTCAATTTCAAATTACAACTAATCTGTTGACAGGTAAACTAAGCCTTCGACATAAAAAGATAAAGTAGAAAAAAAACGTAGCTACATTTTGGATGGAATAATTTCTCACTCGCACAGAATGTTTGTTGTTTAATTTGCCTATCGTCTGCTGTGAATACAGACACAATGAAATTTTAATTATTTGTAGGACGGAACTGGCACTAAGCAGACGAAAGGTTAATGAAAAATTATGAAGTTGATGAATGTGGGCTCTTGCAGTACCCATTTTTTTACTGAGATTATGCGTTTCCCTTTGTTTATGCGTATATGGAGAAAGTTTTGAACGAAATTAGAAACAACGGACCACGACAGGCGAAGAAGACAGGCGACGGAGACAGCGATTATAGGTGGTAAAGTGAGACGTGGGTTTTCACCAAAAGCATCCTCAATAACTTACGAGTCGCTCAAAGAGCAATAGAAAGAAAAATGGTCAAGATCGCGCTAAGGGATCACAAGACCAACAGCTGACTTCGACAACAAAGTCAAGTCACCGACGTTGTCAAGAAGATCACCCAACTCTGGGATTGAGCTGGACATGGACACGTTGATAGAATAAATTACTCGTGGTGCAAAAATCTCGTCGAGAGTAGACCCTAGGTTGAAAACCTTCCACCTGGAAAACCTCAAATGCGCTGACCAGATGATTTAAAAAAGGTGGCTGGATCGAATTAGGTGCACAAGGCTACAAAAGAGATACATTGCGTAGTCTACAGCAAATTGGTTAATAAAGGCTATGAAGAAGAGATGGTGAAGCGATACTGTCACGGCCTCAAAGTTTACTACTACAGTCGAATAGACGACCTTGTTCTTGTCCTCTTATCGGTTATCAGAGCGTCAAAATTGTTGACCATCAATCGTCATCATGTTATTGATTACATGTAAGCCGTTGAGCACACTATATTATTATACACTACGAAAATCGTAATTTTTAAGTAGTGGTAACGAGTAATGTAAGTAATTGGTACCGTAATGTGAAGTATCGTTTTATACGATTGAATTTGTGTTGGTAAAATAACTAAATGATTGAGTGGAAAGCTCTGATATAGATCTTTGACATAAATTAATTAATTCTCACAGTCTCTTAAATTTAGATATCAAAATATAAAAAAATCAATACAAGACGCCGACGACGGCAACTTGGTTTATCTTTGATTAATTGATATTTGGCAATAATAAAAAACAATAGTCCAAACATTATAGATAGGTCAAGGTATTTAATTTTGTTGGTTTCTGACCGGGCAACGACCCACCTACCTGGTCCAATACCAGAGTACGAATAAAAGTATAAAAAATAACTATGTGTTACATTTATAATTTTACGTTCTTACTGTCGGTGCAACCTTTTTACGAAATTCTTTAATAGTTATTGTCAATGTTTTGTTATTAATATTGTGTTTTATATAGCAAAATCAACAGTGCGCTCTTGTAACCAAAAAAGGGGATTATTCATTTTATGAGTTAGAATAAAAAGTGATCGCACTCAAGGAGACGGCTGAGCAGGTCAAGAGGATGACCCTCAGTCTCATCACCGGAGACGTATGAGGAGGCGGAGGAGGAGTTATGCCCAGCTCTTGCCCATGTGAGCAGGCCTTTAGTCTGCGAGGAGTTTTGAGGGGCAGCCTTCTGCTGTTTTACCTCATAGAGGGTCCACCAGGACAACCGTAGTGGACTGTAGTCAAGTTGCTATGCGATTTCGAGTATTGCGAACCCCTGTGTTTAGTGGGTATGCCCTTTCTCTCATCTTTTTTTTGGAGAGGCAAACTCTGATTGCCTCAGCTAGCATTTTCAGCGTCACCGGACTTTTTTAGGAGCGGCGAGAAACTTAAAGGAAGCCTCAAGCCGTGTGAAAAGAAACACCGTCAGAGGTTTTTTTAGAGGGAATCCCCGTTCTCTTCTAAATTCTCCGAGGGGTTCGGATCGGATCGGGACCCTCTCGCCCCCTGAATGCTATTTTCTTAGGCTCCAGGATAGAAAAGAGAGACGGGAAAATCGGCTCATAACTTGGGCCAAAGAAAAACTATTCATTTAACCGTGAACCAACAGATTTCATCGCATAATGACATGACAGCGTAGACGTTTTGTAAGGTATAGTAAACCTTGCGTTGGAATAAACTTATAAAAAATGTATATATTTTTGCTTAGATTTCTACTTTATACGTAATAATACGCGAAAGTTTAAAAATATATGTTGGTATATAAAAATTAAATGTATAAAGATTAAGCAATATAATTATGGTTTACTTTAATATAAACGGTAAGGGAAACGATAAGGCTTAACCTTGAACACACGAAATGTATAACAACCGGTTAAATTAAAACAGACGTTTTTAATTATTAAAGTTGTTAGTTCAGTTTGATTTATGTTAATAAAAAAGATATACGAAGTGTGGTAATAAAAAGAAAAACCTTTACAAATAATAATATTGTATGACATAGTAACGACATTACTTTCTTATTGTAAATGTCGTTACTTCTATTAAAAATGCAAGAAACTTCTTGAGCATATTCTTCTCCAGAGCTAAAAAATAGACGTACTGGATGGTTAGGTAGTAAAAAAATGTTTGGACAATTCAAAAGCACTTTACGTAAGTTTATTTTTGACATTGACTTTTGAATAAAAAAAGATGTTTAAAAAAAATAAAGAAAACGAATCGTTTAATATTATTATATTCTGTGCCCCTTCTATTGTAAACGCCTCGGTGGCCGAGTGGCAGAGCGCACGGCTCGATACCCGAGGGTCCCGTAAAGTAAACTACTACTACAGGTAAAGTAGGTACAGATGTTTGCACATCAACCTACCACAAACTTCCTCAATACACTTTGAACTTTATGATTAAGGCTTAAGGTTGACAATGTATTTGACAGTTTTGGGTAGGTTGATGTGCAGGCGTGTGTACTTTCATTATCTGTTTCCGATGATTAACCCGCCTAATAATGCTTAATACGACAAAGGAATTCCAGTAGCAATAACTGCAGTGGACTAATTTAGTTCTTGTACTCTTAGGAGAAACTGTACAATGACATATTAACTTTACCATTTGTTTATAATGAGATAAAAAAACATTTGGATTGAAACGTGTTTTTTGTCTTCTTGAGGCTTTGCAAAATAGTTCGATACGATTGGATTAAGGGCATGTAAAATAACTACATCCATATTGTAATACCAAAAGGGACAGCAAGCCATTTTGCGTTATAAGCAACCTATAAGTAATTAATTTGCCGAGAGCCTGTAACATGTTGGTTACTTCATTAGATGATAGTAATGTTTTTTATAAAAATAAAATCATATAATCGAAATTTTTTCATATAGAGTCTTATTATCTCTACACAAACTTGTATTTATTGTATTTAGTGCTTTATCTTAAGTGAAAATTATATAACTGTCTGCGATATAAAACATAGTGTCGCTAGAGATTAACGCCAGCCATAACGCATTCGTTGGTGATATTTTTTATTTGTTAGACGTAAACGACCGATGTGCCATATATTTAAGTTTACATTCATCGTCATCATCAGCATATAAATATCCCACTGCTGATCTCAAGCATTTTCACATAGAGTTCTTATTCAAAATTCAGAATTCAAAATCGTTTATTCAATTTAGGCTACAAAATAGCACTTATGAATGTCACTATGCCAAGGGTTCGTAAGTCTACTCGAGGCGGGAGACCTTGTTCTGAGAAATAGTATAGGTCGTGTTCGTGTTATAACATACTCCATATGAACACGGACATGTTTAATAACACGATCGCAACTTTTAAACGTAATATTAGGAAATGTAAGGATTCATAATGTTATTTTTGACGTGACAACGTCTTATAAATTGGTTTGCCGGGTGACACTTCAAGAAACTGCGTTACGCTCCGCTCACGTTATGCGCTCACAATGAGAGCGAGTGAGAGGCACGCGTCCCTTCCACTCGGGCATGGTTAGCCCGCCTAAGAGCGAGAGAGACAGACATAAAAAGTGAAAGGTAAATACGTATGTATGTGTAAAGGTAAAAATAAAATTTTGTTAATATGAAATTCAGTGCGAGATTCTTTGTATAAATTAATGTTTTAAATATAATTCTTTGTATAAATAAATGTTTTAATTTGTTACTATTATTTCATCCTTCTTCCTACTATACGAATGAATATTCACATTAAAATTATTTTACCACTCAAAGTCGTTGTCACGTAAAACTTTCGCCCGTATATCGACTTTACAGGCAACCAATTTTTTTTATTTTGTACCTTTACTTTTCCGCGACACAAATGGCTAGACGACACCAGTAAGTGCACTGCACTGATGACTGTCGTGATGACTTAGTAATCGCCAGTTAAAACAAGCTACGAGTATATGGGATCGCAGAAAAATTTGTATACTGATCTCCAAACTTCAATGTGAAGATTAAGTAAGTACCTAGTAGAAGACTTTAGTACCCAACCAAATTTATTTATTAGTAAAAACGTGGTAACGTTACTGATGTATATACTTAAAGTTGTATGTACAGTCGCCTGCACGTCAACCTATCCAAAACTGTCAAATTTCTTCAATACATTTTCAACCATATACCAACTCAGACATAAAGTTCAAAGTCTATTGAGGAAATTTGACAGTTTGTGGTAGGTTGATGTGCAGGCGTGTGTACTTTATAAACAATTTTGTATTGTTTGTTTCCCAAATAAAGTAAAATAAAAAATTGATAAAACAAAAATACAACACTGGTCCGAAGCAGGATATTAAAGACTGCTGTCGTCAGATAACTACCCTGGGATTAACAGACTAGCATGTCTTCTGAAGCACGGAGAAGCTGGAGATCTCATCATCTTGCGTCGAGACGATATTTATGGAGATTTTACATTTAATTTAGTAATATATATTCTATTAAATTTAAGGTGTAAGATAAAGATATTAAGTTTCGTCTTTATATGATATACTTTATTAAATTATAAAAAAAAATATATATAATATGATAAATAATGGTTGTAACCTTTTCGAGTTAAATATTTGAATTCCTAAAAGAAACACTTGCAAAATTATGCAAATAATAGTCTTTAAACTAGTACTAAATTCTCTTTTTAACAACGAAAAGAAACACGCTTGAATCAAAACCCAACAAGCAAGGTGACAATGACCGCGCGAAAGAAAAGGTATGATCAATCCAACTCGCTAACTTTAATGCAATAATGCAATTAAAGCTCTAAAACCTTGAATTAAGGTGCATTTAGCCGAACGCATACCTATTTTTACATCCAATGTTGGGTTACAATTAATGGTCAACGAAACCCGTTTTAAAATTTTAATAAAATTCCTTCCACCTAAGATTGCGTGTTTTGTAAATGTGTACAAGTTTTAAAAACAAAGTAAAACAAAGTAAATTTTAAAAGTAAAGTAGAAAGAGGTTTGATTATATTTTTTAATTTTATTGATCATTAATAACTACATCTACCGTGATGGTAAATGACTATAAAGTCTATTGCAATGCACTTAACTGGAACTCTCAACACTGTAAAACTAGCAAACTGATCTCCCATCTGAGGCATCACAACAATTCTACCAACATTGTTGTAATGGTGACAGACTAAGATAATGGTAGATACCCTCTCGGACTAAGAACAAGCCCTACCACCTATCAAATCAAATACAATAAGTGTACTCTTCGCTGAGAATCAAAAGTCTTGCGCGTCTCACAGGCATAATAAAGCCCGCATAGTATTCCCAATTGTTTATTATTTCTTTATGTTAGGCTCTGTATATATACATTTTTTCAAATACAGTAATAGTGAAAAAGAAAATGGTGCCACACGAAAGATCATTTTACGAAACTTTTTGTATAAAATTTAGTTGCATAAAAAAATCTAATATTATTATTTTTTATATTAACTATAGGTTGTTGTTATACTCGTAGTAACTGTAGTAAGAAGTTCATTAATGTTAAATCTTTTTCAATACATTCTTATCAAATCAGCTGTACTCACATAAATTGACATTATCATTATGTAATAGAATATCTTCGTTATGTTGTAGTTCGACATGAAATATTCTTTAGGTTATAAAAGGATTACGAATGTTAAAATATATATAGATTAGTTACAAATAGAGTGAACGTCAATAAGTTATGCTATTGTTGTTATACTTAATTTCAATGATGGAGGCTATTGCCCAGCAGTGGGACAATTATAGGCTGTTTACTACTTACGCAGCACAACTACCACAAGATTATCTTCTCCTATTAATAATTATGCAAAAAAGAAAGACATACGGTTCACAATACTATACCGTTTGCACTCAACAAAATTATCTACTCACGATGTTGTTAAAATTATATATTGTTATTTAGAATAAAAAAACAGAAGCACTACACGTTAAAATGTAACATCTCTCTAAATATTCATAATTTACGATGGGTTTTTAAGCCGGCGAACAAAAATAATAATAATAATATGCATTCATTAAACACACAAACTAGAGCAGATCCATAGAAGTGTCTGAATTATTTCGAATTTTAAGAACGATTTACGCAAAAAGTTTAAGTTTGTCAAACAACAAATGTTACATTTTCATTTTTAGCAAAAACTTTTTAGACGTTTATTTTATAATTTCTTTTCTCGCACAGTAACAATGAAAACAAATTCACTTAGCACATTTACACACCTGTCTTCGAAACGGGTTCTGCTCAGATATTGTTTCTGAGCAGCAACTGTCTTTTGTTTCACTAATTCCCTTCTCCGTTCCATTTTTGACAATCTTCTCCAACTCGGGCACGTAGTCGTGATCCATCATGGGAGGGCGGAGCGAAACTGCGACGCTACTTCGAATAAGCACTCCTAAACACTATTCACTTTATGAACTGATAGTTGTATACCTACGATTTAACATTATCTTATCTTAGGCGCATGAGGAGAGCTTGTAATGTTCTTTGAGCACATGTGAACCGTTGCGCTATCCGGTGACAGTGTCCTATCGACTCAAACTAAGATAATGAACCTAGAATTTTTCTAATAATATAACATGTTAATCACTATTTCCTCTTAGTTTTTATTTAAAAACTTGTTTTAACTGGTGTCTAATGTAAACAAAATGTGTACGTCTCTCTATGCGCCTGCAGCTAACTCGGTCGGTTTTTGTGATAAAAATCTCCACCTGACCCATATTCTATATCTATCAGAAAATACTTACGACTTACTATCCTGGTGCTGTAGCCCTAAGTGAGTTTTGGGCTCTGATACGTGGTAAAAAGGAAAATAAAAATAAAAAAAAGAGAAAAATAATAAGGTAATTTATAATTTCTTATTAACATGTTTTGTTTTTATTTCTTTTTAAATTGATATTGCAAATTATTTAGAATTATGAATAACACTTAAAAAATTACTATATATATATATATATATATTAGCTCGATGGCGTAGTGGTAAACGCGCCCGATCTGCGAGTGCTGAGGTTAAGTAACTTTCGCAAAGGCCGGTAATCGGATGTGTATTCATAGGGCTGCCATTAAAATATAATTATATGTAAACTTTTTGAAAAAAGACAAAGTGTTGAAAATATTTACGAGCGGGATTCGAACCCGCACCCCATGACATGCCGAGTCAGGTGCACAGCCAACTATGCTATTGTGGCACAATCCAACTCGCCGAAATTAATCAATACTATCTACTTTTACTTTATTAACCAAAAGGAGCCGCCCTATTCAATGACGACAACTACGTCATCAACATCCGATCTTAATATTTTTTCAAATATTGAAAGATCAGTTAACAATTAAGCAAGCTATATTTATGATTATTAACACATAATTTATATGTAAATTTATAAATAGAAAGTAATGTAAATAATGTATAATAACTATTCTACTATTCCAAAATAACAGGGCATTTATTTAAAATGATATTACTACTTAAGCGCCTATACCTTTATCTAAGCAATAGATCAAAATTCTCAGCAGAGCATTTACTCCTTGCAGTATGATGAAGGCAAGCATACATAATGACATATTAGCAAGTTTGCTTAACTTGCAAGGTCGAAAGACGAACGCGCAAACCGCTGCGCCATCGAGCTCTTAATTGTGGTATTTATACCATTCATTCATTTCATTTTAATGAAAAAATGAAAGAATGAAAAAAAAACCCCCCTTATAAATAAACAAAGAATAAGCTCCAAATAGTTATTCCCCGTTTCGTTCCTCTCATGTAAACTTAATTTCAGATTAGAGTAAAAGAGATAATACACGAAATATAACGGAGTTCTTTGTTTATTTGTAAGATCCTTATTGGGTTGACACATGACAGACGTACTGTAAATACATTTCCCCGATCCGATCCGAACCCTTCGGAGAATCTAGTAGGGCACGGGGACGCGCACTAGTGTGCGATGCCGTTCCCTCTAGATAACCTCCGAAGGTGATTCGTTTCACACGGCTTGAGGGACCCTTTACGTTCCTCGCCGCCCCCAAAAAAGCCCGGTGAAGCTGAAAATGCCGTAGAGGCAATCAGCAATCTCTCTCAAAAAACTGTAAATACATAAAATAATATGCTAATTTACACATAATAAATTTTTTTGTACCATGGATTTCCGCAAAATAACGTCTGATTCCATTAATTATCTTAGCTTATTACCAATTTTAAACAACAACAATACAACAAGTGTGAAACAACTAATAAACAAAACTAACATGTTTGTAGGCACACGGGTCATATTGTTAACTTCTTCCATCTTTGCTATGCTTGGGCGTGACGTGGGTTAACGGGCGAGGAGATATAATTAAGCACAGATGTACGATCAACGGTCTATTTCGTAATTAAAATCAAAGTACAATTGTAAAGATCGCACACGATACTACAACAAAACCGAGACGTTCCACAAAACACATGGTGCATGTGCCAGATGCAATACGATTATCCAACTTATGCTGAATACCGTGCAAACGCCATACTCCATTTTTTTTTAAGTTTAGTTCGTTCCTTAAGGAACCGGCTAAGGTCATAGACCATGCTGCCATGTCATTAGTTTCTTAATTTCATTGGATTGATAATAAAAATGGGAAGTGAGAAATGATATTACCCCCCAACCCCTCGAGTATCTCAGTAAAGATGTGGGGCTTTACTAAGTCCTCACGCAGACTTCTTGTAAGAATTTTAAAAGTAACATTGCACTGTTTTGTTTCATTTGCCTTCAAAAATGCATGTATGATTCTACGAAGGACACAGAAATCAGAAATAAAAGGTATTACATCACCCACAACCACAGCAATTACTAAGAAGACACAATGTTTTTATTATTAACTTGTAGCGTGAACTAAACCCAACCCACGTTACCCCTGGGTGGTGCTAAATGAGTGACACTGTCTGAGTGGTAGAGCCACGCTGCGTTGCAGCACGAAATGGGCCGGCTCGTCCGGCGTAATACCACCCTCTCACAGAATATTGGCGTGAAACAATGGCACTCGTTGCTGTTGTGTTTCGTCCGGTGAGTGAAAGTACCGGAGGCCCATCTCTCACCCCTCCCCCCTCCCAATTCCTACTCCCTCCTCAAGATCCAACTCCTTCCTCAAGGCCGGCAACGCATCTACGATTACTTTGATTTTTCGGGTGTCCATGGGCGATGGTGATTACTTTCCATCAGGTGACCCGCCTGCTCGTTTGCCTTCTTTTAACAAAAGCACACATAGACGGACTATCACGGACATGAATCTCGGAACAGCTCAGAATAGGTCCGAGCGTAGCTGTTGGGAGAGAGATTCGTGAGAGGCTTATGAGTGCGTTGCTCGAGCACGTTAGTATGAAAGCTTTACCTTAACTTACCGTACCTTCTGTGGGTTTTCTTGTTTTGTGGTGTTAGTCTATGCGTGCTATTAAGAAATCAGGCGCAAAGGCCGTCATATGGTAAATGATAATTAACTGACAAAACACAATTCGTGAAAGGTTCAAGGTATCCACGACCTAACTATAAGCTTTGCAAAGCTCCTCTAATATCTCATTTAAATCTTTTCATTTACTTTAGAGCAGGTTGATGTACGTACTTATGTTCATCACAAATTTTGAGTTTTAAATAATTTTAATACCTAGCTAGCTTGGAAGAGTTAGCAAATCGGTTGTCTTATTATATTAATCAAAACTTAAGACAATTGAAAATAAATTGTCAACACGGTGTGATTATTTGTTGATTTATATAACAATGCCTTAATTTTGTTATAACTCTTTTGAAGTACTTTTGTAAAGCAAAGTTGAAAATTGTTTACTTAATGTGTCTGAATGTCTTTATAAGACAACTAGCGGCCCGTCCCTGCTTTGCACGGGTAGACTTTTTTTTTTTAATATAGCCGATGTTTCTCAGCGCTAATGTAGCATTCTAATGGTAAAAAAAAAATTTATATCGGTTCAGTAATTGTTGAGTTTATTTGTTACAAACATACATACATACATACATACAAAAATACAAAGGTTTCCTCTTTATAATATTAGTATAGATAGTCAAATGTATCTGAGAAGGAACATAACAACCAGATCACTGGTGGTGGTGATCGCCTGTTGTTCCACTTACTGGTTCTAGTACTTAACGTATGGCCTATTACTGCTGTATAGAAGACAGCAAAGGTCGAGACTATTCATGCTCGGCAACAAAATACCTGGTCCTACTACTTTTCCAATATTTGGAAACGCCCTCTTGGCACTCGGGAAAAAGCCCTATGGTGAGTTCTTTTAATCTGTAGGTTTTAGGGGCTTATGTAGGGCGACAAAATTCACTAATGACAGCATACATGTTGTATCTGTAATGAGATTGCTCAAGTAATCACTTTAGTCCGTTCCGATCCGAACCCTTCGGAGTAAGGTACGGACACGCACTAGTGAGTGATGACATTCCCTCTAGAAACCAATGACGATGTTTCGTTTCACACGGCTTTTAAGTTTCTTGCCGCCCCCAAAAGAATCCAGTGATGCTGAAAATGCCCAGTGCCTATTAGCAAACTCTTTGAAAAAACACTAAAGTTTGCTCACCTATCATTTTCCTCATGTGAAATCAGTAACAGTTTAACATAATTATTTTATTCAAGAATTAGTTAAAATCGCGATGGATTACGGTGATATATATGGCAGCGTCGTCCGAGGTTGGCTTGGGTCGAGGCTAGGATATTTCTTACCGACCCCGTCGACGTAGAAGCCATCCTGAATAGCCATGTCCACATCAACAAGTCCTCAGATTACAACTTCTTCAAACCTTGGCTTGGCGAAGGTCTCTTGATTAGTTCAGGTAATTTCATTTATATATTTAACCAGATCTGCTAAGATTGAGAGGGAAATGTACATAACGTCTAGTTGGTGAAGACTTTAAAATATTCTTTTATTTATAAGATAATGGAAATGTAAAAAAAAACGATGAATACTTTTTTAAACGTAATATGAAAAGCAAAAGATAAACAATTGTCAATCAAAAGATTTATGAATGGTTAGCACTGAATTAACTAAAGATCTTCGTTTTGAAAAAAAAAACTGTTAAATATACCTAGGGACATTATGTAAATAAAATATTATTCTATCCAGAATATCTTTACAAAAAAACACACTACCCAGGATCAAAATGGCGGTCACATCGAAAGATGATAGCTCCTACATTCCACATCAATATCCTGAAGTTCTTTGTCAGCGTCTTCAATCAAAACAGCAAATTAAAATGTTGTTCACAAAATGAGGTCAGAAGTGAGGAAAATATTTGATGTCCATGACTACATGAGCGAAGTCACTGTTGATATTCTACTTGGTAAGGTTTTCTTTTCTGTTTTGTATTACACTGATCAGTAAAACCAACTTTAATAAACTTATATCTATAAGTACTAAGTCATCGAAATATTAATTGAATGCTTAAGCAGACAACAAATTTATTAGAATTTAAACCATGGCGTTTGTTTGAGGGTATAGTAAGAGCAGGTCATTATGTATTGCAGAAACTGCAATGGGTATTGCGAGAAGAACTCAAGATAAGTCTGGATTTGATTATGCTATGGCGGTAATGGAGTAAGCATGAAGAACTTAATTAGTTTATGTTGTACTTTCTCTGCTGCATTGCAAATGTTCATTTCATAATTCTAAATTGCTATAAATATTTTGCAGTATGTGTGATATTATTCACCAAAGACATTACAAACTCTGGCTACGACCAAACTTTATTTTTAAATTTACATCATTTTTCGGAAAGCAAACTCAACTATTGAATATCATTCATGGGCTGACCAATAAGGTAACACATATTTTTATCATGTATACATCGTTGTGTATACCTTGCAAGATCTTACGCAATTGTTGTTTTGAACGCTATCGCATCATGTGCAATTTTAAGTGTAGGCCAAAGGATAACGCGAAAAATTACGCTTATTGCCTGTAAAAGATTTCTTGAAAAGCGACATGACCGCCAATAAATTGTCACTTTATTTTATTTTCCAAGGTTTTTGCCCAATGTAAATTAATTTAAATTTCTATCTACGTATGGACCTGTCAAAGAACAAAATTTAACCACTTTTATATAAATAAAATATTTTTTTTGTTAATAATTTCGAGGAGCTTTATAGCGCAATGGTTAAATCGCCTAGTCTGCAATTGCTAAGGTTAAGCCTCTTTCGCAAAGGCCGGTCATTGGATGGGTGACGAAACATTTATCAAATCGAGCTCCTCCGTGCAACAGCCGTTAGTCCCAGCTCCATTAGCAGTTGTTAGTAACAAACAATTCGCATTGGACCTGCATTGCGGCCCGTTCTCCTTATCCATCCATAAGGAAGGCTCGTGCTCTAGGAGCGGAGACATAATAATAAGGTGGTGGTGGAATAATAATTCCAGGAATGAGAATATCTCTAAACAAGCTAAATAAAATTATCACAAAATTTTCAACTAATATAGAGCTTTTAAGGATACCAAATACATGTACGACTTTTTATTCTTTACAGGTGATAAAAATGAAAAAAGTAGTCAGCTTTTCAAATAAATCGAAAGGTATCACTCCTCCTACTTTAGAAGAGTTGACTCGGGTATCTGACGTTAAAGGCAGTAAGTAGTAATGCTCCAAATGACGTTACGACTTCTACTGACAATGTATTTAACGGTTACCGTGATGATTTAGATTTTATTGATGAAAACGATGTTGGTATGTAATAATGAGTTTTTTGTCGTATTTTTTTAGAAAAACTTAGTACAACTGTTAAGTATATTTAATAGCCATAGATGTTAATAGCAAATAAATTAGGTAAGGGATTGCAAATTTTAATTGTTATTTCTTATGTGTTTTAGGTGAAAAGAGACGCCTTGCTTTTTTGGATTTGATGATCGAATCAGCTCAGAATGGCACAAACGAGATAACAGATCACGAAATAAAGGAAGAAGTGGATACTATAATGTTCGAAGTAAGATTTTCTTTTTATTGAAGTTAATAGGTTAAAGTCAAAATGGTGATAAACTATTAAAAAATAAGTTCAACTTATGACTTTTCAGGTATATCATTTCTTTCTTCGCTCTTTTTACTGATCAGGGTCATGATACGACAGCAGCCGGATCCAGTTTTGCTTTGTGTCTGTTGAGTGTCCATCAAGATATACAAGCGAAGGTGTATGATGAGTTGTACGAAATCTTTGGCGATTCTGATAGACCTGCCACCTTCGATGACACTGTTCACATGAAATATTTGGAAAGAGTAATTCTTGAGTCTTTGAGATTGTTTCCGCCAGTACCTATTATAGCAAGGGAATTGAAACAGGATTTGCAAATTGGTAAATATTTCATACATTTACTATCGGCACTTATTAAGATTGACTATTAACAAATCATATAAAAAATTGATTTGTCTGTGTTGAATGTGTTGTTTCATTATTTCAATATTTTCTAACATTATAGGCGTTTATAGTGACTGTTATGATAATTATTGACGTCTATTATTATCAATAAGTTTTTAGTTTTTATTCGACGGCTATTTATTTCTATCTGGTGCGTTAAGAGATGTTATATCTCACGTATGAGATGTTATATCTTATCAATCTACATCTGTAAAAGAAATAAGTTTCAGAGTTATATACCAAATTGTATTTTTAATCTTTACAGCAACCAATAATGACATTCTACCAGCCGGTTCTACGATTATAATAGGAACGTACAGAATACACCTCAGTCCGAAGTACTACAAAAACCCCGATGTCTTTAACCCAGATAACTTCTCACCAGAGAATACACAGAATCGACATTACTACAGCTACATACCGTTCAGCGCTGGGCCTAGGAGTTGTGTTGGTAAGGATCAATTTTAAAGGGTGTAAGTCCATTCGAAAAAGGACATTGATAGTAGGTTTCGAGTTTCCCTTGTAAACTCTTAACTATAATGGAAGCATTAAGTCTTTGACGAAGGCAATTTTTTTTTGTTTCCATCTTGTTATTAGTCATAAACTATAAGCAGATGAGATTGCCTCGCCTACTTATAGTTGATGTCTTTTGTAATATAATAGTTTTTAGTAAAAGTGGCAACGGACTGACTAGATTTTATATGCTCATAGATAAAGTTAAATGTTGTTTAGACTAAGAGAGAACCAACTCCAAGCGGGCTTAGCAGATGTATGTAAATTCGAACTTCTGCTTATTTATTCATGTTTAAATATTAGGTATTTTATTTAAATTACCATACAATTCAGTAATATTTTTGTCGTGTCAGTCATCGACTCATCTGTCATAGCCGTAAGTACTTAAACAATTCATACTTGTGTGAGTTGTAATCTTCATCATCATAGGCCTCCTACATGTTACGCCATTCTCTTCTGTTTTCAGCTTATCGAATCCAGGGTTTTTAATCAACCAGCTTTATATCTCTGGCCCATCTAGCAGGTGGTCGGCCAGCGCTCCGCTTGTCCGTCCTCAGCAGCCACTCCATGAAGGCTTTACTCCGCCGCCGGCTATCACAGATTCTCGCCACGTGTTCCGACCATCGCCGTTTGAGTTTCGCAATCCTGGACTTTCGTCTGATTTTTAATCTCAGTATTGCGAACTCGTTCGTTGTTAGGGTGGACATTGGACATGCCACATTGCTGAAAGATCTTGGTTTTCAGGCACCAAATACTGAGCCTTCTCCGTTAATATTTTTAGAATGTGGGGTCCTACTCGGTTTGGTTAGTGGTAGTGGTTCTTTGCCCGCCTGGCTCGCTACCGCCGTCTTAACTAAATGTCGTCATAACATCAATGCATGCAGCATTTTAAAATTAATATCAGATATGTATGTATAAAACAACGTTTATAATGTTTTAAGTTTCAATTATTTTATTTTCTTTCACTTTGGTTTATACCTTAATGTATTCTTACAACAAACTAATGTCATAAGTGACAGAAGAGAAAATTAATGCTAGAGGATGCTGCATTTCCTTTTGTAACTTAATCCCCCTGATTTGTAATTTAGAACTTAAAATATAATTCTTATTTGGGGGAGGCTTTTGCCTAACATTGTGATATGTGACAAATAAGCGTTTTAAAAACTATTTCATTAGAAATGTACAGACGCCTGCACATCAACCTATCCAAAACTGTCAAATTTCTTCAATACAAAGTCAACCATATGACTTAAGGATAAAGTTCAAAGTCTATTGAGGAAATTTGACAGTTTGTGGTAGGTTGATGTGCAGGCGTGTGTACGTACTCATTATGAGACATGTCGTGGAGCTGTGCTTTGACTTCATACTATTTATAGCCGCAATCCTTCCTTTCATTGACCGAGTGAAATGTGATAGAACACGAAGTGTATTATACAGGTTCTCAATTAAGTATTTGACGGCGCTTCTGTATTAAAGATACCATGGATCTCAAGCCATAGTGAAGCGAATGGTACTGGCAGTTATCATACTAATATTATAAAGAGGAAAGCTTTGTATTTTTGTGTGTAACAAATAAACACAAAAACTAACGGACTGATTTAAAAAATTCTTTCACCATTAGAATGCTACATTAGCGCTGAGTAACATAGGCTATATTAATAAAGAAATGTCCACCCGTGCGAAGCCAGGACGGGCCGCTAGTTCAGAATAAGTTGGATAATCGTATTGCATCTGGCACAGTAAAATATAATAATAACACAATAATAATAATATAATAATACATTATAAAAGTGAATACATATATTTTAGAATATAATATTAAATTTAAAAACCTTGGATGTATGGGCTAACCCCTGTGCCGTGTGTCCTGCTTCAGAGAAGTTGTTGTTAGGCCACATGTGGGCCACATGGACAGCCACAGCTAAACTTGAGCTCATGACGTGGCAAGCGAAGCGGATGGAAGTAGACTTAGTGGGCCGCTATGGAAGTCAGGAAAAAATGAGGGAAGGAGGAAAAAGAATTGCTTGCCTCTACGGCAGTGGGACGCGATCTCAAACCTGCGCCAAGCAAGACGTGCAGAACGAGCGCAGGTAAATCACGAAATAAACCGATGATTGTACATCAATCAGTGCCTAATTATTTCTCCTCGCCCGTTAACCTAGGATAAAAGACCTAAAGATGGAAGAACTTAACACCCGTGTGCCTACTATCCAACTCATGGACTAATAATTAGTCCATAATCCAAGTGAATAGAAATATCAATTCAAAGTATCAATGCAAAAAAACCTTTTTAATTACAACGACAGCGCCTATAACTTTAGAAAAGCAATATTTCCATTATTTATTTCTGCTTCACGGCCGTTCATTTACTCCTTGCAGTTCAGTGAAGGCAAATACGCAAAGCAGAATATTAATGTTAAGTTAACCAATCTGTAACGGAAAGAGGCGAAAAGAAAAAGGTGGAATATATTTAGGAAAAAGAGACAAAGTAAAAAATATAATTATAATATTTTTTTATTTTTTTGAGAGAGATTGCTGATTGCCGCTGCGGCATTTTCAGCTTCACTGGGCTTTATTATAATAAAACTACCTGTCACGAGTATAAATATACTTACCAGGTAGTTTCAAAACATTTGCTTGATATGTATATTTTTGTAACGAAATAAAACTATTTTGATATTTTTTTTGATTTGAATAAAAGATAATAATAACATAAAACATACCACATCAGCAATAACGAATAAATAGTATGGGGAAAAGTATATTATAATACAAAAAAGTAGTATTGACTCCGTAACACAAACCATCGACGCTATACAAGTGTTTAATTTATTTAATTACTAACTTTTTAATTATTTAAAAAATTATTGCTTCTATTCTATTTTCAACAACTTTTTATTCTACCGACAGTATAAAATTAGAAGTTATTGCCATATTGTTTTCTGAAGTTGCAGGTACCGTGGTGACGGACCCTGCAAAGGGTTCGAAACGTCAGGATAAACAGTAAATAAGTAATGTGTAAAATAAACTCGAGTGGATCCGTAAAAGTTGTTTCATTTCAGTTATTGCCATGTTAAGAAACACTGCACTTACTTTTGAGATATAAATGGGATAAGTGGTGCCAGTAGTCAAGTAATTATCTACAGTGCATCTATTTTCTCTCTCTTTTCTTTTCTCTTTTCTCTCTCAACAAACTTCGTGTTTCGGCTGTCGTCGAATTTCTATCATTTATAGAGTGTATAGAGTTGTTACTACTCCTTTAATTTATTATTCATTTATTATACGAGTACAATGATGGGAAATACTATTGTGCCATATGTAATTGATTTCGGATTTATAGTTTTACAGCTCTATATCACAGTATAAGGCAGGAATACTTCGTCCTTAAACTGTGCTCGTAGTTCACACGAAAAACAGAACAACAATAAAGTACGTGGTTCTGTATACAAATTATTAGACATGAAAAATCAATGGGCAAAATTAATGGGCATAAAAATTTATATATATTTGGTTGCATTCGTAAATACGATGATTACCAAGAGACATTAAGAAAATAGAAGCACTTTATGTAACTTTGTTTACATCTCTCTCTGCTCATCTCTTTACTCCATCCTGTTGATGAAATAGAAAATTGAATAACACAATTGACCTGCGTAGGCAATGAGTAGGTATTATCTTTGACCTTAAGACTGCGCCGTCCGTAAGTGACAATAGTGTCAAACTGTCAAATAAGTAACCTGCAGCGGCGGCGGTCTAGTAGTGTGCGTGTTACGCACACTGCATCGACTCCGATCCTCTAAATGACACCACACATTTACAGAATACACTAAACATGCACACCAGTTTAGGCCCAAGACACCGTACTCGTAGAACAAGGGTACGAAGAACCGGTTCACACTCGCTCTACACCAGGTACAAACATGTACCTGGGCGCTTCTCTCCTCCTCCACGGCCCGGTCAACCCGAGCCGAGGTCCGTGCCTTTAGAGGCGCCCTCGGGTTGCTCCGCTCCCCGATCCGATCCGAACCCTTCGGAGAATCTAGTAGGGCACGGGGACGCGCACTAGTGCGCGATGCCGTTCCCTCTAGTAAACCTCCGAAGGTGATTCGTTTTACACGGCTTGAGGGACCCTTTACGTTCCTCGCCGCCCCCAAAAAAGCCCGGTGAAGCTGAAAATGCCGTAGAGGCAATCAGCAATCTCTCTCAAAAAAAAAAACTGCATCGATAAATCCATTCAAGCTCTCGACAAACCAAGTAACTCAGGATATAGAAAAAGTCACATAGCTTTATTTCTCGTCGAGCAATGTACTCTAGTCCATCCAGCGCCTGCACTAATATTGTTGAGAGACAATTTACAATCCAGCCTTAGCTTGCTGTCACAAAATCTATAATTAAAAATATCTTCACTTGTTCTTTTTCTTCCTTTTTCCTAATGTTCTACTTTTAAACTCAGGTCACGTCACGTCGTGTGCCACAGGGCTGCCCGAAGCAAGGAGTCCCGATCACAATAGTACCTACCTTATGTATTAGTAAAAGTGGTTAGAAACCTAATCATTTATCGCAATACTTTCAAAATGAGATCCAAAAAATGGATTCCACGGTAGTTGCTCAACATTTGCAATTAGAACATTTTTAAACGGACTAGCGGATTATTTATTTATTTATTTATATTTTGTCGAGAATATGTCGAGAAAAATATGACTTAAGTAGGTACATTGTACGATTAAGCAGTAATCCCAAACAAAGAGGTACACAATCATAATAGGTAGAATACTGTCACTTAATTATTAATCTAATTAACTTTTACAATTTCGACCATGACTTGCGAACGCTCGTTGTGATTCGAACGTAAAACAAAACACTATCGCTTTTCAATAAAAACTTAAAGAGGTTGTATGTCTTTTCATTTCTGAATGAGTTGTGGCCAGTTGCACACACCCATACCACATGCCCATACCACATGAGTACCTAATGTGTATGGGACACCCAAATTTACAACAATTAAGAACTTATTTTTTAAATTCGTACTGGGCATTACATTTCGAACATTTGATGCTGTTAGGCTTTATGGATAACTCAGGTACAAAGGTCGTCATCGTATTAGATAATCACTAACAGATTATTGCTAGCACAATTAAATATAGCATCTAAGTAATTCGTGCATGGTTAACACGTAATCAAACGAAGGCTCTACTGATTTCTCTTGAATCTTTTTATTTACTTTAGAGCAGTGTGATGTACGACACGTCATGTACTCCGGCTATTTTTGTTTTAAATAATTTTTAACACCAACCTAGTTTCAAAGTGTTCATAATATCGATCTTCTAAACCGAAAACAATTGACAATTAATTGTTATTTATCACAAGTGATTCATGGAAAACGAAGAGTGTTACAATATTGTGTGGTTAATTTTTTAATCACAGGTATGTTCTTTAGTAGGTATTACCTATACTTTTATATTTTATTAAACCAGTTTCAATAAAGTAGTATAAAAATTGAAAAGTCTAAAAAGTGTTTCAATGTTCTCTCTTATTTGTGTTAGTAAATTAAATATATTTTATCTTTTAGTGATCATTATTTTTTTGAAAAACGGATCTGCGATTGACTCTGAGCATCTTTAGAGTTTTCATAGGGTGAACGCTACCCGTACCCAAGAAAAAAGCATGTCGACTGTCTCTGATAAGGTACAAGACCAGCAGGTCACTAATGATCGCTTAGTCTTCTACTTGTTGGTTATTTTAACTTCTGGCCTGTGGCTGCTATATAGAAGACAACAGAGGTCGAGACTATACAGACTTGGCAACAAAATACCTGGTCCTATTGCTGTACCGATATTTGGAAATGCCCTCTTGGCACTCGGGAAAAAGCCCTCTGGTAAGTTATTTTAATCTTTAGCAGTTAATTTAGGGCGACAAAGCTCAGTAGTATACGTATATGGTGGAGTGATGAAGACCGCGTATCAGCAAACGTAGAGTAGGACGTCCTTAAGAGTAGGTGGAGCGAAGATCTTCGCAAGGTGGCTGGCAAGAGCTATATGAGATTAGCCGCGGATCCTGCTCAGTGGTGTCTTGGAGAGGTTTAAGTCCAGCAATAGTAGATGATACATGCATAATCTAAATTGAGTGAGCTCTAGATTCACCAAAGTTAGTTTTTCATATTGAAAAAATGTAATGTTTTCTTTCTCGAAATAGTTGTGCGTTCTAATTTTAATGAAAACAATTCTTATGATTCAAGAATTAGTTAGAACCGGCATGGGTTACGCCGATAAGTATGGTGAAGTGGTTCGTGGTTGGCTGGGGCCGAAGCTGATCATCTTCCTTAGCGACCCCGTTGACGTAGAAGTCATCCTAAATAGCCATGTTCACATCAACAAGTCTTCAGAGTACAACCTTTTTAAACCCTGGCTTGGTGAAGGCCTCTTGATTAGTTCAGGTAAGTTTTACTTTAGTTTGGACGGCTCTCTAAGAACGATGATTTCATACTTAGTGTACATATCCTCTTGTATGGATGACTTTATAGTAAGGACATAACAATCTTTACTGTTGCAATATTTTTAATAATTTTAAATTACTTCAACAAAATTCATTATGATGTAATTAATCATGTTGAGCCTTAAATCCAAAATATCCTTACAAAATAAACACACTCCACAGGATCAAAATGGCGGTCACATCGAAAGATGATAGCTCCCACATTCCACATCAATATCCTGAAGTCCTTTGTCAGCGTCTTCAATCAAAACAGCAAAAATGTTGTTGACAAAATGAGGTCAGAAGTGGGGAAAACATTTGATGTCCATGACTACATGAGCGAAGTCACTGTTGATATTCTACTCGGTAAGGTTTCTGTTTCCAAGTCAGGGACAACTGATTATTAGAATCGACCTTAATAAAATAATGCGTCGGCGTATAGTGCACACAATGCAAAAGTCATCGAAATATTCATTGAATGCTAATTTGATGACATTGTTAAATTAGTGCATGCAATTAAGCCGTGGTTTGGTTAAGGGTATGGTGTAAACAAATATGCTATAATGACATTGTATGTTACAGAAACTGCTATGGGTATAACAAGAAAAACTCAAGATAAATCTGGATTCGATTATGCTATGGCGGTTATGAAGTAAGGAAGAAGTTTTACTTTATATTGTAACAAGTATATTGTCTTTACTTTGGCTTTTTAATTGGCTAATGCGAAAGTTGCATTAGATTTATACTCACCATAATTGCTAGTTTTTTATTTTTTTTATTTCTAAATGTGTATACATACTTTCAGAATGTGTGATATAATTCATCAGAGACATTACAAATTCTGGCTTCGACCAGATATTCTTTTTAAATTTTCATCATTCTTTGAAAAGCAAATTCAACTACTGAATACCATTCACGGGCTTACTAATAAGGTAACACAGTTTTTGGTTTATGCACATATATAATTATAAAAACAATATAAATATTAAATAAATAAAAAGTTATAAGTATATTTAATAATATAAAATATATATTTTTATATTATACAACTTTATACAAATAGTCTTAATCTGTCTAATATATATATAACTTCCAAAGATATTAAGGTCAAATTGCGTTTCAGTAATCATTATTTACGTTACAGGTTATAAAAAATAAAAAATTTATCTACCTTTCAAATAAATCGAAAGGTATAATTCCTCCCTCTATAGAAGAATTGACACAGGTATCTAATGAAACAAACAGTGATAAGCCCCGAAATTGTGTTACGTCTGATGCTGACAATGCATTTAAGGGATATCGTGATGATTTAGATTTTATTGATGAAAATGATGTTGGTAAGTTATGTAATTAATTTTTGTTCGCATTTATTTTTAAAGAAACCTATAGAGCTTTAAATAAGTTATTATAATAGCAGATATAATACTTAACACTTATAAAATTCTTTTCATTTTGTTAATGAACGTAGAATAACATGAGCAAGTAATCGAAATAAATTAGTTAATTTATTTCATAAATTTTAGGTTAATATCTCGAAGGAAACTATCTTTATTAGAGCTATTTATTTATTTTATATTTTTTAGGTGAAAAGAAACGTCTTGCCTTCTTAGATTTGATGATCGAATCTGCTCAGAATGGCACAAACGAGATAACAGATCACGAAATAAAAGAAGAAGTGGATACTATAATGTTCGAAGTAAGATTTTCTTTTTATCGAAGTGAACTAATAAGAGAGGGAATGGTGATAAAATGTGTCATTAAAGTTCTTCTTTTACTTAAGCAATAAGAATATTTTGTTAAGTGAAAATAACTATCCCAATAAAGTTATAACTTCTTATTTCTTCTTTGTTTTGTCGATCAGGGTCATGATACAACAGCAGCTGGATCCAGCTTTGTTTTGTGTCTGTTGGGTGTCCATCAAAATATACAAGCGAAGGTGTATGATGAGTTGTATGAAATCTTTGGCGACTCTGACAGACCTGCCACCTTTGATGACACTGTTCACATGAAATACTTGGAAAGAGTTATTCTTGAATCTCTAAGATTGTTTCCGCCAGTACCTGCTATAGCAAGGGTATTGAAACAGGATTTGACAATTGGTGAGTTTTATGTTTCATACATTGATTATTGGTAGTTACTTACTTAACTTACTTACTTACTTTTAGGTATTAAGTTCGACTATAATATATTTTTTATTTGATTGAAATATTTTTCTCTTGATTTAACGTTTCGGAATTTTCTAATAATTAAGTCGTGATATTTGTTCTACTCAGTAACTTCTCAATAAATTATTGACGTCTATTATTTTCGTGGAGTTTCTAGTTTTACAACCATTTATTTCGCGTGTAATAAACAATAACATTTTATATTTTTATGCCAGATTTAAAAAAACTGTTTTAGGGCACCAAACCTATCTTATCTTTAATCTTTACAGCAACCAAGAATTACGTTCTGCCAGCCGGGGCTACGGTTGTAATTGGGACGTACAGAATACACCGCAGTCCAAAGTACTACAAAAACCCCGATGTCTTTAACCCTGATAACTTCTTACCAGAGAACACACAGAATCGACATTACTACAGCTACATACCGTTCAGCGCTGGGCCTAGGAGTTGTGTCGGTAAGAGACGAAATAGTTTAAAGTGTACTTCAAATTACACTGCCAGTCGGTTCTGTTTGTCATAGTCCTTGTGGAATAAAAGCTTATAGTTCAAGAAGACGACGGCAACGTACTTCCTTGAGAATTATTTACAAACACCATTATCCATTTTAACTATTATTATAAATTCAATTTATTTTAAACTGAGTATGGGATCGACGAGATTAATTGCGCAGAAATTTAAATACAATTACAAAGCCATAAAGCGACAAACCGCGCACGCGGTGTCGCCGAAACCCAAAATCCAAATGAGGTTGAAATTAGGTACCGTAAAAAATTGGTAGATTATCAAAAAACGGTAGATTTAAAACATTGGTTTTTTCATTTAAATAATGTATTTTAAAAACATAAGGTTTAAACAATGTTGTTACAACCAACATAAAATAAAATCTTACAAAAGAGACCCTCTTATTTGTTACAATAAAATGTCTACTATCGGTAGAAAATCGATAGAGTCGGTAAATAGGTATAGTTTTCGGTAAAAATACCGAAAAATCGGTAGGTTCGGCAACATTGCGCGAACGGATGTTAATCTTTTTAATGTACTAGCGGCCGTCCCGGCTTCGCACGAGTGGACATTTTTTTTAATATAGCCTATGTTACTTAGCAGTAATGCAGCATTCTAATGGCGAAAAAATTTTTAAATCGTTCCAGTGGTTTTTGAGTTTATTCGTTACAAGCCGAATATACATAAAGTATACAAAAGCCGAGTATACAAAAACACAAAGCTTTCCTCTTTATAATATTAGTTATATTATTAGTAAAAGTTAATCATAATTAACTTTTGCTAATTTATGAAAATCAAATTTTTGTTTATTTAAAATGTCTTGCATTGTAATAGCATTATATCAATTGTTGTCGGGCCAGTCATCCACTCAGCTGTCATTTAAACAATAGCACTTGTTTACAGTTGAGTAGAAATAGTTTTAATTTCTAAGAAACTTCTGTATGTCTTTTAAGCTGTCATTTAAACAATAGTACTTGTTTACTGTTGACTAAAAATAGTTTCGATTTCTATGAAACTTCTGTATGTCTTCTGACATTTCTTTACCTAATATATTACTAGGTACTCATAAATAAAATAATTTAACAATGCTGATGGTGTAGCGCAACATGTTGATACTAGTAAAACAGTATCTTTAGATTTTGTGACAATGATGTTAGAAACTGTGAAAATAAATTATGTTTCTTTCAGGTCGTAAATATGCCATGTTGAAACTAAAGGTGCTATTGTCTACGATATTGCGACACTACAAGACGACATCAGACATTCCAGAAAGTGAATTTGTTTTACAAGGAGACATAATTCTAAAGAGAGCCGATGGCTTCAGAATCAAAATTGAACCCAGGAAAAGGGCCTCGTAGTCTGGATAAGAAGGAATAAACAAAGACTTAATAAATGTGCTAAGTTGAATTAATAGAGCTCTAATTCCATAGCTCTAATTTAAGATGATGGTGACAAGTCGTTATGATTATATGATATATCGTTAGTTATGGTTATAGATTTTACTCGGTCAAGGATTGATTGTTTGTTTAAATAGAATTAAAGTATTTCATGATGTATCTTTATTTAAATCTAAGTGTTAAAGAAAAAAATATTATTTTATAATTAATGGCATTAAAAATTATTGATTGTATTGTTTTCGTTTTATTTACTCATGAGTACTAATATCCTATATATCCTATAATATTCATTACAGGTACAACTCAGCTAAACAAATACATACACAGGTCATAAATTCTGTCACATGTTTAATATAAAATAATTGAGACAAGTTTATTCATTATGTAACCATTTATATACCAAAATGAACTTAACAAAACATAGATTCTTATGACAATAACGTTTATTCAAAATGACCTCCGTGATTTTGAATACAGGCCTTCAATCTGCGCGGCCAGTCGTCTATCGCAGCACGAACGAGGTTCATGTCAATATCGGCGGCTGCCTTAATCAAGGATGTCTTGAGTGACTCCAAATTGGGATGAGGCTTTGAACACGCCTTTTCCTCCAAGTGTTGCCATATCTTGTAATCTAACGGACTCAAATCTGAACTGGAGGAGGGCCAGTCTTCGTGCCGGATGAAGCCGATTTCACACGCCGCCAGCCAGTCTTGTGTGCTCTTCGCTCTATGAGCTGGCGCCGAATCTTGTTGGAATACCCAGTGCCTGTTATTGAACATGGTATGAGAAACAGGTTCCACAAGGTTCGTCAGAACTGTATTTTGATACACAACTGCATTCGTTTTTACACCTTTCTCACAAAAATGTACCTCTGTTAAGCCCCAATAAAAAAACTCCCAACCATACCATGAGCGAGGATGGAAAATTACCTCGTTGGACACGCGGAATACGGTTGCTCGCTTCTTCACTACTGTGTACCTTATACCTTATACCTTATCATTTTGTTTATTGTAGCTCTATTCTACGGTAAAAATTTTTTCATGCGAAAAAAGAATTTCCCGATATTTTTTTCCGCGTACCGCTTCAACAAAGCGCGGCATCTCTTCAGTATCAGGTCCATTAGATGAGCATTCAAACGATGTCCTATTTTTCTTCGATATGCCCGAAGCCCTAAGTCTTCATTTAACACCCTATTCACCGTGGTTCTGTTTAACCCTATCTGAAGGGCCAACAGTTTCTGCTTACGTTTGGGATTTCTTTGAATTCGCGCCTTCACAGCTTTTATCACTGCTGGAGTCCTAACAGACCAAGGGTGACCACTTCTTGACCTGTCATCTACACTAGAGTCTTCATTGTATCGTTTGATGGTACGATAAACGAATCTTTTGATTAAATTCAAATTTTTCAGTATGTCAAAAAATTTAATTGGCGCGTAACCGCAACGATTCAACGCAATAACTGCAACACGGTCTTCTTTAAGCGTCTACTCCATATTTAAAAATGAGTAAAATTCTAAAAAGTATACATTTTTATTTTCATGAACAATTCGAAATTCAAATTCAATAAACTTTTTTGTGGCCAGCATTCTAAAAGAAAAGTTTTTACTGTGTGACAACACTTACAATACAATTTTGAAAAAGTGATGAAGAAATCCGTCATATTATTGTTTAAATAACTTTTCAAAATAAAAGTTTGTCAACAATAAAAATTTGTTTGCGCAAAATGTATACTTACTGTAAGAATTTAATGAACATAGTTAAGCATACTCAAGTGATCCTTGATTTTAGTAATGACGTTAAGATCAGTTGTATGTTTACCGATGAAGTACTTGTTCACATTACATAAGGCTTACTTTGGCTTACAAAATAAATTTAGTTTTGAGAAACAGGTCGCCTGACCCGGCTTGTCTTCTGACAAGGTGTAGGTTCATATAACCTCACTCTTGGAATCATTTCAAGACACATCTGAATTATGTATGTATGTAGTATGTTCTGGTGAGTTATATAAGGTAATTAGAAAAATACGTTAACTGGTTGGCTATATATTGTTAGAACCTAAGCCAAATATTTTTTTGAATTTTTATCAATAGTTATACTTTCGTAAATATAAATAAGATTCATGTAACGGGGAAAAGATTTTTTTAATTTAAAAAAACATATTTTTCTAGCAGAAATATTAAATAATTTTTGAAATTAAGATACACTGTATCTATATACGATTTACTAAAGGTGTCGCTTTCTTTCTATGACAATATATTGTAAGAATGTGGATATTTGAGAATATGATGTTTTGCGAATATGATGTTTTGCTTTTATGATATGCAGCGACGGAGCCATTTAACCGTCTCGTCCGGGAGATAATTAGAAGTTTCAAACAGTTCATAGACATTATACGAGTAAATGGTAATGGTATACATATTGTGTAAGCTTCAACAAAATTGTGACCTAGTTTTAAATATAAGTAATACTCTTCATTATATATAGTAAACCAGTATTTTGTAGATGCTGCAATTGCCTGTTATTGTGTTTACACTGTACTACGTTTAATATAAAATATTATGAATTTAAAAAGAAAGAATTGGTGTAAAATTGTGGCAGTCTTCATCATTTGATATTAGCTTAGTTAATGACGATAATACATACGACATACGTTTTATTTATAGACTCCATACGTAATTCCAAAGATATCTTCACACGAGAGTAGCTTGACAGGTGTCCGATTCGAACCCCATTAAGAGGAAACACTAAGGTCAACTGAATTGAAAAATATGTATGAAAAGTAGACAAAATCAACGTTTCGTAGTCCCCTGATTCCTCCTCTAAAACTGGACTGGATGTTCAAAACACCGAAAATTAAAATATCGATTGTATCGAAATATCTAATTGTTATACGAAATTGTTATACCTAAGCTAAAATGTCTAAGATTGAAATACCAAGTGATTAAAATATCGAATGATTAAAAATATCGATAGTCATTATAGCTAATTTCCTAAAGCTAAAAAATTTCCACGAGCAGGATTTGAACCTGCACCCTTCTGACATACCGGTTCTGGTGCTGTTCCAATTGAGCTATCGTGGTCCTTACCAGCCCGTCGAAATTATTCAACACTATTTACTATTTTACTTTGAAAAAAACTTTGTTTCGCAACAAAATTTGCGGTAAAATTATATAAACAAAATAAAAACATTTTTTAAATAGCTTGCCTACTTCTTAACTGATCTTTAGTGTTTGTAAAATTATTATGATCAGATGTTAATGACGGTAGTTGTTGAAATTGAATAGGCGCCTTTGGCTTTCAAAGTAAAAAAGTAAATAGTAATAATAATTTTTCAACATTTGTGATTTTGTAATTTGTTTCGCTACAAAATTTGCGTTAAAATTATATAAACATAACAAAAACATTTTATAAATAGCTTGCCTACTTCTTAACTGATCTTTAGTGTTTGCAAAAATATTATGATCAGATGTTAATGACGGTAGTTGTTGAAATTGAATAGGCGCCTTTGGCTTTCAAAGTAAAAAAGTAAATAGTGTTGAATAATTTCGGCGTGCTGGTTAGAACCACGATAGCTCAATTGGAACAGCACCTGAAGGGTGCAGGTTCAAATCCTGCTCGTGGATTTTTTTTCAATATTTGAGTTTTTGTAAATATCGTTGTTTAGGACATTAGATACATTTCTGTGTTAAATACTCTGTACTTCGATATTATGGTCTTTCGATGTTACTTTTGTAGATAATTAGATTTTCGATATATTGGACGTAGGTTATATAACCATTCGACAATATAAACTGTCGTTATTTCAATTTTCAATATTATGAACATCGATATTTTACACGTAGGTATTTTAAATTTTGATATTCAAATATGTACCATCGAGATATTCTAATTCGGTCACCAATCCGCAAACCCGAAATAGCGATAGTTGTTCAATTAACAATATCGTAACACGCAAGAATCGATAGCAAACCATCGAGGTTTTGAAAATTATTGACTGCCGAATACAAACATCTCTTTTAGCACCTTAACGAAATTATTAATATAAAATTTTCATAAAATTTGCATATGTCAAAGGTCATCGCAATAAAAATGACAAATATGCAAAACAGTAGTTTGTACCGTGTTTCCTCAGTTTCAGGGAGCAGGTCTCTTTAAACGGGTAAGCAAAACCAATTGTCATTGTAAATTTTAATTTTTAAAATAATTTTATAAATAGGTACTTACTTACTATTTATTATTTTGTGTTCAATTTAATTTTGATAGAAGTATTTTTTTATATAGGTATCTATCTTTTGGTTTTCATGGTGTCGCCATCTCCGAGGTCCCGGGTTCGATCCCCGGTCGGGTCAATTTAGAAATTATTGTTTTTCTAAATTGTCTCGGGTCTGGGTGTTTTCTATGTATAACAAGTATGTATTTAAGTATTTTAAGTATGTTTATCCGTTGTCTAGTAACCATTTAAAGAGTTTCATAACTAAGCTTCTCTTGGGCTAGATAATTGGTGTTAGTGTAGAAAAGTTTATTATTATTGTTTATCTGTTATAAAATAAACGCAATATATTTATTTATTGATGTAGTTAACAGCTAAGCAAATAATTTACATTATTATTGATTTGTTAATAGGCTATTTTGGCGAAAGTAGGTTTCATATCAGACTAGTAAAAGCTACACCAAAACGAATACCGTAATAAAAGTAAATACGACCAATCGTCACCAGCTCAATTTTTTTATGTCCCCACTGCTGGGGCACGAGTTTCCATACACCACCATATAACATATAACACCATAATGAGCCATAAACCAACACGCGGGCCCATTGTGGATTTGTGGTTGTTAACGACTGCTAATGTAGCCTGGACCATCGGTTTTACGTGCCTTCTGAAGCATAGAAGAGTTCGAGATGGAAATTTTTGGTCACCCATCTAATGACCAGCTTTTGCGAAAGTGGCTTAGCTTCAGCAATCGCACACTAAGCGCCTTTAACACTGCGCCATCAAACACTACAAATTCAATAGTTTAATGTATAACAGTGGCTGTAGTAAAAGAAGTGAGAAAAATTAAAAACAAATTGGGAAAGCATTGACGGAAAAACAAAAGAGGGTGTCAGCCATTATATTTTAATATTTTTATATGCCTAAATAACTAAAGGGAAGTGTTCTTTTATTTTATTTTGAAACACTACGTAATGTACGAAGTGCTGGTATAGCGTGAGTTCGTAAAAAAAATCTTGCCTTTTTTGAGACATAACCTGTGTGTATGTATTTTTTAAAATAGTATTTAAAAAAATATATAAATGACGAAAAAAAAGGTTTTTTTTTTAAGAAAACGTTAAAATAATACAACATAATAAAAATAAATGAAACATGAGAAATTAGAGAAGTGTTAAATTACCACAAGTCGACGTGTAGGTACGTAGTGTATTGGACGCGACATGTAAATTAAACTGTGTACTTAATAAGAAAATTATTATTGTAAGATAATTCTGGAAACACTTGGCGAAATATTGTAGGTATTTAAAGACCATATTCGAGGCTGACAACACACGACTTCTGGGATTGAAACTGGCATAACAAAATTTCAGCAAAATGTCGGTAGTACTAGAAGACCCCCAGGGAGGCTTCAGCCCAGCGAAAATGGTGTTCTACCCTCTAGTGGCTATGGTGACAATCCTATGGTTCTACCACCGATGGCAGCAACAGTCGAGACTGTTCATGCTAGGCAATAAGATCCCGGGCCCTGAAGGCTTGCCGTTCTTAGGAAACGCGCTCATTGGACTTGGGAAAAAACCATCAGGTATGTTAAGCGTTAATTAATATACTGTAAATTGCAATGTAATAGTTGGCATCATGTAAGTAGTATAGATTACAGTATAGTGTGTACTACAGTCATGCAGTTAAAATTTATAATTAATCATATACCCCCGTATTAATAAACAAAGTGTAGGCTTGGAGTAGTTACTTCGTGTTTTGTTCCCGTCATGTAAACTTCATTTCATATTAGAGTAAAAGAGACAAAACACGGAGTAACTACTTCAAGTTTACACTTTGTTTATTAATAAGCCCCCTTAAGTTTAACTTCAAAGTTTGAAATGCTCGTGTCTATAAGCGAGGTCATACACGAGTCACATATATTTCAAGTCAACACATCTTATGGTATGTAATTTTCTAACATTCACGTTGAATTTGCTCTAAAGCAGATGAAAATCAACATTTCAAAAATGTTAATTGGACTCAATTCGAAAATTAGCTAAAAATCCGAATTACTTTTCTTTTTAAAGCATTTGCTGTAAACTTAAAAGGGTTTCGACAAGCTGTGAATGAAACACCGTCAGGAGTTTTCTAGAGGGATTGGCATCACGAACTAGTGCGTGTCCCCGTTCCCTAGAAGGGGTTAGGGGTTCAGACCGGGGCCCCTCGCCCCCTGGTTGTTATTTTATTAAAACCGCCTCTGTGGTCTAGTGGCTAAGACCACCGGTTTAGACCCAGATGTCCCGGGTTCGATTCCCAGCGGGGGTACATGTGTGTGTACTCGGTTGGGTTGGTGGTAGAGCTTGTTTGTCCGCCTGGCTAGCTACCACCATATTATCTAAATATGTCGCCGTAACAACAATGTTTGTAGCATTGTTGTGTTCCAGCAGCTAGAGATAAGATAGCCAGTACCTCACTAGTTGAGGATCCCGGGTGAAGTGCGCTTCCATCATTGGCCTTATCATCACTTAACATCAGGTGAGATCAAGGCACTGTGCTTACCCGTTAATATAAAAAAAAGAAAAACATGACTATTTCATTTATGTTTCAGATATTATGCAACTTGCCCTAGACTACGCACAGGAGTACCTCAGCGTGGTTCGCATTTGGATGGGTTCTAACCTAATTGTCTTCCTCACCGACCCTGACGATGTTGAAGTGATATTGAACAGTCAAGTGCATATTGACAAAGCCACCGAATATAGATTCTTCAAACCATGGCTTGGAGAAGGCCTTCTGATAAGCTCAGGTAAGTTGGCATTTTAGAGAAAAATAAAGGAAAAACGTTTATTAGCACACCGACACTGGAGAATAGGAAATACAAAGAATTAATATAGACAAATACTTTTATTTATTTTTTAAATTATCAGCATTGTTTTTACTTATTAAATAAAGGTACCTTTTACCTTATCAAAGAGAAGACAATCTAAAAGGCAATCGTCTCCATAAAATATCAGTTTTAAATGCTTTTGGCTTCGGCTTTTGGCCTGGATGGGAACATCACACCCTCTTACCCACTTTAAACAATGTTAGCAACCCGTTTGTGCTACTTTATGATTGAAGAGAAACTTATCATTTATTCGATGTCCATGGTCAAGTTCCGATTGGTTCACGTTACCATAACATACTTCAGGTCTTTGGCTTTGGCTTTGGCTTTCAAAGTAAAAAAGTAAATAATGTTGAGTAATTTCGGCGGGCTGGTTAGGACCACGATAGCTCAACTGGGAGAGCACCTGACCCGGTACGTCAGATGAGTGCAACTTCAAATACTGCTCGTGGAAATTTTTTCAACATTTGTGTTTTTGCAATTTGTTTTGCAACAAAATTTGCGTTAAAATTATATAAACAAAACAAAAACTTTTAATACTTTAAGGTTTTAATTGGATATTAACCAATTACAGACTACGAAGTATGCAAATTTCCGCAAAAAAGAGAACCTTTTAGACTAATAGAATTAGATTAGAAAATTAGAAATTACAGTATTTTTTACTTGATCTTCTCAAAACAGGTGCGAAATGGAGGTCTCATAGAAAAATGATCGCCCCAACATTCCACATCAACATATTGAAGTCCTTCGTCGGTGTTTTTAATCACAACAGCAAAAATGTAGTCGAAAAAATGAGGTCTGAAGTGGGAAAGGAGTTTGACGTCCACGATTACATGAGTGGAGTCACTGTCGATATTCTACTTGGTAAGTAAATCCAATATCACTAGTTCATTTTAGTTCCACTGCTGGGTCAAGAGCCTTCCCTGTGGATGGAAACACAATAGGGAGAACGGGCCTTAAACCACGACGCGTGCCCAGCGCGGATTGGTTGTTGTAACCGATTGCTATTGTAACAGGAACCAACGGCTTTACTTACTTCCAAGCACGGAGGAGCTCGAGATGACACTTTTTAGTCACCCATCAGATGACCAGCCTTTGCGAAAGATACTTAACTTCAACAATCGCAGACTGAGCGCGGTTACCACTGCGCCATAGAGCTCCTCGAACCCCAATATACCGTTATAATATTATTGTATCTTTATTAACACTAACTTCTACAACGTGTAACAAAAAGGTGTGGTCAAATTGAAAAGATCCAAAGTGTATCCCATCTACAACTTGTATGTGTTGTTATTAAGACATCAGGCGCGCATTGCAAGCAGCAGTGGTCATAAATGTTAGTACACAGAGGTTACTAAACCACTAGGGCTGCCTGCGACTTGTTTATTTTGATGTGACGTCACATATTCATAACAGAAATATTTAATTAAAAATGGCATAACAAATTAAAGTTAATAGTTATGTGTTAGTAACTCTGCATATAAGATCGGCTACACTTTGAATCTTTTTATTTTGACCACACCTTTCTAAAAACATTAGTACCCACAAAAAAGTGCCAGAGTTCAATACGAAGGAACCAGTCGGCAATTAAAACGATTGCCCTTGCAATCACCTGAAGTTTATGGCCTCAACCACTCAAAATGCAATCACTTAATATTCACAGCAATCATGTATTGTTTGCAAAATGCATTAATGATGGAATCAATTGACCGTTACTCGCACACGTCAGACGTTTGCATCGTTTCGTTTGCATTCATTAACATAAATATAACACGTCATACGAATGCGAAGCGAATATATACATTATAATGTATCCTGCCATATGAAAGACTTATTATTCAGATTTTGTGCAGATCAGATAAATTGATGCAGATAAAGTTATTCCAACAAAAGTAATTCAAGTTTTACAAAAACATTTCTGAGCCCCGGAAGTGACCTAAATCAAGTCCTAGCACAAACATGCTAGCATTCTTGAGAGGCTAACATGACTAGTTCTAAGTATGTTTTGAAAAACCCAATCTATACTACTATATAAATCTGTAGGCTCTATCTGTTCATGCAATTTTTCTGACAAATTCGGGAATAAATATTCGTTTTATGACTCACTGACACCAATTCTACGATTTTGACATTTCTGTCTGTCTGTATGTCCTCTTATAACTCAAGAACGGCTTAACCGATCTTTATGAAAATTTGTATGTAGTAAGAACATGAGATTGTGCAAATGATACGCTAAAAAAATATTTTATTCACAAATATTCGCACAGCAAAGCGGGCGGGTGACGGCTGTAATAAATAAAACTTTACATTGTGTCTCGGGTCTGCATTAAAGATACAGCGATATTATCAAATCTGCGAATTATGTTAAGATGTCCACAAGGACATAAGAAACTGTATACTGTCGGCCTACTCGACTACTCCCTGTACCATATAACTTAAAAAGTTGGAGAATTGGATACGTTACGTTTTTCTCCACATGCAATAATCTACTTTGTTCACACCTATCAATCGACGCAAAAAAATTTATTAATGTTCCTTTTTTCCAGAAACTGCGATGGGCATCACTCGAGAAACTCAAAATGACGCCGGTTTTGATTATGCTATGGCTGTAATGAAGTAAATAAGCAATCTATATACCTTTTTTTTTTTCTTTTGTCAGTGAGAGCTTCAATAAAATTCTTGTTTTATGTTTTTCTAGAATGTGCGACATTATACACCAGAGGCATTACAAGTTTTGGCTGAGATTAGACAGTATATTTAAATTCACTTCGTTTTTCAAGAAACAAATTGAACTATTAAATACCATCCACGGACTCACAAACAGGGTAATTATTATTAAATTACCGATGATGATGATAATCAATAACCTGTCTTTTCATCTTATAGTCGAACATTTATATTTATTTCACACTATAGTGAAATTGAAATAAAAAATATTGATTATTATTGTAATCCAATCGCTTTAATGCCGTAGGTGATAAAAGAGAAAAAGAAGACTTACTTTGAGAACAAAGCCAAAGGCATCATCCCGCTTTCAATTGAAGAGCTGACCAGGACCGAAGATAACGCAGGCATAGGCGACGATAGCAAAACTTTATCCGACAATGTTTTCAAAGGCTTAAGAGATGATCTTGATTTCAACGATGAAAATGATATTGGTGAGATTAATACTGTTTCATCAACATCGTCATTCCAAATCATCAATGACACGGCAAAGTATAAGGCCCGCTACGCACTAGCGGTAGGCCGTCTACGCGGTTCGTTTGAGCGGCCAGCCGCCTGACGCGGTTGCCATAGCGGCTGACCGCTATGGCGGCCAACAGCGGTAGGACTGCTCGAAAGCGTGTTGGGTCCATTAGCAAATTGGACGCCGTCGAGGTGTTATCTATTATCACTACCGAAAACTACGAAAAAAAAATTAAAAAAAAATACTGGATTCATCCTTTACTAGAAACACGCAACGAATTTGGCCAGTTCGCAAGTTGTTTTCAAGAACTGTAAAAGCACGAAGACAATTTTTTCGGCTATGTATTTTTAGGCTACTGCTCCTTCACAATTCCAAATAGCTTCTCGTTGTTGAATTTCAACAATATTTTTTTCTAACTGTGCAACTCCATACAAACTCATTAGCGGCTCGCCGCGAACTGAATCGCCAGTGCGTATAAACAAGATGGCGGCCAGCCGCGAAGCGGGCCGCAGCTCTCCATTCAACCGCCGCGGTTGAAATTTTGTGGCGGTTAAATGCGTACAATCACAAGCTGTTGCATATGAAACTGGGAAAGCGGCTAGCCGCACGGTTAGCCGCCCCCGCGGTTAACCACTAGTGCGTTATAGCGCTAAAGTTAAGCTAACGCCAACTGTAATTATACCATAAAAGATTTTCAAAAAACTTACCCACAACAAAATATAAAGATAATCAAAATAATTAATGTTATTTGCTTTTGTGGTATTCACTGTTTATTTAAATACAAAAAAATCCTCAGTAGCTCAGCGGTCAGAGCATTACTATGGACCGATTATCCAAAGGTCGTGGGTTCGATTCCCACTCGAGCATCCTGAGACTAATTGATATTTTCTAGTAAAATTTTATCTTGTTTCCCTAAAATATTAAAAACATGGAAAATTCATTTATGTTGTTTGACTACAGGAGTGAAGAAACGACTTGCATTCTTAGATTTGATGTTAGAATCGGCACAAAACGGAACTAATAATATAACTGATCATGAAATCAAGGAGGAGGTAGACACTATCATGTTTGAGGTAAGCTCCTTCGCAATCTTTGTTCTTTCCAATTCTCCTAGACAATTATTATAAAGTGAGAGAGGCTGACTTACTTCCTGAATGATTCACTAAATCATTACGGCAGTATTGAAACAACTTAACCCATAACTATGAAATTTGGACATTATATGCATTTCAATACGCATACATAAACAAGTTATAAAGGGTATTTAGGAAATCCTCTAGAATGTGAATTAGGCGAACAAGTACGTAGCTTGTTTTTCTTCTTTGCTATCCCAATATTGTAAGTAGTTTAAAAAATAACAATTAGTGGACACTGAAATGGTTTTGCAAACTACTAGATACTCTGCTACACATTCTACACGGGTAACGAAACATCCTAAATCAGCCCAAAACTAATAACATAGGTTTTCATAATAGCTTTCTGGCGAGGTGTGATTCGTCAACAAATGTTAATGAGTGAAGAACGTTAATTTCGAAATGCTTTTTTTTCCCCGTCCAGGGTCACGACACCACAGCCGCCGGGTCCAGCTTCGTTCTCTCTCTCCTCGGCATTCACCAGAACATCCAAGCGAAGGTCTACGATGAGCTCTACGAGATATTCGGGGATTCTGACAGGCCGGTCACCTTCGCCGATACACTGCGCATGAAGTATTTGGAGAGGGTCATTCTGGAATCGCTGAGAATGTACCCACCAGTACCTATTATTGCGAGAAAGTTGAAACGTGACGTCAAATTGGGTAAGCTCAAAGTTTATACATCGTTTATAATCTCGTATATTAAGTCAAACTTGTATATAATCTCCTGTGTATTGTTTGTATCATCATCAACTTATTGAATAGTCTAATCGAAATTTCTTAAGTCTTTTAGAAGTCTTCCTTTGTTCTAAACGCCAAAGTGTATAGCGTTAAATTAATGTAAATTTTTCACACTGTATGTATTAGGTATTTATCAGTCAAACAAAAGCGTCGGGCTTAAATCAAGGTACAGAAAAATACTCACAACATAAATTATTTATATTAAACTGCTACTCGTAGTGCTAACACTATTGTAGATTGTACTTGTAATTCGTCGATACAAATATAACTGAAACGCCCTCTTGAAACTGCTTTTTTTCCCCAGTAACAAAAAACTATATCGTACCTGCTGGCACGACAATAGTGATAGGGACGTACAAGATCCACCGCAGTGACAAGCATTACAAGAACCCTGAAGAGTTCAACCCTGACAACTTTTTGCCCGAGAACACCCAGAACCGGCACTACTACAGCTTCATACCGTTCAGCGCTGGCCCAAGAAGTTGTGTCGGTAAGGTTCACGCTTTTATCATACATCATGACCAGCTCATTTTATGTCCCCACTGCTGGGGTACGAGCCTTCCCTATTGATGGATATGGAGAACGGGCCATAAACCACAAAGCGGCCCCAGTGCAGATTGGTGGTTGTAAACGATTGCTAATGCAGCACGGGACCAACGGCTTTACGTACTTTCAAAAGCACGGAGGAGCTCGTGGTAATACATTTTTGGTCACCAATCCGATGACCGGCCTTTGCAAAAGTGGCTTAATCTTAGCAATCGCAGTCCGAGCTCCTTATCATAGGTACGGTCAGCAACAAAAGTCTCTGAATACTTTAGTACCTATCGTGTCGTAATTACATCATTAAAGGTTGATAAGCGCCTATTCGATCCATTACTTGCTTTACGGTGTTCAGCAACTTTTGTCCACTTACTGTACCTAGACACAGGGAAACACAAGGTGTACAAAATGAAAAGATCAACTGTACGTCACAACTACAGTCACTGTGATAATGCTCTCCAGCGTGTGAAACATATTAGGAACTTGGGGATTATTATGGATGAGCAGTTATCTTTTAATCAACATATTGATTCCATAATACAGAGAGCCTTCAGGAGCTTGGGATTTATAAATAGGATAACAAAAACGTTCCAACATATTACTTTTAAAATTTTTATATTTTTCTTTTTTAAGGTCTATTCTTGATTCTGGTTCATCGATCTGGTGTCCCTTTTATAAACAGCACATTGAAAGGATAGAAAGAGTTCAAAAAGTTTTCATCAAAATTCTGAATTTTCGTCTAAATTCCCATGAATCATACATTCTTACTCAAACTAACCTTAAGCTATTAACTCTCAGCAATAGACCAAAACAGTTTGATATAGTTTTCCTGTATAAAATCGTCAACGCCATTATAGACAGCCTTTTCTGCTTTCTAGAGTCAATTTTATTATTAAGGCACACGCCTACCTGCTCGCCCCAATCGTACATTACATACATTCGTACCACTAGTGCTCCGTAGAAATTATACAAGTAATAGCTTTATTCCTCGTTCATAAAATTTATACAACAAAGATTTTGATGATATTGATCTATTTAATGTCTCTTTCAATGATCTTAAAAATATGCTACTGGAAAAAATGTGCACTCCCAGCTAATAATTAGTTTAATAGCTTTGTCTGCGCACTATTTTTACGTTGCTTGCATTTTTTATTTTATTGCATTCTATATTCCTATAATTAAGTGTTTTACTTATTATTATTATTTTAATAATTAAAAGTACCTATCTACTTATCGACAGATTATGTATTGAGATTAACAAGCTTTTAAATTTATTTAAAAACTGTTATGCTTTTGGCACTCCTTGTCTGTAATCTGTGTAATATCACTATACGTTATTATTATAATTGTAATGACTGTTTGTGCCAACTCAAAGAGAAAAAAAAAACGGGGTCGCTTTTGAATCATAAATCATGAATGACCACGGATTACATTGATCACTCCTGTAGATCCATCCATCCAATAAGATGTTAACAATAAGTCTCCCTTGGAGCAATCTCTCTCAATAATTAATCTCAATATATCTCTATGTCGGTGTCTTTAGAAACATACCAAAGATTTACTTATAGAACAACAACTTCAATGACCGATAAAGTTATAAAAAATGTATCTATAAGTTTAAGCCTAACACGAAAAAAAATATTATAAAAGTGTGATCACAGAATCAGTCATATTCCGAGATGATTTGATAGACAACTATATAAAACAATTCACAATGTCGCTAGCGATGCCTGCTTAATCAATAAGTATACTTTTCTTTTAGTATTTTCAATTAACTATCATAAGTCTAAATAATACAAACAAGTATATACGGTCCGCTAAGCTATCATCCACTTATCTACAATTAAAGTTAAAAGTAGTTTTTACAGGACCAAGAATTTTGCAATACCCATAATTTAATAAATGAATTAAAATAATGTAACAATGAACCACGGTGACGCACGCGCACCCGAGAAGTAGGCCGCATAATAAGCATTTTTGAAGACATAACTGTTAAATTCATATTAAATAATAGGTGGTGTGATAATTTTAAGGCCTAACAACAGCAACTGTTTTTAAAAGCATTGCAAAATTGTATCTACCTATTGTTTTGTAATATGAATACAAAGTAGTAAGGTAAATAGTAGAATAAATAGTAGTTATATGGTAGGTAATATTTATTAGGTAATTAAAAAACAAAGTTTATAATTGCAAACAACACGATCTTGCTTGCCAATCAATAAAGATGGGCAAAAAACATGTAACGAACACGCACAGAAAAATATTTTTAATTTTTATCTCAAAGGTAGTCTCTCTAGTATTTTACGTATTTTACAAATTTAAAATAGTCATAGCATTAAAACAACAGAGTGCCAAGTGCTAGTTTCATTCGCCCATTCGATCACGTTAGCGAAAACGAGAATTTGTACGGTAAAATGTTAACTCTTCTCGTATGTCGCCAGGAGGCGCTGCTTCAATGCCATACTATTTTTCGTTTTCGTAAACGTAATCGACCGAATATGGATAGTAACCAAAACTAACACTAGGCACCCTGTAGCGCAAACTTTTTGGCCAGGGCCTGTGTAGTGTATATAAAAATGTATGCTGTCGTCTCTCTTACACACTATGGTTAGTAGTTAGGGGTTGTCAGCTAGCAGGTCACTCTCGGCAGGAAGGACGAAAGGAAAATTGATGTTGTGAGTGCAATAAGGAGCCGGTAAAATAGTTATTAATTATAGTGTCTTTAGAGATTGAGAAGTATATAACAGCCAGGTTACGCGGAAATTCCGCCGCGTAAAATGCGCAGCCGAACGTCAATACATTTCATTACATATAATTTGCTGTCATCGCGCACACTAACACTACACGGAAGATCGGTTGTCCGTTAGCGGACCGTTCGACTTTACTGCGAAGGAAATTCAGCGACGAAATTTCAGCGTAATATGGCCCTGGCCTTTCATTACATCTTAATTTTTTATTTTTCTTCTTTTTCCATTGTCCTTTCCCCTTGTTATTGTGGCGACTGACCGGAGCGTATCATCGTAACGTAACCGTAACGTTTCATTCGCGGCAAGCGTGATACGTCATTACATAACTGACTGACCGCTAACAAGGCGGAGCTCCCGGCGGCGGGCGGCTCCGCCCTTTGTACTGACCGTGCAAATGCTCCCATCGAACATGTTACGTTACGGCAAAATACTTCGGTCAGTCTTCACCTTTATGATTTGATTTGATTAGTTTTTCGTTTGTGTCGGTTTCATATTGTTACTGTTAAATTACCTATAAATTACTTTTGTCTCACCAATCAGCCCTAACAACTATTTTTAAATTTTTCAGGTCGTAAATACGCAATGCTGAAACTGAAAGTGCTTCTAGCAACGGTTCTACGTAACTATAAGACCACTTCCGTACTTCCTGAAGATAAATTTAGATTGCAAGCTGACATCATTTTGAAGAGAGAGGAGGGGTTCATGATCAAAATAGAACCACGACAAAGGGTTCCATCTACTGCTAATTAAAAGAATATTATTCAGACTTGACCTAATGTCAACCATTTATTTAATCAACGGTAATAGAATATAAATAAAACACTTTTATGTTTATGTACTCGTTTTCTTTGTTAACTGCTTGTTCAATAGTATGCTTGGCTTTCATGAATATTATAAAACGTAGGTACAGGTTTTTTTTTTTTCAAAAGTTTGCTGATTGCTTCGGGCGGCATTTTCAGTGTCACCAAACTTTTTTTGAGGGCGGGCGATGAAAAACTTTAAGTGCCTTACAAATAAACAAAAAATAAGCTCGGAATAGTTATTCCGTGTTTTGTTACTGTCATGTAAACGTCATTTCAAATTAGAGTAAAAGAGACAAAACACGGAATAACTGCTCGAAGCTTATTCTTTGTTCATTTGTAAGACGCAAAGAGTTCCTGAAGCAGTATGATTGAAACAACGTCAAAGGTTTTCTAGAGGGAACGGCATCACGCACTAGTTTCGCCATTTAGACTACTTTAGAAAAAACTTAATTTTTTATTGATCGAAGCAGTGCCTCCCGGTGGAGAATGAGGAGCAAGTTGCTTTCTATTTGCCCCGACTGCAAAGGGCCCGGTCTGCGACTGGCGACCTTGGCAGTCGCTTGTTGCAGACCCGCTGGCTTATTACCAGAAAAAGCAACCAGTTGTTAATGGTACAATTGCAACGCGACTGCTCCAGTTGCGGTTGGTAAATTGGTATTACGATATAATATTTTAATCGCAAATGCACTAAGCAAGCGGTGATTGAACGAAATTAACAACTGGTTGCTTTTTACGGTAATAAGTTAACCACTGTGTCGTCGAGCTCCATTGACTATACCTAAACTGTGTTATTTAAAAAAAAACGTCCACATAACGTTTGTCCAGTGAGGGGCCTGATTTTAACATGAAGACGACAGAAAAATCAAAATGGAGGCCCCCGTCAATTTAGGTTAGCCGATCTTATAGAAGACGGTATATTGCGATGGTATTCAGACAGTAAAAAAATACAAACATCGATAAAAACTGTTATTTTATTAAGCAATAAAATTTATTTAGAACTCTTGATTCGCTATATATTAACAAATTATAATGCTTGTTTGACCAGTTTTCTGAACATTTTATTTACGTAACAGCAACCAGAACCAATAAAGACTCTAGTGTTGTGGTACCAATAACATTTTTAATAAATACATTTAAACAGGAATAGTATTAGCACTAAACATAAAATAAGATAATACTACAAAGTAATTGGAACATGTTACATTTGAAAGCATGGCATTATAATTATAACAAAGTGATAGTAAATTATAACGTTTTGTACTACCTACTTCCTACATAGTTCCTTAATTAAGTTGAAATCTTGATACTTTCATAGAAAATATTGAAGATAACATAAGAGTATTTGAAAATAGTTAGTTATTATTTAAAGAGGCTGTATAAAAGTTGATTATTTTATTCGTGTAACATTTTATATATACCTATGGCAATGTGATCTACTACATTTCTTAAAAAATCTTCAGAATTTAAATGCATTTACATTAATTAGTGCAAGAATTTAATTGAACTATTGCCTTGGTTCACCGTATTTATTTGTAGATACAAGCTGGTTTCAAGGTTTCAAGGTTTCAAGCTGAGTACCTAAATTGTAATAAAAGTAATTGGTTTTCTTTGAACTTTTTCATCTATTGTTTATCTAGAGTATTCATCGTATAAAAACTTATAACAAAAATTGTATAAGTAAAATTGTATAAGTCATTTCTTTAAAGCGCTAATCTCCTTGATAATAATGGAATATATTTTTTCCTACTTAACATAATGGTTAAAATATCTTAACTCACGTATTGGTTTTTCTATATACTATAAATTCTATCGTCCACAGCACCACACAGATCAGGCAACAAAAACTCATTGCCAGAAAACAGAAAACGTAGCTTCCTGTTGTTTCATACAGTACACCTGAAAATAAAAAATGTTTGTATTAAATTTACATATTGCATCAACTCTGTTGATATTACAAATTAGCATTACTAGGTATCATCGTCATCATCATCATCATCACCATCAATCGTGCCTAATTGTTGAACCATAGACTCAGGTGTCGACTGCGAGTTTCCATGCGAGTCGAGTTTCCTGCGAGTTTCCATCAAATGGTGATGCCATTTGATCATATTAACGAAAACGATATTTTTATAGCAAGTAAACTACACCTTAATTAAACAATCTAGTGATCACAATGGTAAAGAAACTTGCACTAGCTATTAGGCACTCAGTAGGCTGTAGAATGAGTTACTTTTCTCACCTATCAACGGATCCGCCATCAGCATCAGCGCACCCGAGAACAATATGTGCAGTGCCAACGCCGCGGGGAACTTATCAGGCGCCGCCGTCACCAGCACCAACGGGAACAGAACCTGGACGGAGCACCGCACCAGGCCGGAGATAGCAGTCATCGCGAACACGTACCACAGCTCACTGGAGCTCACCAGAGCTGGAAGAGAACATACATGAAAATAAAGTCAAACTCAAAGTACATTTTTTTATTCAATTAAAATATGTTTTTTTTTGGAGTGTGTTTACACTTGGCCTCAAACGAGCATCGTCAGGTTTTCTTTGGCATTTGATCGAAACACCTTCAGAGTGTTTCTAGAGGGAATGACACCACGCAAACGTGACTCCGATAAGGATCTGGACTGCCCAATAATGCAGCACTGGATCAGCACTTGAGCACTTTACTTCAAGACCTAAATTTAGATTACGCTAATTGTTATTATTATTGTTATCTTTATCTATTTTTTCTCATATAAATTTTTATTTTTAAATATTTTCTAAAAACAAAATAAATACAACATTTAAGAATATAAAAAAACAGGGGTCCGCCGGCATCGGGACCAGGGTCCAATCTACCGGTGGTTAGGGCTCCAGAGACAGGAACCTCCTTACAATGCGTGCCGTATCGAGGAGAACTGCCTTCTGAATCAGGCCCGTGATCCAGCCGCCTAACGAGAGCCTCATTAGATGTTGATCGAGGCTCTTGGCCATCAGGCCGTTGGCCGGCAAAAACAATCGGTACGATGACAGCCGAATCCACATTCCACATGTCGACAACCTCGTGTGCTAAGTCAAGATATTTGATTTGGTTTTTTTTTTATTATTATTATTGTTAAGTATTATTTTTATTTTTATGTTTTTATTGCGATTTCATTTTATTCTAATTTTAATAATTACTAACATAATCTTAGGTTATATTGTTACTTACAAAAATGAATTTCTGTATCTGATTAAATAAATATATTATTATGATAGCGTTAACGTTCAACGAAGTTAACTATAATAGCAAAGTAACATTATGCTTGTTATCGTTACCTGTGCCGCACCGGTAAATTAACTAACCGTTCTACGCGGATTGCCTAAAGTGCTTTAAGTGACGAAAAAACTAACGATACTTATGTATTAAATACCGAATTACCACTACCAGTTTAAATTCATAGAAATAACGTTGCTTAACGATACTTATAGCGTAAATTTGGTAACGTTAACGTGACCTGCTATAAACGTCCCACTACAAGATAAGGCTTTCCTTTATAAACATCAGCACATAGAGTGAAGAGACCGTAACAACCACAGCCCGATGAGTAGAGAATTAAATCTACAAACGTTTTATTAACGACTACTATCCAACGAACAACCGGCAGGCTTATTACCGATCATTAAATGACAGTCACAATCGCAACCATTTGCAATTCATCGTTACCAAAATTTCGTATTACGTAACGTAAAACGCTACTATAGCGCCACGAGCGAGCGATTGACGGACTAAAAGTGCATCACGGCGCTTTAACATAAACCGAACGACTGTAGCAACCACAATTCGTAGCAGTTGCGTTGCCATTGTGCAATTAGCAAGTGGTTGCTTTTTTTTCGGTAACAACGCCTGTTTTCGGTAACAATTTTCATGTCTTCAAGTTTCGCGGCATGGTATTTTACTAGGTATTATTAGTCCATGGTACTTCGAATGAATCTTAACTTGAAAGCTCCCAATTCGTGCGCACTAGCCTCAGCGCCATCGAGCTCTTTTTTCATCCTTCTTTACTTAGGTATACTATTATAAAATTACATTGTAAAACACTTACCAATACGTAGTACTATAGTAACACAAGTTCCAGCGAAAAATATTTTTTTGCTATCCACTACATAAAAGTACGTAAAGACAGCCAGAAGAAACCTTGCCACCAGATCTGCTATGGCGCCCACCATCACACAGGTGGCCACTTCCATCTAAGGCAGAAATAAAAACATATTAATTACTTCAGCTCCACTGGCCATCCATTATGGCCGACCCCCTAAATACTTAGGGCGTACGTCCTCCATTTGTGCGGCATCCCAAGAACTCTTGGAAGTGTTTATGACCCGCCACCGGGGTCCTTTTGAACCAGGGCTTGGAATACCGGTATTTTCAATGACCGGTGCTTTTGGCTTTAATAAAGTACCGGTAACGATTTGATACCGGTAATAATAATACAGGTTAACCGATGAGTACCGGTAAGTAGTATATGTACCGGTTATTTATTAGTGCATTATTAGTAGATAAATGAGTGGCGCTTGGATTGGCTAACTGCACGCGTTGTACTCTCGTCTCGTTAGTTTGCGTGTTTACGTTTATTTCGCGCGGCCATAGTGCTCTGCATATCACGAGATAAACAGACTGGCAATATCGCAGGTAGGTAGGTACCAGTATTTTTGAGGTACAATACCGGTACTCATTGAAGAATCGGTATCCACGAACCGAAATGGAAAATATAGGTATTTACCGATATGTTACCTGTATTTTTGGTACCGGTTGCAAGTCCTGCTTTGGACACGTCAGTTACTAAGGCGCCTCACCCATCGGGTGCCGGGGGGATGCCTCTACACCTTGAGGAGTTTATGTGGGTGGTGTGGGGAGGATGGTGTTCCCCACCCCCGCAGTACGGCAAGGTCGGGTGGAGTATTCCATGGAGCCATCTCATCTGCTCTCTATCTCATGCTGTGGCCTAGCACAAACAATTGGCAAATCTGTGTCGTAGCGTAAAAGGCGAATGTTATATAAGAATTGATATAGGCGCCAGAAACACTAACAATTGTAAGAGATTGAACATTGTATAGAATATAGTACATATTCCGATAGAAGTTCGTGCTACGCCTACTGGAGATCGATGATGTCGTGTCATCGATCTCACCAATATGCAGCGATGAAACACAGAGCAGAGTAGGTACGCTAGCGACCAGTGTGTGTTGAGTGCAAGTTATTTGCGCGATTCGAACTAGTCAAATTAATATTATGTATGGATTGGTGAATAAAACCATATGGTGAAATGGTAAATAAAACTCGCACAAAAACCCTGCGAGGAGTTTTTTTTTTTTTTAGAGAGATTGCTGATTGCCTTTTCAGCTTCACCGGGCTTTTTTGGGGGCGGCGAGAAACGTATAGGGTCCCTCAAGCCGTGTGAAACGAATCACCTTCGGAGGTTTTCTAGAGAGAACGGCATCGCGCACTAGTGCGCGTCTCCGTGCCCTACTAGATTCTCCGAAGGGAGAGTCGGATCGGATCGGGGAGCGGAGCCACCCGAGGGCGCCTCTAAAGGCTCGGACCTTGGCTCGGGATGACCGGGTCGTGGAGGGGGAGAGAAGCGCCCAGGTACATGTCTGTACCTGGTGTAGAACATGCGTGTGAACCGGTTCTTCGTACCCTTGTTCTACGAGTACGATGTCTTGGGACTAAACTATGTGCATGTTTAGTGTATTCTGTAAATGTCTAGTGTCATTTAGAGGATCGGGCGGTTCGCAACTGTTATGGGATCGTCGGGGTCGTCTAGGACGTGTTTAGGACGCCTAGATGTGAACCGTCTTATTGGTGGAAGGCTTCCAACATTATAATTGGCGGCCGCCACAACAAGCGGGTTAGGGTGGTGGGGGGCGTTATCAAAGTAACGTCTGGAAACGTATTTGATAAAGTCTTTGATAGTGGGAACCTACGAGGAGTGACCACGGTTGCCTGCAATCGTATTTATTTATAACCGACTTCAAAAAACGAAAGAGGCTCTCAATTCGTCAGTATAGGGTAGTGGCAAAAGATTTCGACAGGAACCGGTGAAACCCAGGAAGCCAATGATTTAAGGAAATAAGTGTCGATCACTTATTTTTTTTAAATCATAAGAAAAAGAGGTCAGCATCTGTAATTGATTTATGACTTTAGTCAATTGAATACAGATCACCTGCTTTCTTAGTTATCCAGTAGAATTGCAATAAAATTCTATATTACTTTTTGGCGACAAAAAAGTGTGTCGAATATGGGTTTGTTTCTTTTTTTGAGAGAGTTTGCCGATTGCCTCAAACGGAATTTTCAGCTTCACCGGGCTTGTTTGGGGGCGGTGAGAAACTTAAAGGGTCCCTCAAGCGGTGTGAAACGAATCACCTTCGAAGGTTTTCTAGAGGAAACGGCATCACGCACTATTGCTTGTCCCCGTGTTATACTAGATTCTCCGAGGGGTTCGGATCGGATCGGTCGAACACTGGGGCCACTACGATATGTTTTTTTTTTAAATTGACAAAGTCACTGCCAGTCTTTTAATATACTATTGATATACTTGTTATTAGTTAATGCAACATACCTTTGAAAATCCATATGAAAACAACAGCATCGGTTCCATGGCTAAGTACGTGACATCTGACACAAACGCGAATCCAAGTCCCACGAGCGTGCTGACGAAACGCGGATCCTTTAATAGGTCCAATTCTATATTGTCGTATATTATTTTACTGCAAACAAAAACACTCTTGTTACAATAAGTTGTATTTGAACTTGTCTGTCAATGATATAAAATCAGACGGACGCTGCAGTATTGTTTTCTAAAGTTAACGCAAACATTACACATTGAAATGGAACTACTTTTTTTACCACTGGCCTGGGATCCCACCATACAAACTATTATATCCCAGCCCCAATAACATACTGCCAGATCAAAAGATACTATAAGCTCTTCTGCGTGAAACGGAACGCACATGATTAAAATAAAATGAAGGTATACAAGTTACCAACTAATTATGAGACGAACAACACTTCAGTCTCTCTGTGACCACGACCACGGTTCAAAAAGTCAGGATAAACATTTAATCTAATAAATGTTTAAATAAACGCGAGTAAATCCGTAAAAGTAGTTTAATTTCAAATGGACAATGTAGTTTCAATTTACGTTTATTCATAGAAATAGGGAGTATATAACATAATATATAAAGTTTAAATACTTTTGTACCTATGTATTACAAATAATACAAATCAAAATACATAAAGTATGATTTTCATAACATTGAAAGACATAACACCAAATTGCGTTTAGAATACGTATGTTCAGATGATCTTACATATCCTACCTTGACTGATAGTTGCATAAAGCACTTATGTATTTTTTTTTTGTTATATTATTAGAGGATAAAACTGTGGCCCTCAGTGTGAAAACTATTATTTCGAAAAAATTTATTAAAAATGCAATATTAACATACAATAAAATAGTTTTTTTTTCTGATAAAGGGTTTTTGACGTTTGTTTTTCGGGTTTTAGTAGTAGATATTTTGAAACTTCACTATTTAGATAGAAAGAATCAGTTTTTAGTGCATCCTGCATATTCTCTTGTAACCATTAGGAAAGGCAAGAGGTTTGCATGAGAGAATAAATTCTGTGTACAAAAAAATTGGTATTTAAGGCGTGCAGTTGCTTTTTCTCTTTCTAGAGAGCAGCCCATTTTGTAGAGTTTACCAAATATTCTCTATTATAATTATGATAAAATGTTTTTGTTTTGTTTATATAATTTTAACGCAAATTTTGTTGCGATACAAATTACTAAAACACAATATTGAAAAAATTTCCACGAGCAGGATTTGAACCTGCACCCTTCTGACATACCGGGTCAGGTGCTCTCCCAATTGAGCTATCGTGGTTCTAACCAGCCCGCCGAAATTATTCAACACTATTTACTTTTTTACTTTGAAAGCCAAAGGCCATAATTATGATATTATCACAGAATAAGAAGTTATCTACTGAGAACCAGGAATTGTTAGCCGAATCAAAACGATTCTTTTTTATTTACGAAGGCAATGCTTACTGTGTTTTATTAAGTAAATAAGGGCATACTGCACTGTTAGCGTTGCAATAACGTAGCAACGCAATAAATAACTACTTATTGTATTGTTGTGCAATCGTAATTAATACTAATAGGCATTTTACAATGACAACTGCCAGTTTTTAAAGATGAATAGCACTGAATTCCTTTATTAAATAAATACAAGAATTATCTTATTTTTATTACAATCATGGGGCTACCTACATATTTAGGTACCTTTTAAAAATGATAGCATCCCTTAAAACAAATTAAAGAAATAAGCCTTGTAATTAACAAGTTTAGAGTTCTTCACATATAGACAGTTCAGTTTGTATATTCCGGGGGTGTACCATTACCTCATACAGCGGAACTACTCAAGTCGGTAAAAAGACGAATATGTTTTTATTCTTGCATTCACAGTGCTACATGTAGTTACAAGAAAAAATTCAATTTAATACCTCTGTGGTCTAGTGGTTAAGAGCACCGGTTTAGACCCATAGGTCCCGGGTTCGATTCCCAGCGGAGGGTACATGTTTGAGTACTCGGTTTGGTTGGTGATAATGACTTCTCTGCCTTGGTAGCTGCCACCATCTTATCTTAATATGTCGCCATAAAATCAATGTTTGTAGCATTGTTGGGCTCCGGCAGCTAGAGATAAGATAGGTAGCCAGTGCGCCAGTAGTCGAGGATCCTGGGTAACGCGCGCTTCATCTATCAGCCTTATCATCACTTAACATCAGGTGATATGAAGGCGAACACTTACACGTTGGATATAACAAAAAAAAAAGATTTACCAGCGTCAGGAAGCTCGATCGAGCCGCAATCTGGGGGCCTACCGCCGAACTCTATCGCTCTCGCTCTCGCTATCGCGTTCTATAGTTTATGGCGTCATCTTGTCATTTCGAAAGCGATATAAAAGCATTATCAAAAGCTATAGGCCTTAGCTTTCGATATTGCTGTCATTATTATAAACTATAGAGTGCGTTTTTTATATATTTTAGCGTTTTATTAACGCTTAAATATACTTAAGTAAAATTTAAACACTGAAAAAAGACGACAACCTCAGGCGGGAATCGAACCACGCACCTTCCGCATTCCGGGCGGCTGCCTTAACCACTTGGCTACCGAGGTCTGGCTTTCACCCGTCGAAATTTTTCAGTGCTTGATGCTTATGTTTTTTAGTCAACATTGCTTCATCAATCTTAGAAGTTTTCACCTCTGAGATCCGAAAGAAATATTTTTACAAATATTTGAACATTCGGTTAAGATGAAGCTGCGTTATAGATAAGTGTTTTTTATATATTTTAGCATTTTATTAACGCTTAAATATACTTAAGTAAAATTTAAACACTGAAAAAAGACGACAACCTCAGGCGGGAATCGAACCACGCACCTTCCGCATTCCGGGCGGCTGCCTTAACCACTTGGCTACCGAGGTCTGGCTTTCACCCGTCGAAATTTTTCAGTGCTTGATGCTTATGTTTTTTAGTCAACATTGCAATTATTAAATTAATATTTGTAAAAATATTTCTTTCGGATCTCAGAGGTGAAAACTTCTAAGATTGATGAAGCAATGTTGACTAAAAAACATAAGCATCAAGCACTGAAAAATTTCGACGGGTGAAAGCCAGACCTCGGTAGCCAAGTGGTTAAGGCAGCCGCCCGGAATGCGGAAGGTGCGTGGTTCGATTCCCGCCTGAGGTTGTCGTCTTTTTTCAGTGTTTAAATTTTACTTAAGTATATTTAAGCGTTAATAAAACGCTAAAATATATTAAAAACACTTATCTATAACGCAGCTTCATCTTAACCGAATGTTCAAATATTTGTAAAAATATTTCTTTCGGATCTCAGAGGTGAAAACTTCTAAGATTGATGAAGCAATGTTGACCATACTTACCACCACACCATCAGATGTCGGTAATCTAAAGGTCGTGGGTTCGATTCCCACTCGATCGAGCTTCCCGAGACTGATTGATTTTTTCTAGTAAAATTTGACGAATATATTTATAACTATCGGTATGGTATACTCTCATAACTATCTCAATACTCACATAATGCTCTTTTGCAGTGATTTGTGTCTCTTGCACTTATTGTCTACCGTGCCTGCGTCGTTGTCGTCGCCTGGTAACATTTTTACAACAGATTCGTCACTTTCAAGCTTAATTTTTTTTACTTCACATTTTGTTAGTTCTGGAACAACGGCGACACAAAACACCACATAAATAAGCATGGACACAAATAGTTGAGCACAAATGGGAAGGGTAAACATTTTAAACAAATACTTAATATATATATATTTTTAAATTATATAATTCAAAAAGTACAATGTAATTTATAATACTAATAAGGCGTCCTAAGGTTTTATTAATGATAAATACCATAACTAATGCAAATGAATCGACAATTTTTTATACTGTAAAATTAACCAAAGTGCGTTTTTTTTTATATAACATAACGGTAATGAGAAATGCTAAATGAAATAGCATCTTTATAAAACTCCATCTCTATAAAACTATACACTAAGTAGGAGGTAAGTAAGGTAAGTAGGAGGTAGTAATATTTTAGGATTTTTTTTTCCATACGATTTACCTGTTCTGCGTTTGGCATTAAGTTTGTATGCTTTTTTGTATTAACTTAATATTATACGTTAAATTACATATCTATTCATATTATTTATATTATAAAAGACTTCCAACCACCGATGGTATAAAAACATCTGACATGAAATTATGATGAACAAGGCGCCAATCACCAACACAACCTTCACATACAAGAATAACTCACCTGTACCAACATTAGGATCCTCAGATTTGATAAGGTGCCACTCCACGGGGTGCATTATTATCATCGCAAAAACAAGGTGGAGGTCAACGGCCATTATCAAAGCCAAAGTCCACCGGAACCCATACTCTGCCAGCAGATACGTCACCAGCATTGGAAACGTTATGGACGCCATGCTGCTCATCGTTTGGTTGGCACTCATCATCGTTGTTCTTTTTCTGGTGAAATAACAATTGAACGCTGTGAAGACGACAGGTATCATCACTCCGAAGCCGGCTCCTGAAAATGGGAGATTACGATATGACTTACTTAGCATTTGTTATTCGTGAGTAAATTCAAATTCAAATTCAAATTATTTATTCGTGATTCACATGTAGTCATTAGGTCTAATTGTATTGATTGTAAGGTTTCACTGCGATCTGCCTTATCGGCATACGAAAAATATAAAATAATTAGGAGAACAATAGAAATCATTATATATAACAAAAGGTAAATAAAATAATTATAAATAGTAACGGGAGTTGAAACGACTAGTAACATTATGAAGTGCAATGTTAATAAGACCTTTCATCCTTACATAATAAAATTTCTTTGGTTCGAATCGCCCACTTCAAAAAGGAGCTTTATATTAATAATACCGTGATCTAAACAGCTCGTGGTATGATCAGCCTAACAACCCCATAGTTATAATATATCTTAAAAAAATATTTTTACCATATGAATACGATAAAGCAAACATCATCTAAGTATTTCGCTTTAACAATTAAGTTGTTAGTTAGTGTAGTGGCACCATCAGTGTTCGACAGGAACCAATGATAAACCTTTTTTCCTTTATGCATTAAAAATGGGGGTCCGCAACTGATTTTAGTCTAGCAACAATTGAATACACACCACCTGCTTCCTAGATTATATAATCTCGTTAAATTTCAGTAAAAATCTATGTTATTCGTCAACTGGTCGAAGGACTGGCTCATAACTCTCAATGCCACGAAATGGAGAAAGTAATGGAAACCAAGGTGCAAACAGACCTGGGAGTGAAAATTACGGAGGACCTGAAGTGGGAAAAGCATATAGCTTCGATTACCAAGAAAGCTAAAAATCTTGTCTACCTCATAAGAAAAGCTTTTGGAGTCATAACACCAGAAATGATGCTTCAAATTCAAAAAACTTTTATATGACCCATGTTAGAGTACGCTGTTCAGGACTGGAGCCTTTAAAGGACATTGAGCTCTTGGAAAAGGTACAGCGCAGCTTCACTAAAATACCACGACTACTAAAACAGCGATCACACGAGGAGCGATGATAAGTACTGAAACTCACGACTCTAAAGGATCGAAGAGACCGTGGAGATCTGATTGAGACATTTGAGATTTTAAAAAGACATTATGATCTTCAGAATTGGGACAAAACCGATTTTGTTTATCCGAAACGACAACACCCGTCTAAGAGGCCACCACTTTAAATTATGTACCAGATTCTCAAATCACAACCCTCACAAATATTTTCTGAATAATCGTGTAGTGAGTGCGTCGAACAAGCTCCCAGAAGAAGTGGTCTCAGCTAAAAACTTCAACTAACTTAAAAACAGATAATGTTCATTAAAATAAAATAAAAGATAATTATGATAACTAGCGGGTGTATAGCAGAATACAGGCACTTATCAGTTGTTTCAACTGCCTGCCCGATAATTTATAATAGATAGATAGATAGATAGATAGATAGATAGATAGATAGATAGATAGATAGATAGATAGATAGATAAAACTCTTTATTGCATACACACACAGAAAATTAAAAATAAATAATAATTGTTTTCTAAAGTTTACGCGAACACTACACAACTACTATAATTAGTTACTAGCTTGTATACCCTCATTTAAATTTAATCAGGTGGTTCCGTTTTACGCAGAAAGAGCTTACAGTATCTTTTGGCCTGGCAGTGTGGTGTGAGTAATGTGTAAAATAAACGCGAGTAGATCCGTAATAGTTGTTTCATTTCAATTAATTAATAAATTAATTTTATGTATATATTTTTTTAAGTTTTTTTGTTATAATAATAATAATAATCTGGGTCTAGGTGGTTGTGTTCCGTCGTTGTTTCTGATTTCTATGAAACGAGTGCTTTAGCTACTTATCTTGGGATCAGAACAATGTATGTGATGTCGTATAAGTAATAATATTTTTTGCCGGCGAATATTGTGTCGACAATGGGCATAGTGGCGAACACTCTTACCACTACTTTAGTTAGATCATCTACTTTGCAGAATATCAACTGAGTATAATTTTATGCCTACAAAGCAACAAGAGCTAGATATAGGTCATTAGGTAGAAAATGCTGCTGTAACTGATTTATTATCATACCATTAACACAATAACGGAATAGTGTTCCTTATTTTGTTAATTTCATATCTTTCATAGTCAAATTTCAATTGAAGTGACAAAAACACTATAACGTTTTAACCAATTATATAATATATCTGCAGCGACTCTACAGTACAGTATGTATGTAATGAATACAAAATACTTATGCATAAAGAGGTAGGTAAATAAAACTTCTAATTAATATAGTTTTGCATCTCTAATAAAATAATGTACACACGCCTGCACATCAACCTATTCAAAATTGACAAATTTCTTCAATACATTTTCAACCATATAACTTAAAGCCATAATGTTCAAAGTCTATTGAGGAAATTTGACACCTATTCTTTGAATGCAAAACGTGTTCTGAAACTTCGTTATCAGACTCCTTACAATTAATGAGATTTGCGATTATTTATACAATTTGTTGATATAACAAACGTAAAGGCATGAAAACGAAAATCCAAAGGATTACATTACAATCACTCTTATCTATCACTGACAAAGACAACAATGATACGCGTCTATTAACATTATTATAGAATACAATAAGCCGAGAAAATCTCAATTTTAAATCTTGATATGAATATTGTAATTTCGTCTCACCTCTAACCACTCCAAATGTGAATACCAGTTGATATGTTTTTTGGACGAATATTGTCATGATGTCACCTAAGACGAATAATCCAGCGCCGACGAGCCCAACTTGCCGGAACGTATACTTCTTCAGCGCTATCCCGCTGAGGAAACCTGGAAATTATGAGACAATCATATTTTTATATTATTATTATCATCATCAGCTCATTTTATATCCGTACTGCTAGCAGTAAGTGACATAAAAGTAGACATAAATACACTACAAATTAGCTTGGCAATTCAAAGAGGTAATGTTGCCAGCATTCTTGGGACCGTTCCCATGAGCCCACAGCTGGAGGACATTTTTTATTTATAGGTTTTATTTTGTCTTTAGTTATCCTAATTTTTTTTTTCTTTAATGTAATAAATAGGTGCTGGTTTTAGTTTGTTTCTTATATTTTAGTTCACCATGGAAACTGTATTTTTGAAAAGTATTTATGAATAAATGAATATATTTATATGTTAAGTCTTATAAAGTGCAGTAAACCGGTTTAAGAAATTCTTAATTTTTTTTTTAAATCTTAAAAAACTGAGATTACTTCAAGACTCTCATCAATTTGCATAGTTTTTGACAATGAGTGCCTATGAAGACTTATATGGAATAAATAATTTCGTATTGACTAGATTTTGCGTGGCATTCGAGCCTAGTAGGTACCAAGGGCGGAGAAGTTCAGGGTGCCTTCAAGGGCCTCGGCTAGTGTTAAATGGCGTATATGGAAACCCTTCCAGTATTCAGCACGGCCACTGATCTGAGATGCTGGAGGCTTTCAAGTGTCAATGTCAGTTCAAACAATAATCTCAGTACACCCTTCCGTTATTCAGATCTGCGAACGATCTGAGTTCGGGTATGAATTTCGGAGTACATTTCATAACGAATTTAATAAAAATCTACCACTGTTCAGAACCTGAACCACAATAAGGTTATTTGTTGGGTCTGAGGCGCGGTAGGAATTACTGCGCAAGGCTCCCGGACTTCAGATCGCGTGCCGGAAAGAGAGAGAGCAATATTCTCTCTTAACTTATATTAAACGTATGATAAAACTGTTAGATTTCGCACAAACATCAGAGCAAGTTCACGATTGTTGCCGACTTTTGTAAGCAGAAGTATTGATAAATGTGTAAAAATACAGGAAACCGCATTTTTTTTTGAGAAACCTTTTAAATATATCTATTACAAAATGCCTTCATAAATTTTTATTTATGCCCTATAGGGCATTTAAATAAAAAGCATTTAAAGTTTTTGCTAACGCTCGATAATTTCGTTAAAAATACCTTTTATTATTTTGACTTTACTTACACACCATTATTTTTACTAAATAAAATACACTTTGCTTGAGTTACCACAATTTATATTATCAATTCCGACTAATAACTAAATAAATTTAGATTATAATTAATAGTAACCACACACTCACACATAAATATTCGCCTTCGTTTCACGTGTTTTATAAGCAAGGATATTTAATATTGTTTATAAGTCCGTTAAGAGCTGAGTCACGGAAGGGTTTCATATTTAAAATGTTTCATATTGCATTATATTCCCCCGAGCTCAGAACTGAAATCAAGGTAGCATTTAAACATCAGATTACTGAAATCAACCATTGTAAACCCGCCCGCACCCCAGAACTATGGGAGATCTGAATACTGGAAGGGTTTCCATAAGCGCTCCCTTGCACCCATTACACCCAATATGTATTAGTTTCATTGTTAAAATCTAAGCGCAACTATGCTACGCCGAATAAATATTTTGAATTCGAATTTTAAATTTGAATTACAAATTCTTACTTTAACACAAATAACACCTTAATTGACGAGGACTGTACGGGCTGTTATATTTTTTTAAGTAAAATTAATTTATTTATTGGTTTATGCAATTTAGTTAATGAGTCTTCTGTGAATACACGTTTTCGTAAATTAATTTATTTTAATTAGTGTGATAAGATGGTTGGTCGCTGTGACGACCCGTTCTACCTTCAAACTCATCATTGAACGAGTTCATGGCGACAACCTTGGCAAACGAATGTCTCAACAGGGTGTCCCAAATGGAAGTGTCAAGCGGACGAGTAGTAGAGCACTTTAGAGGTACATGTACACATACGGCCTACGGATACGGTTAATGGATCATGTTTGCCTGCTCTGTAATTTTCTAGCTAAGTAGATATCAAAAAATCAAAATCAAAAATCTTTATTCATCAACTCAGTCTACATAAACTTTTACTGTGGCCGGAGCTACCGTTTGAGCAGATAGTTACTCGTTTTGAGATATAATATTATACTTGACTAAACTCATAGCTGAGATATAGGCAAGCCTTATTTGGTAGGCGTTTTATTCTACGTACAGACCATCAGCCGTTGACATACATTTTTGGCAAAAAAGGAGGCATCTTTGGCATCTTTGGCTGCATATGATTTCTCTGCCCCGCCCGATCCTCTAAATGACAGCACACATTTACAGAATACACTAAACATGCACACCAGTTTAGGCCCAAGACACCGTACTCGTAGAACAAGGGTACGAAGAACCGGTTCACACTCGCTCTACACCAGGTACAGACATGTACCTGGGCGGTTCTCTCCTCCTTCACGGCCCGGTCAATCCGAGCCGAGGTCCGTGCCTTTAGAGGCGCCCTCGGGTTGCTCCACTCCCCGATCCGATCCGAACCCTTCGGAGAATCTAGTAGGGCACGGGGACGCGCACTAGTGCGCGATGCCGTTCCCTCTAGATAACCTCTGAAGGTGATTCGTTTCACACGGCTTGAGGGACCCTTTACGTTCCTCGCCGCTCCCAAAAAAGCCCGGTGAAGCTGAAAATGCAGCAGCGGCAATCAGCAATCTCTCTCAAAAAAAAAAAAAAGGATTGCCACCTTACGAATCGTCCCCTGGGGCGAACGAGGCAGAAGCAGTGGACTCGCCAGCTGCAGAGTTACGCGCGTACAATCGGTTTAAGAAACATTTGTTATAGATATAAATAGATTTAGATATAAACTAACTTAAAGGGGGAAAGATGTTAAATTTTGTTATATTGTACTACGAGGTTAAACGTAAATGGTTGTCATTTATTGAATGAACTAGTTTGCCACGAACCTGAGTGTTTGATTAACGTTGCAGTGATATAGCCTGACCGCAACCGCTGTACCGCGCCTTAGGTATACGCGGGGAGGTGGGGAGTGAGAAGTAATAAGCATGAACTCACATGAGATTCGTAGTGTCAGACAGATCTTACGATATCGAAGCACAGTTTATTGAAGCTTTATATTTACGAGTATAATTACATCCAATCCGTTTTTGTCCAATATGATTTTTAGATAAGTACAATTAAAGAACCAATATAAATGAAATAAATCTTTAATTCTTGGTAATATAAAATCTTTGTAGCCATTTGTTGCATGAAAAAGAAATAAATTATCAATAACATGTTTATTTATAGCTTTCTGTTTTTTTGGAGAACTAAATTTCAGTCGGCCCAAATTAGTTGATGAATTTCCCGCAGGTCTTACAGTTTTTTCGCAGTATCCCGTAGCCTCCGCAACGATTTTGGCGATATTTGCATCACTTTCATATTCAAAACTTTCTTTGTTTGCTTTTCTTTTCTTAAAATATTCGGCCACTTTGAAAATAACAGTCTTGATATCTCGAGATAATGCTCGACCCATTTTTAGATATTTTATCTCATGTGCGTCTGACAGTCCGTAACAAATAAGACTAGTTGCCGCCGTGAGCGATGACGGCAGAATGACAAAATGGAGCAACTGTTTCCCCCCCCCTCCCCCCACCTCGCCGCTCGCATACCCAAGGCGCGGTACAGCGGTTGCGGTCAGACTATCATACATCAAGAAGTCTCTCTAGTCTTCCGCCTGTGTCTTCTACTTTGGACAACCTAGTAGATCGCATAATAAAAATTGTGTAACTGTCGACACGATAAAACGATGGCCCCTTATGTAGCTACGCGCGCTATCGAGTTACGGAAGCGAAGGTAGTGTCCGTTTCACCCCATTCACCGTGATAATATCGTTTCTGGTTACATCGAGCTGAGAACAATGTGAAAGGCGATTTACTCTCAAATTGTACATCTCAAAAAAACTTATTAAGATTTTTGTGTACTAAATAAACCTATATTCATTAATTCATTCATTCATACAAATTTCAGATTGAAAAGAATGAAAATAGATAGAACTTTTCATTTCTGGAGTATTTATTTTTTAATGGGGAGGGACTTATCTCCTAGCGCGCTATTTTCCATAAGGAGAGTCTGAACCCAGCCATGAGACTTGTGGAGGCGGGAGACGAGTTGTAAGGTCATTAAAATTAGTAATTATATTTTATACAATTAATTTTAGTGTTTTATATTTTTTTTACTACAAATTAGCAACGATAGACGGAGATACCGAAATGAACTAGACTCTCACACAAGAGATTGACCCGGACTAACTAAGATAGAAATAGGTGGAGAGAGGGAACTAAGACCTTTCCCTTACAGTGGATAAGTAATGGCCAATGTCTCATACGAGTAGGTACCTATTGCATAATTAATTTCAATTTTTGTACCCATGTGCCAAACTCTAGTAACAGTCAATAAACCTATGCTAGTTCGCGAGACTAATGTTGGTTTGATAAAATGCTTGTGATGACTGCCGAGAATCGAAATGATTGGCATCAGATCTCTATTGAACTGATTAACGATAACCCGGTCACCGACCCACTCCTTTCATTCAATCATAGTTCTATAGCTAAGCAGGTTGATTTTAAGCCGCTATACAATTAAGGACAGTTCCCTAACTGATATTTGAACTTAACAATTATGTGAATTGACGAATAATTACGTTACATACACAAAGCATCGGTGTATACGTCAGGCGGGTTCATTGAAATAGATTGAGACAATGATGTACTGGGAATATTGCCTATTGACGCTATTTTCCTTTGATATAAGAGCTATGTCGCCGACTTTGGTTCTTCTGTGAATCTTCATTTCAGATTTGACCCTCAGAAAAACTTTATGAAAGACAAATAAGAGACAACGAAAGTGAAAAGGAGTTTTGATTTTTTTGATACCTAACATATGCAATGGACGACCAAATTTTCCTAACTTATGCTCAATGCACGTAAATCGTAGATTACAATTAATTCATGAAGTACATAGAATAAGTCATATTTACAATCCATCATGATATTATATCAAATGTATTAAAGTTCAAATATTAATTTACAAAACACAAAATAACACTGAATGACTATAGCAGCAACGTATATAATTACCATTTCATAATATGTACCTAATTATCATTTAGAATATTATTTGTTACATTACATTATATTTCTTATTTTTGAATTGATTATAATATGTCTACCTACATACTTTTATCTGGCAGTATGATAAATATACTGTTCACCATTTAGTAATAGGCGTACATTTAAACTTTTTTATGCATTATGTTCAAATCTGCGATTATGTTAATAGTCTTGAAGTTCATCATTGGTGGTGAAAATCGAACAATTATCACAGTAATTTTCTATACTATTTATTTATTTTATTTTGGATTACCAACATATGTTACAGCAACTCGTGATATCAATATCTTCTAAGTATACAGGTTACATAACTGTACTTACTATTATAGGTAACCACATCATACATTAAAAGTTACAAATAACTACCTAAAATTATTTGTAACTATTAAAAAGAGGTAAAGTTAGTGACTGTTTGTTTGTTTGTTTGTTTCTTTGTTTGAGGAGGTAATCTCTAGAACTACTGGTCGCATTTCAAAAATTCTTTCACTAATAGAATGCTACATTCCTGACGGGTAACAGGCATTTATATGAATTTGATAATAAAAAGTTTATCTTTAAAGTCTCAAATCCACGCGAACGAAAACGCGGGAAAAGTTTCATATTATGTATAGAAGACAATTTGAACAAAGGCTTACAAATGTCATATATTTATTAATGTCTTAAATTCTATCAACGTTCTTCAAATTATTTGACAGTAACCATTAAGCACTGACTACTGAAACCGTATTTAGCTAGTAAATTGCTCGTGTCTTACACGTTAGATTACATTTTTCCATGACAAGACAATTTATTAAATTCAAAACAGCGAATAAGAATATCTAAAGCGTAAAACAGAGGCCTGTGCAGAATTCCAATCCATTAATAAGCACACAAATTACTCGATTAACTTGTCCGTAAAAATATATTTATTATAATTCCACCAACCTCACTATAACAAAAACCGTACATCTATCTCTCTGCAAACTTCGTTTTTTGGCTGTCGTCGGATTTTTATCAGTTATATAGAGTTGGTACTACTTGTTTTAGGTACCTATTAATTTATTTATTTTAGAATGAGGTGAAATCGTCGGGCGTCTCTATTTTTATTTAATTTTCTTTTTATTTTCAGCTTCACCGGGCTTTTTTGGGGGCGGCGAGATACTTAAAGGTTTCCTCAAGCCGTGTGAAACGAAGCTCCTTCGGAGGTTTTCTAGAGCGGCATCACGCGCTAGTGCGTGTCCCCGTGCCCTACTAGATTCTCCGAAGGGTTCTGATCGGATCCGGGGGCGTCTCTAGAGGATAGGACCTCAGCTCGGGTTAGGGGGATAGAAAAAGCGCCCAGACACGTGTCTGTAAGTACCTGGTATAGCGCGTGTTGTGAACAAGACCTACGTACGTGCTCTCGTTTTTTAGGAGAGACTTAGAAGAATCTGTAGGGCACGGGGACACGCACTAGTGCGTGATGCCGTTCCCTCTAGAAAACCTCAGAAGGTGATTCGTTTCACACAGCTTGAGGAACCCTTTAAGTTACTCTTGTTCTACGGGTGAGGTATTTTGAGTCTAGGGTTTTTCTTCTGTGGTCTAGAATAATGTGTATTGTAGTATGTATGGTGTGTGGTAAAGGCGTAAGTCAAGTCGGTGGGACTTTTATATATACTAGTGGGTCGCCCGCAAAACTTCGCGTTTATTCAACAGATTTTTAAGGAATTTCGTAACCTATGACAGGTTTCTTTATTTTTCTGCACATCTAAGGCTGGAGCTCTTCAAAATGAGGCCATAACCGATTTTTTATGTGCAGCTATCGTCCCATAATCACTCGGACAAAAATCGGCTTACGGTATTAATATATAGATATATAAGAAAACATATGGAAAAGACTAACTAACTAGAAGTAACTAAATGGCTGACAAAAACGGTAAACAGAATTTTCTAAGGAGGGTACCTTTATTGTACCTTGTCGTGACTAGGTAATTAGTTCAGTAGCTTTAGACTTTGGTGTAATGTAACGCATGTAGTCATGTAATCGTAGTTCTAAAAGTTTGATGCAATTCATGAATTCAATTCAGCTCATGAGCTGTGGTATTTCATATAGACATACACAAAGACATCTCATCTGATTTCAGTAAATTTTCTATTTCTCCATTTGGCCTTACCGTACATCACTTACCTTCAGGTAAGACAAAGCCTTATAAGCACTTTGCCGTTGTAGAAAAAATAATGTTATTTTTTTACCGTGAAGTTAAGTTTATGTTTATGCGCTAAGCTAAGTGGCAAGCCTACGAGTATCTTACAGGCACCACAGCGGTTTCCCCTCAAGATGTGATTGTTTTTCAAGCTTAATAATTTAATTTAATTAGAGATACCGACTCTGTACCACTCGGCCACGACCACTGGCGTCTTGCGACGCAGCAAGTGGGTTTTAAGCTCATTGCGTACTTTACATCAACGTTGACTATGATTGCTGTACTTTAACGCGCCATGTAGTTTACTAAGCACAAGTCTGATCCTGTATGGAATACTGCTGCCCCCTCTGGGATAGATCTGTCAAGAATCAGTTAGCCGCCTTAGACTCTTAGCGCGCTAAGAAGCTCATTGGCGACTCTAAACTCGTCGAATCCAAGCTGTAGAGTCTTGAACATCGATGCAAGGTTGCCAACCTTTCGGCTTTTTATCGGATAGACTTCGGGGAGTGTGCGATGGAATAACACGAACTGATTCCACCTTCTCCTTTTTATCCCCGAGGAACATTATGATTTCAACAGTATCTAGGCAAGTATACTACATCCTAGGCCGCATCATCACTTACCATCAGGTGAGATCGAGGTCAAATACTAGCCTATACAGAATTAAAAAAAGAACAACTAGAAATCTGCTTGCTCATCGCGTCGCAAGACGCTTACGGCTTATATCTCAAGATTTTTTTAAGTATTATATTTTAACCTATTTTATTCTAGAAGACATACCAGCTATAGACAGTGCTCCATTGTATACTCCTATGACGAGAGGCAGCCCACTAGCGCCCCCCTGCTCCATGAAGAAATTGTTGAAGAGTATCCCGAACGCGTTCGACGAACCGAATCCTAACATCTGAAACAATTTCAAAGGACAAATAATTTGAACCTTCCCATCAAGGAAACAAGGCTTAATCAGGCTCATGAAATGAGGTACGAAGACGGGCCTTTACGATTTTCTCTTTTGACTTTAAGGGTGCCGACTAAGAGTTTTAATCACAATTCGATCACGTTAACGATATGGCATTGAAGCAGAGAACCGAGGTGAGTTGTAATAATAGTGATAAAACCACTTCTCACAAAACTTCTCGTTTTTGTTAACGTGATCGAATGATGAATGAAAGTCGCACTAAGCACTCTGGGTGCCAAGTTTTAGTTTCATTTGCTATTAGCGTAAACGAAATGAGATTTTGTATCGTATTGTAGCATCGCCTCCTGGTGAAAAACGTTTCGTCTTTATAACATGATCCAAATCCTGAAAACCCATACTGAGCATTTAGGAAAAGAACCTTGAACCTTGAACCTTGAGTTTTCAATGTTACTACCTACTACAATTTAAACCTATTTGAGGCTTTGGTGCGCGACAAAATGTAGTAAAGTAATCACAATGTTGACAGAGATAAAAGTGAGACAGTACTCTCGTAACCCACAATAAAACGATATATGTGGTCATGGTCAGACCCCCGAGTACTAAGTACCTATTAATTCTATTGATATGATTGAAACTATTAATTCTGTGGCCCTGATGCTCAGTAGGAACAGCTGATTATTGTTCGCGATATCAAAAATTTAACCCATAGTAAATCATGTTTACGATCATAAAGAGTAAATTTAACATTAACATTTTACAACCTTCAAAACCTCAGAGCTTCGATGCAGTCCAAGTCTCTTACTTTCTTTTTTTTTCTTCTTCTTCTACACTTCAGTGCGGGTCAGCATCTAATTCAACCTTTTCGAGGACAGCAGGTACTGCTGTGAGTCTTATCTTATCTACTAATGTCTAGTGTCATCCAATCAATTGCGGATGTTCTCTGATATGGCTTTGATTGAACTTAAATAAAGTAAGTGTATGTCACAAATTATCGAATAAAAATAATATCAAATATCTGTATCACACCGTACTAACATTACACGAAAAACTCACATAAGGTATTTCCATAAAGGACTAGACTTCTACAAACAAGTGATGATTTCATCAGCTATAATGTTTTCTGTATTTTGTTAAACTATCTTAGCTTATAGTCTTTTTCTCTTAAACTATTCTTGGGCTCATTTTTGTTTGATTCAGTCGTCATTTATCTGTACTCAAAATAGCGCGTAATTTAATTTTACGTAAAATAGAATTCGCTCGCCTCTCTGTATGCACAGCTTTATTATGTGTTGATTTATTTGAATGTTCAACTTTTTTCCTTAACGACTATATAACAAACTACATTTTAAAAAATTCAAGGGCATTTTGGGCATCATAGCATTAATCAAACCGTCAGAATACCACGTTAAGTTAAACGAAGATACAACTACTAATTGTAAGGTAAAGGTCAGTAACGAAACTTGCTAACAAACTTTAGTACATTATCGTAAAAACTGAATTAGTAATTGACAAGTGCCTTTTATATAGCGTAGACTTTCATAGGGTTGGTGGTTTTTTTAATATCTTACGGGTAAACACTTGGTCTTCATCTCTACTCATGTTAAGTGATGATAAGGCTGAAGGTGGAAGCGCACTTCACCCGGAAATCTCAACTACTGAGGTACTGGCTATCTTATCTCTAGCTGCCGGAACACAACAATGCTACAAACATTGATGTTAAGGCGACATATTTAGATAGTATGGTGGTCGCAGGTCCGGCGGACAAACAAGCCCTACCACCAACCAAACCAAGTACACAAACATGTATCGCGCGCTGGGAATCGAACCCGGGACCTCTGTGTCTAAACCAGTAAGCTAAGCGCTAGACCACGGAGGCGGTTGAAATACTATAAGTACTATACTCCGCGGGGTGATACTCGGTGCCTGCTGTTCGTGGTCCCAAGCCACCTCCTCAAGTGGACGGTCCTGCGTTTTCAGTGTGTATATGCGCCAGTAGTCCAGGGAGTTGGGAGGGGAGCAGGGGGGGTCAGCCTCACTTACTTGTAACTCACGGGTTACCCCATACTCGCGAGTATGCACATCAATACACTTTTTCACAGTAAAAAAGTAAATGTAACTGTGTGTAAAGTATGTAGTAACTGTCCCACTGCTGAGCAAAGGACTCCATCATTGAAATCAAGTCATCACTACAATTGATGGGTATTGGCTTAATCACCACGCTTGTCAAATGCGGGTTGGTCATCATCACACTTTTTCACAGCATAATAACGTTTGGTTAGTGAGTCATATGGTCGATACAGCAGTTGGAGAAAAATGGTAATAATCCCGTTAATACCTAATTATTATTGTAATGTTTTTTTTTTTCCTTTAGATGATGGCTTCGTGCGATTAGCACATTTAGCTAGTGTCAAAGTAATTTTTCTTACAAGTAATACATAAATATACAATATGTCCTTCCAGTATGATGATGATGAATGATAATATAAATGAGAAGTGAGAAATGATATACCCCTCAACCCCTCGAGTATTTCAGTAAAGATGTTGGGCTTTACTAATTCCTCGGGCGGACTTCTTGACAGAATTTGAAAAGTGAAGTTGCACTGTTTTTTTTTCCATTTGCCAACACTCATGCGCACTTACGAACAACTTAACGGTTAAGAATCCACCATTATTTCAAATTAATATTCGATATAACCCAATTTTTAACTTCACATTCCCACCAAGTAGTCTATTCTAATGTTAATGATCATGGTAAAAAGTTATACTATGGTAGCATTGATAAAGTAGGTACCAAAGTCTCTAAGACTGTCGTTGCCTACTGTAGGTACAGACGCCTGCACATCAACCTATCCAAAACTGTCAAATTTCTTCAAAACATTTTCAACCATATTGCTTAGTACTATTCGAATTCTATTGAGGAAATTTGTCAGTTTGTGGTTGGTTGATATGCAGGCGTGTGTGTACATACTTTGGTTTGTTTGTATCGCTACTTCCAAACTCGTTTAACCAATATGATATGTCACGGTACCTATTAAACAAGTCTCAAATATTTTTCTTATTATTTGAGATGATACCTAACGAATTCTGTTAGTATTACAATTTTATATTACAACAATTTTGACTTTATTTTATATTATTTAATACTCTGTTCTTGTTCTTGTTACTTGTATAGAACTTGAATTATACAAGATGCAAGTGTAGGTAGATAGATGAACGGATTGAAGCTTGGGTTTAATGCGAAATTTCGTAATTGATTTATGTTTATTTTTTTGTTTTAGGAATTTCATTATTTGAAAATAATTTGTAGACGATAAATATTACATTTTTATATGACAAAGACTTAAATGATGAGATTTAAAAACAAATTAGGTAATAAATAAAACTTCAAGTTTATTTTTGTGTTTTCCTACAGTATTGTTAAGTAGTTAGAAGCAGATGTAAAAAGAGACTCTAAAGTCAAAATCAAATCATTTATTCAAAATAAGCCTTATTGACGTCAAAACAGAGTACACAATTTCAAATAATAATAACTCTAAAGTATATTAAATTGATTGTAGTGCAAGCGATCCGAACTCGTCTTCAACCATTATGTATCTACGGCAACGTTAACTTTGTCCTTCAACCCGACTTAACAATTCATTAGCGCAAAGTTAATGTTAATTCCCGGGGTAGACGAACCTTCTACATACTTATTTGGGCATAGAACCTACTCGCACTTATCGGCCTTTTTAAAGACAATACATAATTAACAATAATTATCAACACAGACACGAGATATTTGTATAAAAAATGAACATTATCGCTAATGAAATTAATCACAATAATAATATTTTTTTCAAGTTTTAATGAAGCATTGGAATTGTGCCAATGATTGACTATATAGTGTGATTAATGACATCAGTTGTTAATAAATTTATTATGTTGATGGTTTAAGATCAAGAGACTCGTTTCATACGTCATTAGTTCAATAAATACTTCTGTCACAGTTTTACAATTCATGTTATCTTTAAACAACAGTAGGTGGTATTAATATGACGTTAAGTATCTCGTAACTTTTTAATAGCACTAAAAGTAATAAACCTATTCGGCTTGAAGATTAACTTGTTTGTTGCCCATCCACAAATAGACTTCAAGATCTATCAAATTAACATCAATGGATGATAAGTACCTATGAGAAATAGAATGTTGTGCGCGAGATTTGTCACCATTGGATCGCGTTAACGGAAACGTTTGTATGGCATAGCACTGAATTTTGTTCACTATTCGTATTCATTCGATTACGTTTATAAAAACGAAAATTAGTATGGCATTGAAGCAGCGCTAAGCCCGGAGAAGCCGAAAATGCCGTCTGAGGCAATCAGCTAAATCTCTCAAAAAAAAAGCAGCGCCTTCTGGCGACATACGATAAGAGTTCCGATACGATCCGAACCCTTCGGAGAATCTAGTAGGGCACGGGGACGCGCACTTGTGCGCGATGCCGTTCCCTCTAGATAACCTCTGAAGGTGATTCGTTTCACACGGCTTGAGGGACCCTTTACGTTCCTCGCCGCCCCCAAAAAGCCCGGTGAAGCTGAAAATGCCGCAGCGGCAATCAGCAATCTCTCTCCAAAAAAAAAAAACGAGAAGAGTTAAAATTTTGCTATACAAATTTTCTTTTTCGTAAACGTAATCGAATGAATACGGATAGAAATCAAAAATCACACTTAGGCACTCAGAGTGCGCCTCCTGGTTGCCGAATATGTTTGGCAATATTTTAACTTTTCTCGTTTGTCACCGAGGAGCTATTTCAAGGACATATAAAAATTTGTTTTTGAATAGATTTAATGACATCAATAGGCACCCAGGAGGCGCGGCTTCAATGCCATACTAATTCTCGTTTTCGTTAACGTGATAGAATGGTGAATAAAACTCACACCCTGCACTCTGGTGTGATGATTTATTTTATGGAGAGCGTTTTTTATTAGCATGAAGTATTATTATCAAAACGTTAGTTTTCAGTATGGTGTAGTATTATCAAAACGTTAGTAAATCTCTTTCCGTGATAAAATTCTCAACTGAATGTTTTATCACAATTATTATTTTCTAAAGTTTACGCGAACACTACACATTGAAATGAAACAACTTTTACGGATCTACTCGCGTTATAAACGTCAGGATAAATATTAATTAAAACTAATGTGTAAAATAAACGCGAGTAGAATCGTAAAAGTTGTTTCATTACAATTATTATTGTCAATACCTCTATACGCTTATATTTTTTGCAGTTTTTTGCAGATGGTGCGAACCACGGGCCTCTTTTCATGGGTGTAACTTCCGCATAGCTACTGCTCCGATATCTTAGTTAAAATGCCTGTTAACCCACTAAAATACTTATATTTTTTTATTTTAAGTTTATCGTTACTTTTATAAATTATGTTACCCTGATATTATTCTAATATGTTTAAATGTGCCGAACCGAAGGTGCATACACCTTCGGTTCGGGTCTAAAAGTGTATTAGTTCTTTCCATCCGACTGGTTCCGCCAAATTGTAACTATTTTCAATAATTTGTAATGTACATTGATCATTTTTGTTTTGTTGCAATAAAATATTTGTCTAAAGCTAAAGTCAAAGTCGAATAGGTGACATCTAACTCAAACAAAACTCAGGCTAATGCTAATGATTTTTATACATAAACAGAAAGACATTAAAAAGCAGTTTTTGTTGGCAAAAAATTAAATATTCTCCATTTAAATTTCACGAGATGACATCTAAAAAGCCGGTGGTCTGCATTCATGAGTCCTAGCTGACATTTATTTATTTATTTAGATTTACCAACATTTAAATACATTATTTCATGAACACAAAGAATAATGCTACGGCTTATATCTAAATGCATCAAACCATTATAGGTAAATACCACATGCTATGTAAAACAATCAATTAATCAAACACTTAATTTAATTTAATTTAATTTAACCTAGGTAAGTTAATTTACAATAGGTACTTACTGTCGTACTCAGAGACGTCAATTAAGTTTTAATGACAATTAAGTCTCTTGTTGTCACTTTCCTATGTATAGTGCTAAATAGAGAAGGAAAGACATTTAATTGTCATTAAACTTAATGGACGTCTCTGAGTACGGCAGTTAGACATAAAAAGGAAAACAATTATTAAGTAGTTTTTGTTAAACGTGCCTAGTAAGCTTTGGACAGCTACTCTGATTTATATTGAATTACAGCTTTACGAATACGGTTTGAACGAGTCAAAGTGAACATCAAATGTGTTGCTATAATGCTATTGCAGTATATTAGCTGGTCATATTGTATATTTGGTTATCCAGCTTGGAGGTGGCAGAATGAAAGCAGTTTGGATCAAAATCAAAATCAAAATCTTTATTGTTAACTAAGTGTGTAAATGGTGTTACATTTTGAACGAACTTAAAACTTAGCCGCCCTTTTCGGACACGGCAATTTATAGAGAGGCTCCCTAAGTATTTTCATATAAATCTATGAATAATATAAAGTAAAAACATTTAATAAAACAATAATAAAATAAAATTAAATAATGAAATAATTAAATGATTAAATTGTTAAATTATTAAATGATCGGTATGTCTAGACCATTTATTCAGTTATAAGTTTTATGTAATATTATATTAAGGTAAGCAAAAATGTTAAGGTGGGCAAAAAAAAATGTATTTATTGAAGGGTGAGGAAATTATTTACTGAATAGAAACATTTCGCAATAAGATAATCTCGTAACTTCTTTTAAAATGCTTGAAATGTTACTTGATTTTTTATATCAGGATTATGCGATCGTTACGCGAAAATTAGAGCTACTGGATTAAGCCGTCGTCGGCCCTTCAACCTTTATTAGGTCAGAGTTGTAGGTTTCAATAGATGAAATGGAATCTGATATGGCGGCATATACTATGTGACTGGTCATTTTTTCCTCGTTCTAAAAACATTACGAAAATATGTCACTATATGTGTATAATGTTGTTAGTTCAACACTAACCTAGGACTACAAACTTTCCAAACAGATGTGATTTATATCTTATTGTGAAATTAAAATGCCGTTAAAATACACTATACCTACAAAATTTACTTTTTTTGCATTGCATTGCATTTTGTTAATTCAAATTTTTGGCGTTTGAAAATTTCTAGTGTCGAAATAGACTGGCACCGGTGACTTCGGGTAGGTACGAGGAGAGTACACTTATTGATATTAAGTTTAAGAATTATTGTCACAGTTTAAATCAATTAGCATAAAGCGAATTAAAATTTCTTTTTTCAATCAAATTATTAGGTCAACATTACTTAATTTTGACCTATAACTTTATTAAAAATAAACACAATATAAACCTTTGTACGTAAAATATAATTAACAAAGCTCTAGAAGATTTCCGCTAACTTAAAATTGGCACAGACTTAATGAAAACTCCGAAAGAAAAGTGTGTTAAAAGTGAAACTTCAAGCATTACTTACGAAAGTGAATCCTACGCCGATAGCTATCATGTACCCCCAGCCGCCATCCGGGGGTATCAACCCCCTCTTGAACTTCTTCGCACTCCCTTCACAATGAGCGAAAGCCTCATCCATTCTCACACAATAAAAAAGTCTTTGTAACAAATACTTACTAAAAAAAAACTTAATCAAATCTATGAAAGTACGTGATTTTATCACAATTAAAAAACTAGCTTAGCTCGCTCATTTTGGCCGCTGCTAAATGACTAGACTTAATTAATATCGTGGACACACATTCGGACGACTTGGCATTATGTTGCGTACGTCACTCGCGTTCCCGCACTAGATAGTTTGTGTCAACGTTAAGTGCGTACTGTAACTATATATTATATCAAAGTACAAAATCGCTTCGTTAATAAGGCACCGAATCGGTGAATGAATTGAAATTGAAAGCGTGTAACTTTACTCCTTAGGTTTTAAGGCTTGTCCACACTGCTCGGTGGCGGCGAAAATGGCGCAAGCGATACGGTTACAAATCGAACTGTCTGAACGTCTGGGTAATGAAACGAGAGAAGTCTTGTTATTTAATTTTGCTAATGTTTATTTAGACAAGCTAGATACCACTATAAGCACAGCTATAAGTAGGTAACATGTGATGTGATGTGTGCGATGTTTGTTGAAAAGGCAAGAGGATTAAAACAATTTGTTTCAAGCATGTTTTTCCAGTTGCTTTTGCATAGCAACTTTAATAAACTTATTAACTAAATTATTAACCGAGGTTTACGTGAATGTGCACGAGTTTTGGAATATGAAACAAATTTACAACGTCACATTTTAAAGTCCCAATCTTTAGTAAAACTAGTTAAAAAAATTTAACCATTTATCTTTTAACACGAGTCTTTTAATATTGTCTATCTAAATTCAAGATGAATGGAGAGGAAGAAATTGCGCCGACCCAAAAGTAATTTTAATCTGAATTATCTTTCCCTCTTATGTTAGGCATAAGTATAATGCTCACAACTAATTATTATTATTTCGGTTATTTATTTATTGCTTGAATCAAAAAGTTTGACTATATTATTTTGTGAAAAACAAAGTTTGAATCATACAAAAAGGTTAATTTTTGATTAATGGTTAAATATTTTCAATACAACGGTTGCCGATCAATTTGAATTTTGATGGTGAATGTACCAATTTGCTGCGTCTTTGCCACTATATCAAAACTGTTCGTTTCAGATACATGGCAATGGCAACTCTCGACACAAACCAATGTGTCAGCCTATAAATGTCCCATTGCTGGGCCGAAGTCTTCCATGGAAAACGGGGAGATTAAAACATATTAAAATAACGTAATAATCCTATCACCCTGGATCCTGGGTTGGTAAGTATAACGATTGCCATTTAACCACAATAATGAAGACCAAGACGGCTTGAGGTGCCTTCCATACAAATGTACTCTCGACTACAAACCACAGTAGTTCATGAGCCCATTGTCAATAGAGTTCATATTTTATCTAGACTAGTAAAACACAAATACAGATATGTGGTTTCACCTGAAGTGTTCCTTATTATACTAATATTATAAAGAGGAAAGCTTTGTATCTTTGTATGTATGTTTGTAACGAATAAACTCAAAAACTGCTGGACCGATTTAAAAAATTATTACACCATTAGAATGCTACATTAGCGCTGAGTAACATAGGCACATCAAAAAAAAATGTCCTCCCGTGCGAAGCAGGGACGGGCCGCTAGTATACTATACACTAACTGCCTACGTTGACGTTGTTGTTGTACTTAATAATTATACCCCGTGAAAAAAGACAAAAAAGGTTAGGACCTGGTTGCCTAGTAAGTGCGAATTTAATTTGACATGCGATCACGTTAACATAAACTAGAGTTTGTACGGAAAATTAACTCCCATTGTTTTCTACTAGTAGCCGCTGCTTTTGCGTCATACAAATTTTCGTTTTTGTCAACGTGATCGAATGGCGAATGGAACTCGCACTAGGCACCCTATATATATACCAACAGTATATAAGTTCCGAAGCACGGAGGAACTCGAGATGATAAATGTT